>CM070772.1:114974603-116297103 GCA_036346955.1 Dipus sagitta
TTCACCCTTTTCCTGCTACCAGGTTCACCAAGAAATCAGCACTCTTTCTCATGTCCCCAATTACTCTATGATTTCATCTGGGGCCCTTGTGAGATGCGATGAGCTAATTCTCTCCTCAGGATCTGTGTCCATCTGCAAAAGAGAAGCAAGTTCTCCAATAGAGAGTGAAATTAGCACCAGATAAATGGGGAAACCATCATTATTTCAGAGATAATTTAATAGGTGCAGGCCCTCTTGTAGCCCATGATTGGTGGGAGCTTGATAATGGAGAGTGGGTTCATTTTCTGGATATGGTTCTGACTTGTTTTCCAGAACCAGCTATGGGTTCCATTCCACTGAGTGGATAAGTTAGCCAAATCAAGAGCAATTGGTTACCCACCATGGCTGTGTGCCACTATTGCACTTGTGTGAGCATCACATCAGGTTGTTTGCTGCTGAGTAGCTTAGACCATGAGTTGCTTGGGCAGATGTTGGCCATTTTACCCCATATGGTCTATTTTTGAGACAGTTCCATGGGCTGCTGAAAGGAATTTGTATTCTGTAGAACTGAGGTAGAATATTCTATAGATGCCAGTTAGGTCTAATTGATATATTGTGTTAAGATCTATTTTTTCCCTGTATATATTTTTCTTGAATGATCTATCTAAAGATAATAGTGGGGTATTGTAATTTATTTCTGACTTGTTATCAACTGGGTTTGCTTTATAAATTGTGGTGCACCTGTTTTTGTGCATATAGATTTATGATTGTGATGTCCTCTTGTTTGATCATTCCATTAATGAGTGAAAAGTCACCTTCTTTATTTCAGATATTAATATAGCCACACCTGCTTGTTTCTTATTTCTATTTGTTTGGAAATGCATTTTCCATCCTTCACACTTAGGAGGTATATTTCTTTACTTGTGAGGTGGGTTTCTTGATGGCAGCAGATGGAAGGGTCCATTTTTCTTCTATACCCTGTAATCTTGTTCCTTTTTAAGGATAAGCTAATTTCATTAATATTTAAATTTATAAGTATAGCCTTGATTTGATGCCTTCCATGCTGTGGAGTTTAAGGGGTTAGGTGTTTTTCTTAGGATTTGTACATTTTCATGCCAGTTGTAGTTTTGGTTATTGTGTTCATACTCTTGTAGGCTCTTCAGGTTGGTTGTTTAACTCTTCTGTGTGGAATATTTCCTGAAGTATTCTCTGTAGGTTCGGCATTGTGTTCACATGACCAAAGAGCTGACTTTTGTCATAGAACATTTTTCTTTCTCCATCTATTATGAGAGATATGTTCACTGGGTACAATAGTTTGTGTTGGAAGCCATAGATTTTAGGCTTTGAAGTACTCCACTCCAGGTCTTTCTGGGTTTCATGGTTTCCATTGAAAAAAAATCTGAGGTAACTCTGATATGATTGTCTTTGTATGAAATGAGTTGTTTCTCTCTTGATGCTTTTGACACTGTTTGTTTTTATAGTTTTGGCAGAATTCTAATTATCATGTGCCTTAGGTAGTTTCTTCTTTTGTCCTTTATGCTTAGCTTTCTGTGAGCCTCTTGTATCCTAATGGGTCTCTCTTTTGCTAAATTGGGAAATTTTTCTTCAATAATTTTATTGAATATGTTCCATATGCATTTGGCCTGTATTTCTTTCCCTTCGGTACACCCATGATCCACATGATTGGTCATTTTATGTGATTCCAAAATTCCCTCTTATTTTGTTTGCATGATTGATTGAAGTAACCGAAGTTTTTGGCCTTCTGTCTTGTCTTCCAGCTCAGAGATTCAGTCCTCCATATGAATGACTCTATTATTGAGGGCTTCTAGAGATTCTTTTCAATGCACAACTTGACTTTTATTTTCTTTTGTGTTTTTCTCCATCATGTTTATTTATTTATATTTATTTTTGAGGTCCAAATTCAGGTTGAGGATTGATTTTCTTGATGCTTCCTTGAGGAAATTCTGGCATTTGATCATATCTTGTACTCCTCTGGTTGTTGAGATTCTTAATTTATTTACCCACCTTCAATTCATTTATCTTTCTTTTGAGGTCTCTCTGGATTTCCTCTATTAAGTTAAACCTAGTGGCAAAAGCTGTATGCACTTGTTTTTTTTTCTGATAGTTTGCTTCCAGTTTAGCAAATTTGTCAGTCAGGGCTGCATAGTTTATTGTGTTTTCATTTTGGGGGTTCTATTTCTATTGTATCCCATATGTTTTCATTTGAGATGTCCATTGTGTGATTAGGCAAGCTTGGTGGAGATCTTTCAGTTTGTTGTTTTGCTTTCATTTTTTTTTTTTTTATTGTTTCGGTGGTATGATCTGCCCATTTCTGTGGTAAAAGACTTAGTTTCTCCCCACAGGGGGGAAGCACGAATTTGCCCTTGTAGGATCTTAAATGATTATTCTGTTTTGGGTTTAAACTGGCTTGGAGTGGGCTGGAGTTATACCCACAGATGAGTAGATTGTGGTGGTTTAAGGTGTGCCAGCAGCTCTGGGCTGATGGCTAATACAAGTGCTATGATTAGAGAATTAGAATTTCTTCAAACCACTATTCCAGCAGTGCCTTGTCTGTGGGACTCAGGAGCAGTAGTACTTGCCCTTGCTACCAGTGCACCCTAGCTGAGCAGGTTGTGAAGGACACAAATGTTTCCTCTGGCATGTAGTTGCCACATGTTTCTGTGCTCCCTGTCTGGTGATCTGGTAGATGGATGCTGGTGATAGAAAAGTATGGGGTGGTGGGGAAGAGGGTGGCCTTCCAGGATCCAGGAAACAGGTCTGAAGGTGGTCTGAGGAGATGGCTGGTGTGGTATGCAGAAGAAGACAGTGATGTGGCTTGGCATGATCACAAGAGGTGCCATAGGCAGGAAAGATTCCTTGAGGCTGGTGTATTGGGGATCCTCACAGACCAGAGGTGTGGATAAGGAACCCACAGGGTCTGGCTGCTTGGATTAGGTGGAAGAAACATGGGCTTTTTCTCTGGGTCCTCGGGGAATCCAAAGGGACCAGAGGCAAAAGTACAGGTGGTGTGAAGTGGGACAGAAACATGGACCCTGAACTAGAACTGACAACCTGGGGATATATGCAGGGGCCAGTGGTACAGGGAAGAGTCAAAGCAGTGCAGGGTGGGGCAGAGGCATGGCCCTGTATTTGGCACCTTGAGTACCCCAGGGACCAGTGGCACAGGGACCAGCAGCACAGAGTCAGCTCAGCTCAGCCACACAATGCTGTGTGGTATGGCCCTGCCCCCAGTCTCTCTTGCACTGTCCTTGCCCCTCCCAGGCATCCAACTAAGGATGACTTTACCCTTGTTTTGTGACTCTTAGCTCATCCCTAGTCATAATGGTGTGTGGCACAGCCCTGCTCTCACCCTCTTTCAGTCTACAATTTTTAAATATTTATTTTACAAGATTTATTAAAAGGAGGACATCTTAAATTAATGGGCGATATAAATCCACAAGTTTATGTTGGTAAATAAGAAAAGTTTTGTCATTTTTGTAGATTACATTTATGGGAGAAATCATTAAAGATAAGCATTTGCTTCTCTGCCAATTAATAATAGGATAAGTCAATTAGATATGGCTTCTCTTAATAGTCCTATAAGAGAGATGGTTAATATAAGTTTTGTGGATTATAAGATGAGATGGTTGAAGGTTAATACTGGAAAGAAAATTTTGAATGCTGGATAAGTGTGAGAACGTGTACATGGGTTGAATGGAGAGACTGTAAGAGATATTTAAAAGGACCAAAACTTACTCCAAATCAATTTCCTTTTACAGGAAACAAAAGCATAACTTTCAGGCTAAACAAAAATGTGCACCATGCCTAAGAGTTCTCAGCTGTTTCCATGCTCTTAAGGACAGATTTAGTAGAAGAAAATTTTTCTGCTCTATCATTTCCTCTTCTTCTTGCTTTTAACTGGTAGAGAGCAATATGGTATTTAAAGTCATGGCAAGCTGGACACTGGGTAAAGGGTTGGTTCCCTCTTAATCTTGAAGCTCATGCAGGTATAAATTATGTGTCCTCCCGACCTTTTCCAGAGATAAGGTAACTAACTGTCTCTGACAAGGAAAAGATTGTGAAAAACAGCATAGAACTTTTGTTTCCATTTAGTTCCTGTTTTCTTAACATCTAAATCCACCACTGTCAGGTGGAATTTCTCACTAGATAGAAAAGGTGAAATGAGTAAACTGAGTCAAGGTATTCTATCAGTTTATGAAATCCTTAAGTTAGACAACTATTGAATTTGCTAAACTAAAATGTGATAACTACTTTTTAAGAACATCATAGGCGTAAACCCATCCTATAAGCAACACCCCCTCCAAAAGGGCACTTAGGCTATCAAGATGGGAGTAAGAGTATGGATAGATGGATGGATGGATGGATAGATAGGTAGATAGATAGATAGATAGATAGATAGATAGATAGATAGATAGATAGACAGACTAGACAGACAGACAGGAGACCAACAAAGCCCTACTAAGACCTTCAGTTCTGGGAATGGGTCTCAAGATTTTACATGCTGGAAAAATGATTAAACCTAGTATAATCTTATAGTTGCTCTGTTGATTTTTGAACCTTGCATACTCAAGTACTATTTTAACTTTATCTCTGCTTGTTACAAGTGGCTCTCACTCAGATGGTTATATAACAATCTAACTCCATGTCTATGGACCCCCTTAATCAGCCAATCACTTGCCATTTCTAACTGGACTGCCAATCATCACTACCTCACAATGCTCTGATAGTGATAGAATAGGACCTTTCACTTACAGATTTCTCTTTTGGGTCGGTAGATAGGCCTATTTTGGAGAGACTCTAACTGCAATTGCTCTATGGCCCTGTTCACCAGTAAGTAGTTAAAGACTGTTCAGTCATCATCCTCCTTCTTTTAACAGCACTTAGGGTATCTTTTCATAAAAGGAGAGAAATAAAAGGGAAATTAACCCATATATTTATCCTGCTTGCTGTAGCAGCTGCTACAGAGCTAGAATTACTCAGGTATGTATGTTCAAGCCCAGTCTCTTCTAGACACTGCACCCTGATGTGCTGGCTTCTTCCAGATTTCACAAGGCTTTTAGTGGGTTTTTCCTCATTTCCAGTTCCTGGGATATTAAACTCTCAGCATCTGAGGTTTTCACCACCTGTAAGGTTTCCACCTTCCCACCCTGGCAGCTTACCTGTTTACCTGCTGCCAGGATGGGAAAGTATATTCACATGGCATTTAGATAATGTGAAAATATCCACTCATCACACTTTGGTTATCAGAATAACCTACCTGCCATTTCTTCTTCTTTGGTCCGTGGCCTCTCAGTCACCTTTCCTAACATCTGAATACTCTTTGGTTCTTAGACTAACCTCCCCTACTATTTCCCCTTCTTTGATCCATGGACTTTCCCTCACCCTCTTTACTTCTGTATGAATATAGTAATTTAATAATTATCCTTCTCAGTATAGTTTATCCAAGTCTTTGTTAAAAAGCTGATACAGGCTCAGGTTGGGGCTTGCATTTGAACCCTCAAAATAAGTCCTGTTTTGGATCACTTATGCACTTAGTCAAGAGAAAGCCAGTCAATTTGGGGCCCTATCACCTGTATAGTGCCTTACTGAGTGCTTCTACTTGTTGTGAAAAATTTATACTTAGCTTTGAAAAATTCCAATACAAATATAACAGAGAGCATTTGGTGATTGTCTGTGCACACATACCATATGTTATTGTTAACAATAAACACTCATCAAAGCAAAAAAAAATCAAAGGCTATTGAAAACTCAACACTAAAAGAGACCTATAACACACCCACTTAGGCTTAAAACAATTGTGAAAGAGAGGTGAATAAAATGTGGGAGATACAGAGTGGAAAGAAGTACTTCGAGACATTGTCCTCCTCACAGAGACTGACTAGTATGTTCATGACCCCACACTGAATATTGATAACCATCCTGAGAAGAGCCCTCAATGGAATGGTGGAGAGGGGGAGGGAATATGAGCAATATGCAGCATGTTTATACAATAAAATTTTCAATTAAATAATAGACACATAAACAGAATGTCAAACGTAGAAGAAAGTGAGGGTCTCCTACCTGTGCAGGATAACATGACATGCTCAGGCTCCGTGAGGTAAATTTGGATAGCAGAGTGGAGCTACGTTACAAAGTACCCGAAGCAGTGCTATGGCCATTGTTTAATAAACACAGGGGTTCACGGGAGAAGAGTTGCTTGTTACATATCACTGCTGATTGGCAATTTAAATACAGCACAATTAAAGTAATAAATGTGACTATAATAGATAACGATTAAACTGTACATTTGATTTCCTAATGGTATTTAAAAATTTTTATCTTCATAATCTCCTTGAAAGTAGAATGTGGTCTCTGCTGAAAGATGTTATTTTGTTAAAAAATAGTTCATTAAAAATACACTTGAGTAAGATCCATTCACATGGTGTTGAGTAATCCAACTGTGAATAGGCATCTTCTTTTTTTTCTTTTCATACAAAAGAAAAACACTTCCCTCATCCTGGCATAATTAACATACAGCTGAAGCTATGCATCTTAAAAGTTGGCAGAATAACAATTTTTATTGAAAAAGAGAGAAAATCATGCCATTAAATTTGAAGAAATTTAGTGAACTATTTGAAATGTACCATATTAAATTTGGCATTAGAATATCTACAATAATTTTTAAAAGTTGTTCAATGGCCATCTCTACTGGGGGCATTTAATTTTAGAAAGAAGCAGTTCA
Source organism: Dipus sagitta (assembly GCA_036346955.1). Classification (NCBI taxonomy): domain Eukaryota; kingdom Metazoa; phylum Chordata; class Mammalia; order Rodentia; family Dipodidae; genus Dipus; species Dipus sagitta. The sequence continues at coordinate 114,981,325 of CM070772.1, forward strand.
AAATTCTTCAGCTGAGATAATTTTACTAGCAGATGCACCACAGCTTTATTTACACAGATGAATATATAGCATCAAGGAGAAAACTTATGAACTGAATAAAATACTTTTTTTTCTTTTTATTGCATGTGCATGTGTGCATGCAGATATGTGTGTGAATATCTGTGTAGAGGCCACAGGTTTGATATGGAAATTTAGAATGTCTTTGAGAGCTTCAGAACCTCTCTTGGATTTTAATTCAGGAGTTATGGTGCTGGATGCTCATAGTTGCACAAAACTTAAACTGAATCAGTGGTGTCCACATCCTCATATGTGACTTTAACACATAAAATATATAGTAGATAGAGGGTGAACTTTAGAAATATGTTATTATAGAAATGAAAGAGGGAAATAAGGCAGAGATACTGTATATTGAGGGGGTCCTCAGAAACGGATATTTTATGAAAGAAAGTGAGGCAGAAAGCTTCTGAGTAGGGAGGGGTAATGAATGGGTAAACCACATGGTGACTCTGGTTTGGGATTCTTTTTTTTTTTTTTTTTTGGTTTTTCGAGGTAAGGTCTCACTCTAGCCCAGGCTGACCTGGAATTCACTATGGAGTCTCAGGGTGGCCTCGAACTCACGGCGATCCTCCTACCTCTGCCTCCCGAGTGCTGTGATTAAAAGCGTGCGCCACCACGCCCGGCTTGGTTTGGGATTCTTATAGGAATAGGCCTTTACTGAATAGGGTGAGGAGATTATCAATCTAGTTCCCATTTTAGGTGTCTAGGAACTTTGTAGTCTTAGTCATACCCTTAAGTCTAGTGATGAGAAAGGGAAATACCTAGGGATAAAAAGATAAGAATTATACATATATATATATAAACCACCTTTAGGGATTATATATATAGTTCTTATCTTTTTATCCCTAAAGGTGTTTCCCTTTCAGGTCACTAGACTTAAGGGTGTGACTAAGACTACAAGGTGATTATATATATATATATATATATATATATATATATATATATATGTGTGTGTGTGTGTGTGCGTGTGTGTGTGTGTGTCTGTGTGTATATATATATGTCCTCCTCTTGCCATTGCTGGCCTCCAGCAAGGTGCAAGTTTCCAAGAATTCATTTAAGGAAAAAGATAAGAAAACTCAATCCCCACCCAAAGGCCCACACAGACAACAATCTAAAGGTATTTCACACTTTTAGCCAGGAAGAAAAAAATAAAACAAAACTTTCTTGTCCCTGCTACTCTAAATTGTCTAATTAATTTATATCTACTATTCTTCATCAGGTTGTCACTGGGTATTTTCTTCAGTCACTCTAGACCTTATTTTTTGAGACAGGGTCTCACATTGAACCTAGCGTTCACTGATCCTGCTAGACTAGTTAGCCAGCCACCACAAAGGGTCCTCTTGCCTCCACTTCTCTAGCACTGGGATTACAGGCTGTGTTTCCTTACTGGCATTTACATGGGTTCTAGGGAAATAAACTCAGGACCTCACTCTGGCCCAGTAAGTACTTCCTCCATTGAACAGTGTTTTAATGATGCAGGATTTTGGGTTTCACGAAGGGTCCCAGAATTTATGAACTTTCAGTTTTGTGTTCTGTCCTATCTTTAATGAAGCATTAAGAATATAGACTCAAGAAGGATGATTTATGTATCAAAACATTTATTTACAGGAAAAATCACAAATTGTGGGGTTTACATAAGGGAGACTAGAATCCAAGAGAAACTAACATATTTAAAGAAAGATTACAGTGAAGCTGCAAGCAAGCGGACATAGGAGAAACTGAGGCCCTTACAGAAGGATTGGAAAGAAGAATCTAGGAGCTTGCATAGCAAGACATAGGAGGAACCCACCTGGCACGTGGCATGTGCTTTTCCCCATGGAAGAAAGGGCAAATGGTGGTGACTTAAGAGAGAATGGCAGAGAGAAAATAACCAAACAGAGACCAGGAGATTCAGAAGAGGAATGAGTAATAAAGAGAGTAACACTAATGGTTGCCTTAAGTTTAAATAAATTGCACAAGTAGCAAACCTAGTGTTGACGAGGCACTCCTGTGGTAAATCTGGAGTGTAAGGAAAGTACACCATAGTAGGAAACCAGAGGAAAATTATACAAGTAATCCATTGGGAATTTATCCCACACTATAAACAGAGCTAAGCAGAAATGTTCAGATCAAGAAACAATGTCATGCTCAATGTTAGAGGCCAGAATCATGTTTGTCTGAGCAGAGATGACAGGGAATCCAGAGAGACCCACACAAACACACCAAGGGCCACATCAAGAGAGAGGGAGGGACTAAAGGCCATAGCCTTTATAGAATCAGATTCAGGTACGCAAGGGAAAGACCTGATTTGTTTGTAGATTTGGAGGGTGCACACCAGGGCCAGTCCACCTGGGCCATTCTTTTTAGTTAGGGTGCTAGACCATAGACAGCAGGGGGTGCTATAAATCTGTCTCAATAAGATCTGAGTTCCAACCCTGGCAAGAGTTCAATTTGATTTTTTGCCAGGGTGAGGTGTTATGTTCGATGGCATCTCCTGGTTCCCATTGTGCCTCAATCTCTAAGTGACAGTACCTTAAAAAAAAAAAAAACCTAGCATTCTCCTATCCTACTCCTCTAAGTTTTCCTTCCACATTACCAAGGAAATATATTTACACAATATTTCCATTCCAAACTTTCATGAGCTTCAAAACTTTCACTAATGATGACAGGAGGTTGTTTGAAGAGAAATTTTCAAATGCAAATGCATGAGCAGATTTGAACTAATGTTATCTATACAGAACTAGAATGAGCCTATCTAATATTTCTTTGGATGTTTTGCTTTTGGGTACATTTGTGTGCATGTGTGTGCATCTGTGTGTGTCTGTTAGTATGGGGACATGCTGCAGCCTCTTTTAGCTGCAAGCAAACACTACACACTTGCACCACATTTTGCATCATGCATACCAGGTTGGATAGGAAATTCAATCCAGGCTGATCAACTTTGTAAACAAGTAAGTAAACTACAGAGCAATCTTCTCAGCTCCTTTTGGATATTTATTGTGATAAAAAACATCTTTCTTATTTACTCCACTTAAACCTTAGCAATACTAGGCCTGGATAGATGGCTTTGCGGATAAGGCACTTGCCTGCAATGCCAAAGGACCCATGTAAGCCAGATGCACAAGTGGCACATTCGTCTGGAATTCGTTTGCAGTGGCTTGAGGCCCTGGTGTGCCCATTCTCTCTCTCTCTCTCCATCTCTCTGCTTCTTTCTCTCTCCCTCAAATAAATAAATAAAAATAAAAATTTAAAAAAAACTTAGCAATATTAATATTCATTCTTAGAGATGATCACTTGACAGCTAAGTCATCAGATTTTATTGAGAACAAGTATTTTTGCCCTATCAATGAAATTTAGAGAAATGAAGTACAGGTGCAAGTATACTTCTGTTTTGTTATAAAGGCCAATCCTTTCTCCAGACTCACAGCCTGAAATACAATAAGCCTGGTTATTTTTAATGATAGACTTTGTGTGTTATAAGCTTCTGTGAAGCCAAAGAAACAACTAAAAAAAATGAAGAGAGAACATACAGAATGGGAGGAAATGTTTCCTGAATATTCATTTTTAACAGGAAATAATAACCATAGTACATAAGAAACAAAATGTGAATGACAAAAAAGGGCTGGAGAGATGACTTAGTGGTTAAGGCACTTGCCTGCGAAGCCTAAGGATCCAGGCTCAATTCTCCAGGTCCCACGTAAGCCAGATGCACAAAGTGGCACATACTTCTAGAGTTCAGTTGCAGTGGCTAAAGGCCCTGGCATGCCCATTCTCTCAATCTCTCTCTCTCTCTCTCTCTCTCTCTCTCTTTCTCTCTCTCTCCTTGTTTCTCCCCCTCTGTCTGTCTCTAATAAATAAATTTTAATAATGTAAATGACAAAAATACTAATATAATTATTATGTAGATTTTAATAACATATGAAACAAATACACTGTCTACTTTTTTGATTTTTTTAAATTTTATTTATTTTTTTGTAAGCAGAGAAAGAGAAAGGAGAGAGAGAGAGGGAGGCAGGTAGAAAATGGGCACACCAGGGCCTCCAGTGAAACTCTAGAAGCATGTGCCACTGTGCATCTGGCTTTTCTGGGAATTAAATTCAGGTCATTATGCTTTGCAGGCTAGTGCCTTAACTACTGAACTATCTCTCCAGCCTTAAACTGGATACATTTCAATGAAAAATTAGCAGCAGCCAGTTAATTCTTGAAAAAAAAAATCCCAGCCACAAAGTAAAACACACACACACACACACACACACACACAACACACACACACACACACACACACACACACACACACATATATATATGTATATATATATGTATATATATATATATATTTGTTAATGTAGGACTGGCTTATTTCACTCAGTCTACTGATCTCTAGTTTCATCTATTTTCCTACAAATAGCACATTTTTTTGTCCTCCTTTACAACTAAGTAAAACACCATTGTGTCTATATGCATTGCTTTCTTCATGTATTCATTACTTGATGAATATTTAGGCCTATTAGTAAAAACAAAAAAAAAAGCATAGTGTTTTTCTCAGTGAACAGGGCACAAAGATCAAAAATCTAGTGAAAATAAGTTTAGAAAAATAAGCCCAACTGAAACAAAAAGCAGTAAATATAGACATAAACAAACCAGCATATTTGAGAAGTTAGACAATATGGTGTGATTTAATCATACAATTTGAATAATAGGAGAAAAGGTAGAAAAAAAGATAGTTAGAAGGAATCATGTCTATGAAGTTTCCAAAATTAATAAGTGATATCAAAACAAACATCAAATGATTCTAAGAACACCTAGGTAAATTGCAAGAAAAAAAAAATCCAAGGAGCTGAAAGTAATACACCACATACTGAAGTCTGGCAGAAAAGAAATCAACAATACATCCACAGAGCAAAACAGAAGGATTACATTTGACTTCTCATCCTAAACCATGATTATAAAAATGCAGTAAATAAAATGTTTAAAGTAAAAAGAAAAGCAATTGCTACAAAACACTAATAACCTCCAACCTCAGTGTTATACAAACAAAAATCATTCACAAAAGAAGGGAAAAATAAAAGCTTTCCTATATAATTGAAGAGAGATTTCTTTTCTAGTGGAATTATTAATGAACATAATAACCTCACATTTTAGTGAATATAAAGTGAACATAACCACAGCCAAGATGTGAAAGGGTAGAGAAAGATTCATTATCTTATGAAGGCAAGGAAAGTGTTCAGATTACTTCTCAGGCGATTCCACCCTTGAACAAATGATGTTGTTCATGGGTCTGCAACATAACCATAAAGGGCCTGGTGTCTATGCAAGCAAACTCAGTTAAGGAGTGCCTGTGAGAGCATATTCAATTTAAGGTTATTATTGAAGAAGAAAGGGTAGTAGATTAAAATGATGGATAGGAATGTCTCTGGACATGCTCAGCTTATATCATTAACTTTTATCTGAACATAAAGGAAAGGATATTTGAAAGTACATTATTGTAAGTATGTTCCTGTCTCAGTGGCAAAAGAAATACTAATCTATAAGATGCAGAATTTAACTCAATATATTGGTTAGATAACAAAACTACCAATAAGCCAATTAGTGAAACAGTTTAGAGTTTAATAATAACACTTCTTCTTTTTCAATGTTGAAAGGACAGAGGAAGTTTAGAGCACAAAGATCAAAGAAGCTATGATTTCTAGTAGACACAATACCACATGAAATGGGTGACAGTTCCACCTGCTGCTTCAGAAAAGCCATTATGACTTCTAGAGTTTCTTCCTGAAAGAGTGGCCCTGTAGCAAGAAGCTTGGAAGGTCATAACATAATAACCTATACAGTGGTTTAAACAACAGGAGTTTCTATCTCAGACTTCTGAAAATGGAGGAACCCAAGGTAAATACTATTGATTAATTCTGTTCCCTGGTGAGAACTCTTTTCCTGGCTTGAGTGTAGCTGTGTTCTTGTTATATCCTTAGATAGCAGAGGCCAAGAGCCCTTTAGTCTCTTTGCTCATTACAAAGGGAGAAACACCACACTTATGATCTCATATAAACACAAGTATCCCCCAAAAGCTACTATTAAAAGTTCTCTTTACTAGAGGTTAGGGTTCAGAATATAAACTGGGGTGTGGAACCCAAATATTCAGTCCATGAGGGGCTTCCCTGGGAATTCATTTGCCTGCCCCAATCTATAAAAAACAAAATAAAAATAGCAAATGAGCCACAATAGAGACTACAGAGTCTCATTTCTTTGAGATTACCAGTAAAGAGACAGGAGTTGATTTGAGAGTAAAAAAATCTAGATTCACATCGTTACGATGTTAACCATCACTGTGTCTGCTCTTTAGCTCCCTTGCAAACTAGTAATAGTGTTTCTGTCTGCAAGAATGCAAGTATATTTCATAAAAAACAGTTGATCTCTCAGCTCAAAATTTCATTGTAATTTCACTAATTTCAAGACTTAATTAATATTTCACAATAATTTGATCAAAGTTTAATGAAACTTGAAAATAATAATAAATTACATAAAATTATTGTAAGATTTACAAATGATATGAATTTTCTCATAACAATTTTGATGCTGTTAAGCAACTTATCTTTGTAACAAAGCAACAAAACAAAGGGATTGGGGAGATACAGATTACTATAAACACATTAATAAATACAGGTATATTAGATGTCATCTCTCTGCTCCTTTTCCCTCTTATCTTATGCCCCCTCCTTTTTTTCTCTCCGTCTCTCTATCCTCTCTCCCCTCTCTCTCTCTTTCATGTGCATGCATATACATGCACACATGCATGTGCACACCCCTCCCCCACACAAAATAGTCCACTGAGCTCCATTCTTCTATTAAGTATGTTTTAAGTATATTTTAAAATTGAATTATTTTCCTACTATTTGCTGCATGCTAGTAACTGTCCTAATATAGTCGATTTTCTCTTTGTGTCGATACAGACATGGAAGTATTCAGTAAAACACTTGTGAATTTCACATGTTCAAAAAAATAAAACTTTGTACAGAATTTATAAGAACTATGTTAGCTCTAAGAAATTCATCTTGGGAAACCTTATTCTGCTTGCTATTCAGTCAATCTAACTGGGCTAGATTTAACTATTGACTTTGGCCTCAATTCATTTAATTATGATGCTTAAAAGTTACAGAAAGGAATGTACTGTATTTCACCAAGAACAAGACACTTTAATGAGGAAACAAATAGTCATTTAACCACCCAACCTAAATGTTTGATTTTGTTTTTAATTTCTAATGTTAGGTTTGTTTACAAAGAATATAATTCAGGGCTGGAGAGATGGCTTAGCGGTTAAGCACTTGCCTGTGAAGCCTAAGGACCCCAGTTCGAGACTTGATTCCCCAGCACCCATCTTAGCCAGATGCACAAGGGGGCATACACACCTGGAGTTCCTTTGCAGCAGCTTGAGGCCTTGGCACGCCCATTCTCTCTCTATTTCGCTCTCTGCCTCTTTCTCCCTCTGTCTGTCGCTCTCAAATATATAAATAACTAAAAATTTTAAAAAAGAATACAATTCTATAGATTTCAACTAATGGCATCTTAAAATGAGTACATTTTTAGTTAAAAACCATGAATTTTGAGAAAAAATACATAATTATTAAATTTAGTCTCCTATAATTTGTAAGATAGTGAAATTTTCATTAGTTGAGTTAGATTTCAAATATCTTTGATTGAGAAAATTAAAGTTAACTCATGCTAAAGCAAAAATATCATGTTATATGAACTATAATTTGCTAATTTTGAATAAACTTTTTTGTATGATGTTTCTTCAGACCAGAATATAATAGTCATTCCTATATTCTAATTGACATATAATCGAGTAAGTGCATACTAACCCCTGGGGTGCAGTTGCATTCCTGTTTCACCTTCCTATATATCTTGGTAACTTGAATGGGAAAAAGGAGGCTTTAATTAAGAAACACAAGAGTTCATTTCCTAAAACAAAGTCATGTGGTAAGATGATGACAAACTCCAATTGGCCCTTAGCTTAGCACATTTGCTAATGGTTTTGATTGCTGAAATATTAACTAATAATGGGACCATTAAAATCATCATCTGTTTATTGCTATAATACCAGTCAGTATCAAGAGCTCCTAAAAACATAACAGTTTACTGGAAGCAGTAAAAAAGTATAGCATTCAAATATAATTCATCAGAGATTTAGAGTACATCTGGTTTTTATTGTTGGTCTTTATTTACTTAGATAATCAGCTTTCAACTCTACTTTGCCTGTTTGTGTAAAGGTTTCAAGTACCAACTGCTGAGAATTTTGCTGCTTATCAGAAGAAAGTAAATACAAATTCAGCATATGAATGCTTGATTTCCTAATGATCTATTGTCCTCTGATGCAATTGTAGATTCTGGTAGAGAAAAAAATGCTATAAAATGCAAGCTTCTACCCATTGTTTTCAGATATTCGTAAGTTTCATTTTGTTTTATAAACTCCTTGAAGTAGAAGAAAATGGAACAATAAGTCAGACAAATCCAGAAAAACTAATATTATAGTACTTATAGACCCAACATGGCTCAGGGAAATTTTGCGGAAGAGGGGGCAGAAAGAATGTCAGAGTCACATGTTGGGTCATGATATGCAGAGACATTTAGCTTACACATAACTGTGGGCTAACTCCACAATGCATGACCCATATACCTCGACAAGGAGGGGCCAAGTGGAGGGGGTAGGTCACAGATGAGCCTAATAATGGTACCAAACTGAGTGTATTTGCTGAATACAAAACTAACTAATAAAGAAAAAAGAAGAAAATAATAATTAAATTTTGAATTGTGCAGTAGGAACCATTCCCAGTATCTCTCCCTGTCTTGAATGCACAATATTCACAAGGAGACTTAGTCTCTCATTCGATGTATCTGTCCCTGTCTTATATGAGCAATATTCATGCAGAGTCAAAGTCTCTCATTCTCTGTACTCCTCTCAGTCTTGTATGAGCAATATTTACATAGAGACTTAGTCTCTCATTCCCTGTATCTGTCCCTGTCTTATATCAAATAATATTCTCATTCCCTACTCACAAATTGTTAGATATTGTAGGCTGAAGAGATGTCATGGCAGGTGAGAGCATTAGATGAGAAAGCATAAGGACCAGTGAGTGTTTGATTCCCAGCACCCACATAAAAAAGGCAGACATGTATCAACAGCATCCATTCATGAAGTATGAAGTAAGCAGGCATGAGGCCACATCCCTGAGGAGTTATTGTCAGTTAATGATTGTTGGAGGAGCAGGAGACACTTTCTGCAGTGTTATGGCCACTCTGGCAAATAATCCCCCCCACCGTTGCTCAGGCTCAGGGAAACCTAATTAAATTCAGTGGGTCAGTCATACTCACATACAAGGAAAGAAAAGGAGAAGAAGTTCAGTGGAAGAGGGACAGGGAGGGGGTTTGTGAGAAGATAATCACAGGGAATAGTGATCAAAATATACGTTATTCAAACATAAAAATCATCAATTTAAAAAAGGCTCAGCATGACTGAAAATACCTTTAATACACATGGAGATGGGGGTTGCTGTGGATTACTGAACTGCAAGTCTGGCAGAAGCAAAGAAGAAGAATAAAAACAGAAAAAAGGGTGTATGTTTTAGACTTAATGATAGCCCCTGTTTTAAGGAAATATGCCTGAAGAGAAATAGAGTAGTACACCTGTCACTGCCTTCTGGTCTTTCCACATGTGTACATGGAGCAAACATCTGTATATGCCTGTACATAAGCTTCACACACAGACTTAAGCACACATAAGAACAACAGAAGCCTTAGTTGATATCCTTTCTCTGTCACTTCATAGCTTTTATTTGCTACTGGTTAATCGTAGAAAAGTTCCATTTTCTTAGCTGAGCTTACTCTACCTGTTATAAAGTAACTTATGAGTTTTTCTTATCTCACTAATTAGTAACAAATAAAAACGCCTGGTATATTTTAGGCATTCTGTGAATCCTACTTTTCCTTGTATGGTTCCTCTCCATCTTTAGTTTCTTTTAGTATGGCCATTCTCTACCTTTAGTTTCTTCTAGCCCATCTTATGGAGGAATCCTATGAGTCTAATACAAGAAGGGCATATTTGGGCTGGAGAGATGGCTTAGTGGTTATGCGCTTGCCTGTGAAGCCTAAGGACCGCGGTTCAAGGCTTGATTCCCCAGGACCCACGTTAGCCAGATGCACAAGGGGGCACACGCATCTGGAGTTCGTTTGCAGTGGCTAGAAGCCCTGGAGTGCCCATTCTCTCTCTCTCTCCTTCTCTCTCTCTCTCTCTCTCCTCTCGCTGCCTGTCACTCTCAAATAAATAAATAAAAATAAACAAAAAATTTTAAAAAAGCAGGGCATATTTAATTCATCCAGGTTCACTGTGATCACATACTTCAGCAAAATATTTGTGAATCTACTCACACTACTTGTTTATGAAAGAGAGTTCAGATACTTTCCACAGTAGTTCAAAAAGCAACCAGATATTCCAAAATTCTGTGGGTCTTAACTAAGATATTTAAAAAATATTTTATTTATTTGATAGTTGTAGAGAGAGAGAGAGACAATGGGTACTTCAGGGCCTCTAGCCACTGAAAACAAATTCCAGATGCATGCACCACCTTGTGCATCTGGCTTACATGGGTACTGGGGAATTGAGCCTGGGTCCTAAGACTTGACAGGCAAGTACCCTAAGTACTAAGCCATCTCATGAGCTTCAAAATAAGTTATTTTTGATGGAGTTGTGGAAGGAGAGAAAAACATTATAAGCAGAAAAAAATTGTAATCTTCTTTTGCAAGATTTTATAATCAAACAAATACTCATGACTTTCTACATGTTCCAGAGTGTTAGAAAATAGTCCTTTATTCTAAGGTCTGTTAATGTTCCAATTGGAGTTGTACTCTAACAGTCAACTAACAAATATTAGTTTATGTTCACTCCCATGATGATTAAAAAAAAAAAAAACACAGCTTAAATCAGATCTCAGTTGACCATTCTGACAGAAAAACAATGCAATTCCTTTAGAAACTTGTATTATTTGTGAACATTGTACCCATGGTTCAAAGCTACAGCAACAGATGACTTGTGCTTGGGGATACAAATTACTTCCTGCTTTTGCAACTAAGTGGAGACTAAAAGTGAGAGCTCAACAAAAACCTGCCTGTTTCTTTGTCTGGGATGTTTTTCCAAAGTGAATATTAAAAATTTAACCTAGGGCAACAGAGATGGCTTGACATTTAAGAGTGCTTCCTTCGTAAGCATGAGGACCTGAGGAGGTCTGACAGACAACTGCAGTTCAATAGCTAAAACCCTGGGTTTAGTTGGGTTTGCCACACACAGCTGTAACCACAGAAGGAAGCAGAGACCTAGAGTCACTAGGACACATGGATAAAACTGCAAGCTTTGGGATCAGTAAGAGACCATGGCTCAAGCAAAAATAGGCAGAAAAGCAATGTAGCAAATCACCATACATTCTACTCCAGCCAGCACAGGCGAGTGCATCCACTGCAGGTGAGACCATGGGGTGTCACAAGGGCAGATATATGTTCATACACCACATGCATACATACATACATACATGCAAAAATAAAATAAAAATGTAATCTATAACACCTGCAATAATTTTCATTAGCTAAGAAGTCCATTGATCTTCTTTCATGAATAGTGAATAATATTCACTGATATATAAGTTAATCATCATTTTCCTTACTCTGTGCTTTATAACAAATCATTTAAAATATTAAGCTTATTTTTATATTTTCAATAATGTAGATATTTGCACAATTATCCTAGCAGGCATAAGTGAGCCTATGAAGTAATGTCTGATGTTTAGGGGTACATGTTTATATTAAGGGCAGATTGGCAAATTCTGGCACTATATACACACATTTTTTAAAGAAAAGAGTAACAGAATATATAAATTTTTTAGGAAGAATTACAAAGTACTACATGAAAAAAGCCAACATATTGATGTTTCTAAAACAGAGAGTTCTAAATTTAAAACTAAGCCCTACCGCTGTGTAGTTGCCTTAGTGAGTTTTTTAGCTTTTGATTTCAAGGGTGTTTGTGGCTAGAATTAGGACAGAATGATAAATCATTAATTATCAATGCACTATAAAATTGAATGTGTTAATATTTGTAAAATAAATGTCTGTCAATCTTTATACACAGCAGTTTTTTTTTCATTCAAATGCAATGTAAAATAATTTCAAAAAATCATGGCATAGTTCAGAAGAACCAACTTTACTGTAATGTGGATAGACCTAGTGAAATTGTCATACATTAACAGAAATTCTCATGGATGTGTCTATTTCTTCACTCCTCTGCCTTTCTTTTCTCTTCTTTTCCCCTATCTTATTTGCCCTAATTTTGTGCACACACAAATGGACAGTATATGTTTAGTATAAAGGTTTTATTTTCATTTCTTACTAAAATATTAGCAAATATAGAGCCAATAATTTATCTTAGTAGATTATTTTATTATATGTTCCAATTCCTAGAGGATATTCTATATAAAAGTATGGTACTCTAGGAACTATATTGCTGGTCCAATGTCCTCATATGCGAGTGCTTTAGTTTCTTTCTTCCTTAGCTGTCTTACTATGGAGTGTCTAGTGATTATGTAGCTATTTAGACAGTGTATCTGGTATGTGGTCAGTAAGATTAAAAATATATGTGCCAGTGTAAGCAAGAGTTCATGTGCAGATTGAACAGCAGGATACTAGAGTATTTTTAAAGCTAGACAAAGCATTTGAAGCAACTGCCCTCCTCTTTCATTTAGATAAGAAGCTGAAATTTCTAAAGACAGAATTTGATTTAAATCTGTAACAAAATGAAATACATACAATAAAAATCATAATACTTGGGAAACATGAAGTTATTTCAAATTGTTCAAGAATTGGACTTACACAGAAACATGTTTAAATTGCAACAAATATGCTCAGAATGAGCACATCCTTATGAATAACCATGGTTTATCACATGCAAGCCAAGTCAGAACTTTGCATCTTTGAATAAATGAGTAGGAAAGTCTATTATGTCCATCCAGAATCAATACATAACTATATGGAAATACCAAGGAAGACTGAACAGATGTTGCCTCAGAGAAGAATTGAGTCCGCTAAATGCTTACCTTATTTTACAAAGCAGATGCCTCATTCTTAACATGTGTGTTCTAAGAAGATAGGACTTTTATATACAACACAAATTAACTAGCATAAATGACCTTATGGGGCTGGAGAGATGGCTCAGCAGTTGGGGTGTTTGCCTGCAAAGCGTAGTGACCTATGTTTGATTTCCCCTAGGATCCCCATGAGGTCGGATGCACAGTGGTGCATGCATCTGGAGTTTGTTTGCAGTGGCTAGAGGCCCTGGCATGCTCAAATTCTTTCATTCTCTCTCTCTCTCTCTCTCTCTTTCTCTCCTCTCTATTCCCCTCTGCTTTCAAGTAAATAAATAAAATATTTAAAAAGACCTCCTAGAACAAAAGAGCAATTTTGCTCATTACTATTGGTCCTTTTACTGAAAACAAATAAAAACCCCTAGCCAAGATGGTATCTCATGGACAGGTGTTGAGTTCAATATTATTATATTATTTCCCTTTTTTACATGTATAAATCGAATATTTTGTGGCCAACCATCTTCCCATAACAACTTGAGGGTTTCATTATTGTTAATAATTTAAATAATATGATTCTGCTAAGAAAGTCCTAATTTGAATAACCAATAGAGAATGTTGAAGTAGATTGTGTAACATTGTATGATGAGGCCAAAGAAAATACCTATACATTGCAGCAATTTCATTTGCTCTTCTCTGTGTTCTCTTTGGAAATTCAACAAACACCTAATTTCTTTTCCTCACAGCACTAGAGACTGAATTCAGGACATTGCTCTAGGCAAGCAAATCACTGAACTACAACCCCAGGACTTTCTGTAATTTTTATTTTATTTTTTATTATTATTTTCGTTTTTATTGAGACAAGTAGTCATTAGCTAGCCCAGAGTAGAAAGTGATTCATGATCCTCCTGCCTCAGTCTCTTTCTAGTACCTGGGATTACAGGCATCCACACAGGCACAGTGCTAGGCAATTAACTCATGAAAGGTGTTGAGTTGTCTGGTCTCTGTTTAACGATCTGTGGATCAAATTATTTTTTACTTCCTTCCAGTGCACTTCTCTCACTTCAAGGGAAACACAATTTTCTATAGGGTCTACATGTTAAAAGACTAAGGAAGCAATAAATAAGGCCCCTTATTTTCTTCCTCTGGTTTGTGCTTCCTTCCTTGTGCAGATCTTTGATGACAGACTCAGATTCATTCCCCTGTGCTCAGTGGTAATATTCCCTTCAAACATCATTACGGATGTGAGGTCTCTCCCTTAATTAAGAACTAAAAGGCTTCATTTCCTAAAACAAAAGCATGTGGCAGGTTTTATTGATCTGGTCTGTGTCGCCAGCTGAACACATTAGCAGAGGTTATTGATCACTCTGGCGGTAGTGAGCTGGGTTCCTTGTCAGGTGAGGTCCACATTCCTGGGGAAGGTTTTCTCCCATCTCACTAACATAGAAGGTCATGTTCACTATGATACACACTACACTGTGTTCTCCAAGCTTTATTGCTAATAAATCATCCTTTATAAATATAATAGCATTTTATTTAAAAGGTTATTTTCTAGTCATTATCTTTAAAAAAAAGTCCTAATGATGTGCCTAAAAAATTATTCTAAGCCATAAGAGTGTAGTGGTAGATAAGTGGGATCACATAAGGCTCCTGGTGCTTTAATAAGTTCCTAAGTAATGATCATCTCATTAGCTTCTGATGACCATGCTGAGCAAGGTACCTATTAGGTTTTGTCATCATCTGCAGTGATGATCACCATTGAGTGTTTGATTAAGAGTTGATGAAGACAGCTGTGAGGAATCAAAATTGTGGGGTATATAGATTCAAATGTGTATGACATTTCTTAAAATGGTAATAATTATTTATTTGGATAAATATCTTTTATGAACATTGCTAAAATATATCTGGTCCTATGATGTCTTTTAGGGCAAATGACCCAGTGTACAGTGGATAATTCTAGTCTAGCTTACTTGGTGAGTTACAGGCATGTGAGAGGCCCTGTCTCAAAAAAAAGTTAATTATTTAAAAAGAAATGGAATGTGGACAGTGCCTGATGACAATATCTTTGTCCTCTGGAAACTACATGCATATGTGCATATTAAAACATATGCACATGCCTTTCTACAAGCATACACACACACACACACACACACACATACACAGAGTCACACACAGTCACACATATGAACAAACACAGAACCCGAACAAATCCAGTGAAGGTTAATGGTTAAATACAACCCTAATTAACTGTCAAAAATGGGAAAGCATGATTAAGAGTACTTCCCATGCAACCATGAGGGCCTGGGGCTTACTGAGATTGCCTGAATTCAAATCCCAAGCATCCATAGGTCACACAAGCCTGTAACAATAGTTCTGGCCTTTGTGAAGAAAATCACAAGAGCTTGAAAAAAAAAAATAGGCAAGTTCAAGAATCAGCAAGCTCTGGAAACAGTGAGAGACTCTGTCTCAAGAAAAAGCTAGAATGAGGGATGGAAAGTGACACATGACATACTGCTCTGGCCTGCATACATACACAGGGTACTGCTACTGCATGAACAAACATGCATACACCACAAACACACAAGATGCCACACCATGCATACTATACACATGTATACATGCAAAAAATAAAAGAATGTGGACAAGAAGATTTGTGTGAATTCTTGCTATGAAGTCACAGCATAAAAGTTGTATAACTGCTGAATAATTATAATTTTTTTAATTTTTCGAACAAACAAAAACGTGTAACATCAACATCATTACTTCTCTTCAACAATTTACAGAGCTTTTTTGAGATGCTAAAGCAAGTTATTTATTTATTTATTTATTTATATTATTGGTTTTTACCAAGTAGAGTCTTGCTGTAGTCCAGACTGACCTATAATTCACTATTTAGTTTCAATGTGGCCAAGAACTTATAGCGATTCTTCTACCTCAGCCTCCCGAGTGCTGAGATGAAAGGCCTACAACCACAGCACAGCGTCCAGCTCTAAAGCAAGTTTTTATGTTGCCACCCAATGGCAGGTATACGAAGAAGTTACTGTGAAAAGAATAACAAATACAATTAAAGAATCTAAAAAGAAGGAATAGGAGGACGATATAAAAGAACTGCCATTACTCAGTGAAGAATAACCTTAGATATTTGATAAATGCACAGCAATCTTTTTAATGAATAGGCAGTATGAAATAAAAAAAGTCATCAACTGGCAGGGACGAAAAAATGAGTCGCAACCTACCAAGAACTTTATAAATTTCTCATCATTAACTCTCAGGACTCCACAGAGTTGTCCCACTTTTAATTATGTATCCGTGCCTTGAAAGTCACCCAAAGAACTGCCACCCACACACCAGTACAACAGCAAGAAAGTACATGTACACTTTGCTTGATTCCATTTCTATTTGACCTGCTCTCTTCTTGGAATACCAATACCCCACCTGCACTTACTGAGATGGTTAAATGTTCACTATCTAAGGAGGCATTATTGATGATTCATAGAGATGAGGAGGAAGTTGGATATAATCTGTTATACTCACTCATTTGGTGTAACTTCCCAAATCATAAATCACATTATAATTTACACAAGTGCTGGTTATCCTCTGAGGCTTGAATATTCTGCCAATACAAATTTGAAATGCATACATTTCTATATCCTAAACACCTGAAAAAATACTTGTATGAAATATTTACATTGAAATTATGAATTATAATGTCCTTTTTATCCAAACATACTGTGCTAATTTAGCATTGTAGGAAGGTTTCAGTTTCTCATATAATATCAAATGGATTAGTTAGAAGAGTTCTTTAAACCCTATATAGCTATGCTTAGTATTATTTCTTAAGCTTGGATGTTTAGAATTATCTGCAATGCATGGCCTTTTTTATCCTTTTAAATATTATTTCATTTCTGGATATTTTTCTGTTATTAGATCCTGCATTGCTTCTGCATCCCATTCTATCTGAATGTGTATTTTTAGTAGATACTAAGGATGGTCTATCCTAATTGCAATTCTGCATTCATAATAAAATAACATTTTGATCTTTCTTCAAATCCTATTTAAAGTGAATCTGAGTTCATAAAACATTCCAAGCTAATCTGTGCTAACCTAAACTTTTAAGGCAACTTAAGCTCTGTAGCTGTTAAAAAAGGAACTTCTGTAAAGACAGTAATGTGAAAAAATACAACAATGCATAAAAAAAACAGTTTTAAAAATTCAAGAGAGGCTGGAGAGATGGCCTAGAGGTTAAGTGCTTGCCTGTGAAGCCTAAGGACCCTGGTTTGAGGCTCGATTCTCTAGGACCCACGTTAGCCAAATGCACAAGAGGGCGCACGCATGTGGAGTTTGTTTGCAGTGGCTGGAGGCCCTGTCACGCCCATTCTCTCTCTCTCTCTGTCTGTCTCTTTTTCTCTGTCTGTCACTCTCAAATGAATAAATAAAAAAAATAAAAAAATAAAAAAAATTCAAGAGATCATTCTAATTTGCATGGAAGAAGAGAATTGACCACGGATTTTGATGGTTATGTTTATTGATCATATTTTAGACTAGAATATATTACTTTTTAAATATTTATTTGTTTACTTGTTTGACAGTTAGAAAGAAAAAAAAGAGAGAAAGAGAGAGAGAGAGAGAGAGAGAATGAACACACTAGGGCCTCAAGTCACTGCAAATGAATTCCAGATGCATGTGTCACCTTGTGTATCTGGCTTATGTGGGTACTGGGGATTCAAACCTGGGTCCTTAGGCTTCGCAGGCCAGAGCCTTTACTGCTAAGCCATCTCTCCAGCCCCAGAATATATTATTTTAAGTTATTTTATTTGATTTTATAGTAGGATAAAATTCTGAGAATGGGAGAGATGACGTTGAAAATAGTATGGGCTTTGAAACCAAACCATCATCTCTGCTCTAATGTCTACTCATCTATAACAATTCTCTTTCCTTTACTTATTTCTGTCTTTGTATATTGACATACTTAGAATCATGTTATAGAAAGGCTAGCACCAAAATGGGATTTTATTAATAAGAAAATGCCTCTGTATGTGAACTCTATGATTAACCGATATTATAGTCCTCCTCATCACTCAAGCACACAAACTCACAGAATGCTATACTGATAATAAATTGCCTACACTAACCCCTTATTCTCAATCTGGAAGCTAGATCAGGTGATAAATTGCTTGTCATGTGAGCATGAGGACCTGAATTCAGATCCCAAGTACCCATGTAAGGGTGACCCACATACAATCCGAACAGCCAGAAAGCACAGAAAGGAGATCCATGGAGCAATCTTAGTTCAACTAGCTTAATAAGTGAGCTCTGGATTCACATGAGAGAACCTCCCTTACTAGATAATCAGGAGATCAATCAAGGAAGATACCCAATGTCAACCTCTGGGCTCCACATATATGCTTGCACATACATATTCATCTGCATACACATGTGCACACACATAGATATGCGCATATACGTGTATACATAACACATGCATATAGACATAAAAATTTCTTAGTTGTCTTCTATGTTCATTTAATAGTATTCTATTTATAAATTTAATAGGGTATATGTTCATAGATTTAAAAGAATTATTTTATTTTAATGAGTTTATTTGTACCAAACTGTTATAGGGTAGTTTCACCATTTCAATACTCATGGAAATATGAATTATACTATAATATCAAACAATTATAATCCCTATTAGTTTAAAAGAAAAAAATGAAACTATTTTATAATGAAAAAGTATCTATGTACTATAATCTATTTATATAATTATAGTTTCCTACTATGGTCAACTGTTAGGATTTTGTTCCATATCTTCCCTACTCATTTGAATTCTCCTTAACTTCACATACTAATCAATATTTTATATCACAATGTACTTAAACTGCCACAAAGTCAATAATTATATGAAGGTACTTTTCTTAATTTGTATAGGCTCATTATCTCTAGTGCAGTGATGATGCTGATTATATAATGTGTAAACCTCGTTTGGCTATAGCAGATAATGAGGTTTTAATACTTCTGCATAGTTGGAATGATCACCTGTATGGATGGTGTCTACTCAGAAATTCCAGGTCACACAGGAGCTTTGGATTTCAGAGCTACCTACTTGAATCCTCCTGAACAGGAATAGGTAGATTGGAGGATAAGAGACTGCTAATGAGAAAGCCACAGGAAGCAGAGAAACACATGTTCTATATATCTTGCTGAGGACTCTGCCTACTCTCCTTCCAGGAATATGTGTGCTATTTCCTTGGAGACATGAAAAAATGTCTGTTCACACCAGACAGAGCACTATGGAGCAAACAAAGAAGCCCTTCCACCCATGTCTAGCAAGGGGAGCCATTGAATGTTTTTAGATTACTTATAGGAGTGAGAGGTCAGTTACTAACAAGAGCACGGATGACACAAAGCAGCTGATTCACCAAAGAGCCTGACTCAGCACTGGGTGTGACTCATGAAAGCTTCAGTGCTGGAGCTCCTTGTTCAACTCGCTGGCAGATCAGCTGGTCAGGGTCTAACTTCACTAGCAATGCTCATTTCTTTTGTAACCATGGAGAGGGACCTTGAGAATTCTGTAAATTTCAGGAATTTCCTGAGACTTGTTTGATTTACTGCCTGATTATTAAGGAATCTTCCCCTAGGCAGGGATGCTTAAATTTGGAGTAAATATCTCCACTATAAAAGCTAATCTGTTCAAATCCTATCACTAACATACTTAGTTATCACATGTTTCATGGCAATTCTATAATAGTTTGAATGTATATTACCCATAGAATAAAGTGTTTTATTAAAGCTGGCCTGGAACCTAGGGTCTAGCCCATATGTGTGTTTGGACAGGATCTGATTTTCAGCTGTGATTTCCAGGTTTGAGCTGTGGCAGATTTGTATGCCTGTTGTTTTTTGGTGTTTACTGGCTGTTTGGTTGTTTCTCTCTGTTTGTATATATGGAAATAGCTTTGGCAGCCACTGATGGAACTTTCCCCTGGATCTGTGTGCTAGAAATAAATGCCTTCCTCCTGTAAACACTATCTGCTTGGATATTTGTCCCATCAATGTGAAGCTGTCTATCACAGAGATTTGGTACCAGAGTGTTGGGATGTTGCTGAGATGAATCTGACTGTGAAAGTTTTTGTATTTTGGAACCTGTGTACTGGAGGAGGAATATGTTTGGACTAGGTACCTTGGCCTTCAGAAGCTTTAAGGAGTGGTAAAGCCAAATTTCATAAGCTATTTTGATGAGAGTTTGAAAATGCTATGTGCGGAAAGAATTGTGTTGGCTTTGGAACTTTCAAAGTTGAAGGGAAGACAGTGTAGGACTTTGTTGGAACTGGGCTACTGGCATAAAGGCTGGCTATATTTTTCTGCCCAAGCCCAGATATGATTTTAAAACTATTGTAATGGAAAATCAAAACTAAAAGCAGAGGGAAAAATGAATGAAATTAGGCCATTCATGGGCCAATGATTTACATTAATTTGGAACTGAGCTACATTAGCTTACCATTATATTTGTGGTTATCAAAGAAATACATTGAAGAATTCATAGAGTCAGTAATACATGACAGATGTTGTAAAGGACAATCCTCAGTGACTTTCACAAACCTTGTTATTTCAGATATGCACAATATACTGCAGCCACTGGGATTAATTCCTCATGAGCTGTACTGAGGTGGAAACCAACATACAAATAGCTTACTGCATTTTTTCAAGGTTAACAACCTAGGGAATTGTGGTAAAAATGACAAAAATGCGAATTTGAATTTTCTATTGTAAAGAGAAGAAAATATGTTCTAAGGATAAAAATTTTAAATGATTTGGCTTGATCTTTGAAATGCTAACAGCTGAAGCATTGGTCACTGTTGAAATCACTGGGAAGGAGGAATTAAAATAAATATCATGAGACCTTAGCAGAATATTTCTATTATAAAATGAATTATTTAAAAGGACATAAATTAGCATCCAAATATAACATATAGGCCTAGTGCTTTCTAGAGAGTTTTAATTTTTAGACTAAATGAAAACTTTAAGTCTGATGATTTATTTGGAGTCACCCTTCGACAGTGGAAGTATACTCATTTAAAAAAAAATCCATTCCCTTTAATGGTTACTAATCTCATGACTTTAGCATTATAAAAGTTTAAGGAAAAGACCTTGAAAGACTTGGCTCCCAACTCTTCTTGCTACATATCTGGATAAACCCAGTCTGTCTTTCCAATGGCTTTGAGCATTTCTTAATTTCTTCCTTTCTAAACATCATTTTTATACTACCCATAAAATGTTCTATTCTTGCTTTTCCTGTCCTTGTCCATCAACAATACAATGACATGGAATACTGTGAAGAGTGAGCAAACACGGCTGTATTTAGATGATAATATAACACGCGTAAATAGAAAGCTCCGAATACAGCTGTCAGTAGTAGCGGATGTCAACCAAGGAGGTGGAAAAGTATTAGAGGTCTGAATCGTCAACTGACTTTGGAAAATCAAGAGAGGGAATCCTCAAGTATTATTGCTCTTGGCAGGCCTCAGGGTACTAGCCAAGGGAGGCTGATACAGGAGCCAGGACTGCCAGAGCAGCCCGTTCCATAAGACATGGGGTTGGATGCTGCAGAGACAGTGGTAGCATTGAGGCTCTGTCTCTGAGGCAGGAGAGACCAGGCTTGAGAGCATAGGTGCTAAGTAAAAGTAAGTCAGGGCCAGGAGTAGCTGTAGCTCTGGAAACGCAGGAACAAATCCAGCACTCTGAGCTCAAGCAGCTTCCATTGCTCTTTGAGGCAGAAGTGACAGGAGCCCCAGTTCAAATGGCTCCAAGGACCTCAGGTCCAGCAGCCCAGGGCTACCTACAGTCTTTAGTCTTCCCAGTCCAGGGAAGCTGTATTTGCAGAACCTGGAGAACAGGGGGATTATATAGACACAGGGGCCTTAATGGGTATATGCAATTATGCCATATGTAAATAACATAGTCATGGGGACTAATCAGAAAAACATTTGCCAAAATTTAAAAGCTCCAGACAAGCATCCGTCCAATTTTTTATGGCTTCATGGTGACCACCAAGTACTGGTGCCAACCTCACACTCCAACCATTCCTGGGAAAAGGCCCTTTGCTCCTAAACTGTAATGCCTTCCAACACCAGCCAAGCCACACTCAGACATCAGAATAGGCTCAGGCAGACAGCCATGCGGTATATGGTTTGCAACTGAGATTTTCCTGTGGAGCCTTTTGGATAAAGAGGAGGAAAAGTTCACCCTGGGGTTACCCCTTCCTTTCCTGTCTCACCATTTCCTGAGACAAGCTGAAAAAAGATTTCACAATCATTATGGCCCCAATTTTCTTATACTTGGCAAAGTTCTGGCAGATTTTCTACCCTAGTTTTGGCTTTTGGTGTTTGCATAAAGACTGGTCCACTGATCCTGAGTCCAAGCACCTACAGAATCCCAGGAAGTAGACACAATGTTCTGTTCCTGGTACATTTCCTAGGATGCTGGAGTGGCTGTGGATTTTGTTCACTGTCTAAGCCTTTATGATCTGCAATGTCCTTGGAGCCATCTTATGCTTTGTCCCTAATTCAAGCATAGTTTGCATGATTAAGAAGCATGGTGACAATACTGTGTGATAATGTATCTCTCTTTCTGTTTTGATTTGAATATCAACAGTCATCACCACTTAATGTGTCTCCAGTGTCACCAATCTTCTTAAAAGCACACATATTTTGGTAATAGTAGCACCTGACAAGTAGCACTAAATGTTTGGAGATGGGCACAATTTTACCAAGGACATGGAGAAGTTAATACTCACTCTGAAAAAATCAGGAGGCAGAGGTAGGAGGATCCCTGTGAGTTCGAGGCCAGCCTGGCACTACAGAGTGGGTTCTATGTCAGCCGGGAATAGAGTGAGACTCTACCGCAAATAAATAAATAAATACAAAATAGAAATAAAAATAAATAAATGAGGACATTCGCCTTGTGCTTTAAAATGAAAGGATTATAAATATTCAGAATTATTTGACTGGTATGAAGAGGCATCAACAATCCATGCAAATTCTTAAGACTAAAATAAGAATTCCCTAGAAAAATAAAAAAGATAACATTTAACAAATTTTAAATTTATTTATAAATCATGAATTTTTGCTTTATTAATATTTCAAATGTCTGACATTTAAACTGCAGAACTTATATCCTTTTCCTCCCCTCCCCTACATGAACCACATCCTTTCCTACTGGACTCTTGGTTTCTTTCTTTCCCCTCTTGTTCTTCCTCTTTCTCTGGTCTTTTTCTGAATTGTTCTTCCCTTTCTTTGGCCTCAAATTTGTAAATACGCCTCTCTAATTAGAGCCAGTCTCTTCTAATGTCTAACTTGACAGAAGTTATGTACCGCTAATGCTCAGAAACCTTGTGATGATATGATTTGTAAAATCAAGGTAAGTACTTTTGATATGCTCATGAAAAAGACAATTATTAGTAATATTTAACAAATTGCAGTTGAAGATTCATTTATTGATATAAATTTAGGATAATTTTAACACTCCAAGTTGCTAAAACTTGGTTAGATACTAAAAGGTTTTAATTGCATGTGCAAATATTTGACCATGGACAGATATAGCAGAAGGATTAGAACAGGACAAGCCCTTTTAGTGGCTATCATTGGGCATTTTCTTTTAAAATTTTCTAAATAAGATTCATGTCTATAAACAGGGAAAAAATCCTTACTTGATTTCAGAGATCACTTAAATATTGCCTCTGGAAACATTCTGGTCTTTATAAGGGTGAAATTATCATAATTTCTGAATCAACTTTTGTTGTTGAGTGATCCTGGGTGAGTGGGCAAGGAACTTAACTCAATAGTCCTTCCCCTGTTATATAAAATCATGTCAGTACAATAAAAAAGAAGGTTGAATAATAATTAAGTTTGATTCCCCTAGGCCCTCTTTGGCATGGTTACAACCATAAAACACAGGAATCTTCCTGTACTTTACTACCATTATAGAAGAGAAAGGTATGTGGAGTCCAATGATGATCACAGTGAGATCTTGAATATTTAAACTTTGTGTGTTATCCCTCCACAGTAGTCATGAGTTCCTCCCTAATCATAAACACTTGTATTTATTTATTTATGTTCATTATTTATTGATTTTTTCTTTTTTCTTTTTGGTTTTTTTGAGGTGGGGCCTTGCTCTAGCCCAGGATGACCTGGATTTCACTATGTACTCTCAGGGTGGCCTTGAATTTGTGGAAATCCTCCTAGCTCTACCTCCTGAGTGCTGGGATTAAAGGCATGTACCAACATTCCCAGCCATTTATGGATTTTTTTTTTTATAAAGAGGTTGTACTCTTAGGGCCCCTTACAGCCACACCAATTCTGCTAAGGGTCTTTTTTAGTGGGGGAATTGCTATTCATTGTGAGTACCAAGAGGCCTCATCTCTGATTGTGTGAACCAAACCAGATTCTTTTAAAAAAATATTTATTCATTTATTTGACAAAGAGAGAGAAAGAGCAAGAGGGAAGGAATGGGCATGCCAGGGCCTCTAGCAATTCCAAACAAACTCCAGATAAATGCGTCACTTTGTGCATCTAGCTGTACAGTGAGCACCCAGGAATGGAACCTGAGTACTCAAGCTTTATAGGAAAGCACCTTAAATGCTAAGGCATCTCTCCAGCCCCCAATCCAGATTCTTTAGTACAGGAAACCAATAGTCTCCAGAGAGAACTTCCATTGCTCTTTAAGAAGAGTGGGCACACACATTAACATGCCTCTCTAATAACTAACCTTATTTCCTTTAATTGAATTCGCTCTAACCTTTGCTGGAGGATCTGTTTCTACAGATGGAAGAGAATACTGGAGAAAACAAGAATACATCAATACATGATGATTAGATAGCCGAGTGTCAACCATGAGATGAGTCACCTCTACCTCATCAGCCCAGGCCCAAAATTCACTACAGAGAAAGCAATGACAAGAATATTGCCCTCTCACTAGCCTAAGAACCAGTTCCAAGGAGATTGCAATAGACACTATCATCAATCAAACTCCATCAAAATAGAGATCCAGGGACTACAAAGAAAGCAACACTATCTTCCCCACCACGGCTGACAGAACATTGTACAAGAGGGGATACAAAGATAGTTAGAGCATCAGGATGTATGGGAATAGCCTGAAGTACCGTATCTCCCACCCCTCAGAGACTTGTATTTAAGAAGCAAGTTATGGGGCTGGAGAGATGGCTTAGCTGTTAAGCGCTTGCCTGTGAAGCCTAAGGACCCCGGTTAGAGGCTCGATTCCCCAGGCCCCACATTAGCCAGATTCACAAGGGGGCGCACAGGTCTGGAGTTCATTTGCAGTGGCTGGAGGACCTGGCATGCCCATTCTCTCTCTCTCTCTCCTCTCTCTCTCTCTCATATAAATAAATAAGTAATTAAAAAAAGAAGCAAGTTATTTTGTTATGATGTGTCCATGAGAAGAAAGTAAAATAAATAAAATATGACCTTATCAGGGTTCTTGTGACCTGAAAATCTCTAGCTGACAGAATTCAATGACACTGGAAAGCTAGAAAAAGTACTAACGTTTTGTCATTAATAGCATGCCTGTATTCAGCTGATGAGTGAGAGTAAAACACAGTAGTATAAATACCACTAGTAGCACCAATGTTTGTCAGTAGCCGGTGGCTTCAATGTATCACATGGGCAGAGACCTATACTTTGTGGGAAGGTGTCTTCTGCATCATGAAGGTTTTAGAAGGAACCTCAAATTTGACTTGTGTGTGAACCATTGAGTCAAGGATATGTCACTGCCATAATATTTTTCACAAATAACTACATTTAAATGTCAAAATTTTGGCAGTTTTAAGTAAAGTTCAATGTCCCAAATTACCACTTAGCTTTCCTGCAGGTTTGTTAGGCATAGTTGATTTACCTCCCAATCAAGTTCATAGATCCATCCCCTTGAAAGTCAGGACCTAACCTACTTTTATCTTATAAGTATCTAGACCAATAATTAAAGATAAAGATTTTTCCCTTTTCAGAATTAAAAGTCTTTATTGTGCATGCTAATTATATATGCCTCTGCTTCAAAAATGTACTTCAATATGACAGCAAAAAATCAAAATACTATATTGTTGTAAGGAAGGATATAGCACAAATGGCAGACAATTTCTTAACAACAATATGTATTTCCATTCACTACTACCTTACCTAGACTTCTGGGAGAACAATTAACGTTGGGAATAGAATGAGTCTGTTCATGTGAAATTTCAGGACAAAAATTCTGATTATGTGAATGAACAATCAATTCAGTTAATAAATTAAAATAAGGATTTGAAAAGAAAGAGGGTCTATGTATGAAATTCCAGAGAACATATTCTAAAGCCAGTAGGTAAAAGCCAATGACAATCCATTCTGTACACTATTACATGGTATAATGTGTACATATCTACATTGTATACTTTAATTATAAGATTGTATACATGCATTTGCTATAATAGAACTATTCAAGCATATCATATGGCAAACTTCTACAATTTAAAACCATATCCAGATTAGTTAATTTCAAGATATTGATCATCAATGCTATATATTATTTCATAACATGTTTAAATTTTCTGAAGTCTAATAAGTGCATAGTTTATGATTAGAAAGGATAAATTTTTAATATGTTTTTATACTTTAAGAATTAGCAAAACCATAAACAGATTCTCAAAAATTCTGAAACAAAGGCATTTATTCTCTATAATTCTATGTCCTGTAACATTATTTGCTTATTTTTTCAGCAAGGACAATTTGATAGATGATTTGGAATATCAAAAGAGAAAATGAAGATGCATTTTATTTATAATCTATTACTTGATTTCATCCGTGCAGTAAAATAGAAGCTACCAATATGCTGCTGCATGTCACATTCAAGCTGGATAAACAAAAGGTGTGCAATTGTCAATTGAGACATTTTGAATTTTTTTCCATGTGATCATTTTTTTAAAAAAATTAATTAATTATTATTTTTTTTACTAATTAGTTTTGTACTCAGTGAATACAGTCAAGTTGGTAACATTGTTAGGCTCATCCATGTACTACCCTCTCCCCCTGGCCCCTCCTTGTTGAGGTATATGGGTCATGCATTGTGGAGTTAGCCCACAGTTCGGGTCATGATATGCAGAGACATTTCTCCTACCCATAACTGTGATCACTTTTTAAATAACATCTATTAGTATTCCATAAGTACTTTCAACATTGTGTGTTCAAAATATAAGGCTCCTAAATGAGACAGTGTTCTCAAAGAAAAGAGAAAGGAGTTATATGCCCACAAATCCATCTCTGAAATAGCCAACTGACAGAGACTCATGCTGCGAACATTACACTGACCATGGACAGCTGGAACGGCTCATAACTCCTAGGAGGAATGGAGTCCATGCAACCATCTGTTCCCAGACATGCCTGGATTTCTAGAATTGATTCGCTACTATCACAAGTCAATTAAGGACATTTGTTTTAAACAGGGCATGTAAAAATAAAAGACAAATAACACCAAAATGACAAATTTTTATTTTGTTTACTCATCTTGGGAATAGGAATGATTAAAAAAAAACAGAATCCTAGTAACTATAAATATGCCTCCTTAATTTTGTTAAGTTATGTGGACGGCCCAAACATTCAACAAGTGATTGCTATGTCAAACAATGATGCAGACTAAGGTACTCCATTTGAGTAACCATAGGACCATTGCTTCCTTTTCACAGCCAATTTAACACCAGGAATATTGGCATACATCAAATTGGTATTAAAACAGGCCATTAAGGAAGTCATTCTTAGGGTTTATAAAGCTGTTTTTTTTTATAATTAAAGTAAATTTGAGCCCAGATGCATGGTTTTATACTTTTATCTAGGGATTTCACAATTACTGCAACATGATAGCATTTTTACAGGATGGCTATAGGAGAATTCATAAAAAGGATAATTGTGCTGGAAAGAATCATTATGTAAATTAGACCCCTTAATTAGTTTGTTAATTCCAGCAGTATACATAAGGTGATGAAATGGAAATAATCATTACTAAAAAACAATTCAAATTTAATAATTACACTTGAGCACTAATTTCATGTGACATGGTGTCAAGGGTTTGTTTACCTTATGTTAAACGTCATTGTTCTCTAGTGTATGCAGATAAAAACAGTGACTCATTTTTAAAATGCAAACTGCCATGAGTGACTAGCTATTGAAATGGCCATCATAATGATAGTGGGTGGGAAATAAGTAAATTGTGTGTTTTGAGGAAAATTCTACATCAAGTTTTCAGACATAAAATAAAAGTTACATTATTTTGCAGATTCCCTTTAACCCAAGCTACTCTCATTCTTGGTTGGAGAATCTGTCTTGTTTTACAGATGGCAAAGGAAGTAGAGAAACACCAAGATCCATCAAGAAGACAAAATACAGCTGACTGCTCACCATGCGACATAGCAGTGTCATGAATACTGCTCTTACTGCTTGCCTGACAGCTAGCTCCAGGGCAATAGTGATCAATCAAAACCCATCAAAGGAACAATCCAGAGGCTACAGAGAACTCAACACTATGTCAGAATGCCAACTGACCTGCCATGGCTCAAGGAACATTGCAGAAGAAGGGCAGAAGGATGTTAGAGTCACAGAGTGGGTAAGAATACTCTCATGCATCCCCTCCCCTGATGCTACCCCACAGGGACTTACTGAGGTCTTCAAGATGCCACAGTGAATACCATAACCCCACTGAGGAAGGTCCCAAGAAAATGGAAGCAGGGGTGAGATGATAAAAGATTATAGCCTGCTATAACATAAACACAATGAAATAAAATAAAAATAAAATTATATTGACAATTTTCTATAATGAAACCAGATTCAATGTGCTGATCTTAATCCAGGCTCATCATTTTAATGGTAAAAACTTGATATAAAAGTGTTGGTATTAAGTTTCAATAAGTCTTAATACTTTCTTGCAAATAATACCAGTAATTTTGCCTCTCAAAATAAACAATTTAGATAAATGGACTAATTTCTTTAAAAAAAAAAAACTCAAGAATAACAGAAGATCTGGAAAATCTGACCAGTACTCTATATAAAAACAAAATCCACTCTTTTAAACTCTTCTTACTGTCTAAAATGTACAGAAAATTGAAAGCATTAATAAGACATTATAATGGGAGAAATTCATAGTGGGCAAGAGCATTTAAATAAGCACACTTACTACCACTGAAATACATTTTGGTACTAACAGGAAATGCATAGTTCCACAAGGTAATAATGAAAAATAAAAAGCAATTTAGGTTATAAAAAAGTAGTTTCATTTTCAGAGATATTATCAATTACATACATGATACAAAGACTTAAAATGTGAAGGAAAGCTCTTAGAACTAAATTGCTGTTATTGTCAGAACACAGACTGATATATGCACTCTCTAAAATAAACAGTGAACAATAGAAAGAAATGAAAGATAATTCTGTTATTAACATAGCCCTAAAGCATGAATATGAATTTGACAAAATATGGATATCTGTGTTTACTTACTGTCAACTATAAACATAGTGAAAAATGACATTTGGGATATCAGAATATCCACCCTGAGCTCTGTCACTCTGGCATCAAGGTATTGTTAAGTGAAGGCTATTAAGGAGCAGTAGACACAGGAAATCTATTCTCTCTGCCAGACCCCCCCCAAAACAAGTTTGAATTTTGCTGGGGCCCCTTTCCTACTTTGTTCTATAAAGAAAGAAAATCTTGGGCTGGATAGATGGCTTAGCAGTTAAGGTGCTTGCCTGCAAAACCAAAGAACCCAGGTTTGATTCCCCAGTACCCAGATGCACAAGGTGGTGCAGGTGTCTGGAATTCATTTGCAGTGGCTGAAGGCACGGGTATACCCATTCTCTCTCTCTCTCTCTCTCTCTCTCTCTCTCTCTCTCTCTCTCTCTCTTTCTCTCTCCTTTTTTCTCTCTCTCTCTTAAATCAATAAAAAAGGAAGAAAACCTTGTTAATAGAGAAGAAAATGACACCTACAGATGCCATCATAAACCTTACTACATTGCACATTTTTAACAGCAGTGTCCCCTGCATATTTATCTTTCTACAATTTAATGATCCTAGAAGCCCAGAAAACCACTTTCTTCATCTTATATCTTCTCTAGGTATTGATTTTTTCTTCTCCAAGTGGTCTAGATCCCTCCAATCTAAGAAGTTTCTTGGGGAAGGGGTCTACCATTGATTTCATATAAAACTTTAAAAATTGAGTAATACTTGGATGCTTTTCTCCTATTAATATTTCTTTTGGAAGTTGATTTTGAGTACCAGTAACTGAATAGAGTACAGAAGAACTTTATTTTTTATCATTGTTAGTAACTCCAGTTTTTTAAATGAACATAATAAGGTTGTCAATTCTCCAAAATTAATTCATAGATTCAATATGATGCCAAGCAAAAGTCTCAGTAAGATATTTTAAAAGTATGATTTCACCAATAGAGTTTCAGATGTATAAGAAACTTCAAAGACGATGCTCTGCACACTGGTGCACATACAGGCACACATGCCAAAAAAAAAAAATGAAAAAAAAAAGATGCTGGGTATGATGGCACACCTTTACTCCCAGCACTCAGAGTGGAGGCAGATGTAGGAGTACCACTCAGAGTTCGAGGCCATTCTGAGACTACACAGTGAATTCCAGGTCAACCTGAGCTAGAGTGAGATCCTACCTCAGAAAACCAAAAAAACAAACAAACAAACAAAAAAAAAAACCCCAAAAAACCCAAAAAACAAAACAACAAAAAAAAACAGAAAAAAATATATGTAATAGAAAAACACTAAAAACTATTTCAGTGCTGAGTGATGCAAGTAACTGACTTCCTTTTCCATCATGTATCTTTAGTAAGTTTCAATCTTAATGGTCATCTTTAAAAAAATCAATATTTAGAGGTAATCATCAGTTAGTATTCACTCATTTAAATGAACTGTACTGATACTGCAGTGGCAGTGTTTGCACCCACGCCAGGGCACTGCTTTGGGTGCATGATTGCTAGGAACTCTGGTAATTTTGCTTTTGTAGACTGGGTATGTACAATATGGAGAAAAGATGCTCACAAGAAATCAGCACCCAACACTGATGAGAAAGAGAGAGAGGGAGAGAGAGAATTAGGCAGGACTGACAATCTGTGGGAATCCTGGCACATATCAGGTACATCTGAGATTCCAGCCTTGGGCTAAAATGCTCAGGCCTTTCACTCTCCTTCACCACTGGTGGTTTCTCCTACAGGCATGGCCTTGGGCTAAGCCATTTCTGTAGTTAAGGGAAACCCTGCAGGAGCTGAAGGTACAGGCTGTGTGTTGACCACAATCGCTAGAGACTGCTGTGGTGTTCTTTAAAGGGGAGTCTGGGTCTGGTGTCTCAGAATCTGTCACTGCTCCCTGTCACTGTATATGCACAATTTAACAGCATGTGGCTAGCAACTTTAAATTATTAACAACTGGAAGATTTTTCTTCACAAATATAATCACATTTAATCTTCACAACAATCTTCTAAGAAAGGCTTGTGGCAGCATAGAAGCAGATAGGTATAAAATGAGGCTGCCATTAGAGTGTGTCAAGGCTGTTACCGATGACATTTTTTTTAATGAACTTACTGACGAATAGAAATATTTAATTAAACCAATTTTATTAAGTTGAAATTATAGCATTTTAGATGCAACTTTTAGGAACAATGATATTATCAGTGAAATTACTGACCCTCAGAAAACCACAAATCCTGCATTTTCATTCTGCTTCAATTAAAAAATGAGAAAACAGTGACATTTGACAGGTCATGGATCTCCCATGTAAAGAAATGTCTGAGTAATTTTTCTGTAGATAAACTTGTATATGAAAAATGTAATAGTTGGTTTCAAAAGTAGTAATAGTTGGGTGGCTGGAGAGATGGCTTAGCGGTTAAGCACTTGCCTGTGAAGCCTGAGGACCCCGGTTTGAGGCTCGATTCCCCAGGACTCATGTTAGCCAGATGCACAAGGGGGCGCACAAGTCTGGAGTTCATTTGCAGTGGCTGGAGGCCCTGGCGCGCCCAAACTCTCTCTCTCTCTCTCTCTCTCTCTCTCTCTCTCTCTCTCTCTCCTCCCTCCCTCTTTCTCTGTCACTCTCAAATAAATAAATAAAAATAAACCAAAAAACTTAAAAAAAAGTAGTAATAGTTGATGAGTTAGAATTAAAAAGGAGGAACATGTATGAGAAAGAAAAAATGTAAAAACAATGTGTTTTCACAAAAGAGAGTTAATATATACAACTATGTGCATACACAATACATATACACATTTTAAATTCATGTATATATACATATATACATACATACGTATATACATGCATATATTTTACTGTCTAAGGACACAGAGAAAGTAATCACAAATATTATTATCTCTAATGCAAAAATGTGATACAGGAAGTTACTGGTACTTTGGCTAAGGATATACAAATTATTAGCTACCATATCTTGAGAATTCTTCCCTATCTATTAAGATAAATTAGTTGCTTAACTTATGGTCATGACTACTGAAGCAATACTGAAACCCATACATACAACCCACATGTGAGTTCTACATATTATCTGTCCAGGTGTTTGATGCCTATACAAAGAAGATGGCTTCACATTCCTTGTGCCGTGGGAAAAAGCAGAGGGACAGAGCCTAGTCTCGCCCTGGGAAGGCAGTGGAGGGTTTCCAGGAGTTCTGAATTGCTGAGAAGGGCATGACAACTTGTCCTGCACAACTTGTCCTGTTTTCTCACTTTTATTTCCTTTGGCACCTCACAAGGACCATTGTCTCTTGAGGGAAATGTAGGGTCCTTAATGAACAAGGCAGGCAGTAACTATGGGCCTCTCAGAAGGAAAGTTTTGAAAGCTTCAGAAAGTAGTGTTTTCGTGACTGTAGCTGTGGGGCACCTGTAGTTCAAGTACTAACTGTGAGTGTATTTTTTATGTGCTTATTTAATATGCATTTCACTTTTATAAGAGGCAATCACCATAGCAATTGACATCAGAAAACTTTGTCCTGGCTTTTATACAAAGGACACTCTGCACACGAATATACACACATAGTTGCAGACATATACAAATATGTGCAATCTCTTACAGAGCTATCATAAACTGTGGATGTGTAGTTTCAGGAAAAAATGAGGGTTGACTAAGTTTTTAGTCATTTTCTTCGCATGGCCTTAGGCAAGTACTGAGAGTGGTGATGGATAAGCTAAGAAAAACTCTCTGAATGTCACAGCAAAACTGCTACTGACTGAAATGGATGTCCCTGCCGCAAAGAGGTCATAGAAATTGTTTTGGAAAGTCATCTAAGAGGTCATAATTCTCTCTTCAAAAATAAAGTAGATAAAAAGCACGTAATTCACTTTTGAGCACATGTAATTTGATTTTTAATGTGAATATTTCACAAAAAAATCTAGATACCTTGATTATATCCCTGGTGTTATGATAATACTATGTACATAAGAAAAAGTTTTTAAGTCTCAGATCAGCACAAAAACTATGTGTACAATTTAAAATTTCCTTGACACTTACTTGTACAATTGTCATAATTAAACTCACGAGTTTGTATGTTATCCTAAAATTTACTAAAACATAAAAGTATCAGCCATCAAAAACTACTAAGCATTGATGGGCTGGAGATATGGCTTAGCAGTTAAGTGCTTGCCTGTGAAGCCTAAGGACCCCAGTTGGAGGCTCGATTCCCCAGGACCCACGTTAGCCAGATGCACAAGGGGGAACATGCATCTGGAGTTCATTTGCAGTGGCTGGAGGCCCTGGCGTGTCCATTCTCTCTCTCTCTCTCTCTCTCTCTCTCTCTCTCTCTCTCTCTCTCCCTCTTTCTCTGTCTGTCTATCTCGAATGAATAAATAAAAATTGAATAAAAAAATACTAAGCATTGTTATATTTTGATGACATGACATGGTAATTCTCTTGTAGTCATCATTTTAATAGAACAAATTTTTGTATAGGTTGACTCAATGACTGATCATATCTACAGAGATGGACATGATGCAAAGAAGAGATAGAGTTCATGCACACATACCTTATTTAGTATTACAAGAAAGGAAGTAGAAACTTTCCACTCAATAGTCAATTACTGCAAAAATAAAATTAAAATTAAGAGTCACATTAGTGAAGATTGGTGTTATAGATATGGAATGTGAGAGGTATTCTTTTGAGTATAAGATCATTTAGGTACAAAGAAGTGTTTAAGATGGGCTTAAGCCAAATTTTTGTATAAAAACACCAAGTCCAACATATTCACATATTGATTATCTGATAATAGATGAGGAAGATATTAAAAAAGAGTTATTGTAACTATAAAATATCACCTATATTTAACATAATATTTGCCTGTCTTTCTGATAAGTATCACAATCATTTCATTAAGATTAATTTTCTTTCTTAATATTCTTAATATTTTAATTATTTATATGAGAGTGAGGGAGAGAGCAACAGAGAGAGAAAGAGAGAAAATGAACATAAATGGGAATACCAGGACCTCCAGACATATGCACCACCTTGTGCCTCTGTTATGTGGATCCTGGGGAATGGGACCTGTGTTCTTTGGCTTTGCAGGGACGTGCCTTAACCATCTCTCCCACCCAAGATCCATTTTTGTTACAGGAAAACAAGGGCATTAGTTACTTTCTCGTTTTTGAGGCAAAGTAACCTGACCAGAGGGATCTTATAGAAGGAAAAGGTTTATCTCAATTCCAGGTTACTCTCATGGCAGCAGACACATGGTGGCAGGAGCTGATCACATTCATCACAATAGTGAGGAAGCAGAACAGTGTTGAATACTCTCGAGTGCACACCCAACTTTCTCCTTTTCATGCAGTCCAGATGCCCAACCTATGGAAATGTGCTAACTGCATTTAAGTGGGTGCTCTCATCCCCAAAAATCTAGTCTAGAAAATCACTCACAAACTGTATCAAAGATCTGTTTCAAAGACTATTTTTAATCCTAAATTGATAACCAGAGAGGAACCATCACAACAAGTAAGTCATCCAAAGTGCTTTCCATGGGTTATGGAAAGGAATTTAAGAGGGCCAGGGAGATGGCTCAGTGGTTAAGTTGTTGGCCTGCAAGGTGTAACAACCCTGGGTTCAATTCCTCAGTACCCATATAAAATTATAAAACTAGATGTACAATGTGGCACATGCATCTAGAGTTTATATGCAGCAGTTAGAAGCTGATTAACCTGTTCTCTGCCTCTCTCCTTAATTTATATATATAAATGAAAAGAGCTCCCTTGATATGTCAGTGAAGGCCCTCAGACTTATTTTTTCACTTTTATCATCAGTTCATTTTGACTAAACACTTTTCTTTAAAAATGTGTGGTAGAAGAACAGCTCATGATCTAGAATCATTCTGTGTTGGAGCGGGTCTACCAGCTACAAATTCTACATACTTGACCATGACACCAAGGAATACAAATGTTTATGCTTGGATGTGCTTATCTTCTGGCATTATCTGTTTTAAAATCCATAACACAGTATCTTCCATATGACCGCCAGGAGGTACTCTTGGAGGAAGATCTATGATTTCCATATTGCATACCACTGCAGGTCTTCAGTTTAGACAGCAAATGTGATCAGAAGAACGTTGGAAAAAGTAAGAATGGTTGGTATGAGGAGGGAAGTAGATATTTATTTGTAAGCAAAGAATATTTTAGTCATTGATTTTAAAGTACGTTCTTGTTTTGATGTGCATGAGTGTGAGCACACCCATATTATGGTGTATGGGTGGAGGTCAGAGGACAATTATAGGTGTCTGTCCTCACCTTCTATCTTTTTATAAGGGAAGATCACTGTGTATACCAAGATAGCAGGCCTGTGAGGTTCTGGGAATGCTCCTGTCTCCAACTCTCTTCTTGTCATAAGCACACTGACCTTATCTGAACTTAGGTACTCATGCTTGTACAGCCAGCAATATATCCACTGAGTCATTCACCCAGACATAAGAATGGATATCTTTCAAATATGAGACTGACATTTTTAATGAAAGAACTAAAACAACTTTCTGTATTATTGCATGTAATTTAAATTTTATTTGATAAAGTTACCATGTCATTCTTTCTTTTTCAAATCTCCTTTGTGTTATCACAAAGGAAGACTGGTGAAAACTGCTTTACCTTTGCATTCTATGTGAGAGGTCATGATCTCATTAGTATTACTTCTCCAGAATTAAGGTATAACCATGGAAAATTGTGTTTGAAACTCATATCCTTTCTGGATCCTTAAGGAGTACAATTTAATCCTAGCTTAATTTGCTCTGCATTGGAGCACTCTTATTGCTTTCTTACCTTTGAAAGTCAATGTGTGTCTTCCGGCCAAGATGGCGACCGCCTAGCTGCGCTGCAAATCCCGGGGAAAGAAAGGCAAGATATTAAGGGTGTATAGTGGCTTTTAGGGGAGAGAAATCTGGGAGGGCACAGAGGTGGGGGAACAGGGAATTGCTGGTCCCCTTTCGGGCGGGTAGGCACCCCTCGCCCCAAATAACCGCCCTGTTCAAAGCTCCACCCCTGCCGCTGCTGCTGCTCCGGAGCCCGCACGGCTGCCACTGCGCGCCGATCGTTCCCTCCGCGCGGAAGCTTAGACTGCTCCGCACCCTCGTCCACTCGCCCACCTACTGAGTGTGCCCAGTCCCACAAGCTCAGACTGTATCTCTCGCTTGCTTCAGCTCAGGTGCCACCCCCTACCTGCCTGATGCACCGGCGGGCCGCCATTGTCCCGTGGCGGGGGAGCGCAGACTGCTTCCGGTTCCCAGCGTTCCCAGCCAAAGTCTGGGCGTCTTCAGTGCTTGGTACCTCAGTGCCACTCCTAGCTCGAACTCAGGCAGCCTTGGCACATTACCGCTTGAGAACTCAAACAATTTTGGCGCCCCTGCCAGGTAGTAGATAGGCGGCTTTGGCAAGTGAGATTATTCCCTGCGTGCAGAAGCTTAGACTGCTCCGCACTCTCCTCCACTTGCCCTCTGTCTGCCGCGCGACTGTCCACAATTGTCCTGTGGCGGGGGAGCGCAGACTGCTTCCGGTCCCAGCGTTCCCAGCCAAAGTCTGGGCGGCTTCAGTGCTTGGTGCCTCAGTGCCACTCCTAGCTCGAACGCAGGCAGCTGTGGCACAATACCACTTGAGAACTCAACCAACCTTGGCGCCCCTGCCAGGTAGTAGATAGGCGGCTTTGGCAAGTGAGATTATTCCCTGCGTGCGGAAGCTTAGACTGCTCCGCACTCTCCTCCACTTGCCCTCTGTCTGCCGCGCGACTGTCCACAATTGTCCTGTGGCGGGGGAGCGCAGACTGCTGCCGGTTCCTAGCGTGCCCAGCCAGAGTTCGGGCGGCATCAGTGCTTGGTGCCTCAGTGCCACTCCTAGTTCGAACGCAGGCAGCCTTGGCACATCACCGCTTGAGAACTCAGGCAACTTCGGCGCCCCTGCCAGGCAGTAGATAGGTGGCTTTGGCAAGTGACAGCCAAAGCCCAGGCTTCTTGGCAACGCCCCCAGGCTGCATAAGATTCCCATTGTTCTTGAGCCCAGGCTGATACGCCCACTTATCTGCCCATACACTGTCATGGGCAGAACACAGCGCAAAAGAAATAACATGAATAATCAAATGCAAGAAAATCCAATTAGATCACCCACTCCCACAATGAATACTTCTAACCAAGACATAGAAGAACAAATAGGACCAGAACACCACATTGAAGCTATGAGCAATGCAACTCTAACCAACCTATTGGTAGAACTTGCAGGAAAGCAACAAAGGGCAGACAATCGTGTGGATGCTGCCATCACTAAACTAGAACTAATAGATAAGAAATTGGAAGGATTAGATAAGAAAATGGAAGGATTTCAAAGAGAGTTAAGAGATTTGAGGGAAAGTGAAAAAAAAGAAGACCTTAAAAATCAGCTGACCATGCTAAATGAAGACATAAAGAAATGCAAGGATGAACTCCAAGAATCATCAAGAAAATCAGAAAATGATGTGAAAAGGGAGCTTGACAGAGGGATGGAAATTATACATAGAAAAATAATAGAAAATGCAAACTTAATTGAACAAGCCCAAAACTCACTAGAAGCTCTCAAGAATAGAGTCAGCCAAGTGGAGGATAGAAACTCTGATCTGGAAGACAAGATGGAAGAAACAGTTAGAGAGTTCAAAAATTTCAGTAAGTTTAAAAGCTCCTGTGAACAGAACATGAGGGAATTGTGGGATACAGTTAAACGTCCCAATATCAGGATCATTGGAATACCAGAAGGAGAAGAAATCCAGACCAAAGGCATGGAGAACTTATTTAACAAAATAATTGAAGAAAACTTCCCCAATCTCTTAAAAGAAAGGCCCATCAAGATACAAGAAGCCAATAGAACTCCAAACAGACTGGACCAAAGGAGAAACTCTCCAAGACATATTATTATTAAGACTCTAAACATTGACACCAAAGAGAAAATCCTAAAAGCAGCTAGGGAAAAACAGCACACCACCTTCAGAGGTAACCCCATCAGAATTACTTCAGACTTCTCAATGGAAACCCTGAAAGCTAGACGAGCCTGGAATGAAACACTGCAAAGTCTAAGAACCTATGGCTTCCAACCCAAACTACTCTACCCAGCAAAAGTATCCCTCATAATAGATGGTGAACAAAAAACTTTCCATGACAAAACTCAGCTTTACAATTATATGAACACAAAACCAAACCTACAGAGAGTATTTCAGGAAATTCTACACAGAGAAGAAAAAAATAATCAAACACAATTGCCTACAAGAAGCAGATCACAACAACCAAACTCAGAGTAGGCACAAAAAACTTCAATGTCCATGAAAACTCCAACCCACATTTACCATCACAATATGGCAGGGATCAAATCAAATCTCACAGTCATTACCCTAAATATTAATGGCCTTAATTCACCCATCAAGAGACACAAGCTAACAGGATGGATCAAAAAATTAGACCCCTCAATCTGTTGCCTTCAAGAAACCCACCTCACCATTAAAGACAGACATCTCCTCAGGGTGAAAGGGTGGAAAACAGTATTCCAAGCAAACGGGAATAAGAAACAAGCAGGTGTAGCTATATTAATATCAGATAAAATAGACTTCAAACCAAATATAATCAAAAAAGACAAAGAAGGCCACTTCCTACTTATCAAGGGAACGATCCATCAAGAGGATATTACAATCATAAATCTGTATGCACCAAACACAGGGGCACCACAGTTCATAAAACAAAACCTACTTGACAATAAAACAGAAATAACCACAAACACCATCATAGCTGGGGACTTCAATACACCATTATCAGTAATAGACAGATCATCCAAACAGAAACTCAACAGGGAAGTAAGAGAGCTCAACAAAACCATAGATCACTTAGACCTAACGGACATCTACAGAACTTTCCATCCCAAATCCACAGATTACACATTCTTCTCAGCAGTCCATGGAACATTCTCTAAAATAGACCATATACTGGGTCACAAAGACTGCCTCCACATATTTAGGAAGATTGACATAATTCCCTGCATGATATCAGATCACAATGCTATATTGCTAGAAATCAACAATAAAAGACCCACCAAGAATCCCAAAGGCACCTGGAAACTGAACAGCACACTTTTAAACAATAAATGGATAGTGGATGAAATAAAAAATGAAATAGCAAAATTTCTGGAATTGAATGACAATGAGAACACATCGTATCAAAACTTATGGGACACAATGAAGGCGGTCCTCAGGGGAAAATTCATAGCACTCAATGCCTTCGTAAAAAAGACAGAAAGGTCCCAAATCAATAACCTAACCATCCACCTAAAGGCACTGGAAAAACAAGAAAAATCCAACCCAAAGAGCTCCAGAAGGAAAGAAATAATTAAAATCAGAGCAGAAATCAATGAATTGGAAACCAAGGAAACAATTAAGACAATTGACAAAACAAAGAGCTGGTTCTTTGAAAAAATAAACAAGATTGACAAACCCCTGGCCAATCTGATCAAGCAAAAAAAGGTGAAGCTTCAAATTAACAAAATTCAAAATGAAAAAGGAGAGATCACAACAGACATAAGTGAAATTGGGAGAATCATCAGGACTTATTTCAAAAACCTCTACTCCACAAAACTGGATAATGTGGAGGAGATGGATAAATTCTTGGACGCATACCATCTACCAAAGCTAAACACAGAGCAGATTAATCACCTCAATCAACCCATCACACTCATGGAGATTGAAAAAGTAATAAAAAACCTCCCAAAAAAGAAGAGCCCAGGACCAGATGGCTTCTCAGCTGAATTCTATCAAACCTTCATGGAAGAACTCAAACCAATCTTCCTCAAACTGTGCCACACAATTGATGAACAGGGAAAGCTACCCAACTCCTTTTATGAAGCTAGCATCACCCTAATTCCAAAACCAGGCAGAGATGCCACAAGAAAAGAAAACTACCGGCCTATATCCCTGATGAATTTAGATGCAAAGATCCTAAACAAAATCCTTGCAAACTGAATCCAACAACACATCAAAAGCATTATCCACCTTGACCAAGTGGGATTCATTCCAGGAACACAGGGGTGGTTCAACATACGGAAATCTGTCAATGTAATACACCACATAAACAAGGTTAAACATAAAAACCACATGATCATTTCGATAGATGCAGAAAAGGCCTTTGACAAGATTCAACACCACTTCATGTTCAAAACATTGGAGAGAGTTGGCATGGTTGGTTCATATCTTAACCTAATAAAGGCAATATACGAAGCTCCGAAGGCCCAAATAATACTTAATGGAGAGAGACTGGAGGAATTCCCATTAAGATCAGGAACAAGACAGGGTTGTCCACTCTCACCTCTGCTTTTCAATATAGTTCTGGAAGTCCTAGCTCAAGCAATAAGACAGGAGAAGGAAATAAAAGGGATACAATTTGGAAAGGAGGAAGTTAAGTTAGCTTTATTCGCAGATGACATGATTATATATGTAAGAGACCCGAGAGACTCCATCCCAAAACTCCTGAAGGTGATTAACTCCTATAGCAAAGTAGCAGGATACAAAATCAATGCACAAAAATCAGTAGCCTTCCTTTATGCAAAGGACAAAGATACAGAAAAAGAAATAAGGGACATAGTCCCATTTTCAATTGCGACAAAAAAAATAAAATACCTTGGAATAACGTTAACCAAGGAAGTGAAAGATCTATACAATGAAAACATAAAAACACTCAAAAAAGAAATTGAGGCGGACTTGAGAAAATGGAAAGACCTCCCATGTTCCTGGATAGGCAGAATTAACATTGTGAAGATGACAATCCTACCAAAGGCAATTTACAGATTTAATGCAATACCAATTAAAATCCCCACAGTGTTCTTCACAGAGATAGAAAAAATGATCTCAAATTTCATATGGAAAGGCAGAAGGCCTCGCATTTCCAAACATATCCTCTGCAAAAGAAATACCTCTGGAGGCATCACCATACCTGATCTAAAGCTATATTACAAAGCCATAGTAATAAAAACAGCATGGTACTGGCATAAAAACAGGACTATAGATCAATGGAATAGACTTGAGGACCCGGACTTTGGGTCAAGCAACTATAGCTACTTGATATTTGATAAAGGCCCAAACAATATACGCTGGAAAAAAGACAGCATCTTCAACAAATGGTGCTGGACAAACTGGATAACCATATGCAGGAAACTAAAACTTGACCCACACATTTCACCATGCACTACACTCAAGTCCAAATGGATCAAAGATCTCAATATAAGACCAGAAACTCGAATACTACTGGAAGAAAATTTAGGAAGTACATTCCATGATATAGGAATGGAAAAAGACTTCCTGGACAAAACCCCAGTAGCTCATGAACTTAAACCATCACTCAACCAATGGGACCACATGAAGCTGAGGAGTTTCTTTACAGACAAGCATACAATTAGCAAAGCCAATAGATTACCCACAGAATGGGAGAAAATATTTGTGGGTTATCCAACTGATAGAGGACTAATCTCTAGAATCTACAAAGAACTCAAAAATCTAAACAGTAAGAAGTCAAACACCCCACTCACAAGATGGGGCAAAGAGCTGAACAGGCAGTTCACAGAGGAAGAAATAGAAATGGCAAACATACACTTAAGAAAATGTTCATCATCCCTAATCATCAGAGAAATGCAAATTAAAACAACTATGAGATTCCACCTTACCCCAATAAGGATAGCAAACATCAAAAAATCAAATAAAAATAAATGCTGGCGAGGATGTGGAGAAGTAGGAACACTCATCCACTGTTGGTGGGAATGTAGGATGGTACAACCACTTTGGAAAGCAATATGGAGACTTCTGAAAAAGCTGAGTATAGAGATACCAACAGACCCAGTTATTCCCTTACTGGGCATCTACCCTAAAACCTTCAAACCACAGACTAAAGAGATTTGCTCAACCATGTTTATAGCGGCTCAATTTGTAATAGCTAAGAGCTGGAATCAACCCAGATGTCCATCACTAGAAGAATGGATAAGTAAGATGTGGTATATCTACACAATGGAATTCTATACAGCAGTAAGAAAAAATGACACAATGAAATTTGAGGAAAAATGGTTGAACCTGGAACAGATCATTCTCAGTGAACTTACCCAATCACAGAAAAAAAATCGCCACATAGTCTCACTCATCTACAGCACCTAACCTGAATCTACCGAAGATACCTTACATACCCAGCAAGCATCTCCTAGATTAGACACTAGGATGGAAGGGGAGGGAGGGGAGGGCATCAAAGGGGTGGGAAACACAAATCTAGACCCAAACGGCAATGGTACCATAATCTTCTACTTACTAAAAGATAGACCAAATGGCTGATCCTTCACCAGGCCCTTACAGGGAACACCTGAACCACAAGACACTGGAGAGGGTAAGATTAAGACTAACCTTAGTCTCCTACATCTTCCCTCCCTCACTTCCCCTCTCCCTGTCTCTCTCTCTCTTACCTCTAACTCTTGTATATTAGTTATCTTTTTCCTCATTTTCTTAGTGTGCACTGACCTGTAACTCCCAGATCCAGCATGGGGCTATCATCCACAATGAGCTTTTGATCAGAGAGACCTACAAGGTTTCCTAAAAGACAGACAGATTTCTGTCAGAGTACTTGATGACCCACCAAAGGTTAGTGGTAAGACCCTACTGCTGAAGATACCTTATGTGACTGACATGCAAATTAGAATGGCATGGCTGGAAGTTGGATGAGAGTCAGTCCCCAGACAGTCAGCGCATCTAGTGCCAGAAGGTGCTACATGGGCGACTGGGGGAAACTGACCAATATCTATCGAAGCAACGCATGGTCTAACCTACTTAGCAGCAAATAACTTATTGTGATGCCCACACAAGTGCAGTGGTGGCACACAGCCATGGTGGGGAACCAACTGCTCTCAATTTGGCTAACTGATCCCCTCACTGGTATGGGAACCATAGCTGGAGCTGGGAAACAAGTCAGAACCATATCCAAACATAAGCCCACTCTCCAGTATCAACCTACTATCAATTGTGGGCTACAAGAGGGCCTACACATATTAAATTCTCTATAAAAAAAAAAGTAAGGGTTATCTCATTTGTCCTGGTGCTAACTTACTCTCCGTTGGAGAATCTGCTTCTCTTTTTCAGATAGATGTAGACCCTAAGGAGAGAGCCACCCCATCATACCTCAAAAGGGCTCCGGCTGAAACTAAGAAAACTTCGAGAAACAAGCAAGGGGGCTGTTTTTCCTGATGAACCAGACACCAGCACAAGGGGGAAGGAGATCAGCATAGAGAAAAATCAACTCCTACCAAATCAGAGAGCCAGGGCCTCAGAGGCCCTTAACACCTCATCACTGAAGCAGACCAAAAATGAACCCAACATGGCTCAGGGAAATTTTGCGGAAGAGGGGGCGGAAAGAATGTCAGAGTCACATGTTGGGTCATGATATGCAGAGACATTTAGTTTACCCATAACTGTGGGCTAACTCCACAATGCATGACCCGTATACCTCAACAAGGAGGGGCCAAGGGGAGGGGGTAGGTCACGGATGAGCCTAATAATGGTACCAAACTGACTGTATTTGCTGAATACAGAACTGACTAATAAAAAAAATAAATAAATAAAAAAATAAAGAAAAAAAAAAAAAGAAAGTCAATGTGTGAGTCCTAGTGCTCTAGAAGACTTCATCCAAGGTCTGTTGCATACCTGTATTTCTAGAATATAGGAGATAAAGACAGGGAGATGACAAATTTGAGGCCAGCTT
The DNA here is from genome assembly GCA_036346955.1 of Dipus sagitta. NCBI lineage: Eukaryota > Metazoa > Chordata > Mammalia > Rodentia > Dipodidae > Dipus > Dipus sagitta. The sequence goes on from CM070772.1 coordinate 115,025,754, forward strand.
GAGCTACATAGTGAATACAAATTTATAAAGTAATTAAAAAATAAAATTAAAAATACCATTTTATCTTCCTAGAAATATTCGTTTCAGACCCATGTTAAGCACCAGCTTTTATTTACCTGCCCTTATCCTTGACTCTATGAAAGATTATGTTCAAACTCAAGATTTGAGTTTCCCCGATCTTGTAGTTGTTGGCTCCATCTTAACCAAATAACTACCTTGATCTAAGGGTGATTTCATTTTGCTTTTTGGAACCTGAATGTCAGGGTCCTTTAAAAAAGTATTGTTTAATTCATTTGTTTAACATTCCATTTCTTTTTAATTTTTTCTTATTAAGTATAAACTTTGTATGGATGCATCATGTGCTGATACCACCATTTCCCTCCTTCCTGCCCCTATTCCACTGAGGGCCCTACTCAGTGGGGTTGCTGGTATTCATCATGGGATTGTGGGTTATGAGTTATGAGAGCAGGAGTCAGCAGTTATGAGGAGAAGCAATGCACTTGTATAGTCACTTCCACTAATTGGCTCTTATATCCTTTCTGCCCACCTCATCCACAAGGTTCCCTGAGCCTTGGTGGGAGAATATTATGTCTACTTCAGTGTTGAGCTCTCAGCAACTTCTGGTTTTTTGCTTTAGCACATTTTGAGTATCCTCTGTGTATGTCTCCATCATCCTGGCCCAGTTTGTCAGGGTCACCATGGAACCAGCACTCTTGCTTACCTTGCCAATTCTTCTGGTTTCAAGTGTGCCCTAGCTGATGTTTGAAGGGTGGTTCATTCCCGACCTATAAGTCAGCTATCTTTTCTTGTCTTGTTGATGAATTTTGGTTTTACTTGGTTCTTGACACTTTCTGAAAAAGAAAGACAGATTCTCCAATAGAGAATGAGATCAGCATAGGTTAAATGGGATAAGCATTGTTTACCTGGAGAGATTTTCATGGGAATATCTTGTTTTGCTGAATGACTAGTGGTAGCCTCTCTTTGATGTCTATAATCTTGGTCTCCATAGGGTTGTGATATGGTTCCCATTTCTTGTTATGGGTTCCTTTCCACTGAGCAGATCTCTTAGCCAATCAGAGAGCCATTGGTTACCCACCTAGGCTGAGTGCCACTATTATTCAGGTCTGTACATCTTGTCATGCTTATTGCTTTCATATAGCAGTGTCCCCTGCTTGCTCACAAAGTCATTGGCCATTTTCCCCCAGCAGCTCATGCTTCTCTTGCTAACCATCTGGGATATTGATTCCTTCTAGATTCCAACCAATTCTCTAGGGGTGTTCTTTGTTGGAAGCATGTGGTGTCTTTAGCAATAGGCTCTTATCTTTTACTTCAGGTGGGTAATCAGGTGCGTTGACAGAAGACTCTCTTGTTTTGGGGACCTCTTAGGCCTTACCAATTAACAGCTCAATGTGGGTTATAACTAATTGCTCATATTAGTAGTTATAAGCCACAGCCAAATGTTTTATGGTTAGGCTTTATCCTACCCTCTCCAGGGTCCTTCTTACCAGATGACCCCTCCATGCTTCTATTGTGGGTTATATCTTTTAGTCTGCTATCCAGGAGGAAGTTCTCTATGATACCTATTCATTTGGGTGCTTTGTGTGTGTGTGTGTGTGTGTGTGTGTGCATATCTTTCCCAGCCCTCCTGTTCTCCTCTAGAAAAACTCCTCCATCCCTATCACCTCTCCTTTGACTAGCTTGTCAGGTATGCCTTCAACTAAACTGTTCCAGGTTAGGAATCACAGATGAGGGAGAGCATCAGATGTTTATCTTTCTGTGATCGTGTTGGATCACTTACTATGATTTGTTCCAAGTCTGACAATTTTACTATAAATTTCATTATATAATTTCTTATTACTGCTGAGTAGAATTCCATTGTGTAAATGTACCACATCTTCATTATCCATTCATCCAATGATGGGCAACTGGGTTGACTCCAGTTCTTAGCTATTGTGAATTGAACAGTTATAAACATGATTGAGCAAATATCTCTGCAGTGAAGCATGGGGCCTTTAGGATAAATGTCCAGTACAGGAATGTCTGAGTCACTTAGTACCTATATTTTCATCTTTTTCAAGAGTTCCCATTTTTTTTCAATACCCCACTCTCTTTAATTGATAGGTTATCCCAGCAAAAAAATAAACAGAGATGCATCTGGATTAAATGAGGTCATAGCACAAAAGAGTTACCATTTTGATTCCACAGTGGTTGCACACATTTATACTCCCACTAGCCATGAATAAGCATTCCTCTTTCCTTGGAATATTGCCAACATTTAACATCATTGCCTATATTTATTGTCATTATTTTATGGTTGTAATACTGTGATGAATAAGGTGAAATAACTTCATAGTTGTTTTAATTTTCATTTCCATGATAGTTAAGGATGTTTAACATTTTAAAGTGAGTATTAGCCATTTGTATTTCTTCCTTAGAGATTTCCCTATTCGGTTATCTGACCCAATTTTTAGTGGTTGTCTTTGCTCCAGTGTATATTGTTGGCTCTGTTGTCAATTATCAAGTAGCTATTGTAACTTGAACTAATGGTTGAATCTTCAATCTGTTCCATTTGTCTATATGTCTGTTTTTGTGCCAGTACCATCTTGTTTTTCTTAGTATGGTTTTGTAATATAGCTTTAAGTCTGGTGTGGTGAATAATGTTCCATTTTTCTGGTATGTTTTGTGTCTTCTAGCTCTAGTTTATGACCTTATATGCACCTTCTGTTTCCAACCATTTCTTGAAAGGGCCACATTTTCTTTTTTTCATGTTACTTTTAGCTCTACTCACATACGTTCCCAAGGGTTTTATTGTCTTCTACACTGCTTTTGGTCTTGATCTGTGATTGTATGGTCCTTCATTGATGAGTGACTTTAGAAAAGCCAGCTGAATGGTAACAATTTTGTACAAAGATATTTTCATCCATCAGAATTCACATGTTTTCTGTCAATTTTACAAAAGGAAAGAAGGGCTTCCTGTACCCTGGCAGCTCCACAAAACTCCCAGTGTAGGAGGCAAATGTCAATGCTGTCTGCAAGTTCCTGTTTTGACACCTGCATGTCCCTCTTGATTGCTTGTTGGAGCAAAGTGGCCTTCCCCACTAATGGTCAGGACGCCAGCAGGAACTGGCTACCAACACCAGTCTCTGCCATGGTTTTGAAAGGTGCCATCACCACTTGACTGTTGCTATGGCACCAAGGAAAGTGGAGCCTTCAGGGGAAAATTGTTCGCTGGCTCTTCTGACTAGCCCCCGTGATAGCACCTTATTTGCTTATAGCAATTCTATATAGGCTTTGAACTCTGCTCCTCAGTGTACAGAGTCACTAGATACTCACTGCATTTTCTACTGTTTTTCCCTTTTCTTATCCATTCCTGGGTACTAATTGTGTCAGATTCCTAACCCTACATTATACTGCCTACATTAGATGATCATTTCATTTTACTACTTTGGCCAAGAGTAAATTAAATAAAACATTTGGGCATTAGATATCCCATTAACTTTATGAGATTCACATCAAAATTAAAGGAAATAGCACTGATCTCATTATCTTCTCTCAAAAGTTAGAGTTCTGAAATCAGGAGCACAATCATTTCACCGAGTAAGTAGCACATGTTGAACTGATTTAGGCTTCCTTGTAAATGTGCAGGACGTGCTTCCACATTCACAGCTTCGTGCACTGGAAACTTTGTACAATCACCTACCATTTCCCTGGGGTCAAAATTATTGAATGAATTTATGTTCATCTTTTTCAATTTTAGTTCAATCCTTTAAGAAACTGTCACTAGACATACATGTTTTAGGCAATGAGTATTAATTGTACTTTTATATGCAGATCATTTCTAGGAGATATCAATTGGACAAAAGAAGATGTCTTTGCCTTCTTATAAGAGACATCATGATTTAGTATAGACTATTGTTACAACTTTCAACCTCTCTACTGCTTTTGAGCCTCAATTTTCCTTTAAAGTGAATTGTTTTGCAAATATCCCACATATTGCTTGTATTCATAGAGTGTCTCTAAATCCATTCTAATCCTCCCCAAGTCCTGTAATATCTGAGTAATAAGTACCCCCATGATATTTTATTTGCATTTGCGATATTTATATTTAAACAGCATGTTAAATATAAGAGCAAATACTTCCTTTGCAAATTGTTTGCAAATTTAGAACACATTAAATCTTGAAATTTCATCTAATGACAAATGGTGACTGGTGAATGGCTGTTTACATGTTTCTTTTTTTTTTCTTTTATTTTTTTAACTTTCTTTTTCACTTTTTTTCCTTTCTCTTTTCCTGCAAACTTTTTAAAAATGTATTTTATTTGAGAGAGAGGGAGAGAGAATGGGCACGCCATGGCCTCCAGCCACTGCAAACGAACTCCAGATGCATGTGCCCCTTGTGCATGTGGCTTATGTGGGTCCTGGAGAGTTGAACCTGGATCTTTTGGCTTTGAGGGTAAATGCCTTAACCACTAAGCCATCTCTCCAGCTCTTTTCCTGTAACCTTTTCTTTACAGGCAGGATCATCCTAGGTTGTACTCCCTATGTAGTACTCTGTATATAGCCCAGGCTACCTGCTAATTCATATTAATTTTCCTGCTTCAGTTTCCCAAATGCTGGAATTATATGTTATTTTGTAGCCTCTACCTCAGAATTGAAACATTTTCTCCTGAGGGGAACAGTGAAGGTCATACAACTCAGGGTGTAAGCAAATTTTGAGGCTGGGGATGTAAATGAAACAAGGTTCACAAATTTACAAAATTTAAAAAGGATTCATTCACAAGGCCTCTCCTTAACATTGCCTAAAACAGTAACAATGAAGGAAGAGAGAAGAATTTTTTGCTGTTTAGTTACCTGCAAGTAGTGTAAGGAGCTCCAGGGCTGTAAATGTGGATAGTCACCATCCGTGATGGGCTGGACCCTTTGGTAATGCAGCTGCCTCTGCACTCTTGCTCTGTGAGTAATCCTCTACATCTGCTCCTATATTTAATTAACTAAGTAGGCTACTAAATTGGTATTGGGTGGACTTCTTTCTTTGGCCAGCTGTCAACCCTCTTTCTGGCATGAGCAGACATTTGTTCATGTCTCTTCAGGAAAAGTCAAAAAACAGCAGATGTGTGTCACCACATCCAGCCATGAAGTCTGCACACACCATATGTGTTCTAGACCAGCATACCCTTGTTACTTAAGAGAAAGATGGTATGTATGTATGTATGTATGTATGTATGTACATATGTATGTATATATGATTTTGGCCATGCATATGCTCTGCAAGCACTTAATGACAATTCTTTACCACATATTCCCATGGCTCAGGGACTATAAGCAGAAAAGATGGTGGAAAGAACTGAAAGAAAATGACTCAACAAATAGGGAGGAATGCTTAGGAATGTTGCTTTCCAGACACAAATTGGTCTCTGTAAATTGTGCTTGTGATCAGGTTGTCTTGGATGATGGAGCAGTGTAAAACACACCAGTATAGGAGACTGAAGAATAGAAAAGGAGAGGGGGTTCAGGGGAGGGCAATGGGGAAGGAGCACCAAGCAGAGATGTGGGAAGATATTATGTAAAATTTCAATAGAATTTTATTATTTTATTATTTATTTATTTGAAAGAGAGAGAAAGAGGCAGATAGAGAGAAAGAGAATGGGTGCACCAGGGCCTCTGGCTGCTGTAAGCATACTCCAGACACATGTGCCACTTGTGTATCTGGCTTATGTGGGTCCTGGGCAATTGAACCTAGGTCCTTTAGCTTTACACACAAGCACCTTAAAAACTAAGCCATATCTCAAGCCTCATAATTTTTTATTGTAGTAAAAAGAACCCATCAGGTGCTAGAGAGATTGCTCAGTGGTTAAGGTGCTCACCTGGAAAGCCTGATGACCTGGATTCAGTTTCCAGTACTCATGTAAAGCCAAATGCATGAAGTGACATGTGCATCTGGAGTTCGTTTGCAGTGGCTAGAGGCCCTTGGTGAACCTACTAGCCTCTCTCTCTCTTCTTTCTTTCTCTGTCCACTTGAAAATAAATAAATAAATCATCTTAGAAAAGAACCCATCAGACAAAATGCAAAGGAATTTAAAACACCAAATATAGAAAAATCAAAGATATGATACCAGACAGGGCGGGGGGAATGAATCTTAGGAAAAAAAAATAATTTGACTTTGTTTGAGCCAGGCTCCTTTTAAAGTGCTGTGAAATAGCCAGTAACATGATTACCAAAGAAATGCTTCCAAGTTAAAAATACATCTAATGATAAATGATGAAAATTAATAGATATAATTTATGAGAGCAAGAAGTGCAATGAAGAAAATAAGGTTGGTAGAGTGATATAGATTGAATGATCATGGAGCGTTTATGAAGGAGGCCACAGTTATATAGAAGTCTCAGTGATCAGAGGCACCATGACAAAGTGGGAGGCCAGAGCATCCCAGCACAGGAACTAACTTCAGCTAGGTCCTCAGAGAAGAATAAGTTTGGAATGCCTGATCAGTGAGGATTATGAAGACATAAGTGGTTTCAGATGAGGAGGGTAAAATGTGTACTAGGGGTCATGTTTGAGAAAATGAGTGAAATTTAAATATTTTAAAGATGTATTTATCTTTTTTCTCTGAATGTCAGTCTATTCTGAAGAGTATGGACAATCGAAAAAGCAAGAAAACCCATCAGATGGTTCTTTTGTTAAATCAGAAAAAAAATAAGCAAACACTGATTTTATGTACAAAGGGACTAGCAAGGTATTTTATCACAAAGCTGAATTCAGTGTTTGTTTTCAAGTCAAAGCTCAGAAGTTTGGGGCTGGAGAATTGGCTCAGGAATTATGACTCTTGGCTACAAATCCTTAGGACCCAGATTTAATTCCCTAGGAGCCATGTAAGGCCAGATATACAAGGTGGTACATGCATCTGGAGTTTGTTTCCAGTGGCTAGAGTCCTTGGTGGACCCGTACTCCATTCTCTCTCTCTCTGCCACCATTTCTCTCTCTCTCTCTCCCTCTCTCAAATAAATAAATAAATAAAGCTCAAAAGTTATGTGAATGGAACGCTGACAACCATCCATCACAACTTCTGTGATTGGCCCAGCTGTCTGATGAAGGAGAAGATAGAGGAACGAGCTTCATGATGAAGCCTGAAAGATATCACGCATCATGCTTAAGGTTATAAATCCTATGCATTTGGCTAGAGGTCCAGGCATACACTAGAGTAGGCAGTGAAGCTCTCACTAGTGTTTAGGAACTTCATATGATCTGTTCAGGTGAAAAGTGACCCCATATACCGAAAGGCAATAACATGCATTTTACCAAGATATATATGTTCTAGAAGCATTAGCTTCAACTTAATGCAAGTGTTAATGTTTACAATTCCCTAACATCAGAGGTCAGTGATATTCTTATTCTTTTATATACATGCCTAACATACTTATGACAAGTGCCTAAAGAAACTAATAGACAACTTACAGTTTAATGTCCAGGCTCATTCTTCTGGATCAATATATATCGACTAAGCAACATTAGTTTTTAAAATAATATCTTATTGTTTATTTTTTCATTTTTATGCATTTTATTATCTTATTTAGGGAGTATGTTTGTTTGTGCAAATGCATGTGAGCAAATATAAGTCACAGCAAGCATGTTGAGGTCAGAGGTCAAGTTTATGATAAATCCTAGCCTTCTACCTCATCCTGAGGCAAAGTCTATTGTTCACTCTGTTAGCAACCTTCCAGAAAATTCTCTTCTTTCCATCTCCTTTCTCTCTTATGGGCACACTGGGATTGAAGAAGCTGCCACAGCTTGCAGCTGTTATGTGGGGTCTGAGGATCCAATCTCAGATCCTCAGAGCTGCCCAGCAAGCACTTTATCCGCTGAGCCATCTCCCCAGAATCTTTGTGGTTTAAGCTACATTTTTCCTCTCCAAACACTAAGTTGGCTGTGAGGACAGGAAACTGTACTTTTTATATTCCAAAATTTTTCTAGCATAGACTTAAGTAGTATAATATATATTTGTAAACACATGTAAATGCTAAAGATTCATGGACAAGGGAAGGAAGAAATCTCAGATATTAATATGAATTTCTTTCCTCCTACCTTCTTTGATCAGGTGTATAAATGACCAAGACCATATACAGAAGTATCAGCTTGTGGACCTCAGCAGGGACACTGCATGTTGAGCACTAACCAGGTTAATGTGCAGAGCAAACACCTCAGCTTCCACTCGTGAGGCAGCTTCTAAATCCTTCATATCATCTCGCTCTATAGACCACATAACTCACATACGGATTCTGTTCTTTCTGATTAAGAAAGAAAGGAAATTAGCCCGGCGTGGTGGTGCACGCCTTTAATCCTAGCACTCAGGAGACAGAGGTAGGAGGATCGCCGTGAGTTTGAGGCCACCCAGAGACTACACAGTGAATTACAGGTCAGTCTGGACCAGAGTGAGACCCTACCTCGAAAAACCAAAAAAAAAAAAAAAAAAAAGAAGGAAGGAAATTCTGTTAGTTGAATCAATATCTTACCAGTGGAAAACTTAGAAAATTGTAAATAACAGTAGCAAATGTCTGTGCTTGGTGAGATACCTTGGCAGATCAAGCCTGACTCTCTCTAGGGTTGGAAAATTCAACTTTAATTCTCAACATGATATTTTCAAGGTTTCAACGTTTATAAGAGAAATAGAAAAACAAGCCCACATGTCTGTTATATCTCTCAATGATAATATTTTAGCTTTATAAATAAATCACACACTTGTGCTTTATATTTCTACCTATATTACCTGTTTTATATGTTCTCACGAGTGAATATTTGTAAATCCTTAGAGCTGTATAACAGATATTGCTATGCTGATTCATGTAAGAGTCCCAGAAACAGTGATGTTCTAGCAAATGTTGAACTTGAACTTGTTTTCCTAAGGAAATAACGAATCTTGATGTATAACATTTGGCAATCTCTTCACTGTGAGTACTCCACCCATATATTCTGTCAGGTATTGCTGAATCATGATTGTATGGAGGGATGAGCAAAATCAGTGGCCATGAGCAATTTGACTCAGACGCAATACTCAATTCCAGTGCCCAGTGTCTTTAGTATAGCAGAATTCATATATATGGCATTATACATATTACATATTTTACCTATTATATACATATAGCATATACATATACACGTATGTAACTGATTAAATGCTTCTCACTTCCATTTAAAGCAATTTCAAAATACCATCCTTCCTTTAGACTGTCTATACATTCTCTCTCTCTCTCTCTCCATATATATTTTTTTCTTTCTATAATCCCCCTTAGGGAACAATTGACATTTGCATTGACATTAATATCTCATAATAGGAGGGTATTTTGTAGTGGACCCCATTTTGCTGGTGCCTGCTTGGTTCCTTTTAAGATTTCTACACATTCCTATAACAAGCAGAATGGTCACCACCACAGATGTCTGCCTCACTGTTCAGCTCTCAGGCCACTACCACTGTGTTCTGTCCACCTAATGCAGGCTTGACAGCTCAGTCTCTTCTTTCGTGCTCACAACCAAATGACATCTATGTGAGGATCCAGTTACTTTCCCATATGAATTTAGAAAATTACTGAAATATTATTGATTTAAACACAACATTTTACTTAAAACATAACTATTTACTAGAAGAAAACTAGCTATCACACAAACCTTGGCAAATTTCCTTCAATTTTGATGAATTTCAAAGTATATTACAAACTATATGGTTAATAAATATAGTTTCATTGCCATTTTTTATCATTTAAATTTTAGATAAAATTAAATCACACAATATAGGGAATTTTAAGAAATAAAACATGATTTTTTCCTTCCCTTTAGCTCCATATGTACAATAGCATTATTATATTATTATCTATGAGCAAATTTTGGCAAAAGATAAATCCCTGTTTTGAGAAGAATTTAGCAGTGACCGTTGTGTGGGTAGCATATGATTTTAGCTTGCCATTGTCCATGTTGAAATAATAGTAGACAAATATACTTATAGCATAAAACCATTCTGAGTCTACCTCCATATTCCCCTTCTGTGGTTTCCATACTACAGCAGGTATCATGTCAGCTTTAGTAAAATTTTCACATATTTTTATTCTGAAATTCATTACTATTTGTGACTCTGAAAAGAATATTTTAAGTATACAGGCTCCAAAGGCCAACAAATCACTTTATAGAGTGTGGTATATATACAACTAAAGAATAGACATTAGTGCCTAGTAGTATATTTTCTGAAAGCTATTTGCTACTATTCTTCCCTCCCATGGAACACAAAAATTTCCCTGATTACTTTACTCTCTTTATATTAGCTATAAACAATTTGATTATAATGTATCTTCATATATTTTTCTCATATTTCCTTTCCTTGGGACTTTGTTGATATTTATGACCTTAAACATTATTATTTTCATTTGAAATAGAACCAGATAATGTTTTAGAAATTTTCATTTTTTTCTATTCTTTTATTTCTGTCTTTTATGCACTCCAGTTAATTATACATGTTTAGGCCAACAGACAATTGAAGTTGTGTTGAATTTTCTTGAGTCAATTTAGTTCATTTGCCTACATGTTAAGTACTTTCTACATTTATTATTATTATGTTTTCCTTTGTAGTGCTGGAGATTGAAATGAAGAACTCACATGTGGTAGGTACACCTAGCTATATCCCATCAACCTAGTTTCTATTTCCATATATATATATATATATATATATATATGTTGTTGTTGTTTTTGTTGTTTGTTTGTTTGTTTTCAAGATAGGGTCTCACTCTGGCCCAGGCTGACCTGGAACTCACTATGTAGTCTCAGGGTGGCCTCGAACTCACAGCGATCCTCCTACCTCTGCCTCCCTAGTGCTGGGATTAAAGGTGTACGCCATATTAAAACACATTTTTCTCCTGGTATATTTTAAACTTTGAAAAGAAAATATATGTGTTTTATTTATTTGCAATTTTATTTTTATCATAAGCATAATATACATATGAATAATTTGATATGATCATTTATGGTATAAACTTTCAAAGGACTTTGCAGCTTTAAAATGGTAGAGTACATCATTGTCCATAGTGACCATTCTGTGTGATAACATTAATATCTGGCTGTAACTGAGCACTGATTTACTAGTGTCTCCCTTTTCCTCCCTCTCCCTACTCTTTATGGAAACTATAATGCTACTCTCAAATTCTACTAGATCAGCTTTAAAAATTCCAAACACAAGTGATACATTACAGATTAGTGTTTCTGTATCTGCCTTATTTACTTTAATGATACCAAGTTCTACTCGTGTTGTAACAAATAACATAATTTTATGATTTTTTAAAATATATTTTATTTATTTATTTATCTTTTGGAGAGAGAAAGAGGGAGAGAGAGAGAGAGAGGGAGAGGAGGAGGGAGATAATGGGTGTGCCAGGGCCTCCAGCCACTGCAAATAAACTCCAGATGCATGCACCCCGTAGTGCATCTGGCTTACATGGGTCCTTGAGAAGTGAACCGGCATCCTTTGGCTTTGCAAGCAAATGCCTTAACCACTAATCCATCTCTACAGCCCAAAATTTCATGATTTTTATAATGTCACTTTGTGTAGATTACAAGTTATTTTAACTGTTAATTAATAGACATTTTGACTCTTTCCTCTTCATTTTCATTGTGTATAGTGCTGCAGATATCTTGAAAATACAGATATCTCTTCCACATACTAATTTAATTTCCTTTGCACCTATCACCTAAAACAGTAAATGTGTCATGGAAATATTAGTGATAGGACCTATAGTAGATCTATTTTACATTTTCTGAAGAATCTTGTGATTACTTATATTGGTTATAAACATGACAGGATCTAGAATAATCTGTGAGGATCTATGTAGATTAGATTAGCCTCTGAGAAGCCTGTGAGAGAGTATCTTAATTATGATAATTGAGGTGAGAATATCCACTTTCACTGTGGGCAACACCATTCCATGGGCTGGTCTGGAATATAAAAGGGAGAGAGCCAGTTGAGCACCAGCATTCATCCCTCATTGCTTCCTAACCTGTCTGCAATGTGACACAACCTTTCTACTCCCACTTTCTGTGACTTTCCTGCCACATAAAACTTTCCCTTAACATGAAGCTGAATTAAATACCTTTCCATCCCTATAGTCATTTCATATCACATTTTAATATCATATCAATAATTCTGCATTTATATTTTATAAAACATATTTCATATCTCCATTTAATAAGTTCCAGTTTTCCACTATCTTCTTAAAGATATGTAACAAATAATATCTTCATATCCCATTCATTCTATTACTTGTATTTTTCTTGGTTGAATTCAATTGATATCTACCATCTATCAGTCTTTGGAGTTAGACAACATGCTTCTTAGAATGACTAACATGCTTGTAATGGTGATGTTTTGTTGCTGTTCTTTCCTGCTGTTGTTGCATTTAAAAAAGAAAAACTTTAATTTTTATGGTTTTTGAGATGCCAGATATTTTTAGAATATCATAAATATTCTTGAGGTTTTTATTTTATTTTGTTTTGCAAATTATGTTTGATGCAGTTCAGCATTTTGAACAGAGTTTTCCCTTTTATATGATATACTTTTATTTCCTTGACCTTGTTACTTTGCCCTTTATTATTTTGGGTGGCAAGCTCTCCATACTGGCCTTTTTATGTGAGAGAGCAAGAGTGAGACAGAGCGACAATTAGCACACAAGGGCCTCCAGACACCACAGTCAAACTCCAGATGCTTGTGCCACCTTGTGTGCCTGTGCAACTTTGTGCACTCGCATCACTCTGTTCATCTGGAGTTTTCCCTTTTTTGAGACCTTTTTTTGGGTATTTTTGGCATAGTAACATTAGGTGTAGGATTAAATTATCTCCTAAGATCATAGCCTGTTGTATATTTAATAACCTATATATTACATGCCTTCTTCATATTGGTTGTTTGAGGGGAATTTATGACTGTGTATGAGCCACATAGATTATTCTATTCCCTTTCATTTTGACCTACGAAAGGCAGATGCACAAGGTGGCACATGCATCTGGAGTTCATTTTCAGTGGCTGAAGGCCCCTGGCATGCCAGAAAGAAAGAAAGAAGAGAGAGAGAGAGAGAGAGAGAGAGAGAGAACAGAAGAAAGAAAGAAGAAAGGAGAAGAAAAACAAAAGCATGATTTTAAAACAAAAAAAGTAAACTTACTAACAATTATAAGTTCCACTACTGTTCTCTCACTCTACAGGAGAGCACATACTCTGCAGGACTCTTGGAGTTGCTAAGGAGACACAGAATAGCAGTGAAAAAAGAAAAAAAAAAAAAAACCACTGGATACATTGCATTTCTTGACCTTTATGATTGCTTATATTGATTGTCAATTTAACAGGAAATAGAATCACATAGGAATGGAGCCTCTGGGCATGCCTGTGGGGTTATCTTGATAAGGTTGATGAAGGTAGGAAGGGCCAACTTAACTATGGACTACACCTTTCCAAAGTAAGTTCTTAGATTGAGTAAAAAGCAGAATGTTATCTGAGTACTAGCATTTATCACTCTGCTTCCTTATTGTGAATACAAGGTGAGCAGCTGCTTCATGCTCCTATCTAAGGCCTTTGCAGCCATGAAGGACTGTAACCTGGAATGTTTTCTACTGTCAAATAAACCATTCCTCCCTAACATTGATTTTTGTCAAGTGTTTTGTCTAGCATGAGAAAAGTAACTAATACATCTGATAGTATGAAAACTATTGGAGCTGAAAAGGAACTGTGGTTATTTAGTTAAACTTTAGTTAGATCTGTCCAAACACGAATATAGACCTAGAAATCTTTTGTTTCTAGAATTTTCTCCATAACACAGAAGCAGGATATTTCTCAGGTGGACTGGCCCATGTCCCCTAGTTTTCTTCTTTTTTTATGATGCTAATGGTTTCTATTTTATGATTAAAGTTATTCAGCTTTACTTATTGCCTGTCTTGCCGCATAGTTAGGAGAATGGAAACATTAAAAAGAAAACTTAGTTTTTTTTTATGTTTGGATCTACTTCCTTATAAAAGACTCTGGCATATCTAAACTCATGAAGAACATATTGTAAAAAATGGACAACTTGAAACTAAGGAAAATGTCAGGAATCCTTCATATTAGAAATTGTTCAATGAGACTTTTACAACCTCTTCACAAGTGAAAATAAACAAGATGTGTACATCCTGCCTTTTTTCAGCACAGTGATAGATGTTTCTGTGAAAAATTGCAGCAGGGCGTCTTTCTTGTTGAAAAGCATCAGTCAGATAGTCGGATGCTGAGACATCCTGTGTAGCATACAACATGACAGAGAACGTCAGGGCTTAAGGGCAGAATTAGAAAAATAAAACATGGAAGATGATCAATTATATGGCGGATGAAATACGTCAGCCTGATTTCCATCATCTTCTTGTCCAAATGCAGACCAAATAAATAGTGTTCTTTCTCTGAAAGGGAAAAGAAAAAGAAAAAGGTTTTCATTTGCATTAGGTTTAGTTTTGTGTTTTGTCCTCAGGGTCTAGAATGAATGATGCCTATAAGAAAAGGTTATTGGCTTTTACCTGTCTAGGCTCAATTGATGCATAGCACTTTGCAACTAATTAAGTAATTATCTCACAATGTGGAATAAACTGGCTGAATAAGTGTGCTACAAATGGCTATTTTGCTCTGTCTGTTTAGAAACCATGGGCAGGCAGGCCCAAATGCTATCTCTAGCAACTTTCCTTTCATTCAGTGTCTGACAGCACCAAGCAGATAGAGTAGGGAGGAGGAAGCAGAAGCCTGGTGCTCTCTGCTGAGGTGTCACTGTGAGGTTTTGGGTATCAGAGCCCTCAGGCCTTCACAGCATCCAGTGTCACAGCACTCAGCCTGCACTTGATGGCTGATGATCGAGAGCTCTCTGGAACTTTGTTGGTGGCAAGTGTTTGCAGGTTCTCATATGTAGATCCTTATAGCCGTTTATCAGATTCCACTCTCCTTTCCTGCTTCCACTCCTTTCCTACTCCTGTCCTTGCTGTACCCCCTTCCCTCAGGTGTTGGTGGTCACTGCCAGGACCATTTGGGGTCCCTGCCTCTTCTAGGATAGTGTTTGGTGGTTTCTGGGGAACCTGGAGAGATACTTGGGAATTGAGAACCAAAGTGTCCACAGTTCACTGAGGTGCATGCCTTCCCTTCCATCTCCACATGGTTTCAGTGGGGAGTGCACAGGTCGCCGGCAGTAGAAGTTAAGCCTGTGGACACAGTTTTAAGTGGCTGGTGGAGGCTTCCACAAGGAAGCAGTCTTCAACTATCCAGTGGTCCTGTAACTCCTCTACCTTGCACCTTCTTCAGCTGTTAAGTGGTGTTTGCAATTAGGTATTGATTGCAAGAACTGATGGGGAAATCACTACTGGGTGTTAGACACTGGCGCTAGTGGTTGGCACAGACTTCCCGAACACAGGACATCCTTGGATTCCAAACAGCTGCCTGCTGACGCTTTTACACACAGAGAAGACTGAGTATCGGGGCATTTTATGGGTTTCTCAGAAGGATCCAGCATCCTGAACTTAAGCAGCATCTGCTGCAGGAGCAGCACCAGATCCTTTTGGAACTGTCAGATTTCCATGCGACCATGTGGACCTTCAGCTGGAGACTGGCTCTTTTCCAGCTCTCCGCATGCAAACAGATAGCATTTTTGTTTAACTTTCAAAGTTCAAGTAGGCTTGCTGTTTCAGTTTCTTATTTCAAGTATCAGCTCATCCTACACCTCTGAAAGTGGGTAAGAAAAACACACTCAAAAGGTCTTTTTTTTTTTTTTTTTTAGCCTAGTTTTTGCCACATTAGAGAAACAAGAAATGAAGAACTCTGCCAGACAGCTCACTGAGAGAGTGTGAACAGCCTGCTTTTCGAGCCAGAGGGACATTTGAGCCTATCACAGACATTTGCTTGGCCACTCAAGTATTTGCCACTGGTCGTTAGTCACCTGGCTTGCCATTTGTACCAATTACAGCCTTGCCATCAGTCAGAATACTCTGGGACAGGGAAAGTATGCCTCCTCTGGCCAAAGTGGAAACAGTTCATTAAGGCTGTGGTCCAAAACTTTTAGGTACAAGTTGTTCCAAATAGCCCTGTGGAAGAGGGTGTGTACAGCCATGAGGGTGTTTTGGCCAGCTGTTAGACAGTCCTTTTTCTCAAAGCATCTTGGGAAGAAATAATCTACTAATAACTGATTAGCCAATCATATTGTCTCATACCACAATTTTTGCTTACTTACAAGAAAATTAACATCAGAAACAATGATTATAAAATAAAATTTAAAATTTTACCATTAATACTAACAGAAGTTTTAACACATTTTCATGTGTGTTTGTGTGTGTGTGTGTGTGTGTGTG
Organism: Dipus sagitta; assembly: GCA_036346955.1. Classification (NCBI taxonomy): domain Eukaryota; kingdom Metazoa; phylum Chordata; class Mammalia; order Rodentia; family Dipodidae; genus Dipus; species Dipus sagitta. The sequence goes on from CM070772.1 coordinate 115,042,117, forward strand.
TGTGTGTGTGTGTGGGCCAGAGGACAGTCTTAAGTGACTACTTCAAGAAGTCTGTCTACCCAGTGGGCCCCAGAGATCCTCCTCAGCACTGAAATTAAATGCATGTGCTACCCCTCCCCCTCCCTTTTTTTGCATGTATGCAGGGTATGGAACTCAGGTCCAAATGCTTGTGAGGCAAGCAGTTTATCAACTGAGATATCCTCTTAAACCCTAATTTTAGGAATGCTTTAACAAGGTTTAAGACCTGCCCATTGCTCTGGAAGTATTGGGTACCCTCACCCTTCTCAAAATGAATGCTTGACACTTAGATGAAACTGATTGGTGTCATGGGTGAGGGAGATTACAAAATATAGTGTAACATAGAATTATATGTTCCAGAGTTTTCATAATTTTGTTTTCCATGATAATAATAAGACTTAGGCTACATGTCGGTGAAACAAACTGAATCATCATTATCCACTGTGTTTAAGCTATGGTCAGATAACTGTAGTTTGGTCAATAGAATTTTCACAGAAACTTGAAATACCAGCTTTTACAAAGGTGCTTAAGAAATTTTGTTATTGAATTAATTGTATTAATTATCTCTTGGTTCTTGACTTACAGATTCCATGAGAAGGTTCAACTCATGGATTATGTAGCAGTCAGTTTCAAGATGCAGGGATGAACCTTCAGACAAGACACGGTTTATGGGAGGAAGAAGGGATTTTTGTGAAGTTTAGAGACGCAGAGGAAGTACCATAATGGTAGAAGAAGTTGGCCTCTTTTAGAGGACCAAGGAGGGAGAGAGAGAGAGAAAGAGAGAGAGAGAGAGAGACAGACAGAGAGAGAGAGAGAGAGAGACAACAACAACATAAGCAAGCACACTTCTAGACTCCAGGCACTTTGCATATATTTAGACTGCAATTGCAAATCCACACCCACACCTTAGGGCTGGACCCTAGGATCTGCCCACAGGCAGCTGGAAATCAAGAAGCTTTAATAAAACTGAACACCTTGAGGGGCATCCATTCAAGCTACCCCAAAGAGTGAGGATGTACAAATAACCTTAAAAATACACATATTAAGGTTCCTTAGGACTTGGTGGATTTTATCAAGAGGCAGTACCTGTATGAGACCCTTAGTGTTTCTTGTTTTATAAATCACTATGCATATGCTGTATGTTCAAGGAATGATACACTTCTAAGAATAAGAGATTGGAGATGTACTACAATGTGTGCTCCCCCTAGCTTGCACAGTCATAAGTGTTCAGCTGTTGATATTATGGTGATTGTTCATTTATTTTATTCTTGAAGTAAAGAATTCAGTAGAAAGATACAATGTAAGTGAATGTTTATTTAGCAAAAAAAAAAAAGAAGAAGAAGAAGAAGCAAGCTGTACACTTCAAAGAGAGGATGGAGTGGGCTTCACTGCAGGAGAAAAAGAGCCCAGTGTGATCTAAATTTTGGAATTTAAAGATTTTTATGAATATCTTTGAAGTAGGTGACAAATTAAGGGAATAAGATGACCTTCTTCCCCTCCCCAAGTTTTTAAACTGCATTTCCTCATTAGGGTATTTCTTCCCAGGATCCTCTAACAAAACTCAGAGAATTTTGTCCCACTTTGTTAGTGAACATGTGTGGAAATTGGGAAAGTACCCTGGGACATTAGATTCTGATATAGCAGGAATAACCCAAAACAGGCAAAATATAATATAGGATGGATTTTTTCTTCAGGATTACTTAAGTACTATCTCCTATGTGCCTGTTGAAACGTCTTTTTAAAATCTCTGTATTTTGGCATATCCTCCTCATGTTAGGATCATATTCTTTAGTAGTGGAAACTTCGAGTCCTGAAAGATTGTGTATGATAGAGACAGCATTCCAGTATGGAATGACAACTTCTACTAGTGCATAGAAGCAAATAAATTCATGACTTATTGAAACTTTGTTGACAAGTTTAACAAATTTTCCCTACTGTATTCAGTAGTGTACAACAGTACATGCTGTCTTATTACATGTTCTCAAAATACTTATATATGGACAGTATTGACATAATTCTAAAGTAATATTAATAAAATTTTCACATGGTAGGTCTTACAACTCTATTACATAGGATCAACAGGTCATTTTTTTACCTCAATATATAAAATGTTAGGTTTTAGAAATTAATATATGGTTATATATGGAGTATTCTTAAGAGTACATATATTTTAATGAAGAAAATGAATGAACATAGATACACTGAATATGACAATATAAATGCAGAGGTTAGAGGAGTGAAGCAGATGTAAAATGGGCTGTCAGGTCCATTCTGGGAAGTTTAGCTGATCTCTAGTCCTGGGGTTCCACCTTAAATTGATGACTACCTGGTGGCTGTCACTGTACTGTGCAATAGTCAATCCCTGACTTGTCATAGTCACCAATAGCACCTTAGTTCTCTCCTTCACCAAGCACTAAAAAGTTTTTGAGCTAAATCAGCCCCTATAATCCCTCACAATATCCTATATTCTATCACAGCCTGACAAGAAATACTCAGCATTTTACTTCTCAAAAGATTTGTTTCACTTATGCTGACAAAATGTCAATACTTTTACAGAGATATTTCTGGAAAATAATATAATGTAAAGACCAATAATTATTGTTTATTGTTTCATAATTTTCCTACTTGATTATTTACTATCTTCTTATTATAAGCAAGCAAGATTTAGAATTACTCATTTAAAATCAATTTAACTACTTCATATTATTTTAAACATCAGAAAGTTAAAAATGGCAAGATGTACTAAACCACTGGTATATAAAAATCAGGGTAGAGAAAGTGTAGACAGAAAATATATATAATCACATAAAAATATTCATCTGCTTTCATATACACATAAATAAAAATGCATGTGATTTTGGTTTGGAATCCATTAAAATTATTTAAAAGAAACTGGCTATAAGTGATCAGCATATTATTGATTTGTTACAATAGTGACTTTATTTTGGTAGGTGTCTTCTGTCTCTTCTCCTAGTAACCTTTTGCCTATTCTCTCTAAAAAAAAAAAAAAAAAAAAAAAAAAAAAAACACTGTGGAAGGCACAGATAATCACTATGTCCTCTCTTCAGTTGCATTCCAAGCAAATGAAAACCCAGGCAGTTTAGCCACATTGGACAAAAACCACGAGAAGGGCTACTTTGCAAATTTGTTATTATTGAAGGACTTGCACAAATGGATTTGAAATATATGGGCAATCAATTTGATTGTCAGAGCTTAATCTCCAGCTAACAGTTCTCCCTCTATCTACTCCTACATTTAGTGAGGAGAAAACACATAGAAATCTCTAGCTTCTCAGTCTATTCTAAGATGAGTGTCTCCAGAACCAAGGCTGTTTCAATTTAACAGAAATGGCATTTAAAACCACTAAAGTTATCAGCACTAGTACATTGAGTGCTTGTCTTTTCAGAATGAATTTCTGTCACTTTTTACTTTACTCAGTATAAGAAAAGAGCATTTGAGGGCTGGAAAGATGGCTTAGCAGTTAAGCGCTTGCCTGTGAAGCCTAAGGACCCCAGTTCAAAGCTCGACTCCCCAGGACCCAAGTTAGCCAGATGCACAAGGGGGCGCACGCATCTAGAGTTCGTTTGCAGTGGCTGGAGGCCCTGGCGTGCCCATTCTTCCTCCTTCTCTCTATCTGCCTCTTTGTCTCTCTGTCTGTTGCTCTCAAATAAATAAATAAAAATAACAACAAAAAAATTAGAAAAAAGAAAAGAGCATTTGAGCCCATATGTATGTGTACATAATAAAAGAGCAAGGATGGATCTACTGTGAATAGATGAAAAGCAGAAAGTGGGTTGGAGAAAGCTTTGATGCACCTCAGGGACAAATCCCCACATAAAACAATTAAGGATGAAAATAAGTTTGGATACTCCAGGTAAATAGCCAATGTATGTGTGCTAAGTAATTCTGATATAAATGTCTTTTAAAGTTTGTTTATGGAAAATGAATGTGCAGTACAGCTAAAGAATTATAAGGATTGAAAAAGGTAAATATGGAAAACCTCAGTAAACCCCTTTAGACAGCAAAGAAACATTCCTAGGTCAAAGTGTGAAATTATCAGAACCAACCTAAATTAAATCAGAAAATATACACACATATAATATTTTTACACTATAATATAAAACATTGCAATATCACAAAAACTATAAAAAGAATTTAGTTTGAGAGGAGAGGACTGCCATAAGGCAGATAACCCTATATGTTCCCATAGGAATGTGCATGTTTTTAAAACAGATCTTGGTGAAGTTTAAATTGGAGGGTCCTTTCTAGATCAGTGAAAGGAGTAATGAAATATATGGAGATCTGTTATGTAAAAATAGTACGATTTCAACTCAAGATCAATTAGTTTACCAGAAAAGACCTTGGGATTAAGCAGGTAAAAGTTCAAAGATTAGGGGAAAAAAAAAACAAAAAACAAAACTACTTTTATCCACATCATCTCAGGCTAATTGTGAGTATAAATAAGCAGGCATCATAAGAGGCTGACACTGTTGAGAGAGGAGAAGCAGGCATCATGAATCATCTGACAAATCATTAAGCTGTAAATAAGAATACAAAAATATGGTTGGAATTATTCCAAACAACATAAAATTTATTTCCATATGCTTTGAAGTAGGATTTATTTTAGCAGAACAAGGTTACACAGCAAACGGAATCATTATAATACACATTCATAAAATAAAAATTTAAAACTGGGTATGGTGGTGCATGACTTTAATCCCAGCACTTGTGAGGAGGATCACTATGAGTTTGAGACTAATCTGAGACTACAGAGAAAGTTCCAGGTCTGCCTGGGCTAGAAAGCACCCTACTTCAACAATCCAAATGATACTAATAATGATGATGAAATTAAAATTTAAATTAAAATAGATAAACAAGAATTACATTAACTAATCATTGTAAGTGACAGTGAAATAGTACTTAAAATACAACACACTTTCAACATTTAAGAATCAACAAAATTCTAATTCAAAATCATTAATTGAATAAAAGACATCTATAAAATCTTACAGCTAACACTGTATTGTACTTGGGGGTGAAACATCTAGTGATTATCCTGTAAGATCAACAACCAATGAAGAAAGTATCCAAGACACACCATACTTAAAACTCTTAACAATGAAAACAAAGAGAGAGTGCTAAAAGCAGCAAGCAAGAAACAACTCACTATATAAAAAGGTAATTCCATCAGAATTACCTCAGATTTCTCAATGGAAACTACCAAATCTAGAAAGGCCTGGAGTGGAACACCTCAAATCTAAAATAAATATGACTTCCAATCCAAACTAGTGTACCCAGTGAAAGTATTCCTCACGATAGATGGTGAAAGGAAAACTTTCCATGGGAAAATCTCAACTCTATGATTATATGAACACAAACCCAAACCTACATAGACTAGTTATGGGAAAACTCCAATCAAAAGAGACAAATAACCAGTCTCAAGGCCTACAAAAAGAGATCACAATTACTAAAACAAGCAGGCTCAAAAAAACCCAAAGCCAAAGAAAGCACAAAATGACATAAAGCACCATATCATGGCAGGGATTAAACTGAATCTCATAGTTATACACTCACACAACAAAAGCCAAAAGTTAAAAGGGTGGATCAGAAAAATGGACCCCTCTATCAGCTGTTTTCAAGAAACCCACCTCACGACTAAAGGCAAACACCTACTCAAGATAGAAAATGATATTCCAAGAAAACAGAAATAAGAAATAAGCAGGTGTTATGTTAATACCTAATAAAATAAACATCAAACCAAAAGTATTCCAAAAGGACAAAGAAGACCACTTTTTATTCATTAAGGGGATGATCCAACATGAAGACATCATAATCATAATTTATATGCACCAAACACAGGTGTACCACAGTTTATAAAACAAAACCTACTTCACAACAAAATAGAAATAATCACCAACACTATCATAGTTGATAACTTCAGTACTCCACTGTCATCAATAAGTAGATCATCAAAGCAGAAAATCAACAGGGAAATAATAGAGCTCAATGAAGCCATAGATCAACCTGACATAACAGACATCTAGAGAACATTCCACTCCAGTTCTACAGAATAAGCATTCTTCTAAGTAGCTCATGGAACCTTCTCCAAAATAGATCATATATTAGATGATTATGCATGCCTCCATAGATTCATAAAAATTAATGTAACTTCCTACATTACATTAGATCACAATACTTTTAAGTTAGAACTTAACAACAAGAGACACATCATGAATTCCACAAGCTCCAGGGCACTGAATAACACACTTTTAAACAATGAATGAGTTGTGAAAGAAATCACAAAGGAAATTGGAAATTTTCTATAATTGAATAATAATGAAACACAACTTACCAAAACTTATGGGACACAATGAAAGAAGTCTTAATGGAAAAAATTCATAATGATGAATGCCTTCATAACAAAGATTAAGTGATCCAAAATTAATAACCTAACCACTAACCTAACGGCATTGAGAAAAAAGAAGAATCCAACCCTAGGAGCTTAAGACGGAAAGAAATAATAAAGACTAGAGCAGCAATTAATGAATTGGAAACTAAGAAAATAATGAATCGATGAAATGAAGAAAAATTAAACAAGATTGAGAAACATTGCCAAATGAAATATAGAGAAGTCTCAACAAAATCAGAAATGAAAAAGGAGAGTTACAACAGAAATCAATGCAATTGGAAGAATCAACAGGACATCCTTCCAAAACCTGTACTCCACAAAATTGGATAACCTGGAAGAAATGAGTGAATTTCTGGAAATAGAACACCTACCACAAAGAAACTCATAGCAGATTCATCTCCTAAACAAACATTACACCAAGAGATTGAAAAGGTAATAAATCTTGTGCAAAAATAAAACTCTGGGACTCGATAGCTTTTCTGTTGAATTCTATCAAGCCTTCACTGAAGAATGAAAGCCAATTTTTCTCAATCTGTTTCACATAATCGGAACAGGGAATTCTCCCTAACTCCTTTTTTGAATCTAGAATCACTCTAGTACCAAAACCAGGCAGAGATGCAACAAGAAAAGAAAACCATAGGCCTATATCTCTTATGAATTTAGATGCAATGATCATGAACAAAATCCTCACAAACTTAATTAAACAACATACCAAAAGCATTGTCAACCTTGTTCAAGTAGGATTCCTCCCAGGGATGGAGGGATGGTTCAACATATAGAAATCAGTAAACATAATACACCAGATAAATAAACTTAATCACAGAACCACATGATCCTTTCAATAGATGCAGAGAAGGCCTTTGACAAAATATATTACTTCATGATCAAAACATTGGAGTGAATAGGCATGGGTAGTTTATATCTCAACACAATAAAAGCTATATATAAAGCCACCTAAAACACAAATAACAGTTAATTTGAAAAGACTGAATGAGTTCCCATTGAGACTGAGAACGAGACAGGGATACCCACTCTCAACACTGCTCTTCAACATGGTACTAGAATTCCTAGACCAAGAAATAAGACAGGAGAAAGAAATAAAAGGGATACCAACTGGAATGGAACAAGTCAAATTAGCACTATTTGCAGATGAAAAGTAATATATATATAAATCTCCTGAAAGTCTCCACCTCAAAATTTCTAAAGGTGATTAATTCCTTTAGCAATGTGGAAGAATACAAAATCAACACACAATAATCAGTAGCCTTTCTATATGCAAATGACAAATGTACAGAAAAATCAAGGCTGTTTCATTTTCAATAACCACAAAAAATAAAATAACTTGGAATAACACTAACCAAATATATGAAAGTCCTACATAATGCAAACATAAAAACACTCATGTAAGAAACTGAGGAAGACTTGAGAAGTTGGAAAGACCTCCCATGCTCCTGGATAAGTATATAATTAATATTGTGAAAATAGCATTTCTACCAAAAACAATATACAGATTTAATGCAATATCAATAAAAATTTCAGTGACATTCTTCAGAGAGATTAAAAAAATCTCAAAATTTCTGTGGAATCCAGCAGGCCTCTGTTATCATAACATAGCCAAAAAAAAAAAAAAAAAAAAAAACACTTCCGGAGGTATCACCTTACCCAATCTACAGCTATACTCCAAAACCATACTAAGTAAAACAGCATGATGATACTGGCATAAAAACAAACATATAGACCAATGGAACAAAATTGAACACCTGGCCACCTGGCCTTTATGTCAAGTAACTTCAGCTACTTGATCTTTGACAAAGGTGCTAATAATGTAAACAGGAGAAAAGATCGCATCATCTATGAATGATGCTGAACAGATTGGATACCCAAATGTAGAAAAATGAAACTAGACCCATTTATGTCACCATACACAAAAATCAACTTCAAATGGATTAAAGATATCATTATAAGTCCTGAATTTCTTAAGTACAGGGAAGAAAAAGGAGGAACTTTCCATAATATAGGAATAAGGAAGGAATTCTGGAACAATACCCCAGTGCCTCAGGAAATAAAACAATCTCTCCACCGATGTGATCACATGAAGCTAAAATGCTTTTGCACAGACCAACATACCACAAGAAGAGTCAATAGATTGCTCACAGAAGGGGAGAAAAAGGTTTTCAGCTATACCAAAGGCAGAGGCTTAATATCCAGAATCTACAAAGAGCTCAAAAAACAAACAATAAAAAAATCAAACAACCCACCCAAAAAATGGGGTAAAAAACTAAACAGGGAGCTCTCAGAGGAAGAAATACAAATGGCTAGCACACACTTAAGGAAAAACAACTATTGTATTCTACCTTACTCCAGCCTAAGGTTGGTAATCATTAAAAAATATCAAATGGCAGGCTAGAGGGATGACTTAGCAATTAAGGTACTTGTCTACAAAGCCAAGGTACTCAGGCTTTATTCTCCAGGACCCACATAAGTCAGATGCACAAGGTAGTACATATGTCTGGAGTTCATTTGCAGTAGCTCAATGCCCTGGTGCTGCTATTCCCCCTTTCTCTCCATCTGCCTCTTTCTCTCTCTCCTTATCCCTTTCTCTCTCTCAAATAAATAATATAATTTTTAAAAAATCAAATGACAAAATGTGATGGCAAGATCATTGAGAAAGAGGAACTCTCATTCAATGTTGGTGGCAATGCAAACTTTATAACTACTATGGACAACAATATGGAGATTACTGAAAAAGATGACTATAGTACTGACCAAACAGACCCAGTTATTCCCTTAGTATGCACACTTCACAACAGAGATATTGCTCAAACATGTTCATAGCTACACAATTCATAATTGCTAAGAAATGGAATCAACCTAGGTATCCGTCCTTGTGTGAATGGATAGCAAAGTTGTGGTACATTTACACAACAGAATTATAATCAGCAGTAAGAAATTATGATACAATGGAGTTTGTATGAAAATAGATCCTATTCAGTGAACACACACAAACACAGAAAGACAAACACTGCCTATACTCACTCATCTTCAGTTCCTAACCAGAATCAGTTGAGTTGCTGACTTACTTGATACGCAACTTGAGGCCCAGACAAAAGGATGGAAGTCATTGGGGGGAGGGGAAGGGAAGGGTGGTGGAAAATAAACATAAAACTAAACCCAAAATGAGCTGCTATCATAGGACCTTTCTCCTTGGAGGTATACTGAAAGATACAACCCACAACAGGAGTATAGGAGGAGTGCCCCAAAAAGAAGGGACCAGAGTAGGGTTTAATGAAGCTTCACCTTAAAAAAATATTTTTGCTCAAACCTGTAACTCCCAGTACCAGAAATAGGTGCTACACTCATTGAGCTGTTGATCAGAGAGACATACGAGGTCCCCAAAACAAGACAGGTTTCTATGAAATCACCTGATTACTCACCTAAGATAAAACAGAAGGCCCTATTGATGAAGACACCATATGCTACCCACACAGAACACAGAGGCCTGGCTGGAATGCAGAGGAGAGCCAGTCTCCAGATAGCCACCTAGTGCTGGAAAAATATATGAGCTACTAGGGCAAAGTGGCCAACATCCGTGTGAGCAAGAAGGTTTCTAAGTTACTTAGAAGCAACCAGCCTGGTAAGATGCACACAATAGTGCAATGGTGGCACACAGACTTGGTGGGTAACCAGTGGCTTTCTGATTGGCTAAGATATCCACTCTGTGGGAAGGAACCCATATCTGGAACTGGAAAACAGGTCTGAATCCTATGTAGACAAAATCTTTTCAAGCTTCTGCTAGGTTTTGGCTAAAATAGGGGTTATACCCATCAAAATGTCCCTAAATTAGTAACACTTATACAATATTAACTGTGCTGACTTCACTGTCCATTGGAGAATCTGGTTTTTTTTTTTTTGTTTGTTTGTTTTGTTTTTTATCTTTTTCAGAAGGTAGAAAGACCCAAGGCAATAAACCATCCCTTACATCTCAGTCATGGCCCACTCAAAACTGCAGAGCAAGAGTGCTGCTTCCATGGTGAGCCTGATAATCAGTGCCAAGGTGAACGAGACAGATGCTGAAGATATTCAACACAGAGTAAAGCAGAAATCCATAGGCTCCTAAGAGATCATCACTGAAGTACACTTAAAACACACCCACCAGGCTCAGTGAGTTTTACAGAAGAGGGGGCAGAAAGATTGTAAGAGCCACAGGTTTGGATGTCATAACCAGAGGCATTGCCTCCCCCAGTAACTGTCTGCTGATCCCACAATGCATAACCCAAAACCCCATATGGAATACAAGCAACCACACTGAGGAGGGCCCCATAGGGAATGGGAAAATGGAAGAGGGATAAATGATATCAGTATATGATGTATCCTGCCAAAGTATATTCTTAATAAAAAAGGAGAAGAATGAATAGGCATGATGATTTTAAAAAAAAAAAGATATTGTGGAATCATTGAGGTGTTTAATAAATCCAAATGAAGTTAGAAAATAGTACAGGTAAAAATAGCTTACAAGGTATCAACAAGCAACAAAATCTCCCACCCATGGGGACTGCCTGAGGCCTTCTGGACCCCACAGTGAATACCAATAACCCCAGGAAAGAAGGCCCATAGTGGAAAGTGGGATGTAGAGACAGAATATAAGAGTATAGCCCTTTAAAAATATAATTTAATTTAACAAAAGGAAGCAAAAAGATAATAAATTTAAACTTATTGCCTTTAATTATCATTATGCATATATGTTAAACACAAAAATTAAAAAGCTACAATTAGACCCTACTGCCAAAGACACCATATGCTGTTGGTATGGAACATGGAGAGACCTGGCTGGAATCTGGAAGAGAGTCAGTCCGCAGACAGTCATCTTGTCTAGTTCCATAAAGTGCTACATGAGCAACTGGGTGAAAATGGCCAGTATCTGTCCAAGCAACTCATGGTCTAATCTACTGAGCATCAAAAAAACTGATGTTATGCTCACCCAAGTGCAATAGTGGCACACAGCCATGGTGGGTAACCAACTGCTCTTGAGTTGGCTAACAGATCTGCTCAGTGGAATGGAACCCATAGCTGGAACTGGGAAACAAGTCAGAAACATATCCAAAAAAATGAGTTCACTCTCCAATATTAAGCTCCCACCAATCTTGAGCTACAAGAGGGCCTATACCTATTGAATTCTCTCTAAAATAATAATGGCTGTCCCATTTATCTGGGACCAATTTCACTCTCTGTTGGAGAATCTACTTCTCTTTTTCAGATGGACGCAGAACCTGAGGAGAGAATCAGCCCCATTGCACCTCACCAGGGCCCCAGCTGAAACCATAGAGGAATTGGGGAAATGAGCAAGAGTGCTGCTTTAATAGTGAACTTGGTAGCAGCACAAGGGTGAAAGAGACAGACACAGAGAACACTCAATTCTTACCAAACCAGAGACAACTAGACAAACTAGACAAACTAGACAAACTAGAGACAGAGACTCCCAAGACCTCATCACTGAAGTAGTCCTATAACAAACCCAACATGGCTCAGGAAAATTGGCAGAAGAGGGGGAAGAATAATGGTTAGAGCTACAAGTTGGGACATTATGCACAGAGACATTGCCTCTTCCCGATAACTAATGGCTACCCACACAATGCACTAGTGACATTCCCCAACAAGGATGGTCCCTTCAGAAGGGAGAGTACAAGGAGGAGACTAACAATGGTACCAGCATGGTTGTTTACACACTAAGTATGTACATAACTAATAAATTATAGATAGATAGATAGATAGATAGATAGATAAATAGATAGATAGATATGGAAGATTTTGACTGCAGTCAGATGTAAATGTATGTTGCCTATAAGAAGTATACTACATAGTAAATAAAAGATATCAAAAGTAAAAGAATGTGCTAGCAAAAGAAACTAAATAAATCAATATCAGAGAAGATAGATATGAGAGAAATATCTTTAAAGTGTAATTATATGATAAATTAAGAGGTGAATTAATGAATGGACAATGATCATATTGAATATTTAGGAAATTACTTATACAACCTCAAAGTATAAAAAATAAAAAGAAATGCAAAGAAAAATGAATGCCTCCATAACTGACAATTTTATTTGAATTTCCTTCTATCTTTTTGATTTACTTGACAAATAGACAAGGTGAACACCACTACCACATTGACTTGATTGACATTATAGAACACTGTACCTAACAATATTAAGGTACACATTATTCTTCAAATGCACATGGGGCATTTCAAGACCATATTCAGTGTCATGAAATGTTGCCAACTAAGTTTTAAGTTTCAAGTCATACAGCACATTTTCAAAATATGATGAAACTAAGTTAAATTCTATAATAGAAAGATTCTAAACATTCTAAGAGTAAATAATGAACTTCAGTATAAACTACTATTCAATGATCAAATGACAAGAAAAAAACAAAAAAAAATATGAGTTAACTCACAAAAAGAATCTGAAGACAAAAAATTATCAAGATATGGAATTAACTGAGAGTAAAAGAATATCAGCTTACAAACTTAGTTGGAAAATAAGCTCCTATGCATACATTTAAACTCATACATATGTGAGATACTACTGGGATAATATATGGTGAATAGTTATTTTCCCTTACACAATAGAAATTGATTTTAGGTTAAAGTAAAACTCTCAATGTTTACATTTCCTATTTTATAGAAATGCATGCTACTTAAATGTTTCATAGTCTGTGGATGTTTATTTTAAACTCAACAAGTTGCATGATATTTCATAGCTTGATTCATATTCGTTTTATTTTGTGATTTAGTTTTCCTTTTAGTATATCAGTGAATGTACAGTTAAGAATCTCTCATCAAAAGATAATTTTTAAAAATTATTAAGAATAATACCACAACTGGTAATGTCCACACCTGACATCATGTAAAATGGGTCCTTGTCAAAATATAAGAAAATTAAAACACTGTACACAACACTTTCAGTCTGTGTTTATAAGGTGTATATTAAATAGAAGTCTAGTTCTTGTGTAGATTTGGGTCCCATCACATGTATATGCAAATATTATAATATGCAGACATTTCTGTTCCCAAGAAAAATAAGATTTATCAACTAGCTTTTATGTTTCACAAAAGAAGATTTAAATTACTTAAGATAAAACAGTGGAAAGCCATTTGGTAGTATAAATCAATATAAATTTCAATGTAAACTTTATTTTCTAAGGAAAGTTATTTTAGATTTCAGTTCTGCCCTAATTATTTTTATTTTGCATGCTTTTCTCAATAAATGTAGACATAAAATTAATGGGTTATAAATCAGACTTTGGCAATTACCTTGTACACTAGCTATGGTTTTCTCTGATATATAAAATAACATATACATGTATACCACATTTTTTAAGGTTTAGAGAGACTTTATTATAATATCAAGAGAGGGAAAGAGTACAGAGTACTCCTACCAGATGAAAGATGGGAGGGGTTAAAGCCCTACCACATGACAGCTTTAAGCCTTTACAAATGGTAAAATGATAGTACAATGTTTCTAGTGAAATCTAGGCCTATAGGCTGGGCTAGCATTACAATATGTAACTATCACATCATCTCACTGAATGCTTTTACTTCACAGAAGATGTTTGGTTTACTTGCAAAATGAGGCTAAGGACAGAGGCTCCACTTTAAGCATTTTTCCTACACTTCATACTTTATCAGCTCTATGTTCCTTCCAAATGCATTGCTTCTCTAATCTACTTAAATTATCTTTATACTCAGCTAGAAATCTTACTTCAAGTGCCTTTCTGTAAACAGCTACAGTTTGATAGATCTTCATCCAGGGTATTTACCATGTACTCTATTTTGTTCTTGTGATCAGTATTAATGTTTCCAGGAGATTCTTTATTTTTCTTCTTTTTTAAAAATTAAATATATACTGTGTATGGATACATCATGTGTTTGTACCATCATTTCCCTCTTCCCTGCCCCCACTCCGTGGAGGACCCTTCTCAGTGGGATGGCTGCTATTTCCCTTGGGTATGCGGGCTATGAGTGGGAAAGCAGCAGTAAGTTAGTGTGTGTATGTGGGGGTCTTTTAAAGTGATGATAAATTTCAAACAGATATGCAGGTGAAATATTTTGTATATTACAGACAGTACTCATTTAATTCACATCCTGATTATAAAAAAGAACACCATTATCAAAATCTCAGATTTCCCTTCTGAAGCTCATCTACATGCTACATGCCCAAAGGTAAATTTTCCTTTCACTTCTATGAAAATATTTATAATTTTCCCAATCCATATCCAGTGACTCACATATAATATACTATTTGCCATATGTTATATTTTTCTCTTCCATAGATACTGACACAAACCAATCACTATATCTTGTACGAATTTTCTTATGTTTGAAATAGTTGCCTGGCTACCAATGATTTGTGACTGCATTCCATACTATCGAGTTGTGGCTAGAAAGTACACACCTAGTGAAGGACTGCATTTTTCAAACCACATTTCTCACTTATAAGCCCTTTCAAGGCTTCACAAATGCTCTGTGAATATAAGGATAGTGCAGCACATTTTGGTTGAGATCATTAATAGAAGTGTGTTTTGCGCAGAATCTCCTCTGATCTTCACATTGTCTTTTAAGTCAACAAAGAGGACTGCTAAGTGCTCCAACCAAACATGGAAGCATGCTGTGTGGCTGAACCAGCTCTTAGAAAGGCTTGCCATCACTGAGGAGCATGTGTGTGACTTTCACAAATTATACGAGAAATCTATCTGTACTTTGACTATTGAACACTTTTGGCACTGTGTGGTATATCAGCTACTGTTTAAATTAACATGCTTCTCTTTGCTTTTCAGTAAGAAATATGCTTTTCACTTTTGCCCTAACAAAACTAAAGGCCTCTATTATGTGTACAATATATGTAGATGTGGGAAGGAAATTAGGGAGTAATGTTATTTAACACTTATGATCAGAAGTATCATAAGATTGATTTTATCAGTCAAAAATATTAAGAGAGTTAGAGAGCTGTCCATGTATCACTATACTTGGTGCTGAACATGGGAATTCAGCCAAATGAGATGAACTTGCTTTGCATCACCACAGGTATTGTCTGACTTACTACATCTCTTTGAAATCCTGGAGGAGGCTTTCTTCATAAAGAGCATAAAGAACCATGTGCTGATTTAAATCAAGCAGTTTAGATGATGGTACTTTATTTCACTTTTAATTTAACGACAGACATAAAGACCTATGCTAATTCTATCAGCATTTGTTGCTTCCCAGAGCTCAGCTTTGTGGTATCATTTGAAAGACGTTTTGGGGAATGGGTAACTGAGTATAATGCATTTCATATCGTTATAATGGTTATTCGAGTTGGCAGTGCTGGATATGAAAACTCACAGATTTCCTGAGGTGTTTTACCACCTGGAAAACTTTGACTAACACTTACGTTAGGATGGAAAACAGCCAATGTAGTTCTCTGTTTAGGGAAAAATTATCATGAGTTTTCTGTTGGTAAATTTTATTCATAATTCATGCACAGGGTGTAGTGGGGAAAAGAAGAAATTGCTGTAGTAGGAGAGAGGCATTTGTCAACCAGTCAAGTCCTAGACATGTTTGGGGTAATCACAAAATTATTAGTGTAAATGAAAAGTCCTTTATTACAAATACTTTAGCAAAGCATATTTGCCTTTTATCTGGGGCTCACAAAAGTTCATTCCCCCTTTCCCACTAAATATGAGAGATGGCTATGCATATTTCATTCAAAATGTTTCATAAATGATTATTTTTCTCTTCAAATAGTCATAAAAGAAACAAACATGAACAGATAATATTTATGGTGACAATTCCCCATTATTGACAGAATTGCATAGCAAATATATGAACATGATTAATGCTGTTTAAAAGAAAGGGCTCTATAAATATGACTACAAATGAATGATAGAACCCACACATTTATTTTTAAAATAATTTACTATTTAGACATGTTTAAACAGAGGTAGTAGCAGAAGGATATCAAATGAAATTCATTATATTCATTTGTGTTTCATATACTGATATATTTCCATCACAGCTGAACAAAAATAATAATTTTCAATAATATTGAATTTAAGTTCAAATGTATATGTTTGTCTCAAATCTGTTTTTACTATTTTTTTAAAAAATATATTTTATTTATCTATTTATTTGAGAGAGAGGAGAGAGAAAGAGGCAGATAAAGAGAGATAATGGGTGTGCCAGGGCCTCTAGCCACTGCAAACAAACTCCAGATGCATGTGCAACCTTGTGCATCTGCTTACTTGGGTACTGGGGAATTGGACCTGGGTTCTTAGGTTTCACATCAAGCACTTTAACTACTAAGCCATATCTCCAGACCTAAGTTTTTCCTATTGCTTTTTTGCTATTATGTCATGATATTAATAAATGTCACTGTTGGCAATTATAATTAAAGATATTTTGTCCTCTGACAGTTCCACTTGAGTTTTTAATTTTAGTCTTTTCCAATCTATGTAATTAGAGCTAGAAAATATAAAATATTAAATGAATGGAGCAAGTCCATATTCATAATTGCATTTCAAATATAAGTATAGCAATCTTCTATACTATGTCTAAAAGACCTGTATATTTCCCTTGTTCTGAGTATCATGACTTCTAACCATTTATATGTTCACTGAATAAATATAATTCACACATTTATAATACACAATTAATGATTTGAATATATTCACAGAAATGTGTAAAAATGATCAAAGTCAATTTTAGAACATTTTCTCACCTCAAAAAAGAAACTTAATACCTTTGGTTGCTCCACCCGATATACATCTTTAGCCTTGTATATAAACAGCCACCAATTTCATTCAATCTATATACACATCCAATATTCTAACATGTCAAATGGAGAAACATACTAGTGTAACTTTTGTATCTGCTTTCTTTCACTTCTCATAATGTTTCAGGTTTTATCCATGTTGTAGCATGTTACAGCTCTTCATTAATTTTATGGCCTAATATATTTCTGCTATATTTAATAACCTAATATATTTACAATTTGCTTGTTCACTGCTGTGTATATTTTTGCTTTGTCTTTGTATATTACACATTATTAATGTGGGCATATTTGTGGACAAGTTTCTCATAATTATATACCTATGAGTAGGATTCCTAGATTATGTGGGAATTTGAAACATAATCATCCAAGTATCAATTTTAAAAGCAGATATAACACTTTAAAGTTACAGTAGTACTGAATGATTATTTCAATTTTTCCATGGTCTCATTAGCACCTATTATATGAATTATGCTATCCTAGTAATTGTGAAGTGGTTTTACACTGTGGTTTTCATTTGTATTTTTTAGTTGTGAATGAAATGATGTTAAGCATTTTTCATTGGAAGGTAAGCAATTTTACATCATTCATGGAAAATTTGTCTTTTTACATTCTTCACCCATTATCTACTCTTTAAATGAGCATATTCTTGGAGCATTGTCACCAAGGTGGCAGTATTTGGAGGTGGTATGCAAAGCTTAATACGTAGGCTGTCCTTGAAAGGAATTGAGAGAAAAACTGTATTGTCACTTTTATATCAATATAGCCATGAATTGCATAATATGAGGGTATATTACATGTAATGGTCATGTCACAAATGAAGATGGATACACTATCACTTTTGGATATAATCTTGTGGGAGCACTGTCACTCGAGTTCTATTCTTCCAAAAAATTAAAAAACAAATGTGACTTATCATTGTCTTCAAGTTCCTTCTGTATCTTTGTTAACACCCACTGATTCCAGAAACATTTTGACTTATTTTCTCTTGATACTAATGTTTACTTGATAGTAAAATTCATTAACTTATTTCACACTAAGGAAATAATTTTTAAAATATGATGGGACCTAGTGGGATGATTTTAGCTTATATGACGGTATACCTTCATTCGGGGATTGAGGGATTTCTCATGGAAACCTTGTCAGTTCTCACAGGAGAGTTATAGCCTGATAACTGCTCCCAAGAAGACTCTTCCACTTCCTGTTTTATGATACAGTTTTCTCCTCCCAGATACTCTCTCACTCCACTCTTTGTGATTTTCCTTAAAATCAGCACATTTTTTTGTTTGAAATCTGAACTCTGACCTAAATAATCCTCTTTTTCATCATATGTAGTTTGCTTCAATTATTTCATTACAACATTCAAAACCAACTAAGATAGAAAACTAGTACTGAGGTGTGATGCCAATACTGTTCCTGTCCTTAAAAATGTGGATGGAGAAAATGTAGTTATGTTATTTGGGGCTGTCTGAATAAGTCAGAAGAGAAAGCTGGCAAAACCTAGAATACTGTAATGGAGTGTAATAGTTGATGCTAGTGAGGCAAGAGACAGAAAGACAGGCAGAACTGGGATGTCTTAGAGACAGTAAATGCTATGTTGATGAGATCTTAGGTGAAAATTAATATTCTATTGGAAATTAGACTAAAGACTGCCTTTGCCAAACCATAGTGAAGAATCTGAACACAACATGTCAATGTCTAAAGATATTTAAGAAGGCTGCATTTAACAATTACGGAATTACCTACCTGGAAGAGAGGATTTAAGAACAACAAAGCCTTTAGGCTTTAGCATAGCCATCACTGTCTGTTTCAGTCAGAGGCAAAATGAATGAGAGACGAAAACTTAGAAAAGTCTTTGAAGCCAGAAAAGTGTTAGCTTCTAAGAGACGCTAGCCCCCAATAGATGCAAAGTGCTGTGTTCTTTCACTTTCAGAGTGGCCATTCCTGATTTTCAGTTAAAGCATATTGAAGAAAGCTGAGCTTGCTCAGAGATGCCCCAGTGTTCAATGTTACGTAAAAGGCACAATTTGAATGTGTACCCCAAAGCATTCTCATCTGAAACTTAACCCTTTTAAAATCTTATTTCAGGCACTTGCTACATGTACACAACCTTAAATTTCAATAACTCTGGACTGTGGCTACTCGTGTGTCTTCAACATTATGAATATAGTTCACTGAATAGAATACCCTTGCTTACTTTGTTTAAGGAGGTCATTGCTTAGAAAATAACACTCATGCTCTCCTTACCTGTTTTAGATAATTGTGTGATTTCAATGTAAAATGACCTCACTAATCTTACCATTTTGAACAATTGGCCCCTGGATGTTTGTGTTGTCTGGAAAGGTTGTGGAACCTTAGAAGATGGAGCCTTGCTAGAGGAACTTTGTTACCAGAGGAGGACCTGGGGTTGTTCTAGCTAGGATCAACTTCCTATACGCCTGTGCTTCCTGAATGCAATGTGACTAGCACTGCTTCATGCTCCTGCTGTCCTACTTTCCCTGCCATGAAACATCCCCTTGAAGCTATAAATCACAATAAACCTTTCCTTCCTTATCTTCCTTCTAGCCAGGCATTTGGTCACAGCAATAAGCAAGTAACTTAAACCAGTAATTAGTCTTTCCCTATTATGACTACAGTAAATTTGGCTTTACAAGGAATTAAAAATCAGGTTCAAGAGGCACATCTTGACCTCAATATTTGTTTGGGAGATTAGTTTGGATAAAAAGAGGTCATCCTCTTTGAATCAGGACAAATGGTAAACACTTCTTGGAGTATAATACATAAATCTTCAAGGATATCCTTTCATTGCATGCCAGAAGTTTGGAGGGACAGAACTCTTTGATAGAACACAGGATACGCACCATGGGTTCACTGACCCCTGTTGCTTCTGGATCTTTTTTGCATTAGCAGTCTAAATTCTTGTGGCTGCAACTATGGTTCTAGCATCCAAAGGCATATAGCTTATGCTCATGGCAGACTATGATGTCCACGTTGCATTGAGGTTCAGGAAAACAAATTAAGAGTTATGATGTTGCAATGACTTCTATTGAGATTTTAAAGAAAGACCTGAAACACCTAGCAGAAGTTAGTCACAGAAATAGAGTCCCCAGAGAACAAAGTGGGTCATTGCTTAGTGAAGCTCTTGGCAGAGAACTATAGTGGTGACCTCAGAAAGGCAGAGTGGATGGCACCATGTCATGCAAGCCTTAGCAGGCAGAACCATGTGTGGGTCAAAGAGCAAACTCAAGGGCAAAACTACCTATGGTCTCTGGGAACAATCTTTCAGGGAAGTTACAAAAGATGTCAGTTTTGGAGCTTTAGGATTGATTGCATTCCCTGCTGTGTTTTGACTTTACATTCAGCCAATTAACCCCTTTCAACTTTTCTAGTTCTTTTTTTCAGAACAGGAATATTTTCCTATCCATGTCCTCCCACTGAAGTTTAGAATA
Source organism: Dipus sagitta (assembly GCA_036346955.1). Lineage (NCBI taxonomy): Eukaryota > Metazoa > Chordata > Mammalia > Rodentia > Dipodidae > Dipus > Dipus sagitta. The sequence goes on from CM070772.1 coordinate 115,062,798, forward strand.
CACAACTTTTGTTTTGACTTACAGTGTCTCACAACTGAACCAATATCCCCTAAGCCTTAGGTAGAGACTTTTTATCTTTTGAACTATCTTAGAAGCAGTTAAAACTCAGAAACTACTAGAGATGGAATAAATTCATTTCGTATTGTAAGACAGCTTTGAATCTCTGGAGTCAACAGGTGAAATTCCATGGTGTGGGTATCATTTGCCTGCTGAAATATCGATGTGCTGGGAGTTTGGTTTCTAGGTAAGTGATGATATTGGGAAGTGGTGTGGAAGCTTCAAAAAGTGATTCAGCAGAAGGTCCTTACATTGATCTGTGGCAGAAATTTCAGAGGGAAAAATTTGTTTCTGGTGAGCCCTGGTTAGTTTTTTGAGAGAATTCCTTTGTTTATTTTTATTTATTTGAGAGCCACAAAGATAGAAAGAGGGAGAGAGAGAGAGAGAGATAGAGGGAGGGAAAGAGATTGAGAATGGGCTCTCCAGGGCCTCCAGCCACTGTAAACGAACTCCAGATGCGTGCGCACCCTTGTGCATTTGGCTAACGTGGGTCCTGGGGAATCGAGACTCGAACCGGGGTCCTTAGGCTTCACAGGCAAGCGCTTAACTGCTAAGCCATCTTTCCAGCCCTTGAGAGAATTCTTATGCCTAGGCTTCACCCTATCCAGAGAACTTCTGGATACCGTTTTCTTATTAGACATTCATCCTCTGGCACAGATTCTGACTTCGCCATCAATGATGGAGCCATTGTCAGCTCAGCACTATCATTATCCTGGAGTGACTCTTAGTTCTATAACTGAGGTCAGCGTAATTATGTTGATATTTATATTAATTTGTTTAACTGCATCAGGTGTTTCTTATTATGAAAATCTGATAAACTCACGAGGCTGTCCTTTGGATATTTCTGACTGTCCACATATTTGTAAATTTTATAATCTCTTATAAATATATAATTTCTCTTATAAATATATATGTTATTTCATTGTTGTCTAAGGACACGTGCAACATTATTTTAATCTTTTTTATCTTTATTGAGGTTTATTTTGGCATGACAATTACTTTATTTTCAAGAATGTTTATTGAGCACTTAGAAAGAATGTGTATTCATTGCTTTGTTGGTGATAGTGTTGTAGAGCTAAGTGTAGTCAGTAAATAATTTTGTGTAACACTTCTGTTTCCTTCTGGATATTCTTCATAGTTGACCTACAAATAATTTGAAAGGAGTTGTTGAAATATCCATCTATTAATAGAAAAATATCTTATTTCTCCTTTTCTTTCATATAGTTTAGAACCTTGTTGCTAGGTGCATATGTTTTTACAATTGTTATATCTGCCTCTTTTGCTGATTCCTCTTATTTTATATTTCCTTCATTATATTAGCTTTTCACTTTAATCTTTTTGGGATGGGTTGTGTTTATTAAATTTAGTTTTCAGAGAAATTTTTTAAGTCCTATGTGGTTCTGAAATCCATTATGTACCACCAAGATGTACTTAAACTCAAAGACATCCTCCTGTCTTGACACTCTGCAAGCTAGTATTATAGGCATAAACTACCGTAGTTAACCTTATTCAGTTTAAAATGAATTTGAATAAGTTATTAAATATGATCATCTCAACTCATTTATGCATGTTGTTTGCATGTTATATTATTTTTGTATATTTTAATTATGTTATACATTTAATAGTGGCATATTTAAGGAGAGCATACAGGGGCTGAAGAGAAGGCTTAGCAGTTAAGTGCTTGTCTGTGAAGCCTAAGGACCTGGTTCAAGGCTGTGTTCACCAGGACCCACGTTAGCCAGATGCACAAGGGGGCACATGCATCTGGAGTTTGTTTGCAGTGGCTGGAGGCCCTGTCGTGCCCATTCTCTCTCTCTCTCTCTCTACCTGCCTTTCTCTCTCTGTCATTTTCAAATAAATAAATAAAAATTAAAAAACAAAAAAAATTGAAGAGAGCATACAGCAATATCCATAATATTATATTGAACTCCAATTCTTTTATTTTTGTCCTATGTAAGATCCTAGGAAAATTTTTACGTTTTTGTGGTGGTGTTCAACTTACTTAAAAGTTCTTAAGTTGCAGTTTGTTTGTTACTAGGATTTTTGTGTTTTATTCTTATCATTGCTAGGATTTATTGCTACATTTTGGGTTGAAGCTATAGTTAATTTCTTCTGTGGAATATCATAATATGAACTGTAACACTGTTTTCTTTTTTATTTGTATTATAATATATGTGTACAGGTATTCAACTGCTTACATATGACATGGTTACTGGACATACACAACCATGAATGGAGTTCCTATGAACATTCAAATCATCAATATTAATAAAATTTCCAACTTTTTTCCAAAGTCATTGTAGCAATAATCCCCTACCAGAAACCTTCTAAGAGCTTCTGATGATACACACTCTAATGTTTTCATATTTCTCACTTTTGCCACTATAAGCATAAGTTTGGTCTACTGAAGGACTTTGCCATCTCACAATATAAAATGTCCTATGTCACAACTCACCATACCAGATACACTGTAATGACTGTCACCTTAATATCACACATACATCTTTCATGTTATTGAGCTTTTACTACATATAGTACCTTCACCAGTTTCATCTCCAAACAAAATGGTCACCTTATCTAAGGACATAATGTTCCAGAAAATAATGGCAAAACAATGCTACAAAAATGTACCTTTGAGCACATGACTTGTATATTACTGACACATCTATTATACACATGCATGTTGTTTGGCTGAAGCACTAATTTAAAGATGACACCTTGATTAGTTCATATCCATGCTGCAATACTTTATACTACATCATACATGGATGTTAAGACAATTAGAAAGAAATAAGCATGCTGTTTTCATTTTTGCTATCTTTAGCAAAAATGAGGAAATACTTTCATAAATTATTCCATGAGTAAAATGAAAGCTAACTAAATCTTGGCACATTAAGAGTCTAACATTGGGCTGGAGAGATGGCTTAGCGCTTAAGCGCTTGCCTGTGAAGCCTAAGGACCCTGGTTCAAGGCTCGATTCCCCAAGACCCACGTTAGCCAGATGCACAAGGGGGCGCAAGTGTCTGGAGTTCGTTTGCAGTGGCTGGATGCCCTGGCGTGCCCATTCTCTCTCTCTTTCTCTCTCTCTCTCTCTCTCTATCTCTCTGTCTGTCACTCGCAAATAAATAAATAAAAATTTTTAAAAAAGAGTCTAACATTACTCAAACTGTAGATTTAAAATAAATTAAGAAATTTTATTGTTTCTCTTTCCTAAATATCATTGCTAACATGCGTATTTTCTGATGATATAAGTCTAAAAGAAATGCAGTTCTTTGACAGATATTGGTCATTTTCCCCCAGTCGCCCATGTAGCACCTTCCGGCACTAGACACACTGACTGTCTGGGGACTGACTCCCTTCCAACTTCCAGCCATGCCATTGTCATTTGCATGTCAATCACATAAGGTGTCTTCAGCAGTAGGGTCTTACCACTAGCCTTTAGTGGGTTATCAAGTACTCTGACAGAAATTTGTCTGTCTTTTAGGAAACCTTGTAGGTCTCTCTGATCAAAAGCTCATTGTGGATGATATCTGTCGAAGCAACGCATGGTCTAACCTACTTAGCAGCAAATAACTTGGTGTGATGCCCACACAAGTGCAGTGGTGGCACACAGCCATGGTGGGGAACCAACTGCTCTCAACTTGGCTAACTGATCCCCTCACTGGTATGGGACCCATAGCTGGAACTGGGAAATAAGTCAGAACCAGATCCAAACATAAGCCCATTCTCTAATATCAAGCTACCATCAATTGTGGGCTACAAGAGGGCCTACACCTATTAAATTCTCTATAAAAAAAAAAAAAAGTAAAAGTTATCTCATTTGTCCTGGTGCTAACTTACTCTCCATTGGAGAATCTGCTTCTCTTTTTCAGATAGATGTAGATCCTAAGGAGAGAGCCACCCCATCATACCTCAAAAGGGCCCCGGCTGAAACTAAGAAAAATTGGAGAAACAAGCAAGGGCGCTGTTTTCCTGATGAACCAGATATGAGCACAAGGGGGAAGGAGATCAGCACAGAGAAAAATCAACTCCTACCAAATCAGAGAGCCAGAGCCTCAGAGGCCCCCAACACCTCATCACTGAAGCAGACCAAAAATGAACCCGACATGGCTCAGGGAAATTTTGCGGAAGAGGGGGCGGAAAGAATGTCAGAGCCACATGTTGGGTCATGATATGCAGAGACATTTAGCTTACCCATAACTGTGGGCTAACTCCACAACGCATGACCCGTATACCTCAATAAGGAGGGGCCAAGGGGAGGGGGTAGGTCATGGATGAGCCTAATAATGGTACCAAACTGACTATATTTGCGGAATACAAAACTAACTAATAAAGAAAAAAAATGAAAAAAAAAATAATCATTTGATGTTTGTTTTGATATCATTTGTTAATTTTGGAAACTTCATAGACATGATTCCTTCCAACTATCTTTTTTTTTTTTTTTTACCTTTTCTCCTATCATTCAAATTGTATGATTAAATCACACCATATTGTCTAACTTCTCAAATGTGCTTAATGCATGTGAACATGGATGAAATCATTTCTTTGGTCTGTTATCAGTGCATTCTGTGTGGTAAACAATATTTTAATCATGTTTTCCCAGGAAACATCAAGAATCAGTTGTTAACCAGGATATTTACAAAGTATATTATTGACTTGTGCATTCTTGGTAAGGATACAAGTGTTGACACATGCATTAAGCTGTGCATTTAATTGAAGTGATTTATTCCCAGGCAAAAATTATTTGGCTTAAAAATTCTAACCACCTTAAGAAGATAACTGATCATCTTTGCTGTGAACATTAGTGGTTGCTATAACTTCCACTGAGCTTCTCCTCCACGCAAAGCTAAACCTTGAAAAACAGACTCCTCGGGCGCTTAATTCCCTGGATACCAAATACTTCTCAGAGCATAGACAAGGTTTATTTTACTAAAAGCACTCTGTGAAACATGACATGTTGGTGAACAGGGTACCAGCACAAGGGAGAAGGAGATCAACACAGAGAAAAATCAACTCCTACCAAATCATAGATCTAGAGACCCAGAGGCCCCCAACAAGCAGACCAAAAATGAAGCCAACATGGCTTAGGGAAATTTTGCAGAAGAGGGGGTGGAAAGAATGTCAGAATCACATGTTGGGTCATGATATGCAGAGACATTTATCCTACCCATAACTGTGGGCTAACTCCAGAATACATGACCCATATACCACAACAAGGAGTGGCCAAGGGGAGGGGTTAGGTGATGGATGAGCCTAATAATGGTACCAAATTGACGGTATTTGTTGAGTACAAAACTAATTAATAAAAAAAGGAACTCCAAAAAAGAAAAAGAAAAAAGCTTCTGAAATTTGAGCAAAAGAGTCCTGAGCACAAAATTGGCCTTTATTTCAAAGTTAGTATGGGTGAGGAGCAATCCATCATAAAAATGTAGAATAGGGGACATGGATGTTTGAGTACGTAAGGCAAACATGAGGCCTGGGGCTCTGAATGTACAGTCATAATAGGGTCATTGCTGAGAGATATCAGAATTGGGAAATGAGGACTTTGATCAGACATAAAGGTACAAAATATACACTGCTGCTAAAAGTGTGGCTTTGTTTGTCTGCTTGATTGTGCTTTAGAAAGGTTCTCTCCATGTAGCTCAAACTTGCTCCAAACTCACTATGTGGCACAGGCTGACCTGTAACTCACCAGCATCCTGACTGAGCTTCTGGTGTACTGCAAATATAGCCACATAACACTGTAGCCATATCTAAAAAAATAGTCTACAAGGAAGAACACAAAGGCTGAGATTGAAGCTGAGTCATAAAAGAGCACAAGGGGGTTGACCAACATGTGGTCCAAGAGACAGCATCATTACCATTGACAGAGGGAAAAAAATAATATTGATAGAAAAGATGCTTTTCCTGAAAAGGTACTATCTGTATTTAAACTCAATATTTGTGTCATTATGCATAATAAAATAAATCAGAGAATGCCTTCCCTTCTGCCTAACACTGCTCCTTAATGAAACAAAACAAAACAAATAAAAAACAAAACCCAAAAAACTAAAGGCTTAGCATGAATTTTAGTAAAAGGAAGTATTAAACTACTATACAATTTACAGTTTTGGTTGACAAATACAGTAGCAAGTTATTTTAATCAGCTTTCCTAGTACTCTATACATTACTATAAATCAGCTAAAATGAATAAGTTGGCAGTTTATTAGTAAAATTCATTTTTAAACGTCACAGTTATAAAAATATATGAAGGCTTCATATGTAAATAACAAGTTAATCCAAGCTATAATTCACTAAATAAGCTCAGCAATGGTGCCTACTTGTTACAAGTTATTCCTCTTTAATGTATAAAAAGTTATATTCAAAATAAATACAGCAGGATCTCTCATTCTTTCCAAGTTTATGTAAATTTAATTATTTTAGTTAGAAGGAGGTTGGCTTTTTTGTTTGTTTGATTTTTTTTAACAGTGATTATTACCTCTGAACATATCAATGAAAAAATAAAAGGAGGGTATTGGGGTCCTAGGGTGATAGCTCAGTGTGGAAAATCCTTGCTGTGCAAGCATGGTGATCTCAATTTGGTTCTCTAACACCCACATAAAAATGTAGTGTGGAAGCAGACACCAGTAGTCCCAGTGCTAGGGAGGAAGAAACAGGAAGGTCTCTGGGGTTGTCTGGCTATCTAGTCTTGCAGATTTGGGGAGGCTCAGGTTCAGTGAGATACTGTTGTGTTTTGTTCAGGAGTGCCCCGTGAACTTAGGTGATTTGAATGCTAGGTTCCTAGATGATGGAGATTTGGGAACTAACACCTCCTGGGGGCAATGTATTATTGGGGGCAGGCTTATGGGTAGTGTTGCAGTCAGGTTCACATTGCTGGCAGAAATCACCCAATCAAGAACAGCTATGGGGGGAAAAATTTTGTTTTGGCTTACAGACTCTAGGGGAAGCACCACAATGGCAAAGAAAATGACATTAGCAGAGAGTGGACATCACCCCTGGCCAAGTGGACAATAGTAACAGAATAGTGCGCCAAACACTAGCAAGGGGACACTGGCTATAATACCCATAAGCCCACTCCCAACAATACAGTGCCTCCAAGAGGTGTTAATTCCCAAATCTCCATCAGCTGGGAACCTAGCATTCAGAACATGAGGTGAGAGAGCGATTGGGAAAGACATTTGGCTTGGACTTCTGACCTCCACATACATATACTTGTGCCCACACACATACACCCACACACATACAACTGTAAACATGTATACCCACACATACTCACATCATGCATACACACACACACACACACACACACACACATACACACACATACACACACACACACACACACACACACACACACAAATGCATTTCAAAAAACAGAGAAGGATTTGGGGAACTGTATGAAGAATTAGAATGCATATCCATGCATGTCTGAGTAAATGGAGTAGGCAGCCTGAGCATAAACATGCATGGTAGAGTAGTTTTCCAGTTCTGATTAAACAAGGTGCCAGAAACTTCCCATCTTCAAACAGCAGAAATGTATTGGCTTTTAACTCTGCATGCTGGAAGTGCACAATCAAGGAGTCACTATAGTCACACTTGGTTATGAAACTTATAGAAGTAACTATTTCCATGTCTACTCATACTTTCTTATTGTTTGGCTATAATCCTTAGTGTTTTCTGACCTATGTTTCAGAATCATAATCCAACTGCCTATGTTCTAGGACATCACCTCTTATCTATGTATCTGTGTAACTTTCTCCCTTATAATATGGCACATATATTGATTAAATGCCAACCAAGATCTTGGGTGACCCTCTCTTAACTATTTAGGTCATCAGCAGCCCAACTGACATTGCATTCTAAGGTCCAGAGGGATAGGGCTACAAGACACATCTTACTGTGATACAATTGAATACATAATCAAAGTATACTGATGAAGGACCCCAAGTTTCTGATAGTTACTATTATCCAAGCATATTTATAGAAAGGCCTTCATGTTAGAGATTAGATGCATGAATTTGGGAGAGTTTATATTTCTTATCATTTTGTAAATAAGTACCTACAATCTTGTATCAGACAGCTTCAGGTTCGCTGAGATAAACTTCCAGACCAGGCACAGTTATGGAGGAAGGGTTATTTATTGAAGCTTACAGATCAGGGGAAGTTCCATAAATGGAAGAAGAAGCTGGACTGCCTTCACAATGTGAAGCAGAGAGAGAGAGAGAGAGAGGTACAAGCCTAAAGCCAAAAGCCACAGCACACTTCAGGAACTCCAGCTAGGCACACTTTGCATATCTTTAGATTGAAATCTCAAACCCACCACCACACCTTAAGATCCACACAATGGTATTGACTCCAGCCAGGTGGCTGCACATGTAAATTGAGCAGCAATAAACATGGTAGAGCATGTACTTCTAAGGAAATGAGATGAGTCCTTAAGATATATGCCTAGGAGTGCTATAGCTGGGTCATATGGTAGATCAATTTTTAGCTGTCTTAGGAACCTCCACACCAATTTCCACAATGGCTGGACCACACTGCATTCCCACCAACAGTGTAGAAGGGTTCCTCTTTTTCCACATCCGCACCAGCATTTATGGTCATTTTTTTTTTTTTTCGTGGAAGCCAATCTGATAGGTGTGAGATGGAATCTCAATGTAGTTTTAATCTGCATCTCCCTGATGATTAGGGATGTACAACATTTTTTAGATGCTTATATGCCATTCGTATTTCTTCTTTTGAGGACTCTCTATTTAGTTCCATAGCCCATTTTTTAATTGGCTTGTTTGATTTCTTATTATTTAATCTTTTGAGTTCTTTGTATATCCTAGATATTAATCCTCTATCAGATGTATAGCTAGCAAAGATTTTTTCCCATTCTGTAGGTTGGCTCTTTGCTTTATTCACAGTGCCATTTGTTGTACAAAATCTTTGTAATTTCATGAGGTCCTAGCAGTCAATCTGTGGCTTTATTGCCTGAGCAATTGGGGTTATATTCTGAAAGTCTTTGACAAGACCAATATGTTGAAGGGTATCCCCTATTTTTCCTCTAGCAGTTTCAAAGTTTCAGGTCTGATGTTAAGGTCTTTAATCCATTTGGACTAAATTCTTGTGCAAGGAGAGAGAAAAGAATCTATTTTCATCTTTCTACAGATACATATCCAGTTTTCTTAGCACCATTTGCTGAAGAGGCTGCCTTTTCTCCAATGAGCATTTTTGGCATTTTTATCGAATATCAGGTCACTATAGCTACCTGGACTTGCATCTTGGTCCTCTATTCTGTTCCATCGTTCTACATGTCTGCTTTTGTGCCAGTACCATGCTGTTTTTGTTATTATGGCTCTGTAGTATGGGTTAAAATCAGGTATAGTGATACCATGAGCCTCATTTTCGTTGCTCAGTATTATTTTAGATATTCGAGGTTTTTTGTGATTCCAACTGAATTTTTGGATTATTTTTTTCTATTTCCTTGAAGAATGCCATTGGAATTCTGATGGGGATTGCATTAAATGTGTAGATTGCTTTTGGTAAGATTACCATTTTCACAATATTGGTTCTTCTGATCCAGGAACAAGGGAGGTTTTTCCATTTCCTAGTGTCCTCTGCAATTTCTCGCTTGAGTGTTTTATAGGTTTCATTGTAGAGATCCTTTACTTCCTAGGTTAGGTTTATTCCAAGGTACTTTATTTTCTTTGATGCAATTGTGAATGGGAGTGATTCTCTGATTTCATTCTCTGTGTGTTTGTTGTTAGCATATAGGAATGCTACTGATTTCTGTGTATTTATTTTGTATCCTGCTACATGGATGTAGGTGGTTATCAGCTCTAACAGTTTGTTGCTAGAGTCTTTAGGGTCCTTTATATATAGAATCATGTAATCTGAAATAATGATAACTTGATCTCTTCTTTTCCAATTTGTACCCCTTTTATGTGCATCTCTTGCCTTATTGCTATGGCTAAAACTTCTAGTACTATATTAAATAAAAGTAGGGACAGTGGACACCCTTGTCTTGTTCCTGATTTTAGTGGAAAAGCTTCCAGTTTTTCCTAATTTAGTAATATGTTGGCTGTAGGATTGTCATAAATAGCCTTTATTATGTTGAGATATATCCTTCTATTCCTAATCTCTGTAGGACTTTTATCATGAAGGGATGTTGGACTTTGTCAAATGCTTTTTCTGTGTCTAATGAGATGATCATATGATTTTTGTTCTTCAGTCCATTTATATAATGTATTACATTTATTGATTTGCTTATGTTGAACCATCCCTGCATCTCTGGTATAGAGCCTACTTGGTCCAGGTGAATGATCTTTCTGATATATTTTTGTATTCTGTTTGCCAATATTTTGTTGAGAAATTTTGCATCTATGTTCATGAGGGAGATTGGTCTGTAATTTTCTTCCTTTCTTTCTTTCTTTCTTTCTTTCTTTCTTTCTTTCTTTTTTTTTTTTTTTTTTTTTTGTTCTATTTTTGCCAGGTTTTGGTATCAGGGTGATGCTGGCTTTGCAGAAGGAGTTTGGTAGGATTCCTTCTTTTTCTATTTTATGGAAAAGCTTAAGAACCAATGGTGTTAGTTCTTCCCTGGAGGTCTGGTAAAATTCAGTAGTGAATCCATCTGGGCCTGGACTTTTTTTATTTGGGAGATTTTTTGATAACTTCTTGGATCTCCATACTTGTTATAGGTCAATTTAAGTGATTAATCTCATCTTGACTTAATTTAGGTAGGTCATATAAATCAAGGAAAGCATCCATTTGTTTCAGATTTTCATACTTAGTGGAGTATATGTTTTTATATTATGCCCCTATGATTTTTGAATTTCTCTGGTTTCTGTTGTGATGTTACCCTTTTCATCTCTAATTTTATTAATTTGTGTCTCTTCTCTCTTTCTTTGGGTCAGATTTGCTAAGGATTTACCAATCTTGTTTATCCTTTCAAAGAACCAACTCTGTTTCATTTTTTTTTTTTTTTTGGTTTATTTGTTTCTATTTCATTAATTTCTGCCCCAATCTTTATTGTTTCTTCCCATCTACTGATTTTTGGTTTGCCTTCTTCTTCTTTTTCCATGGCTTTAAGGTGAAGCATTAGGTCGTTTTCTTGTGACCTTTCTAATTTCTTAATATAGGCACTTAAAGCTATAAATTTACCTCTTGGAACTGCCTTCTTTGTGTCCCAGAGATTTTGGTATGTTGTGTTTTCTTTATCGTTTGACTCTATGAATTTTTTGATTTCCTTCTTGATTTCCTCATTAACCCATTGATCATTTAGTAATGTATTCTTTAGTTTCCATGATTTGGTGTATGATCTATAGCTTTTCTTGCTATTGATTTATAGTTTGATTCCATTGTGGTCAGATAGAATGCAAGGAATTATTTCAATTTTCCTGTATTTGTTAAGATTTGCTTTGTGTCCTAATATATGGTCTATTTTAGAGAATGTTCCATGTGCTACTGAAAAGAATGTATATTCTGCAGCATTTGGATAAAATGTCCTGTATATATATGTTAGGTCCATTCCTTCTATGATCTCATTTAGTCCAGATGCCTCTCTGGTTATTTTTTCCCATGATAACCTGTCAATTGATGAAAGTGGGGTGTTGACATCCCCTAATAGCAGTGCGTTTGGTGTTATCCGTGACCTTAGTTCTAATAGCGTTTGTTTGATGAATTTGGGAGCCCCATATTAGGTGCATATATGTTTAGGATTGTAATGTCCTCCTGTTGGAGTGTGCCCTTTATCAATATAAAGTGACCTTCCTTATCTTTCTTGACTAATGTTGGACTGAAGTCTACCTTGTCAGATATTAGGATAGCATCTCCTGCTTGTTTTCTAGGCCCATTTGCTTGAAACACTGTTTCACAACCTTTCACCCTAAGATAATGTCCATCCTTTGTAGAAAGGTGAGTTTCTTGGAGACAACAAATTATAGGATCCTGTTTTTTTAACCCAGTCTGCAAACCTATGTCTTTTGGTTGGGGCATTGAGGCCATTGATATTAAGAGATATTATTGAAAGTTGTGTATTTATGTTTGCCATTTTTTTTTTTTTTTGTAGTTCCGGTTCTACCTGTGCTCTCTTGTGTTCATTAGTATTTGAGTATTGTTTGGTTTTTCCAGGTTCCTTATATGTGTGCTATTCCTTTTCTTTGGCATGGAGGATTCTTTCAAGTATTTTCTGTAGCGCTGGTTTAGTCTTCAAATACTCCTTTAGCCTGTTTTTGTCATGGAATGTCCTTCTTTCTCCATCTATTTGAATGGATAGCTTTGCAGGATAACGTAACCCTGGTTGACAGTTGTTATCTTTCAGAACTTGGAATACATCACTCCAAGACCTTCTGGCTTTTAAAGTTTGTGTTGAGTAATCTGCTGTAATCCTGATGCGCTTGTCTTTGTAGGTAACTTGATTTTCTCTCTAACTGCTTTCAATATTTTTTCTTTGGATTGTGTGTTTGGTAGTTTGATTATAATATGGGGAGGAGAGGTTCTTTCCAGGTTTTGTCTGGCTGGTGTTCTAAAGGCTTCCTGTATCTGCATTGGCACCTCTTCCCAATTTGGGGGAAGTTTTCTTCTATGATTTTGTTGAAGATGCCTACTATGCCTTTGGAGTGAAATTCTTCTCCTTCTACTATCCCCTGAGTTCTTATGATTAATCGTTTCATAGTGTCCCGAATATCTTGAAATTCTCATTCATACTCTTCTATTAATTTGTCTTTCTCTTTCTTGGACTGTATTAGATCTGCCACCTGGTCCTCTAGCTTAGGTATTCTGTCCTCTCCTTCATGCATTCTACTGGTGAGATTTTCTACACAGATTTTTATTTCATTTACTGTGTTCTTCATTGCTGGTAATTCTAACTGGTTTTTCTTTATTATTTCTATTTCCTTATTTATGTCTTGTATTGACTTCTTTATTTCATTACATTGGTGTCCTGTGTCCTCTTTGATTTCCTCTTTGATTCCTTTGATTTCTTTTTTGAGTTCATTGAACATATTTACAATCATTCTTTTGAAATCTTTCTCAGGCATTTCCTCTAACTCGTTGTCACTGGAGGTCATTTCTGATGCATTAACACTTTTTGGTGGATTTATATTGTCTTGATTTTTTAGTGTTTCTTGTGTTATAATGTATATATTTTTGCATCTTGGATTAAGTTAATGCTTGGATTTTCTAGCTAGCTGGGTATTCTTAGCTGTATCAATTGATGTGATGTTATGTATCTTTAGGGTAGGAGCTTAAGGTGTTAGGTGTGGCTCTTAAGACTGTCAGAGAATCTACAAAGGTGTTCCTAGGGGTTGGGTTTGCTTGCTATGGGAGTACTCAAGGAGGCTGAGTGGAACAAAATACATATACATTCTAAAATATAACTAAACAATATAAACATTCAATGAAAGACAGCACAGAGTATTTATGCAATAGTAGGTATTATAACAACCTGATCCTCTACCAACAAAGAGGTTAACATTTCTGGTCTGCTGAGAGTTCCAACTCACCTTGTGACCAAGTGAGACCCTTCCCTGGTGCAATCACAGTTACCTTTTTGGATGATTTTGGTTTCAGTTATGCGTCCCTCTTTGGTGCCCTGTGGGTTCAAGTAGGTTGGCTGGATCACTGGACTGCTGTTCTGTTTTCTGGAGCTGGGCACTGGCTTTTCCTGTGGGGCAAGCCAGTCCTGATAGCTGTGGCTCCACAGACCTGGCACTGTCGCTGCTGGAGCTGCTGCTGCTGGAGCCCCCACCGCTGCTGGTGCTGCTGAAGCTGATGCTGCTGGATCCGCTGCTGCTGTAGCCACCGCTGCTGCTGCTGGATCCACCACTGCTGTAGCCACTGCTGCTGCTGCTGGAGCCACCACCACTGCTGCTGCTGCTGCTGCTGCTGCTGCTGGAGCTCGAGCTGCTGCTGCCACTGCTGGATCCGCCACGGCCAGAGGCACTGCTGCTGCTGCCGGAGCCAAGGCTGCCAGTGCTGGAGCAGCAGCCGGAACCGGAGCCGGAGCCGCCATTCCCTGAGCCTCTTAGGCCTGCTTGTGTGGTGTCTGGATGCCCTGCATCTCTCCTACTTCTCTGCTGCCATTTTAATTTCTTATACACCTCACTTTTTAGTAAAAGTGTTTGTTTTGCTGGGTATTCTTTGGCTTTTTCTCCCCCCTAGCTGCTTCAGTGTGGTTCCTAAGCCTCCATCTTAACCGGAAGTGTACAGTAGCAGTTTTGAAGAGATAATATGTATATTTTTGTTTGTTTACTTTTTTTATTTATTTGAGAGTGACAGACAGAGAGAAGCAGGCAGAGAGAGAGAGAGAGAGAGAGAGAGAGAGAGAGAGAATGGGCGCGCTACAGCTTCCAGCCACTGCAAATGAACTCCAGATGCGTGCGCCCTTTGTGCATCTGGCTGACTTGGGTCCTGGGGATTTGAGCCTTGAACTGGGGTCCTTAGACTTCACAGGCAAGCGGTTAACCACTAAGCCATCTCTCCAACCCGAGATAATAGGTATATTTTTTCTTTGTAGTTTATTTTGTTAATGAAGTTTATAATGTGTTGGGAGGTACATATAACATAAGCATCTTTTCATTTTAATAATTCCTGTATTTTGGTTAATTCCCTGAGTACATCATGAAATTATCTGTTTATCAAAGGCTAGGTTGTGTCTGGATGTTGTAGACCCAGTTCTTTCTATATAGACACTTATCACAGAACAAAGTAATCCTTAGGTAAAAAGACTTGGTAAATGATGAAGCACTGGAGAGTATTAAAAAAAGTCAATCACTTCATAATAAAAGTCCATTTATGAAATAATAATGAAAAATATTTCTGGATACATGATCATTTCAATAATGTGGAAGAATACATTAAACTGTTTTCATATTTATAAAACATATACCCTTCAAAGTACTGCACAGTTATATTGTGTTACATGTGTTTACTGAGAACATACTTATCCTATACATGAAATTAAATTAAAAAATGAACATAAAGATACTCTATAGCTATCTATTCTATATAGCAGAATATACCTGAATATAATTTAATTAATTTTTTAGTGTTTTTTGTTTTGACAATGGACCTTAATAAGCAGCTTAGTCTGGTCTCATCCTAAACTCTTGCTTCAGTCAATCTCTGAAAAACTGGGATTACAGGCATAATGTACTACACCCAACTTTCTTTCTTTCTCTCTCTCTCTCTCTCTCTCTCTCTCTCTCTTTCTTTCTTTTCTTTTCTTTTTTTTTCCTTTATGGGATATGTCTATATTTAGTGTGTAAACAGCACATGTTGGTATCATCCTTAGCCTCTTCCCTGTCCTCCCCCTTCTGAAGGGACCCTCCTCATTAAATTTGCCAATTATCCTGATGGGGGTTGTGGATTGTGCATTGTGGGGATAGTGAGCAGTTATGGGGAAGAGACAATGTCTCTGTGCATAACGTTCCAACTTTTGGCTCTCACAATATTCACGCCCCCTCTTCTGTGAATTTTCCGGGGCCATGTTGGGATTGTTTTACGTCTACTTCAGTGAAGATGTCTTGGGAGCCTCTGTGTCTCTGGATCTCTGGTTTGGTAGGAGTTGAGTGTTCTTTAGGTTCACCATGAAAATGGAACACTTGCTTATTACCGTAATTACTCTACACTTTCAGCTGGGGCCCTGGTGAAGTGTGATGTGCTAATATGTCTTAGAGAATTTCTCCTTTGGTCCAGTCATTTTGGAGTTCCTGTTAGCATCTTGTAACCTGATGGGCCTTTCTTCTGAGAGAGTGGGAAAGTTTCTTTTATATTTTTATTGAATAAGTTTTCCTTGCCTTTGGTCTGAATTTCTTTTTATTCTGGTATTCCCATGATCTAAATGTTGGGACATTTAAGGGCATCCCACCGTTCCCTTATGTTCTGTTCACAAAAATTTTTGAAGTTTTTGAAACTTTTGGACTCATGAACTGTTTCTTCTGTTTTGTCTTCCAGTTCTGAGTTTCTATCCTCCACATGGCTAATTCTATTCTTGAGAGCTTCTATAGAGATTTGGGCTTGTTCAATTCAGTATGCATTTTCTACTGTTTTTCTATGTATATTTTCCATCCCTCTGTCAAGTTCCCTTTTCACGTCATTTTCTGATATTCTTATTGCTTGTTGGAATTAATCCTTGCATTTATTTATGTCTTCATTGAGGTTATACAGCTGGTTATTAAGGTCCTTTTTTTTTTTCTTTTTTCGCTCTCCTTCAGATCATTTAACTGTCTTTGTAACCCTTCCAGTTTATTATCTATTAGGTCTAGTCTAGTGAGGTCATCATTCATATGATTATTGGTCCTTTGTTTCTTTTATGCAAGTTCTGCTATTTGTTTACTCAGGGTTGCATAGCTTATATCTTCATTTTGGGGTTCTGATCCTAATGTCTTTTCCTAGTTTTTATTAGAGACATCCATTGTGGGACTGGGCAATCTTATTGGATTTACTTGCATTTGATTTTTTCATGTTATTCCTTTTGCACTGTGGTCTGTCCATCATAATGTAGGAATCTTATTTAATTGTGGAGGAAGCTATAGTCTGCCCTTGAAGTGTCTTCAGTAGTTATTCCCTTTTATGTTTGCTTCCACTAGGCTTTTGGTGGCAATGGGGCCTGCTGGCTCATAGGGAAGGAGCCCATGAGGCTCTGGTGGGGGCCTGAGAACCTGATGTAGGGGCTTGTTGTTCCATGATTCAGGGTATGGGACTGCTTGGTCAGGTGGCCCAAAGTGGACATGGGATGGTGCCCCAGCCAGCGGGGAGTTAAACAAGGACCCGAGGGGAAAAATAACCTGGATGAGAGACAAGAGACACAAAGAAGGAGACCAAGTCTAGAGTCTGATCAAGGTCTCAGATTTATTCAGGCAAGCACAAGCTTATATACAGAAAACAAAACTTTTCAGACAGTGCCTACGTGCCTAAAGTCTCCTCCACAAATGCCTCTGTGTCTGAAGACTGTTTGCCAAGGCCATACGACAAGGTCTCTGTGCCCAGAGATCCCAAAACAACTGCAGTTCTCATGGTCAAAGAGCAGCCACGGCTCCCAACATCTCCTCCCTTCTTTTATTCGAAAGAGGGGAGACCCGCTGTTCAGCGGTGGGCTTTAACCAACTGGGGGAGTATTGACCTGACTCCTCCCGTGGGCTGTCATTTTTCGTCCCACAACTTTGGCCCTTGGTACCTTTTGGGGAGGGGAGGCAGGGCCTATATGATCATAATAAGTGTGGTACCAACCTCCATGTAAGTCAGGTTTTTCTCTCAGGGAATTCAGAAACGGTCAGAAAGGGACCTTCCCTTGCGGTGCTTTGCCTCGCACCCATGTTGGTGCCCATATCACACTCACTTTATTGTGAGCTGATATGCATAGGTCTGAATCCTATGCAGCTCCAAAAGGAGGGGAGTCAAGGACGTATTCTATAGTGCATAGCTTGGACCTCTGCACGAACAGTCACAATAGACTTCATTAGACACTTGAAGAAAATAGGCAACAGGCATAAGAGAAGCAGAAGGCAAACTCCCACAGCTGCAAAGCTGCCTATCCAGGAACTCAGAGAGTCCCAACCAGGCAACACAGACTTAATTGCAGCAAGTAAATCATTAGCAGCCTTAGTGGCATCAAAATCAAGATGACTGTTTTGTATCCAAATAGAAATTCTGCTTGTTTGGACCTGCTTTATCTTTTTTGTACCTTGTACATGCTCTTGTACATGCTTTACAGTAATGTTTCTTTCCTTTATTTCAAAACATCCCACTCTGCTAGTCTTAGAAAAACATAGTGGAATACCTAGACCATGCCCTGAATATGAACTCATAATTATTTGATGTAATTCTATATTTTTACTAGATGGCGTACTTAGCAACTGAGTGTTATTGACTAGAACTATGATTTCTTTTTTCTCCCAAGTCACTGGATGTAATATAGGAGGATCAGGAACATAGGTCCAGTAAAGTTCACTGTAAGCAAGATGTAGATGACTCCATATTATCAGGATCAGCAGTGTCCTCTTGTTTGATCTCGTGGCCTGCATGCCGCACCAAACGTTCTGGCAACCATCTGGCTCCATTTTCTTTCTGTGAAAAAATACAAACAGATCCTCGTCCCCATATTAATACAGGGTCGGGTCCATTCCATTTGTTAGTCAATGGATCTTTCCACATGGCTTTGGCAAAGGTATTTTTTGTATTTGTGTGCCAAAAGCGATCAGCAGCTGAATTTCCCTGAGTATCAAGGGTTAAAAAGTTTAGGACAAACAAGGCATGATGAAGGATATTTCTTGGAGAGCCCTTTATGGGGTACAAATCCCCCATTTTTAATTTTTGGAGTGTATATTTAATTGTTTGATGGGCTCGCTCAACAATTCCTTGACCTTGGGGATTGTATGGTATGCCTGTAATATGTTTAATTTGTAATTGATGACAGAAATTTTGGAATTTTTTTCCAGTATATCCAGGACCATTATCAGTTTTAATAATTTGGGGCTTTCCCATGACACCAAGGCAATTGAGTACATGAGCAATGACATTTTTTGAAGCTTCTCCAGCATGGAGGCTGGCAAAGATGAATCCACTAAAGGTATCCACAGTAACATGGAGGTACTTAAGATTACCAAATGAGGGAACGTGTGTTACATCCATTTGCCAGATCTCATTGGGAATTAAACCTCTAGGATTCACGCCTAGGTGGGGAACTGGTAGGAGGGTGACACAGTTTGTGCATTGTTTGACTATCTGGCGAGCTTGTTCCCTAGTGATTTTAAAAAGAAGACGCAATGTTTGAGCATTAAGGTGATGTATAGAGTGAGCTGCTTTGGCCTGGGCCACAGGATCAAGTTCAGCAAGGAAGGCAAACTGGGTGGCTTTGTCAGTCATGGAATTGCCTGTGGCTAGAGGCCCAGGGAGTCCAGAATGAGCACGAATATGGCCTATATAAAAAGGATGTTGTCTAGAATGTATGCATTGTTGAATGGAGGAAAAGAGAGGAGTGGCATTTGTGGTGGGTTTTATGTATGGCACAGTTTCTAAGAGGGGGATGGAATGAGCAATATAAGCACTATCAGTATACAGATTAAAGGAAGTATTTGAGAGTTGTTGGAAAACCTGTAAAACAGCAAAAAGCTCCACCAGTTGAGCAGAGTGGAATGGGGATTGTAGGGAAGTGGTTTGATTGTTTACAGTGAAGGCTGCCACTCCATTAGAGGAGCCATCAGTGAAAACTAGGGGGACATGGGGAAGGGGTCGGGAAGAGGTCAATGTAGGAAAAACAAATGGTTGAATTTTTAGAAAGTGAAGAAGCTTGTTAGCAGGGTAATGATTATCAAGGGATCCCTGAAAAGAGGTGCAAGATATTGCCCAGTCGTCATCATTTTGTATTAACCATTGTATTTGGGTAGTGGAGTAGGGTAGAATTATTTTATCAGGGTCCTTACCAAATACTTTTCTACTTTGATCACGTCCAATTTTTATTAATTCTGCCACCCACGAGGTGTAAGGGGTAAGGACTTTGGGTGGTGAAGCGGGTAAATGGACCCAGAAGAGGGGCCCCTTTTGCCAGAACACCCCGGTGGGTGTAAAGTCAGTGGCACAAATGACCAGGAGAAGAGGCTCCTCATAAGAAATAAAAGTGAACCTTTGGCTCAGAATTGCAGCCTCCACTATCTTCAGGGCCTCTATGGCAGGGGCCGTTAATGAGCAGCTGGAGGCAGGGTCTGGGTTTCCTTTGAGGATGTCAAACAAGGGTTTAAGCTCTCCAGTAGTTAACTTAAGATAAGGCCTGAGCCAATTGATATCTCCTATGAGTTTTTGAAAATCATTTAAAGTTTTTAGATGATTAATTCTAAGTTGAATCTTTTGTGAAAGAATTTTGTTATGAAAAAGTTCAAAGCCTAAGAATAAGTAAGGGGGTTTTAATTGGATTTTATCAGGAGCTATTTGAAGACCAGCTCTGGTAAGGGCCCTAGAAAGCTCTTGAGAGCAAATAAGGAGTTCAGTGGAATCAGGTCCGGCCAAAAGAATGTCATCCATATAATGAATAATATACAAGGAAGGCCATCTACATCTAAATGGATCTATAACTTGGGCCACAAATTTTTGACACAGCGTAGGGCTGTTGGCCATCCCTTGGGGCAAGACCTTCCATTGGAATCTCGGCATAGGGCCTTTAAAATTTATCACAGGCAAACTAAATGCAAAATGCTGCCGATCCTCAGGGTGCAAGGGAATTGTAAAAAAGCAATCCTTTAGATCAATAATGATTTTACAATATCCTGCAGGAATTGCCACTGGAGTGGGGAGGCCTGGTTGTAGGGCTCCCATAGGTACCATGGCCTTATTAATTTCTCTAAGGTCCTGGAGCAACCTCCATTTTCCAGACTTTTTCTTTATAACAAAGATAGGAGTATTCCAAGGAGAGGTGGTAGGTTCAATATGGCCTGCAGCAAGTTGTTCCTGCACTAACATCGTGGCTGCAGTTAATTTTTCAGAAGTTAAAGGCCATTGATCAACCCACACAGGTTCTGTTGTTTTCCAGGATATCTTGTCTGCATGGGGTACAGGCATGTCAACAGCCATTAGGATAAATTTTCATAGCCTATTCCAGAACGATCAGTCTTTATAGTAACTGGGATTGGCTCTTTTGTTCCCTGAGAATATTTGCCCAATCCTTGTCCTGGGCGAAAGCCTTGATTAAGCATTTGGCAAGCTACCAACTCATCAGGGCTGCACATAATGAGTTTCATTTGAGAGAGGAGGTCTCGGCCCCAGAGATTAATGGGCAGGCCTGTGACCACATAAGGTTGAATGGTGCCTTGATTGCCCTCCTCATCCTCCCATTGAATAACTTCAGAACTTTGTAAAGGGTTAGAGGCCTGTCCAATTCCTTTAAGATGGGTCATGGAAGCGGTGAGAGGCCAAGATGCAGGCCAGTCTTTACTGGAAATAATTGTGGCATCTGCACCAGTGTCTATAAGACCTTCAAAGATTTTTCCTTTTAATTTTAATTTAAGAAGGGGTCTTGTTTGACTGACTTTTTGTGCCCAATAAATATCTGATGACCCAAACCCATGGGGGCCTCTCTTTTGTTTTTGGCAAGGTGCCTTATCATTGAGGGGCAATAGTATTAACTGAGCAATTCGTTGGCCAGGAAAAATGGTAATAGGCCCCTGAAGGGCAGTAGCCATTAATTTAATTTCCCCAGTATAGTCATTGTCAATGACTCCTGGAGAAATGGTGAGGCCCTGAATAGTTGAACTGGCACGTCCCAAGATAAGGCCAAAAGTATCCTGAGGTAGGGGGCCAAAGACTCCCGTAGAGAGGATTTGAGTTCCCATCTCAGGTGTTAATATTAATTGGGAGGCGGAACAGAGGTCCAGTTCTGCACTACCAGCGGTTGCCCGGGAGAGGGCAGTGATGTCACATTTTGGGCCGATTGAGGGACGAACCTGACAACCCCAGGGTTCTGTCCGGTATGGGTCTTGGGGCCCTGGGGCGGGCCCCATAAGAAGTTTCCCTGCCTCTGGGGTAGAGGTTTACCCTGTATATCAGTTTTGGAGCGGCATTCAGAGGCCCAATGCTTGCCTCGCTTGCATCGTGGGCACAGAGAGGATGGGAGCGGCCGCTCAGCCTTAGGGGCCGTGCAATCTCTGGAAAAATGACCTGGTTGTTTGCAATTAAAACAAGTTTTGAGCTTGTCCCTCTGGGTAAAATCTTTAAGGGCTGCTCCTATGGCTAGTCCAATGCTGCGGGACGCAGGGTCTACATCAGCACAGAGTTTGATAAAGTCAGAGATATTTTTGCCACGGCGATGGGGGCGTATAGCCGCTTGGCAGGCAGAGTTAGCATTCTCAAAGGCAAGATGTCTAACAAATTCATTATCTGTTTCCTCCTTTCCCATGAGCCGTTCAGCGGCCTCTGTAAGGCGGCCGATAAAATCACTATAAGGCTCTTGTGGACCCTGTCTGAGTTTAGCAAGAGAGGTGACAGCTGACCCTTTAGAGGGAAGGCTCTTCCAGGCTTTGAGAGCTGCATGTTGAATTTGTGTAAGCAATCCTGGAGGAAATTTGGTTTGTTTTTCATTCGTATCATAGGGACGGTTGCCCAAAAGTTTATCTAGCGTCCAGGATTTGGAGGAACTACCAGCGGCCAAATTACGGCGGGCAGCATCCTGGCACCTCTCAGTGTAGTCAGCTTTCCATAGAAGAAAGTCACCCCTAGTTAAAGTAGCTTTAGTTAACATAACCCAATCATTAACAGTAAGTAAGTCTTCACTTAGAGATTCTAACAGCGATATAGTGAAAGGAGCAATAGGACCATACGAAGTAACTGCATTTTTTAACTCTTTTATATGTTTAAATTTAAGGCGGCGATATCGCTGGGCTTTAGTAAGTAAAGTGTCATCCCTTTCTTCATTCTCAGTGCTTTCTGACCCAGCAGGTTCCTTTGTTTCAGATCCTCCCTCCCCCTCTTCTGGGCTATCTGGATCCTGCGGCTCAGCCTCATTAGATTTTCCTTCAGTAGGTTTAACTTGGGAGCGAGTTACAGGAAAGGCATGGAGAGTTTTACTTTTAGTTTTAGTTTTCTGAACAGGGCGAGTGGAGGGGGAGCCTATTTCTAAATCAAGGTCGCGTAACTGCTTGAGCAGGTGTGACTTTTCCTTTTTGGCATGGAGGAGTGTCTTAAGAGATTGTGCCTCCCGGGAAAGTTTAGTAATTGCATGTCTAGTTATTTCTTCTAGATCAGAAGGAGCGTCAAGCGCCGGGGCAGAAGAAGGAGGTGCTATGTTATAGGGTGGTGACCGTGTACCCAAAAGTGTCTGGGGGGCCCAATCAGAGTTATGATATTTAATAGCTTCATCCTCAGGGGGTGGGGGGAATGAGTCATCATCAGGGTTGGTGGTTTTTAAATCAGACAGAACTGGATAGGTAGATTGTGGGAGAGGGTTACTTGGCGGGGAATCATCAGCATTTTCTGGCATAGGAATGATGATAGAGGGACAATTAGAGCCAGGGGAGAAGGGGCTGGTTGTTGGCCCGCCTGCAGCACTGGGAGAGCCAGGGCGGGCGGGGTAAGGATTCTCTGGGACTTCATTCTTATGGAGGGAGGTCTGACTACCAGTGAATTTATTTTTAAGAAAATTCTCACTATCTGTAACTACTTTTGAAACATCAGGGTGATAGTGGCGGACCTGTAATACATCATTTATGAGATTCCAATAAGAAAATGCCTGCACTGGAACCCTTTCAGGACCATAAGAGCGGTAGTAGTCATTTAGACAGTCACCAACACGGCGCCACCGCTTTTCATCTATAGTTCCTTCTTGGGGGAACCAAGGACAGACATCCTCTAAAAAGACAAAGAATTTCACTAAATCTTTTTTCTTAACCCGTGTTCCTCGTGTCTTGAGAGAAGCTTTAAGCCCTTCAACAAACAATTCATGCTTACTTAATGCTTGTCCCATAATTGCGTCGCTTTTCTTACCTCCCCGGATCTGTATCACAGGTGGGCACTCCTGTGGTGATCACTGTGCAGATCTGTATCACAGGCGGGCTGCCTGTGGTGATCTCTATGCGGATCTTCACTCACCAATCAGGTGGCGATCCAATGGGGGACGGCCGTCCACTGGAGCGACGTCCAGGTCACACTTCGTACCTCGAGCCCCACGTTTGGGCGCCACTTGCCCCGGCCAGCGGGGAGTTAAACAAGGACCCGAGGGGAAAAATAACCTGGATGAGAGACAAGAGACACAAAGAAGGAGACCAAGTCTAGAGTCTGATCAAGGTCTCAGATTTATTCAGGCAAGCACAAGCTTATATACAGAAAACAAAACTTTTCAGACAGTGCCTACGTGCCTAAAGTCTCCTCCACAAATGCCTCTGTGTCTGAAGACTGTTTGCCAAGGCCATACGACAAGGTCTCTGTGCCCAGAGATCCCAAAACAACTGCAGTTCTCATGGTCAAAGAGCAGCCACGGCTCCCAACAGGATGGGGGCGATAACAAGTGGGCTGGTGTTCCTGAGCTTGGAGGAGGGATGTGTGGAGGTAATCTGGCCTGGCTGGGTCCACAAAGGGATGGAGGATGGTGGCAAGTGGCCTGGAGTTCCTGAGCCTGGAGGTGTCAGTGGAGCTACACTGGCCTGCCTGGGCCTGAACATGGGGATGTGGGATGTGGGGCAGCATCAAGTGGGATGGTGTTCCCAAACCTGGAGGTAGAGTTGGAACTATTCTGGCCTGCCTGGATCCATAAGCAGATGGGGGTTGGCAGCTAGTGGGATGGCATTCCTGAGCCTGGAGGCTTGGGTAGACCTATATTGGCCTGCCTATATCTGTGCACAGGGGTGGGGGTTGGGGGGTGAATAAGATGTCATTAACGAGCCTGGAGGCATGGGTGGAGCTATGGTGGCTTGCTGCTTGGGTCCATGCAAGGGGGTGGGGGAAGCTGGGGGTGGGAATGGTTCTTCTGAGCCTGGATATGTGGGTGGAGCTATGTTGGCCTGCTGGATTGGGTCTGGGGGCCTGGACAATGGGGTGGGAGAGGGCAGTGAGTGGGAGGTGTTGGCACAGTCGGCAGTGAGTGGGACAGTGTTTGCAGGCTAGTGGGATGGTGTTCACGTGTGTGCAGGTCCCATTTCCTGTGGTTAGTGCAGGAAGAATCTGCGGCTGGGACTATGGCTAGGACAGCTGCTTGAGCAGACTGTGTACTGGTAGGCTACCCAAGAGGATGGGAATCAACTGATTCCCTTTTTTTTGTGCATCTCCATGCCCTCCCACTGGTGGTCTATTAGAATCTGCTCTCCCCCTAGAAGACCCAATGAACACTTAATATCTTGCCTTTCCTTCCCCGGGAGGTGCGGTGTGGTTAGGTGGATGCCATCTTGGCCAGAAGTCCTTTGTGATCTGCTTCTTGTAGGCACTCGAGGTTGGTTATTTTATTCTTCTGTTTCTTGAATTCCTTGAAGTACTCTCTGTAGGTTTGGCTTTGTGTTCATATAATTGTAAAGCTGACTTTTATCATGGAAAGTTTTTCTTTCACCATGTAGTATGAGCGATACTTTTGCTGAGTAGAGAAGTTTGGGTTGGAAACCATAATTTCTTAATCTTTGGAGTGTTTCATTACAAGCTCTTCTGACTTTCAGGGTTTCCATTGAGAAGTCGGAAGTAATTCTGATACGTTTTCCTTTATATGTAATGTGTTGTCTCTCCCTAGCTGTTTTTAGGACTTTCTCCTTGTTATTGATGTTTAGAGTCTTAATGATAATATGTCTTGGAGAATTTCTCCTTTGGTCCAATCTGTTTGGAGTTCTGTTAGCTTCTTGTACTTTGATGGGACTTTCTTTTGAGAGGGTGGGAAAGTTTTCTTCGATAATTTTATTGAATAATTTCTCCATGTTTTACGTCTGAATTTCTTCCCCTTCTGGTATTCCCATGACCCCAAATGTTGGGATGCTTAAGGGTGTCCCACAGTTCCCTCATACTCTGTTCACAAAAATGTTTGAACCTGTTCAAACTTTTGGACTTATGGACTGTTTCTTCTGTTTTGTCTTCCAATTCTGAGTTTCTATACTCTACATGGCTGAATCTGTTCTTGAGAGCTTGTATAGAGTTTTTGACTAGCTCAATTTGGTTTGTATTTTCTACTGCCTTTTAATATATACTACCCATCACTCTGTCCAGTTCCCTTCCATGTCATGTTTTGATTTTCTTAATGCTTTTTGGAGTTTATCCTTGCATTTATTTATGTCTTCATTGTGCTTAGCCAACTGATTTTTGAGGTCCTCATATTTTTTTTTTCTCTTTCAGATCATTTAACTGCCTTTGTAATCCTTTATGGTTCTTTTCTATTAGGTCTAATCTAGGAAGGATAGCATTCATACAATTACTGGGTATTTGTGGATTTTCTACAATTTCTGCTAATTTCTTGGCCAGGGTTGCATAGCTTGTGTTTTCATTTTGTGTTCTGATTCTGTTGTCTGTTCTATGTTTTGATTATAGATTTCCATTGTTGGACTGGGTGACCTTGTTGGATTTACTTACATTTGATTTTTCATGTTATTTCTTTTGCACTGTGGTCTGCACATCACAGTGTAGGGATCTTATTTAATTTAGGAGGAAATTGTAGTTTATCATTGAAGTGTCTTCAGAAATTATTCCCTATTATGTTTGCCTCAATTAGGCTTCTGATGGCAATGGGACCTGTCTGCACAGACATAAAGAGCCTGTGAGACTGTGATGGGGGCCTGAGGACCTGTTGAAGGGGCTTGTTGGTTGGTGGTTGGGGTATGGTACTGTGTGGTCAGGTGGCCTGAGGGGACAGGGGCTAGGAGGGGCTGGGGACAAAGCAGACTGGTGTTGCAGCAGGGTGGCAGAGGGGAGAAGATGGGATTGCATGGTCTTGCAATGCCAAGAAGTGTGGAGACGGGACAGTGGAGTCAGTTGGGACCATGTAATGGACAGGGGTTGGATGGGACTGCCAGGTCTTGTGATAAGGTAAGACTCGGAGATGGGACTGCTGTGGGTCAGGTTATGTGGGGGGATAAACAGTGGTTCTGGTGGCAGGAAGGGGTGAAACCAGAGGAGGCAGGGTGAATGCTAGCCTGGGTCTGAGTAGCCTGCAGGTAGTGCAGGGGGAACCTGGTCCGTGCACATCAGGGCAGCGGCTGGGACTGCACAGGAGATCTTGGTGGTGGGAGAGCCCCAGGAATGAGGGACAATGCTAGCCTTCTGGCCTGCCACCAGGTAGCCTGCTGGTAGTGCAAGAGGCATCTCGTGGAGGGGTGGTTGGGACAGTGGCTGGGACGGTGGCTAGGACAGGGGCTGGGATGGCTACTTGAGGAGTTTGGGGGACTGGCGGGCTATCCAAGAGTGTGGGAATCAGTGGATTCCCTACTGTGATCCTCTGTGCCCTCCCACTAAAGATCTACTAGGATCTACAACCCCTAAGAACCCCAAAGATCTTGCCTTTCCTTCCTTGTGAGGTGAAGCATGGTTAGGTGGACGCCATCTTCTTCTGTCTTCAGCTTTTTTTCTTTTAAAAAAAGCAATTTTCTGGGGTGGAGGGATTGCTTAGTGGTTAAGGTGTTTGCCTGCAAAGCCAAAGGACCCAGGTTTGATTCCCCAGGACCCACGTTAGCCAGATGCAGAAGGGGACACACATGTCTGGAGTTCCTTTGCAGTCATTAGAGGTCATGGCATGCCCATTCTCTCTCTCTTTCTCTCTCTCTCTCCCTCTCTCTCTCTGTCAAATAAATAAATAAATAAAAATATATTTTTATTTTTTTTATTTTTTTTCTTTATTAGTTAGTTTTGTATTCAGCAAATACAGTCAGTTTGGTACCATTATTAGGCTCATCTGTGACCTACCCCCTCCCCTTGGCCCCTCCTTGTTGTTAAAAAACTACTTTTTATCAAAATTAATGGACATAAAACAAATTACTAGTACTATGAAAACTAGGTGTCTCTCATTTCACTGTTCCCTATTCTACACACTGATTTCCCAATCACACCATTTTAAAACTCTTCACTTCACTGGGCTAGAGTGTTAAGGTGCTTGCCTGTGAAGTCTAAGGACCCAGGTTTGATCCTTCAGATCCCATGCAAGCCACATGCACATGATGGTGCATGCATCTGGAGTCCATTTGCAGTTATCAGAGGCCCTGGCATGTCCATTCTCTCTCTGTCCCTAATGAATAAATTATAAATGAACTATGTTTTTAAAAAGACTCTTCACTGATGTTAGGTGTAGCCAACTACTGTTGCATTGACCCTAAAAGAATGTCTCAGGGTGAACACCTGAACAAAAGAGATCAATGGTTTATCAACTGGCAATTTGAAAGTCTCTTCTATTTTTAAACATATTTAATAATTGAAATAATTTTAAACTACATTAAATGGGTGCTTTAGTGCTCATTTGAACATATAGGAGAGTACTAGATAGCCAAAGAAAAGCACACAACGAAGCATAGATAATAGCAAGTATGAGTGACATGGTGTTGTTGTCAAAGAATCCATAGACTTGATTTCAGTCCACTTGTCATTGCAACCACCTGCTATTATAAATGTTTTTGACATGTCCTATGAAATTTGATTGCTAACAGATTCCTCTTTGCTTGTACAACTTTGATTAGGGTTAAACACTATGATAAGACAAACAGCCCCTTTCAGAAGTCGAAATGAAGACATAGGATGACAAGTCTTATTTACATTAATTACATAATTTATTAGTTGAGAGGTAGTAATAACAGAAAGCCATTTTTTATTGGAAGTTCTAGCTCCCTTCTATCAGATAATCTTACAATGAAAAATAATGTTTACAACGTTAGTAGAACATTCAAGAAGGAGTTATACTATTTTATAATTAAATATATATGAATGTGCATTGAGATAATATAGGAATACAGGAGAGTAATATATATTTACTTTAATTAAACCAAATAAGCCTTTCCAGACTGCCTTTCACAGTATATTGTCCTACAAAATAATCAATTAAACTTATGTTCAATTTAATAACTTTAGCATTCTGCCTAAGAATATTTGTCATGACTCCACTTAAAATAAAATAAGTCTTTCTTAAACCTTTTTAAAAACTAATTTATTTACTAGAAACAGAGTGAGAGAGAAAGAGATAGAGACAGAGAGAGAATGGGTACACCAAGGCCTATAGCTACTGCAAATGAAGGCCAGACACATGTGCCACATTGTGCACCTGGCTTACAAGGGTACTGGAGAATCAAACCTGGGTCCTTAGACTTCACAGGCAATTGACTTAAATGTTAAGCCATCTCTCCAGCCCAAATAAGACTTTTTCTTTAAAAAAATTAACACATTGATAATAGAATTTCATAACATCTTTTAAAAGTATGTCACAGAGAATTATTATTTGTTAATATATGGAAAATTAATGATTTGTAAGTAAAAATGTAGATACAGATACCAATAAAATGTAATTATTGATATATGGAAACTTTTGTTAACAAAACGGTAATTATTTACCTAATGATTATTTGCTGAAAGGTAGAAAGTTATGCTGCTTTTATATGTAAATGTCACTTAGTGTCAAATTGTTCCCACATTTGAATGAACAATATTTGTCTTCTTCTCTCATTGAATATGTATAAATATTCTTCTTAAAATATTTCAAAATTTCAGAAGCTAGATGGTTTTTCTATTTCTTCTTTAGGGTGCATAGTGACATTTATTTTTACAAATGATGAAATTTATAAAAATTGAAATTGGGTGAAATATGACACACATGTAAACAGAAAAAGATTTTCAAGCTGTGTCATAAATATTTACGTATAATATGAGTTCATGTAGAGTCATAACACATGAAAAAAGCTAGAGTGAGGGCACATAAATTATTTTCCAAAAGTCATGGAAAGACATTTTACTTCTTTAAATAATGAATGATTGTGACATTTCTTATTTGTTTATTTATTTATTTATTTGAGAGCGACAGAGAGAGAGAGAGAGAGAGAGAGAGAGAGAGAGAGAGAGAGAGAGAATGGGCACGCCAGGGCCTCCAGCCACTGCAAACGAACTCCAGACAAGTGTGCCCCCTTGTGCACCTGGCTAACGTGGGTCCTGGGGAATCAAGCCTTGAATTGGGGTCCTTAGGCTTCACAGGCAAGGGCTTAACTGCTAAGCCATCTCTCCAGCCCGATTATGACATTTCTTCATTGTTAGATTAAAATGGAAGTGCAAACAACACCTGAAAACCTATGAGATATAGTAATAAAACAAAACAACAATAACAACAACAACAAAAAATATCCAGTTCTTAGGGAGAACTTTATGTTGAGAGACCAAATATAACCATTATAAGTAAAAAGGCCCAGGCCTGACTTAGATAGAGAACTAGCTGGCTAATGTGTTGACCTTTCTTCTGTAAACTTTGCTTGCTTGCTCAATTGCTGCCTTTCTCCCTAAAGTTTCTGGGGAATCTCCATTTCAAGGACATTCCAGAAACACTCCACTGCGGGGCCTCCAGCCTCCAACCAACTGCTTAGACCACTGTTTGCTTAGCAGATCACAATGGAGATTACCTCATCTGCCTGGAGTGCCCCTAGCTCCTGCCCCCAACTTTGCCCACTGAAACCCCAAGCCAATCAGAACTGTTTAAATCAATCAATCATGTATCTATCCCCTACTTCTTTGTTTGAATTCCTATATGAACCCCCTCCCCCAAAAGAAAGGGGCTCTCTCCCTCACTATCGCTGTGCCGGACTGTGTGGATGGAGCCCAGGCCTAGACTTGCAATGAAGAAATCTGTTGCTTTTACATTCGAGTGTCTCGGCTTCTGTGGCAGTTCTCTGGGTGACTCCTGGGTTACTGGGGATCTTGGCTCCTGGTCAGGGGTCTTGGCACAACAGTGTAAAGGCCTAAGTTTAAAAATTAGACTGATCCCAATCCAAGTACCTAAAGATGGTCTTAGAAATGGAAGAATTAGGCAATATCAACATTTGTAGGGTTAAAGGAATAATAAATATCTGGTCTTAACATTGGAACTAAATGAGGAGTATGAAATATCAATGAAACAAAGAATTGTTTCTTTGCAAAGATTAAACTGACAAACCCTTAGCCAAGCTAATCTAAAAAGAGAGAAGACTCATAATTAAAGTAGTGAGAATAAAGGAGGATTTAAGCAGATACCACTGAAATCCAGGGTATAATTTTGAAAAGTCACATTGCAATAAATTTGAAACTCTAGAGGAAATAGATAGACTACTGGACAATATGGTCTTTCTCCTTTTATCTGGTTGAATGACTAATTGTGATTCTTTACAAAGGATAAAATGAGGAAGTTAAAGCAAAAATATCTCTGCTTAAGAGACTTTGGACAATGACCACATCTAATGTGAAATTTCATGCTATAATGCAACATTGTTCTAGAGCAAAGTAGCATATTTATTGACAAACAAGTAATAAAGTCATTTGGCTTTAAAGAACTAAGGGGAAGTAGAGTTTTCTTGGAAATCATCAAAACAATAAAAGAATTGCTAGTCTGTGTTGCTCAGACCCAAATAAATATGGTACAGGATGATTATTCTAATAAACTGTGGAAAGCATGCTAAGAAAATAAATGGTTAATCTTCAATGTCAATTTAGTAGTTTTAAGATATGTCTAAGTTATTAGTGAGAAACAATCTGGGATATGTCTGTCAGAACCTTTCCAGAGAGGAATAAATAAAGATGAAGAGCCACCATGAATATGGGTGTCACCATACTTTGGGATTGAATAAAAAGAAAGAAAAGAAAGCCAGGTGAGTGTTTTAATATTGTTATTACCATTCTCTGCTTCCTTATCCTCCCAGATGTGAGCATGCTGTACTGTACTTCCTGAAGTTTCTTTTCAGGTACTTGATCATGGTTATGACAAAGTTTACTAACACAGAAAGCATTTGTTGTGGTACCTATGCACAGGTGACATCACTATTAATTCTATTTTTAATAATTCCTTAAGACAAACAGATTTGACAAAATTTGGGATACAAGATTAAACTAAAGTGTAAGGCATTAAATTATTAGATTTTTCTCAACTTAAATATTCTACTTCTTGCCAGTATTTGAAAGAAAGTACTGGAGTTGACATGTCTTCCTTCCTTCAATCAACCAACATATATATGCATGTGAGAAAATACCTTTATATAGAGAGATAGAACATTTTAACTTAGCTGCATCTTCTGAAGTATATTCATGTTTTTTTAGTATAAGCTTTTAAATTCAGTTATAGAGCCATTGATGGCATTTTCTAAATTTTATGAATTTGAACATGAGTACTCTCACACTGGTGTAATTTGAAAAGTGAAACAAAATGTATACAATCCTTTGAGGTCTAAAAGTTAAATGACACTCCATAAACCAAAATTGACAGAAGAATAGAATTACTATATGTAAAATATTCCTTCACAGGCTGAGGAGAGGGCTCAATCGGTAAAATACTTACCTTGAAAGCAGGAAGATCCAAGTTTGATCCCCATAACCCTTATGTTAAAAAAAGCAAAAGCAAAGCATGGTGTGATGACGCACACCTTTAATTCCAGCACTTGGAAGTTTAAGGTGGGAGGATCACCGTGAGTTCAAGGCCACCCTGAATCAATACAGAATCAACTCTAGGTCAGCCTGAGCTAAAGCTAGATTAAGATTCTACCTCGAAAAACAAACAAGAAGAAAGAAAAAAAAAGAAGGGAGGGAGAGATGGAGGAAAGAAAAGAAGGAAGGAAGGAAGGAAGGAAGGAAGGAAGGAAGGAAGGAGTCATGTAAGTAGGTATGGGATGTGTGCTTGAACCCCCATCCTTACAAGAAACCTTGTCGTGGAAGAAAGGAAGAAGTGAGAGAAGAAAGGAGTGAGGAAGGAGTGGAGAAGGGAGGAAAAAACGAGGGAAAAAAAGAAAGGAAGAAGGTAGGCTAATTCACAAAATAAATGAATAAAAATTGACTAGTAATTTACAAATACAATTTTTGAAATAACTAGAAGTTAAATTATTGCAAAATATATATGAATTTAAAGTGACACAATGTCCACTGGGTAGATATGCAATGGAAAATGCCATGATAACAAGGAATTATTTTGGTTACATTTTCTTCATTGCTTCATTTTCTTCCTATGCACTCACTGAATGAGCAATTTTCCTGAATTTTAGGTTAAACATACTTTCCTTGTGTGTTTTCATTTTTTTCTGGATATAATCTTTTGTCTATTTATGCTAAATAAAGTTATTTTATTCTAGTGAGATGTATCATGGTATGACTATAAACAGTTACTTTTAGGTACTGTAACACAAAACTTCTGTCATGCAAATACAATCATTAATATTGATAGCACTTAATCAGCCTGGCTTTTATAATACTTAAAAAGTTATTTTAACAATTAAGCAAATTAATCTACAGGTAAAAATGCAATAAAGTGCAATATGTTATGTATTATGATATGAATTTTGTTATAATGATTGAGAAGAGAAATGCAGTGTGTTTAAATCAGTACAATGCAATTTATAATTGTATCCTTTACTATGATGATTGTATCTCCAGTTAACTCTAAAGTATTTGAATTTGATGCATCAAATGAAGTAATTTTGTGAAAAATACATGCATAATAATAACACATTTTGAACTGATAACTCAGAAAAATCATATATTTTTCTTGAGGTATATAAACAATTGCCAAATGCTGAAAATTCACTTTAGATACAAAGTATTATCATATATAATAATACTTTTGCATATGTATAAGTAAATGGCATACATCTGTGTGTGAATGTTTGTATGTTCTGGGGCACAAGTGTGCATATGTGTGTGTGTGTGTGTGTGTGTGTGTGTGGTATATGTGTTTGTAGAGACCAGAGATCAACTGCAAATGTCTTGCTAAGTTTTTGCCCAGCTTTTTTTTTTTTTTTTTTTTTTTTTTTTTTGGTTTTTCAAGGTAGGGTTTCACTCTAGTCCAGGCTGACCTGGAATTCACTATGTAGCCTCAGGGTGATCTCTAACTCACAGCTATCTTCCTACCTCTGCCTCTACAGTGCAGGTATTAAAGGCATATGCCACCACGCCCTGCCCAACTTTTTTTTTTTTTTTTGAGAGTTTCTCACTGACCCTGGAGGTTACGGATTTAGCTAGTTTTGCTAGACAGCACATCCTAGGAATCCACCTGTCTATCTCTCCAGTGCTGGGATTATTGGAATGTGTAACCATGCTTAGTTGTTTCTTTACTGAGTGCTGAGAATTGAAATAAAAGTCTTCATGTTTCCATGGCAAGTATGTTGCCCATTGAGGAATCTCCCCAGTCCCTAAAAGGTATAACTTTCATAGTTCCACATTTGAAAAGAAAAAAAAAAAGATAGCAATGAGACTCACTGTTGGCTGTATATTCTATTGTGGACTCTTTTTTTTTTATTAGTTAGTTTTGTATTCAGCAAATACAGTCAGTTTGGTACCATTATTAGGCTCATCTGTGACCTACCCCCTCCCCTTGGCCCCTCCTTGTTGAGGTATATGGGTCATGCATTGTGGAGTTAGCCCACAGAATGAGCAGCCGTGACAATTCCTGAGTTTCAGGTATACAATGACACGATATTCATTATCAATAGCAAGTGTGCAAAAGAAATTTGTTCCTCAGAAAATGCATAGATCTAAATTTAGCTATATGAGTTACACACTTCTATAGCAGAATGACTTTGCTTTTTACTTATTTTTTAAACTTATTTTTAATTTTTATTTATTTCTGAGAGAGAGAGAGAGAGAGAGAGAGAGAGAGAGAGAATGGGTGCACCAGTGCACTCCAGCCACTGCATACTAACTAACTCCAGATGCATGTAGTGCCTTCAATATCTGTCTTACCTGGGTCCTGGGGAATCTAACCATGGCCCTTTGGCTTTGCAGGCATTCCATTAACCACAAAGCCATATCTCCAGCCCTCCAACCTCTTATTGAAAGACAATTTTGAAATGCAGACTGCATCTGTATGTATACCACATTACTACTTGGTGACTAGCAGCTCTGCTCTGCAGTCCACTCTTGCTTTAGTTCACTCAGCATCACCAGTGACACAGTACCATGATGGTTATACTCAACTAGTTACTAAAAATACTAATGTAAATGGAAAATTATATATTCCCTATATGTTCTAGCTTATTTAAAATTAAGTGGGTAGAGGGATTTTTTAGTATTATGGCTTAGTTAATAGATCTTGGACTATGGGGATGTAAGAACACCATTGGAATTGATAAAAACTATGGGGACTTTTACAGTTGGATGAATGCACTGCATTTTACATCCTGTATGGTTTTCAGTTTATGGGAGCCAGGGATGGAATGTGGCCCCTATAAACTTAGGTGTTCTGAATGCTAGGTCCCCAGCTGGGGCGGGGGGGGTTGGGGATTACTAACTCTTGTAGGCAGTTCATTGTTGCGGGCAGGCTTATGGGGATTATAGCCAATTTCCCTTGCCCATTGTTTGGCACATTCTCCTATTCCTCTTGTCCATCTGATGTTGGCCGGGGGTGATGTCCATTCTCTGCTCATGTCATCATTTTCTCTGTCATCATGGAGCTTCCCCTTTGAGCCTATAAGGCCAAATAAACCTTTTTTTTTTTTTTCCCCCCTCAAGCTTCTCTTGGTTGGGTGATTTCTACCAGCAATGCAAACCCGACTGCCACAAGTGACAATGCAAAATGATGTTCATTCTTCTTGAGGGCTACTTATTCTATTTCTTCATATTTCATCATTTTCTGAATTGTTTTCTGTTGGTGGTGTTGAAGAAATATCAAACATAATTTCACATATCAATTCAAACATCATTGATGTTAATTTACAGAGTATCTGTTTGTGAAACTTATCTTACAAAAAAGTAAATGAAGATGTTCATTGAAATGACAAGCGGGGCCCAAGACATTAAAACCATTCTCTTTAGCACTATCCTCAAGACATGCAATGCTGGCATTCCCTAAAGTACATTATCTGATTAATTATGCTGAAGGCATCAGATAAATTAGATCTAGTCAAATAAAGCCAGACAGAGAGTCATCCAATTCAGCTACTAAAAGATTGTTAAGTACATTTAGTAATGTTATTTTGTTTGAGGAGCCAGCTTTCCATTCAGATATTTTCAAGTCCTGAAATTGTCTCTCTATTCATCCTTCAAAATGACAGAACCACCAATAATAGTCAAGAAAATAGAAGCTACAAAAGCAGGAGCCAGTTAAGCAAAAGTAACTGCCTTTGAAATAAGAAACCATCAAATGTGATTACAGCTTTCTGTCCTTCTTGGGCGTCTGGATAAGTTTCTTCACATTGGCTTATTGATGCCAGTTTTCTGGGCTTTTAAATATTTTATTCCAGTTTAATGTTTATTTTATTATGTTTTTAACTGTAGTGTATATTTAATGTGTGACTCAAAAGGGGGTCTTTTTAAATTTAATTATTAATTATAATAAAACTATGAGAAAAAATTCCACAATGAAAGAACAAATTAAGAATTTATAATATGAAAAAAGTTGCAGGAGTCTCTTGATCTTATGAAAAGATAAAACACGTCATTTATGAAGGAGATATGAATAGGACAAATGGCCAACAAGATATCTTTTCAAAATTGAAACATCACTAAAAAAAATATCAGCTATAAATCTTTTCCTTTCTAAACCAAAACTATTATATCAAAATTACAAGATCATAATTACCAGGATTTATCATCCATATCTTTTTAATTCATAAAGAATTTGAACAATATACATTTAGGCATTCTCTGTGCTCCCTTTTGGCCTATTTTTTCCTTAGGACCTTGAAGATAAAATAACATGCTTTTTTTTTCAATTTTTTTTATAAATTAGTTTTGTACTCAGTGAATGCAGTCAAGTTGGTACCTCCTCCCTGTCCTCCCTCCTCCCCCTGACCCTTCCTTCTTGAGGTATATGGGTCATGCGTTGCAGAGTTAGCCATCAGTTATGGGTAGGAGGAAATGTCTCTGAGTATCATGACCGAATGAGTGGCTCTGACATTTTTTCCTCCTCCTCTTCCACAAAATTACCCTGAGCCATGTTGGGTTCATTTTAGGTCTGCTTCAATGATGAGGTCTTGGGAGCCTCAATGTCTCTGGATATCTGATTAAGCAGGAGTTGATTGCTCTCTGTGTTGATCTACTTCACCCTTGTGCTGGTACCAGCTTCACCAAGAAAATAGCACCCTTGCTTCTTTTGCCAATTATTCTTAGTTTCAGCTGGGGCCCTTTTTAGGAATGTTGGAGTGGTCCTTTCCTTAGGATATGCATCGATCAGAAAAAGAGTAGCAGATTCTCCAACGGAGAGTAAGGTTAGCACCAAATAAATGGTATAACCTTTTTTTTTTTTAAGAGAGAATTTAATAGGTATAGGCCCTCTTGTAGCCCACAATTGGTGGTAGCTTGAAAATGGAGAGCGGGCTCATGTTTGGATATGGTTCTGACTTGTTTCCCAGCTCCAGCTATGGGTTCTGTTCCACTCAGCAGATCAGTTAGCCAAGTCAAGAGCAATTGGTTTCTCACCATGGCTGTGTGCCACTGTTGCACTTGTGTGAGCATCACAACAGGTCATTTGCTGCTAAGTAGGTTAGATGAGTGATACTATGTGGTGATTATCTTTCTGTGATTGGGTAAGTTCACTGAGAATGATCTGTTCCAGGTTCAACCATTTTTCTTCAAATTTCATTGTGTCTTTTTTTTTTCTTACTGCCTTGTATAATTCCTTTGTGTAGATATACCAAATCTTAGTTATCCTTTCTCCTAATGATGGACATCTGGGTTGATTCCAGCCCTTAGCTATTAATAATTGAGCCACTATAAACATGGTTGAGCAGATCTCTCTGAACTGAGGCTTGAAGGTTTTAGTGTACATGCCCAGTAAGGGAATAACTGGGTCTGTTGGTAACTCTATAGTCAGCTTTTTTAGGAGTCTCCATATTGCTTTCCAAAGTGGTTTTACCATCTTACATTCCCAACAAAAATGGATGAGGGTTCTTATTTCTCCAAATCCTAGCCAGCATTTATTTTCATTTGATTTTTTCATGTTTGCTAACCTTACTGGAGTAAGGTAGAATCTCATGGTTGTTTTAATTTACATTTCCCTGATGATTACAGATGATGAACATTTTCTTAAGTGTGTGTTTGCCATTTGTATTTCTTCCTCTGTGAACTCCTGTTCAGCTCTTTGCCCCATTTTGTGAGTGGGTTGCTTGATTTTTTGTTGTTTAGGTATTTGAGTTCTTTGTAGTTTCTAGAGATTAAGGCTCTGTCAGTAGGATATTCAGCAAATATCTTCTCCCATTCTGTAGGTAATCTATTGGCTTTGCTTATTGTCAGTTTGTGTGTGAAGAAAGTCTTCAGCTTCATGTGATCTCATTGGGTGAGTGATTGTTTAAGATCATGGGCTACTGGGGTTATGTTCAGAATTTTTTTTTCCATTCGTGTATCATAGAAAGTTCCTCTTATATTTTCTTCCATTAGTAGCTGAGCTTATGGTCTTATATTGTGGTCTTTGATCCATTTGGACTTGAGTGCTGTGCATGGAGAGATGTGTGGATCAAGTTCAATTTCCTGTATAGGGTTATCCAGTTTGGCCATCATCAGTTGTTGAAGATGCTATCTTTTTTCATTGTATAGATCTTTCACTTCTTGCTTAATGTTATTCCAAGATTATTTTGTTGTTGTTGTTGGTGTTGGTATTGAAAATGTGACCATGCCCCTATTTATTTCTCTGTATCTTTGTCATTTTCATAAAGAACGGCTATTGATTTTTGTGTATTGATTTTGTATCCTGTTACTTTGCTAAAGAAGTCAATTGCCTTAAAGAGTTTTGGGATGGAGTCCCTTGGGTCTCTTACATATAGAATCATGTAGTCTGTGAGTAGGGCTAACTTAACATCTTACTTTCAAAATTGTATCCCTTTTATTTCTTTCTCCTGTCTTGTTGCTTGAGCTAGGGACTCCAGTACTATATTGAAGAGCAGAGGTGAGAGTGGGCACCCCTGTCTTGTTCCTGATGTCAATGGGAATTACTCTAGTCGCTCTCCATTAAATATTATTTGGGCTTTAGGAGCATTGTGTATAGCATTTATTATGTTAAGATATGAACCGTCCATGCCAATTCTCTCCAATGTTTTGATCATGAAGTGATGTTGTACTTTGTTTTGCCAATTTTCTTAATTGTTTTCTTAGTTTCCAATTCAATAATTTCTGTCTGATCTTAATTATTTCTTTCTGTCTGGAGCTTTTTGTGCTGGTTTCTGCTTGCTTTTCCAGTGCCTTTAGGTGGATGGTTAGGTTATTGATTTGGGATCTCTCTGTCTTTGTTAAGAAGGCATTGAGTGCTATGAATTTTCCGCTGAGGACCGCCTTCATTGTGTCCCATAAGTTTTGTTATGATGTGATCTCACTGTCATTCATGTCCAGAAATTTCAGAGTTTCACTTTTTATTTTGTCCACTACCAATTTATTGTTTAAAAGTGTGCAGTTCAGTTTCCAGGAGCCGATGGGATTTTCGGTGGGTCTTTCATTGTTAATTTCTAGCAATATAGCATTGTGATCTGATATCATGCAGGGAATTATGTCAATCTTCCTAAATATATGGAGGCAGGCTTTGTGACCCAGTATATGTTCTCTTTTAGAGAATGTTCCATGGGCTGCTGAGAAGAATGTGTAGTCTGTGGATTTGAGATGGAGTATTCTGTAGATGTCCATTAGGTCTAAGTGATCTATGGTTTTGTTGAGCTCTCTTACTTTCCTGTTGAGTGTCTGTTTTGATGATCTGTCTATTACTGATAATGGTGCATTGAAGTCCCCAACTATGATGGTATTGGTGATTATTTCTGTTTTATTGTCAAGTAGGTTTTGTTTTATGAACTGTGGTGCTCCTGTGTTTGGGGCATAAAGATTTATGTTTGTAATATCCTCTTGATGTATCATTCCTTTGATAAGTAGGAAGTGACCTTCTTTGTCTTTTTTGATCACTTTTGGTTTGAAGTCTATTTTATCTGATATTAACATAGCTACGCCTGATGTGTCTTGTTCCCATTTGCTTGGAATATTGTTTTCCACCCTTTTACTCTGAGGAGGTGTCTGTCTTTAGTGGTGAGGTGGGTTTCTTAAAGACGACTGATTGAGGGGTCTAATTTTCTTAACCATCCTATTAGCTTATGTCTCTTGATGGGTGAATTAAGGCCATTAATATGGTAATGACTGTGAGGTTTGATTTGATTCCTGCCATATTGTGTTGGTATATGCTGTTTGATGGTTTCATGGACTTTGAAGATTTTGTGTCGTCTTTGAGTTTGTTATGGTGATCTGCTCCTTGTATGCATTTGAGGATATTTATTTGATTCTTCTGTTTGGAGAATTTCCTGAAATACTCTCTGTAGTTTTGGTTTTATGTTCATATAATTGTAAAGCTGAGTTTTGTCATGGAAAGTTTTTCTTTCACCATTTATTCTGAGGGATACTTTTGCTGGGTAAATTAGTTTGGTTTGGAATCCATAGGATCTTAGACTTTGCAGTGTTCCATTTCATGCCCTTCTGGATTTTAGGGTTTCCTTTGATAAGTGTGAAGTAATTCTGATGGGGTTACCTTTAAAAGTGATGTGCTCTTTTTTCCTAGCTGCTTTTAGTATTTTCTCTTTGGTGTCAAACTTTAGAGTCTTAATGACAATATGTCTTGGAGAGTTTCTCCTTTGGTCCAATCTGTTTGGAGTTATGTTATCTTCTTGTATCTTGATTTTTTTTTTTTTTTGAGAGAGAGAGTGGGAGAGTTTTCTTGTGGATATGATGTAAGCTATATCTTTGGGCTTTGTTAATTCAGTCAATTTGATAATCAAAAGTAATTATCACATTACCTAAACCAATGACTTATCTGTAGATTTCCATGCATTTATTGGCTTGGATTTAAGAGAATCTCTCCTGTGAATATGAAGGGGAGGGTGATAACAAAAGAAAAATTAGGTTGTGAGAACACAGAGGAAGGGAAAATGGTTTCATGGTATGCTAAATGGAAATCATGGCTGGTTTCAGTTGAAAATAGGTGCAAACATGTAACCAGAAATTGGAAAAAATTCAATTTTATTGGTAGGAGGTATTTTGAGTAACTGCTTTTTTTTTCTTATTTATGATGTTGTCCATGTGGCTGTAGATTATAGCTCTGTAATTTGTGTTTTATTTCTGAGATTCTGAATAATTCAACTCTTCAATATTCACTTTTAAAAATATTTTATTTATTTATATATTTGAGCAAGGGAGAGAGAAAGAAGCAGAGATAGATGGATAGATAGACAGATATATAGATAGATAGATACATAGATACATAGATACCGAGAGAGAGAGAGAGAGAGAAAGAGAAAGAGAGAATGGGTACATCATGGTCTTCAGTCAATGCAAATGAACTTCAGATGCATGTGCCACCTTGTACATTTGGCTTACATGGGTACTGTGGAATTGAACCTGGGTCCTTAGCTTTCAAAGACAAAAGTGCCTTGACTGCTAATTCATCTCTGTAGCCCCAATAAACACTTTTTAAAAATTCCTCAAAGATGTAATTACAGTAGTGAAATTTTGTCAATTAAATCACATAACATACAGAAAACTACCACTAGCCCATTGAATGGAGATATTTTGAAGGCACCATTATTAATGCTACTTCTCTGTATATTTTACAAAATGCAAACAAAGATATAGGGAAAAGGAAGGTTTGACATGCAAATGCAGAGTTAAAGAAGGAATTTTCAAGAGTGAAATAGTTTCAAAGATAACCTCTAAGTGTT
This sequence comes from Dipus sagitta, assembly GCA_036346955.1. Lineage (NCBI taxonomy): Eukaryota > Metazoa > Chordata > Mammalia > Rodentia > Dipodidae > Dipus > Dipus sagitta. The sequence continues at coordinate 115,104,092 of CM070772.1, forward strand.
TATTAGCCACATCTAGAATGAGTTGGATGGCAAAAGGATTTTTATAGAATATAAAGACATATACAAGTAAGGATTATCCACATATCTGCTACTTTCCCATAGGGCATATAACAAATGTAGCTTCAACTGGCTATATCTGTTTCCCTATGTTATTGATATCACACTCAATGTATCAGATATTTGTTATCATTTCATTCAACTCTGTAATACTAATAAATGTGTCATTATTTATCTTTTGTGATTGTTTTATCAGGAAGCATAGAGCACAGATAAGTAATAGAGACTAGAATATTAAGAATAATTTCTCCATCACTGAAATTTTATACTTGGAAACCCTGAGCATGTGAGTAAAGATTTCTACTATTTGTGGAAACTAATAATTATCTCACAATCACTGCTGACTGCACAAAGTGGTATGTGATACACGTTTAGTTTATGTGATATAAGTTTTCTTCGTTCATTTCAAAAAGGAAATTACACTATAGTAAGGAAACTGTAGTATGTGGCCTAGGTAGAAGCATTCAGTTCTGTAGCTAATATTTCTCAGGCCAAAATAATTAGAGTATACTTGAAAGAATAGAACCATTACAATGATCTTTACTGTGAATGTAATATAGCCAACCAAGGATCTGAAGACAAACCAGAATTTTATTTGTGGTAATTTTATGAGATGAAGAAAACCTGAAGTGTAAGGAGACCAATAATCTCAACAATATATACAGAGATCTAGGCTGTGGATCTATGCTTGTCACAGTTGCTGCTTTTCCTGATTTTTAGTCATTGCTGTTTAGTATTACTCTCAACAGTTTATACAATAGAAAAATGTTGAACTATCAGAAAAACTTATGTTGATAAACAACACACATCACTGCAGTATTATTTTTAATGACAAAGAGGTTAACAATTTACTTTATAAAATAAGCCTCCAAGCGATTCAAACATGAAGCATATCTATCCTTCAAATTCAAACTTTTCCTGCTGGCAGCGAGTATCTTCTGCTATGTTTCATTTTTAAGCCATATTTTATGAAATGTCCACATATTCTCGGAAAATAGAGGGTATTTGTAAGGGAAGTTTCAGTATAGAACAAATTTCATAAATCCCTTAATTTAAATGGCAGTAGAAAGAAGAAGTCATTGTTGTAACAGAATATCAAAAGTTCTCAGAAGACCTGGGACCTAAAAAGAGAGTCTCAGAGTCTGTCAAAGCTTTGGAGTCAGTTGCTTGTTTTCTATTATAACAGCAGGAAAACACTGCAAAGTGTCAGAGCCAGAATTTTGGTTTATTCTTGTCATATTCCTTTGTTCTCCCTCAGGCTTCGAATTAAGTCTTGCATACATTCTGCTCTGTTGCATACTCTTTCTGACCTAAGCAGAAGTCCATAGTGTACTCACACACTCTGTCTACTGGCACTCATCAGGACAAGAGAAGCTTGGGAGTACTGAGCAATTGCAGTTACACTAACACTCACCCTTCTCTTGGTGGGTCTACATGGTGTGTATGTGTTGTATAAGTGTGTGTGTGTGTGTGTGTGTGTTTGTGTGTATGCACATGCCCATTCACAAGCATGCAGAGGCTAGTGAAGAACCTATGCTGCCTACCTCTATTACCCATCCATCTTATTCCCTTGAGACAGAATCTCTCACAGAATCTGGAGCTACCATGTTTGGTCAGGCTGACTATATAGCAACCAACAGTGACTTCCCTGTCTCGACACTCTACAAGACTAGGTTATAGTCATGAATAGCTATACCCTACTTTTCATATGGGTGCTAAGGATTCAATTCAGGTCACTTGAGGCCCTCTGATACCTCATGCTTATGCAACAAGCACTCATACATTCTGAGCCTTCTCCCCAACTCTGGTAACTAAAATTTAATAACATGTGACTAGCTATAGACATTCACTGTTCATATAATGATTGTTAAACATACTTAATATAGTTAACTCAATTTGCACTTATATTTGTATAGTTTTTGTTTCTATTTTGTATGTGTATGTGTGTTTGTATGTATGCCTGGGTGTATGGTTGTGAACATATGTGCATGGGGGGAGAGTCCAGAATGCACACAAAGATGTGTATTTGTGAAGGCTAGGGATATCCTTTAGGTTCCTTCATGTGTTGCTCTCTGTAATTTTTTGTGTGTGCAAGATCTCCTACTAAACCTGAAGCTCACTGATTAGGCTAGACTAGCTTACCATGAACCCTAGGGATCCTCCTGGCTCTGCCTCCCCAGCATGGGAATTAAGGAGCATAATACCACCCTCAACATTTTTACATGGATGCTGAGTATTTGAACTCAGGATTGATGATTGCTTAGCAAGTACCTCACCCATAGATATATCTCTAAAGCCACTACAAATACTTTTTTCAAGTAGAATCTATACACTTGTCAAATGTACATAAAACATTGTGCTCTAAAAGTTTATAATTTTATGTAAGCAGTGAATAAATAATTATATAGTAGAAGCATACTATGCTTGAGAATATTACAATAAGCTCTGTGAATGCATAGTAAGTTTTGGTAGCATTAGTGTTATTCAATAAATCAAGTAAATGATCAGCCCAGGGATATTAAATAAAGAAATGGGCTAATTTATGTCAGAGTCCAAAACCCCAATTTGGGGTCAGCAAAGACCCCAAATTTCTTATCCTTTCTTCTTCTCCCAGTGCTTCAATAATTAAAAAGTAAATAGTTACATTAAAATGTTAGATATTGGGGGCTGGAGAGATGGCTAAATGGTTAAGGAGTTTGTTGCAAAGACAAAGTATCCCCGTTTGACTCTCCAGGCCCACAAGGGGGTGAATGCATCTGGAGTTCGTTTGCAGTGGCTGGAGGCCCTGGGCATGCCCATTCTCTCTCTCTCTCTCTCTCTCTCTCTCTCTCTCTCTCTCTCTCTCTCTCTCTCTTTCTCTGCCTCCTTCTCTCTTATGGAAAAAAAGTTAAATATCATTTATTAAATTATATTTCTAAAATAAAAATCCATTAACTTAAAGAAATCATTTGATATAAATAACACAGGCTATGCATGTTTCTCAATGCTTGAATTGTGCTGATTTAGACACATCAATTAAGTATGGAACTTTTGTTTGTTCATTCATGATGATCTAATTTTGGCTTGTTGTGAGATATTATAAAACTAAATTGTAAAATCACTAGGAATTCTGTCTCTGGCTAACTTTATTCTAAATTTGATCCTTGTGTTTCTTTTTTCTGACCATTTCTTTTGTGAAATGGAAAATTATAGGAAACAAAACTCAGTGTTAGGACTCTAGCAGAAGTGGGAGTGGTACTTGCTCCTTAGTCTTCACCACTCATCATAACCCATGGGAGAATCACACCTTGAGGTGACTAATTCACATATGGGCTAATGGCCATGGTGCTTTCAAGTTATCACCCTGAAGACAGCTTGATATGGTGGAATCATTTGTGAATAATAGTACTGCCTTTGAAGTCAAAAGAGATGGGTTCATGTCCTAGACTTCTTTTCTTCTTCTTTTGTTCATTCATTCAGTCTTAAATGCATTGTGTCTGAAGTGTGAGCTAATGGCTTCTTACCTCTAGGGAAAGAAAACATTGAAATTCATAAATTACCACACTGAATAATAAACTGGCTGAAAAACAGTAAGATTCAATTTTGTTTCTATAAAAAATAAAATAACTTATTTAAAGGTTAAATTGTTATTATATGTAAATAATATGCCCAAAATCCTTTAAACATCAAATTCTATACACATGACATCTGTCATTTTTCTCATGCTATTTATATAGTGTTTTTTTATTGATTAGAATTAAGTAGGCATAAAATGTCAAGGATGAATAAAGGAACTGCTAAAGGATCAGTGGAAAACAATTTGAAATGGAATTAATTTTATTTTCCTTAAGGTTATAAATTTATATCCACTGCTTTTCATGACTATGTATCTGACATTCTTCAAGGCTTTATACTGTCAGTCCTTTGAAGTCAGATTATATATTCCTCATTTGAAAACTTTATGTTTGGGTTAGGTTGAAGCACAGCTGCCTTTGGAAGTAGCAGTCTCTCTCTCTCTCTCTCTCTCTCTCTCTCTCTCTTCTCTCTCTCTCTGTGTGTGTGTGTGTGTATAAGAAGTACAATGCTACAAACTTTGTTGTTATGGAGGCTCTTTTCTCCCCATATACAAGTCTACTTTGCATTGTCACACAAACTCAAAATGTGAAAATGTACATTTTCTGATTGACATAGACAAAAGACAGAAATGTCAGTAGATGTGCCACTTCAAATTCAGTGATTCTGTGTTACTTTAGGAGACAGCAGGCACTGTGACATGAATACATAGCTCATTACCCAGGAGTTTGGATCTAGCCTTTCAATGATCCATGAATAGGATAAAACCCTCTTCTGCCTTAAGTTATCTTCACATTCCCTACAATAATAAAAATATCAAACACAATATGAAATGCATGTCAAAGGCACCTGCTATGGACTGTTCCCTCCAACAATAGTTGCCAATATGATATTGTCAATTAGGGCAACAAGGGCTTAATCCGTCATGGATGAGATAAACAGTATTATGAAAGAGCCTTCGACACAGCATTGGGCTAGGTTGTCCTTTGACTTCTTCCCTGTGAGGACAGAGTACAAAAGCTTCAACATGCCAGCTGCTAGTGCCTTCATCCTCAGCCGTCCATCCTCCAGCACTATGGGAAATGAATTTCTGTTCTTTATAAGTTCCTGAGGCTCCATAAAATTTAGCCAAATAAATCAATATAGAATCTAATTATATGTGAAAGAGTCTATCAAGGAGTAAAGAACTCATAAAAATAAAAAAATCTTACTTAAAATATGTAACTACTAGTATTTAACATATCCAAATTCCAAATATGACCTTTTGTCACATTACAGTAAGAAGATTTTATATATATATATATATATATATATATATATATATATATACATATACATATATATATATATATATGTAGTGTTCTCATTTTATTTAGAGTGCTATTATATATTTAGTAAACTATATAAATTATCAATTTAATTCCATGGATACACCATTGCTTGTCTTTGATATAAATAATTTTTTTTTGTTTAAGGAAGTTTTTATTGTATGAACTTTTCTAAAATCCATGCACACAACAGTTTCAGATATGTCTACTATGCTTTCTATTAAACTGCCAAGACAACCATTTCTTAGATACTCATGATGTCTTGGAGCACATTGTCAAAAGAAAAGAGTTAATTGTTTTCTTTAAGGAATTTACTACATGCTTTAACCTAGTTAAGCCACTGAGAGCAGCCAGACCTTACAATTCTTAATGATCTCTACCACTGAAATCATAAGGTAAGATTTTAATTTATTGTATTGAGGAGTGTGTAGATATAAGTGCATGTGTAAAGTTGCCTCCTAAATTTTCTCCATTTATTTAAAACCTTGGAGTAACAATTGCAGTATTCATACTGAATAATTAAATGGAAATTTTCTTTCATCTAAGATATGTTATGGGTAAAGTTATTGTGATCAAGCAATGAGCACAGGGGGTCAGACAGAACTGAATGAAGTTACAGCTTCATTTTTTAAGTGCAAAGTGAACTTATTGATTAATATCTCCTACCCCCAATAATATATTGCCCTGGTTGCAGAAAACTGCAAGATATTCCAGAGTTCTAGACAAGACATTAATAAGCATGTGCATATGTATCCATCTAAAGTCCTCTCCTTCTCCTCAGATGCTAGAACCCAATCCATGTCTTGCTTGTACAATTATTTAAGAAGTTAAAACTGATTTTCTTCTGCAGTCCAGCAATTGTACTTCATGACATTATCCCGGCGAAAATAAAAAAAAATTTGCCTCCCCACTCTAATTACTATTTTACAGGCATGCAGAGTAGCTTTATAATATCTTTTTAAAAATATTTTATTTTCATTTATTTATTTGGCAGAGAAGGATGGAGAGAGAGAGAGAGAGAGAGAGAGAGAGAGAGTGAGAGCAGAAGAGAGAGAGAGAGAATGGCATGCCAGGGCCTCCAGCCACTGCAAACGAACTCCAGATGTGCATGCCCCCTTGTGCATCAGGCTAACATGGGTCCTGGGGAATCAAATCTGGGTCCTTTCGCTTTGAAGGCAAATGCCTTAACTGCTAAGCTATCTCTCCAGCCCTATAATATCTTTTTAGGTAAAAAGATATGAAGGTTTGCAGATTACAAGTTATTCACCCTATTACCTTCCTTTAAATAACTGAACATTTAGTAGTGCAAAGAAATGACAAGTAGATGTACAGACGTGTGTTTGTGTGTGTATGCATGCATGTGTGCCAGAATAGCTGCAGAGAAACAACATCTGAGTTGTAACAGGACATGGGAATGCATATAGGCCCAGACTCTTCAAACTAATAATTTGTGTATTTCATCTTATACAAATTAGACTAATAGATTTTAAACATGGACTAAAGGAAACATTATAAAGAAGATGAAGAATTGCAACAAAAAAGATTTGTATGAGCAATTGCTTTGACTTTGAAGTTTAAGCAATGCAGTTGAGCTCTTCCATATTTGAGAATTTACATGAATTATGCCATCTCATGAGTCCTCTTTTGTGGCTCATGAATCACATGAATAGCATGCTCTCACAGCACTAATTCTTTATCTAGACAGTTCTGAGGGATATTTAGGTTATTTTATTTTGATTCTATCATATGTGGGATTTGGTGAACTCCGGTGGATGAGATTTTTTAATGATACACGTCTGTCCTTATCTTATTCAGTGACAGAGACAGACAAGTTCTTGTTTGTGTATGATTGTGTTTCTGTACATTCAAAAATGTATAATAATTTTAAGCTGCTTCTTTGCCCTATGTGATAACATGTCTGTGCTATCATGATACACTGATGTGTGTTACTTATGCAATAAAAGATAACATTAAAATTTTTAGCAGACCTTACAGGCTAGAATATTTTTCTTATGTTTTTTTTTTTTTTAATTTTCTAATGTTAAAGCCTATCATTGCTACTTGTCTGAAACTTTCAGTTACAGGTTTTCTGAGCCTATTAGCTGCAAGTGAGTTGAGTGGGCAAAATGCAAATGCACAGCTCTTCTTTCTCCAGCACCCCATCTCTCCACAGGCATGAGTACAAGTGAAATAAGTTGTTGATTGTATGTTGCTTGAAGGAATTAAACTCAATCATCTATTTAAAAATACTTCCTCCAAAGACATAGCTTTGTTATTGTAAGCCAGTGTTTTGACACATGATATTTTCTATTTCTTAGGTACTGCAGGATGTCAAGTTTTGAGAAAAATCATTCTTTCAGACTCTTTGAACTGCAAACAAAATCTTGTGAGCTTTTGGTTTTTGTTTTTTTTTCCATCTAATTGTTTTAAACACATAAAAAGGCACATACAGGTGACTTGAAATTTTTGTATTTTTGGGGGGTATATGTATGAGTGAATATTTGTGGTATATGTGGGGAATACGTGGTGAATATGTGGTGTGAGAGGGGTATGTGGTGTGTTTGTAAAAGGAGTGTTTGAATGTGTTTCTACTGATGAAACTCAATATATTTGAGTGGTTTAAGATAAAATGGATTTTTCTTTTACATACATATTTGCACTCACTCAAAGCGAGATATACTTTTTCAAAGAACCTAATCAGAGATATCTGAGGTTAAATACTGGAGTATAAGACAGGAAAAATAACATAGAAGCATTTAGTTTTTAAAATATAATAAACTTCTTTGAATAGTAATATAAAGATATTTCCATATTAATTATATAAGGATTACATTGAAATAATTTTATTGTTAGAAGGGTTATTTAGAATTTAATTTCTAAGTGTGCTGTGGGACTAAGTACCCCACCAAGATGCCCCTTATATCTGTACTACTAAAACTATTTATAAAGCATAAATCTTGAAAAATGAAAGCTTTGTGCAATATGGAAAATTAATTTTATAGAATAAGTGAACAAAACAAAATTTTCTCTGCTAGGAAGGCATGGATTTTGCAGTAGATACATTTTTAGCTTAGTTTCATCACTGAAATCAGTCATTCATGTTTTCTATACCTGATATGTACAAAGTAACTTTAATTTTTATTGCTTTTTGAATGGTAGTATACTTATGGAATCCTAGTTGTGAGGAAGTAGAGATAGGAGGATCTCTGAGGCTTTTTGTCCCCAGTGTAGCCTACTTTGTGAGGTTCAGGCTAATTCTCATTTGAGACCTTGTCTCAAAATAAATGTTGATGGTATTACTAGAAATAAGTTAACCTCTGGGTTCTACCTGCAGATAAACACACATATGCATGCACACCTGTACATACTTGTTCTCCCACACACATAAGAACAGGCATACAAAATACATATATGGAAACATAAATACACACAAAAAATTTTAAATTACTTGGAAGATTAATTTAATAATTGATGACTTAATGTCTTCAGAAACACTATAATGGGCAAGCTTCAGAGAAAAAATTATTGAAACAAAGGAATTATTTGGGTATGTTTAATGCTAAAAACTCCAAAGAAAATAAAATAGAATAAAACAATCAATGACAATTGAGGTTTGAACATGAAATTTTCCCTATAGGCTTTTGTGCAAAAAACTTGGTCTCCTGCTTATGATGCTGTTTTGTAAGGTTGTAGAAACATTAGGAGGCGGCGCCTCATTGTGAAAGGGGATCACTGGGGAGGGGCATTCTACTTCTATCACTGAACCCCATCTCCTGCCTGCTCTCCTTTTTTTGTTCCTATAATATATGAGGAAGTAAAAAATCCCAGAAGCACATTTCTTCCACCATGGAGCCATCTGCTTCCATGATTTTCCCTCTAAAACAGAATGTAACCCTCCAATTAAAAAATAGATAAGCTCTTCCTTCCTCAAGTTACTTCTATCAGGTATTCTGTCACAGCTCAAAGACTAACATACTCTGGGCATGATGGTGCATGCCTTTAATCCTAACAACCTGGAGACAGAGGTAAGAGTATCACTGTGAGTTTGACACCACCTAGAGACTACAAAACATAATGAATTCCAGGTCAGGGGGATTCACTAAAGGAAGAAGTCCTTCCTCCAAAGTGAACGACCCTCTCAGTGGTAGGCTATACTTAAGGAAGCTCTGAGTGTGCTCCTAGCTGGTGAATGCCTTTTACCTGGCTGCACCCTTGTATGATTCCTCATTTAGGCATCTACTCTGTGAAGCTATACTTCCTTTGCATTTGAACCAAGCCTCCAAACCCTTCCAATATCTTCAGTGTGGATTTGGACTGCTGAGGAATCCAGGCACATGGACTGAGCACCAACAGGTTCCTTGACTCTTTACCTTGCAGACAGCATTTGTTGAACTGTCATTAACTAATCCAATAGATCCTCATTTTAACACCAATATATTTTATCAGTTCTATTCCTCTAAAGAGTCCTGACTAATACAATATATATGCAAGGCCAGGCCATCAAGGCATTAGATAATAATATACTATTTAAGTACAAAATTTGGTCCATTGTTTTTGATAAAATATTGTCATTTTTTTCTTTTGCATTAGGAATATCATATTAATTTAAAATATATGTTCACAATTCTTCGATTACTTGTTTCTGCAAAGAATCCACTGTGCCAGTTTGACTAGAGCGACTCTCTGTGGCTTGTTTTCCCAGAGGCTTTTTCTTCTCTCCTGGGCGACATGCGGATGTCAGCAGCTCTCAGGAGCAGATGTTGCTCCCCAACTAGAACATGATTATTTTCTTCTGAGGGTAAATGTTCCCATGTGTGCCTTCCATTTCTGATCAGCTCTCATGTTGTGTAAACAACAGATTGTGTTGTCTTCTTTTTCTTAAGTATATAGGCTTTGAAGAAATTTCTCCCTGTGTATGTTCTTTTTTTTTTCCAAAACACTTAGTAATTAAGACAAAAGCTGCATTTCATCATTATCCTACTAAATCTGTGGGTTTAAAATAGATGATTTTTAATGTTAATTCTATTTAAATTATTGTATCATATATCATATATAGTGACTATTTTTACATTTTAGATATGAAAACATTTTATCATCACTTTGAAAACCAAAGAAAGTAGCAAAGATTCTGATTAAACATACATACACACACACACACACACACACACACACACACAGAGAGAGGCTGTTTTCCCCATTGGTTCATATCACCATTCTTCCAGAGACTGTACCCAAATAATACATCAATCACTCGAGTATAGAAATGAAAGTCATCTTTTTCTGATTTATTTTAAAAGCAAGTAGATCATGTCCTAGAAATGAAATGATGCTTTGTCATGATAACATATTGTTCAGTTATAGAACCAACTTAGTGTAACCTAGATTTTATTAAGTTGATTACTTGTATGTATGCATGTTAGCTTTCAGCTACATAAAAATTACTGCAAGCCAGGCGTGGTGGTGCATGTCTTTAATCCCAGCACTAAGGAAGTTAAGGTAGGAGGATCACTATGAGTTCAAGGCCACCCTGAGACTACATAGTGAATTCCATTTCAGCCTGGATGAGACCAAGACACTACTTCAAAAAAAATTCTACAAAGTCAACAAATGAAAATTTATTCTCAAGTTCCTGGTCAATGACATGCTTAGAAAAATTCCACATGCTCAGTTCATTACACCTGCAAATGTGATTCTACTTTTCAGTTGTAGGCCTTCCCTTCAGTGACTGAGTACTTCTAGATAATGTGAACAGATGGCGTGGTGTAGGTAGTAGGTTGAGAAATGGTGGAATTTAAAATGTATTAGAATGGAAACTTTGACTTCTCTCTTCTTCTAAATTAAGATTTGAGGATTTGTTTGTGGTCCTACTCTATCCAATTACCAATTTCAAGAGTTGCTACATTTGAAGACATAGGCATCCATTAAAAATGTACTCTAAAACCAAATCCAAAATGAATTGGTAACATTAAAAAATTCCTCCTGTCTATTAGACTAAAATATATAGCCAAAAATACAAGCATGGAGTGATTGTCTGGAAAGAAGGACCCTTGAGAGGGTGGGGTAAAGCCTAACTCTAAAAAATTTGGCTCTGGATTGTAGCTCCTTGTATGAGAAATTGGTTATAATCCATGTTGAGCTGTTGATCACAGAGACAGATGAGGTCCCCAAAACAAGACAGACTTCTGTCAAAACACCTGAGATAAAAGGTAGGACCCTATTGCTGATGATACCATATGCTGACATTGAAGAATGCCAGGAAATCCTGCTGAATCTGGAAGGAAGCCTATTCTGTGATGGTTAGCCCACATAGTGCTGAAAAACACAACCTTAGCTGATGGGGACAATGGCTAATAATGTCATGAGCAAGCAGGGGACATTGCTATATGAAAGCAACCATCCTGACAATATGTACACACCTGTGCAGTAGTGGCAGTAGTGGAACACAGACTGAGTGGGTAACCAGTGGTTCTCTGATTGGCTATGTAATTCACTTAATGGAAAGGGACCCATATCTGGAACTGGGAACCAAGTCAGAATCCCATGGAGACCAAGATTATGGACTCCAGTGAGAAACTCCCACCAACCTTTGTCTAAACAGGAGGCTACACCCATCACAATTTTTCTAAATTAACAAAGTTTATCCCCTTTAACCTATTCTGATCTCACTCTCCATTGAAGATTCTGCTTGGTTTTTCTTTTATGGAAAACCATGAAAACTGAGGATAACCACAATCTATTAACAATACAATGATAGCTGACTCCCTGTCAGGAGAGGAACCTCCCCTGGAACACCTGCGCCCTGGTGACCACAGCAAGGAACTGATGAGATGAACAAGAGTGCTGCTTCCAAGGTGAGCCTGACAGCTTGGGCCAAGGTAATAGAGACAAACACAGGATATTCAAATGGCATTAAAGCATAAATCCAAAAGCTTCTGAAAGCTCAACACTAATGCAGACTTAAAGCACACCCACAAAAGCACAGGGGATTTTGTGGGAGGGGTGTAGAAAGGGTAGGAACAAATAAACAGAGATATTCTCTCACCCCCAAATGACTGATTGCTGCTCTCACAAGTCATAACCCACAACTCTGTGGTGAACACCAATAATCCTATTAAGGAGCTCAGTGGAGTATGGGCAGGGAGGAGGGAAATGATGGTACTAGCACGTGATGTGTCCATACTTAATAAAAAATAAATAAATAAAGAGAAAAGAAAATTCATTGCAACCCATATAAATGAATGCTGAAATGGATGAGGTTGTGGCAGGAAGAACGTGTGCCTCTAACCACTGCAAACAAACTTCAAATAAACGTGTTCCTTCATGCATTTGGAATTATGTGGGTACTGAGGGATTTAACACTGGCTGTCAGGCTTATAGGTAAACAATTTTAGCTGTTGGGCCATCTTCTCAGGCCCAAATTTTATATGCTTGCATGTTATATATCATTACTGCATTTTGCCAGAAATTAATATAAAATGTCTTGGATGTTCAGTTTCATTAGGCATGCAACATATTTACTTCATAATTAAATTAGATTTTAGCCTCATTCTTATAAACTGTTTGGTAAATTCTTCAAAACTGCTAAAACATGATTTTTATCAAATAAACTCATGCCAGTTTTCAACTGTAAAATTCCACTCACCATTATTTTATTAAGCTTATTAGATAATATGCATAAACAGTAGGATGTTAAAACTTATTCTAAGAGCATTTGAAGGGTTAGCCATTTATATTAATGGTGAATTGAATTTGTAAGGATTAATTTTAAATTTGACTTATGTCTTACTGAGAAATAATCCTTAAAATTTAGATTTATCTTTTCAACTTTTCAAAATATATTTACATTATAAATGGAAAAATCATGTTTCATGGATTTTCATTACATTTAGTACATTTTCTCAATATTAAACAGTGAATTGAACAAACACATTTCTTATTAAAAAGTATACATGGAACTATGTCCCTTATGATGTTTTGCCTTATTTATAAATTTCTGATAGTTTTTCTCAAAAAAAAAAAAAACCCATGACATTAAACACTGACTAATAGTCTATAATGAAGTAAGAAAACAGCTGAGCATGGTGGTATATGACTATACTCTAAGCTGATAAAACTTTGAGTTTAGAGCCAAGTTGTTCCACTTGGACAGCTAGAGTCTATCCTGGGCTATAGAACAATGAACTTTCTGAATAAAAACAAAATGACATAAACCAAAAATAGTTTTGATAGTTTTTCAAACATAAATGGGACAGAAAAAATTTTTATATGCTAAATGCTATAATTTTAGTCTCATATTCATGATCTGAAGTAATATCACTTAAAACTGGACTTTTAACTTAGGATGAACATTGCTGATGTCTGATATAACTAATATAGGGTAGAATTTCCTGTTTGACTGTCCCTGCCTTTGAATATTTCCTTACATTCATACATGCCAGAGAAATGGAAAAGCAGAGCTAAGTTTAAGAATATGAATAAAATAGGACATGAAAGGTGACATTTGATGCCATTCTCTAAAGCTTTCATCCATTAGAGCTTGATATTATATATTCTTTCCTTCTAATCCAAAAATCATACTCAGAATCAGGTTGTTTTTTCATGGTTACAAAAAATTAAGATGACAGCAATGCTCTTTTGTCCAACTCATACAGAATTAATTGAAGATATTTATATTTTGTACTTGTTGAATATTCTTATCACTTTAATGATATTTATGAAAATCATGCTTATGTAATTTTGGGGGAAGAAGATATCATTCAGTGGCCCAGACTCTATTCCAACTTATCTTCTCCTTGTCTGTGTCCTGAAACATATGTGTTTCAATGTCAGAATACTTTGCCCTTATTTAACATCAGAAAATGCTTAGTATACAGGATTGCCATTTTTTTTTCCTGATGGAAGACAATTAAAAGCCTAACTTTAATTGACTTTCTGATCCACCATCTGCAGTAGGGCCGCCACCAAGACGGAGATTTTCATGAAAACCCTATGGGGAAGACCATCATCCCTGGGTTTGAACCCTCAGACACTATAAAAAAAATGTAAAGGACAAGATCCAGGATAAGGAAGGAATTTCTCCTGACCAGCAAAGGCTTGTCTTTGCTGGCAAATAACTGAAAGATGGGCATAGTTTATCTGACTAAAATATTCCAAAGGAGTCCAAACTTCATCTTGTGCTGAGACTTCATGGTGGTGCTAAAGAAGGAAGAATAAGTCTTATACCACCCACAAGAAAAATAAGCACAAGAGAAAGAAGGTTAAATTGGTTGTCCTGAAATTTTGTAAAGTGGATGAAAATGGAAAAATTAATCACCTTCATTAAGAGTGCCCTTCTGATGAGTTTTGATGGTCAGCCACTTTGACAGACAAACAGACATTACTGTAGCAAGTGTTGTCTGACTAATTGCTTCAACAAACCAGAAGACAACTAATTGTATATCAGTTAATAAAGCCTCAGACTATTAGAAAAGGCTAACATCTGGGTTGATTCCAGCTCTTAGCTATTACAAATTGAGCTGCTATAAACATGGTTGGGCAAATCTCTCTGGACTGAGGCTTGAAGGTTTAGATGTCCATCACTAGAAAAATGGATAACTAAGATGTGGTATATCTACATAATAGAAATTTTCACAGCAGTAAGAAAAAAACGGCACAATAAAATTTGAAGAAAAATGGTCGAACCTGGAACAGATCATTCTCAGTGAACTTACCTAATCACAGAAAGAAAATCACCACATAGTATCACTCATCTACAGCACCTAACCTGAATCTACCCAAGATGCCAACAGACCCAGCAAACATCTCAAGGACAAGACAATAAGGTGGGTGGGGAAGAAGGGGAGGGCAGGGAAGGGGATGGGGGACACAAATCTAGACCCAAATGGCAATGGTACCATAAAATTCTACATTCTAAAAGGCAGACCAAATGGTTGAACCTTCACTAGGCCCTTGGAGTGAACACCTGAGTAACAAGGCACTGGAGAGGTTATGATGAAGACTGACCTTAATCTTCTACAGCCTCTCTCTCTCTCTTTTCTCTAACTCTTTTTTATTAGTTATCTTTTTCTTCCTTCTCTCAGGGGGCACTGACCTGCAACTCCCAGTACCAGAAGGTGGCTATCATCTACAATGAACTTTTGATCTGAGAGACCTACAAGGTTTCCTAAAAGAAAGACAGAGCTCTGTCAAATTACTTGATGACCCACCAAAAGTTATTGGTAAGACCCTACTGCTAAAGACACCATAAGGGGTTGAAATATAACATGGAGTGACATGGCTGGAAGCTGGAAGAGAGTCAGTACCCAGACAGTCAGCACGTCTAGTGCCAGAACATGCTACATGGGCGACTGGGGGAAAATGACCAATATCTGTCCAAGCAACTCATGGTCTAACGTTCTTAGCAGCAAACAACTTGTCATGATGCTCACACAAGTGCAATAGTGGCACACAGCCATGGTGAGAAACCAACTGCTCTTGACTTGGCTAACTGATCTGCTGAGTGGAACGGAACCCATAGCTGGAGCTGGGAAACAAGTCAGAACCATATCCAAACATGAGCCCACTCTTCATTTTCAAGTTATCACCAATTGTGGGCTACAGGAGAGCCTATACCTATCAAATTCTCTCTAAAAAAATAAGGGTTATCCCATTTATTTGGTGCTAACTTTACTCTCCATTGGAGAATCTGCTTCTCTTTTTCAGACTGATGCAGATCCTAAGGAGAGAACCACCCCATCATACCTTGAAAGGGCCCCAGCTGAAACTAAGAATAATTGGCAAAAGAAGCAAGGGTGCTATTTTCTTGGTGAAGCTGGTACCAGCCCAGGGTGAAGGAGATCGACACAGAGAACAATCAACTCCTACCTAATCAGATATTCAGAGACCCAGAAGCCCCTAACACCCAGAGGGACATGAACTGAAAATGGAAAAGCATGGACATTTATGTGGTTAGCAGGACTGGTGTTCAATCTTGAGACCAAGACCCACAATTTATATGAACTTCTTTATTGGATTGTTTCTATTTACTTTTCTTCTATGATATTGGCAATTATTGGTTTTAGTTATGCATAATTTATATGCACACAAGGAAAATATACAACTTGGTAAATTTTGACATGTCAACATAAAAATCTACACTTCTGTGTATTCACATATCTGTAGTTCCACAACTACACTAAGATAGAGAAGACTCATGTTATATTAGATGTACTACAGTATGCCAATGCTCTCTTGTGCCCAGAAAGCAGCTGTTTCTATGATTTCTGTAAAAGTAGCTTATATTTTGTTTTGTAAAAATATGCTGAAAATAAATTTGAAAGAATCAATTGATAGAAAATGAAACCTGAAGTTAGTTGCAAGTAGATGTTGAGAATAAATGTATAAATTAGGAAGTATGGCAAATTTATAGTTTATCACACACATACATAAGCAAACAGAAGTTATAAAAACAGTAACATACAACATATTCTCATGTTGACCACATCCTTAACATAGTTATTGTGATATCCATAAATTTTATATAAAGTTAAAAGAACAAATCAAACAATTTTTAGTAGCTACAGAGCACTTCCCTATAATATATCATATTAATGATGTAACCTGTTTACTTCTAGAGTGTCATTTGAATTGTATCCTACTTCTGGCTATTACAGAGAAAACTGGTGTGAAGATTTAAGTATACAAATTCTGCGGACCTCTTTCAAAAGTCCCCTGAATAAGTACCTAGTGGATATCTCATGTGTTTGGATTTAAAAATAAATTTCTAAAGATTTCCCCAAATATTTTTAAAAATATTTTATTTTTATCTATTTGTTTGAAAGGGAGAGAAAAATAGGCAAGGAAAGAGAGAATGAAAGAGAGAATCAGGCTGGAGAGATGGCTTAGCAGTTAAACACTTGCCTGTGAAGACTAAGGATTCTGGTTAGAGGCTCGTATGCCCCAGGACCCATGTAAGCCAGATGCACAAGGTGGTACATGCATCTGGAGTTCGTTTGCAGTGGCTGGAGGCCCTGGTGTGTCCATCCATTCTCTCTCTACCTGCCTCTTTCTCTTTCTGTCTGTCTGTCGTTTTCAGATAAATAAAAAATTTAAAAAGAGAAAGAGGGAATAGCACCTGCTAGGGCCTCCAGCTACTGTAAATGAACTCCAAATGTGTGCACCCCCTTGTGCATCTGGATTACGTGGGTCTTGGAGAATGTAAACTGGGTCCTCTAGCTTTGCAAGTAAGTGCCTTAACCACTAAACCATCTCTCCAGACCTCCCCAAATATGTTTTAATCTAAAGTCATATTCATAGATATTAGCTAATATTTTCTACTGCTTATATTGAAATTAAAGAAATCATATATAAATTTTAGTATATTTTTACCTTTTGTATATCTTCAACTATTTTAGTGATACAGTATTATATCTTTATATTACCTCAGTGTTATATTATCACAATGCTGAATATATTTTTGAATTTTGCTTCACAATTTTCAAGGATTTCATATTAATTTACCTGTACTATAAAAATCCTTACAATAATAAAATTTTTTGTTTTGTCTCTCAGGCTCCAGGGTATTATAAATTATTTGTCCTCATATGTTAAAAACTAATATATTGTTCATATTATCTTTAAACTGACATTTATCACTTACAGGGTGTTTAGGAAAGCATTGAAGCAAACCATTTTGTGCTTATTCACACATTTAAATGAATATGCAATCACATATTTGATTATTTTAAAAGCTGAGAGGTAACAGTTTTATCTCTTTCTATCTTTATAGTGTTCTATTTAACCAAATGACGTTTTATTTCCTTTGATGTGATGAGCTACTTTTACTATCAAAAATTTAGATTCTAGGCTTATTTTTATTTGTATATATAAATACAGTGGCATCATTTTTATATGTATAAGAAAAGATACAGAAAACTTAGGCACATATTATTACATACAGCATGCAATGAAAACAAAAAGTGAAACTAGCTTTGCCACATATGTATGTCTGAACTTGGGAAAGGAAAACTTCATCATGTTTTTCTGAAATATCTTTGTAATTTGCACATTAGTATTGTTTTTTGTACATGCACTAAAGTATATAAACACTATAAGATGGCATATAAAACAGATTGCATTCTATTGTATCTGGAAAAATAAAAAGTCAAATTTAGCACTTTAAATGCAATGGATAGGCAATTATTGTTTATAAAGCTAAAATGGAATAGTACTTTAAATATTTTCAAGTGGTAAATATTAGACATACTAATCTTGTGAAGAAACACTGAAGCTACTCTTTTTCATTATGAGGTCTCCTGCTCCAAATTCTCTTTGTACTTAGATCATTGCCCTTGTAACATTCTTATTTAGACAAATGACCAAAAAAAAGTTACTTTTTCCTTCTTTTTATTAAATAGGATCTTTATGTGGACAACTAATAGGTTGCTATCATCATTGCCCTCCTCCCTGTCCCTCTTTCACTGAGGACCCTCCATAGTAGGATTGCTGGTATGCATCATGGAGTGGTGGATTATAAATTGTGAGAGCAGCAGTCAGTCATTGTGGGTGGGCAATGTCTCTGGATATTCCCTCCTACCCTGTGGCTATAACACTGTTTCCATCCCAACTTCTGCACAATTCTGTGAGCCATAGTAGGTGTGTTTTAAATCTTTTTTAGTGTTGAGCTTTCAGCAACATCTGCATTTCTGTTTTGGCACCTTTATAAAATGTTTTATTATTATTATCATCATCATTAAGAAGAAGTTTCATATGGATGTATCATGTGTTGGTAGCCACTTTTCCCTGCCCCCGTTCCATTGAGGATGCTTTTCAGTAGGATTGTAGGTATTCTCCATGGGAGAATGTAGTATGTTTATGCATGTAGTTTGTTTATGCATGATGGAAGCAGTTATTTGGGGGGAGGGGGATGTCTCTGGGCATGATATCTCAAGCTCTGGATTATACAATCTTTCCACCCCCTCTTCTGCAAAATTCCCTGAGCCATGGTATGTGAGTTTTAAGTCTACTTCAGTGATGAGCTCTTAGGAGCATCTAGATCTCTACCTTGGTAAGTGTTGAGTATCCTCAGGGTCAGTCTCCTACACCCTGTGCTGATTATCAGAAACAGAATGGAAACAGCACTCTTTCTTGTCTCCCCAGTCCTCGGTGGATTCAGCTGTGTCTTGGCTGAAGTACTAAGGGTAGTTTATCTCCTCTGGTTTCACTACCTTCCGAAGAACAGATTCTCCAATGGAGAGTGAAGTCAGTCTAGTGTAAGTAGTATAAGCATTATATATTTAGGGAGAATTTGATGTATGTCACCCCTATTTAGCCAAAGACTAATGACAATTTGACACTGGAGAATAAAATCTTTGTCTCTATAGGATTCTGATCTGGTTCCCAATTCCAGATATAGGCTCCTTTACAGATATAGCTGATCTCTTAGCCAATCAGAAAGCAATTAGTTAACCACTGGCACTTAACATCTTTTGCTTGTGAGTAGCTTAGACCTCTGGTTGCTCAGACCATTGTTGGCCATTTTCCCCAAATAACTCATGTAGCACTTTCCAGCACAAGACAGGCTGGCTAGGGACTGGCTTTCTTCTGAATTCCAGCCAGGTCTCTCCATGCTCTTTGTCAGCAGCATATGATGTCTTCAGCAATAGGATCTTAGCTTTTGACTCAGACAGGTAATCAAGTGCTTGGACAGTAAGCTGTCTTGATTTGGGGACATCATAGGTCTCTCCAATCAACAGCTCGATGTGGTTAGCAACTAATCTCTGGTATTAGGAATTATAGGTCAGAGTCAGAAAAAAATATTCTTTTTAGTTTAGGCTTCATCCCACCCCCAACCAAGCCCTACTTTTCAGGTGCACTTTTTTTAAGCTATCTCCAAAGATAAAGGTTTCTATGATATCAGGTCATTTTGGATTTAATCTTGGGGTTTGACCCCCTTTCCCTTCCACTTCCATCCCCCGCCAAACCCTTTATCTGTATTGTCTGGGCCTTGAGTTTCCTATCAGGTATGACAACAACTCAAGCATGTCCAGGTCAGGGATCACTAGGTAGTGTTTGTCTTTCAATGATTATGTGAGTTTGCTAAGTATGATCTGTGATAAATCTGTCCACTTTTTGCTACAAATTTCATTGTACCTTTTTTTTTTCTTACTGATGAGTAGAATTTCATTGTGTAAATGTACCACAACTTCATTATCCATTCATTCAAAGATGGGAACCTGAGTTAATTACAGTTCTTAGCTATAATGAGTTGAGCATCTGTAAACATGGTTTAGAAAATGTCTCTGTATTGATACATGAAGCATTTAGGATAAATACTCAGAAAGGGAAGAACTGAGTCTGTTGGTAGCACTGTGTTTCTCCTTTTCAGGAATCTCCAAATTGATTACCATAGTGATTATGCAAGTTTACATTCCCACCTACAGGGATGAGGGTTCCACTTTTCCCACATTCTCACCAACATTTATTGTTGTTAGATTTTTAATGATTGCCATCTTTATTGCAGTAAAATGGCATCTCAAGGTTGTTTTAATTTGTATTTCCTTAATGGTTAGGGATATTGAACATTTTCTTAAGTGTTTGTTAGACATTTCTAATTCTTCCCTTAAATATTCCCTATTCAATTTTCTGACCCACTTTTGGAGTGGGTTGTTTGATTTTTTTATTGTTTACTTTTTTGGGATCTTTGTAGATTCTAGACATTATGCTTCTGTCACTGGTATTGCTGGCAAGGATTTTTCTCTCATTCTGTGGGTAATCTATTGGCTCTGCTTGTATTGTGTTTGTCTGTGCAAAAGTTACTTACCTTGATGAGATTCCACTTGTTGAGTGATTGTTTACCTTCCTGGGCTACTGGGGTTTTGTTCAGTAAGTCTTTCCCAACTCCCATATCATGGAGTGCCTCAAATTTTTTCTTCCACTAGGAAAAGAGTTTCAGGTCTTATATTTAGGCCTTTAATCCATTTTGACTTGATTTTGGTTTATGGAGAAATGAATGGGTCTAGCTTCATTTTTCTACAAATGGTCATCCAATTTGTTCAACACCATTTGTTGAAAATGCTGACTTTTTGCCAGTCTACATTATTGGCTCTTTAGCTGTAGTTACTTTCCCTAAGGTCTGAGTCTTCAATTCTGTTCCATTGGCCTATGATTCTGTTCTTATGCAAGTACTATGCTGTTTTAGTTACTATGGCTTGTAATATAGCTTTAGATAAGGTATGGTGATACCTCCAGAGGTGGTTTTTTTTTTTTTTTTCTGTTGTTGTTGTTGTTGGTATGTTTGGATATCTGAGGCCGGCTGCCATTCCACATGTATTTTGAGATCATTTTTTTCAATCTCTGTGAAGTATGATGCTGGTATTTTTATTGGTATTGCATTAAATCTTTATAATGCTTTTTGCAGAATTGCCATTTTCACAATATTATTTCTACCTATCCAGAAGTATGGAAGATCTTTCCATCTTCTCAAGTCCTCCTCAATTTCTTTTTTGCATTTTTTTTAAGTTTCCCTTATATAGGTTTTTCACATCCTTGGTTAGTGTTATTCCAAGGTATTTAATTTTTTGTTGCTATTGAAAATGGAACAACCTCACTGATTTCTTTCTCTGTATATTTCTCATTTGCATATAGAAAGTGTACTGACTTATGTACATTGATTTAATATCCCACCACTTTGCTGAAGAAATTAGTCACCTTTAGAAGTTTTAGGATGGAGACTTTCTGGTCAGTTATATATAGGATCATGTCATCTGCAGATAGGGCTAACTTGACTTTTCCCTTTCCAATTTATATCCTTTTTATTCCTTTCTCTTGTCATAGTGCTTGGGCTAGTACTTCTAGCACTATGTTGAAGAGCAGTGGTGAGAGTGGGCACCCCTATCTTGTTCTTGTTCTCAATGGGAACTCCTTGAGTCTTTTCCCATTATTCAGGTTTTGGGTGCTTTATTTTCAGCCTTTATTGTGTTGAGATATAAACCCTCCATGCAAATTCTTTGCAGCATTTTGATCATGAAGTGGTGTTTTATTTTGTCAGAGGCCTTCTCTGCATCAATTGAGATGATTATGTAGTTCTTATGGTTAAGTTTATTAATGTGATGTATTATGTTGATCGATTTCTGTATGTTGATTCCTGCATGCCTGGGATGAAGCCTACTCGATGAAGGTGCATAATGTCTTTGATGTGTTGTGCAATTTGTTTTGAGAGAATTTGTTCAGGATCTTTGCATCAAAATTCATCAGGGTATAGGCTTATACTTTTCTTGTATCTCCTCTGCATCCTGCCACTGGAGGTCTACTATGATCTCCAAACCCCTAATGTGGTGGTTTGATTCAGGTGTCCCCCATAAGCTTAGGTGTTCTGAATGCTGATGGAGATTTAGGAATTAACATATGCTAGAGGTATTTTTGTGGGTGGGCTAATGGGTGTTATAGCCAGTTTCCCCTAGCCAGTGTTTGGCACACTCTCCTTTTACTATTGTCCACATGATGTTGGCCAGGGGCGATGTCCATCCTCTGCTCATGCCAGCATTTTCCCTGCCATCATGGAGCTCCCCCTCAAGTCTGTAAGCCAAAATAAACCTCTTGTTTTCTTATAATCTGCTCTTGGTTGGTTCTACCAGCAATGTGAATCTGACTGTGACAGAAAAGTGGTTCTGAGGAGTGGGATTGCTGCTAGACAACTGACTGTGAGGCTTTGGCCTTTTGGAGCTGATTTTCAAGAGGAAAGTGGAAGGATTTGAAAACTTGACCTGAGATGCCTTGCAGTGCTGTAAGCACAGCTTGATGGACTATTCTGGTCCCAGTTGAAAGACATAAATGCAGTAAGAACTATGGAGTGTGAGATGAAAAGGAACTTTACTTGGACTGGGCTGAAAGTTTGTGTGAAAAGCTTGCTGTTATGCCTGTGTCCTGAGAAGTTGTGCAGGGTTGCATTGCACAGAAATCGATTGGTGTGAGCAGAGGGATGTGGCATAGACATAAAATGAAATTTTTGGACCTAAATGTCTGCCCATTCACCTGAAAATTGTTTGAGATATTTGAGATACAACCTTTGAGATTGGACCAGCTGACCTGTGTTGGGGCAATAGGAATAATGTAGACTCTTTTGAAGGAGACTGAGTGCTCAAGGAGTGTCCTGTTCTTCAAAGTCGGCTTTGTTCCCCCCTGGATTAACAAATTGGCACCCTACCTGGTATTGTGCAGTATAATAAATACAGCCTGTAAGCCAAAATAAACCTCTATTTTCCCCCACAAGCTGCTCTTGGTTGGGTGATTTCTACCAGCAATGCAAACCTGACTTTAGCACATAAAAACCCCAATAATCTTGCCTTTCCTCTCTATGAGGTGAGGCATAGTTAAGAGGATGCCATCTTGACCAGGAGAGACAAATGCTACTAATTTCCTATTGCTATAGCAACTTAACAGTAATCAGTGATACATTGTTTTTTGTTTGTTGTTATTTTCTTACTTATTTATTTTTTGTTGAAGGTAGGGTCACATTCTAACCAAAGCTGATCTTAAACTCATGGATGGAGCTCTTAGAACTCACTCAATAGCACAGGCTGACCTCAAACTCATGATGATCTTCCCACCTTAGCTTGCAGAGTGCTAGGATTATAGGTGTGAGCCACCACACATGGCATTAGGCTTCTTAATAATTTATTTTCATTAGATATGGACATATTTAGTACGCAAACAAAACATGTTGGTACCACTTTCCCATCTTCCCTGGCCCTTTTCTGAAGAGGCCTTCCTTGTTGGGGATGAGGGTCAACCCCATGGGGACTGTGGGTCATGAATTGTGGGGGCAACAGAAAGTTATGGGGGAGAGGCAATGTCTCTATGCAAAATGCCCCAACTTGTGGCTCTAACAATCTTTCCACCCCCTCTTCCACAAAATTCCATGAGCTATGTCAGATGCATTTTAAGTCTACTTCAGTGATGGGCTCTAAGGAGCCTCTGGATCTCTGGTTTAGTAGGTGTTGAGTGTCCTCAGTTTCTATCTTCTTCACCCTTTTGCTGATATCAGATTCACTGAGAAAGCAGCACTCTTGCTATTTCCCCAATTCCTCTGTGGTTCCAGATGGGGCTGGGTGAAGTGCACTGGGTTGTTTAGCTCCTCAGGTCCACCTCTTGTCTAAAAAAGAGAGGCATATTCTCCAACAGAGACTGAAGTCAGTACTGGAAATGGGGTAACTGTTGGGCATTGCCAGGCACAGGCTGGAGCCTTCAGGAGAGGGCCCTAGCTGCCAGGCATGGCTCAAGGCCCCTGGGCCCATAGCCCTGTGACCTTTGACCAGTTGCCTAGGAAACTCCTTATCAGCCAGCAGCCTTCACACAGCCCATCCCCCCTTTGACCCTCTTCCCACCACTATGTAGATCACCTGACACTTTCCCTAAATTCTGGAATGAACATTACTAGGTATGAGCTAGTAACCTTTGAACCTACTAGTCTCCTTAGGACCTGCTCTCAACTGCTTATAAACCCATTTCCCTGATGAATAAATGAGAACTAATCTCTGAAGTCAGCTCTCCCCAGTGTACTTCTCCTATCCTGTTCACTGCCACTCAAGACCCTGCTCTCCACGATAGCCTGGATGCCTTCTGGGAACCACGGCCCCAAGGACCCAGGGATGCACAGGATAACCATTATTAATTTGGAGAGAATTTGAAGGCTGTAGACCCTCTTATAGCCCCAAATTAGTGGGAGCTTGAAAATAAAGCAAAACTATTATCTGGATATGATTCCTACTTGTTTCCCAGTTCCATATATGGTTTCCTTTCCACTGAGTGGATCTGTAAGCCAATCCAAGAGCAGTTGGTTACCCACCATAGCTGTGTTCCACTATTGCACTTGTGTGACCATCATGTCAGGTTGTTTGCTTCTTAGTTACTTAGACTTTCAGTTGTTTAGACAGATGTTGGCCACTTTACCCCGGTAGCTCATGTAGCAACTTCCAGCACTAGATGGGCTAATTGTCTTGGGACTGGCTCTCTTCTGGATCCACCAGGTCTCTCCACTGTCTGTGCTGACAATGTATGGTGTCATTCAGCAGTAGGATTGTGCCATTTACCTCTGGTGGGTAATCAGGTTCTCTGACAGAAGGCTGCCTTCTTTGTTTTAGGTGATCTTGTAGTACTCTCTGATCAACAGCTCATTGTGAATGTAAACACCCATCTTGCTACAGGGAATTATAGGTCAGCACCAATGGAGGGAAAACAAAAAGAAAAAGCTAGAGAAGGAAGGGAAACAGGAGAAATTTAAGGTAGACTTCATCTCTACCTCTCCAGGGCCCTTTGATTAAGATGTTCCCCCTAAGGTCCTCTTGAAGAATCTGCCATTTAGACCAACTTCCAGGATATAGATTTCTAAGGTACCAGTTAAATTTGGGTTAAGTTTTGTGTTATCTCTCCAACCATCCCCTTCCCGCAAGCCCTACCCACCTCAATTTTCCTGCCTTGAGATGACATTTAAGTATGTAACTCAGGCTGATCCAGATTAGGAACAGTAGATGAGTGACACCATGAGATAATTGTCTTTCTGTTTGTGTGAGTTCATATTGAATGATCTGTTCCAAGTTCAAACATTTTTCTACAAATTTAATTGTGTCATTTTTAATTACTGCTGAGTAGAATTCCATTATGTAGATATACCACATCTTGGTTATCCATTCATCCAATAATGGACATCTGGGTTGATTCCAGTTCTTAGCTAGCATGAATTGAGCAGCAATAAACATGTTTGAGCAAATATCTCTGAAATGAGATATGGAGCTTTTACGGCAAATTCTCAGTAAGGTAATTACAGGGTCTGTTGGTGACTCTATATTCATCATTTTCAGGAGTCTTCATATTGATTTACTTAGTGGTTGTTCCAGCTTTCATTCCCACCAACAGGGAATGAGTGTTCCTATTTCAACACATCCTCACCAAGATTTGTTTTCATTTGCAATTTTTAATATTTACTATCCTTACTGGGGTAAGAAGGAATCTCATGTTTTTTTTTCAAAAAAAAAACCATGCAATTTATTAATTGTTAACTTTCATTAAACTTAGAACAAGTTACATTAAAATTAAATCATATGATAATTATAGTTGTTTTAATTTTCATTTCCCTAATGGTTAGGGGTGTTGAACATTTTCTTAAGTGTGTGTTATCCATTTCTAATTCTTCCTCTAAGAACTTACTATTTAATTGTCTGCCCCACTTTTAGAGTGGGTTGTTTGATTTTTTATTGCTTAGTTTTTTGAGTTCTTTGCAGATTCTAGATATTAGCCTTCTGTCAGTGGTATAGCTGGCTAAGATTCTCTCCCATTTTGTGGGTAATCTATTGGCTCAGTTTATTATAGTTATGCTTCTCTCTACAAAAGCTTTTTAGTTTCATGAGATCCCATTGGCTGAGTCCTTGTTTCCTGTACTGCTGGGGTTTTGT
Source organism: Dipus sagitta (assembly GCA_036346955.1). Lineage (NCBI taxonomy): Eukaryota > Metazoa > Chordata > Mammalia > Rodentia > Dipodidae > Dipus > Dipus sagitta. The sequence continues at coordinate 115,130,454 of CM070772.1, forward strand.
TTGGGAAATCTTTTCCTAGTCCTTTATCATGGAGAGTGCCTCTTATTTTTCTTCCATTAGTTGAAGAATTTTAGGCCTTATACTGAAATCTTTAATCCATTTTACTTTATTTTTGTGTATGGTGAAATGAGTTGTTCTAATTTCATTTTTCTACATGTGGTCATCCAATTTGTCCAACACCATTTGTTGAAGATGCTGTCTTTTTCTCTTTTCTCCAGGATACATTAATGACACCTTTGTCAAATTCAAGCAGCTATATTTATTTGATTTAAGGTCTGAGTTTTCAATTCTTTTCCATTGGTCTGTTTCTGTTTTTTTTTTTTTTTTTTTGTTGTTGTTGTTGTTGTTGTTGTTTTTCCTAATACAACACTGTTTTTTGTCATTATGGCTTTGTAGTGTAGCTTTAGTTTGGATACTGTGATACTGCCAGAAGCTTTTTTTTTTCTTTTTTGCTGAGGATATGATTGGATATCCAAGGCATTCTGCCATTCCATATGCATTTTGATAACATTTTTTACAATCTCTGTGAAGAATGATGCTGGTATTTTTATTGGTAACATGTAAAATCTATATATTGCTTTTGGTAGAATTGCCATTTTCACAATATTAATTCTACCTATCCAGTAACATGTAAGTTCTTTGTATCTTTTCAAGTCCTCCTCGATTTCTTTCTTGAGTTTTTCTTTTTTTTTTTTTTTAATGTTTCCTTAAATAGGTCTTTCACATCCTTGGTTAGTGTAATTCCAAGGTATTTTTGTTGTTGTTGTTGCTATTGAAACTGGGACAGCCTCACTGATTTCTTTCTCTGTGTATTTGTCCTTTGCATACAGAAAAGCTAATGATTTTTGTACATTCATTTTGTATCCTGCCATTTTACTGAAGGAATTTATCACTTTAGAAGTTTTGAGATGGAGACTTTTGGGTCACTTATATATAGAATCATGTCATCTGCCAATAGGGTAACTTCATTTCTTCCTTTCCAATTTGTATCCCTTTTATTTCTTTCTCCTGCCTTATTGCTTTTTTTAGTATTTCAAGTAATATATTGAAGATCAGTGGTGAGAATGAGCACCCTTGTCTTGTTCCCAATCTCAATGGGAACTTCTTGAGTTTTCTCCCTACTAAGCATTATTTGGACATTAGAAGCTTTATATATAGCATTTATTGTGCTGAGATATAAACCCTCCATGTTTATTCTTTCCAGTGTGTTGTTCATGAAGTAGTGTTGTCTTCCATCAAAGGACTCCTCTGCATCAATTGAGATGATTATGTGGTTCTTATGGCTAAATTCATTTATGTGGTATATTATGTTGACCAGTTTCCATATGTGAAAGCATCCCTGCATCCCTGAGATGAAACCCACTTGAGAAAGGTGGATAATGCTTTTGGTATGTTGTTAAATTCAGTTTGCAAGGATTGTGTTCAGAATCTTTGCATCAAAGTTAATTAGGGATATAGACTTATAGTTTTTTTTTTTTTCCTTAGTGCATCTCTATCTGGTTTTGGTGTTAGGGTGATGCTAGCTTCATAAAAGGATTCCCTGGTCTCTGATTGTGTGAAACAGTTTGAGAAAAAAAATGGTTTCAGTAATGAAATGAAGATTTAATAGAATCCAGCTGAGAAGCCATCGAGTCCTGGACTTTTATTTTGGAGATGCTTTTTTTAAAATTTGTTTTGTTCATTTTTATTTATTTATTTGAGAGAGAGAGAGAGAGAGAGAGAGAGAGAGAGAGAGAGAGAGAGAGAGAATGGGCGTTCCAGGGCCTCCAGCCACTGCAAACAAACTCCAGACACGTGCACCCTATTTTGGGGATGTTTTCAATTAACTTTTCAATCTCCATTCTGCTCTGAGTTTAGATTTGGTAGGTGATATGTGTCTAGGAATTCATCTGTTTCTTCCAGATTATTCAATTTTGTGGAGTAGAGGTTTTGGAAGTATGCCCTGATGATTCTTCCAATCTCATTGATGTGTGTTTTGATCTCTCCTATTTCTGTTTTTGTTAATTTGAGACTTTTTTTTTGCTTTATCAAATTGGACAGGGGTTTGTCAATATTGTCTATTTTTCCAAAGAACCAGCTCTTTTATCAATTTTGTAATTGTTTTCTTAGTTTCCAATTCATTAATTTTCCCTCTAATCATGATTATTCCTTTCCATCTGAAGCTCTTTGGGTTGGATTTTCCTTGTTTTTCCAGTGCATTTAGGTGGACAGTTAGGTTAGTAATTTGGAATCTGTCTGAATTTGTAATGAAGGCATTTACTGCTATGAATTTTCCCCTAAGGACTACACTCATTGTGCTGCATAAGTTTTTGGTAGTTTGTGTTTTCATTATCATTCAATTCCTTTTTTTTAAATTTCTTCCACAACCCTTTCATTGCTAATACTGTGTTGTTTAGTCTCCAAGAGCTGATGGAGTTCTTGATGTGACTTTTGTTAATTTCTAGCTTTAAAGTATTGTGATCTGACATGATTCAGTGAGTGACTTCAATTTTCTTGACTTTATGGAGACATGATTTATAGCCTAATATATGGTCAATTTTGAAGAAGGTTTTGGGGGGCTCCAGAGAAGAAAGTGTATTCTGTGGAGTTGGAGTGGAAAGTGCTGTGGATGTCTGTTAGGTCTAGTTGATCTATGGTTTTGTTGAGCTCTATTATTTCCCTGTTGTTTTTCTGGTTGGAGTTTTGAAATTTATAACTGTGATGATGTTGGTGTTTATTTCTGTTTCATTATTGAGTAGATTTTGTTTTATAAACTGTGGTGCTTCTTTATGGTGAATATATATTTATGATTGTTATATGCTCATGTTGGATCATTCCATTGATGAGATAGAAGTGGCCTTCTTTGTCCTTTTTAATTACTTTTTGTTAAGAGTCTGTTTTACCAGATATTAATATAGCAACACACACTTCTTTTTTATTCCCATTTACTTGGAATATAATTATCCAACCTTTCAACCTGAGGAGGTGTCTATCTTTAGTAGTGAGGTATGCTTCTTGAAGATAGTACATAGTGGGGTCTAGTTTTTGACCCTGATAACTTGTGCCTTTAGTGGGTGAGTTAAGACCATTAATATTTAAGGATATTATTGTGAGGTTTGAATTAATTCCTGCCATGATGAGGTGTTTTGTGGGGTTTGGTGCTTTCTTGTGTTTTTTACTATGTTGGGCCTGGTCTATTTTGGTTATTGTGATCTTCTTGTTGGCTCTTCAGATTGGGTTTTTGACTCTTCTGCGTGGAATATTCCCTCAAGTATTCTCTGTGTTTGCTTTGTGTTCATATAATGATATATTTTTTTTCATGGCATGTTTCTCTTTCACCATCAATTATGAGGGATAATTTTTTCTGGGTAGAGTAGCTTGGGTTGGAAGCCATAGTTTTTAGACTTTTAAGTGTTCCATTCCAGATCCTTCTGGCTTTCAGCATTTCAATTGAGAAATCTGAGGTGAATCTGGTGGGATTTGCTTTGTGTGTTGTGATTTGTTTCACTCTTGCTGCTTGTTGCAGTCAGGTTCACATTGCTGGTAGAAATTACACAGCCAAGAGCAGCTTGTGGGAAAAAAAGAGGTTTATTTTGGCTTACAGGCTTGACAGAGAAGGTCCATGATAGCAGGGAAAATGAAGGCATGAGCAGAGGGTCGATATCACCCCATGGCCAACATCAGGTGGATAATAGCAACAGGAGAGTGTGCCAAGCACTGGCATGGGGAAACTGGCTATAACACCCATAAGCCCGCCCCCAACAACACACTCCCTCCAGGAGGCATTAATTCCCAAATCTCTATCAGCTGGGAACCTAGCATTCAGATCACCTAAGTTTATTGGGGAACACCTGAATCAAACCATCATATTCTGCCCCTGGACCCTGTAAACTGATATCCATACATGATATAAAATATAATGTATTCAGTCCAACTTTAAAAGTCCCCATAGTTTTGATCAATTCCAATGATATTCATACATCCCCATAGTCCAAGGTCTTTTAACTGAGCCATAATACCAAAAATAAAAGAAAAAAAACATAAAATCTTAAGGCACAAAATAAATATTCACACTGCAAAAGATGGCATTGGGAAGCACAAAGAAATATTCAGCCAATACAAGATTTAAAACAACCAGGGAAAACATGAAACTTTGTAGCTTCAAGTCCAACAATTCTAGTCAGTGACAAATCTCCCAGTCCAATAATTCTAACCAGTAACAAGTCTCTGGTATTCCAATTCCACCCCTTCAGCTAGGCTACTCACAGTCCTAGAAAACTTCATTGGGCTGTCACCTTTCCTTAGCAGCCATTTCATGTTCCTGGCAGCTCGACTGGGTCTCCACTGTAATCAATGGTTCATCCTCTTGGCACCATTGGGTCTCCATGCAGTCATCCAGCAAACCTGCTTCACACTGCACATGACCATTTCCAAAACACAAGACCGTGTTGCAAACTCAATGACCCTCTCTTTATTGCATTTCTTAGACTCCATAATACCAGGCAGACTGCCAGTTTGTAAATCCAGAGGGGAATAAAGCAGACTTTGAAGAACAGGACATTCCTTGAGCACTCAGGCTCCTTCAAAACAGTCTATATTATTCCTATTGCCCCAATGCAGGTCAGCTGGCCCAATCTCAAAGGTTGGGATCTCTCAATTGCAGCTGAATGGGCAGCAGTTCACCCAAAGTTTTTCTTTCTGTGCCATATCCCTCTGCTCACACCAGTTTATTTCTATGCAAAGCAACCCTGCACAAGTTTACAGGACCCAGGCATAATTGCAAGCTTCCCACACAAACTGCTAGCCCAGTCCAGGCACATCTCTTTCTCACCCTCATAAGCCAAACCTCACAGTCCATAGTTCTTAGTGCATTAAGGTCTTTCAACTCTGACCAAAATAGTCCGTCATCTGTATTTACAGCACTGCAAGGTATCTCTTAGACCAAGGTTTCAAATCCTTCCACATTCCTCTTGAAAATCAGCTCCAAAAGGCCAAAGTCACACAGTCAGGTGTCTAGCAGCAATCCCACTTCTCAGTACTACTTACTTACTGTTGCAGTCAAGTTCGCATTGCTTTTAGAAATCACCCAACCAAGATCAGTTAGTGGGAAAAATAGGTTTATTTTTGTTACAGGCTCGAAGGGGAGGCTCCATGATGGCAAGGAAAATGAAGGCATGAACAGAGGGTGGGCATCACCCCCTGGCCAACATAGGGGGACTATAGCAACAGGAGAGTGAGCCAAACAATGTTGTGGGGAAACTGGCTATAACACCCATAAGCCCACCCCCAACAATACACTTCCTCCAAGAGGCATTAATTCCTAACTCTCCATTAGTTGGGCACCTAGAATTCAAAACACCTAAGTTTATTGGAGACACCTGAATCCAACCACCACGTTGCTTTTAACACTCTCTCTTTGTTTTCATTTTTAAGACTTTAAACTGTTTCTTCTTTGGTTGTGTCGTTTGATGTTCTTTGGGCTTCTTGTATCTGGATGGGCCTCTCTTTTGAGACATTGGGAAATTTTCTTGAATAGTTTTGTTGAACATGTGCTCTATGCCTCTGGCTTGGATTGGTATAGTAATAATTCAGATGTTTGGTCATTTTAGGGTATCGTATTAGGGACTAGCTGAGAAACAGGTGTCTGGCCTACTCACACCATGATGCCACACCTACCCAAAAACTGCCAGTCTGTGACTGACAGTGTGTACTAGTTTCTTATCATTATTATTGCCAAGTCCCACACACTTGGAAGATTTAGATAAAATAAACTTTTACTATATATTATTTGTTCTTTTTCAGTTATGAGTTCTATATTCTGAATATGTTTCCCTGTGCTAAAATTAAGAAAACTGTAGGGAATATTCTTGAAAGTTTTAAGGAAGACACCATTTGTTCTGACATTACTTGGCTGATAGCTCCAATGTATCATCTTAACAATATGTGATCTAGGCTTTACAGCAACACAACCCATGATATTGCATCACATCATAACACTCTACAACTCCACATCATTGGTCTGACACTAGTGTTACCAAATGTTACATACCATTAGTGACTAATCCTTGTCCCCCATTTCACTTGATATTTGCTTTACACAATGTAATTTACATATACAACACAATTTGAGTTCCCCAAATACCTTCCATCTTCCCCTTTACCCTCCCACTGAAGCCTTTCTTCTCCCTTATTTATTTTATTTTATTTTAGACATAATGTTATAAACTTGGATCACTTGCATAATCATTTGTGGAAGGTTATATATGGGAGAATGTGCAATCCTCCAGTGACTATCCCATGAAGGACATGACTTTCCCTTTCCCAGCAATCATTGGTGGCCACTATTTACTGTGTGAACTATGGGGTCACACGGACCCCTCCCTCATCTATGATGTGGTATTGAAAGGATCAATCATGTACAAAAAAATCCCATCTGCTGTGAGTTCATGAGTTTAGAAGACTTGTCTTCCCAAAGCAATATTCCACAGTCCTACTTTTCATCTTCTTACTCTTACATTCTTTCCATCTTCTCTTCCTGGAGGTTCGCTAAGCCTCGCTATACTTTGTTCATGAATACACTGCTTTAATTAAGATAATCTATTCTTAAAATCAACTGTTTAGGAACCACAATTCTGTATTAAGTATAAAAACTTTTTGTCATTTAGCAATCTATCCATGGATTATTGAGATTTCATGTGTGGCCAAAATTGTTGAGTTACCACCATTTGGCCTTCTTCCCATAAGCTGCATCATGATGTAAGCAAAATATAAATAAATAAATAAAATTCTAATTTAGTAGGCCAGATACTTCTGGTATGGGTGGAATTGTAGAATGAGCACACCTGTATTTATTAATATAGGACTTAAATTTCAATAAAAAGTTAATAGGTAGGTATGATTTATGTAGACCTCTGTGTGTAGAAGATGTAGATTTTTTTATACAATCATGTACACAATTATATACTAAAAATCAAATGATCAAATGGTGGAGAATGTTGATGTGAGAATTTAACCCTTTATATACATAGTTCAGTAACTATCTGTGTAAAACCAACTTACCTAAATGAGAAAGTTTTGCCATGTGCAATATTTAATGATAAATTTAAGACATTTGGGGAGGTCACATGCAAAATTGTGAGAAACCACATGATGCCTTTGCTCACCTTTAGCAATATTAGATGGGTAAAAGTAGGGAAGGATGAATAGCATGCTGTAATCTTGTTGAATAGACACTATCCAACTGTGAAGCCTGACCTCAGGTTGATTAATGTAAAAAGAATCAAAGCACTACTGTCCTGATAGCTGTTCAACTTGGGGTAGTAGGAGAGTTGGACTGAATACAGTTGTAAAGCAATTATAATTGCTGAAAAGTACTGAAGCACTAATAGCACTCAGAAATGTACATATAAATAATCAAAAGCAAGCTCTGCCTCTACTGATAATACAGTCCCACCATGACTATAGTTCCTTCCATTATTTATTATATAATAATGCTATCGTACAATGAAACTAGTAATGACAAAAAAGTCATTCAACATGATTCAACAATGCCTTATGAAAAACCACCCTAAAGAGTTTGGAATATAAAAGTCTTTAAAAAATAGAAGACTATTACTTGTCAAAAATGTGCTTCTAGGGCTTGTGAGATGACTGAGAGGCTAAAGGTACTTGCTTGCAAACCCTGACATCCTGGGTTCAATTCCCCAGTACCCATGCAAAGCCAGATAGACATCTTGGCACATGTGTCCAGAGTTTGTTTGCAGTAGCAAAATTCTCTCCCCTTGTAAATAAATAACAATCAAAGGCCACCAAAAATTTTTGCTGAAAATTTAGTTACTAAAATTCATGGTAATGTTCTCTGAAAATTACATGGAATAATTTATTTTACATTAACACCTATTTCATTAAATATTTTACTTCAACTGTAGTTATCTCACTGGAGAAGTAAATGATCTAGTATTTTCAAAGCATTTTATGTTGTCTTATTTTTAGATCTGCATAAGTTCAAAAGCCAGCATAGAAAAGGTCTATCTGCTTCCATTATTTACATGTAAAACAGTGATAATATAGTTTGCAAAATGAAAAGGACAACATTGTCAGAGTTCTGTTAAGTACACTTAAAACTTTAATCATAAAAATGAAGTTTTTCCAGTACCATCTTTCTCCTGACAGAGACTTGTACACCATGTTGCTAGGTTAAATATCTTCTCTAAATTGCTCCTTATTGAAAATTCTGATTGTTTATGATACCTTGCTTATTTTGCATGACCTTCTCAACTGTGTATAGTACTTGATAAAGGTTTTGTGTACATTCTACATAGAGGTTTGTTTGATATCTCATCATGTTTGGGTAGTAGTACAAGATTCAAAAAGAATAATCACAGATGCCAAGTGTACTTGACATAGAAAGCATATAAAATCAAAATGATCTGCAAATAGTAATTTCAGTATTTGTCACTAGGTTTAGGTAATGCGTGCTGGGATCCTTTAATATAAAATTGTTACTCCACTTTTTATATTGTGTTTCTTAATGAGGGAGTCATTATGCCCAGCCTATGTTCAAGGGAACAGAAACTAAACTCTTTCTCTTGGGAAGAAGAATCTAAACTAATTTATAGGCATATGTCAAAGCCACAATTATTAACACATATCTGGAAGAAGATACTTTGAGACTATAAGATCATAGTCTCTAAAATTTAGCTCACTAATTATGGTGCTGATTTTACCTATTTTCTTTTGTGCTTCTAAATTTAATATTTTGAAACCTTTTTTGAGGAAAATTTGTCCTATCTTTGTTTTTGCACCTGTGTGTGCTGAAAGAATATGTGGTGTGCTGTGTGATATGATCAGAGTATACTGTGTGTGCAGAAGTCCACCCCTCTGTGTACATGTGTGATGCCTGAGGAGAACATCCAGGGACCTCCTCTATCACATCTGCATGTCTCCTTGACAGGAGGTCTCTCAGACTACAAAAAGATGTTATTTTCACAGATCTTTTCCAGTCAAGACCCAGCAATGCTTCAGTCTTCAACCCTACCATGAATAGAGTTACAGATGTGTGTAGCCATACCCTGCAATTTAAATGAGTACTGTGAAATTAATATTGGTTATCTTAGGGCCTTTCAGGTCTTCATGCTTGTGCAGTAAGTGCTCTTAACCACTGAACAATTTCCCAGCCCTGTCTTTGATGTATAAGATTTCATTTATAACATTAAAAAACATGGATATGTATATGATCATGGATACTGCATATATTTGAACTGTGATATTTTTGAATTATCCTTTTTTTCTAATTTCATTCTTTTATTTAGGTGAGTAAGGTTTTGTACATGTGTTTACTTTTTCAGAGGTCTAATTCTTTGGTTTGTTGATTTTGTGTTTTGTTTTTTACTCCTTATTTGATTCATTTCCACTCTAATCTAAATTATTGCTTAGTGTATGTTGGGTTTGGGATTTTCTTCTTGTTTTTCTAGCACCTTACTTCATCATTAAATTATTTGCAATCTCTCATAATGTTTAATATACCCATTATGGCTATATCATTTCTTCATAAGACTATATTTTTTGGATCTCAGAAAATCAAGTATATTATGCTATCATTTGCATTAATCTCTAGAAACTTTTAATATCTCCCCTGATTTCTTCAGTGACAAACTATTCATTAAAAAGTGTTGTGTTACCCTCCAAGTATTTGGGTATTTGCTGAAGTGTCTTTTGTGATTTATTTAGTTTATAACAGTGTAATATGTACAATGCAAGGAATTATCTCTTAAATATTTTATTTTTATTTATTTATTTGAGCGAGAGAGAGAAAGAGAGAGAGAATGGGTGTGTCAGGGCCTCTAGCCACTACAAACAAACTCCAGACACACACGTGCCACCATGTGCATCTGACTTATGTGGGTTCTGGGGAATTGAACTCAGGTCCTTAGGCTTGGCAGGCAAGTACCTTAACCACTAAGCCACTTTTCTAACTTAAATTATTTTGTTTTGTATTTGTTAAGGCTTGCTATGTTGCTTATGATATGGCCAGTTTTGGAGAAGCTTCCATGTACCTTGGAGAACAATGTGTATTCCCTATTGTGGTGGTTTGAATAAGAAGTACCCCACAAATTCATGTATTGAATGCTGAGTCTCCAGCCCATGACAATTTGGGAGACAGAGCCTTGCTGGAGGAAGTATGTTGTTGGGTGCAGGCTTAGGGCTCTTACTGTCAGCTTCTCTTTGTCAGAGTTGATCTTACTCTCCTGCTATTCTGCCTCTTCTTGTACCTTGCTTTCCTCTGCCATCATGAAGCTTTCCCTAGAGACTGTAAACCAAAATAAATACTTTCCTCCCTTCAGCTGCTTTTGATGGGTGCTTTGTCCCAGCAACATGAAAGTAATTACAACAATATCTCTTGGATGGAATGTCCTATAGATGTCTATTAAATTTTGCTGGTCTATAGCATAATGTAGCTCTTGAGTATCTTTTATGATTTTTTAACTCAAAAGCCTAGTGTAAATATGTACTTAGGGTACTGAAGTTTCCACTATTAATGTGTCTGGAACTATGTGAACTTTTTAATTGTTTTGTTTGTTTTAGAGAGAGAAGAAGAGAGACAGAAGTGGTGTGCCAAGACCTCAGTCACTGAAATCGAACTCCAGATACTTGCACCACCTAGTGGGTATGTGTTACCTTGCACTTGCCTCACCTTTGTGTGTCTTGATTGTGGAATCTGGAGAGTTGAACATGGGTCCTTAGGCATTGCAGTCAAACACCTTATCCACTAAGCCATCTCTCCAGCCTCTATGTGAACTTTTAAGGCTCTTTTGTTTTATGTTTTATGAAATTGGGAGCCCAAATATTTGGGGCATACATATTTCCAATTGTTATATCTTGATGAATTGTCCCATTTATCAATAGGTAATGTTTTTCTTTGTCTCTTTTTATTAGCTCAGGTTTGGAATCTACATTATCAGATATAAATATCACCATTGTTTTCTGTTTTGATTTACTTGAGAGCTTGCTTTTCATCCATTGACATGCAGTTTGTAGGTGCCTTCCCTAGTTATATGAGTTTCTTGAAAACAACAGAGTTCTTATTTTTTAATGCAGTGAATCAATCTGCATATTTTTGTTGTTATAGTGAGAGGCCATTTATATTTAAAGTTTTAATGATATGCTTTATATTTTATTTTGATTGGTGAAGTTCTTATGGGTAATATTGTTGACACACCTTCCCTGATAGTTTTCGAGGTTTGTTGACTATCCATATTAAACATGGTTGATTCATTTCTCAGTCTTTTTTTCTCCCCTGTTGCTTTCTTGATGCATATTGTTGCACATGTTCAGACTGGTGAGACTGTTTTTCTTCTTCATCTCTTTATATATTCCTTCAAGGATTTTCTGTAGTTCTAGCTTGGATGCCATAAATATCCTTATTTCTCTATCAATTTTAAAAGATAATTTTGCTGAGCACAGCAGTCTTGGTTGAGAATTGTTTACATTCAGGACCTGAAATTGATTATCACATGCTTTTCTGGATTTTAGAGTTGCTGTGTAAATACCTGAAGTTATTTTGATGTTCTTGCCTTTGAATGTAAGTGAAATTTTCCCTCACAGTTTTAGTATTGTTCATTTCCTTTCTATTTTTGACACCTTGACTATAATGAGTCATGGGGATGTGCTCTGGGCCTGTGGTTTCAGGGATCTAATTCATTCTTGAGTTTACATATCAACTCCTATCACTCAGTTTGGGAATTTTTCTGCCATGCTTTCATTGAATAAACCTTGAATTTCTCTGAATGGTATCTCAGCTCCTTTTTGATCACATGAATTCTAAAGTTTGGTTTATTGAATATATTCTGTACTTCTTGGAGAATTATTTGGACTACTTTAGGTTTCCTCAAAATATAAGCAGTTTTTTTTTTTTTTTTCATTTGACCTTTGTAAACTGGGTTTTGGTATCCTGGCAAAAGATGCATGGCTATTCACCTATAGGCAAATATGCAGCATCTCATTATTAATATAAGTAATTTGCATTAGTTTCCCTGGCCTCATCAGATACAGTGGTCATTTTCCCACTTCCTGACTCTTCAGAATAGGAGGTCCAGGGTGGATAAATATTCTCTCTTGTCACTTTAGGTGAAGAAACCCAGTATCTTTGAATAGTGCCTTTTCTTTTAAATTAGGATCTTTCCTCAAGATTAGTGCTTAGTATTTTTGAAGAAATACAAATAACTTTGGCAGATGCATGTCCGAGAAATTTCCAAGTACATAATTGTATGTAACTCTTATGGCCATGCACATAAGGATTACTAGTCAATAAACTAAAAGGACTGGATTTACACGAGTGAAAATATGTGTATTTTTGACCAATTTTAAAGAATTAATCCCTTTAATTCCTAGTTAGTGAATAAGCATGTATAAAATAACATGATACCAAAAAATCATGAAAAAATATTACTATATGTGTTCTTTCAATTAATATTTCTTGTTTCTGGAATGGGGCTATAACAGCGTAGTACAGTCATTGTTTGGAACATGACTGTTACTGAATTCAATAGCCATCACAAAAAAATAAGCAAAAGTTAATGTTCCTTAAGTGACCATATACTTATAAAAATGTTGACAATATAACTACAAGAACAGAAATATAGAAAGGGAAAAATATATAGTACCAAGGACTAATTTATGTAATAAATTATTCAACAGTGTGATGTTATTTCTTCTGAAGTACTATTGATAAAAATGTGTTTTGTAAAATGACTTTTCACAATTAACAGTATGTGGGAATTTCACATATGAAATTGCAGCTTTTAATGTATGTTTTCCATAAATGGGCAGAGTCTTTGGATCCTTTAAAAAAGGAGATGTAACCTCACTTGGAGGCCTGTTGATTACATAGAAGCAGACTAAATTGAGCTACTTTGATTCTAACATGACTAATTTGGACAGATATTTACAAAGTGTATCAGTATCTACTGCTTTGTAAGACTTTAGTAAAACAATCTAAGCAATGAACCAATTTATTTATACCATATTTTAGGTGACAGAAATAATAACATTAAGTTTGCACATGAAGATACTAATGTGATAGAGTGAGCTATTCAGCATGGCTAATACCTGACATAGTCCACACCACAGATCCTCAACATACACATTTGCATTAATGTAAGCATCTGGCTTTTAATATTATTGGGTTATGTGAGAAATATGTCAATCAAAATCTTCCACATTTGATGTGGTGGTGAATTAAGGTGCATAATTAAGTGTTAGTTAGCATAATTTCTCAATTAGTGAAGCTACATAAAATATTTTGTTTATTTCTCATTTTTATCTTTTTTATTAACACTGATTTTAAACCAGAAAGTTCTGACATAAATGTGGAATCAATTTGTATTCTGTGAGAGGATTAATATATGTAAAATCATGAATAAATTTTTTAGGCTTTCTGAGACAACATTCTGGTCTATAAACTTAAAATGACATTTTTCTAGTTTGTTGCAAGTATGAAATGTGTTCCATATCTGAAAAATACCTCCTGGGTTGCTGATATACACCATACAATTGAAATGTCTTAGCCCTTCTCTTTACAATGTCTTGAACAAGAAAAATTTTGAATTGTTTTGGATAAATGTTTAAGTAGATCCTAGCTAAGTCAATACAGATTTTAAGAAACTATAAATGTGATTTTTGTCCTATCATCATCTTATATTTGTCCTCCAAAGAATGTGTGATAATTATTCACAGGAATAAGTACTGTTCATATAGATAAAGGAATTGACTTAGATGAATCATTACTTTAGGGCTCAAAATAAAACACCTCTTACAGAGGAAAATGTTTGCAGTGAACAAGCTCTGTGTGGCAGTCAATGGGGGTGCAATTCTGAGGAAAAGAGGGAAGGTTAAAAATACCTTTCTATAAAAAGGAAGAAGAGAAAGAGTAGAAAATTTTCCTAGGGTGGCAGTATGCATTGAAAACAGAGCCTGATAATGAGAAAGGATATGAAAATCAGCAAGTTAGAAAAGATCTCTGAAGCTGTCCACTTAGGTCCTCTGAATCTATTTGACATTTACCTATGAGGAGATTCCAACTTGAAATCAGATTGAAATCATAATCTGCATAGCTGTGGACTTCTTTCACATTGAAGTGTTCATGTGATAGCATAGACAAATTTTAGGAAGCCTGTTGTGGTGGTTTGATTCAGGTGTCCCCCATCCCCCCATAAACTTATGTGTTCTGAATGCTAGGTTCCTAGCTATTGCAGTCAGGTTTGCATTGCTGGCAGAAATCACCTGACCAAGAGCAGCTTTTGGGAGGGAAAAAAAGAAAGGATTTATTTTGGCTTACAGACTCGAGGGGATGCTCCATGATGGCAGGGAAAAACAATGGCATGAGCAGAGGATGGACATCTCACCCTGTCCAACATCAGGTAGAAAACAGGAAGAATAGAATTTGTCAAACACTAAAAAGAGGAGCTGGCTATAACACACATAAGCCTTTCCCCAACAATACACTGCCTCCAAGAGATATCAATTCCCAAATCTCCATCAGCTGGGAACCTAGCATTCAGAACACATAAGTTTATGGGGGACACCTGAATCAAACCACCACATTCTGCCCCTGGACCCCATAAACTGTTATCCATACATGATGTAAAATACAATGCATTCAGTATGACTTTAAGAGTTCCCTATAGTGTTTATCAATCCTAATGATGTTCAAACATCCCCATAATCCATGGTCTAATTTTTGTTTGTTTGTTTGTTTTTGAGGTAGGGTCTCACTCTAGCTCAGGCTGGCCTGAAATTCACTATGTAGTTTTGGGGTGACCTTGAACTCAAGGCAATCCTTCTACCTCTGCCTCCTGAGTATTGAGATTAAAGGCGTGCCCTACCATGCCCAGCTTAATCCAAGGTCTTAACTGAACCATAATAACAAAAAAAAATCCCCCCCAAAACTAATATTGGTACAGAATGAACACTTACACTGCAAAAGATGGAAGTGAGCATAGCAAAAAAAAAATATTCAACCAATGCAAGATTTAAAACAACCAGGGCAAACATGAAACTCTGTATCCCCAAGTCCATTGATTTAGTCAGTGACAAGGGTCCAAGTCCGATAATTCTAAACAGCAGCAATTCTCTGGAGTTCCAATTCCACCCCTGCAGCTAGGCTACTAACAGTCCTGGGAAACTTCTCTTCTCTATTACCTATATATTTTTTTTTCTTTCTTCTCCCTTGGCACTGACCTCTAACTCCCAGTACCAGCATGTGGATAACATCCACAATGAGTTGTTGATCAGAGAGATCTACAAGCTTTCCCCCCCCAAAAGACAGAATTCTGTCAGAGTACTTGATGATCCACCAAAGATTAATGGTAAGACCCTACTCCCAAAGCTATCATATGCTGTTGGGATGGAACATGGAGCTACCTGGCTAGAAACTGGAAGAGAGTCAATAGCCAGACAGTTAACTTGTCTAGTGTCTTTCACACAGTAGTTCTAGTGAGCACACATTGTGTTAGCATGAGAGTGAACTTCCATGAGTATCTAGTCTTTATATACTTATACTACATTTTTCTAGCTTATCAATTTTTTGATTTCCTTTTCCTTGATATATAGGGGATAAGTGTGTATGTGTGTGTGTGAGAGAGACAGACAGAGAGTGAGAGAGAGACAGAGAGAGGCATAGAGAAGAGAAACTGACAGGAACAAAGAGTCAATGTGATAATTTTTTAGCATTTTAATAAAAGTACTCTATTATCAGTTTTCACATTTATATGAAGTGTTAAATTGTCTTTTGTTTATTTTTATTCTTACCTTCTAACTTGAATTAAGGTCTATCGAAAATACAGTATTACTTAGCAGTAAGGAATTCTACGTGACGGGGCCTAACTATAGAATTGATTGAGTGAGTAGGGCTGGAAAGTTAGCAGTTTTAATTGGTGAAACCTTATGTTATGATTCAGACTCAGCTGCCATAGAATGTAAGAATTTATAGTATTTGTTGCTAACTTTATCTTAAACTATCATCTACTTCTTTTAACCATGACATTCTTTAGAATTATAAAGAAGGGAATAAAATAATTCAATGCAGCTTTGAAAAAAAATAACATGAGCTGGATGTGGTGTCACATGCCTTTAATCCCAGCACTTGGGAGGTAGAGGTAGGATGATCACCATGATTTTGAGGCTACCTGAGAGTGTATAGTGAATTCCAGGTCAGCCTGAGCTATAGTGAGACCCTACCTTGAATCCCCCACCCCCCCAAAAAAATGCAGTATTTCTACATTTAACACCTACAATACCAATTTTAGAGCCTAAATAACCATAGACAACATAGACCTGAAAATACATATTTTAACCAATATTCATTGCAATATGGGAAACAGAAATACAAAAGTACATAGACTGGGCTATGGAATTAAAACTTACTATAGGTTGAATTCCTGCATTGATTGCTTTCTTGTAGAAGGGGACTTGCCAGATCTTTCTACACTATACATGGACAGCACATCAAGTGTTACTAAGGACGCAAATCTTACTTTCCTGTCAAAGTTCAGGATTTTTGCCTTTAATCAACTTTACTACAACTTCTGATGTTTGCAAAAACTGGTCACAGGGTATCTTATTGTCAAGAGTACACCACCAAGAGAAGCCATGTAAAGGGTAATGTTTAGTGTCCTTAAAACAGCCTTCAAACACTGAAGCCTAAGGTTTAATTAATGGGAATAAGGGCATTTGTAAATGGTGAGCCAAAGGCTATGGTGTTCTGTGTGGTAATCACTGTCATTCCTCATTTAACATCCAATTGAGAGATTATCATAGAAGATACAGTGTCCTGACCCTCACAGTGAAATAGATGTGTGAGACTTTTGATAACAGGTGGCTTTAGTCATGCTAAAGTCATGCAACAAACCTACAGAGCTGATAAATGGATAGAGGTTCTGGAAATATAGTGGTATAGTCACCAGATCTTCTTTCTCTGTGAAAGTGAATCATTCTTCAGAAAATTTAGAGAGAAAATAAATTATACCTGTTTACTTGTTTTCTCTTCTTATATATTATTATATGTTATACTTATATACTTTATATACATTATATACTTATATATGGCTTCTTGCGAAATATTTTTACATAAAGTATGGATGTGAACAGAGGGCTTGTGAAGTATTTTATATTGTCTAGGAAAGAACCAAGTTCATTGTTCGTATACTAATTCATGAGTGACAATTGTCTCACACACAAGTTATAATTATACTCAAGTTATAATTGTACTCAGGAGCTTGTTTTTCCTTTTTTAGTAAAATCCTACTACTGCTTAATGGTAATTGAGGTCTATGTGTATACATGTTGTACAAAATTTAATTGCAAGTTGAATACCAAGAATTTGCTATTTTTGCTATTTACTAAGCATATGATAAATTCTCCACTAGAGTCTTAGTTCTTCACAAAGCTTAGTAGTTGAGGTGCTGAAAGGTTATGTATTTAGAGATGTTTGTCAAGGAACCAACCTTGAAAGATACATAGCATACCTAATCAGAGCAGAGGTCAGGTTTCTTAGGTGCCTAGTAAAAAGAATAAACTGTACAATTCAAGAGAAAAGTTGGATTTGTTTGATCATGGATGATTTACAAAGTAAAACTTGGGCTCATGGATATTTGCTTTGTTGGCTGAAGTACAAATCCATCAGGTGTGATGCATGAATGGAGACCCACCATGGTAACGAGAGATGGGAACATGGGAAAGGTATATAGTGGGGGTGCTCATTCTGCTTACCTTGAAACATAAAGTCCTTTATGTCTGTTCCAAAGCCACGTGCCTTTTGCTCACATCCATGGAACAGTGGCTGGAGCATGAGGTCATTACAATGAGGACAAGATCAAAAATGCTTCCTAATTCTTATGCAGTGAAGTGTTTTACATTACCCATGTACTTAGAACAGAGTGAAATGTTATACACAGAAAGCAATGTCTCTGGATCCTTATTTTATTGCTACATTGCACTTGCCTTTATACCCATTATGAAGCATTATTATAAAAATATGTTAGTATATAAGAGTTTAATTGTATTGATAAATAATGTGTGACTATAAATATTGTTTAGCTTTTTATTTATAATTCTACTTCAGTACAAAAGAGGAATGTAAATCAAAGCTTTCAGAAAATCCTTTTATTACCTTGAAGAAAATGTGGAGATATAGCTTTAGAAAGCAATTTTTCTCTATAATAGCATCTTGAAAATACATCTACTAGGTTTTGGCGGTTAACATTGTAAAGTTTAAAAAGAGAGAGTCAGTGAGATTTTTGAGATGGAGGGTAATTTGGCTGGTATAGGTAAACAATGAGTTCACTAAGAAAGAAAATGATATACATGACATGAGAGATGCCATAATGGACTGCTTAGAAAGATGCACCTGATTAAACACGGCAGGAAGAAGTTAAATGTCACTCACTCAGTACCTGCTTCAATTTGTTACCTTGACATTTGCAGATTTCTGTTACATTATGGAAGAATGCAACTAGAGTTGAAACTTCTCTAAAACCTGAAACTTCTCACAGCATGGCCAAAAGGAACCACTGTTTCCTTTCTTGGTATGGTTAAGGGTGTTTACTAGAACAGGTTATATTATAACATGTTTAAATACACGTATAAAAGGGTAAATACTGAGAAAAACAAATATACAAAGAATACAACTATAACTTACTATAAGGAATTAAAGTATAGTACTATGCTATGAAAACTGCTCATTATTTTTACGTGCATATATTATGAGCATTCATTTGCACAAGAAGAGTGTGTGAGTGTGTGTGTGTGTGAGTATGCAACATATATGGAGGTTAGAGGTTGATATCAGGCATCGTCCTTAATTTCATGTTACTTCTGAAGCAGGGCCCCTCATAGCTAAGCAAAGCTCACCAATTTGACTAGTCTAGCTAGCCAAAATGCCAGGGATCCCAATTGTGGTAGTTTGAATAGATGCTCCCTCCCCAATAGATTCAGGAATTTATTAAAACTTCATGGATTTTCAGTCTCCTGGCTGGAAGAAGGTATTACTGGTTGGATCTTAGTAACCAGCTCTAAAGCATGGTGGTGGATTTGGAAGTCTAAATATAGGCAAAGTGCCTCAGTTCCTCCTGGAATTCCTAAGTGTGCTGTGTGGTGTGGCTTTTGTTTGTTTGTTTGTTTGTTTGTTTGATTTTGGCTTGGGACTTCTTTCTCTTTGGCGGGTCCTTTAAAAGGAGACCAAATTCTTCTGCCATTATTGAACTTCCTCTGGATCTATAAACTTCAGTGTATTCAATATACCTGTTCTTCCATAACTGAGTCTGATTTGGAAGTTCATTGGATTGACCTGAAATTGCCTGCTAAAACATCCATATCCTCACTTCCTAAACTTTAGTATTGCTCACATGCCACCGTAACTGTTCAGCATGTACTATGTACTGCAGATCTAAATTCAAGTCCTCATATTTATGCAGCAAGCACTTGATCTACTGACCCAAGACTGGAGCCCCTCAAATTTCTTTAAAAGCCAAAAAACCCTTGAAAGTAGAAACATAGCAGGACACATTTAACAGTTCTAAAGCTTTCTATAAATTATAGCAAAGCCATTGTGTGGGAGTAGTAGAAAGCCCCTCGTAAAGATGCACAAAACTGGTATTTCAGAAAGTAAACTTCTTATGTGTGAAAAGATTTATTTTCATAAGGATGTGAAGTCAAATTAAAAGAAAAAAATTTCTGGGCTGGGGAGATGCCTTAGCGGTTAAGCACTTGCCTCTGAAGCCTAAGGACCCTGGTTCGAGGCTCCACTCACCAGGACCCACGTTAGCCAGATGCACAAGGGGGCACACACATCTGGAGTTTGTTTACAATGGCTAGAGGCCCTGGCATGCCCATTCTCTGTCTCTCTCTCTCTCTCTCTGCCTCTTTATCTGTCTGTCTGTCACTCAAAAATAAATAAATAATTTTTTTAAAAAAGTTTTAAAACAAAGAGTTTTGGGATGGAGTCTCTAAGGTATCTTACATATACAATCATGTCATCAGCGAATAAAGCTAACTTAACTTCTTCCTTTCCAAATTGTATCCCTTTTATTTCCTTCTCCTGTCTTATTGCTTGAGCTAGGATTTCCAGTACTATATAGCAAAGTAGCAGGATACAAAATCAATGCACAAAAATCAGTAGCCTTCCTTTATGCAAATGACAAAGATACAGAGAAAGAAATAAGGGAAATAATC
Source organism: Dipus sagitta (assembly GCA_036346955.1). Classification (NCBI taxonomy): domain Eukaryota; kingdom Metazoa; phylum Chordata; class Mammalia; order Rodentia; family Dipodidae; genus Dipus; species Dipus sagitta. Next base: position 115,150,659 of record CM070772.1, read on the forward strand.
CCATTTTCAATAGCAGCAAAAAAATAAAACACCTTGGAATAACATTAACCAAGGAAGTGAAATATCTATGCAACGCAAACATAAAAACACTCAAAAAAGAAATTGAGGAGGACTTGAGAAAATGGAAAGACCTCCCATGTTCCTGGATAGGCAGAATTAATATTGTGAAGATGACAATCCTACCAAAGGCAATTAACAGATTTAATGCAATTCCAATTAAAATCCCTACAGAGTTCTTTGCAGAGATAGAAAAAATGATCTCAAATTCCATATGGAAAGGCAGAAGGCCTCGCATATCCAAACATATCTTCAGCAAAAGAAATACCTCGGGAGGCATCACCATACCTGATCTAAAGCTACATTACAAAGCCATAGTAATAAAAACAGCATGGTACTGGCATAAAAACAGGAGTATAGACCAATGGAATAGACTTGAGGACTCAGACTTTGGGTCAAACAACTATAGCTACTTGATATTCGATAAAGGCCTGAACAATATAGGCTGAAAAAAAGTTAGCATCTTCAACAAATGGTGCTGGACAAACTGGATAACTACATGCAGGAAATTGAAACTTGATCCACACATTTCACCATGCACTACACTCAAGTCCAAATGGATCAAAGACCTCAATATAAGATCAGAAACTCGAATACTACTGGAAGAAAATTTAGGAAGTACTTTCCATGATATAGGAATGGAAAAAGACTTCATGAACAAAACCCCAGTAGCTCACGAATGTAAACCATCACTCAACCAATGGGATCACATGAAGCTGAAGAGTTTCTTTACAGACAAGCATACAATAAGCAAAGCCAATAGATTACCCACAGAATGGGAGAAAATATTTGTGGGTTATCCAACTGTTAGAGGCCTAATCTCTAGAATCTACAAAGAATTCAAAAATCTAAACAGGAAGAAGTCAAACACCCCACTCACAAAATGGGGCAAAGAGCTGAACAGGCAGCTCACAGAGGAAGAAATACAAATGGCAAACACACACTTAAGAAAATGTTCATCATCCCTAATCATCAGAGAAATGCAAATTAAAATAACTATGAGATTCCACGTTGCCCCAATAAGGATAGCAAACATCAAAAAATCAAATAAAAATAAATGCTGGTGAGGATGTGGAGAAGTAGGAACACTCATCCACTGTTGGTGGGAAATATGGAGACTTCTGAAAAAGCTGAGTATAGAGATACCAACAGACCCGGTTATTCCCTTACTGGGCATCTACCCTAAAACCTTCAAACCACAGGCTACAGATATATGCTCAACCATGTTTGTAGCAGCTCAATTTGTAATAGCTAAGAGCTGGAATCAACCCAGATGTCCATCACTAAAAGAATGGATAACTAAGATGTGGTATATCTACACAATGGAATTCTATACAGCAGTAAGAAAAATGACACAATGAAATTTGAGGAAAAATGGTTGAACCTGGAACAGATCATTCTCAGTGAACTTACCCATCCACAGGAAAAAAAAAAAATCACCACATAGTCTCACTCATCTACAGCACCTAACCTGAATCTACCCAAGATACCTTACATACCCAGGAAGCATCTCGTGGTCCAGACAGTAGGATGGAAGGGGAGGGAGGGGAGGGTACCAAAGGGGTGGGAAACACAAATCTAGACCCAAATGGCAATGGTACCATAAAATTCTACTTACTAAAAGACAGACCAAATGGCTGATCCTTCACCAGGCCCTTACAGGGAACACCAGAACCACAAGACACTAGAGAGGGTAGGATCACGACTAACCTTAATCTTCTACATCTTCCCTGCCTCCTTCTCCCTCTCCCTCTCTCTCTCTCTTCTCTCTAACTCTTGTATATTAGTTATCTTTTTCCTCATTTTCTTAGTGGGCACTGACCTGTAACTCCCAGAACCAGCATAGGGCTATCATCCACAATGAGCTTTTGATCAGAGAGACCTACAAGGTTTCCTAAAAGACAGACAGATTTCTGTCAGAGTACTTGATGACCCACCAAAGGTTAGTGGTAAGACCCTACTGCTGAAGACACCTTATGGGGTTGACATGCAAAATAGAATGGCATGGCTGGAAGTTGGAAGAGAGTCAGTCCCCAGACATTCAGCGCGTCTAGTGCCAGAAGGTGCTACATGGGCGACTGGGGGAAAATGACCAATATCTGTCCAAGCAACTCATGGTCTAACCTACTTAGCAGCAAATAACTTGTTGTGATGCCCACACAAGTGCAGTGGTGGCACACAGCCATGGTGGGGAACCAACTGTTCTTAATTTGGCTAACTGATCCCCTCACTGGTATGGGACCCATAGCTGGAGCTGGGAAACAAGTCAGAACCATATCCAAGCATAAGCCCACTCGCCAATATCAAGCTACCATCAATCATGGGCTACAAGAGGGTCTACACCTATTAAATTCTCTATAAAAAAGTAAGCCTTATCTCTTTTGTCCTGGTGCTAACTTATTCTCTGTTGGAGAATCTGATTCTCTTTTATAGATAGATGTAGATCCTAAGGAGGGAGTCACCCCATCATACCTCCAAAGGCCCCCGGCTGAAACTAAGAAAAATTGGCGAAACAAGCAACGGTGCTGTATTCCTGATCAACCAGATACCAGCAGAAGGGGGAAAGAGATCAACACAAAGAAAAATCAACTCCTACCAAATCAGAGAGCCAGAGCCTCAGAGGTCCCCAACACCTCCTCACTGAAACAGACCAAAAATGAACCCAATATGGCTCAGGGAAATTTTGCGGAAGAGAGGGCGGAAAGAATGTCAGAGCCACATGTTGGGTCATGATATGCAGAGACATTTATCTTACACATATCTGTGGGCTAACTCCACAATGCATGACCCATATACCTCCACAAGGAGGGGCCAATGGGAGGGGGTAGGTCATGGATGAGCCTAATAATGGTACCAAACTAACTGTATTTGCTGAATACAAAACTAAGTAATAAAGAGAAAAAAATGAAAAAAAAAGTTTTAAAAAAATAAAGAAATTTCTATTTACCATTCGATGTTGAGAAAAATAGTAGCATTAAAAAAATAAATTTTGACTCCAATTCCATACTATGTGCAGAAATTAATACAAACTGTGCCAAAGCCCTTAATGTATTAGCTAAAGTAACTGATAAAAAGCAAAAGTGTAAACATTTTTAGTATTAGATTTTTTTATGTTTTTCTTAGATATGATAAAAGCTACTATCCATAAAAATTTTCCAAAGATTGTGAAAGTCACTACAATTAAAAAATACTTTTTAGTGGATATAATAGAAAAGCAGGAAAGTAATGAAACAACAGCATAATGCAGGGAACTTGCTTAAAATCATACCTGATAAAGAAGCTATAGCCAAGATATGTAATCATCCATGATTTAAAATGACAAATAAGGGCTGGAGAGATGGTTTGGTGGTTAAGGTGTTTGCCTGCAAAGCCAAAGGACCCCAGTTCGATTCTCCAGGACCCATGTAAGCCAGATGCACAAGGAGACATATGCATCTGGAGTTTGTTTGCAGTGGCTAGATGCCCTGGTGCACACATTCATTCTCTCTCTCTCTCTCTCTCTCTCTCTCTCTCTCTCTTCTCTTCCTTTCTCTGAAATATATAAATAAATAAAATAAAAATAAAATGGCAAGTAATTTCACTGATATTTCATTACAAAAGATACAGATACCAGCAATGATTGGATGAAAACTGCTCATTATATATACTCTTTAGGAAAATATGTTTCAAAATCTTAATGAAATACTATTCCACACTAGCTAGGATGACTGCAATCCAAATACACAGGCAATGACAAAGATTGGGATGATGCAGAGATATTGCACTTTCATACCTTGTTCTATGAGAGTGTAAAACAATTCAATTAATTCAGAAATAGTTTTATAGTTATTCAACAAAAATTAATCATGGATGTACACGTTAATTCCCAGCAGATGTTTCAGACTACTGAAAAGTGTCATGTGTCTTTGTTCACAGTAATTTATAGCAGCATTTTCCATGTTAGCTAAAATGTGTGGATGACTTTCAGTCTAGAAATCAATGAATGAATAAATAAAGTGTACCTACATATATAAACTATATTCTTATAAGTTGTGTTTATTCTAAGAAGGTTTTTTTTTTACCAGATTAATATATCAAAGGAGAAAATTTATAATTGGTGAAGTAGATGCAAAATGATTTGAAAAATAAATCAAAATCTTGATGAACAACCACAAAATAACTGTATCTTAAAGAAAAAATTGATTTCCATTCTGGATTAAATTAAAAGAAGTGCCACATATCACAGGTATAGTTAACGGAAAACAAATCTTGTGTTGTGTGTGTTCACATGCCTGAGTGCAGGTGCAAGTATGCCACGGTGCTTGTGTAGGGAATCAGAAGACAGCTTAGGCAAGCAATGTGTGTTTACATTGTTCATTGTTGCATAGGCCATGCCAGCTGGCTGAGCTTCCAGGAAATTCTCCCATCTTAGCTTGTTATCTTGGTATAGGTGCTTGGGTGCAGAATCCCAATGCAGCTCTGGACTTTCATCTGGGATCAGGGGATTCAAAGTCACATACACTGGCAGTCAGAGTTTTATCCGATGAGCGGACTCTGACTTCTAGAGAACGACATATTTCAACTTCAGGAATGAAACAATGATAACCAAGAAGCTAGTCTTTATTTAATATTAAGTGGAAGACCCAGACAGAGCAAAAAAAAAAAAAAAAAACATCAAAACACAATTTAAGAATTGAAATAACATTTTATATGTTACAAAAATAATAATTCACAAATAATGGGAAGGGCTTAGTGTTTAAGGCACAATGCCTGCAAAGCATAACCTGGTTTCAATTCCACAGTACCTATGTAAAATCAAATGCACAAAGTGGTACATGCATCTGGAATTTTGTTTGCAGTGGCTGGAAGCCCTGGAAAGCCCATTCTCATTCTTTCATTCTCTATGTTTGCAAAAAAACAAATCAAATATTTCTTGAAAGAAATACTCTGATTCTCTTCTCAGAAACACAACAGAACATAATTTCTTAAATGTAGAGTAAAATAATAATGACATTTATACAATATGAATATAAATTATATGAAAATAATAAATATAATTAAATAATACTTATAAGCTTATTCTAATAAAATGAAGAGATATCTTGTAAAATTACCAAAAAGACCATGTTTTCTGAGTATCAGGCAATTTCATTCAAATTCTTAAAATTGATATTTATGATGGAAATTGTCAAGTTTAGCCTGTGTTTTGAATGATAATCAAGGGATCACAATGAAAGAAGAAATTTTGTTGCAATGTAGCCATATACAGGACATATTACAGGGGTAGGATTGGTAATATATTGATTTGTTACTGTGATAGAACAAATGCAAGAGCAATGGAACATAAGGCAGCCTAGAATGTGTGCCATGAATGGACCTTCACAGTGGCAAGGCAGCACTGGAAAAATTATGGATTTAAGGTACAATTCAATTCCCAGTACTAATGGAACTGATTTTCAATAGGCAAAAAAAAATGTACAGGATTTATCTCTGCAGAAAATTGGGTCTAGTGACTAAATATATCACTAAAATTGAAACAATCTTCACAAAGAAAGTATACGTGAGTACCTTTTTTGAGCCTCAAACCCTTTGCACTCTCTCTACCTTCTCCCACAAACATTCCTTCTCAATTATCTAGATAATTAATTCTTTATGATATCTAGTCTTCCATATAATTTTAACGTTTCTACAAGACCTAGATGTTGCCCTTTTAAAATGTGTAATTGTCAATATCTCATACACCATGAATATCATCCTATTTAAGTATACTGTTATCACTGTAGGATAAATAACATCCTAACGTAGTAGATGACTCATTTATGATATGAATGCATGTTTTTATTTTATTCTTATTTATTTATGAGAGAGACAGAGAGAGGAAAGAATCAGTGTCCCAGGGCTTCTAGCCACTGCAAACAAACCTCAGATGTATGTGCTACCGTATATATCTGGCTTATGTGTGTTCTGGGGCATCAAACTTGGATCCCTAGGCTTTGCAGACACACAACTTAACTGCTAATCAATCTCTCCAGCCCAATGTACATGTACTTTAATCTTCCTGTCTTGCTAGTAAATATAAAATTCCAGACTGGAACATTCCTTGAGCTTTTTGAATGTGCCCTTAAATACCATTACTACGAGTAACAAACATGAGTAGTACCATTTTCTGCTTGAATTAAACAAATTTATATACACTTTACTTGCATGGCTTGAATTTTTCTTTTGTTTAATAAATCTTACCAATCTTTACAGCATTCAGCTTTTATATATTTTTGTTTTGCATCTAAGACTTATATATGTAGTACATATTGTTACTTGAGTGAAATTTGTGATATAACCTAATGTAATAATACATGTAATTCCCACTGTTCCATGAGTGTAATAATTAGATTTTCAAAGTTCTTCACATCAACTGTAACTTCTTCAGTGGATTAAGTTTTCATTTATGTGGTGAGTGATCTCCTTATAGTTCTTCATTCATTGATTTGTTCTCACTATTATCCCATAATATACATGGAGAATGCTCATTTAGCACTGAATTTAGTTCGGAAGCTATCCTCCACTCTTAGCTCTCTTTATGTGAATATTTGCTGGTCAGAACATGGACTACTTTTATCAGAGCACATTAGAATTAATTTATTTTCTGTACCTTATCATATTGTCTGGTGCATGTTCTCTACACAAATCTCCACTCTAAGAATAATTTAAACATTAATAACCTAACTAGCATATTGCTAACTGACTAAGTCAACAAATAAAAGATATCTCAGGTTTTGAAAAGACACCATTCTCCTTTTACAATACTACCTTTTGTGGAAACCAAAATTTACATTTCAAAATCTCCTTCCTTCATACTAGGAGATTCTATCCTCTACATGCCTGTATTTTATTTTATTTTTTGTTTTGAACAGTGCTTTGGGGATCTGTTTTACCACTAAGTGATATAAATGTCAAATGAAAATTTTCATTATGTTTGCTGTCATTCAAGAATCTAAGAATAGTGTATTAATAGAAGCTATAGAGTTTTCTAATGTGCTCTTTGGGGTGATTTTATTGTATCAGAGGATATGACATATATAAACTCTAATAGAAATTTCCTTAGAGAGATTATAAAACACAGCTTTCATGAAAATAATTTTAAATTCATTGATTATGACCTTATTGCTGTAGCTTCTTGCTTTATTTCAAAATAGTGCCAATGCATTAGTTTTAAGCTTAATTCTCACAGTGACAGAAGAAATCCATGAATAGAAATAATTTCTCTGAAGGTATAAATAATTTTACCAATAAAATTAAATGTTGAAAAACTGGTTGCATTAATCCTAACAGCACTGAGGCTATTAGATTGTCATTTCCAGTAACTATTTTCTACAAAGCCACAGTATTTAGTTGTTAACTTTCTGTATTTTTTAAAAAACTTTTAATGTACTCATTTGAAGTAATAACTCAGATATCTTTCCCTAGGAATTTCCCCATTATTTTCCCTTCCAAGATAATATTATAATGATTTAGACCCAGGTGCCACTACCAGCCAGGGTAGCCAGTAAGCAAAAGACAGCTGCCACTGTGAGTTAAATATATTTTATATCTTTCCATGTGGGAATTTTGGAAAAGCACATTCAACACAAGGTCAGCAAAACACTTCTGAGGTTCACAGTTCATCAGGGAAATCAGCAGAAGGGCTGGCAGCAGCTGGAACATATGCTAATCATCTTGGCATCAGTTGCAATTTTCACCACAAGATATCTCAGGATTTCCATTATTAAAAATGCATGAGATACAAGTAGTCACCTTCTACCTCTCAAGTCCAGTAGGCTATGCTAGCACCTTAGAGGAGTTTGATATCATTTGGTCATCTGGGTGGGTATATTTTAGAAGGGTTCTATATTCAACAGGACCATCACATGCATTCTGTTTGCATTATATTATGCATATTCATCATAAGTCCAGTATCCTTCACAGGAACTCAGCATAGTTATTTTTTATCATTTACAATTCTAGATCTTTGCACATGATAGGTTTGCAATAACCATAGTATAAATGGATAATTCTTAAACATATTAGAAGCTTTTCTATCTTGATAACTTTTAAATCCTAACCAAATGTCTAAATAAAGAATTAAAATGAAGCTATTTATCTTTATTATTATTATTGATGCTTTTTCCATTTACATAAATCTATATATTTTAGACAGGTTGTAATCTTGTATCCCTTCATTCCTGGTCTCATTTCCCTGAGGCATTACTCAGTAGAGTCTTTGGTGTTCACTTTATGGTAGTTAGGGCCTCTGTCAATCTCTGGTGGGGGGCTATGCCTTAGGATATTTCTACTCATCTGTGTCTCTTACAGTCGTTGTGCCCCCTCTTCCACAACAGCCTCTAAGCCTTGGTGGGAATGGTTTGTTTTTAGTATTGAGTTCTCTGAAGACTCTGTATTTCTGTTATGTGTTTCAGTTCTTGACCTGTGTGTTGCTATTTTTCTGGAGGCTGTTGTCAAGCTATCATTAGGAGCAATACTTGTCACTGCTTCCTCTATAGGTTTTTCTCGGCCCTGATGAACATGAACATGGTAGAGGTGGTATATCTCATGCTGGGAAGTTGCTGTCTTTTCTTGTTGAAATAATGGCTGTTGGATCTCCCCAGTATTCTCTGCCATGTGTAAAATAGCAGATCCTCTAACCAAGGGTGAAAGCAGCATTGATTAAGGGGGGCGTAGGATAACTTCAGAAAAACTGGTTGTCAAATAAAGGAGCCTAGTATTTTTATGGCAAATAAATCAGTCTCTCATTTATTTCAACTGCATCATCAATCTTTTTGTTAATTGGAAGGCATTTTGTCAATGAAATGAAAAATTAGTATTTTCCATAGGAAAAGGCCACAGAGTAAACACTATTTGCTCTGAAAAATGATCTGCAAAGTACTTTTCTGAAATGATTCCAAGTTCTAAAAAAAAAAAAAAAAGTTATCTGTTGGCTGGAGAGATGGCCTGAAGGTTAAGACATTTGCCTGTGAACCCTAAGGACCCAGGTTCAATACCCCAAAGCCCATATAAGCCAGATGCACATGGTGGCATATGTATTTGGAGTTTCTTTCAGTGGATAGAGGACCTGGCATTTTCTCTCTGTGTCTCTCTTATAAATCAATCAGTAAATAAATAAGTAAAAAATAAATAAAAATATTTGTGTGTGTGCATGCTCATGTGTGTGAGGGGGAGGTGGAACACCAACTGTGTGTTTGCTTTGGCAAATAGAATGCCATACACTTGTGCAACATTTTGTCAGACTTTTCCTCTGTGGCTGGGGCATTGAATCCTGATAATCAGGCTTTGTAAGTAAGTGCCTTTATTCACTGATCATGTCCCCAGTTCCATGCAAAGGCTTTTAATTATTTTTATATTAGCATAATAATGATACCACCAAATAAGTGATATGAAGATGTTAAATTTTATATAGAAGGCATTTCCAAACACAATTAGAAAACAAGAGCAGGTTGGAAGAAATATGAGACTCCTCAATCTTATATGTGTGTACTGAATAGTAAAAGAGCATATATCTTCCCCTTATTCTTGGCTGCCAAGATTTGTGAAGCCTGGTAAAAGTTTACTGCTAGGCATGTGCTATTATCTACACCAATTCCATTGAAAAATACAAGTGCTTGATTCTGAGTGAACAATATTTGTACCTTTCCCCCTGAAATTTTTATTTTGCTTTTGTTAAGCTTAAGGGGACAAACAGTATTTAAATATACCCTTGTCTTGGTCTGGAAGTGGGCAGTTGCCCAATATGCTTATAAAAGACTAGTATGAGTGTTCAATTGTTCTGAGATCTCAGTTGAACATTCAGAGATCCTCTAATGGTGGCCTAGGACATTATAAACTCAGTATTGTATATCTGTCTGTAAATGAGCCAATCACATCAGTGTTTTTCAGATCCATTTTATGGAAACAAAATATAAAAAATTAGGCAACCACAGAAACACTTCTACACATATTCCTACCCCATTACAGTGATGCATTTTAATGCTTTTCTAATTTCACCTAATTAGAATGTCTAAAAGAGAAGAGAACACCATGTGTCATAGTCAGTTTCAGGTGGCTGGGATGAACTTCCAAACCAGACACAGTTTATAGGAGGAAGAAATTTATTGAAGCATATACATCTAGGGAAAGTTCCATAATGGCAAAAAAGAAAAGAAAAGGAAAACTCTAAAAGAAAGAGTTAGAAAAAATATCAGCCAAACACTAGGGAACCCAGACAGAGTTCAAGAACTCTTCATACCTTAGGCTGAAATTCATATCTGCCCCAGTAACACTTCTAGGGATGGCCCCCGAGATCTGCCCACAGTGACACCTCCTCCAGCCAGGTGGCTGGAGATCTGTGTTGAAAGCTTTAATAAACTCCTGCATCTATTGGGGGACATCCATTCAAATTACCATACCATGTGACCTAATACATCACCATTGCCTTCCTAGAAATGTCTAATTCTAGGAACTTTGTCAGTTATGTCATAGGGGTGAAATTCAGTACTGCAGGATTTTCAGAGCATTAGTTCAACTTCTAAATAGACATAAAAGGATGGTCCATCCATTTTCAAGGATAAATAGGATTTCATGCACTATTTTTGGCCATAAAAAAGAATAGGTAAGAAGTTCAGGGTCTTCTTTCTGGACAACACTTTTTTTTTTAAATAACATATGGTCTTTCTTATGGCATTCTGTTTTTCTGTAGGGTAAGCTTTTCACTAAATATGATGAGCATTTTATAGCAGGACAGGGGGGTCATCAGGTCACTGTGTTCGGCCCCATTATGTCTCAAACAGAATATGCAATCTGTGAAAGCCTCACAAAGGACAAGGTAGAAAATTGAATTTTACATCTCTCAAATCTTGTGGTTGCATGCAGAGATATGCAATCTGAAATAAAAGTATTTGGTAAAATACAAGAGATAGTTGTACTTATTTGTGAGATTTACAATTAAATATGTGATGGAGTCATACATGTAGTGCAAAGAACATTAGTGTAAGTTGTTTTTTATTAGAAAAATAGAGGGATTACATGATAGCTAGACAACACTCAAGTGTTCTGAAGATCACTGTTTACTCCTTTAATTTCTTTTTCCTCATCATTAAGTTCTGTATTAGATGTTATTTAATGGGTGTCATACTCTAAAGCTTTTATACCTACTAATGAATGGTATCAATAAGTCATGATATAGATGAATGTTTATGCTTCCCATTCTGTGTTTCAGTTTGATCAATCTTTAATATGAATTTACCGAACAAATTTTATTCCAATATTTTATGTAAAGTTTTATATTTTCTTTATAGTACATACATTTTTTGAAAAAATTTTGTTTACTTTTATTTATTTATTTGAGAGTGACAGAGAGAGAAAGAGGCTGAGAGAAAGAGAGAGAGAAAGACAATGGGTGCATTAGGGCCTTCAGCCACTTCAAACAAACTCCAGATGCATGTGTCCCCTTGTGCATCTGGCTTACGTGGGTGCTGGGGAATCGAGCCTGAACCAGGGTCCTTAGGCTTCACAGGCAAGCACTTAACTGCTAAGCCATCTCTCCAGCCCAATACATAATATTTTTTGAGAAAACATGAATTAAGTGATTTTCTTTCTCTTCACAATACATGAAGAAAAGTTTCCCTCTTACACTTTGTCTCTATGTTATTCCTTTATACAACACACACACACACACACACACACACACACACAGTACTGAGAAGATACACTCAGCTTCACGGTGAACTCCAACACTTCTGAGGCCTCCTTAGGCCTTTAGGCTTGCACAGGAAGTGCTCTTAACTCTCGAGCCATGTCTTCAGCCACAGATAAAAATTTTTAAATAATTAAATGCAACTAAACTTCAAACCAGTAATGTGTGTTAGATGCAGCTCTTATGAATAATGGAGAGGGGGACGGGAGAGATGGCTTAACGGTTAAGCGCTTGCCTGTGTAGCCTAAGGACCCCGGTTCGAGGCTCAATTCCCCAGGACCCACGTTAGCCAGATGCACAAGGGGGTGCTGGCGTCTGGAGTTCGTTTGCAGTGGCTGGAGGCCCTGGCACGCCCATTCTCTCTCTCTCTCTCTGCCTCTTTCTCTCTCTGTCTGTTGCTCTCAAATAAATAAATAAAAATAAAATTTAAAAAAAATAATGGAGGGGAAGTCAAAATACAGAAATGCATAACAAGTTACAAACTAATGTTTAACTCCATCAAAAGTATAAATGTTGTAAAGAAAAATCTAACAGATAATCCACATGAATGTCCTGTACTTTAAGTTCAGTTAATGTCTACCTTATTTTTAAAAATTCCTTACTGACAAATCTCTGGTGTATGTGCTTTTCATGATAGCATAAATATCATTTATTTTTCATTTAAAGTTCTACTATCATATAAATGCATAGTTTCCCTTTTAACTGTTATATACAGTTTTTTTTTTCTTTCCTATTAAGAGTAAATAATTACGGTAGGAAATATCTGTTAAACTCATGTCTTGGACTTGGGGCACTAGAATATTAGGAGATCATTTACTGATTATTTTGGGGAAGTGATTAATCCTAAGAATTGTGGGGGCATTAGTAAATAAAACCACCAAAGTATTAGTTGCAGGAGAAAAGGAAGATAGACATACCTCTGCAAAAGTGACATAGGAATTGAGGATATTCTTAGCTAGATATTTAAATTTCACCAACTAGATATATGATGTCAAGTAGATAGTATAACTTCTATGACTTTTGCATTTTCATAAACAATAAAAATATTTTCCCAACCATTTAGAAATTGTGATTATAATATTGAGTGCATTATTATACATAGAAAAATTAGTATGAAGGTTTTTTAAACTATAAAACTCAGTTTTATAAAATTGAGTATTTTTATCTGGGCATGGTGCTACACACCTATAATGCCACCACTTGTGAGGCTGAGGAGAAGGATTGCTATGAGTTCAAGGCCAACTTTGACCTACAGGGTGAGACCCTACCTAGAGAAATCAAAAAGAAAAATGTATTCTTTATATAATGTGGATGATTTTATAAAAGTATAATAATTACAAATGAACTTTGGTAAAATTATATTAAAAGAATTGAATTAAGAAGCAATAGAGCAAGGAGTCTTAATTTTTTAGAAAAATTATTGTCAAAAGGAATTTGAAGGAGTATTCTATGGATACCAGTTGGGGTTCTGTGACATAACTAACTGCACATTTGGACATATTTAATCCCTCTAATCTTCAACTACCTGTTCTGAAGTATTTTATAAGAAATATTATTTTGGTGGGGCATGGTGGTGCATTGAGTACTAACATAAGCTCTTTACACTGTGTGTCTCCTACTCCATTTGCCCATGTTATTGAAAGGTAATACAGAGCTACTTCTGAGACTCTGACTTCCAAACCACTAAATACCAAATTATGTTTTTATCACTTTCAATGGGTAAAGAAATATCTGCTATCTAGCATGTTCCCAGGAGTAGAGTGCCACACTTCATCCAATAGTCTTACCCTGGATTACTTCTTTGGCTTTGCAAACCAATTTCTCAGCATCACCCTTTACCTGATGCCTCTGTCTGTATTTTCAGAGGCCCAGTGACCAGCCCACATGAGAACATTGAATTTTCCTTCTTCCTTAATTCTTCTGCTTCTGGACAGTGTAAATAATCTTGCTAAGATCTGGCTAAGGACTATTTGATCCCTGCACATGTTCTCTGAGCTTTCTCAATCTGTGGTTTATTGTTTGTTGTTAATTTTAGAAAATTCTTCATCATTATCATTGCATATGCTTTTATCCTACCATTTTCTTCATGTTACTATGCCAGTTATGCATGCTTCTAGTTCTTGAAATCACACCACAGTTATTGGGTGTTCTGTTTTGTTGTTGTGTTTCTTATTCTTTGTTACCGTGGCACTGTGGTATGGAAAATTTTGTCAGCATTTCTTCACGTTCACCTATTTGGGTTCAGCCATGTGCAGCTTGCTAATGTGCATTGTGAAAAATTCTTTATTATTATTATTATTATTACTGTGGCTTCTAGCCCAATATTTATTTATTTGCTTGTTCATTTATTTATTTTGAGGTAGGGCCTAGCTCTAGCTAAAGCTGACCTAAAACTCTGTAGCCCAAGCTAGCATCAAACTCACAGTGATCCTCCTACTTCTGCCTCCCCAAGTACTTGGATTAAAGGTGTGTGCCACCACCCTCAGGCCACATTTCCTTTTGATTCTAAGAACTTCAATCGATCTGCTTAAATTACATACCTAGTCTTGCAAGCTATTTGACTTTCCAGGAAAGGTCTTACTATATTAACCATGGTTACTTCAACCCCCTGTCTTGTACTTACATTTGTATCATAATGAATTTGTTGCTTGCTTTCTTTTTTCTTAGCACAACTGTTTTTTTTGTTTGTTTGTTTGTTTGTTTGTTTTTAATTCTCTAAAGTGTAGACATACTGTGAAGGTAGTTGTAAAGGACTGTAAGCCTAAGATATTTCAAGCTATGTGAAGTTATCTGGGAATAACAGATAATCTACAAGGAAGTAGGCTGTGTTTAAAGATTGCTACAGCTGTCTGGTCAGAACTTTTGTTTTGGGCTTTCCTTGGATCAGTGTGAAGTCTTCCTTAAGTACATACCTTTATAGCTTTGCTTCACCTGACCTGCATTGTCAGCACACTCAAGAACAATTGCGGGAGGATTTTGTGGGAAAGGGACACTTATGTAATCACAACACATTACCTGTGTGTCCTGGTAGGGAGGACTTTTCATAAATTTCTAATCTTCCCAGTTGCTTCTGTTTGCTTGAGAGAAAAACTAGAGTACTCTCTAGATGAAACAATGGACAAGATAATGAAGAGTTTTCTCAACTGGAGATCAAGCAAGACTTCAGTGTGGAGAATCTTAGGGAGTATTTTGGAATCTTGTCTCTCCCTATCTTCTGGTCAGGACCATAGATTGATCTTTGCTAGTTCTTTGTGAAACCCATAAAATTTTGCTCACTTCACTGGAAATTGTAGTCCCTGATATTTCTCATTGTCATGCTCCACATTGTGCCTCTAATATTGCAGGAGTTCTTTCTATCAAATGATTCATGTAGCTTTCTGCTCCATATCAGTAACTCCACTTGAGAGATTCTCTGTATCCTCCTGCCTCTTGAAGTTCGCTCTGAAAACTCATTTCTCTGATGAGTCCAGGGAAAGGTGTTTTCCCTCTATCTGGCTTTTTTTCTTGCTGTAATATGAAAATGATGGACACTGAGTTTGTCAGAGCTGTGCTATGTTTCAAAATAATACTTCCAGTAATGCCACAGAGCACAATGGCAGTTTTTATAAATGGAGAAACCTTGGAAGTGATAGAACTAAGCAACTGTTCTTACATGTTACTTATTGTTCTGATACAGTCATTAATCAATAGAAGTGATCAGAATATGGGAAGATTATTGGAAGTTTCAATCTGGGAGGCTGAGTATTTGGGTGTAATTTCTTAGATGTCAATACAAGATTTCTTATATATTATTTATAATATTTCATATAGTAGTTGCACATAGGAATTGTCATCATTTATAAAATAAAGAAAATATTTTGTTTTAAAAAGTATGCATTTTTCTTGGATAAAAACAAAGAATATTGAACAGAATAGATACCTGGGAAAACTTATGTTCTCAATAGCTATGCATTTTCATGATGATGATATAAGCCTGTAATTTGAAAATTTGTTATAAACAGACTGTGTGGAGAGCATAAGGGAAATGGAAAATGGATTTCTTCCACTCCTCTAGGTTCTTTGCCTGGGGAACAAATCACATTGTCATAAAGCCAACTAACAGTAGAAAAAAAATCATTTTCATTCTGCATGTGCACTTAGAACTCCCACAACAGTGTGAGGCTCAGAGAAGAACCAGGTTCTTGAAATTTAGGTAGCACCTGAACCACAGCAGTAAAGAAGAGTTTGTGGCTCCTAAGGTGAGGGAAGCAACAGACAGATAAGAGCAGGAAATGTTTGGTGAATGTTTGTCATGCTGTGAAGGTCTTTCAGGTGGTGAAGCTGTGTCTCAGCAGCTCTCTTACCGGCATAGGTACTTGTATGAGCAAATGTTTCCTTTGTAGATGTATTGTACCAGAAGGTAGCTTTCCCACCTGTCTAGAGTTTGTTTATTTCAATGTCTTCATATTGGCAAAGTGTCAAAAAGGCAAATTTGGAGTGGCATATTGTGGCCCACTGTCATTTTTCTTCCCTTAAATAGGTATCAGGGCAGTGAAAATGGTATGTCTTTCCTTGCCTTGCTCTCCATCAGTCACTTTTTTTTCTACAATTTATCTCAATGTGTTATTATAAATATTTTCTGGAAAAAAAAAAAAACCCTGAATATCCAAAGCCTACCAATTCATTTGCCAGTATAAAGATTGTCGGCTTAATTCTTTCTTGGACCTCTGAACTATCTTCTTTTTCTCATTCCTCAGTTTTAATACCCTAGCTATCCACTTGCTTAGGGGTTACTTATGGCTATATCTTTTTCTTCTATGCCCGTCCTTGCATATATAAAGCTATACCCCCTTTTACATATAAAAATAATATTATTTCTTCATTATTCTTTTCATATGTATAGTTCATTTTTTAAATCAAGATACTTACTATGCCTTGACATATGATTCATTCATTATGAATCATTAAGATGCTGAAATTCAGACATTATATTACACAACTCTCCAAGCTCTTACTTGGGGACTTCTTGCCTCACTGTTGCCTAGAGTAACAGACAGCTTCAGTTTCGCTGAGATGAACTTCCAGACCAGGCATAGTTGTGGAGGAAGGGATATTTGTTGAAGCTCACAGACCCACGAGAAGTTCCAAAATGGCAGAAGAAGCTGGCCTGCTTTCACAGGACCAAACACACAGAGAGAAGCACAAGCCTAAAGCCAAAAGCTACACAGCACAGCACACTTCAGGAACTCCAGCTAGGCACATATTACATATCTTTAGATTGAAATCTCAAACCTACCACCACACCTTAAGATCCGCCCAGTGACACTGCTTCCAGCCAGGTGGGTGCAAATGCAAACTACAAACTAATAAACCACTGAATATAATGGGGGCCATCTATTCAAACTACCACACCTAGGAAGCATTTGGATGAATTAGAGAGTTTCGTACCCTTGTGTGCTATATTACATGGCAGAGCATACACTGCATCCAGAGATTTTTACTTGGAAATCCACAAAACAACGCTTTGTCTTTTCAAGAATCTGATGGGCTGGAGAGATGGCTTAGTGGTTAAGCGCTTGCCTGTGAAGCCTAAGGACCCCGGTTCGAGGCTCAATTCCCCATGACCCACGTTAGCCAGATGCACAAGGGGGCGCATGCATCTGGAGTTTATTTACAGAGGCTGGAAGCTCTGGCACGCCCATTCTCTCTTTCTCTCTCTCTCTCTCTCTCTCTCTCTCTGCCTCCTTCTCTCTGTCACTCTCAAATAAATAAATAAACAAAAAAAATTAAAAAAAAAAAAAGAAAGAATCTGATGGATATCATACTATGTAAATGTTGTGTGTCATGCAGAAAACTTTTATAAAAACCTGACTACTGGGCTGGAGAGATGGCTTAGCAGTTAGGGTGATTGCCTTCTAAGCCAAAGGACCTCAGTTCGATTCCCCAGGGCACCAAGTGGTGCATCTGGAGTTTGTTTGCAGCAGCTGGAGTCCATGACATTCTCATTCTCTCTCTCTCTCTTTCTCTCTCTGCCTCTTTCTCTCTTTCTCTCAAGTAAATAAATAAAAATGAAATATTTTAAAAAAAGGTTTGACTACTGCTTCAATTATCTGAGCCTCATCAACTGGCTGGGGCTAGAAAGTGTTAGTTTAATATGTTTTCTATGCTTACCTGTCAATCCTTCTGGCAATAAAAATAACATGTAAGTATGGTAAATATTGTTTTAATACATAATGGAGTGTAGCTCACTCAGCAGGGAACTATAATCCTTTGATTGAATTTAGAATTCAGAAGCACCAGTATTGAACATTTGAACTGTCTCCTCACCTTTCCTAGATCAGAAATAAATAAATAAATATATCTATATATCTCTATCTATCTATCTATCTATCTATCTATCTATCTATCTACTTATTCCGGGCATGGTGGTGCATACCTTTAATCCAAGGACAAGGGATCGCCGTGAGTTCGAGGCCACCCTGAGACTCCATAGTGAATTCCAGGTCAGTCTGGGCTAGAGTGAGACCCTACCTCAAAAAACCAAAAAACAATATATGTGTGTGTGTGTGTGTGTATGTGTGTGTGGTGTAGATTTATAGAAACATGAACAGCAATATTTCCCATTATGTTCATGTGTATCAAGTTTATTATTATAATGAAAATACACCACAAAATTAATTGATATCTTTTAATCAAATATATACATTTTTATTAAAAATACATATTTTCTCTTGACTTTAAAACCACATCATACCTTATGTCACTCAACACTCATCCAAATCTTCTTAAGTGTTAAATTATGATACCATTATTTAGTCATTTGGATGCCCTACTTATTATTAACATTTTATTCTTTAAGTATTTTCTACAAGTTCTTCAAGAATATATGTTGCATTTTATAAGATAACTAAGAAAATTGATTCTATGTCTCAAAATGTTAAGGAATTTTGGGAGAAATATATTATAGATTATGAAATTTACAATGTGGGTCCTCACTGAAAATGGAACATATATTGTAGAGCTTTCAAACTTTTGAGGATCTATCAGTATATTGCATAGATGATGTGATAGAAAATTTTTATATCTCATACCAAAATTATTTTTTCTGAAGGACTACAGTTTAAACATTGCTTAAGTGGTAGAATCAACTTTGAGGATACTTTTACATATCTATTTTGTACATCTGAAGTATAACTTGAATTTTTAAAAAAACATGTAATTATGCTTCTTCTTTAAAAATACTTCCATGATTAGATATCAGCAATAATGTATGGTTTGAAAAAGACCAACTCAAAAATTACATACTTACTAATGTGGTAATACAACATTTCTAATGGTTCATTTTTGAATATTTTTGAATATTTTATAATATTTTCATGTATATAACTTGATCATATGTCTTAACTGAAATGTATTCACATAAATTATATTAAAATAATTAAGATAGGAAATATTTTTTTGAAGAATGGAGTGAGTAGGCTTGAAGACTCTAAGAGTAATAGTTTTTAAGACTCAGTTCTAGAATATCAGTGAAATCCTGACTTAATGTGTAAGATGAAATCATAAGGTGAGAAATGGAAGAAAACTGCTAAGCTCATATGGTGTGACAAAATTCTGATTTTCATTTTAAATACCAAATGTTAACCTCTCTAGAAACTATAAGCATGCAAACAAGACACAGGAACAAAGATCCACTATGCTTCAGCAAGATTGTATTATTATGTCAAGATAAATACAAGCCATTTTGTAAAATGTGTCTATTTATGTTGTTATCCCAAAAATTATGTTATTTTTATAACAGTATTTATTACTGAATTCACTGTACTTTTAACAATTCTTAGAAAGTAAGTCACAACAGAAAGATGTATACTAGAGAACTGTAATTTGTGTAAATGTAATCAAATAATTTTGTAAATAATTTAAAACTTTGTAAGCAATTTAGATTATGCCTACTATTATTAGCAATAACAAATTTAAACTTGTGTTTATTATACTTATATTAATAATATGGCTCTGCTGCTTATACATAGATAAGATTTCAATAGTTCATAATCTTTAATTTAAGTAAACCAATTCAAATCCATTAAGATAAAATATAATTGCATCCCATATACATTTGAATGCCAATGCAAGGTCAGGTGAACTATACCAGACTATAAATATATTTCTGTTCTATGGCACCATCCTCCCTCCCTCACACGCAGAGTAAATACTCTCCCCAATGAAATTTTTATTGGATGGTTATTTTAATACTACATAGTTACATATCTGAGAACATACAGAATATGCTCTAATGTATTTTGGAATTTTATATGAATGGTAAAATATTGTAGACAAAAGTACTTAAATTTTCTTGACATTTCAAATAACTAGGTATGTTTTTCAACATGTCATCTGCCTGTAATTTTCCAGGCTAAACAATTTGAAGAAAAGTTACTCTTCACTGGCAGTAAAATTTTCATCTTCACTGAATATTACCAAGTTGTGTTTCTAGAATGTATTTTAGTGGATTGAATGAGTATTTTAAAGTATTGGTAATACAAATATATAGTTATTAGGAAAATATTTGGCATTTGATGAATAATGTATCATTTTTATTTCATACAGACTTGGAAAATATAATTAAACATAAAAATTCTGTCTGTCTTAAAGATTATGCATTCTTTAAAAAATCATTTTTTTATTTTAGTCAACTTGGACATAATTTTTATTCATCCTCTCTCGTATTTAATCTGTAGAATAGATCTGTCCCCTCAGAGGTCCATATGTTCACCATAGTAACCAGATCTCTCTCTTGCCTATTCTAGCTCCTATGCTGTTCTATGTATATTAAAGAAGACTCCCTGCCAACCACCTCATTGTAAAATATTATGTCAGTTGATTAATATAGGTAATTCATATCTATGTTATAGACAACAGAGACTACATGTTCAATTACTTTGGTTTTGAAGTACTTTTAAAAAATATTTTATAAAATTCGCCAGGCATGGTAGCACAAGCCTTTAATCCCAGCACATGTAAAGCTGAGGGGTAGGAGGATATTGAGACCACTCTGAGATGACATAGAGAATTTCAGGTCAGCCTGGCCTAGTGCAAGACCCTACCTCAAAAACTGAAACAAGGGCTGGATAAGGTGCTTGTCTGTAAAGCCTAAGGGCTCATATTCAACTCCTCAGTTCCTACATAAGCCAGATGCACAGTGATCCATGTGAACAATGTAGCACATGCACACAAAGGGGCAAACACATGTAGAGTTTGATTTCAGTGGCTGGAGGCCCTAGCACACCAAATGTCACCCTCTCTCTCTTGCATAAAATAAGCCAGTCTGTTGGGCTTGCCTCAAAAAAAGAAAGAAAGAAAGAAAGAAAGAGAGAGAGAGAGAGAGAGAGAGGAAGGAAGGAAGGAAGGAAGGAAGGAAGGAAGGAAGGAAGATAAAATTCATCAATAATATCTTGCATATGTTTTTAAAAGCTAAAAAAATATATATATATGTATATACTATATTCCATTTTCTCAGCAGTTACTATAAATTGCATTGCCCTCAATATTTGTTAATTTATGTTCACCATGAGTATATAAAATTGTAAACAGTAATGATTTGGGGGGGGGTTGATGTATTTGTTGTTGATGAACTGACCTCATAGTGTTTTAAAAGTGTAGATTCCTATAAATTTGACATGTGCACATACTGAAAATATTATAAGCAATGAGTATGCCTTCATTTATGTTATTGCAATGGCTACAATTTTCTCTCATGTACTTAATACTAGTTTCTTGGATGGAAACCTCATTAATGATTCTTAATGGAAGAAATAAGTGTTTATTCATTTATGAGACACTATATATTTTCACGGATTTTCTCAATTTTTTCTCCCTTATTTTGATATTTGCAAAAGAATTATTATTTATAAGTGCTGAGTTTTCTCATTTTTATAATCAGTTTATATGATAATGGATTTTCCTCTATAATCTATCATTGTTGTTTTGACTATTATTCAGATATGACAAAGTCTCTTAACTTATCTGCTGAAAGGACATCATTTTGAGCAACATTGGATTCTGTTTCTTAATATTTTGGGGTATTTAGGGAATTCATAATGATTTTATGCACTTACGAACATTTCCATGTACAGGATTATGATTTTCTGCCATCTGATTAAGCATGGGGATAACTTTGTTCTCATGGCCTTATTATAGTGGCATGTACTCTTCATTTTCTCTGTAAGAGACTTTGTAAAATTGCAGCTAATTCTTTTTATTATCATTACTATTTTTTTGTAGTGAGTGAATACAGTCAAGTTGGTACCATAGTTAGCCTCTTCCTTGTCCTCCCTGCTCCACGGGGAGCCTCCTTGTTGGGGTATATTGGTCATGCATTGTGGGGTTAGTGTTTAATTTCAGGTCGGAGGAAATATCTGTGGGTGTCATGACCCAACATGTGGCTCTGTGGCTCTGACATTCTTTCCTCCCCCTCTTCCACAAATTTCCCTGAGCCATGTTGGGTTCATATTAGGTCTGCTACTGTGTTGAGATCTTGGGTGCCTCTGTGTCTCTGGCTATCTGGTTTGGTAGGGGTTGATTGTTCTTTGTGTCTATCTTCTTAACTGTTGTGCTAGTTCCTGGTTCTCCAAGAAAACAGCATTATTGCATGTTTCCCCAATTATTCTTAGTTTCAGCTGGGGCCCTTTTGAGGTATGATGGGATGGTTCTCTCCTTAGGATCTGTGTCTATCTGAGAAAGCGAAGCAGATTCTCCAATGGAGAGTAAACTTAGCAACAAATAACTGTGATAACCATTGCTTTTTTAGAGAGAGTTTAGTAGATAGTGGGTTCATTTTTGGAAATGGTTCTGACTTGTTTCCCAGCTCCAGCTATGTTCCACTGAGCAGATCATTTAGCCAAATGAGAGCAGTCGGTTTCCCACCATGGCTAGGCGCCACTATTGCACTTGTATGAGCTTCACGTCAGATTGTTTGCTGCTAAGTAAGTTAGACCACGTGTTGCTTGGGCAGATATTGGTCTTTATCCCCCAGTCACCCATGTAGCACCTTTCAGCACTAGACATGCTGTTTGGGGACTGACTCTCTTCTAGCTTCCAGCCATGTTGCTCCATGATACATACCAACAGTATATGGTGTCTTCAGCAGTAGGATCTTACCACTAACCTATGGTGAGTCCTCAAGCATTCTGCCACAAATCTGTCCTTTTTTGGAAAACCTTGTAGGTCTCTGTGATCAAAAGCTCATTTTGGATAATTACCACCTGCTGGTACAGGTCAGCAGCCAAGAAGAGAAGGAAGAACCAGAGAAGTGATATAAAAGAGATTGAGAGATGAGAGAGAAGAGAGAGAAAGAAGCAGAAATAGGAGGAGATAATAAAAAGTTTTTGTCATACCCTCTGCAGTGCCTTGTAAATCTGATGTTCCCTCTAAGGGCCTGGTGGAGGTTCAGCCATTTGGTCTGACTTTTAAGATGTAGAGTTTCCTGATACCATGCCTTTGGGGTCCAGTTTTGTGTCTCCCCCCTTCCTTACTCTCCCCACCTTCCTATTGTCCGGTCATTGAGATTCTTGGTAGGTATGTCTGCGACTTGGGTAGATTCAGGTTAGGAGCTGTAGATGAGTGAGACTATGCAATGATTATCTTAATGTGATTGGGTGAGTTCACTGAAAAAAAGAACTCTTCCAAGTTCAACTATTTTTCTTCAAATTTCATTGTGTCGGTTTTCCTTACTGCTGTATAGAATTCCATCATATAGATATACCACATCTAAGTTATCCATTCATCTAGTGATGGGATCTGGGTTGATTCCAGCTCTTGGCTATTACCAATTGACTAGCTATAAACATGGTTGAGCAAATCTCTCTGAGCTGAGGCATGGAGCTTTCAGGGTACATGCCCCATAAGAGAATAACTGGGTCTGTTGATAACTCTATAGTCAGTTTTTCTTTTTTCAGGAGCCTCCATATTGCTTTTTAAAGTGGTTGTACCATCTTACATTCCCAGCAACAGTGGATGACAGTTCCTGTTTCTCCACATCCTTGCCAGCATTTATTTTCATTTGACTTTTTGATATTTGCTATCCATACTGGGGGAAGGTGGAATCTCATAGTAGTAATAATTTGCATTTCCCTAATGATTAGGGATGATGAACATTTCCTTACGTGTGTTTTTGCCATTTGTATTTCTTCCTCTGTGAACAGGCTGTCCAGTTCCTTGTCCCTATTTTGTGAGTAGGTTGTTTGACCTCCTCAATTTATTTTTTGAGTGTTTTAAGTTTTCATGGTATAGATATTTCATTTCCTTGGTTAAGGTTATTCCAAGGCACTTTTTTTGTTGTTGTTGTTGTTGCTATTGAAAATGGGATAATGTCACTTATTTCTTTCTCTGTATCTTTGTCAATTGGGTATAGAGAGGCTACTGATTTTTGTACATTAATTTTGTATCCTGCTACTTTGCTTAAGAAGTTTATCATTTTTAAGAGTTTTTGATGGAGTTTCTTGGGTCTCTTACATATAGAACCATGTCATCTGCCAATAGCACTAACTTGACTTCTTCCTTTCTAACTTGTATCTCCTTTATTTCTTTTTCCTGTCTTATTGCTTGAGCTAGGACTTCCAGTACTATACTGAAGATCAGAGGTGAGAGTGGACACCCCTGTCTTGTTCCTAATCTCAATGGTAATTCCTTCAGTCTCTCACTGTTAAGTATTATTTGGACTTTAGGAGCTTTGTATATAGCCTTTGTTGTGCTAAGATATAAGCTGACCATGCCGATTTTCTCCAATGTTTTGATCATGAAGTGATGTTGTGTTCTGTCAAAGGCCTTTTCTGCATCTATTGAAATGGTCATGTGGTTTCTGTGTCTGGCCTTGTTTATGTGGTGTATCACACTGACAGATTTCCATATGTTGAACCACCCCTGTGTTCCTGGAATGAAGCTGACTTGATCAAGGTGGAAAATGGATATGATGTGTTGTTGAATTCAGTTTGCAAGGATTTTGTTCAGGATCTTTGCATCTAAGTTCATCAGGGAAATAGGCTTGTAGTTTTCTTTTTCTGTTGCATCTCTGCCTGGTTTTGGTATTAGGGTGACAGTAGCTTCATAGAAGGAGTTGAGAGTGACAGTAGCTTCGTAGAAGGAGTTGGGAAGCTTTCCTTGATCTCTAATTATGTGGCACAGTTTGAGAAAGACTGGCTTCAGGTCTCCAATGAAGATTTGATAGAATTCAGCTGAGAAGCCATCTGGTCCTGGACTCTACTTTTTGGGGAGGTTTTTATATCACCTTCTAAATTTCGATGGGTGCAATAGATTGGTTTAGGAGATTAATCTGCTCTGAGTTTAGCTTTGGTAGATGGTGTGTGTCTAGGAATTTATCCACTTCCTCTATATTTTCCAATTTTGTAGAGCAGAGGTTTTTGAAGTAAGACCTGATGATTCTCCCAATTTCACTTATGTCTGTTGCGATCTCTCCTTTTTCATTTCCAATTTTGTTAATTTGAAGTGACTCTTTTTTTTTTCTTTTTCTTTTTCTTTTTCTTGAACAAATTGGCCAGTGTTTTGTCAATCTTGCTTATTTTTCAAAGAACCAGCTTTTTGTTTCATCCATTTTCTTAATTGTTTTCTTAGTTTTCAATTCACTAATTTCTGCTCTGGTCTTAATTATCTCTTTCCATGTGGAGCTTTTTGGGTTGGATTCTTCTTGCTTTTTCCAGTGCCTTTAAGTGGCCGGTTAGGTTATTGATTTGGGATTTCTCTGTCTTTCTTATGAAGGCATTTAGTGCTATGATTTTTCCCTGAGGACCACCATCATTGTATCCCATAAGTTTTGGTATGATGTGTTCTCATTGTCATTCATTTCCAGAAATTTCTCTATTTCATTTTTTACTTTGTCCACTAACCATTTTTTGTTTAAAAGTGTGCTTTTCAGTTTCCAGGAGCCAATGGGATTTTTAGTGGTTTTTTTTTTTTTTTGCTAATTTCTAGAAATATAGCATTGTGATCTGATATCATGCAGGAGATTATGTCAATCTTCCTAAACATATGGAGGCAGTCTTTGTGACCCAATATATGATATATTTTAGAGTAGATTCCATGTACTGCTGAGAAGAATGTGTAGTCTGTGTATTTGAGGTAGGAATGTTTTATAGATGTCTATTAGGTCTAAATGTCCTATGGTTTTGTTGAGCTTTCTCACTTCTTTGTTTAGTTTCCATTTGGATGATCTATCTATTGCTGTTAATGATATATTGAAGTCCCCAACTATGCTTGTGTTGGTAGTTATTTCTGTTTAATGTTTAGTAGGTTTTGTTTTATGAATTGCAGTGCAACTGTGTTTAGTGTATAAGGATTGATGCTTGTAATATCCTCTTGCCGGATTGTTCCCTTGATCAGTAGGCAGTGGCCTTCTTTGTCTTTTTTGATTATTTATGCTTTGAAGTCTATTTTA
This sequence comes from Dipus sagitta, assembly GCA_036346955.1. Lineage (NCBI taxonomy): Eukaryota > Metazoa > Chordata > Mammalia > Rodentia > Dipodidae > Dipus > Dipus sagitta. The sequence continues at coordinate 115,176,842 of CM070772.1, forward strand.
TTTGATATTAGTATGGCTATGTCTGCTTGTTTTTTATTCCCATTTTCCTGGAATATCATTTTCCACCCTTTCACCCTGAGGAAGTGTCTGTCTTTGGTGGTGAGGTGGGTTTCTTAAAGACAACAGATTGAAGGGTCTAATTTTCTGATCCACCATGTTAGCTTGTGTCTATTGATGCGTTAATTAAGGCCATTGATATTTAGGGTAATGACTGTGAGGCTTGATTTGTTCCCTGTCATATTATATTGGTTTACGTGGTTTGGTGTTTTCATGGACTTTGAAGTTTTATGTGCCTTCTCTGAGTTTGGTGATTGTGATCTGCTTCTTATAGGTACTTGTGGTTGATTATTTGATACTTCTGTGTGGAGAATTTCCTGAAATGCTTTCTGTAGTTTTGGTTATGTGTTCATATAGTTGTTAAGTTGAGTTTTGTCATGGAAGGTTTTTTGTTTTTTTTCACCATCTATTATAAGGGATACTTTTGCTGGTTAGAGTAGTTTGGGTTGGAAGTCATAGGTACTTAGAGTTTGCAATGTTCCATTCCAGGCCCTTCTGGCTTTCGGGATTTCCATTGAGACATCTGAAGTGATTCTGATGGGGTTACCTTTAAACGTGATGTGCTGTTTTTCCCTAGATGCTTTTAGGATTTTCTCTTTGATGTCAATGTTTAGAGTCTTAATGACAATATGTCTTGGAGAGTTTCTCCTTTGGTCCAATCTGTTTAGAGTTCTGTTAGCTTCTTATAACTTGATGGGCCTTTCTTTTGAGAGAGTGGAAAAGTTTTCCTCAATTATTTTGTTGAGTAAGTTCTCCATGCCTTTGGTCTGAATTTCTTCCCTTTCTGGTAGTCTTATGATCTGAATGTTAGGACATTTGAGGGTATCTCACATTTCCCTCATGTTCTGTTTACAGAAATTTTTGAACTTATTGGAACTTTTGCACTCTCAAACTGTTTCTTCTGTTTTGTCTTCCAGATCTGAATTTAAATCCTCCACATGGATGATTCTGTTCTTGAGAGCCTCTAAGGAGTTTTGGACTTGTTCAATTAGGTCTGCATTTTCTACTACTTTTCTATATATGATTTCCATCTCTCTGTCAAGTTTCATTTTCACATCTTTTTTTTTTTTTTTAAATTTTCTTGATGCTTCTTGGAATTCTTCCTTGCATTCCTTTTTTGTTCCTTTGTTTGTTTGTCATTTCAAGGTAGGGTCTCAATCTAGCCCAGGCTGACCTGGAATTCACTATGGAGTCTCAGGGTGGCCTTGAAGTCACAGAAATTCTCCCATCTCTGCCTCCGGAGTGCTGGGATTAAAGGCGTGCGCCACCACGACTGGCATCCTTGCATTTCTTTATGTCTTCATTTAGCATAGTCAGCTGTTTTTTAGGTCCTCTCCCCCCCCCCCACACACACACTTTCTTTATATTCTTTAACTGTGTTTGTACCCCTTCTATGTTCTTATCTATTAGGTCTAGTCTAGTGTTGGCAGAATCCACACTATTATCAATCCTTTGTTGCTTTTGTGCAAGTTCTACCAATAGCTTGGTCAGGGTTGCATTGCTCATAACTTCATTTGGGGTTTCTGATCCTATTGTCCTCTTCTATATTTTGATTAGAGACTTCCATGGTAGGACGGGTAGATCTTGTTGGATTTACTTGCATCTGATTTTTTATAGTATTTATTTTGTGCTGTGGTCTGCCCATCACAGTGTGTGGTGGAGATGGTGGGGGAAGTGATGCAGCTTCGCAAGGGGCAGAGACAGGTGCAGGGGTGGAGATGGAGCTTGCAGGCAGGTCAAGTGGGGTCTGGACAGAGAGGCCACAGGTCAAGACTCCCTTGCAGGTGAGCAGAGCAGGGCAGAGCAAGTCTGAAGTCCAGCACTTTGGGGGTGAAGCAGAATGGTGGGGGTCAGAATTCACATGGGGGTGGGGCGAGCAGTTGGATCTGATGTTGCAGGGGTGGGGGAAGGGCCAAGCAGAGCAGGTGGAAAGAAGATGTGCAGCGGGGCAGGTAGACGTCTAGGGGGTGGCAGGGCAGAGTGGAGGAGAGGTGTGCAGGGGTGGCCCTGGACTACGGAGGCGAGTGCGGGGGTCTGAAGACACGCGGGGGGGGGGGGGTATGGGGGAAATCTGTGCCCTCACGAGGGGGGCTTGTGGATCCTGGCAATTGCCTCTGTGTGGGGGCACAGGTGGAACTATTGGCCTGGGTCTCTTTGCCTGCAGTTACTGCGAGCAGTTGCCTGAGGCTGGGACTCTGGTTAGGACCTGCTGCTTGGGGTGGTTGCAGGACTGGTGGGTTACACAAGTGCATGGCAGTCAGAGGATTCCCTTTTTTGACCCTCCATGCCTTCTCACTGGTGATCTATTAGAGATTGTTCTCCCTTAGAAGTCCCAGTGACTCCTTGATTCCTTGCCTCTCCTTCCCAGAAATTACAGCGCAGTTAGGTGGATGCCATCTTTACAAGAAGCCTCAAATTGCAGCTAATTTTTGAAAAGCTTGATAGAGTTCTCTGTGGAAACCATCTGTGCCTGCAACTATGTTTCAGTAGTGTCATAATCACAAGTTCAAGGATTTTCATTGTTATAGAATGCTTCTGATTATTTTATCTTGGCTTAATTTTTGTGTGTTATTTTTCAAGATGTTGGTTTGATTCTCCTAATTTGCTGAATTTTAGGAACATAAGGTGTTTACAGAATACATTTTTTGTCTTTCTCATGCCTGTAGCATTTATAGTCAGAGCCAACAGAGCCCTCTTATATTGCTAACTCTGCTTCACTTGCAACAGTTTTATCTGAGTTTTCCATCTTTATCTGAGGTAAATTTTGTTTTCGTTTTGCTTTTTCTCTTTATTTTTTTTCTGTGTAACCTTTTATGAATTTACATTAACATTGTTAATGTTTCTCTATCCTTGCTCACTTTAGGTTTCTTTTGCTTTTCTTGTCTTCATCTTGGGCTAGGAATCTAAAATTATTAATTTCATCATATTTTTCATTTGCATTGTGAGTTTATGTCTGCTTTCATTCAGTTCTACAGAGATGACATTTATGTATGATGTAAAGTACTTTCTTTTTTGATTGAGTTTCATTTTGTGGCCCAGAACATGGATGCTCGTGGAGGATGTTTAGTAAGTCCTTGAAAAAATATGTATGGAGAACAAAGAAACACAAAAAATAAATAAAAATATTCATAGAAATATTCTCCCAAACCAGTGTGTGTGCAAATAAATGTGCAAATATTGAAAATGATGTCAATAAGATGACAGAGTAAGTCAGCCTTATGTTCTTATAGAATAAATGACTTGATAACCACCCACAGATAAACGTACAGATGATTAGCCTGTAAAAATAAAGTTCCAGCTTTCCCATTGAGCAAAAGTTCATAGAGTAGCTGCATTGAAGCGGTTAGGAACAGTTCCTTACCCTTGAGTTACCCCTCCCCCATACACATCATGACAAATTGGTGTGGCTCAGTGCCCACAGAGATTTCTGAAGCTCAAGCTTTAGCTCATGAGCACCGCACACCCCAGCCTTATAAAAGGATGTGCTGGGAGGGTCACTTTCCCTCCCTACACACAGCCTGTATAGTCTGTGTGACCTAAGGAAGGACAAGTGAGGTTTCAGTGATAAGTCTTCTCTAAAACAACAAAGGGCCTCAGTTGATGCCACTTTTCAGAATCCACTAGAGACCCTTCCATGGACTACAGTCATTCCTCACAAATTCACAGTACTCTTCATGTCATGTTTCTCTGTCTTCATTGTCCTGGTGTGCTCCCTACAGTAGAGATCATGCATGTGCACCTCCAGCCAAATCAATGCTGCATTGCTGGAGGAAGCTCACTTTTCAACATAGGGTGCTGCAGTAGGGACAATAAGTTGGAGACTCTTGACTAGCAGCTTCAATTTTGAGAGAAAGAATATAATCTTAATATTTTCCCTCAAAAAGGAATGAAGCAGGTAAATTATTAAAATAATTTTAGCCAGGCGTGGTGGCGCATGCCTTTAATCCCAGCACGTGGGAGTCAGAGGTAGGAGGATCGCTGTAAGTTCAAGGCCACCCTGAGACTACATAGTCAATTCCAGGCCAGCCTGAGCCAGAGTGAGACCCTACCTCGAAAAACCAAAAAAAAAAAAAAATTAAATGCTTACGAGACCCCCAATAAACTATACGTGTCATGTGCTGATGGATGAAGTCTTTTATCTCCTAAATCCAATGAAAGGCAGTGAAGGAAGCCAGTGCAATGACACCTGTACCTTTATCTCTCCCCTACACACACACACACACCAGACCCATACCTGCACTTCTTCCCCTACACAAACACACAGCCCACACACACCCAGACCTCTCCCACTGCCCCCCCACACATACATACTAGACCCATACCTATACCTTCCCTCTACACACACACACACACGCACACACACACACACACACACACACACATCATGCATACCTGGGCCTCTTCTACCCCCCCAACACATACATACACACTAGACCTACCCCTATACCTCCCTTCTACACACACACACACACACACACACACACACACACACACACACACATCAGTAAGGAAACATAATACCACCGTGCCCAAAAGAAACAAACAAAAAAAGCTAGAATGAATGTGTGGTATGATGTTGTAACACCTGTTATGGGGAAAATCACCTGCTTTCTGATTGTATTTGAGAACCATACCACAGGAGGGATTTCCTGCCTGGTATTGAAAACCTATATATATATATTTGGGGACACAGCTCAAGGGGTAAACTATATTGTTTGGCTGAATGGATATACTATGCCCAGCAAATTGCCTCAAAATATTCATGCTTATGCCTACATATTACTGTTACTGCCACTTTTGGTTAGAAAAGCTTCTCTTTTTATATGGTACTGTGTTCAGGGTGAGGGCATTTCTATCACATCTTGCAAGGTTCAGGGACCAATGCAGAAAAGGTGGTGTAAGCCAAAGGAAAGGGAGGAGTGCTTTGATGTGCTGTCCTGTAGGCACAAAGTGTAGGTGTGTTCATGACACAATAGGGGCTGCTTTTACCTACACAAGATCTGGATAATAGGAGGGAAAAAAGATGATATCAAAAGAGAACAGCAAAGGTTTTATAGAGGGGCAGGAGGGACAAGGAAGGATGGGAAGGGATTATGATCATTGTACATTGGGTGTATGTACAGAGTTTGTCAATAAAAAGTTTTAAAAGTTAGTTCAAAATAGCAACACTGCATTCAATTCTAGTAAATTGTCTTTTTTTTTTTTCCACCTCTACATACCCACTCAATACCTTTCTTGTTTTGAAGGCTTCTAACAAGTTATATCCATTTCTTTTTTTTTTTTTTCAAGGTGAGACAAAACAAACACAATGTTTAATAGTCACACAGACTCTCATACATGCAAAAGTAAGATATGTGCATACGTAATCTTGAATTTTGTCTTACAGTACCAACTTAATATATGTATATAAAGGTTTCTACTTTCAAAAATAATTAAAAGTAAAAGCTTTAATAAGAAAGCATTTGAAAATTTACTTTTTTTTTTTTTTGAGGTAGGGTTTTACTCTAGCCCAGGCTGACCTGGTATTCACTATGTAATCTCAGGGTGGCCTTGAACTCATGGTGATCCTTCTATCTCTGGCTCCAGAGCGCTGGGATTAAAGCAGTGCACGCCTATCGATTTCTTATCTCTATTTATATGTGTGTAAAGTATTATTTTCGTCTGCATTTTTCACTAGTGTTATTTATTTCTAGTGTATCTAGTATGAAAATAATTTGCCTATATATAGTTTGGTTCCTTTGTTATATTTTTGATATTTATTCTATTTTGTATTCTCCTTGGTCTATTTTCTTAATTAATTTTGAGCAATTTTATTCATTGTTTCTGAAATATTGTTTGTGTTCCTATATTAATTTCTTTTTAGTTATTGCCATTATGTTTGTTTTCGTTTTTCTTTTGCATGTTACATAATTTTAATATTTTCTTCTTTTTGTAGTATTTTTCTATTTTCATTCTATTGTCATAGCTTTAAACTCATACATTCATTCTTTAGCTACCTCTAGTCTAATAATGATCCTATTATGATGTTCTTCACTTTTATAAGTACATGCCTGCAATACCAGCACTGGGAAAGCAAAGATAAAGGATCCCCAGATCTAACTTGCTAACTAATCTATGTGAGTTCTGAGCTCAGTAAATCTACAGAAAGAAGATTCCAGTTACTGAAGCAGTTGGTTAGTCTTTCTCCTGGCACTAGTGTATAAGGTTTTGGGGATGCAAGCCATTTTTCACTCTCTATTCTGTCATTACTTTCAACTTGTTTATGAAAAAAGCCATTGTGTGATACTAATTTCTAGGTCCCAGACACAGAAAAATGAATATGGCTGAAAAACTATTACAAGATTTGATTCACTCCTGTTTCAGTAAATTTAATATTTTCCCTTTCTTTCCTTCTTTCTTTCTCTCTTCTTTCTTTTTCTCTATCTATCTCTGTTATTTTTGATAGATTTCATTATCACAAAATGCCATTTTGTTATAATCAATGGGATAAATTCATATATTTATTTCAACTGTTGTAAACCAAATAACCTTGAGACACCATTTTGAAACTCAACAGTTGAAATCAAAAGTTTATAATTAAGTTCTTACATTTCTTTGCAGATGTGTCATGTTTACACAAAGTCATATTTCCACTAAAACTTTCTTTTAAATAGTGAATAAGAACTGCTAAAGTGGGGCTGGAGATATGGCTTAGAGGTTAAGTGCTTGCCTGGGAGGCCTAAGGACCCCAGTTCAAGGCTCAGTTCCCCAGAACCCACATTAGCCAGATGCACAAGGGGTCACGAGCATCTGGAGTTCATTTGCAGTGGCTGGAGGCCCTGACATGCCCATCCTCTCTCTCTCTCTCTCTCTCTCTCTCTCTCTCTCTCTTGCTCTCAAATAAATGAATAAAAATAAAAAATATTTTAAAAAAGAACTGCTCAAGTGTCAAAACAAAGTTTGCAAAATACATTATTCTCTTTCTCCTTAATTGATTTTTTTAAGAACTGTCATATGAACTCCTTTGTCACATAAAATAGTAGTTGAAGGGTGTAATTGTGTTATTTTTATTTATAATGCTGCCATGAAACTCTCTCTTGGAGGTCTCACTAGTAAACAGTATTATCATTTCATCATCTGAAACTACTTTTTCATAAATTTACCAAATTAAAAGATAATTCCATAATATACCATTCTGCATACACTACATAATGGGGCTAGAGAGATGTTTCAGTGGTGCTTGCTTGCAAAGTCTGATGGCTTGGGTTCAATTCTCCTGTACCCCTGTAAAGCCAGATGCACAAAGTGGCAGTGGTATATATATCTAAAATTTCAGTGTAGTGACAAGAGGCCCTGGCATAACCACTCATTTTCTCTCATTAACTCACACTCATTCTCTCTCTCTTTTTCCCTCCCTGTCCTTTCCTTCACTCTTTCTTATTCTCTCTGTCCTTTTAAATAAATCAAAAACTTTTAAATGTATAAAATATTACATTTCATTTCCTTTCCTCCAATTTTTTATTTTCAATGAAAATTAATTGATTATAGCTCTAATCACAAAGGTTTGCCCATATTTAAGATCTGAATTGCTATGCAGGTGTATTTACTGAGGCGTATCATGGCCTCTAGTGGTGCATTTTGTAGGTGCATTTTGAAAAGTAGAATTGCATTTCCTAAAACACATCACTGAAAAACATCTGGATAAGAGCATTGAATTTTGCAACATACTTGTATTTCAAAAAGCTCAGAAAAAGTTCCTAACTTACATCCTACCCATGTATATTCCAAGAAGTGATAAACTGCTATTCTTACAATGACACAAAGACCATGAAATGCAGAAAAATAACAACATATGTATAGAGGTATGAGAGAAATGGATTTTAAATATGCAAAAGTAAACTGAAAGTTCATTGACAGAGGAATAGCAAATAGTTTCTCCAATACCCAATTTCATGGACAACTCAAAAGTAAATATTATTATTGTTATATTGAAAAATATTATTGAGTATATCAATTATAATGCCATGGCCTCCTGAACCCATTTTTATCTTCCAAAGAGTCTTATTCAAATTCTATCTAACCTTCACAGCAGCCCTGACAACAACAGTCCATGAATATTTTAACCGTATAAATCACGAGAATGTAACTGTTTCCCAGGGTAACATTATATTTTATATATATATACATACATATACATATATATAATATACATTATATATAATATATGTATATTATATATAATATAATACATATAATATACATTATATATAATATATATAATATATATATGTTTATACATATACATATATATAATCATAATATATATACAATCATAATAACTAATAGTAAAGAGTAGAAGCAAAGTTCAGTGTGTTTGTGTGTGTGTGTGTCTAAGTATAATTTTTTTATCATTACATGATCCTATATATCGTATTCTCCCACGATGCATGAGAATGGAACAATGAACTACACGTGATCAGTTCAGCCTGGAGCCCTCACATTTTTGTCCTGTATACATCTCTGTATATACTCCTCATCAGTCATTACTCTATTTTCTTCCTACAACACTATTTACTTTGGCCTCTTCCCATGGTTTGCCACACACCTGTCTACCCCACCATGTCTTAAGCCCTATGTTGGTATTTATCTTGGAAACTATTCACTCAGATACACTTGCTCCAATTTCTGAGAAGCAAAATTGGATAATCTTGTAGTGTGTTCTCATAGACTATACTTACCATTTAAGTTACTATAAGTATTATCAACTAATGTATATAGAGATTATGTTTAAAATCTAGATTCTCAATTTGAGACCCTTATTAACACAGTGTTAGAAACAATGAATATTATATTTGCAGTTGTGGACCTGTAACCATGTATGCTACCTAAAAAATATCAAGTCTTGATGAATATTCATTGAAATAAGAAAATTATAATTTAGATTATTTAGGAAAGTTATTCTATGTACTGAAAGTATAAAACTAGTTGAAGGTTGGCTACTTTCATGTTAATAGTAATATTTCTTTCAGCAGCCCCTTGATCCCTGAACACAGTATATAAAGGCAGTCCTTGATGCCACAGTGATGTTTCAGCCCATTTAATCGAATCAAAATTTTAATTAATATGTGCACTTTGATAAAACGCTCAACTCATATCTAACATACTTATTACTCCATTTCTACTTTCCCATCAAGAGAGGAAGTTCCCTTAACAAATGATCATTGGGGATGATGCTTTTGTGTCTTTCCAACTGGGCATAGTAATACAGACTTTTAGATATAATCTCTGTGGATTTACTTGACAGTTGGAAGTATTTCCAACTGTGCTTCCGTAAAAAGGCTGTTTGTTAAAGCATCAGCTGCAGGCCTCCGTTCCAGCTCGCTGGAATTCTGTTATTTAGAGGATAATGTGTAGCCTTAGAGAAACAAAGTCCCATGATTTTGAAATGTCACCATTTCAAAATAACTATCAGTTGGATTGTTTAGAGAATACTTGTATATGTTTTTTTTTAAGTGAAGAGATAGTGATGTCTTTATTTTTTGTAATTCCTCCAAACAACAAGCAAAAGTCATACACCAGTTATCAAAGTGCTGATTTTACAGTAAATGTCGAGTCGCATACACACAAGAAATAACTCACTGAGATTTCTTTAATAACTAAAAACTTTACTGGCTATTTTAAAGATATATGGCGTATTTTTATTTACATAGTAGAATTTGATTGTAGTTAAAACAACAGTTTTCATCTAAGAAAGTTAACATATTTTTGTGATGAGAGCACCTAATTTAGCTAACTTTCCAGCATATAAAATAATATCATTTCACTTGTAATCCTTATTTTGTACATTGTAAGCAACTAAAATCATGTAGTAAAATTGTACTTTCATGAAGGTTCTTTTTTTTTTTTTTTGATTTTTCGAGGTAGGGTCTCACTCTAGCTCAGGCTGACCTAGAATTCACTCTGTAGTCTCAGGGTGGCCTCGAACTCCCAGCGATCCTCCTACCTCTGCCTCCCAAGTGCTGTGATTAAAGGCGTGTGCCACCATGCCCGGCTATGAAGTTTCTTTCATTCCACTTTAGATACTTTTATCTTCTACAGCATGTGTGACTGTAATAGGAACTTTCATATCAAGTAGCCATTGCTCCCCTGAAGGAGAACCTCTACTTGTGCTTTATCGGACAGTTATTCCTGAAATGAAAGTTCAAGATGCTCACTCTGTTACTCTAATACTAGTAATTAAGATAATTTGTCTGAATACATGCAGATTTTTACAATAATTGTATTTGCATTGTAATTTTTTCTCATTCATTTAAGCTGATTAATCATCTCCCACATTTTCTATAAATGAAACATCAAGTCACTCTTAAGCTCTTTACAAAAAGAAAATTCCTGTATGTGTTTGCAGTAACAGCTATTTTCTTTCTGTCCACAGCAGGTGGCAAGTGATATTTTCCTGAAAACACTGGATGATGTTATTAATATTCTCACCCTTGCCCAAAGATTCAAGGTGTTCCCAGAATGCATTGCCTTATTTGTTTCACTGACAAAAACCACTCAATAGTTTGACATTAGATCACTTTCAATTATATATGAAAGAGTGGCAGACAGAAACTCAGGAGAAGACACATTTTTGAGTTAATGCCAGTATAAAGCACTACAGTTCTCGTTCCTGAAGAGATTGGAGATGACAAATAACATTACCGATATTTTAGAATCAAATCTAGTGTGAAATATTTACAAGATACATTTACCCATTGTTTTGTCATATGTTTTTATTTCCCCTTATGGTGTCATTCTTTCTAATCCAAAATTAGAAAGCAAAACTGTTAGGAAACTCTTACTATTGATTGAATATTATCAACTGCAAACCTAGTCAAATGCATTTTTTAAATTTCTAACAAGGTAGGATATGTCATTAACATAGAATAAAATGACACGAAGAAACCTCTGTTTTGGAAGTAAAACAATAATAGTGGTATTGACCATTCTAAGAGGAAGTGCCCAAACAGGGTGAGTCATTTCAGAAAACACGTGACTAGTAATAACAAGCAAAAAAAAAAAAAAAATCTGAAAATCTGTTTATATTTCAACACACAAAACTCCATGAAACACTAAATGTGCTTATGATTATATGTTTTTAAATCAGTAACATTTGTTTCATGGGGTACTTTATTATAAATAAGGGCTAGAATCCCCTATGATGCTAGACACTGGGCACATATTTCTCCTAAGCAGTATTTCTGCATTACTCACAACACTTTCAGATATATCAGGTGGTTCAAACCATTAACCTTTCAGAAGGTTAGAGAGTAAATATATTGCCTTCATTCTCATGATTTTAATCTATTTTATGACAAATACATAGGAAAACATGGAAGAAATGAAAATGTGAAAATGATATTTTGGCTTACAAAGAACTGTTTAGTCATGGGAATATAATTTGTGCAAAATAATAGTATTAATTACATTTAATCATTAAACTGAATTGATGGCATGTATACCAATTTCATACTAATTATAACCTCATTATTCCTCTGGATTAAATTTCTGTACTGGTATATATTGTATTTATTTATTTAAATAATAAGCAAAAATTAATGCTCTATTAAATTCCTTGTGTTAAATGCAATATCATTAGCCAACACTTTTAGGACTGCCTTCATTGTGTCCCAAAAGTTTTGGTATGTTATATTATCATCATCATTTGATTCTATGAATATATTGATTTCCTTTTTGATTTCTTCAATAACCCATTGATCATTCAATAGTTTACTGTTTAGTCTCCATGAATTTTTGTATGCTCTGTAGCTTTTCTTGTTGCTGATTTGCAGTTTAATCCCATTTTGGTCAGACAGAGTACAAGGGATTATTTCAAGTTTCCTGTATTTGTGGAGATTTGCTTTGTTTCCTAACATATGGTCTATTTTAGAGAATGCTCCTTGTGCTGCTGAGAAAAATGTATATTCTGCAGCATTTGGATGGACTGTTCTGTAGATATTTGTTAGGTCTGCTTGTTCCATGATATTATTTAATTCAGATAGCTCTCTGTTTATTTTTTGCTGGATGACCTGTCAATTGATAAGAGTGGGGTATTGAAGTCTCCCATTACAATTATGTTTGATGTTATCTGTGACCTTAAGTCTAAGAGTGTTTGTTTGATGAAGCTGGGAGCTCCCACATTAGGTTCATATGTGTTTAGGATTGTAACGTCCTCCTGTTGGAGTGCTCCTTTAATCAGTATAAAATGATCTTTATCTTTCCTCACTAATGTTGTATTGAGGTCTACCCTATCAGATATTAGGATAGCAACCCCTGCTTTTTTCTTAGGCCCATTTACTTGAAATACCAGTTTCCATCCTTTCACCCTAAGACAGTGTCTATCTTTTATTGAGAGCTAAGTTTCATGGAGGCAACAAATGGCAGGATCCTGCCTTTTAATCCAGACTGTAAGCATAGGTCTTTTGGTTGGTGCATTGAGGCCACTGATATTAAGAATTAGTATGAAAAGTTATGGATTTATTCTCACCATTCTTCTTGTTTTGTAGTGTTTCTTGTTTTCCCTTTACTCGTTTGTTTTGACTGTTATTTGAGTGTGGTATATTTTTTCCTATTTCCTCCTGTGTGTGTTCTTCAGCATGAAGAATTCCTTCAAGTATTTTCTGTAGAGCTGGTTTAGTTGTCATAAATTCCTTTAGCCAGTTTTTGTTGTGGAATGTCCTTATTTCCCCATCAGTTTGGATAGATAGCTTTGCAGGATAATGTAGTATTGGTTGACAGTTGTTATCTTTCAGAACATGGAATACATCATTCCAAGCCCTTCTGGCTTTGCATGTTTGTGTTGAGTAATCTGCAGTTATTCTTATGGGCTTGCCTTTGTAGGTGACTTGCTTTTTACCTTTAACTGCTTTCGATATATTTTCTTTGGTTTGCATGTTTAGTAGTTTAATTATAAGATGGCAAGGAGAGATTCTTTCCAGGTTTTTTTCTGTTTGATGTTCTAAAAGCTTCTTGTATATTCATAGACATTTCTTTCCCAATTTGGGGAAATTTTTCTTCTATGATTTTGTTGAAAACACTTACTTAGCCTCTGGATTGAATTTCTTCTCCTTCTATTATACCTTGAATTTTTATGTTTGATCTTTTCATAGTGTCCCAGATATCTTGAAATTCCCATTTATACCTTGCTATTAGCTTGTCTTTTTCTCTGTTGGACTGTATTAGGTCTGCCACCTGGTCTTCTAGTTTAGATATTCTGTTCTCTCCTTCATCCATTCTACTGGTGAAACTTTCTACAGAGTTTCTTATTTTACTGACTATGTTCTTCAGAGCTAGAATTTCACCCTGGTTTCTCTTCAGTATTTCTATTTCCTTACTCATGTCTTGTAGTGATCTCTTTATTTCATTAAGCTGGTTTCCTGCGTTGTCTTTCAGGAGTTTGTTTTCTTCTTTAATTCCTTTGTTTTCTTCTTTGATCCCCTTCATTTCTTCTCTGATTTCTTTGAGCACAGATACCATCATTTTCTTGAAATCTTTGTCAGGCATATTGGTGATCATTTCTGACGGATTTACAGTTTTTGGTGGGACTGTGTTGTCTTGATTCTTTCAGTTTCTTGTATTATATTGTAGCGATTTTTGCATCCTGAATTGATTTGATGCTTAGGTTTTCTACTTATCTGTAGTGTTGCCAGATGTGGCAATCCACCTCTATATACCTTCAGGATATGAATTCAAGGTGCCGGGTGTAGCTCTTGTCCCCCAATCAGGCCACAGAAGTAATCCTAGGTGTTGAGTTTGCTTTCTAAACACGTATTTAAGTGGACTAGGTGGAAAAATTTACTGGAAAATTCTAAACTTCAATGGAGCAACCTACACAATCAATAAAAACCAGCACCAAATATGTAATTGTGGGGTTTAAAATAAACAGATAATCTTCTAAAGCCAAAATCCTTACGAGTGTGTGTTGTTCTACACCCTTAATTTGTCAGCTTGGAAGAAGAGATTTCTGTTCTAAATTAGGTTCCAAATCAACCTGGTTCTGTATTAGACCCTGTCCACAATAATGACAGAAGCAAAAGACAAAGGTCTATAATGTGAAAGAAACAAAGGCAACAATATTCAACCCCCAAATACGGGTTATTTGAAAATGGTAAAGCCAACCAAGAGTGTATAATCCATAACCTGCCCTGACAAGGAAGGGAAAAGTAGCTCTTCCAATGAAGGCTTATGTACCTGGTGTGTGTATGTGTGTGTGTGTGTGTGTGTCTGTGTGTGTACATCATTGCCTTTTGGGGTGACTTCCCATATCACCAATGCTGAGTGCTCACCTCAATCCCTCCGTGTCTGCTGTAGAGCTGGAGCTCTGATCAGCTGTGCTGACTGCGCTGTCCCTGAGGGCTGAATGCTGGTGATTTGGAGTTCTGCTTTTGGGGGATGGGAGAGTTCAGACTTCTGAAGTTGCTCACACAGTTCCACCAGTATGCATTTCAGTAGCTCTTTAGTTGATCTCAGCTGTCTTTTCTTCATATTTCTTAACTTTGCAAGGCAGCTGATGAAGTTGATAAATCCCCTTGTTTGGTCTCTGCTGCTGCTGCCATTTGGCCCACCTTCCAGGGTCGTGCCAGGCATATGCACAGATCATGTGGATTGGCAGGCCACAAGCATCTCAGTAGGGCTCTGGCCATTTTCTTCCTTTCGGGTAGATCTTGGTCTCTCTGGCTTCTCTGTTGTGTCTAAAAATAACCTATACTCCTTCACTTTTCAGAAGAAGATTGTATTGTGCTGGGGTTTTGCTGAAATCCATCCCTAGGCTGGTTTGGTGTTGCTCCTCATATTTCTCAAGGTGGCATGCTTGCTTATTGTTTTTAGTTCTTTATTATTTTTTAGTATGTATTCTTAAAGTTGATAATATCTCTGCAATCCTATTTCTTCTTTCTGATTAAAAAAAATAGTTGACATGTGAAATGAGGAGAAAATAATGACATGTAAATAAAAGTACAAGAATGATTTCCAGACCATATGAACCAAAGAAATTTCATGGGAATTTCAATGAGTAGAAGTGAATAATACTAGATTATAATTTAGATCAGCATAAAGTATTAAAAGTGGTATAATTGATAACTGTGTTGACAATGTGGTGGTTACAGAGTAACTTATATCTTTTTTCCTTTATGATAAAATATAGTTGACAAATTTATTCCTTCTCATCTCCCCCTCTCCCATCTCTGTCCTTTTCTGCTTCTCCCTCTCTTTTGTGCTCCTGGAGTTGGAACTCAGAACCTCATATATGCAAGTGTTCCTACCCATTGAGCTTTACTCCACCCTCAAGAATAATAGATTAAGTTTAATCATTAATTCATTCATCACTTCATTTATATGAGACAGGGATATATACTGTAATTCATACTGATCTGGAACTTCTAGCAGAGCTCCTCTTTTTGCCTGAGAGGATAACCTATTGTGTTATATTTTTACAGCTTCCTTAGTATAGATAAAATTTGTCTACACTGAATTTCTATTAGATATTGTGGTAGTTTGAATAGATGGCCCCCAATATATTCAGTTCTTTATTGTTTGTAGTGGCTGGAGGCAGTGTCACTGGGTGGATCTTAAGGTGTGGTGGTGGGTTTCAGATTTCAATCTAAAGATATGCAAAGTGTGCCTAGCAGGAGTTCCTGAACTGTTCTGTGGCTTTTGGTTTTTTGGCTTGGGCTTCTCTCTCTCTGCTTGGTCCTGTGAAGGCAGGCCAGCTTCTTCTGCCATTTATGGAACTTCCTCTGGATCTGTAGGCTTCAATAAATATCCCTTCCTCCATAACTGTGCCTGGTCTGGAAGTTCATCTTAGTGAACCTAAAGCTGTCTGCTAAAGATATTTACAAGTTAGATATGGAGTTTATTGTGAAGTGATTTTTTTTGATTATGGGAACTATTTTGACTAGCAGGACATATCTATGGCTTTGTCCAAAGGTATTTATATGTTCACAAAATTAATTACATTTAAATATATTTAGATATTTAAGAAAAGTAAATGTAAAGAGCATAATTCATGTCATTGAGTCTGACTGAGAGTTATGCTAGAATAATTATTAATTGCTAATGATAGAATAATGTATAGTTGCCTTCCCAGATACAGAATACTTTTGATAAGTAGGTAAGGTGACAACTATGTGAATTATTTTGATAGGTCAAACACTATTATATTCCACAAGTATATATAATTATTATTTTTCAATTCATAAAAATAAACTATTTACAAAACATCTAGTGAAAAAATGACAAAACAATACTGACAAAATAAAACTTCAATGAATTTGGTCATTGATCAATTGTTGACTTAGATTTGTTCCAGTTCTAGAAAATTCTTTGCCAGTATAATTTTGATATAATTTCTATATCATTCTCTGTGTTCTTGGTTTCTGAGTTAATGTTTCTCATTTATTTACTTAGTTAGTTATTTAGTTAGTTATTGCTACTTATTTATTGAGAAATAAGGTATTTTGCAGCTCACATTTGCCCTGAAATTGCTATGCAGTTGAGGATGACCTTGAATTTTGGTTTTGGCCCTTCCGATCCTTTTGTGTTTTATGTCTCATTTTTATTACTTTTTTTTACATATTTTATTTATTTGTTTATTTGTGAGAGAGGAAGAGGGAGATAGAGGAAACAGTGGGCCTCCAGGTGCTCTAGTCATTGCAAATGAACTCCAAACACATGTACTACCTTGTTTATCTGAACACTGGGGAATTGAACCTGGGTCCTTAGGCTTCCCAGACAAGTATATTAACCACTTAGCCATATCTCCAAACCTCATATATATTTTCTATTAAAGAATAAAACTCTATGAGGACAAATGCACTTAGTCGCTTTCTTTTTCTTTTTCCTAATTTTCCCACTACTGATGGAATCCACGTTTGGTGGTTTACACAAGAATGTATGTTGAATAAGAAGATGTCTTGTATGTTGTTTCCATGATCTTTCACATTTTGCAGTTATGGACATCTACAAGGTAAAGCAGCCAATGCATTTTTAGTTAAGAACATGGTCCCTGAAGCCAGAAATACTTGGCCATAATACAGACACGACCTCTTAATCTAAAATTTTTATGTGCTTTGGAGAATCCTGTGTAAATTCTGTGTCCCTCTGTGATCACTTATGTCTTCCTATGATAAGTATCTTTGAGGATAGAGATGTCTGGTTTACCACTATTTACAAATTTTTTATAAATCTACATGTTACATAGAGGCATTGGACCATGTCATCTACAACAAAGGGTCTAATATTGCCAAAATAGGAGCCACTTAATAATTTCCACAGGGTGAATAAATACATGGATAGTAACAATGGTGATAATCAACATCAATCTCTTGATTAAATAGACCATGTTAGCAATTATTCACTATTGGAATATATTCTCATAGCAATACCATGAAGTAGCTTTCACAGGTTAAACTGTTTGCAGGATGAAACTATTCTGTTGTACACATGGTACAATGTAGTAGACAGCTTCATGTTCACTGAGATGAACTTCCAGACCAAGCACAGTTATGGAGTAAGGGATATTTATTGGAGATTACAGATCCACTGGAAATTCCATAATGGTAGAAGTTGTCTACCTCTTAAAGGACCAGGCGAAGAGATAAGAGGCACAAGCCAAATCCTAAAAGCCAAAAACCACATAGCACACTTCAGGAATCCCAGGTGAAACTAGGCGCTGTGCATACTTTAGATTGGAATTTCAAACCCACCATTTCACCATAAGATCCCTCCTGTGACGCCTCCTCCAGCCAGGTAGCTGCAGATATAAACTACAAGCTAATAAATCACTGAATATATTGGGGGATTATCTATTCAAACTACCATATACAAAGATGTACTAAGTGTCACTTTTCTTATTTTTCTCATGTTAATCTACATCCTTTGTTGGTTTTTGGCTGGTTCATTGGATTTTTTTTTCTTTTGTGTCTAATATAAATGCACCCACCTATTATTCTTATTAGTACGAACTTTACTATTATATCTGTCTATCTATCTATCTATCTATCTATCTATCTATCTATCTATCTATCTATATATGTATATATATATATATATATGTATATATATATGTATGTATGAGAGAGAGAGATAGAGAGAGAGAGATTGTTTTCTGAGGTAGGGTCTCACTCTAGTCCAGGCTGTCCTGGAATTCACTATATAGTCTCATGGTAGCCTCAAACAAACAGTGATTCTCAAGAATGTAATCTGTTGCTTTATATAATTATGCATCATAATTATTGCTTCATGTGTGTACATTCTTGGTTAGTTATTTTAAGATTATCCTATCTTATGTTGGAGGAGGAACTAAGGCAGAGCAACTACAGAAGACAATGATTATAATTTCTAGTTGGCATGCATTTAACAGCTATGCAAGCTAGTCATGGAGTGATAGGCATGGATTCAAAGGCTATCATTTCTTCATTTCTTTTTAAATTTTTAAATATTTTAGTTATTTCTTCATTTATTTGGGGGAAAGAATGAAAGAGAGACATAGAGATAGATAGATAGATAGAGAGAGAGAGAGAGAGAGAGAGAGAGAATAGGCACACCAGTGCCTCCAGCCACTGCAAATGAACCCCAGACACATGTGCCATGTTGTGTATCAGGATTACATGGATATTGGGGAATCAAACCTGGGTCCTTGGGCTTCACAGGTAAGAGAAAGGCTACCATCTCTTTAACAGTAACAATAAAATAAATAACAATTAAAATTGGTTCTGTTATATTTTCAATACAAAAAGTAATTTACTTTTATACATTAAATGAGGTGTTCTTGTGTTTATTATTATTGTTCAGTATTCTTTAGGAGTGCAAAAATATATCAAAGGATGACAATTTATATATGAAGAGCCATGCTCTTTTCTATCCACTAAAGAGTTAATTAATGATCAAACACAATAAACCTAAGTGACATACGTTGTGTATTTTTTGGCTTTTTTTCCAACAAAATTCAGTTATATTGATATAACACATTAATTTCCTAATTTGGCTGGATTTGGAAATGCAGGTCTGTAATCCTAGCTATTCTGGATACAGTGGAAGTAGCAATCCTAGTTTAAGCCTTCTGGACTACACAGAAATTTCAACTCCATCCGGGACAATTAAGTGAGACACAATCTAAAATAAAAGATGGGGGACACAGCTCAGTGTTAGGTTGATTGTCTAGCAAAACTAAGCTCTTGATTTAATAGCTAAACAAAAATAGCAAAATTTATTGTCACTTCTTAATTTATGTTGAAATACCTCCTCTTCATCAGATATGAAATATATATATACATATATATATACATATATATACATATATATATACATATATATACATATATATATACACATACATATACATATACTAGAATGCTACAAAAAATCACAGCTCTCAAAATATATTTAACTAGAAAAGGTATTTATACAGAAAATCATGATCAATTTCCTTATTTTGTAAGTGTAATACTATAGGGTAATAGAAACATTCATTCAGTCCTGGTGGGAATGTTAAATGCTATACTCATTGTACAGTGTGTCAGTGTTTTAAGCAAATAAACATACTTCTGCTATAATCTCAGCAATAATAATCTTTGGCATTATTTCTGAAAAGGTAGAAAACACCTCCACAAAAAAATATACCTGGGTACTTATAGAAGTTCAGGTAGATTATTGAGAAGAAATTACTTTGCTTTCCCAGTAATTTACTGAAAACTTAAGAAATATTATTACAGATTATAGCAAACTTGTACTAATGCCAGTACATTTCTCAGCTCATTGAATTTCTTCAACTGTGAAAATGCATTTCATCTCTAGGTTGTCACACCTGATGACAAAATAGTGTGTGCAAAGCTTATAAAAATACCACAAGTGAATAAAAGTCATGAAGTTTTTACTGGAATATTGACAATTTCCTTAAGACTCATCGGGAGCTATTGTGAAAGGAAAGTTTACTTAATAACATAGACTCAAATCCATTTGAATTTTAAACCATAAGGTTATACATCTGCTTAGCTCTACAGATGAACTAATTTTGAAAACTGAATCTGAGATATTGAGAAAGAAGCATCCATAATTCTATTCTATGTGGCACCTTGAATGTTCATGCTAAATAAGTATTTGCTTATAATAGATCTTCAATGACATAGTATTTTCTGTGTTTAGTAGTGCAATTAGCCTGCTGTTATCCATTTACAATAAAATATTCTCAGTTGAGTTATGATTTTGACAGCCTTATGATTTAAAAATGATTCCTTATTGCCATGTAGCTAGAAAAGTTAGCCAATAAGGTCCATAAGAAAACTAATTGATAAATAATTATTTCTTATTTATGTGTTTATGTTTTACAAATGAGAATAAAAAATTAATTTAAAAATTTCTTTTCTGATCATTTTTGTCATTATTAATTTTCTAAGTTGACTTGCACACTTAATAGTTAGCGACTTTATCATGACACAATTTTAGGGTGGTATTTGCTGCTAATAACAAGCAGGTAATCTTTCTCCTTTGTAGTGCAAATTGCTCAGCTTAATTTTAATATCCAAAGTGTCCTTTAAGTAAGCAAGTCTGAACGCTTTGGTGATAAACAAAACATTTCAGAAATTTTGTCACCCCTTAGAAATATTTTAATACTGTTTAATTCTCATAAGTGAAAACTGGCTTTCCCTAGATCTAGTTAGCTTCATCTACAAAACTGTACTTCTTTATTAGAAAGGATTTTCACCATAATTCAATTCTTCTATTGTCTTCCCTTAATCCATCTTTTTAATAGAAACATTTGTTGAGTACCTAATTGTGCTATGGTGATGCTAAGAATAGGTTATGTAGAAATGAACATGTCTTATCCTTCCACTAAAAATTTATATGATAAAGTAAAAAAAAATACTCTTGAAAATTCTGTAATAAAACCATAAAATATCTGAGTAGAATTAATTAATTATAATATGGTATTTAGATGTCTAAATTTGAAGATGTCTTTTGAGTACTATAATTTCAGCTACTTAGTATTATGAGAACCAAAGCAATGTAGTCACTTACATGTGTCAACCAGTCATCTTTAAGTTAAGCAACAACTGTGCATTTATCACTTAAATTGTCCTTTGTAACTCTGATAAAATGAAATGATGTGTGTAAAAATGTATGTTAAAATAACCTATGCTAAATCTAGCTGAATGGATATACTTGTGCATTGAGAATTAAGAAGTTTAGGCCATGAATAAACTAGAATGACTTCACATGAATTCCACTGTGTGTATATGTGTGTGCGTGTGAGAGAGAGAGAGAGAAATGAATGTTGGATAGGACTCTGGACCTTGCTCATGCTAGACAAACACTCTTCCATTTATTTGTAACTTTTAACTTTAAGACAGTGTCTCACTAAACTGTCCAGCAGCCTTGAGCTACCTCTGTTGACCAGGCAAGTCTTGACCATGTCATCTTTCTGCTTCAGCCTTGGGACACCAGGCCTTGCAGACTTATCTTTTTTTTTCTGATTTAATTAATAAAATAAATGATCCCAACTAAACTAGAAAATTCTTATTGAAAATCTATTTTTAAAACAGGGCAGAATTGAAATAATTGTAATGAAAGTGGTATTAGTAATATCATATCCTCTGAGCTTGCTCAGAGCTGACTCTGAGATTGGATAAGGGCTCACCCTATCTAAGTCCTAATCATGTTCAGACTCCAAGAGTAAAAATACCACAAGGAGACCTTGAGAACAGCTGAGAGTCCAATCATTTCCAGACTCTGATGTCATTAATTTTCTTATTCTTCTAAATATGCATATTGTTTCCTATTTTTCAAGATTCCTATAAAGTTGAAGAGATTTGAGAGAAAAATAAATCCAGAACTTATATTTAATGGTTATAATTGTGGTTCTCAAATTCAGTTTTTCTGTTTTTGTATTTCATTTTGTATGAAGTTATCTACCAACTTAAGGGAAAAAATGAAAACTAATGGGCCAATAGAGGAATGGCTGTATCCAGAGATAGGTGCTATACAAGTTTAATAGTCCTCAGTTTGAGAACTTGACTAAAGGCCCAACTTCCCATGATTACAAAATGATATATTCCCTTCTAATCAAAATACATGAATCGAATAATCAATACCTTGAAAAATCTTTATTGTACCACTGTTCATTAATACCTGGTAGGGCGCTTTTCATTTAGGGTTCCTGACTTGTCATACTCTACTTTTTTTAAGTGAACATAAGTCTATAGTAATTTAGAATATGTTTAAGAAAAAATGACTATAATTGTTAATTAGACCATATGTAGGTAGGTAGGTAAGTAGGTAGGTAGGTAGGTAGATAGATAGGTAGATAGATAGATAGATAGATAGATAGAAATAGAGAGAGGTGGCTTTGAACATTTGCCTCTGTCTTCTTAAAGTTACATGGATTTAATTTCTGGGATTGGAGAGAAGCCTAAGCATCTAAAGGTACTTGTTTGCAAAGCCCAATGGTTTGGATTCAATTTTCCAGCACTCATATAAAAACAGAAGCTAAATGTTGCACAAGCATCTGGAGTTCAATTACATCAGCAAGCGACCTTTGCAGGCCTACACACATACACACACGTGTGTGTGAGTTAAGTGTGTATATGTGTGTGTATGTGAAAATAAGTAAAAATACACTACAAATGAAATCATATTTCTACACATGTGATCTATTTATATTTATAATGACGTTAGAACCAGAAGCCAGTCTTATTGAAACCTATAGAAACATTTTAGGCTAGAAGTCAGTAAACTAAATTCCATCATCTAAACCTAATGTATGATCGATTTTCATGCAGGCTTACTTCCACGTCTACCTGTGAGCCCTATTTGAATGTATGAGTGCTGATGTGAGGGAACATATTAATGTGTGTGAATGCAGGTGCATACCTGCCATGGCACATGCATGGAGGTCAGAATTCCACTTGCACATATTGGTCCTCACCTTCCACCTCCTTTTGAAGCAGGGTCTCTCATTATTCACCACTCTCTTGTCTAACGGTTTCAAGCTTCCAAAAGATTTTCCTGTTCCTGCTTCCCTTCTTGCCAGGTCATGTTGGGGTTACAGATGCCTGACACAGTGTTTTGTTTTGTTTTTTGAGTGGGGGTTCCTGGGAACTGAATTCAGATTATTTACATTTGTGGGGTAAGCATTTTATCCACTGAGCCATTTCCCCAAACCTTTGAGTATTTGTCACCTTAAACACTCCTTACATTTCTCTCCATGCCTTGTGGTTACTCTTCTATAAAAACTTAAGAATTATTTCCATTAAATTTCCTCTGTTTAAATCACTCTGTGCTTTCCTCCTGCATGGACCAACTCTGACCAACCAAACACAAGCTCTAGAATTATGATGTTTTCTGTTGGCAGATTTATGTCCTAGAGTGAAGGAATACTCTTGAAAAGGGGAAATATGACATTTTTCTAGAGTTTTCATGTTTTATCATTATTAAACCTGAGTAAATCTAAGTAAATGAGCAGGGTTTCTACTAAACCCATTAAATGCTTGCAAGTACAGGTTAGGTAGGATTATGCTTTCTCTTCATTAGATAATGCAATACCAAATACAGGACTTAAAATATCACAGGAGATAGGAATGTGTGAGAAGAAGTGGAAAAAAATTCCATTGGGAGGAATGTTATATATTAAAAATCATCACATTTTTTTCTAGAAACTGTGAAGGCTATAGCAGGAGGGATCATAGATCTAAAAGTTCTAAAACAAGGTTGCAAGATGCACTATTAGTTTAGTGGCTCTGACTGCTGCCTTTGTGTAAAGATGGGTCAAGTGAGATAATAGCATACTGGGGGTTTCTTATCATTACCATGAGATCAAGTCAGAACCCCAAGTATTCTTCAGATTTCTCATACAATGGGCAGCAGCAGCTTTTACAATAACACAAGAATAAAGGAAGAGAGGGAATGGAGTATGGATCCATAAGAAGAATATATGTCATTTACACAGCCCTTGGAGTGTCTTTGGTGGGAGGCCCCAGTACCCTCAAGTGTTTTTATTTCAAAGATAAAGTACTGAACTTAGCTATAAGAAGACCCTGCATGGATTGTTATGGGAACTAAAATTTTCAAATGCTGGCTCCCACAAAATACTACCATAAAATAAATATGTTCTGCATGAAACAAGCAGCAGTAACAACAACAACAAAACAGAACTTACTTTCTCAGTACTAAGGGAGATATACATCTTGATAAATTACTATTGTCCTATATGTAGGAAAAGTTTGGTTATTTGTGGGAAGGTGGATTATACTGTACAGCTCCCATTCATTGAGGCTTGCATACTTCTGAGAAATGATTATGAAATTGTGGTTTACAGTTGTGGTCGTAAAGCAGGTATTTTGATACAAGTTTATAAGGGACCTGGAAAAGATCAATCGCTGGGTACTATCTATATCATATTTGTTAAAGTTTCTGGTGGTTTAATTTTAGGGCAGAAAACATTCTGCAGTAACTTGTGAAGTCATTATTTTGGTATACTTTCTTAAGAAGAAAGAACTGAATTAGGTCAGATGTTACTATATCTGAAAGTCAAAGGCACAGCAATGTATATAATAAACTGTAGGGATTGTTTTTTCAAGTTAGAGTCTCACTCTACCTAGCTGAGACTGACCTGGAATTTACTATGTTGTCTCAGGGTGGCCTTGAACTCATGGAGATCCTCCTACCTATACCTAAACTGTAGGGATTTTAAATAAAGAAGGAAGATATTATAGACTATCCAGTCAGTAACCATGAATATAGCACCCATTTTGTCATAGGGAAACTGTTGAGGAGCTGCCTTAGGCAGTGTTCATCAAGATTCTTACATCTGCTGTGATGGTTAATCTCTGTTTTTAAGTTGATAGGTTCAGTATCTCCTACATTAGGTAAACTGAGCTGGAAAAACCTGCCTTCATGGTAGACTGCATGATCCCATGAGATGAGGTCCAAGACTAAATTAAAAAATGAGAAAATAAGCCAAGTACCAGCATGCCTCATTCAACTCCCGGTTTCCTGGCTGTAGATGAAATATGGAGAGTTGCTTCATGTGCCTGCTGCCTAGCCTTCCCCATCCTGATGGAGTGTATCCTCAAACTATAATCTGAAATAAAGCTCTCCTCTCTTAATTAGCTTTCGCAGGTATTTTGTTACAGCACTGCATAAAGCAACTAAATATCCACCTAGTTCTTTTATAAAAAAGAAGGGCTACTTAAATGGTTAAGATGTTCACAAGAAAATCTTCCTTTACAATTATAGAACCTGGGGCTGGAGAGATGGCTTAGTGGGTAAGTGCTTGCCTGTGAAGCCTAAGGATCCCAGTTCAAGGCTCCATTCCCCAAGACCCACGTAAGCCAGATGCACAAGGCAGCACATGCATCTCGACTTCCTTTGCAGGGGCTGGAGGCCCTGACGTGCCCATTCTCTATCTATCTGCCTCTTTCTCTGTCTTTCATTCTCAAATAAATAAATAAAAATAAAAATAAATAAAATTATAGAACCAACAACTTCCCTCCTTAACCATTAGTTCCACTAATATGTCTATATAAAAAGAACTAGAACACTAGGACAGTCAAGGGCTACTTCCATGTTCTGGGGAAGATAAAAAGGAAAGGCAAACTTAGAATGAAGGCTCTATATTCAGTATAGAGCAATAAGGCCCACCTTCCCCATCCTATGAAAATCCCATTATACCCTTGAATTCCCTAAGATGGAACTTTGAGACAGTGTACCTTTGGTCTTTTCAAGATTGCCAGCCTTTTATGTAATATGACTCTTTCCTTTCTACTCTGGTCTCCCTAATATTGGCCTAAGTTGTGGTTAGCCTAGAACCCTAATTCAGTTAAAAATCCTCAATTTTGATATCTCAAATGAACCTGTTTATTTTTGTTGTTGTTTGTTTTTTTTGCTGTTGTTATTTGTTGTTACTCACTTTTTTTTCCTTTAGGTCTCACAATTTCTGGACTGCATATTTGGAGAAAATAATCTGCTTTCTTTGCCCATGTGAAGGACCATTGTTTAATTTAGGTCTCAGTTTTCAAACACTGAGGTAAACCATGGTGGTGTTTTCCTATTCTTCTTCATTTAAATCACCAAATATCATGCTGAAGAGATGGCTTAGTGATTAAGACTCTTGCCTGCCAAGACTTAGGACCAATGTTTGATTCCCTAGTACCCACGTAATATAAATGAAGTAGTACTTCTAGATGGTTTACAAAGATGTTTTCCCAAAGAGTGATTTGTACATGTAGATGATGAAATTTAAATTGTACTCTCTGAATATTAAAAAAAAGGGGGGGGCAGGATTCCAGGTGTCTCCAACATTCTTTAATTGCAATAAAAACTCACAGTATTTTAAACTATGGATGTCAAATTTCTCTTTCTACAACGAAAAGAAGACTAAGGTCCTTAATCATTATTATTATTCCAACACTTGGAGATGGCTGCATAGTTAAAATCTTTTTTTAGCTTGCAGTCTTCACTATTGCAAAGCACTGAGAAAGCTCATTGAAATACACCAATCTTCCTGACTGTTCTCATTAGGTAGACACAATCATTGTCAATAGAAATGGGAAAGAAGTTAAATTTGGGTTTTACCATGCAAATGAATACCATAAGCTCTTTATTTTCCTTCAGAATTTATGTATCTCAGCTGTCACAACAACCTCTTCCAGAAGCAAAATGTGTGTATTATGACATCTCTTAATATAGGAATGCTCAAGTTAAACAAGGTGTGTGATGTGGCTATTTCACATGACATGCACAACATTCACATAGGCTGTTACTGGAATATAAATGGCTTGAAAGATAGACTTTACAGAAAAGAAATTACCATGCCAAGTCAGAACTGTGATTCATCTAGCATAGCAATGAATAGCCTAAAGGAAATAATCTTGAATAAACATTTAGGAGAGTTGGGATGTCCTTCCTCAAATGATTTTGCAAGTTAAACTCACAAAACATCAACTATATAGAATACAAATAATTGGAGGGAAGCCACTCTCAAATATTAGACTGAAAACATTGCACTTCCTTGTAAATTACACTAATTTTTCCTGACAACACTTTGTTGTAGATTGTATTTTCTTCATTTAATATACAAAGAAATTGAATGTAGACTAATCAAGGAAATATCCAATATTTCAAGGTCACTCAGTTGTGTAAGGGTTTAAAACTCAAAATTTAATTCTCATATAAGAATTTTCAGGCTTTTTCAGGTTTGTATTTTTCTGTCAGGTTTATGCTTAATCTCCTTTGAAAGGAACATGAACACACATTATATGTTATAATTATATTTTATGCATATTACATTAGGCTAATATATGTTATTTTCCCATTAAATGGTACCTAATTTTCTACTGATAAGTCATTCTTTCCCATTGGTGATCTCATGCCAATATTTTATTCAATGCCTCTTACAATTCAGTTTATTCTCCCTCTGTACATAGTGTGTTCCTGTGGTGGTTTGAATAGAATAGATGGCCCCCAATATATTCAGTTTTTGTTTGTAGTTTGCATCTGCAGCCACCTGGCTGGAGCCAGTGCCATTGTGTGGATCTTAAGGTGTGGTGGTGGGTTTGAGATTTCAATCAAAAGATATGCAAAGTGTGCCTAGCTGGAGTTCCTGAAGTGTGCTGTGGCCTTTGGCTTTTAGGCTTGTGCTTCTCTCTCTCTCTCTGCTTGAGCCTGTGAAGGCAGGGCAGTTTCTTCTGCCATTATGGAACTTCCCCTGGATCTGTAAGCTTCAATAAATATCCCTTCCTCCATAACTGTGCCTGGTCTGGAAGTTCATTTCAGCGAACCTGAAGCTGTCTGATACAGTTACTTAATGGGAAGAAAGCATAATATTCAGGCTGTGGTATGGTTATTCCTTACTGCATTTGCCAAATTCACCATAAGTACAGATTTCACATGTCATTTGCCTTAATTGCAACTCTAGAATCATAAAACATTTTATGCCAAAAAAATATTTTTGTGTTACTCTTCCAAATGGGCATGTTAGAGTTCTAGTTAGAGAAAAGGGAGTGGTGCCTAGAAAACTAAAGTGAGGAGTAGAGATACATTTGTTAGAGGTCATCTTATTGAGTATGTTTTCAATAGTTAGCTGTTTGGGATTGGCTGATTCAGTCGCTTCTTACAATAGGAAGAAATTAGGGTGCATATAGTCTAGAGTAACTTAAGTTATTATGTACAGAGAAACAGCCCAGCAGCAAAATATATATGGAGGCAGCATTAAATCAAACTTAATTAAATTTAACAATCCTTAATAATGATTTAAACCTGGCCTAGCATCAGCTCATCACATAGTATGTGCTTATGCTTAATGAAAAGATGTGTGTGTGTGTGTGTGTGAACTAATTTCTGGACATTGTTGAATCATATATCATTGAAAAAATTTGATTTTTTAATTATTTATTTATTTTTATTTATTTGAGAGAGAGAATGGGCATACCAGGGCCTTTAGCCACTGAAAATGAACTTGAGACACATGTGCCTCTTGTGTACCTGGCTTACATGGAGTCTGGAGAATCAAACTTGGGTCCTTAGGCTTCACAGGCAAGTGCCTTAACTGCTAAGCCATTTCTCCAGCCTGAGACTTAGTATATTTTGATTGATTGGTTTTAAACATAAATATTTAGTTCTAAAAATAATTTAGATCCATATAGTTCATAAAGTTCCCCTTCAGTTACATAAAGACAGAGGTCTTATTCCAACAGTTATCTGTCTATGTTACTTATCTTTTTTTTTCTTTTTCTTTTGTTTTTATTTATTTAGTTATTTAGAGACAAGCTCAGCAGACTGGTCCTTTTTCTTTAATGTAAGAAAGTGAGCGTTATAGGAGGGGTTACAACTGGCACACCAGGAACTCCAGCCACTGTAATTGAACTCCAGACATGTGCTCCACCATGTGCATATATGTGACCTTGTGCACATGCATCACATTGTGTGTCTGGCTTACGTGAGACCTGGAGAGTCAAACATGGCTTCTTAGGTTTTACAGTCAAGTGACTTAACTGCTAAGTCATCTATCCAGCTCTGCTTAGCCTTTTGTACCATGATGTCCCATTCTATCTTAACCTCCTCTTTGGCCCACAATAGCATACAGAATGCCCCTCAAAAAATTTAAGATTAGTATTGTAAGGATGAGGAAAATTTCCTCCCCTTCTCTTGAATACTTACTAAACTGACAACAGAAGTATTAGAAGTAGAAGAGACATTCCAATTTATTGATATTTATAATAAGTATGAGAATATTTTAGGAGAGTGGGTTCTCAATATCCCAATCAAATTTAGAAACTTATTCATCTTTTTTAATGAAAGAGAAAAATGGAGGTATTAACAATTTATTGAAGCATTAAATGATTTCTATGGTAAATATATAGAACCAGAGAATACCTGCACAATATTTTTAAAAAAAAAAAATTCTGCTGGGCTCTTTACTTAACACCTGAAGCTCTCCTTCACAGACAGTGTTATTTTCTTTTACCTCCAATAGTCTATGGCCTCTACTGATTTTTAGGATTCACTTTCACAAGTCCATGCCATATATTGACAGGCCACAATGGAGTTTTGCAACCTTGCTGAAAACCTCTTTGAACCCTCAGTCTTGCATCATATATGTCTTCAAAATCAGCAGCAAGTGAAAGATGTCATGTTCTGCTGACAGCATGAAATATTTGGCACCCTTGAACTAAGTCTTCCATGGCTTCTCTATGCCTTGCAGGGTGAACTGGGGAAAGCATTTCCATAGGAAGGGGCCCTGCCCCAGCAGGGTACCTTGTAAGCTCTTGATCCTTGATCCTCGCTGTGTTTAAGTGAAACTTTTCCCATCAGCTTGCTTTGGTGCACCCTGGGTCTGGAATTCTTCATGAGGTGGTATGTAGCTTTCAGCTCCCTTTCCCATTGTCCTACAAAGCCTACAATTTCTTTTTAATGATGTTAATTTTGTTTTTACATTTTCCCTCCCTGCCAGGTCCAGAATCATAACATTTTTCTTTGCCAAATTTTACATCTTTTCTCTCTACTTTCTGCTCTCTCTTTCAGTAAATTTGGCAAATGTAGTGAGGAATAACCATAGCACAGAATGAATATTATGCTTTCTTCAACTTTTAAATACCAAAGTAATTAATCCATTAGTTTTGAATTTAGTGCCACATAAATTTCAGGTCACAGAACTCAGCAATACTCACTGCCAGGATGTAGCTTGAATGGACTTGAGTATACTTCCTGAAAAAAAATCCTTGTTTCCCTCTGAGACACCATGAGCTTGGCCTCCATTTTCCTCACTTGCCCTAGTAATCTCGTCTTCAGAACTCCCACTGCAATGACCTTTAAGATCTGTTCATAGTATTCTTGGATTTGGATAGCCAGCAGAGTCGTACTCTCCCTCAATACTCTTGGAAATTAATCCATTGTGCTATGATAAAATATCTCATTAGGAGACTTCCAGTCAAGATGGAGTCAGCCTAACCTCACACACTTCCCAGGGAAGGAAAGGCAAGACATTAAGGGTTCACTGGGTCATCTAGGGGGAGCAGACTCTAACAGATCTCCAACGGAGTGGAGGGGCAGAAAAGGAGAATCAGCTTATTTCCACACATTTGGGTAGTCCGCCAGTCCCCCAACCCCCTCAAGCAGCCATCTCAGCCATAATCCCAGCCACAGGTTCCTCCTGCACTAAATGCAGGCAAGGGGACCCAGGACAGTGTAGTTCCACCCATGCCATTGGGTGTGGGAGAAAGACCTCCACACCCCCTGCCACTCATGACCACTGACACTGCCACACACCAACACCTTACTATGCACCTCAGCATATGCCACCACCTTCCCACTCCCAACTGCACCCTACGCCGTGCCCAAACCAAAGCCAGTGGAACAGCATAGCTTCACCCATGCAACCAGGCTCGGGACCACCATCCTATTCCCTGATGTCACCTATCCCAGTGTGTGGACCCAATCCAGAAAGCCAGTGTAGCTCACCCTCACTGATAATCTTGTGAATGTTGTCCTTGCAAGAGCAGACCTAATAGATAAGAACCAGGGAGGCCCAAAGACAGTTAAGTGATCTGAAGGAGAGAGAGAAAAAAGGACCTCAATAACCAACTGGCTAAGCCCAATAAGGCCATAAAGAAATGCAAGAATGAATTCCAAGATGCATAAAGAAAATCAGAAAATGATGTAAAAAGGGAACTTGACAGAGGTATGGAAACAATACATAAAAAAGTAGTAGAAAATGCAAACCAAATTGAACAAGTCCAAAACATTATAGACCCTCTCAAGAACAGAGTCAGCCATGTGGAGGATAGAAACTCAGATCTGGAAGACAAAACAGAATAAAGATTTCATTGAGTCCAAAAGTTTCAATAAGTTAAAAAAATTTGTGAGCAGAACATGAGGGAACTGTGGGATACACTTAAACATTCAGATCATGGGAATACCAGAAGGGAAAGGAATTCAGACCAAAGACATGGAGAACTTACTCAGCAAAATTATTGAAGAAAATTTTGCCACTCTCTCAAAAGAAAGGCACATCAAATTACAAGAAGCTAACAGAACTCCAAATTGGACCAAGGGAGAAATTCTCCAAGACGTATTGCCATTAAGACTAAATATGTACACCAAAGAGAAGATCCTAAAAGCTGCTAGGAAAAAAACAACACAATACATTTAAAGGCAACCCCATCAGAATTACTTCAGACTTCTCAATGGAAAACATGAAAGCCAGAAGGGCCTGGGATTGAACAGTGCAAATATAAAAACCTGTGGCTTCCAACCCAATCTACTCTACCCCACAAAAGTATCTTCATAATAGATGGTGAAAGAAAAACTTTACATGATAAAACTCAGCTTTACAACTCTACTAACACAAAGTGAAATCTGCACAGAGTACTTCAGGAAATTCTCCACACAGAAGTATCAAATAATCAACCTTAAGTGCCTACAAGAAGCAGATCACAATAAGCAAACTCTGAGAAGGCACAAAGTGCTACAAAGTCCAAGAAAACACCAAGCCACATAAACAACCAGATATCACAGGGATCAAATCAAACCTCACAGTCATTACCCAAAGTATTAATGGCCTTAATTCATCCATCAAGAGACATAAGCTAACAGGGTGGATCAGAAAATTAGACCCCTCAATCTGTTGTCTTCAAGACACCCACCTCACCACTAAACCTCTTCAGGGTGAAATGGTGGAAAATGATATTCCAAGCAAATAAGAATAAGAAACAAGCAGGCTTAGCTATACTAATATTGGATAAAATAG
Organism: Dipus sagitta; assembly: GCA_036346955.1. Taxonomy (NCBI): domain Eukaryota; kingdom Metazoa; phylum Chordata; class Mammalia; order Rodentia; family Dipodidae; genus Dipus; species Dipus sagitta. Next base: position 115,209,153 of record CM070772.1, read on the forward strand.
ACTTCAAACCAAAAGTAATAAAACAAAAGACAAAGAAGGGCACTTCCTACTTATCAAAGGAATGATCTCACAAGAGGATATCATAATCATAAATCTTTTTTTGCACCAAACACAAGGGCACCATAACTCATAAAACAAAACCTACTTGACAACAAAACATAAATAACCACCATCAGCATCATAGTTGGGAACTTAAGAACTCCACTATCAGCAATAGATAGATCATCCAAACAGAAAATCAACATGGAAGTGAGAGAGTGCAACAAAACCATAGAACAGCTAGACCTAACGGACATCTACAGAACATTCTAACCCAAATCCACCCACAACATATTCTACTCAGCAGTCCATGCAACCTTCTCTAAAATAGATCATATACTGGGTCACAAAGCCTGCCTCCATATATTAAGGAATATCGACATAATTTCCTGCATAATACTAGATCACAATGGTGTATTGCTAAAAATTAACAAAAAATGATGCACCAGGAATTCCATTGGATCCTGGAAACTGAGCAACACATTTTAACATAATAAATGGGTAGTGGATGAAATAAAAAATGAAATTGCAAAATTTTGAAATGAATGACAATGAGAACATATCATACCAAAACTTATGGGACACAATGAAGGTGGTCCTCAGGGGAAAATTCATAGCACTAAATGCCTTCACAACAAAGACAGAGAGATCCCAAATCAGTAACCTAACCATCCACCTAAAGGCACTGGAAAAGCAAGAAGAATACAACCCAAAAAGCTCCAGATAGAAAGAATTAATTAAGATCAGGGCAGAAATTAATAAATTGGAAACTAAAAAAAAAACAATTAATAAAATGATGAAACAAAGAGCTGTTTCTTTGTCAAAAAAAATAGGCAATATTGACATACCCATGATCAAGTAAAAAAAAAAAAAGAAATGCTGCAAATTAACAAAATTAGAAATGAAAAAGGAGAGATCACAACAGACATAAGTGAAATTGGGAGAATCATCAGAACTTATTTCAAAAAGCTGTACTCCACAAAACTGGATAATATGAAGGAAATGAATGAATTTCTGGACACATAATACCTACCAAAGCTAAATTCAGGGCAGACTAATCTCCTAAACAAACCTATCACACCCATTGATAAAATACTACTACTACTAATAATAATAATAACAAATAAACTTCCCCAAAAAGAAGAGTTAAGAACCAGATGTCTTCTCAGCTGAATTCTATCAAACCTTCATCAAAGAACTGCAACCAATTTTTCTCAAATTTTGCCACACAATCAGAGAACAGGGAAAGCTCCTCAACTCCTCTTATGAAGCTAGTATCACCTGAATACAAAAACCAGGCAGAGATGCCACAAGAAAAGAAAACTACAAGCCTATTTACCTGATGAACTTACACACAAAGGTCCAGAACAAATCATCACAACTGAATCCAACAACACATCAAAAGCATTGTCCACCTTTATCAAGTAGGCTTCTTCCTAGGAATGCAGAGGTGGTTCAACATATGGAAATCTGTCAATGTATTACACCACATAAATAAGCTTAAACACAAAAAACACATGATCATTTCAATAGATGCAGAAAAGGCCTTTGACAAAATACAACATCACTTCATGATGAAAACTTTTGAGAAAATTGGCATGGAAGGTTTATATCTGAACATAATAAAGGCTATATGTGAAGCTCCTAAAGCTCAAATAATACTTAATGGAGAGAGAGTGGAGGAATTCCCACTGAGATCAGGAACAAGACAGGGGTGCTCACTCTCACCTCTGCTCTTCATTACAGTACTAGAAGTCCTAGCTCAAGCAATAAGACAAGAGAAAGAAACAAAAGGGATACAAATTGGAAAGGAAGATGTTAAGTTAGCTCTCTTCACAGATGACATGATTCTATACATAAGAGAGCCGAGATCCTCCATCTCAAAACTCTTAAAGATGATTAACTCATTCAGCAAAGTAGCACAATACAAAATCAATGCACAAAAATCAGTAGTCTTGCTATATGCAAATGACAAATATACAGAGAAAGAAATAAGTAACATTGTCCCATTTTCAATAGCAACAAAAAACAAATAAAATACCTTGGAATAACATTAACCAAGGATGTGAAAGACCTATACAATGAAAACATAAAAACACTCAAAAAAGAAATTGAGGGTGACTTGAAAAAAGGGAAAGACCTCCCATGCTCCTGGATAGGCAGAATTAACATTGTGAAAGTGGTGATCTTACCAAAGGCAATATATAGATTTAATGCAATACCAATCAAAATCCTATGATTGTTCTTCACAGAGATGGAGAAAAATGATCTCAAAATTTATATGGAAAGGCAGAAGGCCTCAGATATCCAAGCATAAGCATATCCTCAGCAAAAGTAACACCTCTGGAGGCATCACCATATCTATTCTAAAGCTGTATTACAAAGTCATAGTAATAATAATAGTATGATACTGTCATAAAAACAGGAGTACAGAACATTGGAACAGAATCAAGGACATAGACTTTGGGTCAAGTAACTACAGCTACTTTATATTTGACAAAGGCCAAACAACTTAGGCTGGAAAAAAAGACAGCATTTCCAACAAATGGTGCTGGACAAATTGGATAACCATATGCAGGAAATTGAAACTTGATCCACACAAATCTCCATGCACAAAGATCAAGTCCAAATGGATTAAAGACCTCAACATAAGACCAGAACCTCAGCTATTCCTTGAAGAAAATATTAGAGGTACTTTCCATGAAATAGAAATTAGAAAGTACTTCCTGAACAAAACTTCAGTACCTCAAGATCTTAAACAATAACTTAACAATTGAGATCTCATGAAAATGAAAACTTTCTTCACATACAAAGATACAATAACTAGAGCCAATTGATTATGCACAGAGTGGGAGAAAATATTTTCTGACTATCCAACTGGCAGAAACCTAATTTCTAGCATCTACAAAGAACTCAAAAACATGAACAATAAAAAATCAAGCAACCCACTCACCAAATGGGGCAAAGAAATGGACAGGCAGTTCTCAGAGGAAGAAATACAAATGGCAAACACACACTTAAGAAAAAGTTCATCATCCCTAATCATCAGGAAAATACAAATTAAAACAACTATGAGATTCCACCTTACCCCAGTAAGGATAGCAAACATTAAAAAACTGAAATGAAACCGGGCATGGTGGCACACGCCTTTAATCCCAGTACTCGGGTGGTAGAGGTAGGAGGATCGCTGTGAGTTCAAGGCCACCCTGAGACACCATAGTGAATTCCAGGTCAGCCTTAGCTAGAGTGAGACTCTACCTCGAAAAACCAAAAAAAAAAAAAAAAGAAAAAAAGAAAAACAAAAAAGAAAAAAATCAAATGAAAATAAATGCTGGCAAGGATGTGAAGAAATAGGATTCCTCATCCACTGTTGGTGGGAATGTAAATTGTACAACCACTATGGAAAACAACATGGAGACTCCTAAAAAGGTTGAGCATAGAGTTTCCAACAGACCCAGGTATTCCCTTACTGGGCATTTATTCTAAAGGCTCCAAACCTCAGTTCAGACAGGTTTCTCAACCATGGTTATAACTGCTCAATTCATGATAGAGCTAAGATCTGGAATCAACCGAGATGTCCATCATTTGATAAATGGATAAACAAGATGTATATCTACTCGACAAAATTCTAGACAGCAGTAAAGAAAAATGACACAATGAAATTTGAAGAAAAATGGTTGAACCTGGAACAGATCATTCCCAGTGAACTTTCCCAATCACAGAAAGATAATCATCACATGTCTCACTCATCTGTGGCTCCTAACCTGAATCTACCCAAGATGCTGACATACCTAATAATCATCTCAAGGACCAGACATTAGAGTGGGTGGGGAAGGAGGGGAGAGAAAGGGTGGGGGTGGGGGACACAAAACTGGACCTAAATGGCAATGGTACTGTGGTGGTTTGAATAGATGGTCCCCAATATATTCAGTTTTTTTTTTTTTATTTGCTTGTAGTTTGCATCTGCAGCCACCTGGCTGGAAGCAGTGTTACTGGGTGGATCTTAAAGTGTGGTGGTGGGTTTCAGATTTCAATCTAAAGATATGCAAAGTGTGCCTAGCTGGAGTTCCTGAAGTGTGCTGTGTTGTGTGGTTTTTGGCTGGTGCTTCTCTCTCTCTCTGTCTGCTTGGGCCTGTGAAGGCAGGCCAGCTTCTTCTGCCATTATGGAACTTCCCCTGGATCTGTAAGCTTCAATAAATCCCTTCCTCCATAACTGTGCCCAGTCTGGACATTCATTCAGTGAACCTGAATCTGTCTGCTACAGAACTTCGTACCAAGGAGTGGACTGAGATGAACCTGACCATGTGGATGTTGATCTTTTGGAACCTTTATTTTGGAGGAATAGGCATGGATTTGGTGCTTGCAACTAAAGATGCCTTCTGGAGTGTTAAGCCAAGTTTTATGGACTATTCTTATCAGAGTTTGAGAATACTAAGTGCAGACAGTATTGAACTTTGAGGCTTGCCTTATGAGCTTTCTAAGGGGAAGGAAAGACTGCAGAGGTCTTTGTTCGAATTGGGCTACTGGCATAAGGGCTGGCTCCGTTCTGCTGCCGAGGCCCAGAGAGTTTGATCAAGGTTACATTTGTTATGGACTGATGTGCTTGGCTAGAGATATTGGACTGAGGGATTTAAGATTTTTAAGCTGGAAAACTTTAAGCAAGCTAAATTTACTGGCACAGAGACTGGCTTTAGGTTACTCAAGCTGCTATTGTCAACATATTAGTAATTTTAAGGAAGATGTTCTAATTGCTTTACATTAAAACAATGAAAACTCTGCCTGAGGAAAGACTATCATAGAAATGCAAACTCTTTTGTAAAGAGTTGACTGGAGAAGGAACCTGCTTTTCAAGGTTAGGATTTATTTTGTCCCTGAATTAAGAATATGGCTGTGTCCTGTACACCTGGTATTGGATTCAGAAGCATGGGAGATGTGAGGAGTGGTCATGAATTGCACATGGTTCCAGCAGCTGCTGCTGAATTGTAGCATGAGGCAGGGCATGATGCCCTGATAGGCTGAAAGAGCCTTTGGAAGATAGACCGTGGTTTGCATGAAGACCTCAAGATGTTTTGGATATACCAGGATTATACAAGCGCTACCATAGAGCACACTATTGGCCTGAGATGGAAGTGTTCCCTGGCTACTCTGACCAGCTGGAGGGGCAGAATTTGAAAATCTGGAGACTGTTGGTCTTTGGTTGTATTGGACTTGAACTTCAGAAGTTTGATATTTGTTTGATGGTCGTTGAGTTTGCATTGTTTTAGTCTCTCCTTGTTATGCATTGTACCAGTTGAATATGTTTACTCTGTGCCTTTATATGTTAGAAGTGTTTAACTTGTTTGATTTTAGAGGTCTTCATATCTTAAATTCGTCAAGACTGTGGGACCTTTGAAATTGGACTGAGTACAATTTATAATGTGTGATGGTTATGGATCTATTGGGGGCCAGGGATGGAATGTGGTGGTTTGAATAGATGGCCCCCAATATATTCAGTTTGTTTTTTTATTTGCTTGTAGTTTGCATCTGCAGCCACTTGGCTGGAGGCAGTGTTACTGGGTGGATCTTAAGGTGTGGTGGTGGGTTTCAGATTTCAATTTAAAGATATGCAAAGTGTGCCTAGCTGGAGTTCCTGAAGTGTGCTGTGGCTTTTGGCTTTTTAGGCTTGTGCTTCTCTCTCTCTCTGTCTGCTTGGGCCTGTGAAGGCAGGCCAGCTTTTTCTACCATTATGGAACTGCCCCTGGATCTGTAAGCTTCAATAAATCCCTTCCTCCATAACTGTGCCTGGTCTGGAAGTTCATCTCAGCAAACCTGAATCTGTCTGCTATAGGTACCATAAAATTCTACATCCTAAAAGACAAACTAAATGGTTGAACCTTCATTAGGCCCTTAGAGGGAACATCTGAATCACAAGCCCCTGAAGAGGGTATGATCAAGAGTGACCTTAATCTTTTCCTGTTTCTCTCTCTCTCTCTCTCTGTCTCTCTCTCCCTCTTCTATATGTTCCCTAATTCCTATCTTTTTCTTCCTTCTTTTCATTGACACTGACCTGTAATTATCATTACCAGCATGTGGCTAATATCCACAATGAGCTGTTGATGAGGGAAACCTATAAGTTTTCCCAAAAGAAGACATATTTCTATCATAGTACTTGATGAACCATCAAAATTAGTGGTAAGACCTACTGCTGAAGACACCATATGCTGATGGTACAGAACACAGAGTTACCTGGCTGGAACCTGGTATAGAGTCAGCCCCCAGACAGTTAGCTCATCTAGTGCCATAAGATGCTACATGAGCAACTTGGGGAAAATGACCAACATCTGTCCAAGAAACTCATGGTCTAAGATACTCAGCAGCAAGCACCTGACATGATGTTTGAACAAGTGCAATAGTGGTACACAGCCATGGTGGGAAACCAACTGCTCTTGATTTGGCTAATACATCTGCTCAGTGAAATGGAATCCATAGCTGTAGCTGAGAAACAAGTCAGAACCATATCCAAAAATGAGCACACTCTCCTTTATCAAGCTCCCATCAATTGTGGTCTGCAAAAGGACCTACACCTATTAAATTTTCTCTAAAGAAAAAAAAAAAAACAAACAAACAATGGTTGTGCCATTTATCTGGTGCTAATTTCACTCTCCATTGGAGAATTTGCTTCTCTTTCTCAGATAGATGCAGATCCTAAGGAGAGATCCAGCCCATCAATCCTCAAAATGGCCCCAGATTAAAGTAAGAATAATTGGGGAAATGAGCAAGAGTGCTGCTTGGTGAACCTGGTACCAGCACAAGGGAGAAAGAGAGAGACACAGAGAACACTCAACTCCTACCAAAGCAGATATCCAGAGACACAGAGGCTCCCAAGACCTCACCTCTGAAGCAGACCTAAAATAAACCCAACATGGCTCAGGGAAATTTACAGATGAGGGGGCAAAAAGAATGTTAGAGGCACACATTGGGTCATTATACACAGAGACATTGCCTCTTCCTCATAACTGATGGCTAACCCCACAGTGCACCACCCATGTTCCCCAACAAGGAGGGTCCCTGTGGAGAGGGGAGGACAGGGAGGAGGCTAAAGATGGTAACAACATTACTGTATACACAGTGTACATAACTAACTATATACATATATATATATATATATATATATATAATCATCACTAAAACAAGAGAGGAGAGGTTTGAGGGTATGAAGTCAATTCTCTTGTGGAGGACATGGCATCAGGTATTTAATGGCAATGAGAGTGTGTAGCAGGTACTTGCTCACAGCTTAATGCATCAAAAAGCTGTGTGGGCCAGATCTTAGGAGAGGTCTGTAATACACTGCTGCAAGGGTTGCGTGAGCCACATCCTCCTGTAAGGCTCAATCTCCAAAAGTTTCCCAAACCCCCAAAACCCTCATCACAAGATGGGGACAAAACATTTGAACACATGAGTCTCTGGTGACATTTCACTATTCAAATAATATCACTCACATTTGGAACTGCACAATTCTGATGTTAATGTTACATTTATATTTTGTTTTCTATTTCAATCTCTCTCTCTCTCTGTCTCTTGCTCAAATATCTTATCTAACATAGCATTTTATACCTAAAACCTAAGGTACTTCAGTAATTTTTCTGTTTCTTTGTACTACTTCTTTCTCTCCAAATCTATTTATTTCTCTTCATCTTCCCCTGATTGCTCTCCATACCTTTGGCTTCAGTACAGATACAATAAGTATTAGGAAAGCAGAGGAAAGGGAGAGAAAATGCCTCATACAGAGACTGAGGAGCATGTGTTGGGGGGAACTTGGTTATATTCTTCCTGCTTCTGTCCATCCAACAGTTCACAGTCTTGAATGGCTCCTTTTAAACAAATTATAGATAGATAGATAGATAGATAGATAGATAGATAGATAGATAGATAGATATGTCTGTGTGTGTGTGTGTGTGTGTGTGTGTGTGTGTGTGTGTGTGTGTATTTGAAAGAGAGAAGGAGGCTGAGACGAGATTGAGAGTTTGGTGCACCAAAGCCTCTTTCTATTGCAAATGAACTCCTTACATGTGCCATTTTTTGCATCTGGTTGTACATGTTTACTAGGAAATAGAACCTGGGCCAGCAGCCATTGCCAACAAACATTTTAACTACTCAGCCATCTCCCAGCCCTCCTGAAAAATTCTTTTGATACATCTCATGTGAATTCTGTGCTCTACTTTGTTTTATTTTCCCTTCCCATTCCTCTGCTTAGGTTGTTAAACCATCTCAAAATAGCTGCAACTTTTCAACAGCATTTTCTCAGCTCTTGCTCTTGATTTGCAATGAGCAAAACTGTTTTATTTTTAAAATAATAAAAAAAAATAGAGCATTGCAAGTGACAGGATAGTGATCTATTAAGATCCTAGACTTCATCAGAGTCAGAGAACCACAGTGGCTGAGCAGCCATAGTCTCTCCTTTGTCCAAGTCCTGGTGGGAGTCAACTTCCAAAATAATTGAAGGGTATAACTGCTGGTTATAAGTCCCAGAATTTCCTTATAATTGTAGCATTAAATAGACAGGATTTGAATTTTTTTCTTGTTTTTCAGTTCACAACCCTAAAGGTTATTGTACTGTGAAAAGCAAAAAGGTAGGGCTGGAGAGATGGCTTAGCACGTTAAGGAACTTGTCTGCAAAGCCAAAGGATCCAGGTTCACTTTCCCTGCGCCCATGTAAGCTGGGTGCACAAGGTGGCCCAAGCATCTGGAGTTTCTTTGCAGTGGCTGAATACCCTGGCATGCCATTCTCTCTCTCTCTCTCTCTCTCTGTCTCTCTTTCTCTCTCTCTGTTGTGCATACTCTCCCCCAGCCTCTTTCACTCTCTTTCTCAAAATATAAAAAAAATACTTAAAAAGTAAGATAGATTTATACACACACACACACACACACACACATTCTTTGGAAATATATTTGGAATATATTCTTTGGAAAAGGAGATGGGATTCAAAGCAGAGAAATTCAATCAGGAATGAAAAAGATGTCTACACATTTCTACATATCTATATGTTTGCTTAAACTTTGCAGTTGTGTCTATCATATTTTGTTGTCCCATAAAATGCTTCTTCCATAAAAGCAGGGGTTACAGCTTTTTTTTTTTTTTTTTTTTTTTTTTTAGTTTTTCGAGGTAAGGTCTCACTCTAGCCCAGGGTGACCTGGAATTCACTATGTAGTCTCAGGGTGGCCTTGAACTCAAGGCGATCCTCTTACCTCTGCCTCCCAAGTGCTGGGATTAAAGGCGTGCGCCACCACGCCCGGCTGGGTTACAGCTTTTTAATATGAAGTCGACATGTTATAGCTAAAGTGTTAGTGCTAGAGTAAGAAAAGAACATTAGTTCTTACACAGCAAGCCCAGGGTTCATGATCTAGTTTTCAGTCAATAATCTCTTTATTGACTTGATTTTTTTTCATTGTGTTACCAGTAAATATTTTGGCTCATAATAGGTATGCATATGATATCAATCTATGACAGAATCAAGGAAACAAAGAAATTGTTGCCACACTGAAAATTAACATTGATACCTAAACTCACTTCTTATTTTGTGTGTCTTGGAATGCAACATAAATTTAACAGATAAGTTAAATTACCTAGATAAAGAAAGCCTTGGCTAAGTGCAAAATTTTGTAGGTGCTTATTGTTGGCTAAGAGTCAAAAACAGCAGCAATAAAACCTAGGTAAGTTAGGAAGGCCATTATAACTTTTGCCATTTGAGACATTTGGTCTCTGGTGTTCTCCCTCCCAGCCTGATGACTTCAGCAAACACAGTAAAAGAAATTTACCCTTACCTGCTGTGTCCTAAACCATAACAAGCCCACAGATTGTACACATATCCTTTTCAATGGCACCATGCTGACCCAACACACTGATTTGGAGCCTCCATTAGGAGCACAGTGACTCTCCTACTGCGAGGACAGGAAAAGCCTTGTTCAAGCCACAGATTTTGAAGTGGTTCCTTAGAATTCACAATGAAATACTTACATATTAGCTGATATGCTCATTTTGTTTATTGAAAGAGAAACTTCTAAAACACTACAATTGCTTTAATACAAATATGTATAAAATATTGAAACTAAACAAAATTTAAAATTATTATGTAATTAAAATCCTTAAATATTATTGCTCTTGTATGTTTCTGTTCTTAATGTCTACAACAAACAATTATATGCATGAAATTTACTAAGAGCAAGCAAGTGGTATTCAGCAGAAAAATGAAGTGTAGACGATGGAGCAAACACTATTTGGAACTTTCCACTCATTTGCTTTTAAAGTAGTCCATGTTTATATACATATAAATAGTCTAATTTAAATATCATGCTAGGGTGTTAACTTGGTGGTTGGCTGTGTTGAGTTAGTTTCTCATACACATATACTAGAAAAATAAAGTATAAAATGATGTGACATGAAATAATAATGAATCCTTTCTGGGATGAAATTAAGGGCTTGATACTATAAGACAGTGGCTCTAAAGGAAAGGCATTAGAGGCAAAGGAGTTGGTTTTATGCTTTTCTGGCATGGAAGGCTCCGTCTTCAATCACGCTTTACTCATTGACAGGTCTGGGTGCATAATTATGAGGAATTAGGAAGTTTTCAGAGAATTTTAGTCATTGTTCCCCTAACTGTGGTATGGTTTGTCCTGTTTTCTTTTATTCTCCTGCATGTTTGACAGCAAAGTGTGGTATCTTGAAAGACACTCAAGGTGTACTTTCTCTCAAACATTGAATACAGCCCAAGATTGTGATGTGGCTTGAGTAACTCTCATTTATTAATACTCTTTTAATAAACAGGCCACTATAGTGTGGCTATTTTCTTTTTCTTTTGATTCTGATATTTAGTATGTTTTTAGTTAAAAGTTAAATGGATCTGCTTGCATCTTTTGGTGTTTCCTTTCAGCACCCTTTTAAAATATAAAAAGTTATTAAACAGAAATGAATAAATAGGAACAAGCCATAAGGCTATATCAACTGGATGTTCCCTAAGTGCAGTCCATTTTTGGTTCTTAAGTGTGGCTCTGTATAACTCAAGGAACCTTTCTCTCCTTACTTGTGAAGCAGCAGTAATCCTTTTGTCTTTACTATAGCAATGCATAGGAATAAGAAAATGTATATTCAAACACTCAGAAAATTTAATATTATACACAGATTAGTCCATATGTGTGGTGGTGTGTTGGTAATTTTGTGACGGCTATTTATTTTTTGAAAACAAACACAAATCAAAATAAGAAGACATGGTCTACTCCTTAAAAAATATCTAATCAAAACAGAAAGGAAATATAGATCACAGAACAGAAATATGGTGAATGGTGAATTAATTCTCTATCACAATACAATTACAAATTTATTTTTAAAACCTGCTTATGTTCTCACAGTGTCTATGGGTCAGAAGTTGGTATATCATAGCTGGTTTCTCTGCTCAGCATAAAACAGCACTATAGTCAAGGTGTTGTCTCAGATAGGTCTCCTCAAGATACCCTTCATGTTGGCAACACTTGTTTCCTTATGGAGGCAAGGATCCAGACACCGCTGACTCCTGCTGGCAAGAGTCAATAGAATGCCTTCTGTTATTCCTCGTTAACTAAGACTCCCACCTTAGCAACTACAACATAGCAGTTTGAAAAAGTGAAATAGACACGCAGTATGAGGAGTGCTAACATCTCATGAAACCTAACAAAATTGGTTGCTTGCAGTCACTTACATCTTGCAATTTTGCTGTTTTCTATTGTTTAGAAGCCAATTTTAAGTACACAGACACTCAAGAATCATAGAAAGATGCAAGCAGCACAGGCAGCCGGGTGGGAGGAAGGGTTTCTCTTCTTCCAGAGCTTCCTTAGATAAAGCCCCCCTCCTGGAGATCTGTCCACTCTGGGGGAAGGGTTCACTCAGGAAAAAGGATGTCCTCCTCTGGTTAGTCCTTCCTGGAAGAAACCTCAAAGACTTAACCAAGAAGAATGTCTATGGAAGCCAGGCTAGGTGGTGCATACCTGTAATCTCAGCACTCAGGAGGGAGAAATGGGAGGATTGTCATGAGTGCAAGACCACCCTGAGACAACATAGTGAATTCCAGGTCAGCCTGAGCTAGAGTGAGTCCCTAACTTGAAAAATGAAATAAATAAATAAATAAATAAATAAGTAAAAGAATGTCTATGGATTCCTAATCAGATCAAGTCAACAACAGAATTTAACTATCACAAGCCGGATGTAGGGATGGTTGGGCAGACAACTCAGGGTTTGGCTCACTTGGAGTAGTGTGGAGGCTTAGTAGTGCTGTTCTTGTATGTTTTTGTTTGTTTTCATGAAAGCAATATGGGAATTCTGATTTTACTGACAGAAATATTTGATTTTGTTGCTTTTCACATCCTCTGAGAATCCATGGTTGGTTGCTTTAATGAAAATAATATCCCGAAGAAGGTTTATGCGTGAGCACACAGAGACCAGCACACATAGTCACAGAAAAATGTGTGTCAAGTTGAATACAAAAAATATTTAATCTATTATTATTTTCTGTTTTCACAAATAATCTGAAAATAGTGACCCATTAATTGGCTGTTAAATTCTTTGCCAATATTCTATGAAAACAAAAATACTTACATTACTTTTTCCTATAAAAATGCCCTCATTGCAAAAGAATACACAAAAAAACATATTTCCCTATTAGATTGAAAATCAGATTTTTGAGTTTCAATATAAGCAAACAATTTCAGTTTAAAAATATTTTTCTTGCTGGGAATGGTGGTAAAACTCAAAGGAGAGAGGTGGGCAACATATGGGTTTGAGGCCATGTATATTTTACTTGGCAATTTCTGAGTCAGTGTGAACTACATAGCATGACCCTAGATGTGCAGCTGTTCATATATAGAGGCCAGAGAACAACCTGTTTCTTAAACCAAATCTTGCACTCGCCAGATAAATACCAATTAAGCTTGACAAGTTGGCCAGACACCTGCAGGTCCCTCCTGTCTCTGTTTGCCAGCATTTAAAAATATTTATTTACTTATTTATTTATTTATGGCAAGAAGATGATACAGAGAGGAGAAAGAGAAAGAGGGAGAGAGAAAGAGTGAATGGGCACACCAAGGTCTTTAGCCACTGCAAATGAACTTCAGATGCATGGCCCACTTTGTACATCTGGCTTTACGTGGGTACTGGGTAATCAAAGAGTCGTTAGGTTTTGCAGGCAAATGCCTTAACTACTAAGCCATCTCTTCAGCCCCAACACCTAGCATTTTTATGTAGGCTCTGGAAATCCATCTCAGGTCCCCATGCTTACAAAAAGTGCTTTGCAGCTGGGCGTGGTGGCACACACCTTTAATTCCAGCACTCTAGAGGCAGAGGTAGGTGGATCATTGTGAGTTCGAGGCCACCCTGAGACTACATAGTGAATTCCAGGTCAGTCTGGGCCAGAGTGAGACCCTACCTCAGAAAACCAAAAGAAATAAAAACAAAAAGTGCTTTGCTGGCTATATTATTGCTCTAACCCAGTTGTTACTTTTGTTTTTAGAGGCAGAGTCTCATGTAGCAGAGGGCTGCCTAAAATATATTATGTGACAAAAACCTGGTCTTGAATTTCTGATTCCCTTGTCTCTACCTCACAGTTGCCAGGATTATAAACATTAGCCACTACTCTAAACTTCTTTCACATCTAAAGGCTAAGAGGCTGTAGCAGACAGCTTCAGGTTCACTGAGACAAACTTCCAGACCAGGCACAGTTAGGAGGAAGGAATTTTTTGAAGCTACAGATCTAGGGGAAGTTCCATAATGGCAAAAGAAGCTGGCTGCTTTCCCAGGACCAAGCCTTGAGAGAGAAAGCATAAGCTTAAAAGCCAAAAGCCACGCAGCACACTTCAGGAACTCCACCTAGGCACACTTTGCATATATTTAGAATGAAATCTCAAACCCACCACCACGCCTTAAGATCCACTCAGTGACACTGCTTCCAGCCAGGCGGCTGCAGATCTAAACTACAAACTAACAAAACACTGAATTGGGGGCCATCTATTCAAACTACCACAGATGCTAAAGGTCAAATATGATAATATATGCCAAAAATTTTATAATATAAACTGGTATTGTAGTATACAAGGATGTACACTGAAGAGGTTATATAGAAATATTTGAAGCAAATTTTAGTTTCCTTCATTAATTTGAATTTTTATATCTTGCTTTAGAAAGGGGCCTGAAGGGGCCTGACAAGATTTTCACCAGTTTAGGCATTTGCTTGCAAAGCATGAAGGCTTGAATTTGATTTCCCAATACCCACGTAAAACCAAATGCACAGAGAGAAGCATGTGTTTGGAGTTTGTTGACAGCGACAGAAGGCCCTGGCTAGCTCGCTTTCTCTCTCTCTCTCTCTCTCTCCCCTCCCCTTTCCTTGGAATAAATAATAAATAGTAAATAAATAATATATTAAAAAAACAATGATATAAGAAATGTTAGTTTTACTAAATATCAGAAACATATAGAAAAAATGAGATTACAGTAGTATTTTTTTCCAGTAACTTAAGCACATGAGTGTCAATGACAAAAAAATAAACATATTGTTTTGTAGTAAAAAAAAAAAAAAAAAAGCCAGGAAGATTTCTGAAAACACCAAGAAGGAAACAAATTCAAATTTAGTATCAGAAATGACTTTAGTCAATGAGCAGCTGGGGAAAGCAAGGCAAGGTAGGGGTTCAGATTATTTTTCCTATGGCCACACTGATGTTTACTGTCTGTTTGCTACAATTTTCTACTAAAATGACTGGAATTTATAGGTGGGTCATTCTCTCTCTCTCTCTCTCTCTCTCTCTCTCTCTCTTTTTTTTTTCTAATTTCAGAACAAACATCAGAGGCTGGGCAATGCTTCCCCAGGAGATTTATGAGGCTCACAGTTCTGAGGTTCATCAGTGTGGCTCCAGGTTTCATTTCTCTTCTTACGGGCCTTGGCACAAGGCTTCCCAGGGCTAGGAGCATGTGTGGAGATCACACAATGATAAAGACAGCCAGTGGGTAGCAGGGCTTCTGGTCTATTCTTTTGAACCTACTCACTCTGCAGGGAACTAGAATCATGCATCCAGCAGTAAATCTTACAGAAAAAGATGTCCTTGTAAACTAACTACATCCTACTAGGCCCACCCTGAAATATCCTCCATCTCCCAGCCTGTCTGCACCAGGGGCCAAACCTCTAGCCCATGAAACTAGACGAACTCATACTATAAGCAAATTTCAGCACTTACTATGCACTATGTAAGCAAAGTGTAATTTAAAAAAATCATAACTCTCAGTATAATATTCTTAGCATATTACGAACATAAATCCAATCATTTACTGAACAGAGCATGGTTTGAGGGTTGGACTCTCTTTGATCTGGTCATGTAAAACTGTTCTGATGAAGCATTGATTTGTTAACATGACAGGCGATTCTACAAATAGAATTTGCTGTTCTACAAAAAGAATTTTCCTGAAAGATTTTTTATTTCCCCCAAACTGCCTATAGTGTTCTGGGCATTGTACTGAGAGACACTACTTTGGAACTGATGAGCTAAGGGGAGCAGATATCCACACTGTGATCTAGTGAACAGCACGGATCACAAGAGCTAATAATAGAGAAGAGCTGTGTCTCCAAAATCAGGTTCATCTTCACAATTTCACATATCAGACTTGAGAATGATCACATGTCCTCTGCAAGTTACTTTTACCCCGTGTCCTAATTTACTACCCTCAGCTCTTGTCCTTCAGTAACTGCAATCTTTAATTTTATGGCTATTATCTAGAAAATGGGTTAGGCACATTAAATAAAAACACATGTGCACACACATCTTCATAAAGCATGTTATGATATTATTGATGATTTGAACTGAAATGAAGTTAATAAAAATCTTACAAAATCTAGCATAATATTGGATATGATATATTCAATATACATTAATGGCAAGGCAGTAAGATATAGCTACTGAAGAAAGCCAGCTCCTCAAAGGATATCTCATAACACTGCACATCCATGACATGTAAAGCCTTAACTCATTCAAACACAACTGATGAGTGGATAATGAAGACATGGAACATTTATACAATGGAGTTCTACTCAGTGGTAAAAAAAAAAAATGAAGTTATGAAATTTGCAGGAAAATGGATGGATCTGGAAAGGATTATACTAAGTGAGGTAACCCAGGCCCAGAAAGCCAAGCATCGCATGTTCTCTCTCGTATGTGGATCCTAGCTAAAATATAATTTTTTATTCATCTAACAACCCATTTCCAGGAAGACTCTTAAATGGTTTTTCCATGGTTCCTGAATTTGGAAAGGTCATTAAACTGATTGGGAAGATGAGTTCTGAGGGCAGAATTACTTTGCAGAGAGAGTGAAAGGCCTGGGGAGATTACTCAGTGGATAATGCACTCACATCTCAAGCCTGAGTACCTCAGTTCAATCCTCCATAAAAACCATATACTAAGCCAGAGCCACTGTCTCTATAATCCAGCAAGCTAACAAGGTGGGAGGCAGAGACAAGAGAATTTCACAGAAGCTCATGATAAACGCAGTAAGAATAATAGCAGAGCAAGATCCAGAGAGAGAAACCATGTGTCAAATGTGGTAGAAAGATGAACAGTGTCTCAAAAGTTGTCCTCTGGGTGGAAGAGAAGGTTTAGCAGTTAAGAGCTTGCCTGTGAAGACAATGGACCTAAGTTTGATTCTCTAGTACCCATGTAAGCCAGATGCACAAGGTGGCTCATGTATCTGAAGTTCCTTTGCAATGGCTAGAGCCCTAGTGTACCTATTCTCTCTATATACCTGCCCCCTCTGTCACGTGAATAAATAAATAATATATTTTTTTAAAGTTGTCCTCTGGCCTCTACACGTGTTCCATAGCACACATATGCTCACTCTTATACATGCACAAGCACATGAACGCATACATACAAACACAGAAACACACATTAAAAATAGGAAGAAAAGGGTTGGAGAGATGACTTAGTGGTTAAGGCACTTGCATAAGCATCCATGTTCAAAGCTCCAGATCCCATGTTAAGCCACATTCACAAAGGTGAGAAAAATGCAAGGTAGCACATGCCCACTAGGTGGCACAAGAATCTGGAGTTTAATTTCAATGGCTGAGACCCTGCCATGCCAATTCTCTCTCTCTCTCTCTCTCTGTCTGTCTCTCTCTTGCTCTGTCTGTCTCTATTTTTAATCTTTATTTTAGAGAGACAATAAGATAGAGAAATATTGATAGTAAAGATTATTAATGACCCACTTTCCCACCAAACCTCTAAAACACAAACAATGATACCACAACTCAATCACATATGAATTGATCCGTACATATTTAGAATAGTATATTATTTGTATCTGATGCTCTGTAAATACCTAAGTAAATATCTAAAAGCAGAGCTATATACCACATTACTTGGAATCATCCTTGCTTCAACATCTTCAACATAACACAACATGAACCAGTTGGTCTTTGATTCTCTATCTTTCTTGCTTCAGTCTCTGTCTTTCTTATTTCAGTCTCTTCAAAACCTTGTTTGCCTTCATTGCTCCTTCCTAGTAGCCCTCCCATAAACAGCATAGTTTTTGATTCTTCAGTCCTGAGCTGTCTTCTTTCTTTATGCAAGATTATTTTTCTTAAAAGCAAGGAATCAACATTTGAATCTTATGCTGGGTTTTCAGATCATAGCCCCTGTTTCATTTCTCTGAGAGCCAGTAAGGAAATTGAAAATTGAATGAGATAGTTAGTCTTACTCCTCAAAGTTCAGTGATCTCTGAAAGAAAAATATGCTGAATACAAACACAGTACATTCATGCATGGAAGCTTAAAGAAACCAGAAAAATGCATGGTTGATTTTAAACAGCTTACGATCCAGAAGAGAATCATACTGGATTTTTCTGAATTTTGATGAAGTTAAAATACTATTTTCTGAATTGGAAATATTTTGTTTTCTATTATTAACTGATGTTTCACAATTATCAAAGAAGAAATTCACCTATGTGGAGGAATATGATCAGATATTACATGTACATTTGGTCATAAATTCCCTTTAGGAATGTTATGTAGTCAAGTTAAAATAATAGAAATTATATGGTATTGCCTAGCACTGGAGATTTAAAATAAATAGAACAAAATAACAAGAAAAATATCCCCATTGCTCTATGGATGGAACAAATGCAATGAAGGAAATTAGAAAATGTAATTTATTATGTAGGAATATAAATATAGTTTAGGCATCTGATCTCTGTTCTTTTTTGAAAATAATTCTGGGTTTGATTGCTTAAGAATAATGTGAATTTGAGATGGCATTGTTCCAAAGCTTACAACTAGGATAGTTATAAGAATATTTCTTACCTTTTTGAATAGTTAATGAATTAAGAATTCCATTTATCATTGTTAAACCACTATAAAAATAACAAAAGGATTTAATGAATCTGAAAGTATTTAAACAAGATGTTGTTTATAAAAACAAGCAACAAAAAAGCATAATGACCAAAACCAATTCTAAAATAGACCAACAAAAAGTGTTTGATGAGAATAAACATTGGAAATCATTTTTAAGCATGGGTATGTCATCCTTGCCCTAGAGATAAAGTAATTTATGCTGGGCATGGTTGGCTGGTATAATCCCACCACTCAGGGGACTTCAGTAGGAAGGTTGCTACATGTCTAACACTAGCCTACTCTATGTAGTATTTTTCTTAATAATCTTAATCTCATGAACTATTTTCACAAATTATTTAATTTGTTAGGACTTAGTGAATTAACATGCTATTTTAAAAAATTGGAAAACAAATATCTTAGCAGTGTGAAACAAATCAAATAGAAACTGAATTACACAGTAAATTTACTTAGTTATTATAATAATGAAATAATGGATTATTCTATTTAAGAGAGGCATTATTTGAACTTACACAACTTTTTGCATTCATTTATGCCTACAAAATTTTCATTTCTGGACACACAACTTTTTAGACCAATCATTTCATAAAAGAGAGAAAGAAGAAAGATGAAGGAGCAGAGAAGACACAGAACATTGAACAGACTGGGGTACCATAAGTACTAGAGACAAAATGAGTGGCACTGAATGAAGGAGAGATTCTTGTTTACTGTGATTCATACACAAGCCAGATTCTGTCAGGATTATATTTATCCTGAGACTTGATTTACTGGAGATCAAAGCAAGGACTGAGAAACTAAGCATATAAGGCATAAGGAACAGTGAGAAAAATAATCTTGGCTCTATGTATATAAACAATGTAGAAATTTTGAAAAGCATTAATTCCTGATAATGTATAGAAGTAAAGATGAGTGTGAACAGGATGGCCAGAGCCAATCTACGTAATTCCTTGTAGTTCATGGGAAATTTCCTCGAATTTAGGTAGAAAGTCATTTAGAAGGAATGAAGTGATTTAATTTAGGACTTTACAATCTCTTTCTGGTTGCTGTACATAGAAAACACCAAGAACAGTATTTGAATCACAGACTCCACCTGGTCATTATGGTAACCTTGAGATAGTCCCTTGTTTCTTTATCTCAGCATCAGAGATAACAGCATTTGTTCTTGGCTTTGCATCACAGTTGTCTTGTGAGAGGAGATGGGTCCTGTCAATGGTGGCTCTGAGAAGGATAACACATAAAAGGTACAATGTTATTTCTGCCCCTGACACCATACATCCCAGCCTGACAATTATCTCTCACAGATCAGTCTGTGAACAAGAGCTGATTAGTACATTAACTTCCCAGAAGGAAAGAGATAACAGGAATTGCATGTCGCTGGAGATTGCTGTGACACTGATCAGTTCCCTCTGGCAGTGCCAGCTCAGAATAAAGATGAACAAACAACACTAGGCAGACATTCTCATCTATGGCCCCTTCGATTAAGCCTCCTGAATAAACCACAAAAGCATCAGTTTTCAACAGCGGGTGGGACACTAATCACCTCACAGTTGTGTTGTGCTTTATTTTGGTTCAGTATTTTAGAAATAAGATATGATGGCAGTTGACAGGCCTACCTGCAGGAGTGCAACAAGGAGAAGCAACACACCTCCTCCCTAAATGACAGAGCAATCCACAAGCATGCTAGACACTGAGCTCTTAATGCGTCTAGTCTGCACATAGAAAACTTAAGACCACTGATTTCTGTTTTCTTTCACTAGGTGCACTAGGGTCTTGAAAAAAAACAATAATGTGTTTTATTATCCTTCCTCAAAGTATTATAAAAATAATCATTATGACATAAGAGTAACAGGTAAAAGTAAAAGTTGACATTACTTATGTTGTGAATCTTTAAATGTGGAAAATCATGATTTTTCTTTCTCTTTCATAATAAAAAAAATATTTTAAATATGATGGTTTTCCAAAAGCATTTTATAAAAAGTAACCTACAATGAACAAAAAAATAATGGACCTGGAAATGGACCTGGAAAAAATATTAAGAATGAAGTTGGAGCATCAGGGACATGATCAGAGACCATAGTGAAGCAGGGAAAGGAGGGTTTAATTTGCAGAATGATGATATTGAACGGGTGAGGTAACATACACTTATAAGTACATGCCTGGTACTGAAAACCTAATCAAAAGCCTAAGGCAGGGGAGGTCGTGAGCCTTAGTGGTATAAAGACTGCTCTTGTCTGGTTAAATGCATATATTATGCTCACCAAACTGCCCAGTAAGCACTACATTTAATATTCATATTCATATATTAATGCTACTCTCATTTTGGTTAGAGAAGATTTTCTTTTCAGATAGTGGTGACCACTGGGATGACTCAAAAGACAACATAGTGCTGAGAAGTGATGGAGGAGTATCCAGGACTGAAACCTCTCTATCACACCTGGCAAGACTCAGGGTCCATTGCGGAAAAGGTGGCAGAAAGAATGTAAGGACCAAAGGAGGGGTATAACTACTTATAATGCAACTGTCCAGAGAGAAATTGGCTTCCATACCCACAACCTCACAGTGCCTAGCAGTATATTCACAAGACCCTCATAATAGGAGAAAAAGATGAAGACATCAAAATAAGAGAGAGACTGGAGAGAGGGAGGGGATATGATGGAGAGTGGAATTGTGATGGCGAAAGTGGAGGAGGGGAGGGAATTATCATGGTTATCTGTAAGTATAGAAGTTGTCAATAATATAATTATACATTAAAACAATAATGATGGAAGGTTTGACTTTCTATTGGGCCAAGCGCACTTCATCCATTATTTGCAAAAGGAGTAGGAAAAACAAAAGAGAAAAAGAGCTCCATTGGGAAGATATATGGTGGATGAAGATGATGATTGGGTTTCTGTCAATCTGCCCATCTTCATTAAAATATGAATCAAGATCATTATCCACACATCCGTGTGAAGAGTGTCAGAGGAAGCAGGAAGCACAAAAGAAGCAGGCAGGGATAAGTTTAAATGCAGGAGTTTCATTTAGTTTTGCTATTCCAATTTTCTTAAACCCACTTCACTGCTTTATCCTTGCTGGCAAAGCTGAGTTCATTAACAAAAGTCATTGCAGCATTGGGGAAATGACTTTTTTTTAATATGCCAAGGCCCTCAGAGAGGTTTTGATTAATCAGTTGTAGGTATAATGAAAATAAAACTATTGTGTAATAAGAATATAATACTAGATTTTTCTACTTGCTATCTAAGCTCTTTTTCCCTGCTTTCTTCCTTAACATCTGATATATATATGATATTTAGAAACTTTGTATGGACACAGCATGTGTTGGTACCATCATTTTCCTCCTCCCTGACCATATTCCACCAGGGGCTCTCCTCAGTGGGTTACAGGTATTCACCATGGGATTTTGGGTTATGAGTTGTAAGAGCAGCAGTCAATGTGGGGGATGGGGAATACCTCTAGATATTCTCTCCCAACATGTGGCTTTTACAGTCTTTCCACCCCTTATTCCCACTCTTCCTTCAACCTTGGTGTATGTGTCTTAAGTCTACTTTAGTGTTGAGCTCTCAGAACATCTAGTTGCTTTGGTATGTTTTGAGTATCTTCAACATATATTGCCATCATCTTGATGACAAGCCTTAACATCTTTTAACAATGTTCACCACTAAACTATAATGATGAAAAGTATGTTTGCATTTCCTGGAGAGAAGGGAAGGGGAGGTTAATAAAAGCACAAACAGAATTTGGTAGGCAATTCATGCTCATAATATTAATTATGGTCCATTTTCCTGGGTACATATTTAAGACAGAATTTACAAAATAACAGGCTATAAATATGTACAGCACATTATTGCCAGTTATAAGTTAATAAAGCTATACATAAAAGAAATGGTACACAGTATATGGCCTAGGCAATATAGTTTTATCAACTTCACAAACTATGATAGTGTATTATAACAATTAAAAAACTGATGTCCCACTCTAAAGTATAAGATATTTTTATTGAGTGTTTTATACTGTGCAAACTTAATCAGTCTTGTATATATTCTCATAATCAAACTATTCAACTGGAGGAGTCTGCACAGAATTTCTTACATTAGGTAAAAGGAAATTATAATATTCATGCTCAAGCTCATTCATATTTCAGCCTAAGTTGAGGATTGGCACAAGGAGTATCAATGGATAAGAATGATACCTGAACCTGTTAATCTGGAAATTTCACAAATATATTATATTTTGATTCTTTTTCCTGTATGTCAGCTGAGCAATGTACCAATTGTTCTCCTCTGATAAGATCCACTCTCTAATATATTTCTCCAGCCAACAGAAGATAATATGAGCAATTCAATACTTCTAGTCTATTTAGAAATTTAATAAAATTTCCTAAGTATTTTAAAAGGCATCTGTTATGAAAAGTTCACATCTTCACTCACCTAATCAAGTATCCCAAAAGGGCATTCATCATCCTCACAATAGGCATTCTTAACATAAAAATAAAATGAATATGGTAAAATAACCATCCATTCAATTGCTGAGAATGCTTTCTCTTATCAATTTAACAGATTATTCAAGTTTCATCTTTAGTTTTACTGTGTTATTTCTGTCCATTCTCTACTCATTTTATACTTCAAGTTGAGGCCATATATTTTGATACATAAACGGTGGTAAAATTTAGACATAAAATGTGCCAATGTATGAATGTTCTTTCTATAAAAGGTCTTTTATGAAAATGCTTTATTTAGTTACTTGCACATGTGTGTGTAGGTATTCTAGGGTCTTTTGCTGCTGCAAACAAATGTCTGTCTGGCTTTTCATGGATGTCTGTAGTATTTAAACCTAGTCCAGAAGGCTTTGCTAGTAAACACCTTTACCCACTGGATCATCATCCCTGACCCTTTTCTATAAGATTTCTAATAAATGTTAAGTAAATATTTAATGTTAAGTAAATTATTAATGAAATGTTAAGTAAAATATTAAAATATTTGTAAAAAGGTCCAGTATGCCTTATAGACATCCATGCTTACCAAAGAAAATCTTGACATTTCCCCAAACTATCTCCTCTGCCTGGTATTTTGCTATTTTTCTCTCCAATGCCATACATTTCTAGCATGTCGCTGTATCTTATGTCCACAATAACCTTATGCATACATGAAAAAATATTTCATTTCAAACGTATCTGCTTCCACTTGTCAAGCCTTTAATATACTTGATGTATACCTCATGCATGTTTAACTTTAATATCCTCTGTACTGAGAACAGGTTCTAATACTTAGGAAGCTCTGACTGGGAAATGTGAGAAAGAAGGAAGGATGGAAGGGGACAAGAGGAAAAGCAAAGAAGAAAGGCAGACAGGATTAAAGGTACATCATGAAACAAAAATATAAAAATGATTCCACCAAAGCTGAGGGTTTATTTCCTAAATTATCTGGGATTTGCATTTATAGAATAGAATAGAATAGAATAGAATAGAATAGAATAGAATAGAATAGAATAGAATAGAATAGAATAGAAATAGAAATAGAATAGAATAGAATAGAATAGAATAGAATAGAATAGAATAGAATAGAATAGAATAGAATAGAATAGAATAGAATAGAATGTATGTGTATGTGTATGTGTGTGTACAAATGAATCACTTTTTTTTTTTTTTTTTTTTTTTTTTTTGGTTTTTGGAGGTAGGGTCTCACTCTAGCCCAAGCTTATCTGGAACTTACCATATAGTGTCACAATGGATCAAACTCACAGTTATCCTCCTGCCATTGCCTCCTGAGTGCTGGGATTAAAGATATGTGCCACCATGCCTGGATTCATTCGTTCATTTTTTTTGTTCTTCCTTCCTTCCTTTGTTCTTTCTTTCTTTTTGAAAGAAGGTCTCCCCTTTTAGCCACAGCTGGCCAGGAACTTGTGACTCTCAAAGCAATGAGGGCTGAGATCAGAGGCAGGTGTCACCATGATCAATATGGATTTTCTTATCTGAACTTCAGACTAGTCATTACGCTATACCATCCTACATAGCTGATGGTTTGAAATGCTTTCATATGCCATGTTTGCATTGGCTCGCTTGAACATAAAATTCAAATGCCAGTAACAGCAATAGTCATCCCATAGCTGACTTCACTATATTCCTCTATGGATAGCCATTGCATTCAAAGATTAAAATAGGCTCAGTATTTTAATATAAAAGATCTATACCTCCATAAAACTATTGTATATCTCATTATAAAGGTCAATATTTATTGTCAAGCATCACTAAGTCATTTGCCAAAAGCACAGGATATACTTCATACTATATTTACTTTTCAAGCATTCAAAGTATATTATTGTCACTGAAATTGCATACTGTCAGCATGTGCCCTTATTTATTTTAAGAATAAGGCATTTAAAATTAGATTGCACACTTATTGTCCATGAAAATGTTATACTACTATATTTATAAAGTAGATTTATATATGAGAACCAAAACCAATATTACTCTTTTCTTGCACACGCACGCACACACACACACACACACACACACACACATTCTAAATAGTGCTACCTACTATGTATTTTTCTGTCATTTTTCCATTATTATAATTAATATAGCATAAAGTTCCTGTTGGTACTTCAGGGAATACTAAATAGAGTTCATGTTTAGCAAAATCCAATTTTAAGAGAAATAGCTTTGTAGTGCTTAGTATTTATGTTGAAAAAGCTGCACAGTCTTAATGGATATTATGTTTATTTAATGAAACTGAATGGATTAACTTCAAAATTAATTTTGAAGGAAAAAAGTCTTAAATATAAGGCTAGGGAGAAAAGTCAGTGATTGAAGGTACTTGCCTTCAAGTCTTCGAGGAGGGTTTGCTCCTCCTCAGGGCTACATAAGTTAGGGCTCAAATTGACTTTATGTGGCTGTCATTCCAACAGACCTATGACAATGGGAGGTACATTCAGGAGAATCTGGAAGGTCACAAGCAGCAGGGTAAAAGAGATCTTATCTCAAAGAAGGTTAAAAGAGAGTTAAAACACCCAGAAGCTGTCATCTTACCTCCACACATGCGTGCCCATACACACAAACACACAAACACACATACCATTCACATACATATACACACAATAAAAGTAGAAAATAGTATTAATATTGTTTTGTTTTAAGATCTAAGTAATATACTTGTTCATATGTGTCATACCCATAGTATGCTAAAGGCATACAGTTTGAAATATGTCATGTTTAAGTGGATAAAGTATCAAGAAAAAATAAATAAAACATTAGTTGTATTGGTAAACATAGTTCTATGTCTCTAAATGAGTCTTCAGTTTCTTTAGTATATACTTAGCAAACTTGCTTTAATTTTTCTGAATACCTCCCTAATTATATAATTCATGATATACACATATACTCTTTAGATTTTCATGCGTAATTTTTTGAGTAACAATTATTGGTAATAATTCAAGCTCATGTTCATACAAGTCACACTAATTTAACTGAATGTAATTCACAAACACACACACATATATGTATATATACATATATGTATGTATGTATGTATATATATATATATATTCCTAATTCTAAACACAGCTGTGCTAGACATTACTTTTCCAACACATGAAATTTGAAGAAGATACATTTGAGCCATAGCATTCTGCTTCTCAGCCCCTCCCCATCTCAAATTCAGGTTCTTATCCCATAAAAAATATGTTCGTTTTATGCCAAGAACATCAAAGTCTTACTCTTTTTGTTTTGTTTTGTTTTGTTTTGTTTTTCGAGGTAGGGTCTCACTCTAGCCCAGGCTGAACTGGAATTCACTACGGAGTCTCAGGGTGGCCTTTAACTCACCGCGATCCTCCTACCTCTGCCTCCCCAGTGCTGGGATTAAAGGCATGCGCCACCACACCTGGCTTTCAACAAAGTTTTGAGCTCATTTATCATTGGAAAAAGGTCTCAAATCTCTTTGGGCTTTTCTTTCTACTGGCCTTATGTCACCCAGTGCATGCTGAAAGTTTCCCATTCAATCAATAACAGAAAAAGGGCTTATCTTTGAGCTCCTGTGATTTAGTTCCTTCATCTTCCTTAAGTTTCTGTCAGGTCAGCTGCTTGTCATAGTAAGACAGAAACTATAGTATATCAAATACTGAGGTTTTTCCTAATTTGTTGACAACCAAAATTATCAATTTTTAGCTCACACAGTGCACAAGGCTTAAATAAAATTCATCTCCTATTCCAGCAAAGCTGTAATTTTCACAGACTCTTTCACCCTGGTAAACTCACTGACTCAGCTAAGGATCAAGAGTAGAAACAGAAAAATAGATGGCACACTTCTATGATTTTCTGTGAAAATGCTAATATTTTTTGTAGTAAGTGCTTCTGTATGAAACTTGCTGTAGATCAGTTTTCAGTATAAAAATAATTACAGTGTATGATTTATCAATAAGCAGTAATCTATGAACTATAAACAGACAAGAAATCTATTTTTGCTGGAAACTGCATCTTTTCTGCTACTCTTCGTTCCTTTATTTGGATCCAAATTTCTTTTTTTATGTTTATCTACTAAAAGTTTCCCTTAACATTTAAGGCAGTACAGACCTGATGAAATAAATCACCTCTGATTGTTACTTTTTTAAAGTGTTGCTATTGTTGTCTTCAATTTTAAATGATATTTACATGGGCAGTAGCTCTAAATCAATTGATCTTTTATTTAAGTTGTTTAAACATGACAGCCCATTTAGTATTTCTTTGTATTATTTTTGAGAAATCTATTGTTCCTTTTTGTTCATCTTTCTATGTCTTATTGTATTTTTATATCTAATTATCAGAAAGTTCTCTATGATGTCTTTGATTTTCAGAGCTGTTTCTATTGAAAGATTTATCTTTCAATATTATTGTTCTTATGGTGTTTTGTTTTGTTCAAGCATAGAGCTAAGTTACTGGCAAACAATTTGATATTTTTGATATTTTAACAGAATGTTAGATTTATGAGAGTGCTTCCAGAACATTTTTTAATATAGCTAAGTCAGTATTGTTTCAGATATGGTAACTTTCAGAGCATTCTGTTTATTTACTTGTACATTGTACTAAATGAGCCATGAGAAGTGCTTGGTCTACTCATTTTCATGGCTCCTTCTCCAGCCTAGGATAGTTCTTCGACGTTTGAGTAGTATATTTTCTAGCCAAATGAGGGAAATATTATGTCAATTTCTAATAACATTCCCTTCTCTCCATCTCTTTGTATCTGTGTTTATGTCACTTTCTCTTGAACATACATGCACAATCTCAGAAAATACCCACACAACACTTCTATTAAGCTGAATGATACCGTGTAGCAGCAAAATGAATCCATTAATGATTGTTGAAGAATTCACCCTTCTGTGAACAATCCTTGGGTGGCCTATCATTGCATAGAATGTATTTATGCTTTGGATTATCTACACTAATAAATATGTGGAGGATTTTAGTTCTAGGAATTATGAATCACAGTTCCATAGAGGAATCTTCTAAACCTGTTCAGTTAAAAACATACTGTGGAACTGCCTAACCCAAATGACAACAATCAGTCCATATGTCCCTGGACAATGGAGGAGAAAGTTTCACTTTACACAGCATATTGTATGTCACTAGTTGAGCTATCTCATTGCTATTAAGGACAAAAAGTATTTAGTCAGCCTTCCAATACCCTGAAGATAAAAATAGATATTGCAAATTCAGTACACAATAATATATTCTCTACACATGATTTAATATTGGAATATTGTTAAAATGATAAATGGAATATATGATCTTCTCTTTAGAGTTAATATAAAAAAATCAATTATTTCTATTTAGACCTTCTATGAAATTAGAAAACTCTGAAATAAATTGATTTAATTTATTAATCTGCTGTTATGGATTTTCTTTGTGCCAGTCATTATTTGTAATTAAAAAATTAAAATGTTTTATATTTTCATCCTAAAAAGCAGGTGTTTTATTTCTTTTATCTGCTATTTGTTAAAATCTCAAGTACAATATTGAAGATAAATACTTCTGATTTAATAGTGATTTAATAGTCTCCAGAAGAAAGCTTCCATGGTTCATTCACATTAACTGTCACTTTTGATTTTTAATAGGTAGAGGTATACTTTATCTGAATAATAATATTTCTTTCCCTTTTGAATTTTATAAATAATTGTTTAGATCATGGAATATGGTTGAAATTCATCAAGCATTTTTTAAATGTATGTCACACTTAATTGGATAGTGATAAAAATAGTGAATGTGGTGGGCTAGTGCGGCAGTGGGGAGTGAGTAGGCCAGACCCCACTCTCCCAGCACTTCCCAGTGCCTGGGTCTGGGTTCCCTGTGCAGATTGTGTGTGAGTGGGTGTGGCAGTGTGTAGTGAGCAGACCAGACCCCTATTTCCTGGCTCCTCCCAGAACCTTGATCTGGGTTACCAGAAAGGACTGTGGGTGCGCAGGGCAGAGGAGTGGAATGAGTAGGCCAGACCCCTGTCTCCCAGCTCAATCTAGCTCTCCCAGTCCCCTGGACCTGGTAGGTCACAGTGTGCCTTGTTTGGGGAGGTCTGCTACCTGAGAGAGCTGTGGAATGCGGCCTTGTGATCTGGTTCCTGACTGGCAAACGGATACCAACATTCCTGACCACCTGAGTCAGAGGATGCATGGGCCTAAGGACAAAAACTTACTTCCTCCTCAATAAAATAAAGAGTCTCCCTAAAATGGGTAGACAATAAGGTAATTATGAAAGTCAGAAAGCAGGAATCTCCACCAAAGATGCCTGATCCTGCAATGTAAGCCTCCAATGAAATCATAGAGAAATCAACAAAAATTCATTCCCAAAATGAAAACACAACAAACAATGAGACCCTGATCAAAAAAGGCACTGAGCTGGAAGCAAACCATCAAAGAACCAGCAATCATATCAATGAAATTGAACAAAATCATGTACTAGAGCATTCAGCTTTTGACAGTAGGCTTAACTTGATGAAAGAAAATGTTAGAACCTCCAAAGAGAGATGAATAAACTGAAGGTAAGTCAAGAAATGGAAGATCTCAACAACCGGTTGATTAAGCTTAATGAAGACTTGATCAAATGCAAGAATGAATTCCAGAAAGCATCAAGAAAATCAGAACTTGAATTGAAATCATATCTCAAAACAGGGATGGACACAGTGCAAAAATAACACAACAGAAAACAAAAATCAAATAGAAATTATAAAAACCTCTCTAGAACTACTCACCAAAAGAGTTACTCATGTGGAAGAGAGACCTCTGACCTAGAAGACAAGACAGAAGAAATTGATCAGGATGCCAAAAATTTTGCAAAGTTCAAAAAAATCAAGTGAACATGATATGAGGGAACTGTGTGATACACTAAAATGACGAAATATCTGGATTGTGAGTATACCAAAAGGAAAGGAAATCCAAGCCAGAGGCATAAAGTCCACATACAATAAATTATTGAATAAAATTTTCTGAATCTCTCAAAACAGAGGCCCATCCTGACACAAGAAGCTCACAGAACACCAAAAAGACAGGACCAAAGAGGAAACTCTCCACGAAACATCACAGTTAAAATTCTCAACAAAGAAAACAAGGAGAGTGTGTTAAAATCAGGAAGAGAGAAAAAACTCACAGCATACAAAGGCAATTCCATGAGAATTATGTCAGGTTCATCAGTGTAAAACCTAAAACCCTAAAGGGCCGGGAATGGAACACTTCAAAGTCTGAGAAACTATGGCTTCCAACCCAATCTACTTTACCCAGAAAGAATATCCCTCATAATAGATGGTAAAAAAAAAAAAAAAAAAAAAAAACCTTTCCATTAACAAAGTCAACTCTATTGATTAAATGAAGACAAAGCCAAGCCTACAGTGAATAGTTGAGGGAATACTCTACACAGAACAGTCAAACAACCAATTTCAAGAGCCAACAAGAAGATCACAATAACAAAAATAGAGCAGACTCAAAATAGTATAAAACACAAGAAAGTACCAAACCTCATAAAGCACCTCATCAGGGCAGGGATTACTTCAAACCTTGCAGTAATAACCTTAAATATTAATGAATTTAACTCACCCAACAAAAGACACAGGTTATCAGGGTGGATCAAAAAACTGGACCTTCTATCTGCTGTCTTCAAGAAACCCACCTCACCACTAAGACAGACATCTCCTCAGGGTGAAAGGTTGTAAAATAATATTCTTATTGCATGGAAATAAAAAATAAGCAGGTATTGCTGTATTGATATCAGATATAATACACCTCAAGCCAAAAGTAATCAAAAAGGACAAAGAAAGCCACTTCTTATGCATCAAGGGAATGACATAACATGAGCACATGAATGAATGGGTCTTAAGAAATCAAAACATAAATTGTAAAATTCAGAGAATTGAATGATAATAAAAACACAGCCTACCAAAACTTATGAAAAATAATGAAGGCAGGCTTAAGGGGAAATTTCATAGCCCTAAATCCCTTCATTACAAAGTCAGAGAGATCTCAAATTAATAACCTGACTGTCCACATAAAGGCACTGGAAAAAACAAGAATCCAACCCAAAGAGCTCCAGATGGAAAGAAATAATCAAGATTATAGCAGAAATTAATGAATTGGAAACTAAGAAAAGAAATTAAAAATTGACGAAATGAAATGAAAATCTGGTTCTTTGAAAGAGCAAACAAGATTGACAAATCCCTGGCCATTTTGATAAAGTAAAAGAGAGAGAGAGAGAGAGAGAGGGAGAGAGAGACAAACAGAGAGAGAAAGAGAGAGAGAGAGAGAGAGAGAGAGAGAGAGAGAGAGAAGTCTCAAATTAACAAGATCAGAAATGAAAAAGGGGAGATCACAACAGGCATCAATGAAATTGGAAGAATCATCAGGACATGTTTCGAAAATGTTTACTACAAACAAGTGAATAATCTTGAAGAAATGAATGAATTTCTAGACACATACCACCTACAAAAACTAAATTCAGAGCAGATTAATCTCCTAAACAAACCAATCACCTCCATGGAGATTGAAGTTAATCAAAACCAACCCCAAAAAGAAAAGTCCAGGACTGGAAGACTTCTCAGCTGAATTCTATCAAACCTTCATTGAAGAACTAAAACCAACTTTTCTCAAACTGTTTTGCATAATCAGAGACCAGGGAATCTGCCCTACCTCCTTTTGTGATGGGAGCAGCACCCTAATACCAAAACCAGAGAGAGATGCAACAAGGAAAGAAAACCATAGGTCTATATTCCTAAGGAACCTAGATACAAAGGTCGTGAACAAAATCCTTGAAAACTGAATTCAACAACACATCAAAAGTATTATCCATCTTGATCAAGTAGGTTTCATCCCAGAAATGCAGGGATAGTTTAACATATGAAAATCAGGCAACATAATATATCACACAAATGAACTTAACCATAAGAACCACATAATCATCTCAATTGATGTAGAGAAGGACTTTGACAAAATACAACAGCATTCCATAATCAAAACACTGAAAATAGGCATGGAGGGTTTATATCTCAACACATTAAAGGCTACATGTAAAGCTCCTAATGCCCAAAAAATACTTAATGCGGAAAAAGTCAAAAAGTTCCCAATGAAATCAGGAAAAAGACCAGGGGTGCCCACTCACCACTGCTCTTCAACGTAGTATTAGTAGTACTAGCCCAAGAAAAAAAGACAGGAGAAATAAGTAAAACGGATTCAGATTGGAAAGGAAGAAGTCAAGTTAGCCCTATTTGCAGATGACATGAT
Source organism: Dipus sagitta (assembly GCA_036346955.1). Taxonomy (NCBI): domain Eukaryota; kingdom Metazoa; phylum Chordata; class Mammalia; order Rodentia; family Dipodidae; genus Dipus; species Dipus sagitta. Next base: position 115,241,297 of record CM070772.1, read on the forward strand.
CCTATACACAAGTGACTGAAAGTCTACATCTCAAAATTTCTAAGGTGATAAATTCCTTCAGTAAAGTGGCACAATAAAAAAAGACAACTCAATGCACAAAAATCAGTAGCTTTTCTACATGCAAAGGACAAATATACAGAGAAAGAAAGCAGTGAGGCTGACCCATTTTTAATAGCAACAAAAATTAAATATGTTAGAATAACATTAACCAAGGATGTGAAAGACCTATATAATAAAAACATAAAGAAAAAATACTTGAGGCCCCCAACACCTCATCACTGAAGCAGACCAAAAAAGGACCCAACATGGCTCAGGGAAATTTTGCGGAAGAGGGGGCGGAAAGAATGTCAGAGCCACATGTTGGGTCACGATATGCAGAGACATTTAGCTTACCCATAATTGTGGGCTAACTCCACAATGCATGACCCGTATACCTCAACAAGGAGGGGCCAAGGGGAGGGGGTAGGTCTCAGGTGAGCCTAATAATGGTACCAAACTGACTGTATTTGCTGAATACAAAACTGACTAAAAAAGAAAAAAAATACTCAAGAAAGAAATAGAGGAGGAATTGAGAAGATGGAAAGACCTCCCATGCTCCTATATAGGTAGAAAATGGCAATTCTACCAAAAGTAATATACAGGTTTAACACAATACCAATAAAAATACCAGCATCATTCTTCACAGAGATTGAAAAAATGAACTCAACATTCATATGGAATGGAGAAAGGCTTCAGATATCCAGACATATCCTCAGGTGGGGAAAAAACATCTCTGGCAGTACCACCATACCAATCTAAAGCTATATTACAAAGCCATACTGACAAAAACAACATGGAACTGGAAAAAAAACAAAGACATAGACCGAATGAACAAAACTGAAGACCCAGACCTTAGGTTAAGTAACCATAGCTACTTGATCTTTGACAAAGTTGCCAATAATATAGACAGGAGAAAAGACAGTGTCTTCAACAAATGGTGTTGGACAAATTGGGTGACCATATGTAGAAAAATGAAATTAGACCCACTCATCTCTCCATACACAAAAATCAAGTCAAAATGGATTTAAGGCCTGCAACTCTGTAACTACTGGAAGAAAAAAAATAGGGGGCACTCTCCATGATATAGGATTGGGGAAAAAAAAAAAAACTTGCTGAACAAAACTCCAGTAGCCCAGGAAATTAAAGAAGTACTCAACCAGTGGGATTTCAAGAAGCTAAAAAGCTTTTGCAGAGGCAAACAAATCATAGCAGAGCCAGTAGATTATCCACTGAATGGGAGAGAATCTTTGCTAACTATACCACTAACAGAAGCCTCATATCAAGAATCTACAAAGAACTCAAAAACCTACACAATAAAAAATCAAACAACACACTCCAAAAGTGGGGCAGAGAACTGAATAGGGTGTTCTCAGAGGAAGAATTACAAATGGCTAACACACAGTTAAGAAAATGTTCAACATCCCTAACCACTACAGAAATGAAAATTAAAACAACTATGTGATTCCACCTTACCCCAGTAAGGATTGTAAACCTCAAAAAATCAAATGAGCATAAATGTTGGTGAGGATGTGGAGAAATAGGAATGCTAATTCACTGTTGGTGGGAGTGTAAGCTGGTACAACCACTATGGAAATCAATATGGAGACTCCTAATAAGAATGAATATAGAAGCCAGGCGTGGTGGCACACGCCTTTAATCCCAGCCCTCGGGAGGCAGAGGTAGGAGGATCGTCGTGAGTTTGAGGCCACCCTGAGACTCCATAGGGAATTCCAGGTCAGCCTGGGATAGAGTGAGACCCTACCTCGAAAAACAAAAACAAAAACAAAAAATAAAAAAGAATGAATACAGAGCTACCAACAGACCCTGTTATTCCCTTACTGGGCATTTACCCAAAAGGTCCACATCACAGATCAGAGTTATTTGCTCAACCATGTTCATAGCTGCTCAATTCATAATAGCTAAGAACTGGAATCAACTCAGATGCCCATCATTGGAAAAATTGATAACCAAGTTATGGTCTATCTACATAATTGAATTCTACTTAGCAGTAAGAAAAAAATGACACAATAAAATTTATAGAGAAATAGATGATCTCAGAACAGGTCATTCTAAGTGAATTCATACAATCACAGAAAGACAATCATTGCATGGTCTCACTCACCTGTGGTTCCTAACCTGGTTCATCTGAGTTTCTGACATATCTGAATGGCATCTCGACGTTTGGACAATAGGGAGGGTAAGGCATGGGTGAAGTCATAACATGGGAGGGGAGGAACACAAAACTGAACCCAAATTGAACTGCTACCATAGAATTGTAAATTGTAGAAGTTATACTAAAAACTGGAACCCTCAAGAAGACCTCAGTGGAATTGGAGAAATCAGCAAGAGAGCTGTTTTCTTAGTGAACCTGATATCAGCACAAGGGTGAAGGAGATAGACACTGAGGACACTCAACACCTACCAAACTATACATCTAGAGGCTTCTAAGTACTTATCACTGAAGTAGGCTTAAAATGCACCCAACATGGCTCAGGGAATTTTGTGGAAGAGGAGGTGGAAAGATTGTTAGAGCCACAAGTTGGGACATTTTGCACAGAGACATTGTTTCACCCCCATAACTGACTACTGCCCCCATAATGCATGATCCACAATCATCATGGGGTTGACCTACATCCTCAAAGAGGAAGGCCTCTTCAGAAAAGGAGGAGGGAGGAGGGAAAAGAGGATAACAAGATGTGTTGTTTACATACTAAATATGTCCATATCTAATAAAATTAAATTAAAAATTAGTGAATTTTTAATTAAATCATTCACAATTTGTTGACATTTTAATTACAATGAATGTCTATTGTGCAATTGTTGAACAAGTTTTCTCTATTAGCTTAATTTTATTAATTATGATCTTCTATCTTGGATTGTTATTGTATTTGATTTTTATAGCATTAAAAGGACCTTTATGAGTTTTAAGCATTTCTGTCTCCAGAATTCCTTTTGTGGACACCAGTACTGAGCTACCTTTCCATGTTTCCACAGTGACCTTCATGCACTATGTTTTACTGCACATTAGCCATTAACAATAATAGACTCTGAATCAATGTACATCTAATAAATTCTTAAATGTCCATAATAACTGCAAAAATACAAATGCATGTTTATTATTATTTGTTCAACAAAATTTGTTATCTGTATGTTAAGGTATTTTTTTAACTTTTTACTTAAAAATTCTGCATATCAGACATTCATATATTTTGAAAGTAAGAGCAGGCAAAGTTTTAGAAGCATGTTGTGTTTAAGCACACAATAGTTTCCCTTAGTCTTCACATATAATTTCCCTTGGCCACTAGAGTACTTGTTCTTATGCTTATTTTCTTTATTTAGTTAGTTAGCTCTCTGACTTGTAGCCAAGTCCTTACTGTTCCCTTGTTCTTGCTTTCTTGTACTTGAGGCCCTGCTGTAATTCCTTTACTAAAACCTACCTATAAATGCTTGTTCCATTTCCTTTATTTCAGTCAGTTAAGTTCTGGTGCTAAGACTTTTCCCTACCATCATATTTCTTGTTGATTTTTCTATATAGGTATATGGACCACCCCTTTTCCCTACTACCCAGAATGCTGACAAAGCCCTTTAGCAAGGAACAAACAATTTCCCTGTATAGTATCACATGGTTTTAATCTTGGATTTTGTATGAAGTCTTAGAATCATGTTTTCCCCTGATTTTTTTGGTATTTTATTTAATATTATTGGAGCTATCCTATGATAATGGCAACACTTAATAGTTAAGAACTTAATTTTAATTATTTAAAATTTTAATTTATTTTCATTTTAATTCATCTTTAATTAATTAAAAACTTGAGAATCCAGCTTCTGAGTTTTATTCATAGATGCCAATCTAGATGCGATTGTCAAATTGTCAAACCTGATATATAACCAGACCAATTAGTCTTCAGTATTTAGCAAAGGATATGGTTCTCTGTTAAGTTAGATATGAATGTAAGAAAATGTAAACAAAGCATCTAAATGTGACCCTGGGTGAGAGAGTACTGAAAAGAAACAGATGTGCATAGAAATAATGTAAACATGTGGTCAAGAGAAATGGACATACATTGCATGGGGGCACACAGACTGCTGTCATGTGTATGTGTATGTATATATATATATATATATATATATATATATATATATATATATATATAATTTGGTTTTTCAAGGTAGGGTCTCACTCTAGCTCAGGCTGACCTGGAATTCACTATGCAGTCTCAGGGTGGCCTTGAACTCATGGCGATCCTCCTACCTCTGCCTCCGGAGGGCTGGGATTAAAGGCATGTGCCACCACGCCCGGCCAATATTTTTTAATCTTTACTCATTTACTGATTCTTTTGTCAGCCAGTTAGTCAGGATGTCTTGCATGATTAGTACTATCATAGCTGTGAGACTAGCACAATGAATAAGAATGACAGACATAGTTGTACATACTGGACTGAATTAAAATAATGATGTGGATAAATATATAATTCTCCAACAGTATGCTGGAGAATTATAGATGAATGAATGTATATGAGTAAACAAAGAGATTATATCAATCAAAGAGAGAATGTCTTAAGTGTGTATGAGACATACATTCACATGTGTTATATGTGTATGCCATATATATATATGTACTCACATATGTGTGACATGTATATGCCATATATATGTATATATATATATATATATATATATATATATATATATATATGACAAAGACATAGATAAAAACATAAAGACAAATCATTGATCTTACCTGAGCATTTGAATGTGTGCCAATTAGTGTAAAATTTGAAGGATGACTATGAGTTTGTTCCACAATTGGTTATTATTTTCAGGTCAGATATCTTAAGATGATTTCATTGGTAGGTAGTACAGGTATAAGAAGGACCAGTGCTCTAATTGTTTGATGTTAGGAGCCAGTTCAGAATTCCTTCAATTATTTACATAAAATATTTTTACTGTTTCTTGTTTAATTATTCCCTTGAATACTTCTGATTTGAGAAACTTCCTCTTTATACTATTTGGTTAGCAAGCAGCATACTTCATACAGGAAAGGAAATAGAACTACTTGGTTATTTATTTTTAACTGTTTCACAAAAAATAGTTCTTCAGAATCTTTCAAACATGGTCATGTTTCTTAAAATCAAGTGCAGTGTGTTCAGTGCATGAGTCAATGTGGTTTGTGGAATGCATATACCTTCCTTTTATTTCTATACCTTCATCAAGATATACAAAACTCCACTCACCCTAGAAAACGTTCATATGCCTCTGTCCCACCAGCTCACCTTTCCCCTTCACTACTACTCATGAGGTAGCTGAACTTCTTTCGTCTAGTTGCTTGTACCTCACAGAATTTGAATTATTTTAAAACAGAGTCTTTGCAGCTCAAGCCAGACTAAAATTTATGATTCTCCTGGCTTATACTTCTGTGCACTATTGTCCTTGTGTACGCCTTATTTGTAGTTCTATAATTGGAATCTACAAAGTATTAATTTGTTTTGGATATTTCAGCTAACATAGTGAATAAAATTAAATTATTCGCAGGTTCATCCATTTTGGTTCTTGCATAAACAGTATGCTCTTTTTCAATGTTGACTAATATTATATCCTATAATGATAACATGATTCACCTATTAATGAACAGCTAAATTGTTTCTATTTGATATTATTGAAATTGAAGTTACCACAAGTATTTTGTCCTTGGAATTTTTTTTGAAAATATTTGCATTTACTTTTCTTGAGTATGTATAAGAATGTAGAATAGCTGGGTCATACTGTTGGCATATATTTAGCTTTAGTAACAAAACAAAAATAAACTTTTTCAAGGTCTTTTATATTTTAACTCAATGGTAGTCCTTTCTTATTGTATATATTTAAGTAAAATAGAAGATTCTAGACTAAGAAATGGAATGGGTAATAAGAATAGGATCAGTTTCCTCCCTATAAAACTTTAAAATTTCCTGTTGTAGTATTGTTGAAGTAAATAATTCATAAAACCCTTTCATTTCTGACTTCTGTAAGCTTATTCTTCTATCCTAGCTTTTAATTACTTTATTCATCAGTTTTTTCTTCTATTATGAGCAGGATTTCTTTTATTTGAGGCATTTTGAGAAATGAGATTATTTTAATTTATTTTTTTAATTGACACTATATATATATACATATATATATATACATACATATACATATACATATATATATATATATATATATATGTATGTATGTATAAATAAATAATGGAATTACTTAACCTCATGAAAGAAAACTAAAATATATTGTGTTTCTTTAAAAAGAAAGTCAAGGGCTGGAGAGATGGCTTAGCGGTTAAGCGCTTGCCTGTGAAGCCTACGGACCCCAGTTCGAGGCTCGATTCCCCAGGACCCACGTTAGCCAGATGCACAAGGGGGAGCATGCGTCTGGAGTTCATTTGCAGTGGCTGGAAGCCCTGGTGCACCGATTCTCTCTCTCTCTCTCTCTCTCTCTTTCTCTCTCTGTCTTTCTCTCTCTGTCCCTTTTTCACGCTGTCAAATAAATAGATAAATATTTTTAAAAATATCTGAGTAGTAGAAAAATGAATTTGTCAGTATACTTGGAACAATAGATACCATTTTGCAAGCAGTAACTCAATAAGAAAATAAAAATGTAGACTATTTAAGTTATTGTTGACAGATTTCAAAAAACTCAAAAATGTGATTTTTTTTACACTGCAATAACAACTTAAAACTGAGACTTAAGACAAAACAATTCAGTATCATAAACCGTCACTGATTGTGAACCCATTGAAAACTAAATCTTCATGTTTGAGACAAGTAGAACACATTAATTGATTTGGAGGATTTGATAGTATTATGGTTCAAAATCTTAATTTATATATTCATACTCTCTAATCAGGCTTGTTTGAAAAGATGAGGCATATATTTATAATGCTTTGATATATTTATACATTTTGAAGGGACTAAATTAAGCTAATTTAACATATCTGTCACCTTATTTTTATCAATTGTTTTGAGAATATCTAAAATCTGCTTTCTTGATGAATTTCTAGATTAAAGTTGATTACAATTAACTCCAGTCAAAATTCTTTATATAGATAGCATGAACCAATGTCTCCTGTCTAACTGAAATTGTGCATTTTTAAATGTTTTATTTATTTATTTGAGACAAAGAGATGGAGAGAGAGAGAGAGAGAGAAGCAGAGGAGAAAGAGACTGGGCGTTCCAGGGCCAATAGCCACTGCAAACGAATTCCATATACATGCACCACCCTGTGCATCTGGCTTACATGGGTACTGGAAAATCAAACCTAAGTCCTTAGGCTTTGCAGGAAAGCACATTAACTGCTAAGCCATTTCTTCAGCCCAATTGTGTATTTTCCATTAACATCTCTCCATTATTTCCCATTGTACATTCCTGGCAACATTTACTCTCTGTTTCTATGAATTCAGTTTTTCATATTTCATATAAAACCAATGTCAATTTGTCCTTCTGTCAGGTTTTCACCTTTCTAATAATAATAATAATGATATCCTCCAGATTCATCAATGTATTTACAGCTAATAGAACTTCTGTAGTTTTATCCGAGTTTAGAAATCTATTTTTCTCCATTTTGACATTTTAATAGATGTATATAACATATTTTGATCCAATTCTCCCCAGTTATCTTCTGCTATGCCCCTCTCCAGGACATTTTTTTCTTCCCTACTAACCCTCATCTTACTTTCATGCATTTTTGTTGTTGTTGTGGTTGTTTTGAGGTAGGCTCCCACTTTAGCCCAAGCTGACCTGGAATTCACTGTGTACTCTCAGGGTGGCCTTGATCTCACAGCGATACTCCTACCTCTGCCTCCCAAGTGCTGGGATTAAAGGCATGCACCACCAGGCCTGGCAATTTTCATGTATTTTAATTTACACATTTAAGTAGAGTTCAATGCATATCATGAGAGGATTGCTATTTACCATGGAATGGGAGCTATTCCATTGTGCATGAATATTTTTATTGATTTACCTATCAACAAATGGTATGGATTCTTTTGAAATCTTGACTATTGTGAATAATACTTCTATGAGTATGAGAGTCCAGATATATGTGTGCCGTTTTACTTTGATGTATGCACAGAGATGGATCACCTGGACCTTTAGTAGTTCTGTTTTCAGACTTTTGAGCAACTTCCAACTATTTACCCTAAGGATTGTCCTAATTTATGTTGTCATCACTAGTGTGCAAAAATTCCATTTATCCATATCCTTGACAACAATTATTATTTTAGTCTTTTCTGTAGCAGCCATTCTGCAAGGTGGAGGGTAAAATCACAGCAGCTGGCTTGGTCCCTGCTAGGCATAAAGCCTGCATATGTTAGCCAGTTTGTTATCTGAGGGCCTTGGTTTGCACCCTGGGCTGAATATATGAATCCCAGTTTGATAACTGATTAGGTCTCAAAGTTGTGTCTGTATGTTTCAGTCTGTAGTCTAGGACTACAGGTGTCAGTTTGGTATGAATGAGCATAAAGCCACAGGTGTGGCTGTGGGAACTGAGACCACCTTGACATTGGGGTGTATCTGGGCCCATGGAGCTGGGCTGGTTCTGGAGAAAAGATTGAACTGTGAGACTGGGGTGGTCAACTTGTAGCTACAGGGACTGTCTTACTGTTGAGCAGGACCAGAGTTTCTGTCAATGGGCGTCATCCTGGAATTCCATTGGTATTTGTGATTCTAGAACCAAGGTTTATTGGAAAAAAAAAATCAACTAAAAGAAATCATTTTGCTTGTTTTTCCCTACTCTCTCACACAGTGATAGCATTTCCTACACTATGACTCACAAGTTTGAGAAGGGATGACTGACATATAATAATTCCTACCTGACTCAAATAATGTTTTCTTATTTCTGTTGTCTACGGTACTATAAACTATCATCTGAATACCCAAGCCCTTGAGGTGGTAGTTTTATTTGTGGATAGTTGTTTATGTTGAATATGTTATGAAGACCAAGCACTATAAAGTGCTACAATGTTGCTGAAATTACTCCTAGGCTTTTTTTAAATTTTTATGTGATAATGTTGTAATTTAAGTGGATAGAATCCCTTTATGTTTAGTGATGCAATATTAAAATATGTGAAAATGTTTTTGATGTTTCAGTGGAAAAATTGAAAGGGTAATGAGAGAGAAACCAGAAACAAATATGTCTTCTGTTAAAATTGTTGAATTTGGAGCTAGGGAAAATGACTCGGTAAGAATGCTTATAACCCAAGCATAAAGACCTGAGTTTTATCTCCAGCACCTACATAAAAATCTATTCATGGCCATTCATGCCTGTAACCCCAGTACTGTGGAGGGTGGAGACAAGGAAATCAGTGGGGCTTGAGATCACACAGTCTAACTGCAAAAAAAAAAGGTCTTTCCATGTTCAGTGAGCAACTCCATCTCAAGGAAACAACCTGAAGGAGTGATAAAGAAGGATACCCAATGGTCTCTGGCATGTGGTACATGCATCTGTGTACACACACACACATACACACACACACACATACACACACACATATACTTACACATATATGTGTGTAAACATTCATACATATGTATATATGTGTGTATGTGTGTGTGTGTGTGTATACACATACACATATATACATATATATTTGTACACAAATGACAAAAATAATGATTTTGTATAATTGGTATATAGGCCATCATTATCCTTACTTTATTCTCTCCAGATATTCCTATATTACAAATTATATTAGTTTTGTTTTATGGAATTAGAGAAGCAGGGAGGAGAGCAGTGGATTCATAAGTTATGCTTGGTCTCCATTGTCCTCATCTCTCTCTATACCATTGCCATTCTCACTCCATCTTGTTTCCTGGATGGGGATGAAATTCCTGGTGCAATACTGGGATAGTTATGTAGCATCTTGCTGCCAGTAAAGCCATGGGTTGCTTTAACACTTGCTGCTGTGGGATGTGACACCTTAGAGGGCAAGCCATGGAGGCCATTCACTTCAGTTGACTCCATTGGAAATTGTTTAGAAGGACATGAATTTAGGCCTCCAAGTCTCCAGTGTCCTCAGGTGTCAGTGGTATTTCTTTAGCTTTTTTTTATTGGTTTCTTGTTTTGTTTAGATATCATATGACAAATAATTTACTTGCTCAGGCTATTGTTATGATAGAAAGATACAAACACAGTGGCTCACACTTTGTATTACAGGACTCATGAGGCTGAGGTAGAGGCCTGCAATGAGTTCAAAGCCACCCTGAGCTACATGCTGAGTACCAGGTCAGCCTGGATTAGAATGAGACCCTGCCACGCAGCCCCTGCCCCCAAAATAAGATAAAATAAATAAATACATACGTTTGAAGGAAAATAATATAAAATCTTTGGTAAAACTAACAAGATTCAACAGAAGTAAATCTAGCAGTGTCATCTTGAGAATATATTACCCTAACTCAGGTGTGGTGGTGCACACCTGAAATCCCAGCATTTAGGAGACAAAGGCAAGAAGTCAAGAGGTCACAGCCAGCCTGGACTACATAGTGGGACACAGTGAGCAAGGAAGGAAGGAAGGAGAGAGGTAAATGAGGGATAAAGAGGTAAATGGACAAGAAGAAGAAAAAGAAAGAGAAAAGAGATAGAAAGGGGGAGAGGGGAGGAAGAAAGAAAAAAGCATGATAAAAGGGCTGAAGAGATGGCTTAATGGTTAAGATACTTGCCTTCAAAGCCTAATAACCCAGGTTTGATTTCCCAGTACCCATGTAAGCCAGATACACAAGGTGGTACATGTGTCTGGAGTTCATTTTCAGTATCCAGAAGCCCTATCTCTCTATTAACTAATAGATAAAGTAAGTATTTTTAAAAGTCTTGATAAGAGTTCAGAAGCAAAACAAAACAAATAGCTTACATGTACCAACTCAATTCTTAAGTAACAGATAATTCTGAAGAAAAGAGAATGAGCAAAGATGTAGAAATTTAGTTGATGGCTTCCATTATGATCCAGGCACTACAGGATGACTGAGCAATCACATTGTCACTACACATTGTGATTTCAATATAACCTTTCGTTTTTCCTGAACACTGGAAATGGCCAAGAAATATCCTCTTCATGACCTTTTAGTCAAACATGCAGGAGGTAGTAATCTGAAATTAGAACTTTTATTTCTCCTCTGCTAAATATAATCCAGCAGCTACTCTATATGTACACACCACCTTCCTCTCCAATATTCCATTCATTGCTGAAAATGGATCCAAAGAGAGAGCTTACAAGAAAATGCCTTTCTTTTCTTTCTCGCTCTTCCTAATGGGACACATAAGAAAATCCATGGGGCAGACTTTCCACACTAAGACATGCTAAAAGCAATGTTTTCTTTCCAAGTAATTCCACATTCAATTAATCTGGTTCTTAGAACCTCACCGATAAACTTGGATATTATAAGCTGTGTTCAGTATGAATTGCATTCTTGTAATTTTAATAATATATTGGTGATGATTTATTGCATTTAGATAGGCTAGTATAAAATTTAGAAGACTATTTTATAACTATTTTATATGAATATTAAACTACATCTATATCATTGTACAATTTATGCAATGCACCTTAAAAAATTTAAATAATAGTCCACTGTAAACTTGATAATAACTAGTATACTATCTGTAACAAAGGAACTGGAAATACCCAATACTAAACAGAATTATAGAGTGCTTCAAAATAGTTTGACTATAGTAGCATAAAAACATCAAAATAAAATGATTTTCACCTTAGCTAGTACTTGTTTAGAAAATGAAAAAAAAAATCCTGAAAATAAAGTCTACTATAACCATGGGATGCATCTGAATTACTGCTCATTTAAGAAAAGTACAGTTTAAAAAGGTGAAATAATTACTCCAATTAAAATTTTATATAATTAAAATATAAATACCACAAATTAATTGAATAAAAAATGAGCAAATATAATCAAGAATTTATTAATATTTTTGGAAAAATCACTACAGTTAAGAAAGTGCAATCATAACTTTTAAGTAGAAAAGCACAAACAATATTAAGAAAGGATGCTTAAAACATGCTTTAATCTATGAAAATATGAATAATCATATATGTGTAAAATGGAAAACACATTTATGGATAAATCATAAAATATTCTCTAATGAATCAAAATATAGAACTGGAGTCATATTTAAAATCTATCATCAGTTATGTAAATTTTATATAAATACATAGAAAACCTCAAATATCCAGGTAGAAATCTCATAAAATCAGATAGAGATTTGTGTGTATTTGAAAAGGGAATTATTGCAGTGAGTATTTGGTATGAACATATATTATACAGAACACTGCTTTTCAGGATCAATTGTACATTTATTATGAATACATGTACTATGAATTGAGACATTTGCCCTATTCAACTCAACAGATCTGAAGTTTGTAAGCTATTACCAGACATGTTTCAGGAAGCATACACTTCACTCCATGTGTCACTCCTTGATGAGTAGGCTCATGGATGTGTTAATTAGGACTGAAATAATAACCAGTGGTAAAGAGAGCATAACATGGTGACAGAAAGCTAGATTCTGTCACTTTAACAATAGAATTACATGCAGAATTTGAATGGGATACTTGAAATGGTAAGCACTAAACTTGAACACAGTTCCAGGGGAAAGACTTCATGCTTTAATTACTATCTATTAATTAAATTTCATTTTTTATTTACTTAAGTGAGAGAGAGAGAGATTGGACATGCCAGGGCCTCCAGCCACTGCAAAAGAACTCCAGATGCTTGTGTCACATTATGCATCTAGCTTACGTAGATCCTAGGGAATTAGACCTGGGTCCTTTGTCTTTGTGGGCAAGTGCCTTAGCCAGTAATCCATCTCTCCAGCCCCCATATATTTTTCTTTTTTAATTTTATTTTTTTTCTTTAAAATATTTATTGACAATTTCCATACACATAAATAATATAGCATGATGAGCACTCTCCTCCCCCTCCAGAATCCTTCATCTACTGAATCCCTTCTTTCCAACTAGTCTCTCTTCTATTTTGATGTCATCATCTTCCTCCTTACTATGCATGTCTTGTGTAGGCAGCTTTAGCCGCTGTGAGGTCATGAATTGCCAACTATATACTTGTGTGACTTCACTTAGTTTGAGTTTTCCAAGTCCATACAATAGACTTATTTTTTTAATTTCATGAGTACACCACATAGTGAGCTGTTCATCAGGAGACCTATGTGGCCCCAAAAATGATGCACATCATTGCCAAGACAATATACAGTGGAGGTTTCAAGACAATACAATATTTCACCTGGGGCATGGATGTTGCTGGCTCCTCTTCAATCTGGTACTGAGAAATAGGTTCAAAAGCAGAACAAAAAGATTTTGTAAATTATATAGTATGACAAGAAAGCATGGTTCAAGTTGGCACTAAAGAAAACATATATACTTATATATTTAAAACAAAGGCCGCATAGTTGGCATTCAGGCAGTATGAAAGATGCCTTGAAGGCATCTCAGGAGTTGGCAATTTACACATCATCATAGGTTCAAGGATGTGGCAGAGTAGATGAATTTGAAAGACATTCACTTGGGAATAGTCAATCTCTTGGCTCTTTTTCTTACACATAAAACTGTCCTGCTAGGATTACTGTTTCCATGTTCAGTTGTCCATGACTCAAAGTCTATAATAGCTATTATCCAAAGGGGATAGCTACAGTTCAAGATTTGGCAAACCTAGGTATCATGTGGGGTTGGTTTTAAAGACATTCCAAACAAAAGAGTAATGGGCTTATGGAATGTTCTACCCTAATTTCAAAGAAAGATCTGTGAGTCTAGACAATGTATGACTGGATAAAGATCTCTCAAAGCTTAGAGAGTGATTTCTTAGGGCTGAGAGAATGAAGTCCTAAACTGCAAGGGATAATCCAGGATGTTGGGGAATGTGATGAATGTGATGTATCTACTGAGAAAAGAGGTAATAATGGCTGGAGAGATGGCTTAGTGGTTAAGTGCTTGCCTGTGAAGCCTAAGGACCCCAGTTCGAGGCTCAATTCCCCAGGACCCACGTTAGCCAGATTCACAAGGGGGCGCACGCGTCTGGAGTTCCTTCGCTGGAGGCCCTGGCGTGCCCATTCTCTCTCTCTGTCTCTCTCTGTCCCTCTTTCTCTCTCTCTCTGTCACTTTCAAACAAATAAATAAACAAAAATTAAAAAAAGAGGTAATAAGTAGGGCCAGTCTGGGATGAAATTTGAATTTCACATGGCAAAATTATTGGTGGTAATTTCTAAGCACATAGCAGTGAAAGTCATGACTGCATGTGCCATGGGTGTTATAAATGAATGCATAAGGTTTAATGTTTTCCCTCTGAGGTTTGGGTCTTGCCTTGTTCCTATTCATCCTTTCTGTGTCCCAAGTACTTTCCTTTGGGATAGGAAAGTTTACTACATCTTTTTTTTTTTTTTTTTTTGTCTTGGAAGTATATAACTATGCTTTTGGATGGTATTGGGCTCACAGTTAAGAGTTTTGCTTGAGTCTCAGAAGAAACTTCATACTCAAAATTTTGAACATTGCTGGACTACTAAGAATGCGGAAGACATTTGGAAAGGAACTCATTTTGCCTTATGATACTGCTATGAGGTTTGGAGTACATTCTTCAGATGTTATAGGTTGAATATTAACTGCCTCCCTATAGACTCATGTGTTGCATGCTTGTTCCCTAGCTTTGGGTGCTATTTTTTGAGATATTCTGGAAGCTACAGTAAAAATGTTAAATTTAGCAAACAAATGAATATTGCAGTGTTACATACTGGAGCATGGATGATTTAAAGGCTGTCAGATCACCACAAAGCCCACTCAGCATGGGTGACTTCTCATAAAAGCTGAGTTCTTGGAGACCCTTTTACAATTTCTAGGCAGCCCCGCTGGAAGGAGAGCCTCTTCCCTACAAGTTGTTGCATGTGTCTTAAGGAGGAGCCTCAGGAGCTTCCTGATTCCTAGAGGTGTGTACTTCTGGTCAAGGTGGAGGTTGTTGAGGCCAGCAGACACCCCGGGCCTCAGGCCACAATACTGAGGCTGCTCTTCCTTGACTGGCGCCTTGGGGATGCCAGGCCAGCATGTAGACCTGGGCTTCGGGGGTCGCTGTCCCCCTGGCCCATACCATCTTTATGTGGGGAAAAGATTTGGAGCCCAGGTATGAGAAAAGAGTTCATCTGTACAAAATACTGGATCTCATATGGGAACAATGCAAATTAGCACTCAGTAAGTATATGTAGGAGGATCCATGAGTTCAAGGCCACCCTGACACTACATAGTGAATTCCAGCTTAGCCTACGCTAGAGTGAAACCTACCTTTGAAAAAAATAACCACAGTCTTATATTCCCTCAGAAATTCCATGACAGCAAGAAGTCCTATGAATATTACAAATATGGTAAGAATTCTTCAGAAGTGGCAACTCAAACTATGATCAATTTCAAGGACTATGTATTGTTGAGAAAACTATGAATTCTATGACTGTTGGAAAGCCTTTTGAATAGATAATTCATACACTACATGTGAACATTCCCCGTGGAGAGAAAACTTGTAAACACTGGGCTACATTAGTTTTTATGAAGATCTTAGGTTGTACCAGAAATTTCATACTAATGGGAAATTCTACAAATGTTAGGAAAATGGAAGCATATTTAGAGGAGTTGGAGAGATTACTCCTCTTCAAGGAAAGGATGGTGAGAAACCATATGAATGTATGATTTGTGGTAAACCCTTTAGAGTATGTGTCCACGTTACTTGACATCAGAACATTGATAATAATGAGAAACCTTAGGAGAATATGGAATGTGGCAGGGATTTTAGATTTTGGTCACAGCTTACTGACATCAGAAAATTCACACTGGTAAAAAGCCACACAAAAACAAACAAATAACATAAGCCATGCAAATCTTTACAAAAAAAAATGGAGGTCATTTATTTTCTGGCCCTCTTAAGTTTTGCTGACTTCCCGAGTCTTAGAGAATCTCTCATGATGAATTGCTGAAATTCAGAAGAAATTGCTATAAGCATCACCTTTACTGACAAATACCTTGCCATGGGCTGAGAGCCTAAAGTGAGTTAAAAGGAGAAGAGGGTTTGCATACCAGATTCATTCATCTCTGCTTCCTGACTGAATTGAATGTGACCAGCTGCTTCATGCTCCCGCCACCATGATGCACTAGGTGTCATAATAAACACGATAGATTGTATCCTCTCGAATCATGAGTCAAAATAAATCCCTCCTTTACATTCTGAGTCTTCTCTTTTTTGTCACAGCAAAAAGAAAAGTAATTAATATTCCTTTTATTCTGAGAACAAGACAATCAAGTTCAAGGACCAGACAAAATCATTTATGTAGCCTTTAGGGGGTGACTAAATCTGAAACTCTTGGCTCAGATCTGATGAAATATTGAAATATATTTCTGTATCAAGCTGTTGTGTTTTCTAATTCAACCAACAGTTTGTCTAGAAAAAGTGCATCAATCTTGAGCAAAGAGAAAAATAGTTGATACAAAGGGGAAGTGAGAAAGTGGAGGATGAAACCAAAGAAAGAAGAGGAATTAAGGATAAAGGGATGGCAAAAAAGAGGCAGTTAGTGTCAATCAAATAAAATAAAACATGTTTATTTCAAGTTCATTATAGAAATCATTGTAATATTTCTTATCAATTCATTTTCAATGAGTTGATGAGAGGTTTCTAAGATTTAGTTGAAAATATATGTAGTTTTGGATAAAGTTTAAACCAAACTAGATAAAACCTAACTCTCAATTTTATTATCAAATTGTATACATATGTTCCAACATATTTTGGGGGGGTTCATTAATTTTAAATAACTGGTTTCATTGTAGATACTTAAATACATATGTTGTCAGACATGACCATACTGAAGCCTTATTGAGTGTCACCTGTTCTGAAAACAAAACCTCTCAGGACCTTGTTGCACTTGTGCTATTCCTTTAGAGAGGATGTAAGAACCATATTACTTATGCAACCACCAGAAGACCCCAGTATTTCAGATACAGTTAAACATGATTTTGTAAAGATTTGTATGACCATAATAATGAACCAAAGCATGAAAATAAAGAAAAGGTTCAATTGGGGTTATGCTTTTGAAGATTATACTTATTTTGCAACCTTTCTCCACTCTTCTGTTTCTTGTTTGCTATAACATATACAGCTCTAACTTCCATGCACTCCTTCATTCATGATGTCTGCCTTACCATAGGTCTAGAATTAATGGAGAAAAGGAGTATGTATTAATTTTATCATTATTTTGACCAAGTCCCAGAAATGTTGCACTTTCATTAATATTCACTTATTTGTATTAGCCCACAAGCTAGGCAATGCCATCTTTTAAAACCACAGCTACTACTTAGCTACCTATAGTTTATCTGTTTGATTGTCAGGTAGGTAATCTCAGGCTTACTATGTCTAAGGTTCAGGTCCATTTGATATTTCCAGCCAGAATTTTTATATTCATAAAACTTGGGTTTTACAAAGACAAAAATATCTGTGTTTAAAATAATAACTTGATGAAGTTATTTTACAGAAGAATGTTAAGTTAGAATCTAAGGTGAAATACAAAATATATTAAAAGTTCTGATATGTTATTTTTTGAAAGAAAAAGACTTTTTTCAGTGGAAACAAAGTGAACTCATACTTGCAACATAGTTTCCTAAGAGGCATAAGTTAGAATATTTGAACAGCAAAACAGATAAAAGATCTTACCACCTTAGAGAGCACATGCAGTATACATTTTCAGGTGGCTGTGTTAATAATTCTCAATAAAAGCTAAGGTTATGATAAAACACAGCCTAGTAAAGGCAAATTTGCCCAGTGATAAGATAATAGGGCAATGCTCTTCTTCTTCCCCTGAGAAATTACAGGATCCTAAGTGCACATCTTCTGTTTGAGAACTTGTGGTATGTGTGGAATGCATTGGAATAGCATTGTGAGTTTTAGAAACATGCAACAGTTGCTGATTCTAAAGAGTGAGCAGGAGAGAAGGAGACAGGGAGAATAAGTGAGAACAAAAGAATAGTGAAAGAATTATTTTTAGAATTTGAAGAAACACCCATGTAAAGGTAAATCCAACCTTTTAAAGAAGAAACTTACCCTTAAAAAATCTTTCTTTTGTATAGAATAGAAGCAAGGTACAAAGTATGATTATTTACAAGAAATTTGTAATAAAGAGCAGAAAGGTGCAACAAACTTGCATTAGCTTTGGTAACCTCATCATTAACCTTGGGGCATAAAGTTATGAATTTAAGATTCAAGGCTGGAAAATTGTAGATAACCTTCAGATTTTTGTGGTTTTCATTATGTTTTCTGTTGGGTTATGCATAAGAAGGCGTCAACTCTGTGTTTAGCTCTCTGTAATGATTATTTCATTTTGCTCATTTGAATAGGGTCTACTTATATTTTCTACTCATGATTACTTTTTGCCAAAGAATTTACATAACCCTGGACTCAAAAGAATATTAACTAGGTGTACAAATCAAATATTCACTGAAAATAAAACATAAAAATTTTAAAACAATTCTTTGAGATATATGTATGTAATTTTATCAATTGTTGAAGTTTAAAACAAATTTTCAGATTATTAAGATAGTTTGTTTTTTTACATAAAGTATTAAATTGTGTGAAAATATTATACTGTAGAGCATGGGTTATCTTCAACATTCTTTAGAGTAGATTGTTATTTTTTTAATATTCTTATTTATTTATTTGAAAGAGCAAGAAAAAGAGGCATATGTAGATATCTGCACAGACAGACAGAGAGAGAAAGAAAGAAAATGGGTGTGCCATGGCCTCTAGCCACTGCAAACAAACTCCAGACATATGTGCATCCCTGTGCATCTGGCTTATATGGGTCCTGGGGAATGGAACCTTAATCACTAATCCATCTCTCCTACCCTGGATTGATATTTTAATTTTATAATTTTCAATGCATAAATAGCTGGTATGCATAAATACACAGCACAAATGACAAAAATATATTTCTGATATTTATAGAAATTACTATACATTCTGTTCTAATTAAAACTCAAAAGTCATTAACAATTTTTTATGCAACACAAATAGCAAATTTTAAAATCAAATATTCTATTTTATCATATGTGGACCCTAGATTCAAATGTTTAGATTTTTATTTGAATTAGAGTAAATAGCAATCATAGAGGACAGAAGGCTGGAGAGGGACAGAAGGACAGAAGATACAGAGCTTAATGGTATGGTATAGTAGATACGTAAGGGATGCCTTCTAGTAGTTTGATGGTAAGGGAGATTCCTCATGTTCCCAAACACTATCGGCTATTGCCAAACCTCTTGGTTGCCCACCAGAACTAGATCATAAAACCCTATTGCTGAAGAACATGCATGGTTGGGCCACTTATAAAGCAAGCTGTAACTGAACTGGAGGCTTCCTTCCTATTACCACCCAGATTTCAGGATTCTGGAAAGAGTTATAGACTGATGGAGGAGGAAAGTTATAAACAGTTTTAACCAGCAGTGGTGCCTTCAAGCTTTATGGCTGGCTAGCCAGACAAAATATACCAACTGGTACAATGGTGGCATGTCTATTGTGGGGGAAACCAATAGCTCTCTAATTGGTTTTGAGTCCTGCCCCACAGAAGTGAATTCCTGCCTGGTACTGAAAACCCAATGAAAAGCCTATGGCTGGGGAGGTCATAAGCCCTATGTGGGGGGACTACATTTTTTTTGTAGCTAAATGGATATATTCTGCCCATCAAACAGCCCTTTAAATATTTATGTTTATGACTATATATTAATGCTACTCTCACTTTTGTTTTGAAAAATTTCTCTTTTTACCATCTTGATGACTCAAAACTCATCAAAGTAATGAGAAGTCACATGAAGTGTTCAACATTTAAACATTTCCATCACACCCTCCAAGGCTCAGGGTTTGTGGAAGAGATAGTGGAAAGAATGTAATAGTCAAAAGAAGGGGAGGAGAGCTTATAATACTATCGTCCAGATACAAAGTGGGCACAGTATTTATGACCTCACAATGGCTGACACTACCTGCACAAGATATGCTAATAGGAGGAAGAAGGGATTATATCAACATAGAAGAAAGTAATTTGAAAGAAGAAGGGATTCAGTGAAGGGGCGACTTAGAAGGGGGAAAAAGAAGGGTAGTAGGAGGGGTTATACTCATGGTATATTGTCTATATATGTGGGAGTTGTCAATAAAAAGTTAAAAATAAAAGTAAAATATAAAAAGATAAATTAAAAAATTCTTACATTGCTACTCAGAGATTCAATGAATTGATATTTGTATGCTTAGAAATGGCAGTAGGAAAATGAAAGTTTTTGTTTTCTGTAATTAAACTACGCTTCTGTAAGAACAAAAATTGTTTTATGCATAATGAAAATGATCCATACACTTTCCTTATATCTGAGAAGTGATGTTTCCAGCCGTGTTCATTGCTGTTCCAAGGCACTATGGCATGTGTGGAGGAAAGTGTATAGGCTGTCTGTTTGTAAGACTATAGATTCAATATGGCGTATTGCTGCCAGAAATACCTAGCATTCCATTTACATTTGATTACAAAATAATTTTGGTTGTCAAGACTTCAGAAAACATTCTCTCTTGAGAAATATTCCATGACTCCTCACATGCAATTACCTGCCCATGCAAGGAGGTGAAACACACATTTTAAAATGTGATCTACTGTGGGCATGGTTGCACATGTCTTTAATCCCAGCACTTGGGAGGAAGAGGTAGGAGGATCTCTGTGAGTTCAAGGCCATGGTGAGACTACATAGTGAATTCCAGGTGAGCCTTGACTTGAGTGAAACTCTACCTCAAGAAACAAACAAACAAAAATTGATCTGTATAATCCTATGGTGAGTCATTTTATTCTTTAATATTTTAAATATTAAGCAGGTAAGCACTAAAAAAATATAGCGGTTTGCAACTCTGTTATAAGGTAGCTAATGGCAGGTAATTGAATTTAGTTGAAATGATAAAATAATGCATACTGTAACTTCATTCCAAGATTGAAATCTAATACAGTTTCACACTTCCTTTTGTAAAATTTAAAAAAAAATATTTTATTTATTCATTTATTTATTTGATAGAGAAAGAAGCAGACATGGAGAGAATGGGCATGCCAGGGCCTCTAGTCACAGCAAATGAACTCCAAATGCCTATGCTACTGTGTGTATCTGGCTTACATGGTTTCTGTGGAATTGAACCTGGGACCCTCAGGCTTTGCAGGCAAGGGTCTTAACCACTAAGCCATTTGTCCAGCCATGTTTCACACTTTCATCTGTGTCATACACCACATGTCATTCTTCTTTTTACATCTATCATTTTAGAGATGTTACTTTTCCTTAAATCAGGAGAAAGCACTAATAATAAGGTTATTGATTTTGCAAAGAATCCATTAACTCAAACAATCATTTTTAAATAAGCTAATTACTTTCAAATAGTAGTTTGAAATAATATTTAGAACAGCAGCATTCATCCTTTACTGTGGCCACTTGTTTGTACGTACTTTCATTATGTTCATCAAAGTAGACATCTTTAAATTTTCCCATTCAATAGTTGCTATAATTTCTGAAATGGTTATTACCTATTTTATAATATTTTTCATTTAAATTGAAGTAGTCATTTAACTCTAGATTGTTTTGCAAAAAATACAAACAATAAAAATGGAGTATCAGATTCTGTATACAGAACTAAAAGGATACTCAAGCTGGGGTCACTACTGGGAAGAATGTACTGACTTTCATAAAAATTAGAAACATAAAATGTGGGGAGGTTAGTGGGTATGGTGTCACATGCCTTTTATCCCAGCACTAGGGAAGCAGAGGTAAAAGGAACACTGTGAGTTTAAGGCCAGCCTGAGACTTCAGAAGGAGTTCTAGCTGGTTCTGGACTATATGTGTGTGTGTGAGTGTGTGTGTGTGTGTGTGTGTGTGTGTGTGTGTGTGTATGTGTTACTACCCTAGCACAGCCATTGCCATGTACTCTTTGCTTCTCATTTAAGAGAAATTACCATACAAAGCAGAGGCAAATAGTAGCTTAACTTCTATATTTTCAGAACTAATACAAAAGTTTTTTTTTTTCAAGAATCTCTTTCCTTTACTTCATCCAGGAAGAGTTTAAGCATGATAAGTGTACTAGTGTTCTATTATATAAGATGTGTGACATTTTTAGTGGGCAACTTTGTTTATGAGGCTCCCAGCTGGCCTGGCTGAATTCTAGTGATTGTTCTCCAATATCAAGCTGTTCCTATCCATTCATTTTTGTCCTCCATCTCTTTGAACAAATATCATACCACTGACAAGTCCTGATCTGTCTACTACTGACCCTTCATAGAGATGTTGCACCATAAATCTACTGCTTCTCTAACTCTGTTTTATCACATGCCTTTTAAAAGAGTGAAATGACTTATATCCTCTAAATTCTAATAATGAAGGGAGGGACAAATTACTGAAAAAAAAAAACAGAACTTAAGCCATTTTGTGAAGAGTCAGGATCTTCAGAGTGCAGTCCCCATCAAAGAAAAGATGTACTTTTCCATCATGATTATTTTTTCTAAATGAAGATACTGAGTTGGTCACACATTTGTTCTGGTCAAACAAGCCTCTGAAGCAGGACAAATGTACAATAAGCTGAAGAGTGTCCCCTAGGTGGTCTCACAGAAGAACATGTTCACTGAAGGAAGAAGTTAGTAATGCTAACTCCTATAACTTCCCACACTCAAGGTCTGAAAACATAAAATTCCTCTATGTGAAAAACAGAATAATTGTTTAATTTCACAGATGTCTGTATTTACTTTCATTCTGGTAAATAAAAACTTAATGTATCTATTGAGAAATAACATTTCTCTAATGTATAAAAGAAGCTCACTTAAATCAGATGAGGTTGATACCACCTCATATTCTGACACTTGGGTTTGCTTTTGTGTTCTGGAAATCACCAATCAGAGTGTTCCACTCTGTTGCCACAGATGCAAACAGGAAACTGGGATCCAAACAAGATCAATGAGAAGTAACTTTCAATTTTTTTAGAACTAATGTAAAAGAGACTATTTCTATTAATGTCATCAGTTAATATAAGGGCTTACATGGAAGAGAATCATTTCTAAATTGTACCTAAAGGACTAGAAAGGAGAAATGAGTGGGGATAGGAGGAAATATCTTTAAAATATTGTCTTTACAATAATTTTCCAGAAAACTTGTCTTATTTCATATTGTTGTTTTTTTTTCAATGTTAGCTTGTCTTTGCATCTTATACCCAAACGATTCTTGACAAGCCCAAAGTCATAGCATTAAGTTGCCCTTGTGCTGCCTGAGACACTGAACTGTATTACAAGGAAATTCGGGGTTGTTATTGCTGAAAAGAAAAAGCCCCTCAATGAATTATGAAGACATTATCAGCTATTGAGTCTTGGAAATGATTCTCTGAAATGGTAAGAAATATTGAAGGCAACATGGGTACAAGAAGTAAGGTAAATTGAGTTTCCCTGCACTGATTCCAAAATGGCATTCCATTTTCCAGATTTAATTCTCTAGAATCATAAAAGAGATAAGCATATATAAAAGATGTGTATACACCGGGCGTAGTGGCGCACGCCTTTAATCCCAGCACTCGTGAGGCAGAGGTAAGAGGATTGCCGTGAGTTCAAGGCCACCTTGAGACTCCATAGTGAATTCCAGGTCAGCCTGGGCTAGAGTGAGACCCTACCTCCCAAAAGCAAAAAAAAAAAAAAAAAAAAAAAAAAAGATGTGTATATAATTTTTTAGAATTCTTGTATTGAAGAGAATAGAAACCTAAGTAATTCTTGCTGTTAGGGGTTTGAATGTTTAGGAAGATATCAATCCTTTCAAATCATGCAAATCTTGAATTTGGGCCAAAAATGTATACAGGAAAAGGTTCAGGTAAGTTGTATTGTGTTTGTTCGAGCATGTTGTCGTAGACAAGGCAGGGATAACTTGGTAATGCTTTTTAATGTTGTAGTGTGTTTCTAGATCTTTGTTTCCAAGCATGGAAATATGCATGTTGAGCTATTTTTACTAAATCTCAATCAGTGGGTTTCATGTACCTGTCATTAAGAACAGAGCAACAGATATTGAATATGAATATAAATTTGCAGCTTAATTACAGGTGAAGACTGATACATATCAATGGGCCAGCCTTATTAGTTCACAACTATGTCTCCTAATAAAAGCTTAAGGAATAAGTAGTTGGGAGTGTATGCCTCAGATAGAGCAAGTAGGACACACCAGCAACCATTATGAAATCAATGGGATACCTCTGGAAATAGCTCATAAGCACAGACATGTAAAATTGAGATCAAATTTCTAATTTAGATTAATTTCAGGCTTTCAGAAAACTGACTCACTTAGCTTGACTATTTAATAATTACCTTCTCTTTGATTGGAAGTGTTTTGAATGATTGTATATAGCAAACCCAGAGACTACTTGGAGCTTATATTCTACTAAAGGTGACAGGCATTATACTAGAAAATTACATGTAATATAAAACAAAATATCAGTAACTGAAACACAAAGCAAAAAGTTGTGCAAAAGGAAGAAATGAGTGTGATGGAAGTTATCATAGAACTTTGAAAGTAAAAATGACATGATGAACCTTGGTTTGAAAGTGAAGCTTTGTTTTCATATCAGTTAATGTGGGATTATATGTATTTTCCTGTGTGATGAAATTATACAAAGATGCATTTGTATTTAACAAATTAAATTTTCTAGCTTTAATACTGTATTGTATTTATGTCAGATATGAATGTTCATGACAAAATAGATGAAGGTTCATGGGACTGCTCTCTACATTGGTAGCAAATTCCTGTGAATCTATAATTATTTAAAATTGATATCTAAAAATGCATTTTGATTAATGATTAAGAATAAGTGGAAGAAGACTAATCACATGCAGCAGTGACTTATACTACTTTGGTGTTTCATGTATTCTGAACTACTGAATGGCTGACAATTTTGTATATTTGGAGCATTTAGATAACACTAAAGAATAGTCACTGAGTATTCACTCATAACTGATCATTGCCTTGACTACATATAGGGAAGATGTTTATAAATGTCAATGGTGAAAATGCTGAGGAAGGAGCATGACTGGAGTAGTTGCAGGAAAAAAAAAGAAAACAAACAAAACATGTCAGACCTAACAGCGTTGATGAATAAGGAAAGCTTATTTAAGATAAAAGGTTGTTGCAGTTAGGTTTACGTTGCTGGCAGAAATCACCTGACCAAGTGCAGCTTGTGGGAAACAAGGTTCATTTTGGCTTACAGACTGGAAGGGAAACTCCATGATGGCAGGGAAAACAATGGCATGAGCAGAGAGTGGACATCACACCCTGGCAAACATAAGGTGAAAAAAAGCAACAGCACAGTGTGCCAAACACTGGCATGGGGAAACTGGCTATAACACTCATAAGCCCACCCCCGATAGTATACTGCCCCCAGGAGGCATTAGTTCCCAAATCTCCATCAGTTGGCAACTTAGCATTCAGAACAGCTAAGTTTATGGAGGACACATGAATCAAACTGCCACAAAAGTCTATTTTGGTTGACAGAGTTTAGATAATAGATTCATGGGTTTAAGCAGCAAAAGTCAAGATGAAGGGAAAACAGCAGAGTATTCTATGGGAAATGCATCACTTTCTCTATTGACTAGAAAAAGAGGCACATTTTGTAACTGAGGTGAAGAATGATGCTGGAAGGATGAACTATTTTTTTAAGAAAAGGAATTCAATAATCTGAAGAGATAATTGTAG
The DNA here is from genome assembly GCA_036346955.1 of Dipus sagitta. NCBI lineage: Eukaryota > Metazoa > Chordata > Mammalia > Rodentia > Dipodidae > Dipus > Dipus sagitta. Next base: position 115,267,111 of record CM070772.1, read on the forward strand.
TCTGCAATAAGAACTAAACTATGAAAGATTGTAGGTAAAGTTAAGTTAATGGAAGAAGTAGAAACATAAGAGTTAATTTTTGACTAGCTGTGGGGAGTTGACATGATTATTGGTTGACAAATACATGTTGGACATAAAAACATCAGAAAAATACAGTTTCTTTAGACATTTTTTGTAGCTGACAGTATCCTTTTTTGGAACTGTTATTAAGTTACAAAGAACTATCCTTAGCAGTGACTTAACAATTTAACATTCAAATAGTAGAATTTTAAAACACTGAACCAATATACTCAGACCACTGCAAGTCAGGAGAGGATGAATCCATTGAGTACACCCCAAGTAAAATCAGTCATTGACAATATCTAGCAGAGTGTAAATGTGTAAATAATGCCATGAGAGAAATACTGTTGGATATTCTTCTCACAAAGTGCATATGCATTGTATTTGGATTGAATTCCTTTGCAATTGAATGTCACAGGAATTTATTTTAGGAGGATATAAAGTAATTCAATGTTAATTTTACTGAGAATTCAGTAAAAGGGAATTGCATTTAAATCTGAGGCATCCCTGTGTTGGTATTTTATTGTTGAAGTATCATGTTAAAATTTAATCTTACTGACAAATTTCTGATAGGAACTGTGTGATGTTGTGATAATTTTGTCAGAAATAGAACATAGAGCAATTTCAATCCTAGATGCAGAATAATTAATGTTCTCATCTGACATATTTTAGAATTAAACTGCTAAGCCAAGTCTCACATTGTGCTTTGATAAGCTCCCCATCTCCTTACTCTGGTTCACTACTGAATTTTGTAATACACAAATCCCTGTAAGAGAAAATATCTATCCCAGTGTTCGGTGAGGAGATTTTGCTTGCTGTGGTGGTTTGCTTGCACTTTTTTTTTAAATGTGTGAAGTTTGTTTCTCCCCCTGTTGTCTCACATAATCCTCTGCATGACTTTCCATGACTGGAAAGTTTAGGGAAAGACCATTAATATTTGTAGACTGCAGTGCCTCATTCTCATTCTCTCTGTGTCTCTCTAGTAAATAACTGAATATTTTATAAACTATTAAGAAAAAATTCATAAACATTACATATAGACTAAAATTCAACTTTCTCACTGTCCCTTTGAAATTCCTATGATCTAAACTAGATGGTATAGTTATAATGCAAGATAATTCAGAGCCAATGTAGGAGAATAAATTGTGTCATGTTTTCTCTTACTTATCACAAAGATCATGACAAAAACTTTTCCTTAAAAAATGAGTTAATAAGACCAAAACATGTCAAATTTATTTCATCAATAATTTATGTAACATGGGAAATCTACCCTCAGAAATGGATCCCCCCCAACAAAACCCATAGGAAGCTGTCATTTTTTATAGTTGGATAAATGAGTGTAGCAAAATGCAGCAAAACCTATGATTTCATACTCTTGTTAACCTTTCTGCACAAATTTACTTCCACTAAGGACAGGATAAGATGTCTATGGAATGACACTCTTAGAATCTCCAACTTGAAAAGGAATGTTGGAGGCTTCTTTCTGGTGGGTTTTTATACAGAAACAGAGAAAATCAAGGTAATACATCTGGTGCTTGAGGCTGGCTTTGAGAAATGAGATGTGATTCAATGACTTACCTTGGGTGAAAAGGTTCCTATTCTTTGGCCTGCCCTGTTGAAACAAAACCAGCAAGAGAAGAAAGGACAGATGACAGAAAAAAAGACTTTATTTAGAAGGGTCTCTAAAATGATACTAAATAGGAGCAAGGTAACCTTCTCCTGGTAGGTAGCTAGCTAGAGGTTGCTCCACAGACACATTGATACCACCTTGCCTGTCCGTCACCCATCGGATTTAGCCTCATCCAAAATGGCTACAAGCAACAACTTCGGCATCTTCAGGATCAGCTTTCTGCTTCTTTCTCAATTTTTTCTCCCAGTTTAGCACCCATGGACCAGCGGTCCCTGAGTCAGAGTCTAGATCACCAGCCAATCCTCTCCCTTCTTTACACAACCGAGTCTGTTCATGACGCTCATTCTAACTGGATGCATGATTCATATAAATGAACCCCAGACACATGTATGAACTCTCTTATCCTTCCTTTTTGTCCCTTCTTTCTTATGTGATGGGAATCTTCTCAGTGGACTCTCCCCCTTTCCAAATTTTCTGCTTTGTTTCCTCTCTTAACTCTCCTTAAGATCAATATCATAATTCATAACTGCCCCCCCCTCCGAGTTTGCGCTCTCAATTCTTTGACAATGTGATAAGAACCCCAGACTGGAGAGCTGCTGGTGAAGGAATTCTAATCCCAAAGAGCTCTCTCTGGCATCACAATATCCTTAGATTCAAAGCACTTCTGCCTTGCAAAGTTCTGCTTTGAGCTATCATTTTTCTGTGCTTTGCTACCAAAAAAGCTCTTGTTCTCTTCCACATATTATAGTAAAATAAATTTAAAAGTTAAAAAAGCCTTCCACATATCCACAATATAAGGGAAATTTATTAGGGTGAAGATTCGAATCACCTAAGGCATGAACCTTGGCTCTCAACAAGTGTCATTTACTGACGGATCAACATTATGAGTTAGGCAACATGACATGTAAACAACCATTCTCCCTCCATCATCTTCAAAGAGACGCATTGTTTTGTGAAGTTAAACATGTAAGGTAAACATGAAGGTAAACATTCCACTTACATGAGAACAGAGATTATATTGCCATAATAAAGACAGTCTGGGGGTCTGGGGAGATGACTCTGCAATTAAAGGTGCTTGTTTACAATGCTTGACAACTTGGGGATCAATTCCTCAGACACAGAGTAGCTCATGCATGTGTGACCCCAATAGACCTGTGACATTGGAGACTGGAGCCAAGAGAATTAGAAGCTTGTGGGTCAGTGAGTCTGCAGTTCCTTTGCAGTCTGGCACTTCATTTGCAGTGGCAAGAGACCCTGTCTCGAAAAGGTGTAGCACAAATAAGCACTTCAAAGTTGTCCTCTCACCCCCACACGTGCACTCCCCCCCCCCGCAGATACAAATAAATAAATAAATAAAAATGTAAAGGATATTCTGCAGTCTGTTTTTTTGAAGGAATTTTTGACGAATGTATCAGGAACAGATAAAATGGTGCTGTAATAAAAAAAAAAGTATGTATCTTCCTTACTGGTACCTGTATTGCTCCAAAAAAGAAAAGAGAGGGAGAAAGAAAGAAAGAAAGAAAGAAAGAAAGAAAGAAAGAAAGAAAGAAGAAAGAAAGAAAGAAAGAAAGAAAAAGAAAGAAAGGAAGGAAGGAAGAAAGAAAGAGAAAAGAGAGAGAAAAGCATTAAAACAAACAAAGGGTGTTATATGTAGTATTGTTCCATGTTTTATGTATACTTGGAAGTGTGTCATTACTATTCTTAAAATGGTATTTCATGATTATTGACGCAGTCTTTAGAATTTAAGATGGAAGTCAAGCATGTTTTTACATCGGTCAGTTTTCACATGCCCGTGTGAAGGACAGATACTATAAGGAGCATCCAGAGAATAGGAGCAGAGCTGGTTTTTTGAGCGCTGGTTGAATGCGCCACCTACTGGGGAGTAGAAGCAGCTGTTCTTTTTCCAACGTGTGACCACACTGGAGCCAGTGGGGGGAAACCCATACCAAGGGAAAATCTGGAGCACTTCAAACTCTGTTTTCAGCAAATACCTCCTATATTAAGGTTCTATTCACTTAGGAACAAATATGTGAAAGAAACGAGTGTATTAGCTAAGGAATGTTCACTGGTATTGTGCTACAAAAACCAAACCAAGCTTCATAATTTTTGGAACCCACTAAAGATATGGTATGAAACTGAGTACGATTCAGCAAAGTCACAGAGCATTCTGTCACTAAATGCATTGAAGCCTGAGCAAGTTCCAAAGTGACTGGGGCAGGAGCATCACGAACGGGTCTGCCATTGTTAGCAAATATTTGGTCCTCAAAACACATTATCTGTGCCTTTTGTAAATTCAAGGAAGGGGAAAAAAAAACAGAAATATGGGAGATGTAATTTTAAAAAGTGTAAACAGCTTTGATATAGACACGTTTTGAAAAATGAACATTTTGTATGTTGTATGTATGCTTGTGTGTTTATGTATATGCTAAGAGTCCCCACACCACCTCAATTTATCTGACAAAGATGAGTGAGAAAAGTTTTTTTTTTTTAATATGAACATTTTGAATACAATTTGGATATGGAGGTGGCAAATGTGTTTATCAGAACTTAGGCATAACCTAAAATATTATAAAGTGATTCTTGCATACCAAGTACAAACTGTGTGTTTCAAAATGTATTACTCTCTACTGGAAATTTTATTTATCAGGATGATCCCCTGTACCTATGTGTATTCAACAGGCTGTAAATCTGTGAGCAAAAGTTACAGCATCATTGGTTTAGCCTGTACTAAATGACAGTGCTCAATCAGTCAGAACTTATTTTCTACTGACAGGTAATTTGTATTGGTAATTCTCTGGATTCTGAGATCTACTAAGCTTTGTCTTTTTTTTTTGTATTAGTATTACAATAACGAATTATGTAGAATTTATATCTTTCCCTTTGTTCTGAGTTCAGAGTTTAATGCAGTTCAGAAAGTTTTTATATTGGCTGTGTATGTGAATCTCTTCCTGTCTCCACCTTCCAAGTGTAGGAATAACAGGCTTGTGCCATCCTGTTAAGCCTAAAATTTAATTTTGTTATTATAGTTTCCTTCTTTCCATATTCTAATTTCTGATGCCTCTCTCTATTCTGATCGTGTATTGCTACAAAGGTGAAAGGAAAACATCCAAATAGTTAAATATACAAAACATAAATCTGCTGCTTTTCTAAACTGTGTGTCAGGCGTATAGAATGTCTTTGCTCATATCCAGGGGAACACCAAAGAGCTAGGTTGCCTAGTTTTCTACCTTGTTCCTCTCGTTAGTTTCCCTCCAGGGAAAGCCAGGTACTGTCACATCTAAATAAGAATAACACTTATATTTCGTTATTGTTTGCTTTTAAGGCAGGTTCTAATTTAGCCCAGGTGGCCTTGAATTCAAGACAATTTTGTCTCCATCTCCCCTATGTAATTCCAGGAACAGGTGTGTGTCATCACACCTTGATATCTCATCTCTTTCTCATCACTGTCACTTATTTAGCCCCAGTCACTTTCCTCACTTTTGTGGTAAGCATTTGCTTGTGTTTACATTTTCTCTCATCAATTATTAATATAACTCCAAACAATATAATTTAGTTTTCTCTATTGCAATCTATACCTAATTAGAATAACCTTGTGTGCATTCTTTTTTTAGTTTACTTAATTCAGTCAAAATTGTATTGACTATTTCTCCATTTTTTTCTGCAGTATTATTTAATTTCTATTTTTATTTGAAATTTCTTTAGAAACTCATCCCCAAGTGTATTTAGCCATGTTATTGTTTATGATTCTTTGGTTGTTTCTTATCTATTTTAGCAAACTTTTGTGTAAGCATTTTGGATATACTTCTTGGAATACCTACACATAAGGTTTTCTAGGCCATAAGCGGTGGGGGGGGGGGCATCTCCAGCTATTGTAATGGTAGCCAAACTTTTCCAATCATTGCTTAATAAAGAAGGATGAAAGATTCCCCATGGGATATTCAGTATTAAAACTTAGCACTTTTGTTAATCTGTTTTGTATATTGAAATCAATTTCTGAGTTTTTTATTGGAATTACTGGATTTTTTTTTCTTTTTCTTTTTTTTTCTTTATTAGTCAGTTCTGTATTCAGCAAATACAGTCAGTTTGGTACCATTATTAGGCTCATCCGTGACCTACCCCCTCCCCTTGGCCCCTCCTTGTTGAGGTATACGGGTCATGCATTGTGGAGTTAGCCCACAGTTATGGGTAAGCTAAATGTCTCTGCATATCATGACCCAACATGTGACTCTGACATTCTTTCTGGCCCCTCTTCCGCAAAATTTCCCTGAGCCATGTTGGGTTCATTTTTGGTCTGCTTCAGTGATGAGGTGTTGGGGGCCTCTAAGGCTCTGGCTCTCTGATTTGGTAGGAGTTGATTTTTCTCTGTGCTGATCTCCTTCCCCCTTGTGCTGGTATCCGGTTCATCAGGAAAACAGCCCCCTTGCTTGTGTCTCCAATTTTTCTTAGTTTCAGCCGGGGCCCTTTTGAGGTATGATGGGGTGGCTCTCTCCTTTTTAATGATGATTACTGTTTGTGTTTTAGTCCTTCTGTAAGTGTCTATGACTCTATGACATGCATGATTTTTTTTAGCTTTTACTAATTGTAGGTAGATATATGCAGCCATATATATGAATTTTTTTTTCAGTAGCACATTTTAATACTGTTCATCTTTCCTTTCTACAAAATGACTTTTAATTACAGCAGATATTTTTTCAAGGTAGGGTTTCACTCTAGCCCAGACTGACCTTGAATTCACTCTGCAGTCTCAGGTTGGTCTCGAACTCACTTTGATGCTCTTACTTCTACTTCCATAGTGCTGGGATTAAAGGCATGCACCACCACACCCAGTTTAAAGGGGATTTTTAATGGGGTTAGCATTTTCTACCTTGTTTATGAAACCTTTCCTTATTGAAATAAAGCAACATGTTCTTTTGTATTATATTTTTAATACTTATATTTTGATGGTTTACATGAGTACTAATCCATCTGAAATGTAGTTTTGTGTATAGCATGATACAAGATATAGGGATTTCAAAGTGTCCTGGACAATCAATTTACAGGTCTGTCCTGTTTTTAGAGCAACAATGTCAAAATCATGTGTAAGGAGATGCGCTTGCATCCAACGCTTGTTTACAGTGATTAGAAGCCCTGGTGTGCCCCTTCTCTCTCTCTCTCTCTCTCTCTCTCTCTCTCTCTCTTTCTCTCTCTGCCTCTTTACATCTCTCAAATAAATAAATACAAATTAAGTTTCTTTACAGACAAGCATACAATAAGCAAAGCCAATAGATTACCCACAGAATGGGAGAAAATATTTGTGGGTTATCCAACTGATAGAGGCCTAATCTCTAGAATCTACAAAGAACTCAAAAATCTAAACAGTAAGAAGTCAAACACCCCACTCACAAAATGGGGCAAAGAGCTGAAGAGGTAGTTCACAGAGGAAGAAATACAAATGGCAAACATACACTTAAGATAATGTTCATCATCCCTAATCATCAGAGAAATGCAAATGAAAACAACTGTGAGATTCCACCTTACCCCAGTAAGGTTAGCAAACATCAAAAAATAAAATAAAAATAAATGCTGGTTGAACCTGGAACAGATCATTCTCAGTGAACTTACCCAATCACAGAAAAAAAATTGCCACATAGTCTCACTCATCTACAGCACCTAGCCTGAATCTACCAAAGATACCTTACATATCCAGCAAGCATCTCGTGGACAGACACTAGGATAGAAAGGGAGAGAGGGGAGGGCATCAAAGGGGTGGGAAACACAAATCTAGACCCAAACGGCAATGGTACCATAATTTTCTACTTACTAAAAGACAGAACAAATGGCTCGTCCTTCACCAGGCCCTTACAGGGAACACCTGAACCACAAGACACTGGAGAGGGTAAGATCAAGACTAACCTTAATCTGCTACATCTTCCCTCCCTCACTTCCCCTCTCCCTCTCTCTCTCTCTCTCTCATCTCTAACTCTTGTATATTAGTTATCTTTTTCCTCATTTTCTTAGTGGGCACTGACCTGTAACTCCTAGAACCAGCATGGGGCTATCATCCACAATGAGCTTTTGATCAGAGAGACCTACAAGGTTTCCTAAAAGACAGACAGATTTCTGTCAGAGTACTTGATGACCCACCAAAGGCTAGTGGTAAGACCCTATGGTTGAAGACACCTTATGTGATTGACAGGCAAATTAGAATGGCATGGCTGGAAGTTGGAAGAGAATCAGTCCCCAGACAGTCAGCTCTAGTGCCAGAAGGTGCTACATGGGCGACTGGGGGAAAATGACCAATATCTGTCGAAGCAACGCATGGTCTAACCTACTTAGCACCAAATAACTTGTTGTGATGCCCACACATGTGCAGTGGTGGCACACAGCCATGGTGGGGAACCAACTGCTCTCAATTTGGCTAACTGATCCCGTCACTGGTATGGGACCCATAGCTGGAGCTGGGAAACAAGTCAGAACCATATCCAAACATAAGCCCACTCTCCAATATCAAGCTACCATCAATTGTGGGCTACAAGAGGGACTACACCTATTAAATTCTCTATATATATATAAAAAAAAGGGTTATCTCATTTGTCCTGGTGCTAACTTACTCTCCGTTGGAGAATCTGCTTCTCTTTTTCAGATAGATGTAGATCCTAAGGAGAGAACCACCCCATCATACCTCAAAAGGGCCCCCGCTGAAACTAAGAAAAATTGGAGAAACAAGCAAGGGGGCTGTTTTCCAGATACCAGCACAAGGGGGAAGGAGATCAACACAGAGAAAAATCAACTCCTACCAAATCAGAGAGCCAGAGCCTCAGAGGCGCCCAACACCTCATCACTGAAGCAGACCAAAAATGAACCCAACATGGCTCGGGGAAATTTTGCGGAAGAGTGGGCGGAAAGAATGTCAGAGCCACATTTTGGGTCATTATATGCAGAGACATTTATCTTACCCATAACTGTAGGCTAACTCCACAATGCATGACCCATATACCTCAACAAGGAGGGGTCAAGGGGAGGGGGTAGGTCACGGATGAGCCTAATAATGGTACCAAACTGACTGTATTTGCTGAATTCAAAAATAACTAATAAAGAAAAAAAAATAAATTAAAAATTTTCTACTATTAATACCTACCAGAACTCCTATCTATCAGTGGCTAATGTCATGTATATGCTGTATACACTGTGCTTAGCATTTCTCACATATTACTTTTGCATGTGTATGTTTGTATGCATGCTCATATGTGTGTGAGTACACATATATGTGCTGAGGTGTGCATGTGTGTACAGCGGCCAGAGATAGATGTTGTATCTCTTCCTCAGACACTTTCTACCTTATTTTTTGAGGCAGTTTATCTCCCTGAAACTACAGTTCACCAATCAGCTAGACTAGCTAGCATACAGACCTAAGGAGCTCCTGTCTTGGCTTCCCTAGGGCTGGCCCTGCAAACATTCACCAATATGTCTGGCAATTACATAGGTGCTGGGGATCTGAGCTCAGGCCCTCATGCAAGTTCTCTACCAACTGAGACACCTCCCTGATCCCAATACATTTTGGATTTAAGTACAATGGTACATGCACATGTAAAAACCTGACTTATTATTCACACTTTAGTAATGAATCTTCTGAGTGTGATTGACCTCATCAACATTATCCAAGGAACTAAAGATTTGAAGCCAGTTATATTTGCATCCAGTATGCACTCGTATGTTAGACTAAATCTATGTTCTTACACTTTAAAGATGTAATATGACAATGGCAAACAGGATAAGGATATCTTGAGACAAGAACTTATTTATATATTTTTGGATAATATAGCTCCTTCCTGGAGGTTTGTAAGGCACAGTATTTATACATAGTGACTACTTAAGAATGGCCAGAAGCACAACTCTGTTCTGTGCCTTCTAAGAAGTCCCTGATATCTCATGTCCCTACAGAATGCAAACAACTGGAACCCTGAAGAAAGAAATTCAGCCTCTGATGTATAATATAACCAGAAAGTGAAACAAGAAGTAGACAAAAAGAAGGAAAAGAGGAAAATGCATGTCTCTATCTGAGATAAATTATAGTCCTCACTAACTGATGACGTGAGCTGCATGCTACAGCATGGGGAATCATGGCATATCACTTGTGTGGATTATAAATACATTTCCATTAAAATGCAGTTTATATAGTGCTTAAAATTGCTTCTTTTCTAAGTCATACATCTTATTAAGTCCTGTATTAATTATCACTACAGATAGTTTGACTCATATAAGCTAATTTGTTTTTCAGATCAGCCAGTTAATATCTAGCTTTATAACCTGATTAATGGTTAATGTTGGTGAGAATTTCCACAGACATAATCAGCCTTAATTTTTTCATGAATGATAAGTTTACATGCTTTTAAAGTCAAAACTACTTTAGATTGTAGCAAAATCTCAGTATCTAAAACAATGATTAGCATAATGTATGAAAACAGTCACTACATTTTATATATATTCTAATACTGCTAAACAGATCATAGAAATGAGGCATTCATTGATTGCTAAGCAGTACTTCTTATTTGAAGAAAGTTACCATAAGTTGGCTTTAGTATGTTTGTGTGTCCAAGATAGATATGCATGTACACATACTCCCCCTATCACACATGTCTTTTTAAAATTTAATTAATTATAGACATATTTAGTATGGATACATCATGAGTTGGTACCATCCTTTACCTTGTCCCTGCCCTCTTTCCAGTAGAGGTCCTCCTCAGTGGGGTTGTGGGTATTCCCCGTAGGGTTGTGGGTTATCATTTCTATGTAGCATTTAGTGGTTTAATGGATATCTGTTGTTTAATTAATTATGATTTGATTATTCATGGTTATTACAGATTTAATATATTTTGAGGCCTTGGGACATGGTTTAGTTAGTAAATCATTTGCCTTGCCATCATTTGGATATGAAAGGAATTCCCACAACTCATGTAAAAAAAAAAATCCCTGGGCTTGTCATATACTGCTTAAAAGTGCTACAAAAACTGCTGAGGGAAATTGGTCGACAACATTGTCAGGAAGAAGAGGAGCCTGTTATATGGAAGCAACCAGTCTGACAAGATGCACACACCCATGCAATAGTAGCACCCAGCCTAGGTGGGTAATCAATGGTCTCTGATTGGCTATGAGATCTGCTCAGCGGAAAGAAATCCATGGCTGGAAATGGAATCGAAGTCCTGAATCCTATGAAGACCAAGATCATGAACTCCAGTGAGAAGCTCTCATTGGTCTTTGGCAAAAAGTGTGGCTAATCTCATCAAAATCTCTTTAAATTAACAACGCTTATCCCCTTTCACCTATCCTGATGTTGCTGTCCATTGGAGAAAATGCTTTTCCTTTTCAGAAAGCAGTGAGCACCTAGGACAGGCAAGCTCTACCAAGTCAAGGATAGCTGACTCCCTGTCTGCAGTTGAATTACCTCTATCACAGTAGCTAGGGCCCAGGGAAACCTCTGAGGAGTTAGTAAGATGAGCAAGAGTGCTGCTTCTGTACCAAAGCAGAAATTTAGAAGCTGCTGAGAACTCAACACTAAAGCAGACTTAAAGCACGCCCTCTATGGCTCAAAGAATTTTGCAGAATAGTGGACAAATAGAATGTAAGAGCCACAGTGTAAAGAGAATATCAAGAGGCCTTTCCTCCCATCCACAATGACTGACTGCTGCTCTTACAACTCATGCTACACGACTCCATGGTTAATACCAGCAATCCCACTAAGGAAGATCCTTACTGGAGTGGGTGCAGGGAAGAGGGAAATGATGGTACCAACACATGCTGTATCCATATAAAGATTCTCCTTAATTAAAAAAAAACTAAAAATAATTAGGAACAACACAACATTGGCCATTGTCCCCACTTTTATTTAATATAGTAGTGGAAGTCTTAGCTATAGCAAGAAGGTAACAGGCACAAATAAAAGGGAAACAAATTTACAAGGAAGTGATCAAATTATCATTATTTGCAGATGATATGAGTCTATTCATAAAGGACCCTAAAGACTGTACCAGCAAACTGTTAGAGCTGATAAACACTTTTAGCAATTTATCAGTATACAAAATAAACACACAGGAATCAGTAGCATTCCTACAAACTAAGAACAAATATGTTGAAGATCAAATCAAGGAATCACACCCATTCACAATTGCCTGTAAATAAAAATAAATTAATTAATTAATAAATAAAGTACCTTGGAGTAAATCTAACCAAGGAAGTGAAGGAACTCTATAATGAAAATTTGAAAACACACAAGAGAGAAATTGCAGAAGACACTAGGAAATTGAAAGACATCCTATGTTCTTGGATTGGAAGAATCAATTTGTGAAAATGTAAATCTTACCAAAAACAATCTACACATTTAATGCAATCTCCATCAAAATTCCAATGACAATCTTCATGGACAAAGAAAAAAACAATCCTAAAATTCACTGGGAAGTAAAAAAGAAAAAAAGAAAAAAAAAGAAAAGAAACCCATAAAAACAGACAGAAAAACCTGAATAGCCAAAGAAATTTTGAGCAACAACAATAAGGTTGGAATGGAAGTATCATCATACCTGATTTTAAGGTATATTACAAAGTGATAGTAACAAAAATTGCATGTTTCTGGCATAAGAAAACATTGATTAATGGAACAGAATAGAGGATGCAAATGTAAGTACAGACAACTATGCCCATCTGATTTTTGACATAAATGCCAAAAATTTTCATTGGAGAAAAGATAGCCTCTTTAACAAATGGTGCTGGGAAAACTGGATATCTATAGGTAGAAGAATGAAAACAGATCCTTATCTCTCTCCACACACAAGAATCATGTCCAGATGGATCAAAGACATTAACACCAGACCTGAAACTCTGAAACTGCTACAGGAAAAAGTAGGGAAAACCCTTCAACATATTGGCGTAGGCAATGATTTTCTGAATAGAACCCCTGTTGCTCAGGAAATGAAACCACTAGTCAACCACTGGGACCTCATGAAATGAAAAAGCTTTTGCATAGCAAAGGACACTGTGAATGAAACAAATAGGCATCCTACACAATGAGAGAAAATGTTTGCTAGCTATACATATGACAGAGGATATACAAATAACTCAAAAAAACTATTAAGAAATCAAACAACACAATTAAAAATGGGATATGGAATTAGAAAGCTCTCAAAAGAAGAAACACAGATGGCCTATAAACATCTAAAAAATGTTCTACATCCTTAGCCATTAGGGACATGCAAATTAAAACTACTTTGAGATTTCATCTCACTCCTGTCAAAATGGATATCATCAGGAAAACAAATGACAATAAATGCTGGAAAGGATGGGAATGTAAACTGGTCTAGCCATTGTGAAAGTCAGTGTGGTTGTTCCTGAGACAACTAAAAATAGATTTACCATATGACACAGCTATACTACTCCTAGGCATATGTCCTAAGGACTTGTCTCACAACCTTGGAGATACTTATACATGCTTATTGTTGTTCTAGTCACAATAGCTAGGAAATGGTACCATCTTAAATGTTCCTCAGCTGATAAATGGATAATTATGATGTGGTACATTTATACAATGGAGTTCTATTCATCAGTAAAGAAAAATGAAATTATGAAATGTGCAAGGAAATAAATGGATCTAGAAAGGATTATACCAAATGAGGTAACCCAGGTGCAGAAAGTGAAACACCACTTTTTCACTTTCATCTGTGGGTCCTAGCCACAAATATTTAAATTTACATGTAAGTTGGAGTAAAAATCTGTAGCAGAGGCCAGTAAACTAGAAAGGGGCTATAAGGAAGGGAGGAGAGGGGAGCACTCAAAGGGATGGTATTGTATATATGTCAGTAGATGAATGGATTACTGGGGGTGGAATAGCCTAAGTCATGTCAGGGTAATAGATTAAGTAAAGGAAAGGTGGGGGGAGGGTTAATCACAATTTTTGAGGTAATGAATAAGCCATATGAAAACTCACTTTTTTAGATAAGGGCATACCCATAAGCCATAGATTGTTACTAGAAAAAAATTCAATGGGATATCTTCTAGTAAGTTGATGGCTAGGGAGGTCCCTGATGCTCCTAAAACATTACAATCCATTGTCAGGGCTCTTGGTTTCCCACCAAGAATAGATGGTAAGACCCTATTGCTGAAGACTCCACACGCTTGGGCTGCAAGGTCAGGGAGAAGTCTTGCTAGAGCTGAGCTGAAAACTTCCCTCCCTATAGACCAACTGACAAAAAGCTGGAAAAGCTACACTGCATGCAGAACTATGGGGGGCAAAGTCATCAGTGGAGATAAACAACAGTGGACACTGCAAGCCTTAAGTTTGACCAGCCATGCCAAATGAGCCAACAGTTGCAATAGTGGTATGCCTGTCATGGGGGAATCTAATTGCTCACTAATTAGACTTGAGAACCACTCCATGGGAAGGAATACATGTGGGGTACTGAAAACCTATGATGGTGGATGTCCTGAGCCCCAGGGGTGTGACATCTCCTAGTGTCTAGCTAAATGCATATGTTATGCTCACCAAACTGCCCAGTAAACACTTATCTTAATGCTCATACTCATATGCTAATGGTACTTTCACTTTTGGTTAGCGAAGCTTCACTCTTCAGATGGTATTATTCTGGGATTACTCAAAAGCACCATAGTGCTGAGAAGTGACAGAGGAGTCTTTAGCACTGAAACATCTCTACTGCATGTTTCAAGGCTCAGGGTCCATTGCAGAAGAGGTGACAGAAACAATGTGAGAGCCAAAGGAAGGGTAGGACTGCTTACAGTGTGATACTCCAGACACAAAATGGTCTGGATATCCATGACCTTGCAATACCTGGTACTAGCTGCCCAAGACCCTCATTAATAGAAGGAAAAGATGATAACATCAAAATAAAACAGAGAGTGAGAGGGGGAGGGGATATGATGGAGAGTGGATTGGCAAAGAGGAAAGTGGGGGAGGGAACTAATTATCACGGTTTATTGTTTATAATTATGGATGTTGTCAATAAAAAAAAAAAAAACTAAAGAATCTGGGCATGATGGTGTGTACTTGTGATTCCAGGTTAGGGCAGGCAGAGACAGGAAAATTACTAGGGCTCTCTAGCCAGCCCTGTCTAGCCTTCTTTTAAAGGTCCTGGCCAATGGGAGATTCTGACTCCAAAATGACGGATAGCTGCTGAGGAAGGAAGGACACTATAGTTTATCTTCTGGCCTCCAAGCACACACACACACACACACACACACACACACACACACATACACACACACACACTCAAATGCACAAGACCTTACAAACACATACACACAATAAACATAAAATATAAATTTATAGTGTGTTTCTACAATGTACCAATTTCTAGGTGTCTATATTGCAATCTTTGATCATTATCAGAAATTATAATTTAGGCTTTATTACCATGTACTTTTTTGAAAATAAATTATTTATTTGTATGTGTGAATAGTATGTGGGGGGGGGGGATTTCAGGCCCTCTTGCTTCTATGAACAAACACCAAACACTTGTGCCACTTTTTGCATCCAGCTTATGTGGATGTTTGGAAATTGAACTGCAGCCTACAGGCTTCACAAGCAAGCAAATTTAATGGCTGAGCCACCTTCTCAGCCCCAACTATTACCATATTCTTAGAAATGAGAGGGTTTAAAAAATATAATATAATATGTTAATTAGTCATCCATGTTTCAAATTTTACTTTGCATATTGCATGCATGCATGCATACACACACACACACACACACACACACACATATATATATATATACATATATACATACATATATATATATATATATATATATATATATATATGATGCATATGTGATTGGTGTGTGTTTACTGTTACTTCTTCGGAACAGTGTGCTGTTCATTTTAAGGATCATCTCTATACTTCATCATAGAACAAGGGCTTTAGAACTCATAGAGAAGAATGTATAGTAGTTTCTGGTACCACTGAATTTGAAAGCTAACTGCAAATGTCTTCTGAAATAATCAGAGAAGTTGATGGAATGGGTACAACAGCACCTTAAGCATCACACATGTAAGTAAGGAAGCAAGTGGAATCAAAGATTTTATAGTCATTATCTTATGGGCCATAAATAAAATTGTTTCGAAACAAGGCCTATCACTTCTTCAATGTTATTCTGTATATATTATCTAGACACTGTTGGCTTCTTGGCACTACCAAAAAAACTTAATAATCACTGACGCATTTACTATATTTGTGTTAGCTCTGCTACTACTTGTCTTGGCTATGTATAATCAAGGGGAAATGTGTTAAGCCTGATATACATCTGCCTTCATATCTAGTCTACTGTTTTGCTATTTAGAGTGAGAAATTGTGAGAGTGCTTCTCTTTCATCCCTCATGCAAATTTGTGTTTAGCTGCTAGCCTGAAGGAAAGAGCTACCTTAATCTTAGTATTGCGTTATTTGTCATAGCAGAAAGGAATGGGGTTGCAAATTGTTATATGGTTCATTAAAAATAATGGAAATATATCTAGGTGAGAAGATATAAACAAAAGCCAATAAATGGAATCTATAAAGAAAGATACCTAATCACTGAAAGTTCTAACTTTTTGCAAAGCACAAATTAGTCTCAACATTTCATTGCATTTCTATTTACTGCAAAGAATTGCTTTGATCTAGCATAGTTCATAGGAATACATTTCCTCCAGTTTTACCATTCATAACTGGCTTGAAAGAGTGTGGAAGTTTGGATATTTTCATTTAAATAATCTGTGGCTTTATCTGCACATACACAAACAATGGATAATTTAAACATGTGTCCATATGTTGCAATTTGTTTCATGCATATTTGAAATATACAAACAGGTGGCCCAATCAGGATCATTTGCTTTTAAATAAAATGATTGCTAAAGGTAATGATTAACAAGTAGCTCTGAAGACCAGGGTCTTGGTTCAGACCAGTTTCATTGGAAAAGTATGATGAAAATCTGAAAGCCAGGCTTCAAATGTCTATAAGAAAAGGGCAAAGAAGGGGAAAAGATGGCCTTTTCAAACATTTTGCTATGACGCAAAGCAGAAAAACTTGACAGCCTTTTAAGAGGGGCATTCTGTATAAAGAAGAGATGTTTGTTAGGTGAAATTAGAGCATGTTTGGAATCTGATAAAAACAGACTGGCAGGAAGTAATTTCCTTTCCTTTGTATTCAGAAAGAAAACCTGAAGATATTCCTACCACTAGGGAACCTTGGCCTAAGACCACCATAAGAATTGTGACTTAGCACAAATCACTATGAAAAGTTCACAGAACTCAGGTTTACAAGTTCTAGTTCCTTAGTCTTAGTCAGTCCATTTTCAAATCACACTTTATTATATAATTCTTAGCGCTCCTATCTAATAGACATCATTTTAGCCTATTTATCATATCACAGAAAATAAAACTTGCATAAGATTAAGGCTACTAACATAGAAAATAATTAATCATGTCTTGTGTTGACTTGTATTCAGCGAGCTACAATGCAGAAGCTCATATGCTTATTACTCAGTAGGATTATTTTAGCACTATTGTTCCCTTAAAAGAGTGAATGGCATGTATGGGGAAGAAGCTGGACTGACATCTCACTGGATGAATGTCCTCCTTTCTTTTCAGGAAGCAGGTGCAGAACAGACATGTGCTTTTGGTTTCTATACTGCCACAGCTATAGAATTGCATTTCTCAGATTTGCAGCTCCTAAGCAAAAATTATGTAAGTTTCTTTTCTTTGGGTTTTTCTACAGAAAGGTTGTTTTTTGAAAAAAAAAAAAAAGAAGTTCTAAATTCGGGGCAAAAATAATCAATAAAATGGTAAGTGAATATTTAGAAATGCAACTTTAATGCAAATTATCTCACTTCAGAGGATCAACTTAAAATTACAGAAGCAGTGTGAACCTGAGTTTGACGAATACCTTTAGGTGTTGATTTTGAAAACTATACAATCTACATCACCTTTTTAGTTTTTGGACTTCTCAAACAAATCTATTCATGACCTGTATTTCACCCACATATGACATAAGCCCTTAGGTGACTGGTCACTTGCAAAAGGAAGAGAGAGTCAGTCATGTGAGTCTGAGGACAAGGCAGAGTTTCAGTTCTCAGTGTTCACGAAGAAGAAAAATACTGGATGAGAAAGCTCAAAAGTGTCATTGTTCTTTGTATGACAGTGGAATAGGTAGTCAGTGTACAGAAGTGTATTCTGCCATTTTGGATTTATTTATCAAGAAAGTTGGCATTTCTCCAAAAGGTTTATAACAGGTTACCACTGAAGAGACTTTTATGTCGTTATATTACTAAGAAAAAACAGGGAGTCTATAAAGCCCTCTGAGGGTTAGCTCCTCAGTTAGCTTCACACTCATGACTCCAACCTGGCTGGACTTGTTCTTGGAGCATATTTGAATAAATTGACATAGCACTGGCAGAGAAAATTACCATACCTACAGTCATTTGTTTTTCTTGTAGGAGACGGAGAAGGAGGAAGAAGAGGAGACAGGAAGTGTCTGATTTCAGAGCTGTTTTACACAATGACCATGAAGACTAGAAAGCAGAGATTTCTGTCTCTGTTCCTAGGAGACACCCAATGCACATGGGATAAAGTATATTGTTAAATAGAACACACTTGGAAAACTATCAATTCACATCATTTATTCAGCTACATGTAAAATTAATGTAGATCTGTGTGTTTAGTCAGAGGCATACAGTTTCATTTAGAGAGAAGATAGCAAATGGGCATGGGAGGGCCAGTCATAGAACAGGAAAAGACAGCTATGCAATGAAGGCCTCAGGGCAAGTGTTCAGAAGTCAGAGTGGTCAATTGTGTGAATGTATTTTTTTTTTCATTTTCCATTTAGCACACACTCACATTATATACTGCTGAACTCCACAAACTGCACTAGATCCTCAAAAAACAAAACAAATGAACAAAAACAAAAACCTATATACCTATTTTATGTAGAGTTTAATCATTCTAAAACTTGTAAGTATGTGATATATTAACCACATTAAAGAAAAAATATGTACTACCAGCATAACATGCAAGTTATTTTAAAGGATAAATACTATTATTGAATAATAGAGCTGGAATTATCTTAAATTTTTAGTTGAGTACAATGATAATAAAATCCACTTTTAATTTTCATGCTTGTATGAACAAAGAGGCCCTTGAAGTCATTTAACACCAAAGAATGGACATAGTTACTATTGCTGGTTTAGTTGTTTATAAAATATTTAAGATTATCAACTTAATGTTTTACATTGAGCAACAGTGAAGATATAAAAAAGACTAGAGACATATGTTCTAGCTCATTTTTTTGTGTGTGATATCACCTCAAGCTTACATAATATGATCAGTGTAAAATTTGTTAGTAACCATAGACTTCTGCATGGGAAATTACTTTAAAACTGATTGAGTAATAATTTAATAAATATAAGTATAGGGCTGGAGAAATGGCTTACTGGTTAAGGCACTTGCCTGCAAAGACAAAAGACCCAGGTTCAATTCCCCAGGACCCACGTAAGCCAGATGAACAGGGGGGGTTGCAAGCATCTGGGGTTCATTTGGAGTGGCTGAAGGCCCTGGTGCACCCATTCTCTCTCTCTCTCTCTCTATGTCCCTGCCTATTTCTCTTTCTCAAATAAAGAAAAATATTAAAAAAGAAATGTAAGTATAAATAGGTTAAAGTTATATTTATTTTGCCTATAATATTACACTATAAAATACTATTAAACTACTATTTCACAAAACCTCACTTTATCAAAGACATTATCACAATACATCCTCTAAGAAGTCCAAGGGTGGGGTGGAGAGATGACTCAGCAGTCAAAGGCACTTGATTGTGAAACTTAATGGCCCACCTTTGAGTATCAAGAACCAAGGTAAAGCTAGACAAAGTGGGACATGCATCTGAAGTTCTTTTGTGATGACAAGAAGTCATGGAACGGCTCATATTTTCTCTTTCTCTCTCCCTGTCTAATAAATAAATAAATTCTCACTTTAAAATGTCTAAGGTCAGCAATCAATGTATTCTACAACTTTGGAAACTGTGTTCTCCCTGCTCCACTTGTGGGCCAGAGAGTTATATAACACCGACTGTCTACCCTACAGACCACCATGACAGGCCAGAACTCATTATATACAGTTTCACTTTCTTGCCTATTTGCTTTATGTTCAAGACAGTAATAAAATTTCAGTATTAGGGTTTAATGGGAGGATTTTAAATAAAGATTATTAAAAATGAATGCAGTATTTTGATTTCTGTCAATATGATTAAATATATATTTTGAAATCATTCTCCTAATACAAAGTACAAAATTGCATGATATATAAATGACTACCAGGGATAAAACACCAAATAACTGACCACATCTTAGACAAAGACCATAACCATATAAACATATAGTATCAAATAATGTGAGAGAGAGAGAGATTACAAACATTTCCATCACATTAAGAAAAATCTATAATTCTTTCACACCAGTAGAAAGAGAAAATAAAAAAGAAAGGTTGAAAATTCAATGTGAGGCAGCCTGGATAAGGTCATTTGCACAGTACAGGCTACTGAACAAGTATTTCAGTAAATTTTGTTTTATAATAAGTTAAAAATATGATGAAAAGATCAGAGATGATAAATGTTAATAGGCAAATCTTAAAGCCCAAATAGACATTCTAAAGTGTAAGTTAGGATTTAAATGTCAATAAACATTAATCATAATATTAGATATTATTAAATGCATGCTTTTCATTTCAGACTAATGATATGTGTTTCCTGAAACAGGCTGAAGAATTTGAATTTACATGCAGCTTGAAAGAGAGTTGAAAGAAAAATTAAAAATCTTCATTTCTACAATTTTTTTCACTTTATATACATACCATACATACCTACCTACCTACATACATACATGCATGCATACATATATACATACAGACAAGACAGACATTAGGAGAGTATTCTGTGAAATCAAAGCTAGATAATATTAGAAATAAAGCCAAAATAATGTATTTGTTAACAGTGTAGAGTTCTAAATAATTAGTCATTCACACAAAGGTCTTTGTATGAACTTGTTACAGATGCACGTAGGTCCACACATATATTTCACTTCCACATAAAATTTTGTTGGTAAGGTGTCTTATACCACTCTCAACCCAATGCCACCTGTTGATGCTTTCTTTTTTTTTTTTTTTTTTTTCAAGGTAGGGTCTCACTCTAGCCCAGGCTGACCTGGAATTCACTATGGAGTCTCAGGGTGGCCTTGAACTCACGGTGATCCTCTTACCTCTGCCTCCCAAGTGCTGGGATTAAAGGCGTGCACCACCACGCCCGGCAGATGCTTTCTATAACTTTAAATAATGGTCTTAAGTTAAAGTCCCTTAAAATAAGCATTAGAATTATTCAAAGCTAGATAGTTTAAAAGGTGTGTGGGTTGGATGGTTGCTCCAGATTAGAGCAGATTTTGGGGCAGTAGGGTTCATCTTTCTTTTTCTAGAAATATGAAAACCTGAAGAAATGTGGCCAGTCTCCATCAGGAGCTTTCTCCAGATCCATGTGAAAAGTATATATCTAAATAGTAAATCAAGGACAATGGCTTAGACAAGGCCCATGTGACTGTGCTATGTAGGGATGTTACAGCTCAGCAGAAGAATAGGGGCCTCTGTGGGGAATACAGGGCAGATCTTTCAAGAGAATTACACAGGTTTGGAAATTTGGATGCACACAAGACAGGATATATACTAAGAACTTTGTTCTGTTCATAGACTAGTTGACAGGACATCAGATATTTAAAAAAATTATAGTTTTCATGCATTTACATAATATATTTTGATCATAATACCCTCCCATTATATTACCTTGTCTTCTCTTACCTGTCTCCTTTCAATGACCAGCCATTCTTTCTAACTATTCCGTTTCTATTTTTATGTCTTATTCCTTGTTTATTCCTTCTCCCTTTGGCCCTCCTCCACCATCCATGCTAGAATGTTGATGGGTTCAATATTGTGCAGGTCTTGTGCAGACAATAACAGCCACTTTGAGGTCATAAATGCAAATGCCACTTTATGTCCAGAAGATAGTACTCCAAAGGGTTACTCCCCAGCATCTGACTCATAGGTTCTTTCCAGCCACTTCTTTTGAAATGTTTCCTGAACCTTGGAAGTGTTGTCAGCTCCACTTTGCTGGGATGAATATCCAGCTGGATACAGTCTATGGAAGGAACAGGATTTACTGAAAGCTCACAGATCCAGGGGATGTTCCATCAATGACAGAAGATGCTGCTTGGATATATCAAAGCAGAGAAACAAATGCAGCAAGCAAACCCAGACAAACAGCAAGCACAAACCATTACCAGAGCTCAAACTTCTCTCCACACCTTTGAGCTGGTATCCAGCTCCACCCCCAATGACCCTAGCAACACACACATCCCTTGTAGCCTGCTAGGGGATGAAGTTTCAAACTCAATTTTAATAAACCATCTCAGTCTATGGAGGCAAACATTCACATCCAAACTACCATAGGAGGTATGATATACATGTTTCATTTAGCACTGAAACTCAACATTCAACCATTCTCAGAATTTTGATAAGATTTGAGTCTCCCTAATACTCATTCTCTACTGCATAAAAGAAGCTTCTCTGATCAAAAGTGAAAATAGCACTAATTTATGGACATAAACATAAATATTTAGGATGCAATTTGATGGGCACATCACCATTTAGAGGAAATTACAGTTTTCTTCTATCTTACTAACTTTAAAAATAAAACTATGTGCAATACTGTATTCTTTTGTTATGTGTTGGCCTCTTTATGCTCCTGACTTCTTGTGGACTGAATACTGCATCTTAGGTATACTGTGGATCACTGTGAACAATGTCAATATACTTTACCTTAAGACATGAATAAAGGAGAAAATTTCAGGGCAAAAAACACATTTAATCAATCTTGGAATCAAATTACCAATATTATACTAGATTTAACCACCAAGTTATTTATGAAGGTAGTGAAGCTAATTGGATGATGGAAACTAGTTGAAACCGAGTCTAACTTGTGCTCTGTTTATTCTGAGTTGGCTTTTTAATATTATATATTTCAGTTGAAAAACTGGTAATGCCATGTCAAATCAGATAAAGAAAAGTAGGGAGATTCCCTCTTTCTAAAATATAGACTCCTTAATCTGTAATTTAGGAAACTGCATGAATGTTCTTGTCTAAATGCAAATTTCTATTCTTTTATCCACCTTAGGATGCTTTTACTTGCCTTTCATTTGATCTTACATTTATGCCCTTTTACAACAATAACATCTTTTGGCTTTACAACCTATAAAGCACTACTTACTGCTATTGTCCACTTCTCATCTGAATTTTTGCTTGCCCAGGTCCTAATTTAGGAAAACTAGCACTGTCTCTAGTATAGATGTTCTGATTTATTGTGTTTGCTGCCCATTCTCATGTCTGTGACCCTCATATCATTTTGTAAAACTCTTTTGTTCTTTCTGCAAAGTCTATCAACAAAGCCTACAACTGCTTATGCCTTCAAGATTTCCCTATGACCTTTGTTTTCTCCTTAGTAATCTCCAAAATTCCATTCCTTTCTTCTTTACTTCTAGGTCATCATACAGATAATTGATTACTAAAATATTTGAAAGTTCATTACCTAGAAGTCTATTAGTTGGCTCCATGCTTAACAAAGAAAGAAAAACAAATATCAGAAGTTTGAGTTTCCATGTACAAGCAGGGATAGCATAGATATGTGATATTTAAAAATTAATTTGGATCTAGAGAGATAGCTTAATGGTTAAAGTGCTTCCTGAGAAGCCAAGGATCCAGGTTTGATTCCCCAGGACCCATATAAGCCATTTGACAAGGTGGTGCATATGTCTGGAGTTCATTTGCAGCAACTGGGGGCCCTGACATGCCCATTCTCTGTTTCTATTTCTCACACACACTCTCTCAAATATATAACTAAAAATATAATATTAAAAATTTAAATTGTTTTTGATTATACTATTTTGATTATTTCTGTTTAATACAGATGTAATTTTCAGAATATTGTGGCTGATATGTGAGAAACAGGTATATAGTTGGATATAGTTGGTGATAACTTCAATTCATACCCCAAAGTGGCTTTTACACTTAATGTAGAGAAAGTTGAATATACTATTGAAAGTATTTCCCTGTGAGAAAAGTATCAATAAAGAAAGGGGAGCCCTATCTCCTGAGTTCCTCAAAAGTAAATCCTTTTCTAATTAGACAACTGTCTTCAAATAAGAGTTAGTCATGCTACTGGACCCTCAATTAGACAAAAATCTTGCCTCTTTCTGCATGAGGACTGACCACAGGCATGTCTTACAGCACTGTATGAACTAATTTGGAGCTGAAGCCTGGAACAAATTCCCCAATTTTTTTTCTTTTGTGAGCAATATTTATAATATTTATTAGCTATATGTCAGCCATTCACAGTCAAGTGCCTTCTGCTATTTTTTTTTTTTTTAGGCAATGTAATACTAGTAACATTGAGACAGGAGTGAGAATTTATGAAAACCATAAAGGAGTATTATTTGACAAGCCAAATAGTAGTGTAGCTCAAAACTCTCTTGACTTAGTAACGATTGCTGAAATTCAAATCCTTTAGCTGGGATTTTTGCTGAAATTTGGAAGCAGAAAATTCATCATATAGCCTGGGTAACCATTTACACTCTTGCTTGAGTTAACCTACACTGCTTCTGCAAGCTTCTAGCACATGAAAGAATGAATTGAACTTGGATCATTAGTAACAAGTACTGAAATATACATGGGAAAATTCTAACTGAACTTTTTTTTTTCTATTTTATAGTGCCACTAATGGCTCATTATCAAAGAAAACCAATTAGCTAAATAAGAAGCTATTAGGTTGTTTGTTTGGAACCTAAACAAGGGATAAGGATAATGTAATTGCTAGGTTTCCTTCCCTACTGTAGATAAAAGACAGACATATTTTTGGTTGTTTCATCAAAGCCAATCATTGTAGACAGTCAGTCTGACCAAAAAACATTAAAAAGATTTCTCCTCAATAATAAGGGCTTTTAAAATATTTATTTACATTATATTAAATACTTTTTAAGCTTCCATCTTCAATTTGTCTGGAAAAAGTCTGTGGTGCTAAATGACAAGTGGACGTTGGTAAAGAAACTAGAAACAGACTGAAGACTTCAGATAAAGAAGTATAAGCCATAATTTGGTGGTTAGAGTTCCTCTATGCATTTGCTTAACCAAACAAAGTACTGAGTTAAATGTGTTGCCATTCTTCAAGAATGCTTCTTATAAGCATTTTATGGCATCAGAAGATATCATTCCTTTCTCCTATCAAGAGTCAGCAAAATTCCATTACCTACAGCTATGGTTTTGATTTTGCAATAACTTGCTCATTTTCTATGTCATCTACGTTTTTTTAATAAAGAGAACAACACAGGTGCAGCCTTTAGTTAAAGTATAAGGATTAGAAAATGGATTAAAGTCTTTATGTAAGAAACTCTAAACAGCTGACAAAAATGGCAAGCCAGAGCAGCATAATGAGGTCATAAGCTTCCAGACATATTTGATTTGCCTTTTGCTTGTAAATATTGTAAAGGGATGATTATCAACTAAAACATATTCAGAGTGCAGTTGTCAGGACTTCTAGAAGCAAAATTATTATTAGTATCTGGAAACCTTACCAATTATGTCGTTTATAATTCATGAGAGTATGCAAGGGGCATGTGAAATTATCTTCTTCAGCACCTTGGTAGGTGTGCATATTCAGACAGCAAGACAAGAAGAGAAGATGGAAAATTCTGGGGATAGTAAAATGAGCATGACAAATCAACTTCACCTGTTTTAATGTACACATTTTCTATTTTATAGTGTATATGCCTTTACCATATATATATATATATATATATACATATATATGTACATATATATAAATACACACATGTATATGCATATATATATATATATCCACACACACATACTCAGGATTGTGAGAGAGAGAGAGAGAAGGAGAATTAACAAGCTAGCAACAGTACCTTTAAAAATTCAAAGTTTCAATGTTACTTAAAAATTAATTCCTTATTTCTGAGACCCAAAATACGTTGGAATGTCTATGCTAATCCATATAACTTATAATTAATTTTAAAAATAAACAATATGATGTGATTGTCATTTACTCTTTTAAAACAATTCTAATACTTCTTCCAAAGTCCTTCAGGTAACTATGCTGTGAGTGGTTTAAAATCCCAAATTGAGCATGTTTAGAGAATCAGAGTTTAAGTTTTATAACAACTACCTATTAGCTATGATTTCATACTGAATGTCAGAGTGCTTTGTGTTGGTCAAATACCTGACCTTGTACAAAACTGCATGGTGCTTAGATGGTCCATTGATGAGACTTTAGTAGGAGGGGCAGATTAAAAAGAGAGGAAAAGGGAGAGAGAGAGAGATGAGACAGGGAGAGAGATGAGTGTTATAGTTATCTAATTGCTGGGACAAACACACAACCAGAAGCAGCCTATTGGAGGAAAGGGTTTATTTCAATCTTACAGTTTTCAAGAGAACCTTCATCATCCTGGAAAAAGGTGGCTCACTTTATCATACATACACAGCACAGAAAGAACAGCAAGCACAAACTGATTCTGAACACACAGGGCTGAACACAACTCAAAGGTTGACCCTGGTGATACTTTGTCTATCAAGACTTTATCTCCCAAATATTCTACTAGGTGTTAGGTAACTAAGAAACTAAACTATAAATGCTTGAGGCTATGGGGACATTACATTGAAAAATAACATAGTGAGCTATAGTAAACAGCATGTACTGTTGGAAAGAAGTTGGATAATGTTGACAGTTCCAGTACTGAAATTTTAAATAAGGTCGAGGCTGTGGTTTGAATTTAAAATTTATATGGGCTCATGAATATGAACACTTGGTCCCAACCTGCTGGCAGTATTTGGGAAGGTTGGAGAATCTTTAGGACTGGAGTCCTCCTGGAAGAAGTGGTTCACTGGGGATAGGACTTAACACTTACATCCCAACCCATTTTCCTGTTCACCTTCTGCTTCCAGGCTGTGGATGCAGTGTCTTCCTGCCATGATGCTCAGTATCTCCTGGAACTAGAAGCTGAAATAAATTCTTCTTCTCTCAAGCCACTTCCTGTAGGTACATGGTGATAGCAACCACTAAAGTAACTAAGTATTACAGTGTACCACAATGGACTCGATACCACAATGGGCTTGATGAGAAGGAAAGTCAACAGAGGTAATAAATCTATGTATTAATTTAACTGAAGCAAGTGTTTCTAGAAGGAGAAAAAGGTTCACACACATATCTTTAAATCTAAAATTGCAATAATAATACAACTTCCCTTATCTCTGAATCTTGATTGAAATAGCATGAGAGACAGCATTCTAAAGCAGTTTGTAAACTCCTACTCCTTATGTGAATAAGTTGATTTATTTTAAAGTTGTGAATAATAATTTTAATCAGCAGATAAAGAAAACTAAAATGTGCCATTTCTTAGTCGCTGTGAGAAGGTGAGCTGCTATGATGATTGGTGGATTTGGCACTCTGCCTTTAGTTGGATTGTATCTTGGGAATTTTTATGATGAAACAGATTCAATCAGTATAAGCACTTCAAAGTTCAGAGATTACAAGTTAGACTGCAGCCAACTAGAGGACCTGTTAAGAAGGCATATCTACCTTGGCCTGGGGGCATTCTCAGAGACTTTCTGTCTGGATGCATGCAGATGACTAGTTTCTATGACTTGTTAAATATTTTGAAGCACTTTTCGTGATTTACTCATGTTCCTTTAACACCCTTAAATAATAATAATCACTTAAAAAATGTGAACCCTTCTTCTCACTTTGCAAACATATTCATAGCTTCATTTTCACTTTGTGTTTCATTAGCATACATCTGTTACAGCACTTTGCAAAGCATTTTCGTTAAATCTGTTTATAAATATTCACTTGAATTTTCTTGTTAGAAAGAAGAACTGCTAACTGAAGCTCTTTCATTTACTTTTTTTAACTCCACAATGACATGATCATGTGACTTCATAATCATTGTACAAAGCATGAAGGAAAGATGAAATTCTGTTTGCCTTGGAACATTGGGATGGAAGCTTTCTTTTCTTATGGTTTCTGTGAAACATATTAATGGCATACTATATTTGTAGATGTTGTGATTTATGATGCATCTGTCAGATTTAAGGCATAACTTTAAATATGACCTCCCTAACTATCAAGTTTTTGGCCTTTCCTCTCATGTCTATCAATTTAGGTAAATGATGTTCCAATAAATCTCTATTTTTTGACCTTTTTAAATATTTTATTTATTTGTTTATTTCTGGGAGAGAGAGAAATAGGCAGATATAAAGAAAGAGAAAGGGTACACCAGGGCCTCTAGCCACTGCAAACAAATTCGAGACACATGCACCACCTTGTGCATCTGGCTTTATGTGGGTACTAGGGAATCAAACCTGGGTCCTTTGGCTTTCCTGGAAAATGCCTTAACCACTAAGCAATCTCTCCTTCACAACCTCTAAGTTTTTAACTGCTTGATAAGTTAAAAAATGCTAATTCTGTGTAAGATCCATTTATGATTTCAGCTAAATCTTCCAGAATCAGTAATCTCTTTTCTAAATGTACTCTCCATTCCACTTAAGCAAAATGTTTTACCATATAATCAGCAATGGAGAATCTAAACATTCACCATCTTGAAACACTTATTCCTCATTAATACCAGTGTAGTTATGTTAGTTTGGGACAGGCTCCCAAAATGGAGTCACCAAGGGCAGTAGAATGGCAGACAGACACTTATTCACATTCCTCAAGAAACCCCCCAGCCATTATCCCTTCCTTGCCTAACAATGCCCCCAGCTCATGGTTTGCTGCCCCTTCATCTCATAAGTTACCTCTTCACTGTTCTGGTGTCACACTCTGGCTATCTTAGATCTCTCCTAAAGGAAGCTTTCTTATTCAGCTTTTTCCCTTCTTCACCTTCCCCCCACTGAAGCCTTATCTGAAAACTCAGGTGGGCTGTGCTCCTGTCTTGTGAGCCAGCCCTGGCAGCTCATGCTTTTCCCTAATAAAAGCTTTCATCTTTGCCTCACAGTGGTTTGTGTGGTCTCAGTCACTCCCAAACCTTACAGTTTATTGACAGCTCAGCTGAGTTGCTTTCAGAAGACACATTGGGAGGTGGCTGGACTAGCTTCAGGTCTGCTCTGTTGATCTCTTCATTCTGTAATTTTAGTACTAGACTAGTCACTGCCTGCGGTTTTCTCATGTACAGGTTTGAAACAGCAACAGAGGCAGAAGAATATGATTCTTTTCAAAGTTCTTTCTCCACTATTAATTCCATACTTACACCTGATCCACACGAAGGTAGATATGCAAATCCAAAATCTGAGGCTCCGGGAATATTTTATCCAGTGTGAAACATGGCAAACATGGGCCAAGAAACAGAAATTTACATAAAAGGATTCAAGTCAGATCACTCTTAAATATGCTAGCCTTTTTAGCCCTGTGTTTCCTGGATATTATCACTAGAATATCTTTAAATCATTAATATAAAATAGAGATATGCTTATCATTAAAATCCATAGATTATGTACTTAATTGCATAGTGTATGGATTTGTACAGTTCCTAGTTCAATATAGCCCATACTTTTATTACCTGTAAAAATATTTTTTCTCACCTAATCTCATCTATGAAATGAACAACCAAGAATAAAAGCATTTAGAACATGGGATATTTATTACAAGTATACCTAGAAATTTTTAAATTATGTGGCATGTTAGTTTGCAAGTAAATGATACTTCAAACTGTTTTATTTTTAATCCCTATTCATTTTATTATGTTATTTCCTATGACTAAAAGTATTCTTGACTTTTTTAGTTAGTACTTTAAGTTCATGACACATTTTCATTCCCTTATGATCCAGCCAATCAACATCAAGTTATAATTTCAATAATGCTACTTTGCAACTAGAAAACAAAGCATCACAGCCATACATTCCCTTCATGAATGTTCTATTTCTATTAGAACTAAATATTAATCATTATATGCTTATAGTTATTGTTCTCAGAATAATATCCTATTGAAGGCCCCATTCTGAGGTTGCAACAACTTTTTATCTCATTATATCCCGGTTTCAAAACTGCTAAATACAGTGTTCTTTCTTACCATTCAGAAAAGATGATGAGGAAATTAAGAATCTATGCTGCTAGTGCCTGTTTTGGTAATCTCCCTCTTTGTAACAGATTTTGAGAGAAAATTTAGCAACCATTGAGAATGAAATATTTCTGTATTTCAAGCATATGACAATTAGCCACAATATAGGAAATTTTTTCTCCATATTACCTTCCCTGATGTGGCTGCCTTTGACAGCATAAGTCATGAAAATCCAAAATATCTGAATACTATGCAAATTCTGTAGCTCCTCAACTTGTAAAGCAGTACAGGCACAAATTAGTACTCAAAAAATACCATGCTCATTGAAACAGGATGCAGGCATAAAAACTGTCGAGGGCCACTGTATTAAGAGGCAGATGAGTTCTCAGGCTGTATTTCAAGTTGTGGTGACACTGAGGTACATTTTTTTTTAATTAGGCAGTTTTGTATTCAACAAATACAGTCAGTTTGGTACCATTATTAGGCTCATCCGTGACCTACCCCCTCCCCTTGGCCCCTCCTTGTTGAGGTATACGGGTCATGCATTGTGGAGTTAGCCTACAGTTATGGGTAAGCTAAATGTCTCTGCATATCATGACCCAACATGTGGCTCTGACATTCTTTCCGCCCCCTGAGCCATGTTGGGTTCATTTTTGATCTGCTTCAGTGATGAGGTGTTGGGGGGCTCTGAGGCTCTGGCTCTCTGATTGGTAGGAGTTGATTTTTCTCTGTGCTGATCTCCTTCCCACTTGTGCTGGTATCCGGTTCATCAGGAAAACAGCCCCCTTTTTAGAGATCTGATAAACACACACATTTGTAAAAATAAATAAATAAATAAAATAAAAGTAGACTGATCCAGTGAAAGTGACTGTTTAAAACAAAAACTGCATTGCTATATAGTATATACTTTATTACATACTGCCATTACTGAAAGCATTCAGAACGTTGATTATGTGAATTTTCCTGGATGATATTTGCAAAATATGCAACCCAGATAGGTTCCCACCACAGATGAAAGGAACAATTTCACACAAGTCCAGCTTGATGAACCAACGAGTTCAGGCCTAAATGACACTTTGACAACTGCTTCACAGAGAACCAACAATGGCATGCCATGTGTCACTCACAAAAGCCACATCTTTGGAGCTCCCTGCCAACTTGCAGACAGTTCCAATGAAGCCTCCTTTCCTAGCAATGGATTACTGCTCTTAGAACCTTAGTGAGGAGCCATGTGAATCTTTTAGCATTCTGAGATTCCTAGCTTAGCCTCCTTGGCTTCATGAGTTCAGGAGCTTCATGACAAAATATTCCATTCGGAGGATATAGCTAAACAATAGTCTTTCTTCTGTGTGAGCTAAAGAAAGAATAAATACAAAATATTTGACAATTAAGGCACAAACCAGAACCTAGAGTTGAGGAACATTTCTCCAGCTGATGTCCAAGCAAGTGCTTGTGTTGTGTTTGTATATTTTCAGTAATGTTTTTTGGATGCTTACCACCCCTCACATAATATATGTCAGAAAGAAAATAAAAGTGTTAAATTTAAACTAATGCAATGCAACATTTACAACATATAATCTACCTTTTCCTTCTAGGGATGCCATGACCAAAGATATGAAGATAGTATCTCAATGGGTAGATATTTTCTTAAATGCTGCAGATTTAACTACTTACAAAAATGCAATTTACCCATTAAAAGTTTAATTAGAAAAATAAAATCTGTGGTCTCCCACTGAACTCAAAGGTCACAATTTAAGATCAAAACCATTTCTATCATAAACGAAACACAACTGTAACTTTAGGGCACATATAAGTGTGCTATGTGTGTGTCCTCACCAATGTGCATGCAGTAGGCATTGTTTAATCTATAGTGTATTTTACCTTTATAACTCATGCATCGCCTAATGCTCTGTGAGAGTTTATATTAGTTAATGAGTCACAAAACTAAGCAAAAGGAGTTTACTAACATAGATAACTTTGACACATCCCAAATTATACCTGTCTTGAGCTCAAGTCATAGACCAGGATACTGGTCACCATAAAGCACTGAGTATCTCTCAGGGTTTCTTCCAAAGAAAACACAGCATGAAAATTTAAAAACTGTTTAAATGTTTGAAGCTTTTATCTCATCTGATTTTTCTGTTATTTCCTGCCTTATTTTCATATGAATGCTTTCCTACATTTTCAAATGATGCATCATATGTGATTTTAATACAAAAGTAAAATTTCCTCATTAAATGAAATTCAATGGCTATCATTTCCTTTATCAATTGTGTCTGGAGTAAAGAACCTACATTATTTTCATTGCAAACTATAGTTCCCTGTGGATGTCCATGTTAGCACACACATGCAAAGTAAGGTTTCTTTCTGAAAGCGTTGACCTATTAAGGCTCTATTTTCCAAATGTCAGCTCATTGAGTCAGGTTCCCATTAGAAACTACACACACACACACACACACACACACACACACATACATACTATATATATAGCTAGGAACACACTGCTTCTCATTTGAGTCCTTTGTACTCCACAAGTTTTAAGCAGATAACCTTGAGACAAAATTCATCACATTTAGTCTTGAATGCAGATTTATTTTTATTCTGATTAGACTATTATATTTATAAGATCTATAGTTTCATTTGATTTCTTCAAAAGACTTGGCAAAAGACAGAAAATAAATACATTTGAAGTAATAAATAAAAGTGAACTCGTCCTCTTTGTCACTTTACTTCATTTTTTATACTTTGACAGAGCAATTGTTCTAGGAAACAAATTGATTTTGTCACTCTACTGATTAAAACCAAACCAGTGGCCACCCATCACCTAGCAGAAAGTTGTCCAAACATTCTAGCAAAGCATAACAGGGCCCCTGAGATCTATGACTTAACTCCTCTACTCCATTCTCAGTACATTTCTGAAAGACAAGCTAGTGTGCAACAACTTGGTTTCTTAATTATGTTCCGCTGTTCTACACCTCATTGCCTGGAAACATATGAACCATCTGGCTTGAGAATCATCCATTCTCTCCAGAGCCAACTTAGGCACCACTCCTCAGAAGAAGTGTTTTTGAATACATCAGTCTGTCCTAAAGAATTCTATACAAAGAGCCTGATTATTGCCCTTGTTGTACTGTTTGAAATGATTTGTTAAGGACTGACACCTTCTTCAATGCTGATGTCCTTGAGATAGATTTCAATGTATTTAGTGCTTATTGTCAGCTCAGTTTCTCTAGTTTGAAAGAGAATAAATTAGCCTGCGTTATCAAGTAACATGGAAATATTAGGACTTTTTACACATGCATATCTAGATATAAATATATATGTATATTTATGGTTGTATATATAGATAAAGATTTGTGTTATTAATTCTGACCTGGTCAGATGAGATATCCTTTATTGACACTGGTCACTCACAGCAGGAGCAGCTGAGGTGGTCTATTGCAAAAGCTTGTAGAATAAAGGAAATTCCTTACTCATAAGAACTTCTAAAGTG
Organism: Dipus sagitta; assembly: GCA_036346955.1. Lineage (NCBI taxonomy): Eukaryota > Metazoa > Chordata > Mammalia > Rodentia > Dipodidae > Dipus > Dipus sagitta. Next base: position 115,300,455 of record CM070772.1, read on the forward strand.
AGGCTTCTGTAGAAATAAGGCCTTACTTCAGGAAGAGTTGACTCTAATTACTATGTGTATGGGGTTAAGGAAAGTATTAAGTATTTTAAGGTCATTAAGTCAGGTTGCCTTGACTCTGAGAAACAGGAAGCTGGCCCTGTTGTCCTGCCCTGCCTAAGGCTTCTGTGTTCTGGGAGGAGTGGGCCTATCAACTTTCTCTATCTCCTGCTGCATCTGGAATGAGAAAAGTGCTGCAGAATTGGCATGGCTACTTGTTCTTCTCACGTCCACATCTACCCAATTAAAGGCACTGCATCTGGGATCTAACAGCAAGGAATTGGTCTGCATGGCTCACAGAGTTATAAGAGCTGGTAAGTCCAACATCAGTCTGAAGGGCTCATACCCAGATAAATTTCAGATTGTGCCCTAGGTCAAATTCATTGGAAGACTCATGTCCTTGCTGAAAGACAGGCAGGAAAAGTAAACTCTTTCTCATTTAACCTTCTTGGTCTAGTCAGGCCTTTAGTGGATTGGGTGAGTCCTATTCACATAAGAGAGGGAAATTTGCTTTACTCTGTAGTGTTCATTACAATGTTCATCTTATTCAAAAACATCCTGACTGACATAGCTTGTCCAAATATCTGCTAAGTCAATTTGATACGTAATATTGGAATATTTAAATTTAATATTGGATGTTGATATTCACTTGATATTCAAAAAGTATAAAAATAATCTGAAATTATACTACTGAATTTACCTATGAGTTTTCTTGTGAAAACATGAGGAAAGACAAATTCCAGTTTCCTGGATGATGAAGTATATATAAGTGTGTTGACAATCAAGTATTTATATCAGTAACAGAGTTCCTTGCTTTTTTTGGTTATCACTTCCTATATCAAGTGTGAAATAACCAAAACAGAGAAAACATTGTTGACAATATTCACACCTTCCACAATACATTGATCTGTCATCACTGGGGCTCAATCCCTACTAGAAGAGAGAATCTGAAAAACAATTGTTGTTGGAGGGCTTAAGGAAATTTTCTCTCCCATAAAAAATGTAAATTTTTCATTACAAACTAGCATATTTGAGAAGACCACTCTGAAAAATATGGCTTTCTCCACTTAAAGGTAGTCATTCACAATTGTTTACACTGGAACTTAACTTTGGGTATCTGAGCAATCAAAGTAAATCCCCTTTTATAGTGTTAGGAAAAACTGACATGAGGGCACCTAGATACTGAAATGTTTTGTTAAGCACACTTAAAAAACAGTAATATTGCTCTTAGTGACAGTATGTGGCTAATTTGTGTGGCATGAGAGAGAAACAGGAGCAAGGCGTTTATTTTTAATGGGTAGTTGGTCATAGACAAAGGCCTAAGGAGAGGGAATGAGGACATGTCACCTCACTTGCCCTGGCAAAGCTGGGGCTTGGCGTCTGACCCAGTCTCACCTAAATGACCATGGACCCTCAACAACAGTGCGCCTGCTTCTTCCCCTAGGTGGGGTGACTCCACTTGAGCCAACACCATAAATCCAAAAGCCAATCAACTCTCTCTCTCTTACCCACCTGAGCCTGATAGTAAAGCCGATCTCAATGAGCTATAAAAAGGCTTGTCATGTGGGCACCGGGCCTTTGCTGCTCATTCTCTCCCTGAAGTCTGAACCTGCTAGGTTGAGAAGGAGAATTTCTACCCTTTTTCTTTGTTAGTTTCCTCTAAATTCTACCCTTTTCCAATTTCTACTCCTTAGACTTCCAACTCTGCAAAGCAAGGACTCTTTCTGGCCTGAATCTTCCTTAACATCCCCTGGATATTGTTTTCCTTAAAGAAGTCTCACGATTCATAATTTACCCTTCCCAGAATCCTCAATTCTTTTCTGATATGGGCAAGAATCTCAATGTTGGGATTCACAAGTCAGGGAGAAATAAAAACCAACCAATTCCTCAAAGCCCTATAACAGGCATACATACATTGCAGATGAAATGTAGTTCTAACATTAGTTATAATTTATCCTGCGATCCTATGATAAATGTAATATTAATTTGTTTATAAAGTAATTTGATGTTTAGAAAACTCAAGCAACCTCTCAATATAAAGACATACATTGCACAGAAAGGAGAAAATCTAATCCAATTTGACTATAGATCCAAGCTCTCCATCCACATAGGGCTTCTCCTTAAATTTGCCTAACCTGGAATAAAATATGCTTATGGTCATAGGAAAAAAATTGTATTTTAAAATATTTGTATTTACTTATTACTTATTTGAGAGAAAAAGAGAAGGAGAGAAGAGAGAGAGAGAGAAGGAGAGAATGGGTGCACCAGGACCTCCAGCCACTGCAAACACTTCCTGTGCATCTGGCTTATGTGGGTCCTGGGAAATGGAATCTAGGTCCTTTGGCTTTGCAGGCAAAGGCCTTAACCACTAAGCCTTCTCCCCAGCCCCTCACAGGAAAATCTATCTATATTAGATAGCAACATGTGAAGCTCACAGCAAGTTTCTTTTAATTTGGGAAGCATCAGTAACTAGAAGAGAATGACTAATCCACATTACTCAAATGAGAACTAAACATAGTTCAGAATGTTTGTATGTAACAGAGTGTGGACATTTTTTGAATAGGTCCTATTAAAACCACACTCATTTTTCTAGGAAACTTAATGTGTATGTTAAGGACATATTTTATTCCAGGCTGGATATTACTCTCATTATTCAAATTTGATACATTTACAACATAGTTTTATTGGTTATGAATTATTGATATTTTTTCTAATCATATTTTTTACTAATAATCAATCTGTACTTGTGAACTTGTCCAACCTAAATCATAAGTCTTGAGTATGGTGTAACTGTTTAAATTACATGCATCTCTTTCTTCCTTCATGTTTCATCTCTCTTGGTCTGGATGGACCTTTGTATAAAGATGAAATTCTTTGGGATATCAGTGTTGTGTATCTGCATCTCATTTTTGATGGTCATGTTATGTTGACAGAAATAGAATTCTCTAGGAAATGAGGAAATAGGCACAATGGAAAACTGGTAAAAATGGAAAGAAAAATATATGGAAACATTTCAGGTGAACTTTTAACAAAACACGTTTTTCAGGGGGGAATACAATGTGTTCATTATTATTCTTGATAGTGGTAGCTTAGTTATAGCCAAATTCTTCCCACATTTGTATCTACCTGATAAATCTGACACATATAATATTGTCTATTGGATTTAAAATTACATACTTCTAGAAATGGGCATGTAAAAATCATTTTTATTTGCCTACTTGAAAACAGAGACAGATAGATGAGAGCCAGAGAAAATGGGCATACCAGAGGTTCCAGTCACTGTAAACAAACTCCTGGTGCATGTTGAACTTTGTGCATTTGGCTTTGCATGGGTACAGGGGAATATAACTTGGGTAATTAGGCTTTGCAGGCAAGTGCCTTTACTTCTGAGCTATCTCTCTAGCCATAATGAATGGGTATTTAAACACATATCTGTTTCCTTTTGCCAATATATGTTTCTAGTTACAACGAACACAAGTAAAAAGCATTGGTGTCAAGAAATCATTCAGTTTTTGGCGATTTTGGAGATTGGCTGTCTGCCAATCTCTGGCATTGTATAGGTAAAAGAAAGTTGGGATATTTGCTCTTAAGGAGTTCATTAAAAATAGTATTGGGCTGGAGAGATGGCTTAGCAGTTAAGAGCTTGCCTGTGAAGCCTAAGGACCCCGATTCGAGGTTCGATTCCCTAGGACCCACGTTAGCTAGATACACAAAGGGGTGCACACGTCTGGAGTTTGTTTGCAGTGCCTGGAGGCCCTGGCACATCCATTCTTTTTCTCTCTCTCTCTCCTCCTCCCTCTCTCTCTCTCTCTCTCTATATCTGCCTCTTTCTCTCTCTCTCTCTCTCTCTCTCTCTCTCTGTCACTCTCAAATAAATAAATAAATAAATGAACAAAAATATATTAAAAAAATAGTCTTTTGAGGCTGGAGAGAGTACTCAGTGGGAAAGAGTCCTTCTTATAAAAGAATGGAAAGTAAACATAAGAAAATATGTCCAACATATGCTATTATGATGAAATTAAATTAAATGAATTAATAAAATGAAACTAATTCATTAAATTAATGAAATACAAAAAACACTAGGGGCTGATGGAGTGCTCAGTGGTTAAGGTGCCTGCTTGCAAAACCTAACAACCTGGGTTTAATTTCCCAGTACCCACATACATCCAGATGCAAAGTGTGGCACATGTGTCTGGTGTTTGCTTGCAGAGGGCTCGAGGGCCTAGAACACTAATTCTTTCTCTTCTATTTCTTTCTGCTTGCAAATAAATAAATAAAAATATGTAAAAAAACACTCATTAGTATCAAAGGTCAGTGATGTGGAGCAAGGGTAACACTCATTTTCTTATAGTGCCACTCATTTTCTTATAGTGAGAATATTAAATAAGAGTGTTTTAGAAAATTTTGACAAGTCCTTAAAAGTCTAAACTTAATATGTATTCATACATAAACCCACAATCACAATCCTTGTTATTGACCCAAGTGAGTGAAAGGTTGTGTCCATACAAACCCCTGCACATGAATGTTAACAGCAGTTTTATCTTTCAAAATGTACTTATCAAAAGTACTATGATGTTTGAGGCCACCCTGAGACTATGCAGTGAATTCCAGGTCAGCCTGGGCTAGAGTAAGACCCTAAGTCAAAAAAACCAAAACAAATAAATAAAATAAAAAAATGAAAGCACCATGATGTCCTCCAATAGGGGAATAAATAAAAACAAATTGGTCCATACATGGAATGGAATATTAGCACTAAAAAGAGACAATCTTAACAGACATACTGACAGAGAGGAAAATCAAATGCATATGACTAAGTGAATGTGATCCATCTCATATTGTTACATATGGTTTGATTTCAACTGCACAGAATTATATATGTGGATTTGTCTGTTTAAGAAGGATGAAGTAGGGCTGGAGAGATGGGTCAGCCGCTAAGGCTCTTGATTACAATGCCCAATGACCAGGGTTCAAATAACCAGTACCCACATAAAGCCATATGCACAAAGTGGCACATGTGTCTGGAGTTTGTTTTCAGTGGCTGGAGTCCTTGGCACACCTATTCTCCCTGAATGTCTCTCTTCTCTCTATCTCTCTGTGCATATAAATAAATAAATCTAAATAAAAAAGAAGGTTAAAGTAGAGTAAAATGACCATACCAGCCAGGGTTTAGATGAAGGGAGCAATGAACAGAGAAAACATAGGAGGTATTTAGGTTAGTGAAACTGAAATGAATCCTTAAAATGCTATCATGATGGAGTCCTTGGTGTATCAAACACTATAGAGCAGATAGGAGTTGTTGTGCGTGCCAGTAATACCAGCAGCCAGGAGATGAGGCAGGTGAATTTCAAGTGTGAGGCAAGTCTGAGCTGTTATTACAGGCAGACTCTGACTCATGAAGCAAAGCAAAGCAAAACTAAACAAAATGATAATAAAATATAAACACTTTGCCAACTTACAAATATGTCCCCCCAGGGGTGGGATGATAATGTAGGAGAAGGTACTGGGGAGGAGTTAGTACTAAGTGAGGATTCCTTATATGCTTACTATGGCTTCAAAACTGCTTTAAAGCCTTATTACTTACTTTACTCATTGGTGTGGCCAGGTAGCTGAGAATAAACAGGTGAAGGAAGGAAAGAAGGGAGTCAGAAAGGGAGGGAAGAAGGAAGGAAAGGAGGTGAGGAAAAAGGAAGGAAAGAAAAAAGGAAGGAAGGAAAGAAGGAAGGGAGGGAGGGAAGAAAGGAAGGAAAGAAGGAAATGATTCAGTTTATAGTTCTAGGAGTATAGTCAATTATGGCAGGAAAGGCATTGCAGCAGGAACTGAAAGCTGATAGTTCATATTGCATCCACTGTCAGGAAGCAAAGGGTGACAGGAAGTGGGGCAGGGCAATAAAACCTCAAGGGCTGCTCTCAGTTACTCACTTGCTCCAGCAAAGCTCCGCCTCCCAAAGGTTGCATTACCTTCCCAAACAGTACCACTAATGTCTAGTGTAGCTGAACTTCTTGTTCCGTTTTTTTGTTGTTGTTGTTGTTGTTGTTGTTTGTTTTGTTTTCATTTTTTGAAGTAGGGTTTCACTATAACAAGGTTGACCTGGAACTCTAGCTCCAGGTTGGCCTTGAACTCACAGCAATCCTTATACCTCTACCTCCCAGGTGTTGAGATTAAAGACATGTACCACTATGCCTGGCTTCTTCTTTTGAGATTATCTTTTAAAGCATCAATTTTTGGCTTGTGAAGGTTACTCAATGGTCAAAGACACTTGGCTTGCAATGCCTTCTGGCCTGGGTTCAGGTCCCCAGTACCCACATAATAACAGACACACAAAATAGCTCATGTGTCATAGTTTGATTGCAGTGTCAAGAGACTCTCTCTAATAAATAAACAAACAAATAAATAAATAATTTAAAATAAAATACCTATTCTTAGTTTATTTGATCGATTTCCTTATTTTCATTTTTAACATTTTCATATATGTATGTAATTTTTTGGGACTGGACGTGGTGGCAGACACCTTTAATCCCAGCACCTTGCAGGCCAAGGTAGGATGATAACTATGAGTTTGAGGCCACCCTGAGGCTATAGAGTAAATTCTAGGTCTGCCTTGGCTAGAACAAGATCCTACCTTAAAAACAAAAATCTGTTTGTGCTTATTCCTCCCAATAACCATACACTCCTCAAATTGGCACCCTTCTTTTCCCCCATTAATCCCACGTTACAATCATATCTCTTTATTTAACCAATTGAGTTAAATTAAAGTTGCTTGCATGGTTCATGGGTATGTTTATTTACCATGTAATGGGCAACTTGACAGTGGCTAAAACACCAATGAATCTGACTCCCTTTTCCTAGCACCTATTAGCTGTCATTAGTTACCAAAGGCTCATACTCTTACATACCCTCCTAACATCAAAGATGATGCCTTAACATGATCAATATTGTGCAGGGAACTTCAGCTGCTGAAAACTCATGGGTGTAATGTCCACATCATATCTGAAACAAAGCATTTTGCAGCCCTCCTCTCTGTCCTTCTACCATTTTCTGCTATTGTTATTTTTTTTTCTCTTTTTTTCATCAGAGAGGTTCCCTGATCCCTAGTTAGGGTGACTTAGAAGTCCTGTTTGAGGCTCAACATACAGTAATCACATAATTTTCACAATTATTTGCCAGCTATGCATTAATCATTGCCCATTGTAATAAGAAACTTCTGTGATCAAGACTTTTAAGCTATGCTAATGTATAGGAACAAACCTCCATTGTGTGTATGTCACATGTTTTTGTTATCCATCTATTAGTTCATGGGCATATAGGCTGGTTTCATTTCTAAGCTATTGTGAACAGACCAGTATAAATATAGCTGAGCAAAGTGTTGGGTCTTTAGGGCATATGCTCAGGAGTAGTATAGCTGTGTCAGCAGGTATATCTATTTTTAGCTTTTTGAGATAACTCTACACTGCTTTTCATAATGGCTGCACTGGCTTGTCTTCCCATCAATAGTGAATGTTGCAGTCAGGTCCTCATTGCTGGTAGAAATCCTCCAACCAAGAGCAGCTTGTGGGAAAAAGAGGTTTATTTTGGTTTATAGTCTCTAGGGGAAGCTTCACGATGGCAGGGAAAACAATGGCATGAGCAGAGGGTGGATATCACCCCCTGACCAATATCAGGTGGACCATAGCAACAGGAGAGTGTGCCAAACACTGGCAGGGGAAAACTGGCTGTAATACTCATAAGCCCACCCCCAACAATACACTGACTCCAGGAGTCTTTAATTTCCAATTGCCATCAGCTGGGGAGGTTTATGGGGGCCACCTGAATCAAACCACCATATGCCACCCCTGACCCCCATAAACTGATACCCATACATGATGTAAAGTACAATGAATTCAGTGCAACATTAAAAGTCCCCATAGTTTTTATCAATTCCAATGATATTCATACATCCCTATAGTCCAAGATCTTTTAACTGAGCCATGATACCAAAAAAAAAAGATCCCCCAAAATCCTATACTGGCACAGAATAAACATTCACACTGCAAAAGATGGCATGGGGCATAGCAAATAAACATTCAGCCAATACAAGTTTTAAACAGGGCAAACTCTGTCACTTCAAGTCCAACAACTCTAGACAGTGACAAATCTCCAAGTCCAATAATTCTAACCAGCAATAAGTCTCTGGTATTCCAATTCCAACCCTCCAGCTAGGCTACTCACAGTCCTTGAAAACTTCATGGGGGCAACAGCTTTCCTCAGGAGCCATCTTGTGGTCCCAGCATCTCCATTGCAATCCACGGTCCATCCTCTCAGCTCCACTGAGTCTCCATGCAGGCATCCAGCAAACCTGCTTCACTCACACTGCCCATGGCCATTTTCAAAACACAAGACCAGGTTGAAAACTCAATAACTCTCTCTTTCCTGCATTTTTATACTCCATAATACCAGGTAGAGTACCAATTTGTAAATCAAGGGGGGAATAAAGCAAACCTTGAAGAACAGGATGCTCCTTGGGCACTCAGGCCCTTTCAAAAAAGTCTACATTCTTTCTGTTGCCCCAGTGCAGATCAGCTGGCCCAGTCTCAATGGTTGTAATTGTTCAAGCAATTTTCAGGTGAACGGGCAGCAGTCTAGGCCCAAAAATTTCATTTTTTTCTGTGCCATATCCTCTGCTCACACCAGTTCATTTCTATGCAAAGCAACCCTGCACAACTTCTCAGCACATGGGCATAACAGCAAGCTTCCCACACAAACTGCTATCCCAGTCCAGGCACAGCTCTTTCTCACCTTCATAAGCCAAACCTTACAGTCCACAGTTCTTACTGCATTCAGGTCTTCCAACTCTGAATAGTCAATCAAGCTGTACTTATAGCACTGCAAGACATCTTTAGTCCAAGATTTCAAATCCTTCCACATTCCTCTTGAAAATAAGCTCCAAAAGGCCAAAGCCACATAGTCAGGTGTCTAGCAGCAATCCCACCCCTCTGATACCACGTTACTGTTGCAGTCAGGTCCACATTGCTGGTAGAAATCATCCAACGAAGAGCAGCTTGTGGGAAAAAAGAGGTTTATTTTGGCTTACAGGATTAAGGGGAAGCTCCATGATGGCAAGGAAAACGATGACATGAGCAGAGGGTGGATATCACACACTAGCCAATATCAGGTGGACCATAGCAATAGGATAGTGTGCCAATCATTGGCATGGGGAAACTGGCTATAACACCCATAAGCCTGCCCCCAACAATACACTGACTCCAGGAGTCTTTAATTTCTAATTGCCATCAGCTGGAGAACCTAGCATCCAGAGCACCTAAGTTTATGGGGGACACCTAAATCAAACCACCACAGTGAGTAAGGGTCCCTTTTTACCCACACCCTCACTAGCATTTGCTGTCAATGGTATACTTTTGATGCTAGCCATGTAGTAAATATCACTTTTTATATTCATTATTTCATTTGTATACAAGCTTTGGACCCAGTTTGTCCTTTTCCTTTTTCTCTGAGGTTTACTGTTATATTTTATTTTTATATTTCTTTGTGTTTGAAGTAAGGTCTTATTGGTATAAACTTTCCTCTGATTGTTGCTTTTGCATCACTCCCATGAAATTTGATGTGCCATCTTTCAGTTACATTTTGTTTTAAAGATATCTTAAAATTACTCTCTTCTTTGACTTGATTGTCCAACACATTTTGTTTATTATACATGTACTTGTATACCTTGATATTTCCTCATGCTTTTGATTTCTAGTTTTATAATAAAAAATATGTTTATTGTTTCAATCTTGTATAATTCTCTGAGTGCTTTACAGGTCTAAGAGAAAATACTGGAGATTGCCTAATGTGATCTTAAAAGTATGTTTATTCTATTGTATTATTACAATGATGTATGTGTGTGTGTGTGTGTGTGTGTGTATGTGTTTAGTCTAAATTTTACTTTAAGTCAGATACTTCCTTAACTAATTTTTCTGTCTAAATGTAGGATAGTGAAGCTCTCTATTGCTTTTTTTTTTTTTTCTTTTTGGTTTTTCGAGGTAGGGTCTCACTCTGGCCGAGGCTGACCTGGAATTCACTATGTAGTCTCAGGGTGGCCTCGAACTCACAGGGATCCTCTTACCTCTGCCTCCCGAGTGCTGGGATTAAAGGCATGTGCCACCACGCCTGGCTCTCTAATGTTTTAAACCTTTAATATTGGCATTATCTGTGTGAATGTCAAAGTGTTATTGTGGTAGTTTGAATGGATGTCTCCAATACATTCATGAGTTTATTAAAGCTTGTACTTTAGATCTCCAGCTGCCTGGCTGAAGGTGGTATCATTGTGGGTGGATGCCTAAGATTCAGCCCAAAGGAGGACCTAAATTCCAACCTAAGATATGCATCGTGATTGAGTTGTACCTGGGTCTCCTTTCTGCCTGTTTTTTTTTTTTTTTTCCTTTACTCATGTTTATGGTGGTAGGGTTTCTTTTGTTCTTTCATTCATTCTTTTTTGTTTAAGGGCATTTCTTTATTGCATTTACAACTGGAGTTGGCAAGCCATTTTTTTTATTATTGACAACTTCTATAATTATAGAAAATAAACCATGATAATTCCCTCTCCCCCTCACTTTCCCTTTCACAACTCCATTCTCCATCATATCCTCTCCCCCTCTAATCAGTCTTTCTTTTATTTTGATGTCATCAACTTTTCTTCCCATTGTGATGGTCTTGTGTAGGTAGTGCCAGTCACTGCTCGATCATGGATATCCAGATCATTTTATGTCTGGAAAGGTGCATTGTAAGAAGTCCTATTCTTCATTTAGCTCTTACATTTTTTCTACCACCTCTTCTACAATGGACACTGAGCCTTGGAAGGTGTGACACAGATGTTTCAGTGCTGAGCATGCCTCTGTCACTTCTTCTCAGCACTGTGGTACCTCTTGAGTCATCACAGAGATCACCATCATCTGAAAAGAGAAGTTTCTCTAATCAAAAATGAGAGTAACATTAATATATGGGTATGAACATTAAGAGAAGTGCTTAAATGGCAGTTTGGTTAGCATAATATATGCATTTACCCAGTCACCAGCAGATGATACACCGCTAGGGCTTATGACTTCCCCCATCAAAGGTTTTCAGTATCAGACATGCATTCATTCCCATGGAGCAGGCCTCCAGGCCAATTAAATAGTGATTAGTTTTCCCAATAACAGACATGCCACTATTGTACTCATTGGCTCATTTGACCTGGCTGGCCAAACTTAAAGCTTGCAGTGTCCACTGTTGTTTATCTCCAGTGATGACTTCTCTCTCTCCCATGGAGCTGCATGTAGTGTAGCTTTTTCGAGCTTTATATCAGCTGGTCTACACAAAGAAGCTCCAGCAAGGTTTCTCAGTGACCTTGCAGCCCAGGCATGTGGAGTCTTCAGCAATAGGGTCTTACCATCTATCTCTAGTTGGAAACCAAGAGTCTTGGCAAAGGACTGTAACAGTTTGGGAGCATCAGGGACCTCCCTGCCCAAAACTGGATGGTATCCCATCCCTGACACTAAAAATGTTCATGTAGCAATCTATGGCTTCTGGGAGTGCCATTGTCTAAAAAGGTAGGTTTCCATGTGACTTACTCATACCCTTTTAGATTTTGATTAACTCTACCCTCCACTCTTCCTTACTCAATCTTCCCCTGGTCCCACTTAGACCATTCCACCCCCAGTAATATGTTCTTCTACTTAATACAGTACCATCCCTGTAAGTCCTTCCCTCTCCTCCCTACTTTATAGCACCTTTCTAGCATACTGGCTTCTGGGAAATTTCTCTTGTTCACCATTATGGAACTTCTGTGGATCTGTAAGTTTCAAATAAATTCCAGTCCTCTCATAAATGGTTCCTGGTTTGAAATTACATCACAGCAAGTTGAAGCTGACTATGGCAGGTACATATATACCTGAAACGTTATTTTTTTTAAATTTCTTGGATGATTGAATTCCTTTATCATCATATGATTGTTTTATCACAGTTTTTGATTAAATGTGCTTTATTTGTCAAATGACACATGTTTCTCAGCACATAATGGGACAAATGTAGATGCAATGAAAAAAAACCATCATACGCTAAAAATTTTGTTGTCAAATATACATTTAATATGCCTAACTTACAACTACTAGATGATAGCATAACCTATCACAAACATGTTAAGAATATGTATTAGCCTACATTTGGTCAAACTTATCTTATATAAATGTTCAGATATAGTAAAGTGTTGAGTAGTCAATGCCATTTATTGAAGACTTACATCTGAAGAGCTCTGGCAAGTGAGTACATTGTAGAACATCTTTTGGCCCTCATATTCCCATGACTTAGCAGGAATTAGATTGTCATGGCTGTCCAGCAGTGCTGGAAAGCATCATATTGTATTTCACAAGCGTAAGAAAATGCCAGCATTGAAAGTAAAATTTCTAATGAACACCTAGTGTTATTTTAAAGTTGAGACTTTTACAATGATATAGACCTATTTAATTAAATCTGAAAGTGTGGGTTCCTTCATCATCATCAGAGACATTCAACACAAACTTTAGTTCACATCAGTCTTATATATATTCTTGTAATCATTCAACCTGAGACTGAAAGGGTTGATAAGATCTTCAATAAGACTAGAGACTGATTCTACAAGGTTTGACTTGAGTCCTATGTCAGCTATAGCTGGTGTGTTTTTTAAGGTCTGTAAGAGATAGTCTTTGACCAGTGGAGACTCTCTTGGCAATTAAGTGTAAAGTAGACTTGGTAGCTGGTCTACCAGAGCCTTGGCCCCTGGAGAACACACTGCTACTGGGATAGTCATTGAAGATAAGATCACTGGATTTGATTTCGTACTTAGGATTATGTGTTTGTTTTTTCTCTTGCCATCATAATGTCTGGCTTGGACTCTGGGTTTGTTAATAAACAACCTGGAATAAGGATCCATAGGAGTTTATCTTGGAGGCTGGATAGATTCTGACCTAGAAATTTTATGACTTCAATGTGTTAATTTGGCTACTGCAGCCATCCTGAAATGTCAACATACAGGAATCATTGCAAAGCTTGGGTCTGTGTGAGAGAGACTAACACTGGACCCTGGGTTGACTAGAACAAGGAGATATAGAAGCCAGATGAAAAAAGTCGTAGAGAGTGGCCCACCACTAAGGCATGTCTGGATGTTCAGTCTGAAGATAGTGGACTCAAATTTTGGCCATGGAGATTTATTGACACTGGCTTTTATTGTGGAGGGATTACGGATGGAGTTTGAGATGAAGTGCATTGCTTATTTCATTCTACTTTCGGCAAATGGAACCTATCTATCCGCAAGCTTTCCTCTTCTGCCTTTTAAGAGGAATTACCCCATTGGTGTACTACTGTCCTCCCCTTAGTCTTACTGACTTTACACTTCTATGGACCCTTCTTAGCCCATTCCCTCACCTGTGGGTTTACTTTCTATAAGGAAGAGAGTATAATTCAAGGCACTCACAATTTGCCATCTTACTTATTATAATAGATAAAATCTATGTTACAGAATATAGCACAGAAAACAGTTACACATTCACTTTGTGACATGGATAACTTTGTTTCTGTTTCTATCTCTCTCTCCCCCTCCCTGATTCCACAACTTGTTCAATGCCAAAGGTAATTTCAAAACTAAAATGATCTTTAGAGTTATTTCACATTGAAATAAAGGGGCTGTGATAGTTTATCTACTTAAAACCTAATGAGACTCTTTCTTTGGCATGATGGAATGGGCCTTAAAAGTTAGAACATTTGTATATTCAAAGTATGCTGTTGCAGGAACAAGAGCATATACCCCAAGTGGGGGATGTGTGCGGGACTCATATTTCCACATTTTTTCCAGATCCCTTGTACAGTATGCACTAACTACACAAACATACAAGTGCGCATTAACTTTAGGGCCTACTGAGTCCTGGAAACTAGTGTCTCATGGAAAAGCAGCTGTTCTAGCTACAAATTCAAAGGGTCATTTCACCACTATGAAACCAAGCAGAGGAGTGTGGAGTACATTAGGAGCCAAGAATTATGTGACTAATGCATATTTTCTACAATGTGACTAGGGTACAAAGTTATATTCCAACTTCATTTCCTTAAATTAAAGAATTCTTACCCTATACCTGCTGGGGTTATTTTCAGTGAACAGTTTTCTATTACTATTCCTTTATGGATAGGCCTCAATGTAGAAAGCTTCAAATTAATGGGTGTGCACTCACCCACATAGGATATATTTAGTTGCCTGTTGGAGGTTGGGGTGGAGAAATAATAGCTCAGTGGCTTAAGCTCAATTTGGTACCACTGTTGTTACATTATTCTCCCTCCAAAACTACATTCTTGTATGCACAGGGTTTTCATAAGGCCAGCTAAGGCCAGCACCCAAATTTTAATTTCTCCCTCTGCCCTTTTCTTCAGCATTCTCCTCTCTACATAGGGACTGATCCTAAGGTCATTGCTAATAAACATCCAGACACTACACACTGCCTCAGATTCTACTCCCCAGACAACCCATCTTAAGCAGTTGTTGAAATGAATAGAAACCAAATATACTACCTTTAATTTTGCATTAATTTGTGATGTACAGAACATTTGAAAAGATAATATAGATTTTCTCATAAATTATCTATCAAGTTTTCACTAAAGTAAACATAGCCATAGTGCAACTATTAAAAAAACTAATTAACATTGATGCAGTACTATTAAACAATAATTTTATTCAGATTTGCCCAGTTTTCACACTAATATCCTTCTCTAGATACATGAATGGACATGAGACACCACACTATAAGATTCATGCCTTTCTCTTCTTGACCTTTTCAGTTTTTCTATCTTTGTGCTTTATGATGTTGATTGCATTTAAATGTTGGTCCAGTGATTTATTTTTACAAGAGTGTGTAAATATGTTTTAAGAGATAGAGAGGGAAAGGGAGAGAGGGAGTTGTATTCCATCTTTTGTCATGCTGTTATAACCTAAGCAAATATGGATATTTCCTGGCTCCTCAGGTTTTGATCCACTGACATTGGGCCATGCCTAACATCACATCATCATATTTCACCACAAAGAAAAGTTGCAGTTCTCTAATGCGGTTAGTTTGAATGTAAAATGCTGTCACTCCCCCCACCACAAGGATATTTTCTTGAATACTTGATCCCCAGCTAGTCATGCTGTCTAGAAAGATTGTGGAACATTTAGGATGTGGACCTTTGCTAGAGAAACTTTGTCAATGGGGCTGGGCCTTGAGTTATTATAACCTGGCCGTCTGTCCTGTCCTTTCTCTCTGCTTCCTTTGCTGCATTGTGCTTGTGGCTTCCTGTTTCTTCCATGTCTACCCTGCCACATGAAGCTTCCACCCACAAAAGGAAGTGAAATTGAAGTCTTTCTTTTCCAAGTTGCTTCTGGTCAGATATTTTATCCCAGCAAAACATTAAAGAACTTTAGATGTGACAGATGAATGAAATGCTCCCCTTTGGGAATTAGTGTATTCCTTGAATACAGACTTACACAGGGCGACTAATGACTTTCAAATATATCAAGTTTTGCTGCTTAAACCTAGTACATACTACATTATTTGGAAAACATATCGAATGAAACCTTGAAACCAGTTTCAGGAGAAGTGTGCTAGTTTATTTTTCTTTTTATATGATGCCTACTTATGTTCTAGAGAACTGTTCTTCAGCAGAAGTGCACCCAAGCAGAGCAAGGGTCTAACTTTCACACATGTTGCTTTAAGGAAAGCATCCACATCATCTTCAATGAATGTCATTGGCAAATGTCTCCCAGCTTTCAGTTACTGCTGGAAGTATTTTACCACAAAGCTAGTCTTTCCCAGGCTTGGCCACATGTAATGAGTTTTCAAGGCTGTGGTGTATAGGGTTAGCCATTGTATCTAATTTGAATAACCTATGGTCTACTTAAGTTTACAGGTTCCACAGAACATCAGTTGATGTCTGATAGAAACTCCTAATGATGTATAACTTCAAGCATTCATTGCTTTCTTTATAATGTTTTTCCAAGTGTTGGGCAATATTATAATAGATGTCCTGTATGCTAAACTCCATTTCAGCACCTGCTAGAAAGGTATCTGGATCTGAAAGAACATCCCAGCATTATACCCTAGAGTTATGTCTGGGGTGCAAAACCCTGGATTACCTGTAATTTGCATGAACTTTAGTCTTACAAAAGGTTTGCAAAGGTGCTATAGACTCTCTCATGAGCCATTCCTTCAAATGTCACATGGATTTCCTTCATGCTCTGTCCTCCTTCCACACTAGGTTGAGAAGATAGGGTTGGCAGCTGGCTACCAGTGCAGTAGACGGTTTACAGTGGAAATTCAGAAAATATCAAATGAGTTACAAACATTGTTACTTGACTCAATCCCCCAAAAGATGAATCCCAGACATTAATGTGTCAACTTAAAATGTGTCATGAAAACGACGAGCCTAAGCCACAGTAGATTGTGTACCGAGATAACTTTTGCTCACAATTTGTCCTTTCTTTGCAGCTCATTTGGCTTAATGTCATGGTTGCTATGTGGTGCTTATAGACACTGGGAAGGTAGTAAGTGGGAAGGTATTGCTTAGATGAGGGCATGCGATCTCAGCATTAGATGTGGTTCACAAGACTAAAAGCTTCTTTTTTGACATTCAGGACTTAATCTAACTAGTCCTGTCATTGTAAGGGAAACAGTTTCCTAATCTACATATTGTTCAGTCATCATAGCATATAACCTGTGTGAACTGAAGATATGTTATGTTTACGTATTTTATACTATTGCTTTTTGTCCTCTATGAAATACAAGATGACATGACTAAGCTTTTTTTTTTTTTTCTTGGCTACAAACAAATGCGAATATAGACTATACTACATACAAAGAACAACACAAAGTAAATAATACATCATGGAGTAATAAATATCTAGTTTATTTTATTTTAACATATTTATTTACTTTTTATTATAGCACTTGTTTGATAATTGCATATATGTTTAGAATGGATTATGATTGTATTTATGCTTCTTTATCTCCTTCTAATTCCTGCTGAGCCACTTCTTTCCTAGTCCCCTGTCTACTTTCATGATGTGTGTGTGTGGGTGTGTGTGTTTGTGCATGTGCACACGCGCAGGTTGCCACAGCTGCTAGACACTATTTCATTACATTCCTCACATTTTTTAATTTTTACCTTCCCTTTCATTCCTCCAAAGCATCTATAGGCCTTAGTGGGTGGGAGTAATATAGATGACCTCTTTAGGACTGAGCACTAAACAGTCACATGATGTCAGCCCTTTGACAAATTATGATTTTCTTTGCAAATTGCTGCACATTGCCAAAATAAGCTTCTTTGGCAATCTATGGGCATAAACATAAATATTTAGAAGATAGTTTGACAACATATGTATATAGCTAAATAACAGTAGTAGATTCCCCTAAAATCTATCACAACCCCAGAAAAGGGGGGGGGTTTGTCCAGATGTACAGTCAGGTATAAGTTTCCTCCTATGGAGCAGGCATCAAATCCCATCAAAGAGAAACTTGTTGCCTCCATAAAAGTCATGACACTATTGAACCAGTGGGCACATCCTGTCTGGCAGGTCAGTTATGTGGCACACTTGGTTGTCAGTTTTGTAAGAATATGAATGTCTTTTCGCCCCCAGCAGCCTGCATAGTACTTTGCCAGCAAGGAGGATGTGTCTAGTTCAGTCCCAGCTTGATTCCTCTGTAACCTGAAACCAAAGTGAGTGGTGTTTTCATCAATACTTCTACTTCCAGAGTACAGTCAAGAGCAGCAGCAATAGCCTGGATTGGTTTGGGAGTTGCTAGGGCCTTGGATTTTGAAAGGATGTTCTTCTGAGCATTCAAAATCTACTCTTTTAAAAATAATAAATATATATGTATGTAGTATATATATATATATTATGTGATTTGTATCTTCTGATTAGATACAAATTATCCTCAATATGAGGAAAAATATTAAATAATATTCTGATTATAAAGTGAATGCTTGCTCACAATGTTGCCACCCAGCTCCATGTGTGTTAAAATTGTTAGCAACAGGGTTTGGTTTACCAAAATGTTAATACCCAGAATATTCCAGGTCCTGTATACACTACAACACTAAGCTAGGACTTATCAAAGGCTAACTCTATTCCATCTCTCTACTGACAAAACTATAGCTCAGACTGATTGGTGACAGTAAAGGTCATAGCTATACTAGTTTAATATTGTTACATGGAAAAATATTAAAGTTAACAAAATGATTTTGTAATCATAAATGCCATTTTGGAAGGAAAACTGTGGTGTGGCACTTTAAACTTATTATCTTGCTTTAGTTATTACTTTCTTGCCAAACAGGTGTCCAAGTACTCAAGTATGACCAAGATAAATTGAAAACAACAGTCTTTATTCCTCTACTGTGAAAATGTAAGAAAGGTTCAAAAAGAAAAAAGTGCTGCTGTTACCACAGACTTCCATGGCCCCACACAGAACAGAACCAGGTGGTGTTCAGATCAATGAGCCTGTGCAGGGCTGTCACACAGATGTATAATTCTGACTCTTCACTGATTTGAGCAAAGCAGCCAACAGAAAGACTAGGAGTGGAGCACGATACTAAGTCAGGATGGGTTAGTTTTCTAGCCTGGACCACCTGATACAGAGGTCTCCACAGGGGCACTGAGAAGCACCTGATCTGATGCATGTCCTCTCCTGATAGGAATTATAGATATGTGTGAAGTAGGAGTATAGATATATTTATGAGCATGGCTGGTGCACAGGAGCTGAGTCTTGTCTGAAAGTTCCCGTAGAAACCAGCAACCCACTGTCTGTCCACACACCCTGTCTGAGAAAGATGGGTTTCCCTGTGGTAGCTGAGAAGGCAGTCTTTACATTTCCCTAGGGCTGATCATGTGATTATGAATTATTTATACACGTGTGTTACATTCTTCCCCCCTTACGAACTATCTGTCCTCTTCCACAATATTCCCTGAGCCATGACAGGCCTGTTGGTAGTCTGATTTAGTGTTGAGATCTCTGTAGCCTCTGGATTTCTGCTTGGATAGGTTCTGATTCATCACCATATTTGTCACTATCACCCTGAAACTGGTCGTAAGACTAGCCATAAGAGAAGTATTCATGGTGCAGCATCCTCACAATTTCTTTTAGGCCCTGGAAGATGTGGTAGAGGCTGCATGTCTTGAGGTGGGCAGTCAGCTATTGATTATCTTGTCTTATCAATGGATCTTGGTTCTACTCTCTTTTCTCTCCATCTGTAAAACCCAGAGTGAAAGCAATTTGGGTTCAAGGGCATATGCAAAGTTATTTGAGAGATTTCTTTTGGTGCATAGGTCACTTTTCTTCTTCATAGTGCAGTGAAGGCTTCTTTCTTAGGTCTGAGATTCCAGACTAACGGATTTTGACTTGGACTCCAGTACCAGATAGGAATTCTCTCCCACTAAGCAGGCCTCATGTCCAATAAGAGAACAGCTGGTTACCTGCACAGGCTGTGCACCATTATTGCACAACTATGTACTTCTTGGTTTGGTTTTGCACTCTGCAGGGCTCCTGCTTATTTCTGCTTTTGGTGACCTTTGACCTCCAGTAGCTCCCATAGGGCTCTTCAGCACTATGAGAGCTAACCAGATGGGGGCTACTTTTCCTTTCAGTTCCAGCATGTTATTCTCACACCTTGTGATTGAAGCCTGTCATGTCTTTAGAAAGAGGGTCTTACCTTGGCGGTGGCAGGTAATTAAGTAATTTTCAATATATACCCTACATTGTTTTAGGGACCTCATGGATCTTCCTAGCCAACAGCTCAATGTGGAGCAACCCAATTCTGGGCCTGGGATTTACCAGCCAGTGCCCATGGTTTTATGGTTAAGCTTTTTCCACCTCTGTCAAGACTGTCCCCACCCCCCCTATATTGGTCATTATATAGTGTAGAATTCTAGCCAGAATGAGGGTTTCTATGGAACTGGTTCATTTTATTATAACATTTAGTTATTCACCACCCCCTACCTCTACCCTTCCAAAATCCTTCCCACTTCCAATAATCTGTCCCTTCCTTAACCTGTCAAATAACTTGTCCTCTCCTCTCTCCCTGTTTCTTTCCTCTCCTGGACTCATTCTAGCATTACGACCATAATCCTGGTGCTTACTGACATTTGCATTCATCTTCAATAGATACCAGTTAGGAACCACAGATGAGAACAGCACATGTAGCATTTGTCTTTCTGTGCCTGCATGGTCTCACTTAGAATTATTTTTTTCTAACTCCAGTAATTTTCTTGCAAATTTCATTATTTCATTTTCCCTTACCACTGAGTACAATTCCTTTGTGTATATGTACCACATCTTCATTATCCATTCACCAGTTGTTAAGCTTCTGGGCTGAATTAAGTTCCTAGCTATTGTGAATGGAGTAGCAACAAGCATGATGAGCAAGTATCTCTTTAGTAAAGAGTGGAGTCTTAGGGCATATGCCCAGAAGTGGTATATCTGGAGATATATAGATAGATATAGATACATATATAGATACATATATAGATATATATATAGATAGATAGATACATATATAGATACATATATAGACACATATATAGATATATAGTTATATATATATATATATATATATATGAAGATATATAGATATACAGATATATAGATATAGATATATAGATATCCTGCCTGAGGTGAAATCAAATCTTAGGGTTCTTCTGATTTGCACTTCTCTGATGACTAAAAATGTTGACAATTTCTTTATGTGTATAATGGCCATTTGTGTTTCTTCCTTTGAGAACTCTCTGTTAAATTCTTTACCCCATTTTAGGTTGGATTGCTTGATTTTTTAATTAGGTTATTTTTTTGTTTTTTAGCTCTTTGTGGATTCTAGATAGTAGGCCTTTTTTCAGAGAGGTATAGCTAAAGATTTTTATCTCATTCTGTGGGATTTATCTTGACTCTGGTTGTAGTTTGCTTGTCTGAATAGTAGTTTTTAGTTTAGCGAGGTCCCAGTGGTTGATATTCATCTAATTTTCTGTGCTACTGAGGTCTTATTCAGGAAGTCTTTCACTACACTTTCATCATGCAGACTTCTTGCTGCTTTTTCTTCTAGATTATTTTTTAGAGTGTCAGGTCTTATATAGAGGTATTTAAATCATTTAGAGTTGACTTTTATGCAGGGTGAGAGAAATGAATCTAAGTTGATTCTTCTATAGGTGGTTGTTCAAGTTCTTTGGCATCATTTGTTGGGGATGTTGTCTTTGTCCA
This sequence comes from Dipus sagitta, assembly GCA_036346955.1. NCBI lineage: Eukaryota > Metazoa > Chordata > Mammalia > Rodentia > Dipodidae > Dipus > Dipus sagitta. The sequence goes on from CM070772.1 coordinate 115,321,737, forward strand.
GTGTGTATTTTTGGCCCTTTTGCCAAAGATCTAATAGATGTTGTTGCTTGAATTTAGAGATTGGTCTTTTATTATATTCCATTGATTTGTGGATCAGTGTTTGTGTTAGTACCATGCTATTTTAGTTATCATGTCTTTGTACTATATCTTTAAATCTGGTATGGTGATATGACTAGATGTATTTGTTTTGTTTAGGATATTTTGTGCTATCTGTGACCTTCTGGTCTTCCATGTGAATTTTGAGACATTTTTTTCTACATCTGAAGAAAGTTGCTGGAAATTTTATTGGAATTTCATTGAATCTATAAAATGCTTTCTTTAGGATGGCCATTTTTACAATGTTAATTCTTCCAGTCCATGAGCATGGGATGTCTTTCCTTCTTCTCTTGTCCTCCTCAGTTTCATTATTCACTCTTTTTATGTTTTCTTTATATAGGTCTTCATTTTCTTGGTTAGTGACATTTCAAGGTGTTTGATTGTTTTTGTGCTATTGAAAAGATTAGTGTGGCTAATCTTCTCCATACATTTATCATTCACATATAGTAATATTTGTGTATTGATTTTATATCTTGCCACTTTATAGAAAAAATTAGAATTTATCACCTTTAGAAGCCTTTTGGTGGAATATATATATATATATATATATATATATATATATATATTTGTATCATCTGAAAATAGGGCTAGTTTGAATTTTGCCTCACCCTTTTCCATTTCTTTTATTTATCTTGTCTTATTGTTTGCTTGAGCTAAGACTTCAAGTACTATGCTGAATATCAGTGGGGAGAGTGGCACCGCTGTCTTGCTCCAGACCTTAAAGGGAATGCTTTGAGTTTTTCTGACATTAGTGTGATCTGGGTCTTAGGTGCATTATAAATAGCCTCTATTATGTTAAGATATGGTGCTTCTATCTCTTCTTTCTCCAGTGTTTTAAGCATGAAGGTATATTGCATTTTTCATAGGCCTTTTCTACAGCTGTTGAAATAATCATATGATTCTTGTGTTTAAGCTTATTTATATAGGTTTATTTATGTAATTAATTACATGTATTATTTCTCTATGTTTAACCTTTCCTGCATACCTGGAATGAAACCTTCTTGGTCAAGGCAGGTAATGTGTGTGTGTGTGTGTGTCTGTGTGTGTGTGTGTGTGTGTTCTTGTATTCATTTTATGAGGTCTTTATTGAGAAATTTTACATCTAGGTCCATTAGGAACATCAGTCTATAATCCATTTTTGTTGTGTCTCTGTCTGGTTTACATATTAGAGTAATGCTTGCTTCATAGAAGGAGTTTGGAAGCATTCCCTCCCTTTAAATTGTGTGAAATAATTTGAGAAGTGGTTTTAATTCTGTAGGTTTGGTAAAACAGATGATTGAATACACCAGGGTCTGGACATTTTTTTTGTGAGATTTTTCATGACTTTTTTTCAATTTTGTTAGAAGTAACAGCTTTGTTTAGAAAGTTGATCTATCCTGGATTAAGATTTAGAAGTTGATACATGTCAAGGAACTCAACCATTCCTTCCAGGTTTTCCAATTTTCTGGGATACAGGTTTTGGAGATACAACCTGATAATTCTTCCAATTTCATTGCTGTCAGTAGTAATTTTTCTGTTTTCATTTCTGATCTTGTTGAGTTGAATCTTCTCTCCTTTTTTTTATTATTTTGGCTAGTGGTTTATCAATCTTGTTTATTTTTAAAAATAACAACCTATTCCTTTCATAACTTTTTAATTGTTTTATTTAGTTCATTGATTTCTACTTTGATCTTGATAATTTCTCTCTATCTTGTTCTTTTGGTCTTGGACAGTTTTTACCTTTCTAGCACCTTCAAATAGATGCTAAAGCTGTTTGTTTGAGATCTCTCACTTTTTGTAATGTAAGAATTTAGTTCTATAAACTTCCTTCTTAAAACTGCTTTCACTGAGTTCTGTAAGTTTTGGTATGTTGTGTTTTCATTGCCATTCAGTTTGACAAATTTAGTGATTTCCTTTCTGATTTCTTCAATAACCTACCCATTGTTTAATAGTGAGTTGTAAATTCTCTAGGAGTGGTGTGTTTTCTAGTTTTATGCATTGTGGTTGGATATACTGGAGTGACTTATGCCAGCTTTTTTTTTCTGAATTTTTGGAAACATTCTGTATGTCCTAATATAGGGTCTGTCTTCGAGAAGGTTCCATGAGCAGCTGTGAAGAATGTGTGTGCAGTAGAATTAAGCTGGAATGTTCTGTAGATGTATGTTAAGTTCATTTGCTCTAAGGTATTATTTAGCTCCATTGTTTCTCTGCTTATCTTCTACTTAGAGGATCTGTCTATTGATGGTAGTGGGGTATTAAAGTATCTTAGTATAATGGTATTATAATTTATATCTGTTTCATTGTCTAGTAAATTTTACATTAAAAGTATCTGTCCCTGTGTTTGATACATATATATATGTATTTAAATTATAAAATTTTATTGTTGAATTATCCCTTTAATGAGTATGAAGTGGCTTTTATTTCTTTTGATTATTTTTTATTTAAAATCTATTTTGTCAGAAATCATTACAGCAATCAATCCTGCTTCTTTTTGTTTCTGTTTGCTTCAGATATCTTTTTCTATCCTTTTACCCTAAGATGGTGATTTTCTTTAACTGTGAGGTGTATTTCTTGTAGATGGCAAGTGGATGGATCCAGCTTTCAGTTACAGCCTGTTAACATTTGTCTTTTGATTGAGACCTTGAAGCCATTAAAGCCAGAGTTATACTGATGAGGTGTGAGTTAACTACTGTCATTTTGGTGGCTTCATGGTTTGTTGTTTGCATACTTTTATGGCCATTCTAGTTTTGATTATTTCTTTTTCTCACCTCATATGCATGTGCCTATTGGTTTGTCTTCTGAGTGTGGAGTACTCCATGCAGCATTGTCTGTAGGGCTAGTTTGGTGCTGTAATCATATAGCTGGTGTAGACTATGATTTATTTTTCTTTTACCTTCTGTTATAAGGGATCATTTTGCTGGGTATAGTACCTTAGATTGATGGTCATGGTCTTTATGTTTTGAAATACTCTGTTTAAATCTCTTCTTGCTTTAAGAGTTTCATTGAAAATTCCAAAGTAATTCTGATGACCTTACATCTGGATATAATGAGATGTTTTCCTTTTATAGCTTTAAGTACTCTCTGTTTTCTGTGTTTAGTGTTTTGATTATTATGTGATGTAGCATGTCTTTTCTCTGACCCTATTTGGTGTTCTATATACCTTCTGTACCTGGATCAGTCGCTCTTTCTTCTTGTTGGGAAAACTTTCTTCAATAATTTAGTTGGATATGTTCTATATGCCCTTGGCCTTTATTTATCCTCTTTCCTGTATGCCAATGATACAAATATTTAGTTTTTTTAAGGTGTCCCAAAGTATCCTCATGTTCTGTTTGCACTAATTTTAAGCTTGACATTGTTCTTGTATCCAATCTATTTCTTCCATCTTGTCCTTGATTTCAGAAATTCTATCCTCCATGTGGTTGACTTTGTTGGTGAGGCTTTCTTGGCAGCCTTGTAGTGGTTTTATTGCATTTCTCTTTTATGTTATCTTTTTCTTCAGCATTTCTGTCTTACTTCAGTTCTATCTTCATTTCTTGATTTGACCATTTTAATGTCTCTTGGAGTTCATTCCTGCATTGGGATATGTGCTTGTACAACTTGTTCCATTGACCTATGAGCTCATTTACTTGTTGATTCTCATCAAATTTCTTTAGCCTCCTCTTCATCCTTCTTGATTTTTGATTTTATTAAGCCATGTTGTAAACAGCTTCACATTGATGGATGAACATCCAGACAAGACACAGTTTATACATGGAAGGGTTTTATTTCAAGCATACAGATCTTGGGGGTGCGAATCTACTTTCATACATCTCAGCTAAGAGAAACAACCAAACAGCCAGCAAATCAGATCTACTCCCAAGCACATCTTAGTACTGGCCTCCAGGATCCACCCCCAGTGACACCTCCTCTATCTGGAGAGCTGGAGATCCAAGTTACATACTTTAATAAGTATGTAACACTTTAATCTATGGGGTATATATACTTTCAAACTACTATAGGCCATCTTTGGAGTTCTGATTCCTGATTCTCTTTGGGTTTCTCCAGTCATTGATGGAAATCTTCTTGTTGATTATCTTCCACTTCCTTTACCCATGTTTGGAGTTCTTTTTTGTTGTATTCCTTCTACTTCATTGAGCCATCCTTTGATTTGTAACTTGAATTTTTTGCGAATTATCTTCCATTTCCTTCAGCAATTTTTGGAGTTCCTGTTTAATCACTGTTTGTCCAGTTTTTTTTTGTTTTTTTTCCCCAATCAACCAGCTGCTTTTTCATGGTCTCATTAAATTTGTTTAAAATGCATGTTGAGATTTAATTTAGAGAATCTATGTCTTGGTTTTCTTCCAGGCTTTCATTGGAGACTTCCATTGTGGCACTAGGCAATCTTGGTGAGGAAACCTTTGCTTGGTGTATTATGTTATTTGCTTTACACAGGGATCTGCCAAACACAAGATCAGTTGTAACATTGAAGATATAACAATAGCAGCTATTGTATATCTTATGGACTTGCAAAAATCAATCACAGTGGATGTGGGAATAAAGACTATCCACTGGGGTGGAGCACTTGAAACTGTTGAGTGTCTGCTTTATGTGTCTCACCTCCTTGAAAAATTTAGGTAAGACCTTGAGAGGTCTGGCTTGCCTAGTGTCCAAGCTGATTGCTGTTCTTTGAGACCTATAGGCTGTCTTTCTTTTTGGAGTGAAATCAGATATAAGTTTCTCCTGGGGATTGGAGGCAGTATATACTTGCCCTCTGCTTTAGCACTAACTTAGATATTTTTTGAGGGGGCTTGCTAGGTGGTTTTGAGAAGTAGAATCCTAGTTGGTTGGCTCTCCACCACTGATTTATCCACCTGGCTTGTTCTCTTCAGGCAGGTAACCTAGAATCTATAATTAGTTTTTATTAATATTGATCAAGCAGCACTTGTGCAAATAATATATTAATGATTCAGTATTTCTGCTTAATGTCATAGCTATGACAGTGATGTGGCATTTGAGGTTTCTGTAGAAGGAGTAGACATAATATAAAAATATCACCCTGAGGAATTTATTACTTCACTTAAACATGGCAATTATCACTCTAATAGCATCTTATAGTCAGAACCCAGACATAAGTCTAAACATATCCTACAGGGAAAGTTGGAAAATACTGGCTTAAGCCAGCTTCTTAAAATTAAAATAGAATTGTATGAAGAAAAGCATTGTTCTCTAACATTGAGTTTTCACATTTAAATTCTATGACAATTCTTGATACCAGTTTAAGGATTAAGTGACAGTTTGCATGATGAATGATTAACAATGAATCTGGGCCATAACAAAATATCAGTAAGTAATATCTATAATTATTAATATTACCTGAATGATATCAGAGGACATGGACAGATCATGACTCTGACAAATCACAAGATAGCAAATAGCTACAATTATAAAATACCAAAATTTACTCACAAATATTACTGAGTAGAGAATAGTGAGTGAGTGAGTGAGAGCAAACATAGACTATTAAAGTAAAAATAAATACTAAATATTAAAACTCATATATTCATGAATGAGACATTAAATGATATGGACCCCAAGTAATAATGAAACACAAAATTACAATGGAATAAGAAATACACTAGGGCAAATTTTTCAGAAAGACTTACATTGAAACAAATTAATCACATTCTGCTTAATACTAGTTTTTATTTTAATACTTGTTTACTAAAATTAAAAGAAAAGCAAATAAAAGATTAACACACTCATCCTTAAGAGTGGGGATTGACTGTGTCCAGCTAGACAACAAAGCCAAAATCTACTTGCTTTTCTTCTGTGAAGACAGGATGACACTTTCTTCATGATGGATCAGAGGGTTTGTTTATGAATAACACTAATTTAAATTGATCATAGTGGCCCTGACAGAATGTTCATATATGGAGGGTATTATTTGTATAAATGAATATTGAAAGTTGCCTATTTTAAGTAAAAATCAGTTTTAGAAAAAAAACCCAGACAATTTCCATTAGTAAACATTCCTGCAAACTTATGGATACACCCAACTAATTTATCAATAGTCATTTTGACATGCAAGATATAATTCTAAATATCAGCTGTATACATATAAACAAAGTTACAATTATCAACTTGCTGTGGTGGTTTGATTCAGGTATCCCCCCAAAACTTAGCTGTTCTGAATGTTAGGTTTCCAGCTGATAGGAATTTGGGAATTAGTGTCTCCTTGAGGCTGTGTATTATTGGTGGTGTGGTTATGGGTTTTATAGCCAGTTTCCACTTGCCAGTGTTTGGCACACTCTTCTGCTGCTTTTGTCCACATCATGTTGGTGAAGATGTGATATGTCCACCCTCTGCTCATGCTTTACCCTCAAGTCTGTATGCTAAAATAAACTTTTTTTTTTTCCCACAAGCAGCTCTTGGTCAGGTGATTTCTGCCAGCAATGTGAACCTGACTGTAACACTTGCTTATCCTAACAAATACCAACATATATGAAATAATCTATGTACAATACACTAAGTGGCACAGATGTTTATAGTAAGTTGAACATAGAGGTTAAAGATAATGGCTTCTAGTGATAACCACTCACAGTATAAAATATGGTACCTTCACTCCTGGAATTGACTAATGTCACTTAATCTGTTTAATTACTACAAAGAAAATGATATGATCAAACTGAATAGGAAAGCTGTATTTTCATGGGGAAGATACTCTTTTCTACATGTTCCTGGTCTTTCTCATTTCTCAAGTATTCTGTCTAGAAGCACAGACCTCCTTTCTAAACTCCTCCATCGTCTACAGTTACAATATGAAATTTTCTGTTTATGTGTGATCCTGTCTTTCTTCCTGAGAGTAGTTGGATATATTTATTGCATTTCAATATCTGAGCTTAAGTGAAAGTAGCATGCTCTATTGCTTGTCACTTAAATAATTCCAGATATTTGAATGAAAATTTCATGAAAAAGAATGCTGCCTAAGTAGTTTGTGCCCTCACCAAGAGTTGAAGGATGTAGCTGTCTGTTGAGTATCAATCACACTCTCTAACTATTGCTCATGAAATGTGTTTTCAGTAAATACTAAACAGCACTGGAAGTGATTTTTTGACACAACAGTTTTCATTTCAAGTATGGTGTTGCCAAATTTTCTCATAGGAAAGCTGATGAACACTGATATAAAATTGAGGGATAAAAAGGCATGTGGACATAATCATTATTCAGTAAACTTGCATTCTTCTTCTCTGATCATATTTATCTAGTAAATTTTACAATGCACATAAGGTATTATTAGCACACTAAAGTCACTTATTAGAGTAATTATTACCCACTAGACTTTTATTTAATAGGAGAAAACACTTGTAGACCCATAGTTTACAAATGTAGAGAAATTTGAATAGCAAATGAGAAAGATTGGCTTTTATTAACTAAATGAAAAAAATCTAATATCATTTTTAAATTAATATTTTGCTTATGAAGCTATCATGCATATATATATATATATATATATATATATATATATATATATTAACATTTTGATCAAATATACCCTACATTACCATCCCTTTTTACCTTCAGACCCACAGTAATCATTTTTCTTCTAATCACTTAACAATGAGTATGTTCTGTAGAGTATGACGCCCCTCCATAGTAACTTTTACTGTCATTAGCTCATCAGAGAGGGGGTGCGAATATCACAGAATATCCATCCACATGGCTCCTTCATGTGCAAGTCTTGTGCAGGTTGCTGTGAGTTTATGAGTACAGTGGCTCTATCTTGCATCAATAACAGAGTATCACAGTGTCCCTCTCCATCTAGCTCTTAAAGTCTTTTCAAGCCATCTTCCATGATATTCACTGATTCATAGAAGGAATTTCACATGTTAGCCCAAGCACATATCAGACACTTGTTTTCAGTACTGACCAGTTATGACTCTGTGTATTAAATATTTTCAACTTTTTGAAAAATTAAAAAAAAAAAACAACTACAGCTTTTCTGACTGGGTGTGTGTGAATATAGTTAACCCTGGATATAAAGATGTGTATTTAGGAATCATTTTGACAACACATATATTTAATAATACAACCATAGTAGGGTTTTTCCTAGAGACTATCAGCCATGCATATTTATCTCTTTTTAAGTACCAGGCAAGAATTAATTCCTTGTTAAGTAATGGTTGTCAAATCCATCATAGAATAAGTGGTTACTCCTGTAACAGCCATGCCACTAATGCATTACAGGGCATTTTTCCTGGTGGATAAGTATCAAAGAATGCAGGATTTACCTCTGGATAACTTTTCTCATCAGGGAGAGGATTTTTTATTTTATTAATTGGCAGTATAAGAATTATGATTATTTTTGAGTTAATATTGCAGTTATTTTTGATACTTTCATATATATGAATTATACGTGTACTGTATGTGTGTGTAATTGTTTGATAATCTATGCTAGTATGAACATCATTCTATTACTTTTAATTGTTTTTTTTAATTTTACTAAATAGTGGATTTCCTTAAATTTTTCCATACCTCTAAATTTTGATAATGCCTCCCTTACCCCTTTTATTCATCCTTTTCTTTGCCTTAACCTCTGCTTAACCCTTTCCAACCCCAGTATTACTTTTCACACTGTTTTCATGTCTTCCTCTCATTAGACCCTATCCACTTATCCATTTTCTAACTTCCTGATCTCAGCAAGGGTCTGGTGATTTACAGGAAGGTAAAGCAATTGCCTTAAAGTTATTGACAAAATATTGTTTTCATGGCTACTAAAATATTCTGACTATACTTATAACTGACACATACTTAAAAGATAGAATGTGGGCTGGAGAGATGGCTTAGTGGTTAAGCACTTGCCTGTGAAGCCTAAGGACCCCGGTTCGAGGCTCGACTCCCCAGGACCCACGTTAGCCAGATGCACAAGGGGGCGCACGCGTCTGGAGTTCATTTGCAGTGGCAGGAGGCCCTGGCGCGCCCATTCTCTCTCTCTCTACCTGCCTCTTTCTCTCTCTCTCTCTGTCTGTCACTTTCAAATAAATAAATAAAAATTTAAAAAATTAAAAAAAAAAGATAGAATGTGTATGCTTTGTATGTCCCAGATATAGCTTACATTGTCACCTGACAACTAAACTTAAATGTTAATCAGAATGATTTTAAACTATCGTGTCATTCTCTAATCAGATCTGCTTTGCTAACCAGATATGTTCTATATACTTTGAAATCATCTGTTTTGATAATCAGATATGTACAGTCTCTATGAGTGATTAATAACCATATGTAGAAGCCAAAGTCAATTGTAAACATTGGAGTTAAAAGGATAACCAATATTCTGGTTCCTCTTCCTGTGTCAAAAGGCCACAGGAGATGATGAGACACTTGAACTTCTAGCCTCTGGTAAGTTACCTCTCTTCTTGATCAGAGAGGATGTTGGGACCCAGAAATTAATTCCAATTCAGTGTATCTGCAACAGGAGAGTCACATTAGAGGAAAATCAATCCTCCAGGCTTTCCAACAGAGGGAGGGCCACTTGGTTAGCACAGCCTTGAATTATCTTAGCAGATGAAAATGCTGAGTCATAGGATTCCTCACAGGTCCCTAAAAGTCTCCCCTACAGTGCCATTAGTGACCTCAAAAAAAAAAAACAAAAAAACAGTTAATTCTGGCAGCCTACATGGTCTTACTCACCCAACGAGAAAAATATAACTACAGTATAAACAATGAGTCAGACTAATAGGTTCTCCTGTCTGATTCTGACTTACAATACTAAATTCTAACATTAATTCATGCCTTCTCCCTCTGCCTTTCCCTGATTAACTTCACCTACCCTGACCCCAGCCAGCTTCTCCCACTTGCCTTAGCCAGAATCAGAGCTATTCCTCAGGTCCCCTCCTTCCTTAGCCCTTACCCTATCCAATCCAGGGATAAGCTACACTTCCACCCCCACAGACACACTCAAACTTAAACTCTCTTGTGTTTCTACTCTGCCTGATCCCAAAATGCCCCTCTGCCTCCTGTCTTGTCCCAAGCCCTCTATCCCCCACCTCTGAATGCTTATCCTCCTTTTACACCTGGTGTTTTGATGTTGTAGCTATTGACAAGAGTAACAAGCTCCTTTATTCTCCTTTCTGTCTTGTCATGGGGTGCACTGAGCCCATCTCCCTCACTTTCTCTATAACAGGAGTCTGCCACCAACTGTCCTGAAGCCAGCTCAATACGGGGATGGTACGAGAGAAGTCTCTGTTTCATTCAGGACCAATTCATAACTACATGCCTCACTGCCACTATCAATTTGACCACTCTATGACCTCTAGCCACTATGAAACTGCCTCCTCATCACCTGCCCTGAAGGGATACCCACTGAATGCAGTATCCGGCCTCTTCCATAAGCACTCATCACCCTTATGTCTTTGTCTCATAACCTTTGTCTCTTATCATTAAGAAAGGCTGGAATGTTAGATGAGGAAAAAATGGTGTCATCAAAGACAGCAGGGTGGGGACAGGCACAAGGAAGTGGGTCATCCACATTCCTCAAGAAACCCAACCAGTCATTCTCCCTTCATTGCCTAACAATGCCCCAGGTCTTGGTTTCCTGCCCCTTTATCTCTGAGGTCACCTGGTCACTGTACTGTTCTCACCTTCCCCCAAATTAAGAGCTCTATATAGCCCACTATCTGTAATCTCAAAGTTGACTGAGCTCCGCTCTTGAGAGTCAGTCCTGGCATCTGTTTTCCCTGAATAAAAGCTTCCATCTTTGCCTCACAAAAAAAAAAAAAAAAGAAAGAAAGAAAGAAAGAGAGAAAGAAAGAAAGAATGAACGAACATATGACTTGGCTCTATGAGTAGAAGGTCTATTTAGGTCAGTCCTATGAAAATCACTGTAATTACTTGGCTAAGTCCCAATGAATATGCCACCAGCTGATTGATCATTAGATGAGTTTAGTTCAGGCATTGTTAGTATTTCATACATTTTGCAACACATCATTCAGTTATATGCATCATACCCTGGGATAGCTTGCTAGGAATATTTAAGCCTTGGCATCTCCTGAGCCCTCACCTATGAGATTCTTTCCACTACTGACTTAAATTGGTGTCCCTTTATGAATAACCCTGAATGGCTTCTGTGAGGCCTATGAGCCACTCAGCTGAAGTGACTGGTCTTGTGGGCCCATAATTCACATTTATTGACACAAATAAATGTTAGTGAGATTCTCAGTATTTGCAAGTAGATCTGTTTCTATTTATTGTTAGTGATTGGAGGCTTTTACAATATAAGGGTATTCTCCTAACCATATCTAATTTAGAAAATCTTCAGTCTTTTTTTTTCTCAGTTTATTTAGTGGGGGTTTGATTTGGACCTTGTTAGTAATGAGGTAGACTCTGTTTTATTAAGGAGTACTGGTTCTCTTTAGAAATGTAATATTGATATATATAAAGTGAAATTTAGATGCACAAATTTCCCCTGAGAACACAATATACAGTTGTACTAGGTAAGTGCTTTATCTATAATATTCCATTATAGTCATTATAAATAACATTTTTGAGGAAACTTTTGGCACCAATAAGCTGTTGTTTAGTTGCTATCCTTAAAATTCATGAATAATGGCAGAAAATATGATAGGACCATAATTTTTGTGTAAATGATGATATCACCAAGTAACAGACGTTAAATCATACCTTAAAAATGAGTGCAGTTAAAGAACATAAGGTATTATACTGGGGAGTAAATTTTGGCTGGTAATCACAGTTATACAACTTTTGAACTGTTTGGTGATGCTAAATAAGCCATATTGTCCCTGTGGTGAAAGTTCACTAAATACTATCTTGAGTTTGGATCAATTAAAAATAATGTAATATTTCTATATCATAATAATGGATTGTTTATTTATCCCCAAAGAAGGTGATGATGTTTAATCAAATTCCTAGAGTCAAAACAAAACATAGATTCCAGCTCTTTGATGGAGAAAAGGCTGGTTTCTCTAAAGAGAAACTCTTGAAATACCTTAATAAATGCTGATTGTACATATTAATACAAGTTTCTAAACAGTAGTTTGTAGCTGCTCGCACAACAATTGTGAATTAAAGAAGAACAATTTGCAAATTCTCAGAATCCATCATTATGAATCAGTGTGTGAATTTACAGATGTAGAAAGTAAAAGTTGCTTATGCTATCCCAGCTCATAATCATCTCAGGTATTTTTTAATACTCTGTGAATATTTCTCTAGATCTGGATACATTTGGCTATACAAATAATGAAAAGATTGATGCTTATCCACATTCATCCTGAGTTACATGTTACACACTCTGAACCTAGTAATAATCAAGCAGAAGCATGTAGGGCTGTCATTTTTTATTAAAGAAATAAATCAAATGAAGAACTGCTTTCTTAGAAATGACAGGGATTAACACTACCACACATTCAAAATGCATTAGTAGTTATTTTCATTACCCCCCATGTAACTTGGTATTATACCTGTATAGAAGAAAGGCAGTTTATGAAATTAAAGGTGAAACCTAATCATTCGATAATTTTAACTGCAATTCTACTCTGCCATTTTAAAAATAGAACAAATACAGACAGTCCCTGTACAGCATGATGAAGGTGATGATTGGTCTCATCTGTACCAATTTACAGATAGTACAGTAAATTCTTCATATTTTCAAACTTTTGAATATTTGAACAAATCTTTTCTTTGTGTCACATGAAATACACATTCCTAGGTTGTTTATAATAATATAATATAGATGGCCCTTCCTTCATTTCTCTTCACACCAGTAATCATTTGTTTCCATACTTTCTAACCAATTGTACCAATTGTATGTAAAGTCACTAACCATCCCAGATAACTTAGAAAGATATAATGATTCGAGAAAGTAAGTAATCACCCATTATGTTTTTAGGGTTTGGTAATAGAGAGTGTAAGATTCTGGTGCTCTAATATGTGATGGAATGCTGAATTAAACTAACCAACTGACTGACAGTGGATCAATGGCATAAAATTAAGAGTAAGAGTTGAATGTATCTATAGCCAATTGATTTTCAAAAATGCTATACTTCAGTTCAGTGCAAAGACGTCATTCTTCTCAACAGGATATCAAGACAAAAATAAAGTTCCAGATGTGAAATAGTAAAGTTGGACTTTATTTCATACCCACTACAAAATTATTTTAAAATATCTCAATAACTTAAATATGTATAAAACAATGAAAATATTAGAAGAAAATACTGGGGTAAATTTTCATGACATGGTTTTAGATATGGGTTTTGATCTAGGACAACAAACCACATGAGAGGGAGCAAGTACAATTCTGCCACTTATTAGTGCCTGAGAAAAGAGCCAGCACAGAGAGGAATCCCTCCATACTCTACCCATCCAGAGCACACATGAGAGTGAATAGGAGCCCCTCAGAATAACAAATCTGCCTATGCTTCCCTAACTGCCAGAAGGAGAAACTAGTAAATGCCTGGAAGGCTCAGGTAGAGTTCTGCTCTCCAAGTTCATGCAATAGAGACCATCCAGGGCACAGCATGTGAAGGAACAAATCTGTCCACATGATCTAAGTGAGAGAAAAAAGCTGGTGAGTTGAGGGATCAGGTACAACTTTGCCCATGCGGTCAACACACGAAAAGCCAGCCAATTCATGAAAGGAGGTTGTCTTGAAGCTGCCCCCTCGTCTGCATAGAAGACACCAGTCAGCTCCCAAGATGCCATGCAACACCTGGACAAGGAGTTGGTCTGAGTTAGAATCCTCACTGGTCTCCAGTACTGCACATGAACTAGCATCAGCCATGCACCAGTAAGCTTCAACTGAGATCCTAAGTGTAATATAAAAGTGTTTTCAATAGCAAAGTATAACCAACTTTGCTAATAAATAACTAAGGAGCACCACTGCTGCCCAACCTTAATAACAACAAGGAACTCAGTCACTAGTGATGTGGTCTGTAGGAGGTCCCTGAAACAATGAAATGAACCAACAACAACAATTACTGGGAAAGGGGCAATGTTAAACATGGAATAGATGTTACAAAACACAACAAATGAACTCAAAAAATATGAGGGACTAACCACCCGTGACCCATTCTCAGCCTCCCAACTCCCCTCTAATGTAAGCCAAAACCACCAAACAGGCAAAATATTCCAGAAAAAATTCAGAGTCCTACTTCTAAAAAGTCTCAGTGACCACATAGGAGATTCAACGAAGATGAATGAACTAAAGAAATCCATAGAGATTCCTGAAAAGGGTGAACATAGAACTACAAAAAAGACCCAGTTATTCCTGTACTGAGCATTTATCCTAAATGCCCCATGCATCAATACAGAGACATTTGCTCAATCATGTGTCTAGCTGCTCAATTCATTATAGGTAAGTACTGGAATCAACCCCGGTGCCCACCATTGGATGAATGGATAATGAAGTTGTGGTACATTTACACAATAGAATTCTATTCAGCAGTAAGAAAAAAAAAAAAAAAAGATACAATGAAATTTGTAGCAAAATGGACAGACTTGGAACACAATCACAGAAAGACAAATGCTGCTTGGTCTTATATATCTCTGGTTCCTAACCTGGTCCTGCTGGAGTTGCTACCATACCTGATAGGCAATTCAAGGCCCAGACAATAAGGATAGAAGGGTGTGCGGGCAGGTGAGGGGAAGGGGAAGGGGAAAACAAACACAAAATTAAACCCAAAATGAACTGATACCATAGAAACCTTTATCCTTAGAGATAGCCTAAGAGAAATAACCCTCAAAAGTAGTAAGGGGGGAGCACCTGGTGAGGGTGGGATGAAGCTTAATCTAGAAAGGATTTTTTTTTTTTTGTCTCTAACTTTTAACTCCCAGTACAAGAGATGGGTTGCTACCCACATTGAGCTGTTGATCAGAGAGAACTATGAGGTCCCCAAATAGAGACAGCTTTCTGTCAAAACACTTGATTACATGCCTAAGGAAAAAGCTAAGACCCTATTTATTAAGACACCATATGCTGCTGACACAGAGCACAGAGAGACAGGGCTGGGATGCAGAAGAAAGTCAGTCCCCACATAGTTAGGCTGTCTAGTCCTGGAAAGTGCTACGTGGGGCACTGGGAGAAAATGGCCAACAATGGTCTGAGCAACCAAAGGTCTAAGCTACTCAGAAGCAACCAACCTGACACATGTAAACACCAGTGCAATAGTGGCACACACCCTCAGTGGGTAGCCAAATGCTTTCTGATTGGCTAAGACATCCACTCAATGTAAAGGAACCCATTTCTGGAATTGGGAACCAGATCAGAAACCTATGGAGACAAAATTTATTTTCTCCAGTGTCAAGCTTTCACTAGTCTTTGGCTAAAAGAGGGGTTATGTACATTAAATTCTCCCTAAAATAATAATGCTTATACCATTTAAACTATACCAACATAACTCTCCATGGGAGAATCTCTTCTTTTTCAGAAGGTAGCAAGACTCACGGGGATAAATTACCCCTTGCACTTCAGTCAAGCCACAGCTGAATCCACAAAGGAATGGGGAGATGAGCAAGAGTGCTACTTGCATGCTGTTCCTGATAGTCAGTGCCATGGTAAAGGAGACAGACCTTGAGGATACTCAACACCTACCAAAGTAGAGATCCAAAGTCTCCTAAGAGCTCATCACTGAAGAAGACTTAAAATTCACCCACCATAGCTCAGAGAAATTTGTGGAAGAGTGGATAGAAAGATTGTAAGATCCACAGGTTCAGACGTCATGATAAGAGGCATTCCCTCACACCAAAAAATAACTGGCTACTGATCCCACAAGGTATAAACTACAAACCCATGGGGAATACCTACAACCCCACGGAGGAGCATCCCCAACAGAATATGGGCAGGGAAGAAGGGAAAGAGGGTATCAACACATGATGTACCCATACAAAATATCTTATTAATAATAATAATTATAATAATAAATATTAAAAAATACTTAGAGATTTTGACAAGAAAGTCTCAAGAGTAAATGATATTGTTAGCAATCTGGAGGAAAATGTCTATAATAGGAAGGACAAATAAAGCAAGGTGATTGAAACACTACAAAAGAACAAAACTGGAAGTATGGAAATGAAAGAAACACTCTTTCAAATTAAAAGCATCTCTGAGAGTATCACTGACAAATAAGACCATGCAGAAGGTCAAATTTCAAAAATGGAGAACAAAAGGACAACAAGAATTCCCAGGCCTCCATAAATAAAAACATCAGGAAACATTATCGATATTTCCATGATGTCAAGGTGTACATTCAAGAGACTAAACCTTAGAATCCATTGAGTAGGTTATAAGAATTGAGGAATTAGGTATGTTAAAATAGCCAAAATTTCCCCAAACTAAAGAGATATGTTGAAATGCAAGCACAAGATGAATTTAGAAACCAAACACACATGACCTGAGGAGAACATTACCATGATACATCATAGCCAAGGTGACAAAAGTACAAAGTAAGGAAACAAAACATGAAAAACTTTAATAGAAAAACAACTCACATAAAAGACAATAGCATCATAATAGCTTCAAATGTATCATCAGCAACCTTAAAAACCAGAAAAAAATGGAACAATATCATGCAATCCCTGAAAGTAAATTCCAACCAAGAGTGCTCAAGCAAGCTAAGTTATCCTTCAAAAGTAATAAGCAGAACTAACATATAAGCATACATATACATGATTACAGAACAATTTTGTGGATGCAACATATCCATATTTCCAAACTAACAGAAATACCATCCCTTCTATGTCCTATAACCTCCCAAGCTCAGGGCTTTTGACAAGATTTTCAGTGAAAGACATGAATTTACTCCAATGGAGTGGGACTCAAATCAAATCAGAGAACAGTGGTTACCCCATAACAAACACTCCACTATTTACACTAGTGTGGAAATATTTCTTAGCTGATCAGCTGCATATACCATGCACATACTAAAATAATTCTTAACTACTACTAAGAAAAGAGTTTGATCCAAGAGTGGTCCTTAATTAGATTGAGTTATAAACTTAGAACTTATATGTATGCTTCTATGATTGAATAGTTGATTGAGTTTCAAGTTTAAATAATAGGTCTGAGAGCAAGTGCAAGACCTGCTACTGTGTCAGTTTACACAGGGAGCTGTTTCGCCAATTGGAATTTATGACCTTACTGAGTAATGAGTGTTCTAAATATATTTTGTTATATTAGGTGCTGTAAAAAATTTCTGGAAAGCTCTAATATTAGAGCCATCTTGTCTGTTCTTTGTCCAGTGCAGACCAAAGCCATGCCTCTTCTGAAAGCATTTTGTTTGCAACACAGGTCCTCCTTGGATGTTGACATCTAGAAGAGGTTGGAAGTTTGGCCATGAAACACAGGGACTTTGTTCTTGGCAAGTATGCAATGAAATAAATAATATCTTATTCAGTGACCCAAAAAATTAGTTCACAGTGCTCCATCCTAAAATAGAACTTGTTTATTTGACATAGATCAAAATTTTTTCTGAAGTGACTATAAGTCTCATAATTAGGCTAAAAAGCAACAGTGATCTCATGCATCACTTTTTCCTCCAGTCATACTCAGTTTTATGGACATATTTTATGACTAGCTGATTGAATAAAATAGTACTCAATTGGGCTGAAGAGATGGCTTAGTGGTTATGCACTTGCCTGCGAAGCCTAAGGACTCTGATCCAAGGCTCGATTCCCCAGGACCCACGTAAGCCAGATGCACAAGGTGGCACATGCCTCTGGAGTTTGTTTGCAGTGGCTGGAGGACCTGGAGTGCCCATTCTCTCTGTCTCTCTCTCTCTCTGTGTCTCTCTCTATCCCTCTATCTCCCCCTCCCACTTTCTCTGTCTGTCTGTCACTCTCAAATAAACAAAAAATAAATAAATAACAAAAAATATAAAAATAAATAGACACTCAATCCACAGGTATGGGTAACAGTTGGACATATTCTGTTACATCATTTAGTCCCATGCTATATAAGGTGTATGGCTTGAAGAACACTTATAACTCCTGAAGACTGGAGAACTAGAGTTCAAGTAATTTACTTGTAGTTTAAATTTAGAAAGAACTTGGAATTAAGGATTTACAAAACTAGGAGTAATAATACCATGTGTGGATACAGAAGATCTGAATGAGTAGACGTGTTTTGACAAATAGACTTGTGGTGGTGTTACAGACATAGAAATCAGAATAAATAAAGTATGAGACAATGTATATGACATCAGTAATAGGAAGATCTTATCAATTAGATGGAAAAGATGATTTTTCATGTGGCTCGCAATCTACTCTTAATGCCAAGACAAAACATATTCAATACAACTGAAAGAAAAGCAATGGTGATTGCCATAATAACTGTCATTGACTCATTAACATGAACTTTACATTAAGGCAGATCTAGTTATCAGTTATCAATACTCCCTGGATTACACCATGCTGACATCAGAGATCACTGATTGCCATGTCAATATTCAACAGGATTAAATATACACTCACTAGCATGTCCCCTTGTCTTCCCATGTGATGGAGATACCTTGTCCCTAAAGCTGGCAATAATTCTGACCATGGAGTTTCCTTTCTTTACTGCCAGACATAATTCTGCCAGATACCAACATACCTTGCCTTAGGAGATGTCATGGTATGGTCATGGTAAAAAAAGTTACCTTTAATTTTAATCAAGGAACATATTTCACTACCTAGAGTCAAGACAGTGTGCATGTACTGACAAAGTTTACTCCATCCCAAATCACAGTGAAATATCCATCTCACCACCAGCATGGACTAGCAGGATGGGAGTTGTAATGCTGCTTCTTGAGAGGAGGTCTGTGTTGGACAGTAACAATATGTGATGACCACACTTAAATTCCACAGGAGTGAGGATTAGAGAGTGAAACTCAACTAGTAGCTAACATTGTTGCCCAATAACATTTGTGAACATGTTTGCCACCTTCTGGTCACTTATGAGTGCTGTTTACCTCTGTAAGCATGCTTGTAGTTTACAGAAAATAAGATTGTATTGAAGCGGAATTTGAGACTTGGAAATTATTAATTTTTTTCCCATTTCTTTTTTTTGTACTCAGTGAATACAGTTAAGTTGTTACCATTGTTTACCTCCTCCCTATCCTCCCCCCTCCACAGGGACCCTCCTTGTTGGGGTATATGGGTTGTGCATTGTGGGATTAGCCTTTAGTTCTGGGTAGCAGTAAATGACTGTGCGTGTCATGACCCAATGTGTGGCTCTGATATTCTTTGCGCCCCCTCTTCTACAAATTTCCCTGAGCCATGTTGGGTTCATATTAGGTCTGCTTCACTGTTGAGGTCTCAGGAGCCTCTGTGTCTCTGGGTATCTGGTTTGGTAGGGGTTGATTGTTCTCTGTGTCTATCTCCATCACCATTGTGCTGGTTCCCAGTTCGCCCAGAAAATAGCATTCTTGCATGTTTCCCCAATTAGTCTTAGTTTCAGCTGGGGCCCTTTTAATGTATGATGGGGTGGTTCTATCCTTAGGATCTGCATCTCTCTGAGAAAGAGAAGCAGATTTTCCAATGGACAATAAAGTTAGCACCAAGTAAATGTGATAACCATTATTTTTTTTTAGAGAGAGCTTAATGGAGAGCGGACTCCTTGTTGGATATGGTTCTGGCTTGTTTCCCAGCTCCAGCTATGGGTTCTTTTCCACCGAGGAAATCAGTTAGCCAAATCGAGAGCAGTTGGTTTCCTACCATGGCTATGTGCCACTACTGCACTTGTATGAGCATCACGTCAGGTTGTTTGCTGCTAAGTAGGTTAGACCATGAATTTCTTGGAGAAATATTGGTCATTTTCCCAGGGTCACTCATGTAGCACCTTCCGGCACTAGATGCACTAACTGTCTGGGGACTGACTCTCTTCCAGCTTCTAGCCATGTCACTTCATGATATGTGCCAACAGTGTATGGTGTCTTCAGCAGTAGGGCCTTACAACTAATCTATGGTGGGTCATCAAGTACTCTGACAAAATCTGTATTCTTTTAGGAGACCTTGTAGGTCTCTTTGATAAAAAGCTCACTGTGGCTGATATCCACCTGCTGGTACTGGGAATTATAGGTCAGCACCCAAGAAGAGAAGGAAGAAAAGGATAAGTGATATAAAAGTGATAGATGAGGGAAAAGAAGGAGACAGAGGGAGAGAGCAAAACAGAAACAGGAGGAGATAATGGTCAGTTTTCATTGTATACTCTCCAGGGCCTTGTGAATCTGGTGTTGTTTCTCAGGGCCTGGTGAAGGTTCAACCATTTGGTCTGTCTTTTAGGATGGAGAGTTTTATGGTACCATTGATATTTTGGTCCAGTTTTGTGTCCCCCACACCTTCTCTTACCCTCCCCTCCCTCTCCACCATCCCTACTGTCTGGTCCTTGAGATGCTTGTTAGGTATGTCAGCAACTTGGGTAGGTTCAAGTTAGGAGCTGTAGATGAGTAAGACTACGTGGCAAGTATCATCCTGTGACTGGGTGAGTTCACCGAGAATGATCTGTTCCAGGTTCAACCATTTTTCTTCAAATTTCATTGTGTTGTTTTTCCTTACTGCTGTGTAGAATTCCAGTGTGTAGATATACCACATGTTAGTTATCCATTCATCTACTTATGGGCATCTGGCTTAATTCCATCTCTTGGTTATTATGAGTTGAGCAGCTATAAAGATGGTTGAGCAAATCTCTCTGGACTGAGGTTTAAAGGTTTTAGGGTACATGCCCAGTAAGGGAATAACTGGGTCTGTTGGTAATGCTATAGTCAGCTTTTTTAGGAGTCTCCATATTACATTCCAAAGTGGTTTTACCATCGTACATTCCCACAAAATGTGGATGAAGGTTTTGATTTCTCCACTTCCTCGCCAGCATTTATTTGCATTTGATTTTTTTGATGTTAGCTATCCTTACTAGGGTTAGGTGTAATCTCATAGTTGTTTTAATTTGCATTTCCCTGATGATTAGGGATGATGAACATTTTCTTAAGTGTATGTTTGCCATTTGTATTTCTTCCTTTGTAAAATGCCTGTCCAGTTCTTTGCCCCATTTTGTGAGTGGGTTGCTTGACTTTTCATTGTTTAGGTTTTTGAGTTCTTTGTAGATTCTAGAAATTAGTCCTCTATCTGTTGGATATTCATCAAATATTTTCTCCCATTCTGTGGGTAATCTATTGGCTCTGCTTATTGTATGTTTGTCTGTGAAGAAAATTTTCAGCTTCATAAGCTCCCATTGGTTGGGTGATTGTTTAGGATCCTGTGCTACTGGGGTTTTGTTCAGGAAGTCTTTTCCCATTTCTAAGGCATGGAATGTTCCTCCTAACTTTTCTTCCAGTAGTAGCCAAGTTTCTGGTGCTATATTGAGGTCTTTGATCAATTTGGACTTGATTGTTGTGCATGGCCAGATGTGTGGATCAAGTTTCAGGAAAGTATTACATTTTATCTCTTCATGCCCTCAAAGCCACTGACAAAATACTGTGTCTTCAGAGTAATAAACTGAATTTTCAGAAGAAATAAAAGCATTTATGTGAGGAATGTTCCTGCAATCCAGACAGTAAATGTTAGTTTGCATACCCCTTACTCAGTAGTAAAGAAGTAATGCACGGGATTCATGGAAGAATATTCCTAATCCCAGCAATATTTATTCAGATCTTTAAGGAATCACATTACAGATTATCTTTTTTTGTTTGTTTGTTTATTTATTTATTTGAGAGTGAAAGAGAGAAGGAGGCAGAGAGAGAGAGAGAGAGAGAGAGAGAGAGAGAGAGAATGGGCCCTCCAGAGCTTCCAGCGTCTGTAAAGGAACTCCAGATGTGTGCGCCCCCTTGTGCATCTGGCTAACGTGGGTCCTGGGGAATTGAGCCTCGAACCGGGGTCCTTAGGCTTCACAGGCAAGCACTTAACGACTAAGCCATCTCTCCAGCCCACAGATTATCTTTTAAGGCAAAAGAAAGTCAGCTCTAAGTGGGGTGAGTCATGAGGGAAAACAGTGTTGAGTAAAGTTATGACCAGCATTGTTGTAATTATGCCTTTTCCTTCCATGTTCAAATACTTGTGTGTGTATCTATCTGTCTATCTATCTATCTATCTATCTATCTATCTATCTATCTATCTATCTACCCATATATCTATTCCCCTCCATAGTATTTTCTAAATGCTATTATTTTCTAAGTACTATCATGTGATCTATTTGAGGATTAAATTTGTGTATTCAAAGCACTGGAAGGTGAACTATGAAAAAGAAGCAAACACAATAACAGGATAGAAATTCATTGGGTATAGAATGCTTTATTCTTGTTTTAATATTTTTTTATTTATATGAGGGAGAGAGAAAGAGAAAATGGGTGCACCAGGATCTCCAGCCACTGCAAGTGGGACCTTAGGCATCTGGTTTTATGTGGGTCCTGGGGAATCAAACCTGGGTCCTTTGGCTTTGCACTTGAGCATCTTAACTGCCAAGTTATCTCTCCAGTATGAATGCTTTGTTCTTATTAAGGAATAGAAATATACACTTTAGTTTGCACAAGTTATAATTTTAGCAGATTATAATTATCAACTCCCAGTTAACATATTTACTTTGAATTGATTACTATCAGAGGCTGTGTGAGGACACTGGATTAAAAAAGAATTAGTGAGCCTGACTGTCCGCTCCATTAAGTGCTCTTCTTTCTATCATAGGGATCACATGTTGAGAAACTCTGTGTCTCAGAAACCATGTAGAAGAATCTCAGATTTGTTTATGTCAATGAAAGTCATCTCCTATAAAATATTGGAGGTAAAAACAGACCATTGTCACTGCTGTACTAATGACAAGTGGAAATATTACAGCAGTCATCATGAAGGAAAGATTTGTGGGTAATATTGAACACCCTCTGCCAACTCATTCACTTTTGCGCAAAAGAGTGTCAAGATAACCAAAAGTGATTACTGCTGTTTTGAAATTTCTAAATGCTGTATTTTATTTCTTTTCCTTTATACTTCCTTTATTTTCACCTACTCTGTCCTTTTACAACATTTTTAGTTTCTATGTTTTCTTTCTTAAATCCATAACCTTAATCTCTTCTTATATGAAAAAAAAATAGCAAAATACTTGGTAGGTCAAATTCTTGGGCTGGAGAGTTGGCTTAGTGGTTAAGGCACTTTCCTCCAAAGCCAAAGTGCCTTGGTTTGATTCCCCAATAACCATGTAAGCCAGATGCACAAAGTGTCACATGTCTCAGGTCTCAGGAGTTCATTTGCAGCTGCTGAAGGCCCTAGCATGCCATGCCCATTCTCTCTCTCTCTCTATGTGTGTGTGTGTGTGTGTATATATATATATATATATATATGTATGTATATATATATAATATTTATTTATATATATATATTTGAGATATATAATATATATTATATATAATAATATATAATATACATTAAATATAATATAATATATATTATATACTAGATAATATATTTGTATTATATATGTAATATATATAATATATATATATATTATATATAATATATCATACAATAAATATAATAAATTCTAAAACTAGATCAAATTCTTAATTAGGCCTTTAGTGAAATATATCCTTCAAAGATTCTGAAAATGTTTTTTTCTCCTTTAAGTGAGATAAACTTGTTATATTCTTTCCACTCCAAACAACTTTATGTTTACTGTCCAGGTGACATGAAATACAATATGAAAAATATTACTGTTAATACCAAAAACTATTTCTTTTTACTAAAGTTATTTTAGGGGCTACAGAAATGACTCAGCAGTTAATGACACTTTTTTGCAAAGCCTGACAGCCTGGGTTTGATTCCCCAGTACCCATGTAAAGCCAGATGCACAGAGTTGTGCATGTGTCTAGAGTTTGCAGTGGAGTGTGTCCCTCGCATAATATTATCTAGCATCTATCTATCTATCTATCTATCTATCTATCTATCTATCTATCACCTATCTATCTATCTATTATGTGTCTATCTATCAACTATCTACCATCTATCTACATCTATCAACTGTTTGTCTTTGTATACCTATTTCACTTTGCCTACCTCTCCCTCAAATAAATAAATCAATATATTTTTAAAATAATTAAAATATTTTAGGTTTAGAATTTTGAAATTTTCCTTATTATAATAACTAACACAAGTCATAGAAGAAAGCTTTTGTTTAAGCATGTTGCCTTAAGTCAGGTACAATGAAATCAGACAAGCCTCTAAAAAGTAAAGAAGAAATAAAATAGAAGAAAGAAAGAAGGAAGGAGGAATGAAGGAACGAAGTAAGGAAGGAAGAAAAAGAAAGAAAGAAAGAAAAAGAAAGAAAGGAAGATTGAAAGGAAGTTATGATTTGTCATGCACCCAGCTCATTGGGGAAAACATAGCATGTCTCACACAACTATTCTGGGGAAACACAATGACTCATTATGAGGAAAAGTAAATGTGTCATGCCCACATCCCATCATCATATGTATGTATGTATGAATGTGTGTATGTATTGAGAAAGGTAAGAAGGGTTAGAATTGGACAGTTTGTACAACCCAACAACATCTGTGGACCAGGTAATGTGTCTTACTATCTAGAATCTATTTTCAGTGGTAACATCACTGGCCTGAAATGTAAGTATGCTGTTTGCCTGGTGATGTGAACTTAATTGGATACTGAAGGGAACTGGGCTAGCCTCTAGTCATAGACACAAAACTAGATCAAGTCATTAAAAAAAGGTATAACACAGCAGGCCATTCTGAACTTGAAGAAGAGAAGATAGCTTATGTGTGCACAAATGCATGCAAATAGGTGGTTTCTTTTTTAGTGATTACATATTCAGGCATTCTAGTGATAAAGTTAAAGCCAGCTTTCAATTTTGAAAATCTTCATGTATTTTTCATTATATTATGAGAATAACTAGCTATAAGGAATTCTGGAAACTGCTTAAGATTGCTTAAAAGACCACTGAATTTTGTCATAATGAATTTTCATAATTATACAAGAAAGCATATAGTACATAGCTAAAAATATATATATATAATGATTTTCCTGGTACTTTCTGGATAACCATATCCTTAGAGGCTACCAATCTTTCCAGAGGTAAACATTTATAGAAGTGACAATAACATTTACCATCTTCCTGCTATATCCATAGTTATCTGGCTAATACAGATAAATGGCAAATCCTGAAATACCTTCTGATCAGCTGCTTCACACAGAAAGATCACAAATATTTGAGATCATCACTGCTGTGGTTTTAGGTAATTTATTACTAGGCTTAGCTTGTGCTTATACAGATCAATGGGCTACTGCGTTGGCCTTTTGCTAGTTGCTTGCTCTCACTCAGCCTTTTACAATAAACAATGCTCTCAGGATTTCATCTCTGCTCTCCACATTTTTTTAAATAGTGCTCCAGCTACGTTGTCAGTAGGCATGAATGCCTAGAAAACCCACTGATGATTTTCTTTCTAATTCCTTGTTGTTTCCTTACTGATGAAAATGCTTCTGTTTACAAAATAGAAAGATCCTGAACATTCTGTACAGAATGTTATCATTTCTTATATAAATATTTACTTGTGGTTTTCAAAACTAAATGAAATTATTTGAAACTACTGGGAGAGGTAGAATTGCATAAAGAAATAGAAAGCCAGCATTCATAACTGCAAGAAATTTTGGAACTAAATGATGCTATAGCTTCTAGAATTAAAATATTATTTGTTTCTATGTTCCACAGACACACTAATAAAAATTTTCAGTATTATTGAGATAAATACACGTAAGTACAAAATTTTACCTTTTGTAATTACAAATATAGCACAATTTTGCTGGCATAACTAACAAGCAGGTAAAGACACCTACCTATCCTAAATATTCATGATTTTGATTAGAGAATATTATTAACATGCGTTATTGAATTTGTATTCATAAATTCTCTCCCAAGTACCCCTGCTCTTTAATATGATCTATGTATGTTTTATAGATAGATAAGTAAGCTCAAACATGGACCAATTATGTAACATATCTATTATTATAAGGGCTGTAGATAGTGTATACAGTATTTGAATACCACCCTCAATGCATGAAACAATGGCAAACTTCCTCTCTCTAGGTTTCTTAAAAGATTCTGTAAACTCATTAGAAAAGCAGACATTGTGACAAGGAAAAATAAGTACTATATCCAATAATGCAAAACTAGAATAAATATTCAGGGATCAGTTTGATGATGATTATGAAAGAAGACAAAAAATAGTTTACTCACAGTGTGCATTTTAGATGAAGCAACGTGAGCCATGTCAAGATAACCAAAAGTGATTACTGCTGTTTTGAAATTTCTAAATGCTGGCTTTTAATTCTTTTCTTTTATACCTCCTTTACTTTTTACCTACTCTTTCCTTTCACAATATTTTCAGTCTGTATGTTTTTTTTCTTAAATCCATAACCTTAATCTCTTCCTATATGAAAAAAAAAAAAAAACAGCAAAATACTAGGTAGATCAAATTCTTGGGATGGAGAGATGGCTTAGTGCTTAAGGCTCTTGCCTGCAAAGACAAATGGCTTTGGTTTGATTCCCCAGTAATCATGTAAGCCAAATGCACAAAGTGTCATATGTCTCAGGAGTTCATTTGCAGCTGTATATCAAGCTCTTTCTCTCAAATAAAATAAAATTTAAAAACTAGATCAAATTCTGAATTAAGCCTATAGTGAAATACATCCTTCAAAGATTCTGAAAATTTTTTTCTCCTTTAAGTGAGGTAAATTTGTTATATTCTTTCCACTCTAAAATTATGTTTACTGTCCAGGTGACATGAAATACAATATGAAAAATAGTACTGTCAATACCAAAAACTATTTCTTTTCACTAAAGTTATTTTAGGGGCTACAGAAATGACTCAGCATTTCATGATAGTTTTTGCAAAGCCTGACAGCCTGAGTTTGATTCCCCAGTACCCATGTAAAGCCAGATGCACAGAGTTGTACATGTGTCTAGAGCTTGTTTGCAGTGGAGTGTGTCCCTGGCATAATATCTATCTATCTATCTATCTATCTATCTATCTATCTATCTATCTATCTATCATCTATCTATTATCTCTGTATCTATCATTTTTCTATCTATCTATTTATCATCTATCTATTTATCGATCATTTATCTATCTGTTTGTCTATTTATCTATCTATAATGTGTCTTCCTATCTACCAGGTATTTACCTATCTACTATCTACCTATCTGCCAGGGCTCCTATAGACTCATGATAATCTCACAGTGTAAATTGCATTCAGTCTGACTTCAAAGGCCTCCATAGTGTTTAACAACTTTAACATTGCTCAAAAGTCCCAAGTCTCATCTAAGATTTAAGACTGTCTTTTAACAGTGAGTCCTGTAAAATCAAAATAAGTTACATACTTCAAATAGAGCAACCTTTTCTATTTCATAAAGGCATGACAAGGAGAGACTGGACCAATGCAAAACCAATGAAAAAAGTCTCTGGATTCCAATTCATCCCTTACAACTGGTCTGAGAAGCCCTGGGGAATTTCTATCCCAAGCCAGCAGCTATCTATGGCAGTCATTATGCAGTCCTGGTACATACAAAACTTATTCAGGTATATACTGCAAACTGTGTTCCATCATCATAGTTTCATACAACGGGCTCATTTGGTCTCCACACAAGGATTTCAACCCTGTTTACCATTGTCACATCCCAACAGCAATTGAAACCAGTTAATCTTCATACAATGCTATTATTGGGTTCCACACAGGAATTTCAGCAATGTTGTTTCACATGTTGCATCTCAGCTCTTTAATCTCATAGTTTAATGATTACCAAATGAAATAAACTGACATATCAAAATAGTTCTACCATTCTCCAATTATACCAAATGACTTGGAACTAATGTACAGATGATGTATCATTTTAATTTGCCAAACACAATTCCATATACTTCTTACATGAATTATGTAACTTTCACAGCCACCTCAGGAAAATTACTTCCATTTTGTAGTCATAATGTTAAATAACTTGCCACAAATTTCAGACCTGTGGAAGATTACAACCATGACTTAAATCTATACTTCTGTGGTCCAAGCCAGTGCTTATATTCATGATTATTTTATGTAAATAACACATGCCTCATTATGAACAGCCTTGCAATCATATTTATTTTCAATAGTACAGTAGACATAGAACTCTAAAATCATGTGAACAACCCAGATATAGATGATAGATGATACTTTTGCACAAGATAAAACACCTAGGTATAATTTAGATCCATAAAGTTAAATAATTTCAAGTAGAAACTGTGTGATGTCAGCTAATACTATTCTCTAGATTAGAAATAAATATATCCAGGAAGATACAACATAAGTTTGAATAGGATTAGAATGAACATATATGTATATGTTCTAGATATATAGTCAAGCAGTTCTTGGTGGGTCTCTAGTAATGCAATGGGTATTATCTTCCTAGCAGAAATATCCGTAACAAATGGCAGAAGCATGTGTGTTAAATTGTCACTTGACTATATTTACAGAAAGGCCAAAACAATGTCAAGGGAAAAACCAACTATAAAACAAAGGTTTGAGGTGAACATATTGTTGAATATTCTGTGTATCTTATGCAGTCAAACCATAGGGGAACAATTACAGTGACTCTATTGTGTCTTGCTCACATATAGCTATGCTTGGAGTCTCTTACATCCTGCATTCCCAGGGAAGGCATTTGCCTAAATGGGAAATCTTTAGGACATGACCTCCACAGAGTCATTCTTGAATTTTGTATTACGTGAATCATATTTGTTTCTCTGAGACAACTTCTCTCCAAAGACTCTGAATCACAAATGTGCTACATGATTTTCTCAAACACCCTGCTATGTGATCCACATACCCAAGGGCAAGACTGCATATTAAATCAATGTCAGGCCGTGTGCTTTTTCATCAGGTTCAATCCAACAATAAGACTATTTAGCTTGAAGATATTTTTGTACGTTGAAGAGTAACTTTGAAATTCTGGCTATTAAGGAGGCCAAAGAAGGAAGTATTTTAGATCATAGTTATATGTATTTGCATAGAGTAAAATGAGATAGTTTATACTAATAGCTGCCTTCTATTTTTTTTTTTTTTTTTTTTTTTTGGTTTTTCGAGGTAGGGTCTCACTCTAGCCCAGGCTGACCTGGAATTCACTATGTAGTCTCAGGGTGGCCTCGAACTCACGGCGATCCCCCTACCTCTGCCTCCCGAGTGCTGGGATTAAAGGCGTGCGCCACCACGCCCGGCAGCTGCCTTCTATTCATCACCTAATTTAATATAAGCACTCTAATATTATATATATATATACATATATATATATATACATATATATATATATATACATATATATATATATATATATTTCTAATAAATAAAAGATGACATTTCCTATCTACATTTTAATCTCTGTGCTTATTTCATCCTCTTGCTTGTTCTATATCTAATACATAGAATGATATCTGGAACAATAGACTTTTAATATTTTAATGAATTTTAAGTGATTTACTTTTTTGTCAGTATATTTATTCCATTTTATAGATAAAGTGATAATTTCTAGTCAAAACGAAATATACTGTTCACTGTTCATACCAACAGTACAGGCATATCTTTGCTAGTTGAACTTTTATCTGTTAAGTGAACATGGCCTCTTGGTTTTGCAGAAGATAGTATTTTAAGGACAGGGAGGCCGAACTTTGAGATGATGATTAATGTTCAAATTTATCACTTTTTCTAGAGCAGACAGATCCTATATGAAACTTCTATCACTGGCTCTCCAGATTTACCAGAGGACACACTTTCAGCTTCCAAAATAGCATAGGTTAGATAATCCATCCCTGAATTAATTTTAAAAACAATTTTATAAACTTTCATTATTAATATTCTACCATATTTTGGTTATACTTCACTTTTGTATTAGAAACAACCTATGTCTCAAACTCAGACTCATAGTTTATTTGTTCCCCATTGCATTTCCTATAAGATAAGCCTTATACAATCACTTGAAAATTTTAGTGGAAAAGGTCTGACTTCAGCACATATGGAATCCTGACAGCAGATTCCTATTGAACTCACACTATAGTACCTTCCTGGACGTTCACCCTGTCAGAGTACCAGGCAAGTTTTGTACTTGCCAGTCTCCATAAATGCACAAGTCAGTGTCAGTTCCTCAAAATAAGTCTCTCTCTGCAAGTGTGTTTATGCATGCATATATATGTGCATATCTGTGTGCATGCGTGTGCGTGTATGTATATTCAAATACAAATATTTACCTTTTTATTTCTCTGGTAAACTCTAATACTCTTTCTTAATTAGGATTTTGTGCTTTTTATAAAAATTTCCAAGTTACAGTTTTGGGTATTCCTCTAAGACATTCCATCTTTCTATCCCTTGTCAAATATTTACAAAGCACATGCCATGCAATCTCATTTACAGGCATTGATGCATAACAGTGCAAGTAATAGTCCCTTTATATGTAGATTTTCAAGTTTCTATTATATTTAAATTTACTTGATCCACTTACCTAATGAACATAACAACTGCTATACCTGGCTCTATGATTTATATTGAAGTGGTTTAACTTAGGCTAGGAAGTAACTTGTGCTAGAAAACACAAGAAGGAGCTGTGTTCTTTGTTATCAATTAAACTGATATTATTTAAACTATGCATAACTAAGGAAAAATAATGTCTAATTAAATTGGTATGCATTTTAGTACCCTTTTTTTTTTTTTTGAGGTAGAGTCTCTGTCCCACTCTAGCTCAGGCTGACCTGGAATGCACTATGTAGTCTAAGGGTGGCCTCAAACTCACTGCTATCCTCCTACCTCTGCCTCCTGAGTGCTGGGATTAAAGGCATACATCACCACGCCCAGCTCTATTTTAGTACCGTTTATGGAGAAAGAATTTCTGTTATATTAAGTGGTGTCAATATGCTTGAAAAGCTTCTGAATGCTCAGGTGAAGTCAGATGCATGTGGACTAAAAAAAGATCACAGGAAATGCATGCAAGCAAAAATTAAAGCTTCATATTTCTTTTAAAGGAAGCAGCATGCAATCAAACATCCAAACATGAAAATTCACAATGTATGATGAATTAGAAACAAATTGCATTGTCATTGAAGTAATAGGTTGACTAAATTATACCTCCAGTCTGAAAATTTTGCTTTGTACACAAATATAGTATGAAGAAGTTTCTTTGATGTCAAAAAGGTAAAAATAGTAAATACCAATTACTGTCTTAGCAGTCATGCCTTAAAGCTTTTTCATGACAATTAGGCATCTGAAAAATATTAATGACTGTAGGAAAGGGACAAGCCTTTAAGCCTCCTTGTATTATCATCCTGCTTGGGTGTATCTGCTATTTCATAAAACAACATTAAATGAACTTATCTTGCCAGGAAGAACACACCACTTCAAAGTTAGAGCAAATGTTAGTTTCTCAACTTATTTTTGCATACAAATTGGTTGGAGTATTTTAAACACTATATATGCTAGTGTATGTATCACAGGTAGATCTCAAAAAAAAAAATGTACTAACTTATGGTGTCTGTTGTGCTTTGAGTGTAAAATGTCTCCCATTGAACCATGTGTGTCAGCCTTGGCTCCTAGCTGGTGAGGCTGCTTATGAAAATTGTGGAACCTTTTCTGAGTTGAATCTTTGCTGGAGGAAGAAGGTCCCAGGGGAGGAATTGGGGGTCCCTTGAGGTTTTACACTGGTCAGCATTTCCTTTTCATTCTCTTACTCCCGGTTTCCTGACTGTTGCAGTATGGCAAGCTGCACTTGTTTCATGCTATACCTCAGAAGTGTAAGACACATTAAATCCTCTATATCCATAAACTGCTTCTATTGGATATTTTTTACAGCATCCCAAAATACCTAATGATGTGTCCTAATTACTTTGGTGAAACTCTAACCCTTATCAGTTCTAAGCTATGAGTGTGAGGTCAGTGAGTTTGCAATGGAAAGAGGTGGGTATGACAGCATCAAATCAAGCTGTCAGTACAAATTGGCACCAACATTGCCGCTGTGCATACCAATGGCCTTTAGAGCTCCTGTGTCTTAAATTATGTAGTTAGTAGGACAACACCAACTGTTTCGCTCAATAATTAACAAGCATGCCATTCTGACAGTTCAATTTAGTTCTTTTTTTAAGGCTTTGCTCTGCAAACTATTTGAAGTTGTGTATGCTAATATTCCCAATTCTGATCAATCATTTTAGGAGATTGCAGCATGTAATAGCAATGACAGTATAACTGCAAAGCATTTTAAATTTTATAAAGCCTTACATATAGTTGATCTCAATTGAGTATCACAATTTTATAATATGTTTTGTGATATTATTCTCATATTGCTAATAAGCAGAATTAGATTACTAACAGTGAAAAGACTTGGACCTCATTACAGAAATTCAAGAGAGCATGAAATATGAATTTCAACAAAATAAACCTGCTCATCACCAATGTTCCTGGTTACATACAAGCTTCTATGGCCAAATTTAAAAGTAACCCAGACAGGCACAATACTATATATCCCCTACTAAACTCAGCAAGATGATTTTGAAAATATTTGAAACATTAAGTTTTGACAAACATGCTTACAAATAGCATATTCAATATTTAGTGACAAAGGCAATGATATATGCCAGGAATTAATTTTTACTTACCAAAATATCATTTTCCCAAAACTATGTTACAAATTACTGTATCCATTTAATACATGAGGAGACAAAATTCAGAGAACATGAATAATTTACTCATAGAGAAAAATGCAGAAATAACTCAAAGAAATTATATAGAAATTTGTATTACTCCACATCCCCAAAACCACCCCCCCCCCATTTAACTGGGTTTTGTCTTAGAAGTAGAAATATTTTATTATCATTTTATAAATCTACAAGTAAGCAGTATGTTTCTATCTCAGGACAAACAGTTTGGACCAAATGTCCTTAGTCAATATAGATGGAGATGACAGGAAATCAAGGATTTGAATCCAAATTGCCTCATCCTTTGGATGGATTTTTATGGACTATGTTTTTCATTTTTATAAATACAGCATGGAACCTTATAAACATTAACAAAGAAAAGTCTTAAATAATATATGATTAGCATTTATTGTTGTATGATATCACCTACTTTTAGCTAATTTTAAATGTCATAATATTTAAAAAAGAGAACCTGGTGATGATCAAATGTAGAACTTTTACATTTAATGCTAAATTTAAAGAAAGTAAAAGATGTTACAACAAATGATGTTAAAAAATAAATAAAACATATTCCTTACAAACAAACAGTCCCCAAAGCAGAATATTTGTTCTCATTAGGGTGCTAATCAAGTCAAGATAGGGAACTAGGAACCATGTCAGAAGGACTAAACATCCCACAGTTAGCATGTCAGAAAACAGGCCACAAAGAGAAATGCTGATATGGGCTGCAGAGATGGCTTAGCCTAAGCCTAAGGATCCAGGTTCAATCTCCAGGTCCCATGTAAGACAAATGCACATAGTGGCACATGTGTCTGGAGTTCATTTGCAGTGGCTAGAGGCCCTGTCATGCCCATTCACACACACACTCTCTCCCTCTGACTGTATTAAATGAATAAAATAAATAACATAAATGCTGATAGCTAGATATCAAATATCTCAGAATACTTTAAGATCACTGAAGTAAAGCTTCCTCATAGGATTTCTTCTTGTCAGTAATGCATTTTATCTGCTCTCTAGAAAAATAGTCTCATTGTTAATACTAATTATTACCTAAATGTACACAATCCTTATTTTTGTCTAAGACATGACATAATGTGGATATTATAGGCTCCAAGAATGAATTCCTAAGGATTATCAGTGTCCAATATATTTTCAGAAAGGATTATGATACAAAATAATATTGAAAGTAATTTTTATGTTGGAAAAAGTTAAGGGCTGGAGAAATGACTCAGTGGTGAAAAGCACTTGCTTGCAAAGCTTAGTGGTCTGGATTCAACTCTCCAGTACCCTCATAAAGCCAAATGCACATAGTGGCACATGTGTCTGGAGTATGCTTGCACTGGTAGGAATTCTTGATATGCCCATACTCATTCTGTCTATGTGTACCTCTTTCCCTCTGGCTCTTCCTTTCAAATAAATAACTAAATAAATGAATATGAGATTCCTTAAATATGACACCGAATTCTGCAAGTGTCATTTTGAATGATGAATTACAAGCCATGTCTTCTTAGAAGCATCTAAACAGAGTTTTATATACCCAGTTTGGATAATTATAATTATTTTTATGTATTTATCTTAACCTTTAAAAAGTTACAAAATTGATTAATGTTCATTGAAATAAAAACAGATTGTTCAAGGAAAAGAAACTCTTAATCAGTAATCCTATGATCAAAGAAGTTTGTTAAATTTTCATGTGGAAACTTCATGTCCCTTAATATTGAACTAACATATCCTTCAATGTATAGATGCACATACTAGACTCAAAAATAGGGCATAAAATATTTGAACATTGCTCTTTCTTTCAGTAACATACAGTCCGTCTTAAGTGCCATCATGAATCATAAATTATTAATTGCTCTACAACTGCTCATACCATAGACAAACTGTAATGTATTTAACTATTCTTCTATCTTTGAAATTTCCAGTTCTCTTCAATGTTTTGTGAGAAGTATACAGCATATTCATCTATTTTCTTATCTGTGTGCTCATATTCAACCATTTCTTTTTTATAATGTGTTACAATTAGATTGAGAAAATGAAACCAACATTTTTAAAGACTTTGAAGCTTTTATTCTCAAATGATCCCTTTTAAAATAGACTCAAGCAGTAAGACAGAACAAAGGGAGGACAAAACCCAGGCTCAGCATATTTAAAGTTTACCTGATTCCTGTGCTTCCTATAGAAGAGGTGTCTTGGCCCTTCTACTTTATGTAAGAATCAAGTTCTCGCCTGGTAATTGACACAATGAACCTTAAAGAAATGAAACTACTGGAAAGATCATGGAGCCCCTCCTCCAGAGCTTAGACACATGGAAATACTCCATGTGTGACTGATAGAACCACTCTTAATGAATCCCTGGAGATGTTCCCCAAGCCTCCACGCACTCCCCACTTTATGCTCTTTTAGGTCGTCAAGGAACTGCCAATTTATTTTGAATGTTAAACATAGTGAATGTTTTGTTACCTCTCTCCCCCACTGCTTTCAGAGCTATACTTCAATGAAGAAGGCAAGAAAAGCTTCCAGAATGGCCTCTGCCCTCTTGCTTCATTTTGAGAAGACGAGAAGACTTGTGTATAAGTGCACTGTGTCATCCATGATTATGGTGCAATCACCCCTGAGGTTTGAGTGTGTACTTGTGGGCAAGCTTGGCTTCCACTGTCTATAAATGTCCTTCCAAATAGTTTTCTGGGGGATTATTTTAAGTAAATTTAAAGCAAATACTTTTACATGTTTCTGATATTCACTTACCTCATTTCTCACCACTCATTATCATCACTAAACTCTCAAGAAATATAGCCATTTTTTCCCACAGACACTAAGCTGTGAAAAGATAACTATGTTGAGAACTTTCTGTTTTCCTGGTAAAATGAACCAAACATCACTATTTGTTTTCTTAATCCACTTTTAAATAGCCATCTTTGATTTATTTGAACACTTTAATTTCCTTTTCCTGAGCGTTTATAAGCCATGCATATTTTAAAGTCTTTGCTTTTATTTTAAAGTTATTTGCCATTCAGCCATTCACTGTATTCATGATTTCTATGTTTCTTTCTCTGGAAAGGAAGAGTTTCAGAACTGCATACTCCTTATAGATCTAAATATTAATTTTTAGAGGTATCTATCTGTCTTTTCCAATTATGATAAAGGAGTATCAACAATGACAAAAAGAAAGACTTAGAGGCTGACTAGATAGCTCAGCCAATTAAAGGTGCTTGCTCATGAAGCCTGATGGGCTCTCTTCAATACCTCAGCACCCATGAAAACAGGACCCAAAAATTGACACATGCATCTGGTGCTCATTTGCAATGGCAAGAGACTCCAGCATACACACACACAAAGATAATAATAATAATAATAAATGAATAAAAAAACTTTAAAAGAAGACTTAACATTACAGGATTTTTACTGGACAAATTTCAAGAAGTTTGTCTATTACATTTTTACTATCACTCTTATGTTAGCTTAACATTTTGCATAATAAGTATTCCAACAATGAGCTGTTGGTATTAATAGGAATATATTTCAAGACTTCTTTTCCAAATGCATCAAATTTAGGAGAAATGTTTAACTTTAGTTGAACACATTAGCATAATTCATTCCTATCCTATTAATACCACAATAGAAAATAACATAAAATTGTCATGTTTAGTGCATCAGATATATGAGATGGTAAACTACTTTCTATTTTTCTTTGTCAATATGCATAATGTCTTTAATGTCTTTGATCTTACTAGTTTAGAAATATTTTGCATAAAGGTTAAGTAAGGTTCCTTAGGTTACACTCCTATGCATTATTGAAAACAAAGATTTGTGGATCCAAGAAAGTACTATATGTGACAATGAGAGCACCCAGTTCCTGACAACCTGCTAATTTACTCAGTTATGCTCCAGAACAAATCCTGGCTTTGACTTGAATAGTTTTCCCACAGCAAAAAAACAAAAGGCTAAATGGGAACATGGAAAGAGTCTGACTCTGAATAGATGAACTTGGGAAACAGTGCCACACAGCTACCCATCATTAACAAGCAAACATAAGAAAACATACTGGAAATTATTTTTTAAAAGTGCCTTATATTTTGATAACTATACAAAAGCAATCAGGCCACCATTACAGGAAGAAAACACAGGTATTGAAATAGAGACCTGATTTCATCAAGTAACAGATGCTTGACTAATTCAAGATACCACCACGTATGTGAAAACAGTAGGCTATAAAGTCACCCCATGATGTGTCAAAGCTTGGAATCTGTAAGAGATGCAGCTCAGTGAATTGTTAGCTTAATTGTGTGAACTGCTGTTGCTATTATAACTTGAATTTCAAACTTTATTTGATTTCTTTATTGCACTACCAGCCATAGCTTAAAGTATACTAATTATAGTTATCATTTAAAAATACTACACACTAAAAAAATAACAAATCTAACTCTGAAACATGCAACTGAAAGGGCAACTATAAATTATAAAAGAAATTAACATGGTGCTTGCTCTAAATCTCCTGTTGTGGCAGGGGGGAAATGTGATTTCTTTCCTTTTTTTTTTTTCTTTCCAGATCCTTTCTCATTACTTTCATGTTTTTGGCAATACAAAAGGTGATTTCATAAATATGTTAATCTAGGTAATTGTTTCAGACTAATCTGATCTCAATTAAATTGCTTAGCAGGGATGTACTACATGGAAACCACTGTCAGTAGGTGTAAAACTAGCTTATCAACAAAGAAAACCCTATATAATAGATGTCAAAGGGGTTAGTGGGTGTAAAACCATAGGCTATCAAGAAAGAGAACTTCATATAATAGAGGTTAAGGGGTTGGAGCAAGATGTAAAAAAAGGGAAATGTGTAACACCAATAATCTGCAACCAGAAAGTGCTTACTATATATATGTGAACTCATGGATTAAATATCAACGAGGATGCTAACAGAAAGGTGAACTCTGAAAAGTTAAGACTTGTCCCTCCCCAGGAAAATGGTTTTCCCATACATGTGTTTTTTGAATTATATTTGTCTTTTTGTTAATGTCTCCGGGTATCCCCCTGAGCTTCCTTTGACAATAGGTTAATTGCATCTCTTTCAGCAAATAATTTTCAGATTCATTTGGTGTCCAGCCAGGCTCTTCACATACAAAGGTAATACCAGACAAACAGGTATCCATTCTTCTATCAGGCTGCACTGAGACAAAACCAAGAATGGTAAATATGCAATTGAATTTCTTGGCAATCAGTACAACACAGAGATACTCTGCTGTGAATCATGGGCAAATTGAGGTCATGATTTTAGTTGATGGTAGGGTTGTAACTTGAGGGAATATACAAGGAGATCATAATTTGGCTGTGTTAGTCTTCACATCTGCAGGCTGTTTGTGTCGGTGGCCTTTTCTCTGTTTGCTGTCTCCTTTTGGATATAGCTTATCCTCTATTTCTTTAGGAGAACTCCCTGCTGAGTGCAACCAGAACCATCTGAGCTTTCTATCTCTGGATTATAGCACTTTGGCAAACCATTGGCATATAAATGAAATGAATAGAGTAGGGGGCACTGGCAGGCTGAACTGTATTTGCCTCGCCTACATGTATTGGCTAGTTCAAACTGAGCTTACTAAAACATAAAAGTTTGAGGTAAAATACAAACAATACTATACATCCGTTTGCCACATTTGATGGAAACATATTCTGAATAAAATAGTCTCAGGACCTTGTGGGGGATAGCAGAAAGCTCTGACCCTGAATAATTCATTTTTTAACTAATTTCCCATGCAAGCACATACATGTCTTTGTGTATGTGTGTGTGTGTGTGTGTGTGTGTGTGTGTGTGTCTTTAAGTGTGTCTCCCCACTGCAACTGAACTCCAGACACAGGTGGTACTTGTTGCATCCGGCTTTTTGTGGATATTGGGGAATCAAACTCAGGCAAGCAGGCTTTTCACTAAAGCTTCTTTAACCACTGAGACATCTCCCTAGTCTTCAGTTATTTTATAACAATTCTCTCTCTCTCTCTCTCTCTCTCTCTCTCTCTCTCTCTCTCTCTGCCACACACACCCGCACATACACACATTCTTCCTATCACCTAACACTGACAATACCACAGAGAATTTTCAGTACATGTAATTACAGACACATATTTACTTCACAAGTATGGTTTCATAGCATGTTCATAATTTGAGCAGCTCAAACCATATTCCATTTCTTTGATTCCAGTTAATGGGTTCAGTCTGTATCTTCTACTCTTATTCTGTTAATTGGGATTGCTGGAAATAGCTACTCTGTAAACATAGTCTCCAATATCAATAAAACTGCACAGGAAAGATCCATCAGCCATTCTATGATCCCTACACACAAAATCTTAGAAATC
Source organism: Dipus sagitta (assembly GCA_036346955.1). Classification (NCBI taxonomy): domain Eukaryota; kingdom Metazoa; phylum Chordata; class Mammalia; order Rodentia; family Dipodidae; genus Dipus; species Dipus sagitta. The sequence goes on from CM070772.1 coordinate 115,360,805, forward strand.
ACCTTTGCCATTTTTAGCCACTGAAAATTTGACCTGTGTTCATAGCATAAACAAGTCAACTCAGATAGTAATAAAAAATAAAAGATATGAATAAAGTATATTTTGGGCTTAAATACAAAAAACAAATAGCTAAAAACATGACTTAACCTAGATTTATAAGCTTAAGTGCAAATTTGTCAAAAATATAATAAACCTAAACTTGATAACTAAAGTAAAAGCTCATAAACTATATTTCTAAAAAAAAATGTGTACAGGAGTTGGCTCACTGGTTAAAGGTGCTTGTTTGGGATTAGTACAAAGCCACACACATAAGACCAATGCAAAAAGGAGCACCAGCATCTGACATTTGTTTGCAGTAGAATGAGGCCTTAGCACACTCATATACATGCACACATTTACATACATACATACATACATACATACATACATATTAAATAAGTATATTCATGGTATCTATGGTGGTTTAAAGATAAATGTCTCCAACAATCTCAAGCGAATTTGATTAAGCTTCTTAGTTAGTCTCCAGCAGGTGGAACCATTGGGAGATGAAGCTTTGCTGTTAGATATGTATTGCTGGAGACTGAGCTTGGGGTTGAGCACTACTATGTGTCCACACGAGATTGCTATTCTCTTCCTGCTGCAGATGTATGATGAAGCAAACAAGCTTCCTTTGGCAAGATAAAACTTCTCCTCAAACCTGTAAACTGTAATAAACATTTTTCTTCCAAAATGCTTCTTTTGGTGTGTTCTCAAAGCAACAAGAAAGTAACTGCTACAGTATTTTTTGTGTAACAGATAAAAGTACCATTCCCAATCCTATCACATGAAAGTTATATGATGAGCAGTTTCATATACAGAGATTACAATAGAGCATATGAGAGATACCAGAATAGCTACATCCAACAGACTGTATGATCTATCAACCAGCTACTTTCTGTGGTTCATGCAAACACCTTCCTCAAATATCATCAGAGTGAATTGTCTTGAGGTCTCTTGTAAATGTGCTTTTAACAAATTTCTCTTCTGCCTTTAAAATATTTTCTCCTCTTTACCTCCACCTATTTAGTGAAGTATTTTCTTTAGCAGCAACTCTTCAGACAATTTTATTTCATTAGTTCTATGCTGCAAATGTGTAATAACATTTTCAAAGCCTGAATAATTTTATTAATATGACTGATGCATGAGTTTTTCATCCCAAATTCTATTCCTGGAAACTTATTTAGCATTGTCAATAACATTGATGTTTTCTGTGCATAAATTTAATGATGGTCAGGGAATGTTTACCCAAAGAACAGCACCCAGTATATAAGGTTATCTGCCATCCAAAATGGGAAGAAATCCACTCACCCATTTTTCCCTGAAATAGGCCATAAAACTTTACTTACCTCCCTCTGGAAATAGGTCATGAGAATGTCATTCCAGAGGGCAACTTTCCTATATTCACAGAAAAGGAATGCCACACAGGAAAGCCAAGTACACATCTGAACTAGTAGACTCTTCTATGTTCCCTTCCCTTCCCATTTATGGTCTTTAGGCCACACCTAGTTTGTCACATTGCTGGGGTCCAGCCCTGGCTTCAAGGAGGGTCCCCGAAGAGAGGTGTGAAAGGGAGCGGCACAATAACTACTTGAAGTCAAGTTCTGGTGCAAGCTGACAGGCTAATGCTGAAGGCAGCTGAGTTTCTCCATCTCTCCCTCTCTCTGCTTCTCTGTTTCTACATTTTTTCCTCTTTCTCTTTTTCTATTTTTTTTCTTTTTCTCTTTTTCTCTGTTCTCTGTTTTTCCCAGCTTCCATGCTTCTCTGCTGCCACAGCACTTAGCCTCAGTCTATTATTTTCTGATCACGTCATGCAAGAACAAACTTTAAGAAAGGTTCAGTTTCACAGAATTCATAGAAACTTTTTGTTATTCCATTTCATGAAACAATCCCATAATTATTCACCTCAACTAGTCATCAGGCCCCTATGATGATTAACTGTTTTTACATTTTCCCCATGTATGTGAGGTCAAGCACTTGTGATTTCCTGAACTTCTTTCAATTACTATATTAAAGGTGAAAAGCAAAACAACCACAAATGGGGATTCCCATCATTAATCATTGATCCACTAGATCCACTTATCTCTCAATCATTTACTTTGAATTTTCCTTTTCATGTCTCTCCAATACTTAGACTTTGGTCCCCACAATTAAACTCTTTCTGACTTCAGTTGTTTTTCTGTAAGGATCCTTAGTAAAGAGTCATAGTTTGCTGCAATAGCCACCATTCAGAAAAATTAGCCATAGAACAATTTTTAGATTGTTCCAGGAGGTCCATTGTTTCCTCCTAAGTGTACTGTATTCCATGCCTGACGTTCTTTAAGGCCTTTAAGGAAAACAATTATCTCTGACCCATTTTCTTGTTTTTCCAATTCTATGCCAGAGCATCTTTCAGATACATTGACCAACACTTCACTAACACCAATTTTTACTAGAAAAGTAAACTTAGAGATTGGGACAGCAAGTGAAAGACAGAGAAAGACAAACATTATACAGAAAGTCATAGATATCTGTAGCTTAGAGAGCCAAACATTTTTTCTATAGAGGGGCCACACTGGACTTCAAGGAAGAGACAGCTGGGCTGGAACTGTGTCATGCAGCTCTTCAGCACTCGATTCCTCGTGATCCTGAAATGGCATGCTTGCCATCTCCAGCATCATGTGATGTTTCTGCAAAACTATTCATGTCTTGTCAAAATTGACATGAAATATACACCCATATTCTTGCTGATTTTCTTCTTTGTTTCTGAAGATATAAAACTGAGATGTATGTATAGGTTCTTTTTCCTGTTTCTCTTTTATCCCACTGATTTTTAATATTTAAGTTAGTATACAAAGTAACAACTGTCATTATGGCATTTGCAACCAAATATCACATTAAACTTTCTTCCTTTTTATCCAACTGCCCTCCACATCTCCCCTTCTCCTTTCTTCCTTGAAATATTCTGCCTTTCTACTTTTATGTCATTGTATTCTAGTGTCCTCTCCTCATGTCCTACCTGCACTAAAAGCCATCCTTGCACTTCCATAGGCACATTCTAATTTCATCACACACACACACACAGTCTTTTCTCATTGGCCTACCTTTTGTTACAAGGTCCTCTGCAGTGAAACCAAAAACATATTAGAAAAATAATCCATTCTTTCTCCCACAAAGCAATATATTGTAAATTAAATCACACAGAAGTTTGGGTTATTCCATGTCAATTTTCAAATAAAAACAAAATAAATGCAAAGTATGGGTTTTTTAATGTAAAAAAATATGAAAGATATGCTGTGGGAATTAAAATCACACACACACACACACACACACACACACACACACACACACACAAACACACACACAACATGTTGGAAGTTTAATCTCTAGTGCAGCAGTGTAGGGAGGTGAGACCTAATGAGAGGTGATTGGTCATGAGGACAGAATCTCTGTGAATGGACTATTATGATTATTGTAGAAGTAGGCTAGTTTTTTCAGTGAATAAATTATGAGACCACATCATGGACCCCAACTCCCAACTCATGTTTTACCTCTTGAATGCATCTGCTTGGCTGCTTGCTACTTAGGTCCGTTTATATCATTAGACTTCACAGCCTCCCAAGCCAAGCAAGAGCTGAATAAACTTCCCTTGTTCATGGTTTATTTCATCTGTTATAGTCTCTTATAGCAAGAAAACAGACTAAGAAACATGCATAAAGGTCAGTTAAATAATAAAATGACTCAATGTTCCAACAAATGGAAAGAAATTAAGAAGTTTTTAAATAAAACACTAATAAAATTTATTTTAAATAAAACATTTTTAGAGTTATATTTTTCTACTAAATGAAATAAGTAGAGCAGAATTTCTGCTATGAAACCACAAAACTCTTTGGTGGACACATCCAATTATTTTTTCTTTTATAACTCATTGCAAAGCAAAGTTTAAATATTTATTTCACTCAAACATTCACATGTGCAGAAATGCATTTATGAGCATAATGATGGGGTTGAGATTAGAACTTCTGTTTTAGGTTGCAATTTAGCCAGTAAAAGCAGGCATGGTGGAAAGACAAATTCACTCTCTTATCTCAGATGGGACTCGGAGTCATCATGTACTTCCTTCTGATATTTAAAAAATAAGTATGAGTTTCTTAGATGTAAATAAATCATAGACACGGAAGTTGTTTCATGTCTTTTTGTTCCCATTTCCTGAAGTTGAGGAGGGACAGACAATCACTTGGATTTATAAACTTAATGAAAGAAGCAGTAGGGTTGTAATTGTTTTCATTGAGGGCAATATCTCTGGGAGGAACTTAACCTGAAATGCAAGCCAATGGTCTTACACCAGAGTCCTTGCTCTTTCTGCCCTCCCAGTTAACTCTTCCTCCAGGAGTTTCTCTCAGGGAACAGCAAGAAGTAATGGTGGGCAGTTCTAGAGCTCATGGACTTTATGCCCATTTGCCTTTGGAGAGGGGTTTCTGATTGAACATAAATTATATCAGTTCTTTAGAGCCAATCAAATGATGGACATCTGGGTTGATTCCAGCTCTTAGCTATTATGAATTGAGCCACTATAAACATGGTTTAGCAAATCTCTCTGGACTGTGATTTAAAGGTTTTAGGTTACATGCCCAGTAAGGGAATAACTGGGTCTGTTGGTAACTCTACAGTCAGCTTTTTTAGGAGTCTCCTTATTGCTTTCCAAAGTGGTTGTACCATCTTACATTCCCACCAACAGTGGATGAGTGTTCCTAATTCTCTACATCCTCACCAGCATTTATTCTCATTTGATTTTTTGACGTTTGCTATCCTTACTGGGGTAAGGTGGAATCTCATAATGGTTTTAATTTGCAGTTCCCTGATGATTAGGGACGATGAACCTTTTCTTAAGTGTGTGTTTGCCATTTGTATTTCTTCCTCTGTGAACTGCCTGTCCAGCTCTTTGCCCCATTTTGTGAGTGGGTTGTTTGACTTTTTATTGCTTAGGTTTTTGAGTTCTTTGTAGATTCTAGAGATTAGGCCTCTGTTAGTTGGATAATCTGCAAATATTTTCTCCCATTCTGTGGGCAATCTATCGGCTTTGCTTATTGTATGCTTGTCTGTAACGAAACTCTTCAGCTTCACGTGATCCCATTGGTTGAGTGATTTTTTAAGATTGTGAGCTACTGAGGTTTTGTTCAGGAAGTCTTTTTCCATTCCTATATCATGGAAAGTTCTTCCTATATTTTCTTCCAGTAGTAGCTGATTTTGTGGTCTTATATTGAGGTCTTTGATACATATGGACTTGAGTGTAGTGCATGGCGAGATGTGTGGATCAAGTTTCAATTTCTTGCAAATGGTTGTCCAGTTTGAGTTTCATTTGTATCATTTGTAGCATTGTAGTGCATTTTTAAAGTAAAGTGGGACAGCAGATTATAAATTGTTTTTCCTACATCCATTATTTAAATGTGTGTTGTCTTAAGTAATACCCTGTACTTAGAAGCATGCATTAGAAGGAAAAAACAGTGCTATAATATAATAATGAATGTTTTTCCACAATTCCTTCATCTATGAAGCACTGATTTTGAGTGGCAATTAGCAAAGTTTTCAAAGAAATCAAGTCAGAGAGACTGGGGTGATGAGAGACAGAGAGGAGGAGGAGAGAAAGAGAGACAGAGAGGAGGTGAAGGAAAGAAGGAAAGGAATGAGGAGGGCTTGCTTGTTATATGAACATTCTTATCTCCATACTGTTTCCATCTCAGCAACAAAACTAAAATTATAGTCCTAACATATTGGACAATTTGATACCAAAGAAAATGTCTTAGTATATGGAAAGAACAGAAAAAAAAAAAAAACATCCCCAGGCTTTATTATTGGAAAGTAGTAAAAATGCTTTAAAATATAGGGGGAAAAAAAAAACAAAAAACTCTTTTCTGGTCACTTATCAAAGATCACAAATTTGTCATTTCTAGCATAACAAAGCAACAAGAGAAAAGTGAGCTGAATATAACATTATCCTTCTGTTTATTGAACTTTCGCTACATTCTTCTCAAGAAGGAAAATCTAGAATCTGATTGATATAATTATGTTGCATACAAGCAGCAACATGCAATCAAGAAACAGACACAAAGTATAAAAGTGTTTTCTCTTAATTTGATAAATGGAACACATTTGATATTTATAAATATGTGCATATGTGACACATGTTCCCAATTTAAATAACACAATTATTTATATTTAAATACTCAGATTAATTTATTAATCTGATTAATGGACATAATTTGAATTAAATGATCTTCCTAACCTTTTTTCTTGCACATTATTTACACATTGGCTTTGCAGGGTATGACAGGAAATATATGTGACTATTATAATTACCATTAAGTATGGTGATAATACAAATAATGGTATCATAATTTTGTGAATTTATATATATATACCTATCACCCTTAAATATTTCTTTTAAATGTCAGCTAATTTTTTATACTTTTTCTGTTTCTTAAGTATACTCTATGGAGATTATCCACATGTTAAAAGAAGGGTTGTTTGTTCTTCCTTTGTTCAAATCTATTTTAATATTTCAACTCTATACATTCGAACTGGAAAACATTATTATAGTATCTCCATACTCTTATCTGCCAAAATTAATATCTATACCTTGTCAATCTCTGTTCAGTCCTCTTCCTTTGTAAGAGCAATGGCATGCTAAGTTTTGTGATTTACAACCCTTATCTTATTTCATTAATTTTTGCATCTTCAATTTCAATTCCTGGCTGCCTCCCAACTCTGTCTGGCTAAATTGTTTTAAGATGACTATCGGATATCTAGGTACTCATTATTTCTGGGAGCTGTCTCCTACCTTTCAACCTTTACATGATATATACAGCTGTCAAAAACTTGGATATAATCCCAGGCTTTGAACTTTCTACTAAGAATCATATAGTAAGGCTGTCAAGGGAGAAATTTCTAGAGAAAGAGCTAAGACATGCTTACTAATGGTAGCAATCTTAATCAAACTGTGTGTTTTTATTAAAATTTTAACAAAAGCAAGGAGCATGATGCTTCTTTTCTAATAACAAAGAAAATAAGCTTATTCGTGAGCTATTAAAATATGCTACAGAAATTACTCATTCATTTAAAGTAAAATTCACATTACAAATAAGCATGAAGAACTGAAAATTATGAAAGGATCTTTGCATCTCTAAAAATATAGCAACACATATAAAATATGAACAAGTTATTTTCTTGATGATTTTTTAATTTGGTAAAGACAAGAAAAACTATATAACTATAAATTATTATTGCTTGGGTCTGGCTAACTTTATTAATAAGCTCAAATTTTAATTGGGTTTAGTTACCATAGTCCACATTTCAGACATCTAATAAATACCAATTCTCTTTTAAAGTGATTTAATTTTATTTTTAATTGCCTTATTGATCTCTAAATGCTTAAGTTATCTGAAATCTGGTAGACACTGAGTCTAACCTACAATTGAAAATTCATCCATTTTCAACCATTTTATCTGTCAAAAAGATTTTCTGATTAATTAACAAAATATATGTAAAAATAATAGAAAACCAAAATGACTGTTTTGAAACTATTTTTTTAAAGTTGTCATAATAAGTTGGATATATTTGAATTATTTTCTCTAATTAAAATAAGTTAAGTGCCAACAATAAATAAGAAAGAAGTCAGCTATCAGAGATGAAGTCATATCAAAGATGGGTTTCCAAGTGTATTATACCATTGCACAGAACTCACTCCACTTTCTTCACTTATCACTTTCTCATTTATTTGAAAGTATCACTCATGTCATCCAAATCCATATCATATGATTGTGCAGTTAAAAGGCATGACAGACCTAGTTTCCTAATTCTCTATGCTATCATTAAAAATAAAAGTCCAAAAATGCAACTTCCTTAATTTGGTGCATTCAAACCAGAGCTAAATCCATTTCTGATTTCAGTGCTCTTCTATAAGAACTCCAAGTATACAAGGTAGAAACTACAATAAAGATTCCATACTCAAGCACTCATCTAGAACAAAGCTAATTTCACAGCTGGAAAAAATTTGTCCATCTTTATCATTATGTGATAGAAACATACATTAAATATGATATTATTTTAAAATGTATTCATTAAGAGAAGTGCTTACTGAGCAGTTTGGTGAGCATCCTATATACATTTAGCCAGACACTAGCAGACATACCCATATATTAATGCTACTCTCACTTTTAGTTAGAGAACCTTCTCTTTTCAGATGACAGTAACCTTGGGATGACTCAGAAGGCACCATGGTGCTGAGAAGTGACAGAGGAGTGTTCAGCACTGAAATATCTCGATCACACCTTCCATGGCTCAGGGTCCATTGCCGAAGAGGTGGTGGAAAGAATGTAAGAGCCAAAGGAAGGGTAGGACTCCTTACAACGTGCACATCCAGATACAAAATGTCCTGGATATCCATAACCTCACAGTGCCTGACACTTCCTACACAAGACCATCATAATAGGAGGAAAACATCATGGCATCAAAATAAAAGAGAGACTGATTAAGAGGGGGAGGGAATATGATGGAAAGTATAGTTTCAAAGGAGAAAGTGGGAGGGGGCGGGAGGGAATTACCGTGGGAGATTGTTTACAATTATGGAAGTTGTCAATAAAAAATAAAATAAAGTATTCATATATGTATATTCATATACGTATATATGGCATTAATGAACCTTTTCCAATCAACTCACACTGCAGTCATTTTATTTCAACATAAATTACAAGTATCATCATATATATCTTCCTATAATACTCTGTTTCAAGAGACAAATATTTGAGTTAGGTAATTAATTTCCTCAGAAAGCACCTTTGGAGTTGATTCTTTATAACAAAAAATGTCAACCTGTGAGTAATTGAATAATGCTGCCATATAAATTGCTCATTCTCCTCTTCTTTCAGTCGATGTGTGTTTTGTGCCCAACTGTCTGTCATTATTGCTAGATCTTATAAAATAATAGAAACTATCACTGAGAGAAAGGATAGTGGTGGGAGGTTTACATATTAATCAAGTGACTAGAGGAATGATGATTTTCAAGCAATGACAAATTCAATGTGGATTAAGTATAATGTGCTAAAAGTTATCTTTAGATTTGACCTTGCCTTGAGACTTACAAACGCTTACCTAAGAGAACATGGTTAAACTGGCATCTGTAAAATGGGTATAAGAGGCACTTTCAGGCAGCAAAGGTTGCCACTGAAGCTGAAGCATGAGCTTCAAGAAATTCACATGTGTAAAAGCACTGGGCTTGGAAGGGGAGAGCCATGTTACAGTTCCCCTGAGCAAAAACATGGAATATGAAGTTGCAGACATAGGCAGGTGCTCGGTCCTGCCTAGCCACAAAGGGAAGTAAGGAGGTGGTTTGAATGTAAATGACCTCCAAAGCCTCATGTTGTTGCTGCTGTTTATTGTTGTTATTGTTATTATTCCCCAGCTGGTAGAACCTATGGGAGATAGAGCCTTGCTGTGGCGGGATGTCACTGGGCAGGTGTTTGTGGAAGGTGCCTGAGATTCACTAGTCCAGCCTTTCTAGTATTCTCTAGCTATCTTAGTCTTCTTATTTTCTCCTATAGCTACTATGGCACAATGTGATGGTAAGTCTCTGCTCTGCCATGCCTTTGAGACTATAAATCAAAATAAAGCCTTTCCTTCCATATGCTGCTTTTGGTGGGGTATTTAGTCCCAACAACAAGAAGGTAACTGCTTCAGGGAATGGTAAAGGTTTTCCCTATCTGCAGTGAGAGAAAATAGGGAGCTGCAAGGGTTTTTCAGTAGAAATTATAATGGCATGATTTCTTTTGTGAGACACTCAGCTGAACAGAGTAGCAAATTGGAGAAGAGACACAATAGGTATAAATATATCACTTGAACGAACTGTACCAATATATAAAGAAAATGTCTACACTTTCAGTTAGGTATTAACAGAAGAAATGATATGGAGTAGACAAAGTTGAGATACAGGTTTACATGATGAATTAGACATTGGAGATGAAGTAAAGGAGAAGGATGAAGGATTGAATTGAAGTTTTGAACTTCTAGATGAAATGCAGCCCTTTCATTTAAGTTAAAAATCAAAGATCAATCACACCAAATAAAAACAAAAATAAAAGAAACAAGATAGATGGGAATAGTAAACATAATGGGTTTTATTTATACAATTTCCAGATAAGGACAAATGAGTATTTTCTCTCCCTGCTACCTTGTTTTTTCTATTATAATCATTGGAAGTACTAAATGTTTATACTGACTGATGGTATTTAAGATGTTTTTCTACAGAAAAATGAAGGAAGACCCAGAGTATTTTAATAACCTTGTCATCTAGATACAATGCCTTTAAAATATTACAGAGATGTTAATGTACACACCCTTTGTGAGTTCATAATATTTGTATTGTTTCTGGGCATCACTGAAAGGACAGCATACAGTACCTCTGGAAGAAAAGGCAGGGGTATCCCTGGACATCAGTCCATTTTATTTCCAATGAAATTCATAAGGCAATGGTCCATATTATAGCTTTCATAATATGAAAATACTAGCAAGCTACAAAACAATCCCCACATATTTATCCTTAGACTCTGAAATATCCTGAGAGCAGGTATACCATGTATACAGAATAACTGTGGCCCATTTTATATGAAAATTTATCCTGCATGCTAACTATTGGTACTATTTATAGATGCCATTAAATGTAATAGTTATTTTTTTAATCAAGTATTATCTATGGAGAAACTTTACTTCTAAAGTAACCATAGAGGAAATTGTGATAATTAGCTGCTTTCTTTGGAACATTCAGAATTATACAGTAAGTATACAGTTGAAGAGAACATAAGAGACAAAATCAGAATTTGAACCTCATGGTTTGGTTCCATAAGTGACATCCGTATTCCTATGGTAAGTAAGTTCTAAGTTTTGAGCTAATTCCAGTGATCACAGCAGGGCAATAAGTGATAAAATGCTGTCTATATCTTAAGTCTAATTTTGATGAATTTTAATTAACATTTGTGAGAGTAAATCAAGATTTTTCTAATGCTTTAATCAGAATTACCATCACATCTAACAATATGTAATTATATACACTTGTAATTTTCTTACACTGACCAATCACTGTTATGTGTTGAATGTCTTTCCAGTTATAATTATTGAAAGAAATAACTATTTGAACTTCTCAAAAGCAAAACTTTTTCTTGGCACTTAAATGCTTTGAATGAACCAAAGTTGACATTCAAGCACTTTTTAGAGAAAAAGGAAAAAAAAAAAAAAAACAAAAGAAAAAATGCTTGAAACACACTGAGTCAATCTCAGAATAAGTATATTCTTTCTTTCCATTTTCATCTTCATTAGATAAAAGGTTTAAGAAGGTCAAATCGAGGAGGGTACTGTCCAACACATGATAGTAGAATCCCTTAAGAAAGAACCTACGACATCTTTTTTAAAGGTCAAATGAGCTATTATATTTTTACTTAGTTTTGATTTAGAGGTAGAATAAAATCAGATAAGATGGTCAAAAGCCAAAGTAAAAGTAAAGAGCCTCAGTAGTGAAACAAAAGTGGTAAGCTGGGGCTAGAGAGATGGCTTAGCAGTTAAGCGCTTGCCTGTGAAGCCAAAGGACCCCGGTTCAAGGCTCAATTCCCCAGGACCCACATTAGCCAGATGCAGAAGGGGGCACACGCATCTGGAGTTCGTTTGCAGTGGCTGGAGGCCCTGGCACACCCATTCTCTCTCTCTCTATCTGCCTCCTTCTCTTTCTGTCTCTCGTTCTCAAATAAATGAACAAAAATAATTTTAAAAAAAGGTGGTAAACTGAATCTGGGTATAGGATTTAAGGTAGAAGAAACTTAGCTGGAAGATGGGAAATTAAAAAAAAAAGAAAAAAAATACAATCACAACAAACACCTATCTACTAATGTATAAACATTCCAATTAATTGTGCTTATGGAAAATATTTTAAAATTTTTGTTTATTTATTTATTTATTTATTTATTTGAGAGAGACAGACAGAGAGAGAAAGAGAGAGAGTGAAACACACACACACACACACACACAGAGAGAGAGAGAGAGAGAGAGAGAGAGAGAGAAAGAATGGGCATGCCAGGGCCTCTAGCTGCTGCAAACGAACTCCAGACATGTGCACCCCCTTGTGCATCTGGCTAACATAGGTCCTGGGGAATCAAGCCTCAAACTAGGGTCCTTAGGCTTCACAGGCAAGCGCTTAACCACTAATCCATCTCTCCAGCTAGAAAAAATTTTAAATATGTTATAAATATCAGATTATTTCATAGAATCCTTACAAGATTAACAAATTCAAATTTTCACCAGACAAGGTAACTTGCTAATGTTATATCATCAAATCATCTCAATGTTTCTGAACATAATTATAAATTAACCTGCTAGTTACCCAATTTTGCAATGTTTGTGTGATTTACTGCATAGATGATACTTTTTTTAGAGAAGTATGTAATAGAATGTTCAAACATTTCATCACATATCTAATATTGTCCAAAGGGAAATGCTACTTTAAGACCATGCTCTTCCCTTTTAGCAACAAAGTACTGTATACTGAAATGCATAGCTTGTTCTCAACTATTAATTGCCTATGTTATTGCATTGTATGAGTGCAGTCATAGGAAGCAATGTTATCAAACTGTAGTCCAAGATGTAGTAAATGTTCATGATATGGAAACTCATCATTACCTGATTTTCCAAATTTAATTCACCAGAAACCTAACAGGAATGATTGTCACTACTAATTTTTACATATGGAGAAAATGAATTTTTAAAAGCCCAAGAAAATCTAACATTGGGAATAATATGAAAACACACAATGGATGGCTTGGATTTTGTTTTAATGTTTTGTCTCAATAAAGAAATTTGTAAAACAAACAAGGCTAATAGAGATGCGCATATGTCCAGAAACACACACTACGTGTGAAGACTCAGAGAAGGCAAGACATTTATGAATACAAAACCAAACCAGCCGGAGAGTAAATACAGACTTTAAAATCTTCTCAAAGATTTACAGAAATAGGAAATGCTATTTTCCCCTTTTCTCATTTATAGAAATTAACAGCTTTAATTTCAACCTGAAATGTATTTTTCTTGACTAGGCTATGAGACAGTATAATTTTCAAGCACATTATGAAAGTCTCATGTCCTAAAATATGAACACATAACTGCTGTCCCCTTGCATTAGTAATACAGGAGTTGGTCTTACATGGCTATCCTAGGGAGTGTAAAATGAATACATATTCATATATCCTCTATTTACTAATTTATAAGGCAGACATTGAATATTTAATATCTGTGTGAATTAATAGAAAAGCCATAATGCCAACAAAATAGATAGGCTATGCTTGAGCTACTCTTCCTGAGCCTGTCCTCCTCACAGCTATCTAGCTGATGAGGACAGAAATTTGAAAGGACTTGTACTTTCTTCAGGTCAAGGATCTCCAACAAAATGCTTTTGCCCTATGTCCACAATTTTCATGACCTTGTATTACTGAAATGTTGGATTACTTGACAGGGAACCAGTGCAAAGCTGGTACAGTATCTTAAATTCAAATGTCATTTGAATGTATACTGAGATAAATTTTCATATAAAGTTTAGATGCTTTGCCAACTTTAGTTATAATTCCTCTTCATTTCATCTCTAATTGGGTCTGCTGGATTGAGGGAAAGGGCACGGACATTCACAGAGAATTTCTAGCTCACAGGAAATGGGACAACTACCTTGGTTAAAGTTGCAGGGACAAATACAGAAGAGAAGACATATGTTCGATACCATTTTCAGTAAAGACATGAAGATTTACACCAAAGCTGGATGAATGTAGCCGAATAATTTACTTCATGCCTCAGTGTGGCATCTGGGTACCCGCAGATTTCCATTCCAGACCATAGATTTATATAACATATTTGAATCTCAGAAGAATCCTCCCTGTGATTCATCTCCTCCTCAGAGGCTCTGCAGAAAACTAAATTCCCTTCCCCTTGCTGCAGAAAAATTTTAATCAACAATAACACCACAGTACAGAGATGATTGCTTTCAGCTGCATGGGCATATGCAGGTACACTCACGTCTAACTCGCTAATTGAATAAGTCTATAAATTATCTATGAATCATAAATAGACTTCCTACAAAAGTAGGAAATGGCATGCTTGTATTAGCTTTCTAATTCTCCTCTCTCCCGTATTTCTACATTTTTTTTCTTTACATCCCAGCAGCACTTACTATTACTATCACACTAGGATTCCCTCGTTACTTTTTCTCTCCATGCTTTTAGAAATCAATTTATCTGTTCTTTTATAATTTCACTTTTAAATTCAGAACTTCTGTTAAGGTTTTCTATTTACTTTAAAAATCACTGATAAGAAAATATTTTCTGAGTATTCAAGAGTTAAGAAATTCGCATAAAATTATTTTGTGTGTTCTCCTTCAATTGTGTGCCTTCAGCCTATTTTTGGCCCTAGGTTTCTTAAGATGTAAGGAAAGGAACTTTCATGGAGACTCTACCTACATTTTTATCACATGGTCAGTTTCCTTTTGGTGTTTTGAGATTCTCTCTTAAAAATGGTCAGTCTTGTATGAAATCCAGGACTCATATGAATTACTTTTGATGGTAAAACATGAAGGGATTGATTTGAGGTACTATCTCAAGGCATTATATGTTTAATTATAAATTTATATATTAATCAGGTATATTTTCTTCATCTTGAAAGTCAATATCTGTAGACATTCTTTCAGGAGAGGTTAAAGTGAAAGAGTGAGTAGAGACTGCTTTCCTTTGCTTGTTTGCTACTAAGATTTCATCTTAACTTTTGCCTTGTAGATTATTATGATCTGAAATGAAACATTTATAGTGCTTCTTCCATTTATTTCTTATAGGTAATAATTTACATACAATCACTGGTCATGAAGTCATAAAATGCAGAGATATCCATTACAAGGTTCAGGTTAGAAGAAAATATATATTTTACTTACAGTTATGACGGCCCACAAGAACAGGCTTCAAAGAGGAACACCAGCAAATGTATTACACGTGCTGTGGACAAAAGGGAGCTAGTGCCACAAATGGTAAGATAACAGTGAGACTGAAGGTCTTGGGTTAAGTTTGAATATATTGACAAAAAATTTTCAGAATGAATTGGGTGTTTAAGGTATGATAAGAAGATGTGACAGTTAAAATCTACTGTTAACTTGGTCACATTAGGAATCAAGTAAGGGACATGTCTCTTATGTAGAAATGTAAGTGCATTTCCAGGATTGATTGATAGAGGGAGGAAGAACTTCCTAAGAGTGGGCTGTCTTTCTATAAATAAAGAGGATCCAAGGGAATACAGGACCTTTGGCCTTGTTGTCCATGGTACTTATGTAATTTCATCTATTCTTGGTGTACGTTAGATGCCAGTTTCATCAGCCTTGCAATTTGTATTAAAGACCAGAGTTCTCCAGAAATCCTCCAGGCCTTCAGTACCAGATTAGGACCGCTGAGGCTTCTAGAGTATAGACTGAGCAGATCTCTGCCTCTCCAACCTGAAGACACCTATAGGTGGATTGCTAGTCATGTATCCTATAAGCTATTCTAATAATTCCTCTTTATACTACATGTTCATTGCAGGGAGTCTGTTTCTCTCCAAGACCCTGATGAATACAGAAGAATAAACTACATAATACTCCCCAAATTATTTTTGTATTGAGGCTATACATATACATTCATATATGTATCTCTATATGTATACACACACATATATATATATATATATGTATATATATATATAATTTTATTTATTCATTTGCATGTGTGTATGTGAGAATGAGGATTATATGGTCTCTTGCCACTTTAAATGAATTGCTGTCTAGCTTTATGTGGGTGACTGGGAAATTGAACCTGGGCTAATAGACTTTGCAGCTAAGTGCCTTTACTTGTGGAACCATTTCCCCAGTCCCCAGTATTTCTCTTGAGCTCCTGACCAAAACTTATGATACTTGGCACATTTATGTGGGATCTAGTGGGACTACAGTGCTGATTCTGTCCTCAGGCAATCTGCCTAGTAAAATACGACACTTTGGGGTAGTTGTGAGTGCCCAAGATTCCCCATATACTATGATCTTACTATGGGTATTAAATAGACTGAAGACTAGAGCTCTCTAGGAATCCTCCTTGCCTTGCAATATACATTCAATCTATATGTATTCAAATATATTCAGATAAAAGTCTCATATAGATAGTGTAAAAGTCCAAATCAAGGCAAGCAGGAGGCACACTGTCTTCAGTTATGTCCTCCAGACAATAGACAGTGGCATGGAGTTAGAAAGCATTAAGGAATAACTTCATTCATGCTGGAGAAGATAAAGGAGGACAGGAAATGGGGTAGGCAGGGAAAACCTGCACTCTGATGCTCTTGTGATATATGGTACCAGAAAGGTGGACACGCGCAGAATTGAGTAAGACATGCCCCAGACTGTGGTGGGCCTCGGAAGAAGTGTCCAGATGTGAGGCATAAGCGTGAAGATGGAAAACAGAAGGGTTCTCCTTTAGCAATGACTAGGTCCTAGCGCAGTATCAACATCATCTTCAGCTACAGCTACTCTGAAGTCTGGCTAAAGCACACATGCTACTTTGGGCACTGAAGGTGCCACTTCAAACCAGTCAGCTATATGCACTCTTTGGAGATGATAGGCAGCTTGTCTCTTTAAGATATAAATGAAAGAGGAGTTCTCACTCAATTTCCCTACATTCTTCTGTCCCACTGGACCAAGTTACGTATACTTATGTTTATAAATGGTATAAACAGATGAGTGTAAAGACATAGAGAAATCAAAATGGCAAAAAGAATGAGAAAATGAAGATTATTCAGTCAGAATAAGAAAAAAATATGAAGTCAAACATCTACATTCTGCATAGACAAAGTATATGATATCATCACTACAGAAATTCTGTTCTATTAAACAGCCTCTTTGAAGCCTTTTTTTTCTAAACATACCTTATATGGCTATATCACGTGTTGGTACCATCTTTTCCCTCCTTCTGGCCTCCACTCCACAAGAGGTCCTCTGCAGTGTGGTTGCTAGTATTTCCCATAGGGTTGTGAGTTATTCATTGTGGGACCAGCAGTCAGTTATTGGGGTGGGGGAAGACAGTGTCTTTGGATATAACACCCCAGCCTGTGACTCTTACAATCTTTCTTTCCCCTCTTCTGCAAAATTCCCTGATCCTTGGTGGGTGTGTTTTAAATCTACTTAAGTGATGTGCTCTTAGAAGCCTCTGAATTTCTGCTTTGGCAAGTGTTTAGTATCCTCAGCGTCTGTCCCCTTCACCTTGATGCTAATTTCCCCCCAGTTCCTCTGTGGTTTCTCCTGAGCCTTTACTGAGATGTGAGGGGTGGTTTGTTTCCTTAGGTCTTGCTACTTTCTCCAAAAGAGAAAGTGATTATCCAATGGAGAGACAAGTCAGCATAGGTTGAATTGGATAAGCTATATTAACTTAGGGAGAGCTTGATGGATGTAGCCCCATGTTTAGCCAAGGACTAGTGGGTGTTTGACATTGGAGAGCATAATCATTGTTGGAGCCTGTTTTTAACCTCTTTACTTGCAAAAGCATTGTGTTCCATTTACATTTTCATGAGTCTTAGATGGTAATAAATTCCTAATTCCTTGAAGAACTCATGGAAATTATACTAACACCACTTGAAAGAGGTGTAGGTCCTCTCAACTTTAAAAAAAATACATATTTAATTTGTATTTATTTATTTTAGAAGGGGGCATAGGTGTGCCAGGGCTCCCAGCTGTGGCAAATGAACTCCAACTGAATTCCAGATGCATATGCCACCTTGTCCTCCTGGTTTACTTGGGTCCTGGGGAACTGAACCCTGGTCCTTTGTCATTGCAGGTAAGTGCCTTAATCACTAATCCATCTCTCCAGCCCCTCTCTACTCTTAATAGTCATGTTACATAAGCTTTCTACATTCAGCCATTTCACTTTGGAAAAAGCTTGTCCATTACCACACCTAAGTGTTCTTTGTTTAAGAACTGAAAAATTGCATTTAGAGAAAGCTTTTAGTAGGTTGTCACTGAGTACCTAAAAGTACATTGGATAAAGTCATGAATTATGCCTCATGAGATTAAGAAGAAAAAAATGAGTGATGTCA
This sequence comes from Dipus sagitta, assembly GCA_036346955.1. NCBI lineage: Eukaryota > Metazoa > Chordata > Mammalia > Rodentia > Dipodidae > Dipus > Dipus sagitta. The sequence goes on from CM070772.1 coordinate 115,378,985, forward strand.
TTCTTTGTGCTCCCAGTGTTTCACAGGCTTGATTCCATTAGCTCAAGTGGCATTCCTGTAGGGTAAATGGGAGGGCAGAGCTTTTTCCTCATGATCATTATAAAGACAGCACAGTGACTGGATCATAGCTCTTGTGTAATCAAGGAACCTCACTAGAGCTATAAGTCTGGAATTATAGGTAAAGATATTAGTTTTTAACTAATTATGGATAAAGATATTAGTCTGAAAACATACTCAATGTATTTTGAGAAATGCTTAAATGAACAGCAAAGACCCATCCTGAATGTATGTGGTACCATGCTATGGGCTTGGGTCCTGGGTTGAATAAGAAGGAGAGAGTTAGTTGATTATGAATATCATCAATCCATAAATCCTGATTGGCTGGAATGTGACCATATACCACATGGTCTTGAGACCATTAATTCCCTTCCATGATGGACTGAAACCCCAAAATGTGAGCCAAAGTCATCCTTTGTCTCTGCTAAAGATTTTTCAACTACTTCACAGCAATGAGAAAAGTAACTAATACAGTTCTCAAAAGGTATAGCAACAAACAAACAATAATCTCTCCTCTATGTCAGGATGGTAGAAAAAAAATGATTATCCAGGAAAACAACACCAACAAGCAACAACAAAACAGAGTTGTCATTAACCTTACCAAGGAGACTCACATCATGAAATAATCTGTACCTTACCTGACAGGCTACTGAAGATATCATTTACAATACCACCCCACTTTATCTCTTTTCATGATAGAGACACAGAATTAGTAAGAGAAGAAAGCATCCTTTAAGCTTAGTAAAAACGGAAGTGTATTGACTTCTCAGGTATGCTCTGCTATACATTCCTCTTATTTCACAGATTTCATTTTAAATGAAACAGCATGTGAAGTGATTATTGAAAGCTGGTCAGCAGAAATAGAGCAAAGCAAAACAATTTAAAATGGGTAAACACACATTCCTCTTCCACAGGTATGTATGAGGAAGGAAAAGTCAGAATCAAGCCTAACCTACATGAGACTGCAGAAGTGTGGAAACACCTATGACATTTGTGAAAGGAAACAATAAAAAACTATACAATCATTATGTTTTATCACCAAAATACAAGTCAGAAAAATAAATTTTATTCTCACAATTATTACTTACAATTATGATACAGTTGGATAACTGTTTAATGCATCCATCCATACATGATGCAGAATTATAGTACCTACTTAGGACCAGAAATATTCAGGTAATGTGAAATGATTAAATGAGGAAAATATAACTTTGCTTAATATTTATCAAACATTTTGGGGGTCTTGATTTCTCTGCCTTTTAGAAGCACAAACAACTTGTACATTGTTCACTAAAATGTAGAGATATTGAAAGTAGTTGAATGTGCAGTTCTGGGGCACAAACTTGATGAGGGAGCTAGCATTAACAAGAATATTTACACCAGAATCTACAAATTGCTGGAACTTTAGAGAATGACAGGTTGAACTAAACACTTTGCCAACATGGTGGTGATTCTTAAAAGATAGTAAATTATTTTTCTAAGGTCACAAAACTAAGTATTAGGGCTATGATTCTTTCCCAGATATATCAGATAGTTTTATGCCCTGAATGAGTTCAGCATTAATGGAAATTAATAAACAGAAGTGATGCTAATATCTTAAGGATTAAGAAACTCAGGTGACTTGAAAGCATATTAAGAGGAAAAATCAAAATGGTTACATATAGTATGATTGAGATAAAAGCACATTTCAGCTTAGTAGAACTTTAAAACAGTGATAAGCTACAAAAAATGGAATTGTTTCCTCAGTGATATCTGTTTTGGCTTACAATCTTCTCTCAAGGGGAAGCTTCATAGTGCTAAAGAAAAGCCTGATGTGAGACTGGATACCACCTCCTTGCCATGGAAAGTCAAAAATAGCATGAGAGTAAGCATATCTCTGGCAAGAGGAGCTAGCTATACACCCCTAAGAAGAACCCCAACAATATACCTCCTCCAGCAAGATTCCACCTCCCAAATTGCCAACAAGTTGTGACCAAGCATTCAGAGCATAAGAGTTTATGGTGGATATCTGATTTAAACCTCCACACAAGTAACGGGTGAAATGCATTATAAGACTAGACAAATGTCATGATCTTAAAGCCCATATAAAAGTAATTACTGAAACCTACTATGTCTTTAAACAACTGGTAAATTTCCTAAATAATTTAAATAGAGAAACACTTAAAGAATTGTTCACAATAGTTGGCTAAACTTTTCCCTATTATTTTGGATTCATGTAAAAAAAAAAATGACCCTTTATTTTTGTTCAGATTGCTCCAGTCCAGTCTCCTTTGTTTAGTGCTCATCCAAACTGCATTAGACACTCAATGCGACTGTACAGCTCTACACATTCAGTCATGTTCCTAATTCTAAGAAACTGTAAAATGTTTGCTCTTGATGGCAGAAAGGGCTTCATAAGACTAGTTAAGGCTCATAGGGTGGGGATAAAATCCTGGACTAGCATGGCTCTATGAAATCACAATGGAACTTACAAAGGAGGCCTGGGCACTCAGTATGAGTTTTGTGATATCACAAATAGCTCTGAGAGTGAGTTGTTTGTTGGCATTAAGATGGAGGAAGGAACTGGAGCCATGAAGTGCTGGAAGGATCTAAAAGCTAGAAAAAGGAAAAAGAACAAATCTCCCTAGGTACTTCAGAGGAAAGCACAATACTGCCCACACTTTGATTTTAGTTCAGAAAAGGTAGGTTTTAATATCTGACCATTAGAAGGCTAAGAAAATTGTGTTGTATGAGAATTCCAAGAAAACATTCTTAACATTAACATTCTTTCCCCTTCCCCTGTTTTTCTTTCACTTCCCTCGCCTTCACTTTCCCTAATCTACCTTCCCCTTTTCCATGTATTATTCTGTACTCTTCTGCAGGTCTATTTCATGTTTATGGCTTTGGAAATAAGATGTTTATGACACATTTTTTATGTCAGGCAAGTATCATCTCTACCCACTTCTTCTCTAGATTTCTTTTTCCTTTTGGACAAAATGCTATCCTCAAATCACAAATCTATTTTTAAAACATGACAAAACACTGATTTCTTCTTCTGCCTTACACATATTGTCTTTTCTCTGTCATTTCTTTTTTTCAATTCCTCTGTCCAAAGTTTTATACTTATCTCTGAACATTTTCTTTCTTTCACACCTATATCCAACCTCTTAGAAATTCTTAGTGCTATCATTAGAGGGCATATAAAATCATATTTTTATGCTACTACTAGTTCACTCCACTTACTCTTATTTCTACTTGATTTTTGAAGTAGTATTTTTTCACTGAATGATCTTCTAGGATGATTTTCACATAGCCCAAATGATTAAAGTAACCCAAGCCTCCATAATGGCTTTCCTTGCACGAACCCAATATCATCATGATGATGTATCAATAATTTATGTGACCTCTTCACTGTTTCTTAGATGGCACATTCAATGTGACATTTACTTCATGCACTTTTGTCACTAACAGGAAAAGTGGCCCTTCACCTTTCCATGTTCCCTTAATGATGGTATTGAGTAAAATACTCAGTCTAGATTGTTCTTCTGCCAAATATCGATGTGACTTGCTCTCTCACTCTTACTCATTTTTCCCTCAGAATGGCCTTCTTTTTGTCCTTAAGGTACAACATTTTTAAAGTTTCACTTTATCTACTAACTCTTATCATCATCTCATATATTTCAAGATTTATTTAGTCATCATTCCTTGTCTGTTATTTACTAGAAAATAAACTTCATTGTTGTATCAATTTATCTATTTTATGTTTTTTTTCTGCCTTCAGCATCAAGAAAAGTAACTGGTACATACTAAGTAAGTATTATCAGTCATATTCAAATAAAGATATTTTCTCCACATTACATTTTAGTTCACTGAAAAAGTGGAAATAATATCATATGTCATGTCCCTTTAAAGATCAACTTCATATTTTTAAAGAATTATTTAATATACTTTTCATCCAATAAATGCTGACCACTGGGATTGCATTACTCAATAGACATGAGAAATACGGCAAGAAAGAAAGTAGATTTTTAGAAATTATTCTTTCAACAAGATTGGGTAAAGTCAAAAGTTATGATAAGAAATGCAAAGCTATAGTAAGGAGCACACCAAAGGCAAAAGTAAGTATATTATGTAGGGAAGAATTTAATAAAACTTAATTATTAAAAATATGCACAATTAACACTCACTGATTCTATAGAACCAATATCTAAATCAAGGGTTAAATTGACTCCCCAATTCTTCACGAGGACATTCTGTCAGCTAATATGTTAATTACTGTAAACTCCAGAAGTATTAAGTTACCCATGACCTTAACATGTACAATACAAAGTCATTTATATTTATCCTTGATGTATATTAATCTTACTATAGAAAGGCATGCTGTATAAAATATTATACAGCATTATCATTTTCCTATGTGTATCTAAGAACACTGTTCTCCAAAGAGATTAAATCATTTCCATATATTTTCTGATGTTTCTGTAAGATGAATAGAGTCTGTTAGCATCATAGATTTATCTTTTCTTAGACTCACCAAAGACCAAAATAATACTGCTAACTTAGGCCGTTCCTCTTGTAAATACTCATCATGCCACAAGTTGATTCTAGGGACATAGTGTAGGTGGACCAGGATCAATCCATTACTTTTAGTCCAAGAAGCATATAGTATAAGGACAGTAAATAGCAGCATTTTATTCAGATATGGCAGTTGGAATTTATATTATTGAAGCTCTATGTACTATTCAGAGTATAAATTAATGTGGTATCTGCAGAGTTACTCTATAATCTTTATAGCCCAAGCATCTAAATATTACATAAAATATATTGATAAAAGAAATAGATGAAAATATGCATTTGTTAAGTTAATACTAAGAGTCAATAATTTCTAGTAAAAGAAAATCAGTTAGATTAAATAGTTAAAATATAGTCTTATAGAAAATTAATTCCAAAAGGGATAATCATTATTATCTGAAATCCCTCATCATAGGAGAGGCACGTTGCAATAATATCCACTCAAACCCTCTCCTTTCCTTGTGTTCACTTTCTTTACTCTAGTCCACTTTAATGTGCCTCGTCTCTGAGAGAAAAAGAATTGTCATGGCTTTAACTATTAGATAAGTGCATGATGGCACTTGTCTGCTAAGCTAAAGGGCCCAGGTTCAATTCCCCGGGACCCTCGTGAGCCAGATGCACAAGGTGACACCTGTGTCTGGAGTTCATTTACAGGGTCTAGAGGGCCTGACATGCCCATTCTCTCTCTCTCTCTCTCTCTCCCTCCCTCCCTCCCTCTTTTTCTGTATCTCTCTAGCTTATCTCAAATGAATAAAAAATATTAAAATATTATAAAATAAAAATTATAAAAATATTATAAAATAAAAAATTATAAAAATTCCTATGAAATAAACATTTGAGAATTCTATTTCATAATCATAGAACTCTTGAAATGTGTAGGACATTTTATCCTAGCATACAAGAATCTAAGTGTCATCCCTTAATCTGTATAGCCAGTTGGTATGATTTGAAGATGAAGTAGTAAGGATGCACGGCAGTGACATTGCTTGAGTCACATACATCTGGTAGACCAGCTACCAGTGATTCCCAGGCTGAGTGACACACAATCAATGTATTTCTTGTTGATGGGCTCAGAAAAGTTAGGTATATGTGGGTCACCAATAACCCCTGTGGCATCCTGAATACCATCAACTTCTTGCCATGGAAGACAAAGGAGGACAAAAAGATTGTGGCATCAAAACAGAGAAAGAGGGCTGAAGAGATAGCTTAGAGGTTAAGCACTTGCCTGTGAAGCCTAAGGACCCCGGTTCAAGGCTTGATTCCCCTAGACCCATGTTAGCCAGATGCACAAGGGGAAGCATGTGTCTGGAGTTAGTTTGCAGTGGCTGGAGGCCCTGGAGTGCTTTCTCTCTCTCTCTCTCTCTTTCTCTCTCTCCCTCTTTTTTTCTCTCTCTATCACTCTCAAATAAATAAATAAAAAGTGAACAAAAATTTTTTTAAAAGAAACAGAGGAAGAACTACTTGACAAGAGGAGAGACCTCAGTGGAATGGGGGGAATGGGGGTTGGAGGGTGAGAAAAATAGGGTAATGTGATGTGAATACAGGACAATTAGAGTTTGTTCATGTAATAACATTTTAATTTTTGAAAATAATGTACAAAAAGATGTTTCTTGTGTTGTAGAAAATAAATTGGTGTCAAACAGGCAGTTCTTATCAAAACTGGTCAGCCTGGGCTAGAGTGAGACTACATAAAAAAACCTAAAATATTGTTTTTCCCCACTCAGTTTCAAAATCTCAGCCAAATCCTTGACCCGGAGCTCCTTGAGGAATAAACCTGCCGTACTAACACACCATTAAAATACCCACAGTTTATTTCCCCAAAGGACGCAAGTTTCATATGCACTCTGTATGGTTTGAAACAATTTGGATACTGTGGAATACAATAACCCAGCATGTCATGATTACAATATCATTAATGGAGATTTTAAGTCATACAATGTTTCCAGTGACCCTAGAGACCAAGGCATTCAAATATATCAATGCACATATATACTTAATAGTTGAAAACATCTTCAGTTTACTTTTATAACCTTGGTGATTGGGTGATTGTAACTAGTATTACTGTTGGTATGTTTAAGAAAGGGCACGGTTCTAACTTGTTTCCCAGCTCCAGCTAACATAAGCCCACTCGCCAATATCAAGCTACCATCAATCATGAGCTACAAGAGGGCCTACACCTATTAAATTCTCTATAAAAAAAAGTAAGGGTTATCTCTTTTGTCCTGGTGCTAACTTACTCTCCGTTGGAGAACCTGCTTCTCTTTTTTCAGATAGATGTAGATCCTAAGGAGAGAGCCACCCCATCATACCTCCAAAGGGACCTGGCTGAAACTAACAAAAATTGGCAAAACAAGCAAGGGTGCTGTTTTCCTGATGAACCAGATACCAGCACAAGGGGGAAGGAGATCAACACAGAAAAAAATCAACAACTACCAAATCAGAGAGCCAGAGCCTCAGAGGTCCCCAACACCTCATCACTGAAGCAGACCAAAAATGAACCCAACATGGCTCAGGGAAATTTTGTGGAAGGGGGGGCGGAAAGAATGTCAGAGTCACATGTTGGGTCATGATATGCAGAGACATTTAGCTTACCCATAACTGTGGGCTAACTCCACAATGCATGACCCATATACCTCAACAAGGAGGGGCCAAGGGGAGGGGATAGGTCACCAATGAGCCTAATAATGGTACCAAACTGACTGTATTTGCTGAATACAAAACTAACTAATAAAGAAAAAATAAATAAATAAATAAAAATAGCTTTAAGCCTGAAAAAAAAAGAAAGGGCATGGTATTAATATTTATTGTTTGATTTTTAATAAATGTTGTTTTATTCACAAGCACCTTAAAGGTAATGCTTTGTGTCTGGACTGTACCTTATTCAGTGACTGGATGAAAGGTGGCCAAGTCCCGATTTATTTCTTCACAACAGAGTAACTGCAATGACTCTGTGGGGTCTAATCTCTACATGAGCCAAATCTATATTTCGGCCTAGTTATCCCTCTACCTTGCTCTATATCCCATATATCTTTATGAGGTATTTTTCATTTAAAAAAAAACAGTCAAAGAATCTACTGCACAAGAATTTCATCTCAGAATCTGGTATTTTGGGACCTGAACTAAAATAATTCATAATACAAATTGTCCTAGGATATAGACTCTAAGAATAGAATGTCAGAAATGGCTCACTGCTTAGCCATGTAACAGCAAGAACTGAATCACTCACTAAAGGCAAATATCAGTGAGTCCTGGAATGTCCTGAGAGTACACTCAGAAAAAAAAAAAAAAAATCTTTTATTTTAGTGACCTAGGAGGGAATGTAGGTGGAAGAGGTACAATTTGGTGCATAGCTCAGAAATTTGATAGGTTGGTGGGGAATTAAAAAAAAAAAGTTACAAAAACTGTGGTCCTGATTGTGTATCATTGATTCTTTGCATGAAAGTGGGGTGAGGAGAAAGGACACTATGAGGTGTCCTTTCATCCTAAGTGATGACAATTACAAGCACCAATGGGTATAATGGGTATGTTTCATAGGATTTGAAGAGACTCTTTACTCTTGGAGCTAGATGGCAAAATGACCTGAATTCTACATGTGCAGTTGATTGCATTAATATCCTAATATAAGAGGAGGTTTGACTTTCAGCCAGCACAGGAACCTTGCTCTGGCCATTGGATGATCTGATTCAAGAACACAAAATCTTCTATTGCTGAAAACCCTTGTCTTCCAGAATGTGCCTGCTCTGTCAGATAGTGGTTTCTGCTTTGACTGACAACTAGGCATGTTTCTGACAAGACAATGCTTCTTTCTCTCAAGATGTGGACATCTTTGATCTGTGCTACAGACTCTCTATGCCATCCTCTCCAAATTCAGGGAGACTAAAAGAACAAGAGCAAAAGTTACAGGGATTGAATCTGTTATGTACAGATTGATTCAAGGGGCACAAACACCCACAGGCTTCAAAAGTGTGTTTCCTGAGGTTCAGGAAAGTTACTCAAGGAAGACAGTTACTGCTGCATGTGCCCTAATTGCACATAAGCCACCTGATTTTCAAAATATTCCATCTAGGCATGTGACAAGGTGGATTAAAGTGGGACAAAACTTTCAAGAGTTGGAAAAAAAAAAAAAAAAACTCAACTCCGGCTATTCTGGCCATGCCGTTAACTATGTCAAGATGTCTTTCTCCCATATTACTCTCTATTTATTCCTGAGAACTACAAGGAGGATAGAGGAGAATTGGGTTGGTCCCAGGCCATCTGGGGAATTACCTTAAGGCCACTAGAGTCAAATCCAAAAATGGCCCCAAAGAAGATGCCAGGCCTACTAAGGAAGGACAACCCAGAGGCACTGCAGCATGCCCCTGCAACAGACCTCAGAATCTGTCCCATGGACAAATACTGGTAGGGTGCTCTGAGTATAAGATGTAATAAGTCAAAAGCCCAAAGGATTTCCTGTACTTCTAGATGACTTATGGAACCTTAAACATAGCTATGATTCTCATTAATTTAGATGCTAACATTTCCATCAATAAGCATACTATGGTAACAGGAATGCCGAGAAGTGTGCCTGCTAAATATAATCTGATATAGAAGACCAAGACAGAAGCAGTTAGCAGAATTCTTCAGAAAAGTCAAAAAGTTATTTATTTTAATCTTTTTGTTTTTTTTTTACCTTGTTTATTGTTTTATTTTTTAATCTTGTTTTGTTTGTTTAACTACTGGCAAGGAATGTCCTAAGAGGAGTAACACAAATCTTGAAAAATCCACCAGCACTGGCTTATGAGGGAAACACATGTGATTTCTTACTCTCTGAAATATATATATAGTACTTGATTAGGCATTCTGTTTGCAAGCCTCACTACAGCAAGCATGTTATACTATTTAAGCTCTTGTCTTCATCCCTCTAGTTGATTCTGATCACCTACCTGGCACTCTACTTGTCATGCAATAGCTACTCAACATATCATAGTTAAATTTTTAAATACAAGGTCAATGTGTGTCACTTTAAACAGCAAAGATAGTTGTTAGAAAATACGAACTAAAATGTTACACTACCAACTTTATCTTCCTACAATAACATTATATCACCAGCATAAAAGGGAATTATTTTCTATTAAACTAGACAATGAAATTAAACACATATTGTAGTCAGATCCCCCTTCTGAACCTTTTACTTCTTTTAATAAACATTTTGTCTACTCTAAATGAATTATGTGCTTTATCCAAAAATAGTTTCCACTTCACCCCATATATTAAATAAAATGTATCTTTCTTTAATTTTGTGTTTTGATAATGCTTTTATTTTATCTTCCTAGCTTACAAAGACAAATTCAGAAGGAAACAATTAATGAAAGATTTATTTTGTGCTACACACTCAGTAATTTTTTCCTTGTGGTTTCATAGTACATGATAAAAAGAGTTTGAGGAAGGGCATACCAACATTGATCATTCATCTTGTTTTACCTTACCCTCATTATTAATGCTGTCTTGAGGCTATGTTGCTAAGATGTCTTTATATCTTATTGTGTCATTGGCTGAAAAATACAAGAAACCTTGTAAAAGTTCTTCAGTCTCCATTAACTATAAGTCATTTTCACTATATGCAACCCATATTTGTCTGAGTAAAACATAGCTGTAATTCTAATGTTCAACCTGAAAGTAGTCAAGTAATTATTTAAAAAAAACACTGAATTAATTATAAAAGAGATGCATTATTCTTGAAACATTGATCACACAAGAATTTCTGCTAGATGTTTATGAAGATATCATATTAGAAAAGTATCCCTTAACATGTAGCCTTAAAAATAAACAATGAGAGGCCAAGAGAAATGGCTCAGTAGGTAAAGTGCTTGTCCAGCAATTGTGACCACCTGAGTTTGATGCTCCAGCACCAATGTGAATGCCAGGCAAGTATGGTATCACATCTGTAACCCCAATGCAGAGGAAAGGAGAGGGGAGAATCAGATGCACAAGTTGGCCAACTTATTTAAGCACATTAGTGAGTTCTGAGTTTAGTGAGAGAACCTGTCTCAAAAAATAAGGTAGATGGCAATTGAGCAAGATACCTGATGTCAAACTCTGGTCTCCTCACACATTTTTAGATGTACCTGAATGCACATGAAGCCCATACTCATGCAAACATGCATATACACATGCATATATGCCACATACATACACAAAAGTAAATAGTGAGTTGGCTAGAATTAGTTTCAATAACGATCAATGGCTAAATTAGTAATGTCACACCAAAAAGCAATTCAGAACCTGTGATTCTGTGAAACACATATGAAAGGCAATTCAAGTACCAGAGCTCTATTAATTTAATTCAATTAGGTTACTGTGTTGTCTGTGAGCCAGCCTTTATTTTCCCTGCACATTAGAGGAATTTATACCACTTCTCATCTACTTGAGGTCTGTAATTCACAGTAACAGATAGAGTTTGGTAACACTCTTAAAATAACCATTTTGTAGAAGTGACTCCAACCATCAATGACATTTCATTATAAATTCAGTTCCATCAGAGATGTTTCCACTTATTTATGTCCTTCTAATTTTTAAAGAAATTATAAACAGTATGTACTATCATATATCCTGAATCTAGTATTAGTAATCATTTATTATATAACACTCATTATTTACTTTCAGTTGCATTTATCTTATTTTAAAAGTGTATTATTAACTGTCAAAGAGGTCATCAATTATTTTTATTGGTTGTTAAAAGTTTCATGTCCGCCGGGCGTGGTGGCGCACGCCTTTAATCCCAGCACTTGGGAGGCAGAGGTAGGAGGATCACCGTGAGTTCAAGGCCAGCCTGAGACTACATAGTTAATTCCAGGTCAGCCTGGACAGAGTGAGACCCTACCTCGAAAAACCAAAAAAAGAAAAAAAAAAAAAAAAAGTTTCATGTCCTCTGAAACCTATGTATCTTTGGGGAATGTAGTTCACCACTGTTAATATTTAAATTTTCAACCATTCTTATAATGCCTTCCAAGAGCCTACTTGTACTCATATTACAATGATCAATAATGAGAGTGGCATAAATATCAGCTGCATAATTTGTTTGTATGCTAATAGGTGTATTAATGTATCGATCTACATCTATATCTTCTATCAATATATCATCTCAATCTCTATATCTATGTATCTATCTATATAGTAATAAAGTCTATTACTCTTGCTTAAAATACTGCAACTTTCTATTTTCTATTTGAAAATCATAAAACTAAAATATAATAAATGTTAATTTTCATGTGATTTCTTGGTTTTGGCTAAAGAGAAAAATTCTCTGCATATAGTAGACACCATAGAAATAACTTTTTTTTTTATTTCTCCTTTCACTTCATTACTTTCATTACTCCTTCCTAACATTTTTCCTGAGCAACAAACAACTGCCTTCTTTCCTTCCTTTATTTACTTTTAGAGAAAAAAGAATACACACAAGACAGAAATAAGGTATGGGGAGATGGCTAAGTAGTTGAAGCCCCTTGCTAGCAAAGACTTCAGGCCTGGATTTGATTTCACAGTCTCACATGATGCCAGATGCAAAAAGCTGCAAAAGTTCATCAGCAGTGTCTAGAGGCCCTGATGTCCTCTCTCTTTTTGCAAATAAAATATTAAAACAAAACAGTATTGAGTAAAATCTGAATTACTTTGAGTGACACTTAAAGTGGTCTTTATTCTATTTAGCATAATACACTTATCTTAGAATCATTTCATTTTATAAACTTTGTAACAGTGTTCATAAGATTTTAAATTATATTCCAGATCCATCTACAAACATATTTCAAACTTCCCTGAGTTAGTTTGTATATCCATTTTTAGTTATTAGGCATCAATTTAGGGTGATAATAAGACTTTTGTGCCATAAAATACTTTTCCAGATGTGTCCCAATTGAACAAAAATGTAACACTCCATTTTTAAAAATATGTGACAGACTATGCTCAAATTGTTGGAATCCTCACCCATACAATTTTTGAAAAATCTGTTGCTATTTATTATGAAATATATAAATAGTTATGCAATAATCACCAAAAATATACAAAGTACAAATTGGGATATGGAGGATATAGTCCATAAACTAAAGTGAGAGACATGTTACAATGCATGGAAAATTATCTGACAGTACTATTGGAAGTCAGTCTTAGCTCCAAGCTGCCTTATTACAGAAGGTAATTTAACAAGTAAACAAAGATGAGAAATTGAAATGAGAAAGCTTTTCTAATAAGAAAATAATAATATCTATTATCATTTTTAGCTCTCTGCAAGTTAATTTATTCTATGTAAACCTTCAAAATGAAAAGTAAAAGAAGAAAAAGAACAGCACTGGATTAATCATCAGCAATTCCATCAAGTGTGCTGACTGCAAGACAGAACTTGAGAAAACATATGGATCAAAGTGCAAGTGACACATGAAGTGTAATTGCATACTTTTTCAATGTAATACACTTTGTTGTTGGGCCTTGAGAGGCCCGGATGTGAGGCCTAGTGGAACTTCCTGAGCCTAGCTAAAGTTTGGTGACCTGTCTCTGGCCAGCTATGACTCAGCAGGGTGCCACATTGCCTCTGGCCTGATACTTCCACAAAGGAAGCTAGAGTTCCCGGAAGTGCACACGCGCTTAGGACCAATCATCTCAAAAGTCGCGGTATGCTATTGGCCCTTACACCTCACCCCATCCTGAGATGCCCGCCTTCGTTCTCAACACTATATAAGCACCTGCCTGTTACAATAAAGTGAGATCCTGCTTTGACAAATCTCCCGACTCAGGGTGGTTTCTCTCCGGTGCCTAGGAGGGAGGTCTGGGTCGTCAGCACTCACCATCCTGCTCAACCCCAAAGAGAGACCAGCGGGACCAGCTCTCCTACAGCCCTACCTGCCGGAGAACCCGGCAGACTGGTGCCCCGTGTGAGGAATTTCTCTGATGGAAGAACCCTGACGGGCCAATAGGTCTGCGGGTGAGTGTACCCTCATAAATTATGGGGCAGTCCTCGTCCAACCCAAATCCCTCACACTCACCTGAGCCCTTTTATCCAGCCCTAGACCCCTTTGGAAGTGCTCCTTGGCCCTCTAAGGGTCCTACACCCCCAGATCCCCCTACAAGTCCTTTTCAGACAAATCCTTTTCAGACCCCCTCTGTACCTCCATCCTACTATGGGGATGGCACCTCTGGGGGAGAAACAACCAGCCTCTTCCTGTCAACATTAATCCTGGTGGTAATCACCCCACAGCCTGGTACCCCTGGGAGGCTCATGATTTAAAAGACCTTAAAAAGATCTCAGAGGATGGACCTAATTCCCCCTGGGCAGAGACCATCCTCCAGGGTTTGGCTCATCATCAGTGTACCACCAAAGAATGGAAAAACCTTGCTAAAGCCGTTCTTTCTGGTCCCCTGTACATAAAGTGTTGTACCTTCTTTCAGGATGAGTGCCGTACTCAGGCTGAGAGGAATTAAGCCACTCAGCCCTCAGTCCCAATCACCTTCAGCATGCTCTGGGGCGCCACTGATGCATTTTCCATGGGCCTCCAGCAAGCTGCCATCCCTGATCCATTCTGGGATCAGGTGCTGGCTTTGGGAATGGCCACATGGAGGAAACTAGAGGAAGGCCCATCTGAGCCCCCCATCACAGGAATCACACAAAAGGCTAGTGAAGACTTGACCACCTTCATAGAGAGGGTTAAAAAAAGTCTACAAAGAAAGTTTCCCCCTGGCTCCCTGCGAGACCAGTTCATTAAAATGCTGGTCTGGGAAGGCATGATGAGTGACCATAAGTTGGCCTGCGCTGGGCTAAAAGATCACTCTATGAGTAAATGGATTATACCTACCAAAGATGTGGGATCCAGCTCCCATCAGGCGAGGGCCATGGCATTGGCCTTACTGAGTGCCCGCCATAAGGATATGGCCACCCTGGTCTGTGCCATCCAACAGACCTCAGGGGAAAGGGGAGATCTTGTTTTGGGTACAACAAAGAGGGTCACTGTAAAAGGGAGTGCCCCAATTGGGCAAAAAATACCCCAACAGTCCCTGTGGCCCCTAACGTGCCATGTATTCCCTGCCCCAGATGCAAGAAAGGTTTCCATTGGGCCAAGGATTGCAAATCCAAGTTCAAACTTCAGGGTGAGCCTTTAAACTCCCCCAGGGAATATCCCCAGCCCTGTTACACACTGGACCATGCCCCTGATTCTGGGACTAAGGCCAAAAATGACACTGGGTCTGACCACACTGTCTCTCTCGAGGAAACAATTTGGCTGATAAAATGGCTTCTATGACTCAGTGTAATACTAATTAGGAAGGAGGAAGTCCCTCCTTCATGGCAGTTAGTCCCTGGTCCGCCTTTACTTGGTGTGGCTGGATAGTCAACATCCTGAGAAATGGCCAACTGGCAGCCCTGGACTGATCCTGACAGTAACCATGGGGAGGTGCACCCTTTGGTGGTGTCCGGCCTAACGGCCAACCTCCTAGGTCAGGATATACTTGGAGAAGCTGAGGCTTATATCACCACTGAAACCATAGGAAGCAACCTTCGAGGGCTCCGCCCTAATCATCTTTGGCAAATTGATGTCGCATACTATTCTCCATTTGGAAAGCTTAAATATATTTTTCTTTCAGTTGATACCTTTTCCTGCACCTGCAGGGCATCGGCACATGCCAGGGAAAAATATAAACATGCTATTAGCTATATGCTTCAATACTTTGCCACACTTGGATTACCTGATCAGATCAAAACTGATAATGACCCCTACTTTGTAAGCAAGGCTTTTGTAAATTTTCTCCAGACCTGGAAAATCTCACACTCCACAAGCATCCCATTGAACCCACGGGGCCAAACAATCCTTAAAAGATATAATCAGACTGTCAAGTCTCAATTACAAAACCAAAAGGTGGAATCCTTACCCCCACACGACCAACTAAAAAAGGCATTATTTACCTTAAATATTTTAAATTTTTCTAAAGAAGATAAACTAATATCCCCTTTTCAAAAACATTGGTCTTCATCCATCACCTACAGTTCTATCTGGGTCAGATGGATAGAGCAGCTCGTTTTGGCCCAGTACCCAGAGCTTAATTATCACCCTATTGCCCTTCCTGAAAATTGGGGCGATTTAGCCTTCAACCCCCTTACTGAATCCATATTAAAAATGGTCTTCACCCTGCTAAACCAAATGGCTCCCTCCCTTGCAGAGGATTACTGGCTTTGCCTCTGATCTGGGCCTCCCAGGCCTCTTGAAGCAATCACCAATGATACAACTACAGATGCCCATACAACCCTAAACAATTGCTCAGCCACCTTCCCCATCCCAGTCCAGCTTTTCCCAATGTCTCCTTCTGGAACTTGCATTTGGGCCCCGCCTTCTCCTAATAACTCCAATACAAATGTGGGATACATTCATCCTTCCTTCTGTACTTTCAACACAACTGAGCCCAGTGCTCAGCGCTGCCCACCTTCTGGAATGGTTTATGTTTGCTGAGGTGGCCTATGACTTTCTGCCCACCAATTGGATGGGCCTTTATGCCCCAGCCACCTTGATCCCAGATGTAGATATCATTCCTGGAGATGAGGCCCTCCCTATGCCCTCCATCGATTATATTGGAGGGAGATATAACAGAGCTGTACAAATGATACCTTTACTCATTGGGTTGGGAATAACCACAGTCATGGCCATCAGAACAGCCAGGATGGGTATAGCAGTCCATCTCCGCAGAAAACTCTCTCTCCAGTTGATCAGTGACATAAAATCCATGTCCAACACTATCCTTGGTCTCCAACAACAGCTAGATTCCCTGGCTGAGGTAGTCCTACAAAACAGGAGGGGACTAGACCTATTAACGGCTGAAAAGGGAGGCATATGCTTGTTTTTACAGGAAAAATGTTGTTTCTATGCCAATAGACCGGGAATCATTCAGGACAAGATCAAAAGGCTTCAAGAGGACCTGGAGAGGAGATGGCGTGACCTTCAAGACAACCCACTGTGGATGGGCTTACATAGCTTTTTACCCTACCTTCTCCCCCTACTTGGGCCCCTCCTTTTCCTTCTCCTTATCCTCACTGTTGGGCCTTGTATAATTAACAAAATTACACAATTCATTCACCAGCAGCTAGAGACAATAAAACTCCATCAGGTTGAAATATATTACCACAGGCTGGCAACTCAGGAATTAAGTTCCTCATATGACCCACTACCACCTCCTCTGCCCTCCATGTGACAGACGATGGGTAAGATCTCAAACTGACTGAGACAACTTAAGACAGGCCATGGAGTGGGTTCTCAGTGGGCTAAACACATGGTACCCAGGGACGGGTAAGATCCCCAGAGGGGGACAACCTAAGACAGGGGCCATGATGACTGATGCTCCCATAAAAACAAAAGGGGGAGATGTTGCGCGAGGCCTAATGGAATTTCCTGAGCCTAGCTAAAGTTTGGTGACCTGTCTCTGGCCAGCTATGACTCAGCAGGGTGCCAAATTGCCTATGGCCTGATACTTCCACAAAGGAAGCTTGAGCTCCCGTGAGCGTGCGCGCGCTTACGACCAATCATTTCAAAATTCACGGTATGCTATTGGCCCTTACACCTCACCCCATCCTAAGATCCCCACCTTTGTTCTCAATGCTATATAAGCACCTGCCTGTTACAATAAAGTGAGATCCTTCTTCGACAAGTCTCCCGACTCAGTGTGGTTTCTCTCCGGTGCCTAGGAGAGAGGTCTGGGTCGTCAACACTCACCATCCCGCTCAGCCCCAAGGAGAGACTGGTGGGACCAGCTCTCCGACAGCCCTACCTGCTGGAGAACCTGGCACTTTGTGAATTGTAAGACAGGAAAGGAACACTTTACAATAATTCAGGGCTTCTACTCAGCGGCTGTTCTTTTTAGCTAGTAAATTCATGATGAGGCCATAAGCTACCAAAATTTAAGTAGTGAAAACTCAAATGATTTTCCTGTCTTATAGACAATGGTTTGGAATATGATAATTATAACTAATGAGAAAATGTTTTAATATCTTTGGACAGAAAATAAACAGGGTAGAAGTACTAGTAATTAACAAAATTCCTTCCTTGGTATAAGAATGTACTCTGTGGTGGCGCATGCCTTTAATCCCAGTACTCGGGAGGCAGAGGTATGAGGATCACCATGAGTTTGAGGCCACCCTGAGAATATAGTGACTTCCAGGTCAGCCTGGGCTAGAGTGAGACCCTACCTCAAAAAAACGAAAAAAAAAAAAAAAAAAAAAAAGAATGTACTCTGGGTATTCTAAAAGCGTTTTCATTTAATCCTCAAAGCATACCAAACACATAAATACTATAGAGATTGTCTCCATTTCACAAATAAGGGCATGAAGCCATGGAGAGGCTAAGGAGTTTGGACAATGTCATATATAAATAGAACTATCTTGGGCTGGAGAGATAGCTTAGTGGTTAAGCGCTTGCCTGTGAAGCCTAAGGACCCCGGTTCGAGGCTCGACTCCCCACGACCCACGTTAGCCAGATGCACAAGGGGGCGCACGCGTCTGGAGTTCGTTTGCAGTGGCTGGAGGCCCTGGCGCGCCCATTTTCTCTCCCTCTCTCTATCTGCCTCTTTCTCTCTCTGTCTGTTACTCTCAAATAAATAAATAAAAATAGCCCCCAACACCTCATCACTGAAGCAGACCAAAAATGAACCCAACATGGCTCAGGGAAATTTTGCGGAAGAGGGGGCGGAAAAAATGTCAGAGTCACATGTTGGGTCATGATATGCAGAGACATTTAGCTTACCCATAACTGTGGGCTAACTCCACAATGCATGACCCGTATACCTCAACAAGGAGGGGCCAAGGGGAGGGGGTAGGTCACGGATGAGCCTAATAATGGTACCAAACTGACTGTATTTGCTGAATACAGAACTGACTAATAAAAAAAAAAAGAAGAAATAAAGAAATAAAAATAAATAAATAAATAAAAATAACAGCAACCAAAAAATTTTAAAAAAAATAAAAATAAATAGAACTATCTTTTGAGTATATGCTCTTAGATTTGCAAGATGGGTCTTCTCCCCAAGTGACTGATGTGTTTCTTTCTTTCCTTCTTTGTTTTCAACTTTTGAAGTAGGGTGTCACTCTAGCTCAGGTTGACCTGGAATTCACTATGTAGTCTTGGGGGGGCCTCAAACTCACAGCAATCCTCCTACCTCTGCTTCCTGAGTGCTAGGATTAAAACGGTGTGTGTCACCATACCTGGTTTGATGTCTTTCATAAAGACAAACTTTCTGACTGGAATCATTATTTATATGCCCAAAGATTTCAGCAAGGGCCAGTCATTTATTATCCTGCTATTAAGAGAACCTCAAAGCTATCAAACCATCTCTGTAATTTGTGAATTAATCCATATTTCCTCTTCTCCCTTATTTGCTAGAGAGAGGGTATAACTCATTCCACAGTGTCATTTAAACAAATACACACATAAGCACACAATTGTGGTGATTTCATCCTTATATTTTGGCCACTGATATCATTTTTGTTGCAAATAATAAATTTTAATCTATCCAAGGAATATTTATTCTTACATAATTACTTTCAGAAAATAGAATATAGGAAATTATTCTCCAAATTATTGCTTGAAGGTAGTATATCTTTATATTAAGACCAAATAAGTTCAATAAAAATAGACACAAAATTCTACATAAGTACTAGAGAACAACATCTAGTAAAAGATGATACATCATGTTCAAATTAAGCTTATTCTCTGGAAATCAGACAATTTATTCTTAGAAGAATAGGTATATACATACAATTTTTGTTATTAATAATTGGTAATTAATGAACAAATGTATTTTACTTAATTCATTATATATTAATTAGTTTTTGTAAAGGTATCAGCTAGTGAAAAATTAGGTAGCAGTGAAATGTGAACAATTCTTCAACTTGACAACTGATCCCTGTTGGTCAAATTTCATGGGTTTTCATACCATAGTTAATTTTTTAGTTGATCTTAAACAGACCTACATCTATTTAGAAATCTAAAAGAAGTATTCAGAGGATATTTTCTAAAGTTAAAACAGTGTGTTTGCCCTGGGCTCATAAGAGCAGCTGTTTTGTGCTATTTCCCATGAACATAGTTCAGGAAACTGAAGGGTGAGTGAGCAGCCTGATCGTGATCACAGACAATCTCAATCCCAATGGTCATTACATTTTTCTGTCAAGCATCACCCAATATGAATTTCCTCTCCAATTAGATCCATTTTGAGGTCATTTCCATTGCATCTAGGGAATGCAAATCAGGTTTTAAACATACAAGTTATAAACCAGAGTTTACCTTGGGAAATCTAGGGCACTGAGTTCTTAAATGGCAGGAACATGCAAGCCAGGCAAGAGTTTCTGAGCTCAGCAGCCTCTGAGCCAGCAAGCAGTTGGCTCCATTTAAACAGGTTAAAAATAGACTAACCAGCAGTTAAAATTTTCAGCACAGCAGAAAACAGTGAGGACAAGGTTTATTCTGTGATCTCCAAAGAATTGCTTCATTGAGCCTGATAATGATGCATGACGTGAAGAATGTTAGCTATACTCTGGTCTCACATTACCTGGGTTTTACTTAGTCATCAGTGTAATTTATCTAAAGGCAACATGCAGCTAAAAAAAGAGCTCAGCTTGAAGCCTTTGAGCTTAGGCAGCAGGAGTTTCTAAAAATTTAACTGCTGGTAAGGAAACTCTTATTTATGGAATCAGGGATCCTTGTTAACATTTTGACTGCATTGGCTTGCAGACACTTTTATTTTACTTATTTATTTATTTTTCATTGGTAAATTGGTCCTTATAGCAGGAAGCTAGAATTCATGCAGAATTAAGAACTTGCCCAATGTCTAAGAATTCAAGTGAAGAGAATAAGCATTAAAAAGCATTTAAATATAGAATTTACTTTCTACTGATTTAAAAGTAGAAAGCTATTAGTAAACACTTCTAAGTTTGTGTTCTTGAATGGGTATAGTTTTTCAGTATAACCAGGCTGGAAAAAGCATGGTAAACATACTCAAGTTACCTACACCAAGTATAAATAAAATTTTACTAAATTAACAAGAGTGTGAATAAATATACATTGTGAAGAACATGTTTAACAATAGCTTAATTCCAGTATCAATTAATATCGTCTAATCTAGAGAAGAAAGGACTTCAAGCTACCACACCCCTGCATGACAGATATGTGGTGATCATTATCTTAATCAACAAAGGAAAGACAGATGGAAGTTAAAAAATATACAAATAAGAGAACTGACCATGGATCTAATTCCTCTGTCCTTAGCCTGATATCTTCCAACCATATAGGATCATATGTTCACCTATATTAAGGAATGATATAAGTATTAATCATATATTATAAACCAAGTACTACAGCCAAATGATTGGCCTAAAATTTAGTGTGAAACAAGATTGTCTATCAGATACCTTACACCATGTGGTGCTTTTAACAGATGCTCCTTTAAAAACATGTGTACTGAATGCATGAGTCCTAGCTGGCAGCATTTGGGAGGGGGATCCTTGCTGGAGGAGGTATATTGTGGAAGTGGTCTTTGGAGGTGTTATAGCCAACTTCCCCTTATCAGTGCTTAGCTCACTCTTCTGCTGATGTTGGCAAGGTGATATCTGTCCTTGTTCTACCATCTTTTCCTGTAATCATGGAGCTTTTCCTACAGACAGTAAGCCAAATGAAAAACTTTCTATCCATCAGCTGGTATTGGTTGGGTACGTTATTCCAATAATGAGAAGACAACTACAACAGAAAATTAGTATTAGTAGGGTGGGGCTATTAGTGCTAGAAAACTGACTGTGTGGCTTTTGGCCTTGTGGAACTAAATTGTGGGAGGAATGTGAAAGCATGTTATACCTTGCCCTACAAGATGCTTTGCATTTCTGTAAGCAGAGATTGGTGGAACATTCTGGTCAGAGTTCGAGAGACCTAAATACAGCAACTATATGGACTGTGAAGACTTGGCTTATGAGACAAAGGAAGCCTAGATGGTGCTAAAGACAGTTTTTGTGATAGGCTAGCTGAGCTCTTCCATGTTCTGAGAACTTGCACAGCATTTAGTTTGAAAGAAATGGAGTGGTATAAGCAGGTAGTTATGGTACAGAAAGAAATGAAAGTTCAGTCTGAAGACTACAGCCATTTAAGCTGCAATTCTTTGAAATATTACCACCATTGAGATTAGGCTGGACATTCTGCTTTGCGAGAGCAGAAAGAATGCTGACAGTTTTGAAAGTAGGGGGCCTATATGCCAAAGGAGTGTCCTGTTCTTCAAATTCAGCTGCATTCTCACCTGCATTAGCAAATTTGGTAGCATATCTTGTGCTATGGAAGTATAACAAATGCAGTATGTATAATGTGTGATGTGCAGGACAATTTGTTGGTGATGTCCACTAGGTGATGTGAGGCAGAGGGTCACAGTGAGCATGGATCCCTGGACAAATCTCAGCCTTGAGATGGGTAGGAAGTATGGCCACTCCATCCCTACCAGCCCAGGGCACCTGGGTATCAGTTGCCTAGGAATATCCTTTTATGGTATCAGCCAGCAGCCTTCACATAGCCCATCCTCCTGCTACCCATACCTATATCTCTTCCTGCCACTACATAGATCACCTGACTCTGTCCCTACCTGCTGGAATGAATGTCCATATATGCCAACTAGGCATTGGCAAGCAACCTTTGAGCCCACCAACCTGCTTAGGACCCTCTTCCCGCTTTCTCCCTTAAGTGCTTATAAAAACTCAGTCCCCTGAGAAATAAACAAGCTGTTCTCAGAAGCTGTCTCCAATGTGGTTCTTCCTGTTGCACTCATGGCCACTCAAGATCCTGCTCCACAGTTGCCTGGATGCCTCCAGGGATTGGGTCACAATGGTCCCCTGAGGAACGAGGCACCCACAGCTGGCACCTGAACAGGGACCCTCTAAGGCACACCAGGGTAGGTGAGTGCTCCCCTGGAGGGACATCATCCTCCTGAGGGATATCGGCCCCCTGTGGCCTTTGCCTCCACATTCTGAAAGCTGGCATGTTTCTCTCTCCCCCTTTACCTTCGGTTCACACCATCATGAGGGAACAGATACAATGAATGGGTAACTGACATCTCTTGGCTGAAGCCACTCTTCAGTATTGACTGATATCCGCTGTTCCTCTGTCTGAACCCAGACAGCCCATTTGGACATTGGCACAAAACCTCTAACTGTTTCTCTTGAACACAAAAATTGGTAACACATTGACATCTTAAAAGCCTATAGGGCAAGTAGCTGGTCTTATAAACTTGTGGACACGCTTGCATCCGGACCAGTGGGCAATACCCCTTGGTGCTATTCAGCCCTCAGGAATGTTGCCCTCTGGTCTTGGCATTTCCACTTTTTTCTATCATTGGCAATGTTACCTCCCACCAAAAGGGTTCACAGATATGTGAATTAAGGGCTCTCCTGAAAGTTAGGGGAAATAAGCTCTCCCAGAGAGAGGCTATCGTCTTCTGGGAAGAAGTCCTCCAGATCACCCCCTGGATGATTTCTGGAGATCCATATGACCCAGACATATGGACTCACATAGTTTTTCTGACTAGGAGACAAGAAGTTCAGAAAGTAAATCCCCCCTCACTCCATCTTAATCTCTTTTTAAGTAGCTTGGGTCCAGTGGCAGGCCGAGATAATGGCACCTCTGCCTGCACAGGCACAATGTATGCAAGTTCCTGCCCTGCCCAGCCACCCCCACTGTGCCAAGTCTTTTTGTCCAAGATGGAAGCACCAGTGATACTACCTCCTGGGCTGAGCCCGGGGGCCGCACCAGTGCCATGAAGTGGCAAAACTAGCAAAAAAGAAAAAAAAAATGATTTAACTAAAGCCTATGGTGAGCTGAAATTTTATGCAAATAATGCCATACTATGTTACATGATATAATATATATAATCACTGAGTTTATGTTCTAGGTCAACTTCAACAAACATAGAGGATTATAGAAAACAAGAAAATTCTCTATGAGGTGGTGACTCATAATTTTTGGGTATTTTTAAAAGACTGCAATGTCCTGTTACTTAAAATGAGGAGGCAACTGGCCTGAGTTGTAGGCCAGCCTGTGTAAAGACAGAAACAAAAATTTGCCTTAGTTTCTCCTAATGAAAGCATTTCCAGCTCAACCCAGATGTCCATCACTAGAAGAATGGATAACTAAGATGCGGTATATCTGCACAATTGAATTCTATACAGCAGTAAGAAAAAATGACACAATGAAATTTGAGGAAAAATGGTTGAACCTGGAACAGCTCATTCTCATTGAACATACCCAATCACAGAAAAAAAAATGGCCACATAATCTCACTCATCTACAGCACCTAGCCTGAGTCTACCCAAGAAGCCTTACATACCCAGCAAGCACCTCGTGGACTAGACAATTGGATGGGTAGAGAGGGAGGGGAGGGCAACGGAGGAGGTGGAAACACAAATCTAGACACAAACAGCAATGGTAGCATAAAATTCTACATCGTAAAAGGCAGACCAAATGGCTAAACCTTCACCAGGCCCTTAGAGGGAACACCTGAGCCACAAGACACTGGAGAGGGTATGATGAACACTGACCTTAATCTTCTACAGCTCCTCTTTCTCTCTCTCTCTCTCTCTCTCTCTCTCTCTCTCTCTCTCTCTCTGTCTCTCTCTCTCTTCCCTCTACCTATTTTATATTAGTTATCTGTTTCTTCCATTTCTTAATGGGCACTGACCTGTAACTCCCAATACCAGCATGTGGCTATCATCCACAATGAGCTTTTGATCAGAGAGACCTACCAGGATTCCTAAAAGAAAGACAGATTTCTGTCAGATGACCCACCAAAGGTTAGTGATAGGACCATACTGCTGAAGACAACTTATGTGGTTGACACGTAAACATGAAATGGCATGGCTGGAAGCTGGAAGAGAGTCAGTCCCCAGACAGTCAGGGCATCTAGTGCCAGAAGGTGCTACATGGGCGACGGGGGAAAATGACCAATATTTGTCCAAGCAACTCATGGTCTAACCTACTTAGCAGCAAATAACCTGTTGTGATGCTCACACAAGTGCAATAGTGGCACACAGCCATGGTGGGAAGCCAACTGCTCTTGATTCGGCTAACTGATCCCCTCAGTGGTACAGGACCCATAGCTGGAGCTGGGAAACAAGTCAGAACCATATCCAAACATAAGCCCACTCACCAATATCAAGCTACCATCAATCATGGGCTACAAGAGGGCCTACACCTATTAAATTCTCTATTAAAAAAGTAAAGGTTATCTCTTTTGTCCTGGTGCTAACTTACTCTCCGTTGGAGAATCTGCTTCTCTTTTCCAGATAGATGTAGATCCTAAGGAGAGAACCACCCCATCACACCTCAAAAGGGTCCCAGCTGAAACTATTTACAATTGGCAAAACAAGCAAGGGTGCTGTTTTCTTCATGAACCGGGTACCAGCACATGGGTGAAGGAGAACAACACAGAGAAAAATCAACTCCTACCAAATCAGAGATCCAGAGACCCAGAGGCTCCAACACCTCATCACTGAATCAGACCAAATATGAACCCAACACGGCTCAGGGAAATTTTGCAGAAGAGGGGGAGGAAAGAATGTCAGAGCCACATGTTGGGCCATGATATGCAGAGACATTTATCCTATCCATAACTGTGGGCTAACTTCAGAATGCATGACCTATATACCTCAACAAGGAAGGACCAAGGGGAGGGGATAGGACATGGATGAGCCTAATAATGGTACCAAATTGACTGTATTCGCTAAGTACAAAACTAATTAATAAAAAAATAAATAAATAAAAGCATTTCCAAGAGTGTTAGAGGTATTGGTAACTTAAAAAGGTATATTTCATGTATATATACTTGAATGTATATATACTTAAGAGTATATTTCAATGTGTATATACTTATTAATAGGAGATATCTCAAATCAATGGCTTATATAAAATATGTAGGTATATATAATGGTATTATAAAGCAAATCTGGTTGTTAGGTAAAGATTTTTTTATTATTATTTTTTAATTTTTTGTTTTTATTTTTATTTATTAGAGAGTGACAGACAGAGTGGAGGAGGGGAGAGAGGGAGAGAGACAGAGACAGAGAGAGAATGGGCGCGCCAGGGCCTCCAGCCACTGCAAACGAACTCCAGATGCACGCGCCCCCTTGTGCATCTGGCTAACGTGGGTTCTGGGGAATCGAGCCTCGAACCGGGGTCCTTAGGCTTCACAGGCAAGTGCTTGACCACTAAGCCATCTCTCCAGCCCATTAGGTAAAGATTTTTTATGACAAAATTGATTTAATCTAGACTAAAGAATTTTCTACTGTTTACAGGATCTTAAGGATGCTCTAAAAGTTTTATAGAGGGACATATGCTTAATCTAAATTCAGCTTACCTTAGACACAGGTTATGTTCTTTGCTAGATAGGTCACAAATTCATAAACACAAATGAAAAATTTGTATCATTTTAAAGACTGATAACAGGTTCAGCCTGTATTTATAACTATCAGATATTTAAAGGCTATATGTCTACTTTCTATGCCTCAGACATGAATTTTAAAAGGTACAGTCTGGAAGGCTATTATCAAGGTTAAATGTTGTGAATATGTTTCTGATAACTGCTAATAACTTATCTGTTTTACAAACCATATGGAAGCAGATTCAAGCCATGTCACACACTACTGTGCCCTGTGACCTTTGGCCAGTTGCCTAGTAAACTCCTTATATGGTATCAGCCAGCAGCCTTCACACAGCCCATCCCCCTGTGACCCCTACCCTATACCTCTTTTCCCCACTATGTAGATCACCTGACTGTCTCCCTATGTGTTGGAATGAACATCCCTATATTCCAACTAAGCATTGGCAAGCAACCTTTGAACCCAACAATCCCCTTAGGACCCTCTTCCTGCTGTCTCTCTCAACTGCTTATAAAACCTCAGTCCTGCCAGGTGTGGTGGCACATGCCTTTAATCCCAGCACTCAGGAGGCAAATGTAGGAGGATTGCCATGAGCTCAAGGCCACCCTGAGACTACATAGTGAATTCCAGGTCAGCCTGAGCTAGAGTGAAACCTTACCTCAATAAACAAAAACAAAACAAAACAATGCAAAAAACTAACAAACAAACAAGCAAAAAACCCTCAGTCCTCTGACAAATTCTGAAAAATAAATGAGCTGTTCTCTGAAGTTGTCTCCTGGGTGTTTCTTCCTGTCACACTCATGGCCACTCAAGACCCTGCCCCATAATTGGACACCTCCAGGGAGCCAGTGCACAATGGCCCCTTGTGGAATCAGGGACCCACAAACACATCAGTAGCAGTGAATTTTAAGCAGAAAAAGTATATGTATAGTAAATGTTCATGGCAGAGCTTATGTAGCCAGGGCTTGAGTGCTAAATTTTTTTAAATGTTTATTTAAAATATATGTGACATGTAATCAAAGATCTTTTTTGTATGAGAAAATAGTCCTCTAGATTTTCTTATTTTATTTTATTGGAAGTTAACTTTGAAAAGAATATTGATGAATAGAATTAAGACTTTAGTATACTAAGAGTCCAAACTCAGTAGCAGAGGCCAGTAAGTTAAAAAAGGAGATAGAAAGGGAAGAGAAAGAAAGGGAGGAGGGCTTTTATTAGGTTGGTATTGTATATATGTAAGTAGAAAGATTGAGATGGGGAGGGGATATGATGGAGAATGGAATTTCAAAGGGGAAAGGGGGAGGGTAATACCATGGGATTTTTTTTGTTATCATGGAAAATATTAATAAAAATGGAGAAAAAAAAAAGAAAAAAAAAACAAAGAAGAAATGTTAGAGTGAGTAAAGGGATAGTAGTAATGGAGAATAACCATCCAACTTGAAAGAGATCTGAACAGAATTCTACAGGACTTGAAATGTGAATGTGTTATAGATAACAGCAGTGTTAGTCAGAATAATAAATTTTGAACATTTCTGCTCAATTTTCAGTATTTTAGAACAGATTACATTTTCCTTTTACAAGGGCATGTTCTATGCTTGCACGTTGAGTTATGTTTTGACTGATCAGCTTCTTTTTAGTGTTCATTCTGGTATAACCTATGTTCTCCTCTATGGCTTGCAAATCTCTGAGCCTATTTGACATATTTTCATATTACTTTTAAGAAAGCCACTTTATACTGGATAATATATTTGTTGAAATGGTATAATCTTTGTGCATGTTCAAGATTTTCTTCATATAGCTTATGCCACCAAAATATATCCCCACTCAAATATACAAAAAAAATTTCAGTTGGAGATAAATAATTTTACTAATGTTACACAGGTATACCCTCCTCTCCTACAATCATGCTACCTTTTAAATTGGATTCCTCAATACTATCTCTGTCTCCAAACTACAGGGATAAGTATAATAGCCTATCAGTAAAGCTTCTGTCTGGCATATTAATCAAAACTGGGTTCAATCCTAAGCCCAACAGCTATTCATTTATTTAGTTTTACTACATAGAAGCATTTTAAGGTAAGAAAATAAAATTCACCCATTCTCTTTCCAAAAATGTTGAAGTTTTTAAATCAATATTTTCTTTGATATTCATCTTCCTAGATATAAATATGTATGTATCAATTGTTATCCGTATGCCTACTTTCAATTAATTTTTGTACTGTTTTGTTTTCCAATAAGTAGTATCCTGTTATTCTCCCATATTTTAATTTTTTTGTTATTTTTATTTATTTATTTGAGAGTGACAGACAGAGAGAGAAAGAGGCAGATAGAGAGAGGGAGAGAAAATGGGTGCGCCAGGGCCTCCAGCCACTGCAAACGAACTCCAGACGCGTGTGCCCCCTTGTGCATCTGGCTAACTTGGGTCCTGGGGAGTCAAGCCTCGAACCGGGGTCCTTAGGCTTCACAGGCAAGCACTTAACCGCTAAGCCATCTCTCCAGCCCTCTCCCATATTTTCTAACCAACAATTCATGATCAAAATACAGTTCTCCTATCCTTCTCTATTTTAGTATAATGCATCAATTTTGTCATAAATATGATTACATAATAATGTTTCATCTATGCTACCATCCTTGATTGAATTTTATTTCTACAATTTAAAATAAATAAATGACTCTTCAACAAAACTTTTTAGACTTTCTCATGGTGCATATGACTAGATTGCATTCATGTTTCAGTGGCATTTTTAAAAAGAATACCTGAATGTGTGCTTTCGAGTTCATAAAATCATCAATTGGCTTTCCCTGTCTTAAATATTTGGAGAATATATTGGTTTGATATAAAATCCATGGCTCATATTTTCATTCTTAAAATATACTGAAAGTGTTGTTTATTTTCTTCTTTTGTAGATTTTTTGAGAAATTAATTATTTTCCCCTTTAATATTATTGATTTTATTGGTTGGGAGATCTTAGAAGTTTTACATTTTTCAAACTTAAAGTTTAACTCTTTGTGAAGAAATACCTCAGAATTGATATTGTTTATATTCCTCAACTCTCTTAATTCATAGATTCAGATATTCCATTTTTTGCAATATTTTATATTTCTAATATAATTATTTCCATTATTCCATTCAATACAATTTTTTCTGTTCAGACACTCTGTTACATTTCAAGTATTATTTTATTTTGTTGTCATTAATATAATAACTTTCTTAATTTTATTTATATTGTCTATTAAATATTCATATGACTATATTCCTTATAAAATCATAGAATTCAATCTTTGTTAAATTTTATTAATTTTTTTACTTTATTTTTATTTATTTGAGAGAGACAGAGAGAGAAAGGCAGAGAAGGAGAGAGAGAATGGGCATGCCAGGGCCTCTAGACACTGCAAACGAATTCCAGACACATGCGCCCCCTTGTGCATCTGGCTTATGTGGGTCCTAGGGAACTGAACTGAGGTCCCTTGGGTTTGCAGGCAAACTCCTTAACCACTAAGCAATCTCTCCAGCAT
This sequence comes from Dipus sagitta, assembly GCA_036346955.1. Lineage (NCBI taxonomy): Eukaryota > Metazoa > Chordata > Mammalia > Rodentia > Dipodidae > Dipus > Dipus sagitta. The sequence goes on from CM070772.1 coordinate 115,408,500, forward strand.
ATATATATATATATATATATATATATATATATATATATATATATAGCTTGAAAAGAAGAATTCCTAATTTTAAATTGTCCTCTTCTTTTAGTTAAATTATTACTGAAATTCTGGATAGGTTTGTTATCTTGCAAAGATGAAGAATAAGAAATGTAGACAGAAGGTCAAGGAAGCAAAGATTTCTTTAACAATGAAAATAAAAACTCTGAACTATGGAGAGGCAAAATGTTACATCTTTTCATACTGTCAAGTCCTGCATCTTTCCACCATGAAAAATTAGGCACACACAAAACAAGGACTGGGTAAGGAGAAAAACTGACAAAAGTAAAAAGCCCAAAGTGTTGGTACAGGAATGTTGGAAATCCTCTGCCAATGTTTCAGTATATACCAAAACACCAATAATTTAGGCATGTTCCTGCATTGTTGTTTTACTAATTGATGAATGAAATCCACAGACCAGAGGATAAGGGTCAGAAAAAAATATCATAACTTAGAGCTGAAGGAGGGAGAGCTTGACTAGGGGAGATTAAGGGAAGCAAGGAAGACGATATGACTCTTGCCCAAAGAAGCAAGAAGGGATTTGAAAAACCCAAAATATAAGAGAAGGAAGGATTGCAGATCTCTTGCTCTAGGAGTCAAGAGAGGTTTGAGAATCCCAACTCAAGGCTCAGGTTGAAATATTTTTATGTGAGCACCATGGATGAGTGGATGGTCTAAACAGTTAGTTATTATGTCAGTTATACAGAGTCAGGATTTCTGAAAAGAGAAATCTTCTCCAAAATCTTATATCTCTATGAAGGGTTTTCTCAGAAGGGATTAGAAGGACTCCATAAGGGGGCATGGACAAGGAAAGGCCAGACCCACCTGACATTTCTGATCTATAGTAATGTGAAGTGACCTAGATTTTCCCCTATAGGAGTAATGACAATTCCCTCATTTAGCAAAGATAAAGCTTTCACTTTGGGACCCTTTTACCTCTAAAATGACTCACTAGACCCTCTGAAGAAATAACCCTAACTGCTATTAGGAAATAGGGGTTATAGCTGATCTGGCTTTTCTGAGCTGAGTGGAGATGCTGGGTATATCAGCTGGGATCTTTCTCCAGTGAGTCTATCTAAGGGACCTAGAAAGACTAATGTAATCTAAGCGACATTCCTGGATAAGGATGTTGGGGATAAAGAATAAAAGCAAGGTATTTGAAGGAAAATGGACACTTAATAAAGTGCACCTCTTCTTTACATTCTTATAGGTTTTCAGGCCTTGAAGGGTGATTGGGGGAGACGGGATGGTAGAGTTTTTCAGAGGACTTTCTATGTATGTGATGACTCTTGGCAAGAAGAGATAAACAGCAGCTGAGCACAAAAAGTCTAAAAATTACCAAAAGTGATAGGAATATTTTTCTATCACCATGAAGATCCAGAAATCTATTTCTAATGCTCTTCATTAAATTGGACTATGTTGTCTAACATGGAAATTTTGTAGAGCAGATGAAACATTCATAGAATTATCAAGAATACATACACAGTATTAATACACAGTATTAAACCTTGATAATTACACTCTGAGTTGTGTGCAAATCTATGTAAGGTAACACTATTTTTTTTTACATTTGGGGCTATACAATTCTTACTAAGTGCTTAAGACCTACTAGGTCACAAAAATTTAACTTATTTATTTATTTATTTATTTATTTATGAAGTACAGACAGGGAGAGAGAGGCAGAGAGAGAGAGAATGATCATACCACGGCCTCCAGCTACTGCAAACAAATTCCAGATGCTTGATGCATGCACCCCCTTTTGCATCTGGCTAGCATAGGTCCTGGGGAATCGAGCCTTGAACCAGGGTCCTTAGGCTTCATAGGAAAGCGCTTAACCACTAAGCTATCCTTCCAGCCCAACTCAATATTTTTTTTAAGTTCAGTGGTGGCTCTTTAGGATAGACTTTCAGAGACCTGAGAAGAGCTCTATGTCTCAGCATTTGTGTCATCTGCTAGGTTGAGTCAGAGCTGTGTTGACCTCCATTATCTTTCTGATCAAGAGACAGGTGATTGACAAGTGTGGTTATATGTCATTATCCCCTCAGTGGCCCAGTAGGATTGGAGTCCTTTAAGGGATTAGATGTCCAGAAGAATGCAAGAGACATCCAGGTCTATAAATTCCAACTTTGGTTCCTTGGTACAGTTATCAAACAATTGAAAATATGGACTGAGGATCTGAGAATTATTAATTATGGGATTTATTTTACGATGAGTGAGGAGTGAAACAAAGCAGGGAAGAAGTAGGAGTGACCAAAAATGGGTAGGAGAGGCCTCACATAGAGAAAAGATTTTCCCTGAGAAAGGAGTCTCTGCATAGAGGTTCAGGCACATCATCAGCAGGCAGCAAAACATCCAGAACAAAGCTTCAAAGCACATAGGCAAAAATGAGGTTCTCCAAAATCTGTCAACAAGACAAGAAAATATAGCTGATTCCGTCTCAGGAGATAAGCCACCCTTACACATCAGCTAGGGTCCAGGTGAAACCACAGAGGAATTGGCAAGATGAGCAAGAGCACTGCTTCCACCATAAGCTTGACATCCTGAGCCAGGGTGATTGAAACAGACAATGAGGGTATTCAAAAACACCAAAGCTAGAGCAGTCTTAAGTCATTCCTACTAAGGCTCAAAAAATCATGGAGAAGAGGGTGCATAAAGGGTGTAAGATCCACAGGGTAGAAGGAAGCATCCAGACATTGCCCCCCAACCAATGAATGATTACTGTAGCTCTCACAACTCAAAACCCACACCCACAACCCCATGGTGATTACCAGCAATCCCACTCAGGAGGGCCCTCAATGGGATAAGGTAGGGAGGAGGGAAATGATGGTACCAACACATGATGTGTCCATACAAAGTTTATACTGAATAAAAAAAAAATAAGCCCATAAAAGTTGAGAAAGAAACTAGAAATTATTAGAGAGGTTTCTAGCAACCATCTTGGATGAGACTGGACCAGATGCTCGTATTTTAATTTGGTTAGAACATGCAAGGTGGCTTCTATGTTTCTGTGGGTCAGTTCCCTAGACAACTACTTTTTAGTAAAGGATACCTTACTCTTAATTATATCAGTGTTAGCAAAATCCATTTAGGCTCACTGCCAGTAGCTAAACAGAAGGAAAGGGGGAAAAGAAAGGAAAAGTTATCATTTCTGAATTAGAGCTCAGAGAAGTGAGAAGGGTCAGCCATGAGGATCTGAGAGTACCTGCAACAAGGAGGAGGTGTCTGCCAGTTTAACTCTCTTCTTAAGAGATTCGATATTCCTCCCTGTCCTTACCCTACATAATTCTTAATTTTTAAAAATATTAACTGTATTAAACAATCTTCTATTATTATTCTTTTTGCTAATTTGTGTAAGTATATGTGTGAAAATAAAATCACATAGGAACAATTATTTTCCATATTCCTACTCATACTTTTTACAATGTGTGTATGTATGTGTGTGACCCTATGTGCATATGTGTGTTTTATTCATGTGTATGGCTGAAAATGAATATATATGCATATGCATGTAAAGCCCAGAAGACAGCCTCAAGTGTCATACTTAGGATCACTGTAAACCTTCTAAAAGATGGGGCATTTTGTTCCCACAGTGCTTAACAAATTGGATAACTGGCTGGCCAGGAAGCTCCGGGGATCATTTTCTCTCTGTCTCTCTACCACCTGCATTGTAGACACATACTACCATACCCAACATTTTTACATAGGTACTGGGGATCAAACTGATGTCCATATGCAAAGGCAAGCACTTTACTAACTGAGATGCATCTTTAGCCTGTGCATTTTAAATGTACATCTTCAAGAAAGACAAAACCAGTGATCAGCTGAAGTGAAGACAAGATTAAGCTAAATTTTGGATAAAATTATAAAGACTACTTAATCTTTTACAACTTTCACCTCAACCATATTTCATGGAAATGAAGCCTAAGAACAGATATGAGTACAAACTACGCTTCAATTTAATGAAGCATGGTGAGGCTCAGGGATTGGACTACCAGTGAATAAATGACCTGTCTACCATGAGTCTTTGGCTTGAATTATACCAGACTGTACTAACAATGGAAAATAATAGCAAGAAACTCAGTGAGGAGATGTGCGGTTTATGATGTCTAGAATCTATTTCTGTAGTTTTCTTTTCTTTGCACAGGTAAATTTGTTTATCTAAAGCATCAGAATTATTTTGGTAAATATTACAATAATAGATATATTTGATGAATCAAAGAAAATACCTATGCTGTATTTGGATAAAAGTTTAATTCTAGCAGCATATGAATTACAAAACTCCAATGTATGTTAGCCACTCTCTGAAATCCTGACATTCCAAGCAAAGTAACAGGCCACTGGGACTGATGATAAGCAGAATGTTTGAGGGAATATGTAAACATACATTAAGGAACAAAAAGCAATCATATATGAAAAAATATTTATTGTGTATTAGAGTTTAGAGTTCAGGTTGACTGCTACTTGCTTGTAAAAAGAATATTGATGTCTTTAGAATGGTTAATTTATGGCCATGTGATGAGTATGTTAATCAATCTGGACTCTGGTTCCAAGACATTGAACAAACAAAATCAATTAGAGAAACACAACTGAAGCCGTCTTTTATCAGAAGTAACTTCTAGGTTCATTCATATCAGACAACTTGGGATATGTGCAACTTAAGATCTCTCTTATTAATACAATTTATACCTTCTGTAGACAAAAACGTTAATTTTCTCAGAGCAACTTACTAGTTGCCAAAAGATGATTTTGTGAGCTCCAGATAATAGTTAATTTTCTCAGAGCAACTTACTAGTTGCCAAAAGATGATTTTGTGAGCTCCAGATAATAGTGTGTCAAATTCAAGCCTGGAGGGAAGAGCCATCATTTTGGCTCATGCCTGTAACCCATTACTTGGAAAATATATTCAGGAGGATTAGAAGGAGTTCCAGTTCACCCTAGGTTACAGAAAGAGAATGAGACCAAATCTAAAAAAATAATAAAACATAAAAAGTAGTAAATGAGCTTTATTCATTATGCAGCAGGAAGAAGACAAGAGGAGGAAAGAGAAGGAGGAATAGGAAGAGACACAACTTACAAATGCATTTAATAAAAGAATTTAAGAACAAATATTCAAAAAATCATAAAACATTTGACAATGAATAAAATATAAGTAGGTGGAAGAACTACCTATGTTCATGGATCAGATGAATCATTGCTATTGAAATAGCTCCATGTCCAATTTTGGGAGGAGGCTTAGATTGTAGGGGGAGTTAGGTTGTAGTAAGGATGGTTAGATTGTGGGTATAAAGGTTAGATTGTAGGGATGAGGATTAGATTACAGGGAGTAGGGTTAGATTGTAGGGAATAGGAATCATTTTATGCCCACCATACTCCCTTTATTTCTGAGGCACTGTAGTAAGATTCAAAGCTGAGAAATTGAGTACAATAGATAATATTAACTCTGGATACCTTAACTCTTGAGGTAAAATTTAAAAGTAATTAATTCACATTTATAATTAGGCACCTGGAATTTTAACATAGAGGTACATATGTGTATGTGTCTTTGAGGGGTGCATTTCACTATGAAACACAGAATACAAGTGAGAGTCCAAAATAATTCATTTTACATTAACACTTCCCCATAGAATCTAACACTACCTACAACATAAACCTTTTTCCTACAATCTAACCCTATTCCCAATAATCTAACCCTCCTCCCCACAATATAACTCTCCTCCCTACAATGCAATCCTCCTCCCTCAAATCTAACCCTCAACCATAGAATCTAACATTCCTACTACAACCTACTATCCCTATAATATGACTCTCATTCCTACAATCTAATTCTCATCCCTGAAATCTAAACCTCCTCCCTACAATCTAAATCCCCTCTCTACAACATAAACATCCTCCCTACAATCAAAGCATTCTCCCTACAACCTAACCCTCGTCCTTAATCTTACTCCTCCTTATAATCTAACCCTCCCTACAATCTAACCTTTATCTCTACAATCTAATCCTCTTCCCTACAATCTAACCCTCATTACTACAATCTAATCTAATCATCCTCCCTAAAAACTAACCTTCCCCACAATCTAACACTAATCCCTGCAGTCTAACACTTGTCCCTACAATCTAATCTTCATCCCTAAAATCTAACCCTCTTTCATATTATCTAACACTCCTTGCTACAAGTTAACCTTCCCCAAAATCTAACCATCTTCTCTACAACCAAACCCTCCTTTCCACAATCTAACCATTGTCCCTACAATCTAACACTCCTCCCTACAATATAAACCTCCTCCCTAAAATCTAACCATCATCCCTACAATCTAACCCGTACTCCCTATAATCTAATCCTCATCCCTACAATCTAACCTTCATACCCACAATCTAACCCTCCTTACTACATCCAAACTCCCCCTACAAGCTAAGCCACCTTCCAAAATTCTAGCCCTCATCCCTACAATCTAACCCTCATCTATACAATATAATCCTCATCTCTATAATCTTATACTTCTCCCTACAATCTAACCCTCTTCCCCATAGTCTAACCCTCATCCCTACAATTTAACTTTCTTCCCTGTAATCTAACCATATTCCCTACAATCTAACCTTCATCCCTACAATCAAGTCTTCCTCCTTACACTCTAACCCTTGTTCCTAAAATATAATTCTGATTTCTGCAATATAACCCTTATCCCTACAATCTAATCCTCCTCCATACAGTCTAACCCTCTTACCCACATTCTATCCCTCATCCCTACAACCTAACCCTCCTCTCTACAACCTAACCCTCCTCATTACAATCTAATCCTCCTCCCTACAATCTAATCCTCATCCCTACAACATAACCCTTCTCACCACAATTAAATCCTCCTCCCTACACTCTAACCCTTGTCCCTAAAATATAACCCTAATCCCTATAATCTAACCCTCATCCCTAAAATATAACCCTAATTCCTGAAATCTAACCCTTATTCCTACCATCTAATCCTCCTCCCTACAATATAACCTTCTTACCCACAATCTAAACATCATCCCTACAATCTAATCCTCCTCACTATAATCTAACCCTCCTCCCTACAACCTAACCCCCCTCACTACAATCTAATCTTCCTCAATACAATATAATCCTCATCCCTACAATATAACCATTCTCACTACAATCTAATCCTCTTCCCTGAAATTTAACTCTTCCCACAATCTAACCCTAGCCACTAAAATCTAACCCTCTTCTGTACAATCTAACTGTACTCCCTACAACTTAGTCCTCCAGCCTATAGTCTAACACTTCCCCCTACAATTTAACCCTCCTCTATACAATTTTTCCCTCCCTACCACCCAAAAAGTCCTCCTCTTAATACTACAAATTTGAGGACTCAACTTTTCATGAATTTTGTTGTTATGCATTCAAACCATGATATTTGATTTCTTAATGATAACACTGTAAATTTACATAAATTGGACTTCATTAAAATTGAAATCTGCCGGGCGTGGTGGCGCACGCCTTTAATCCCAGCACTCGGGAGGCAGAGGTAGGAGGATGGCTGTGAGTTCGAGGCCACCCTGAGACTCCATAGTGAATTCCAGGTCAGCCTGAGCTAGAGTGAGACCCTACCTCGAAAAACCAAAAAAAAAAAAAAAAAAAAAAAAAAAAATTGAAATCTTGTGTGTTTCAAATGACACTATTAAGAAAATTTCAAAAAAGGCTAGAGAGATGGGCTCAGTGAGTAAAGTGCTTGTTATTCAAGTGTGAGGACCATAATACCTATTCCCAGCACTAGTGTTACAATGCTGGGAGGGCATGGCAGTCTACCTGTAATCTCAGAACTTGAAAGATGCAGATAAGTAGAGTCCTGAGAAAAGTTGGCTAGGTTTTCTAGCCAAACTGTTGTCTGGATTCAAGTGAAAGAACCTATCTCAGTAAATAAAGTGGAGAATGAACAAGGAAGACACCTGGCATCAACCTGCAACATACACACACACACACACACACACACACACACACACACTATCAAACAGAGAGAGAGAGAGAGAGAGAGAGAGAGAGAGAGGAGAGAATGTAAAATACAACCCAGATGATAGAAGAATACACTCACTCATCCTATATATTAAGTGAGTGATAAGTCCTTGCAAAGAGAACACATAGTTTCTTGTTGTCCACTTTCATATAGTAATCAGCCAATACAAAACATTTGGAAAATTATAAATCAATAGTTTTATTTTGACTCACAATTATGGTCCCAGGTCAAAGAGCTACATCTCTTATGACCTGTGATGACCTTTCTGCCCAAGTACTGAGGTGATAAAATTGGTAAATTTGATTGTTTTTTTGGAGGTGTCCATTTAATGTTTACTTTTCTTTTAGCCTATTGGTATTGCTATGAAAATATCTGAGACTGACGTGTTAACACAAGAGAAATATACATTTTCATAATATATAACTGTGGAAGCCAGGAAGTCCAAGATAAAAGTTCTCGCAGATTGTGTTGCCTGGTGGAAACTGCACACTCAAGAAGAGAAAAATGTTTATCTGTACAAGGTGAAAGGGCAAGATGGCTGGATACCATAGCAAGCCTTTTTCATGAAAACCTTCATTCCCTTGATGAAAGAGGAAGCTTCATCTAAGCACCTTCCACAGTCCTATTTTCCTTCATATTCAGTTTGGCAGAGTCAGCCTACTCAGTACTGAAACCAGGGTATTTGTCAGTGGCAAAGAGTATAAAACATCTGCAATTCCATATTTCATTTTAAATGACATTGGCGATACTTGAATTTTAGATATAATAGTTAAAGCTACTAACTTGGATCTGTTAGATGTTCTCTTTCCACAGACAATTTTTTGTTAAGTTACATATATATAATGTTCTAATGCACTTGCATCTTTTCTGTAAGAAATATAATTGAGATATTCATTCATCCTCTTAAAAATTGCATTCTAAAACTTAGACCAACAAAAGAACAGATGTTTAAATTGGAATTCAATCAGAACTGTTGATTTATCTGAAGTTTGAAGTCCATAATCTAAAGAATGGTTGATTCAAGTAAAGAGAAAATAATAAAAAAAATAAGGGAAAAAGTGAGGAACATTGAGCAGTTTATGAGAGAAGGCATGACAATACAAACTAGCTCCTCAAGCATTTTAGTATCCCAAACAAATCATGAATAGTCTGGTAGTATTAATGAGTCTGGAAAACTTCTAAACTCTAAGATCAGTGGTGTTACTGTACCTGGGCAGTGGATACGTCCTGACTGATCAGTTTCTTCTCCAGATTCTTGTCAAGATATAGAAATGATTAAAATTGCTTCATGCATTAAGGTCTAAATTCTACAATTTGTAATATACTGAGGGTTTTCTTCCTGCAATTAAAAAAATCAAAGACAATAGATGCCTAAAAATAAATTCACTTTTCCATAATGGATTTATATTTATATAATTCTCAAACTGTTAAATTCATATTTTAAATGTTCACTTCAGAGTATTTTATTATACTCAAAGTTTTGCAAGGATTTCTATAATTTTAGACCATTTTCATTAACTCTCTTCAAATCCCCCACCATATCATTTAATAGTCACCTACATTTTTCCTGACTGTCTTCACCTACAAAAGATCAAACTCACTTTTTGTATCTACAGATTTGAATATCCTGGACCTTGCATATAAATTATATCATACAATGTGTTATGTTTTTTACTGGTCACTTTTGCTTATTAAATTAATTTTAAAAACCACTTGTATCATGGCTTATGTCAGTGTCAATTATTTTGATTAATGATTTCGATAATATGGGTTAAGTGCATCTTTTTTCTCCATCCACAAGTGCATGGTCACTTGTGTTATTTTTATTTTCTAGCCTTTATGAATGAGTTTTGCATGTATGATTTTTTGTTTAGGTATAGGTTTTCATCTTTTTTGTGAGTTTTAGCATCAAATTTTATTTTGCTTATTCTATTTAAATATATCATATTACTTGAATATTTCAATTTAAATTTATACAGAATAGAATAATCTTATTAATAAGCAAAATAAAGGTTTGATTTAAAAAGCACCTATCTATATATAGACTCACATTATAGACATATTTTTCCACTGTTTCCTTTTTTTTCTTTATTAGTTATGTACATACTCATTATGTAAACAACCATGTTGGTACCATTGTTAACCTCCTCTCTGTCCTCTCCCCTCTGAAGGGTCCCACCACATGGGGGATTGTGGGTCCTGCATTATGGGGGTATCCATCAGCCATGGAAAAGAGGCAGTGTCTCTGTGCAATGTCCCAACTTGTGGGTCTAACAATCTTTCCACCCCTTCTTCTGAGAATTTCCCTGAGACATGTTAGATTTGTTTTAGCTCTATTTCAGTGGTTTTCATCTCTTGCAAGTACTGTTGGAAACTATATTCTCTTAAGGCACTGTCAAACTCTCTTCAAAAGTGAATGCAAATTTAATTTAATATTCCCACTATGAGTGTGTGGGGTTACAGGTCTCCCCAAACTTTTACCAAAATTAATCATTATGTAAATTATATTAACAGTAGTAAATTTGTTCTTCACTGCTGCTTACATCTTCACTTGGCTAATAATAATAATATGAGCATTTTTCACTTGATTTTTTTCATCAGTCATTTGTATCTTTATAAAAATATCTACTAGACACATTCAGCATTTTCCAGTTAGAATAGTTTTGATTTTATTTGTGACCTGTGTAATAGTATGAATAGGATTTGCTCCCCCAATAACTGGTATTGAAATTTAATTACCATTATGAGATATTAAAAACTGGGATCAGGCAGGAACTTTAAGAGGTGGTTAGTGCTCTGTTTTTACGAATTGATTAATTCATGTCTGAAATTTGCTTAAATGTTACTTTGGAATTTGCTGCAAAGTTTAATTTCACTAGGTCACTTTCTCAGTGTCTCTTGCCCAGTGATGTACTTGGCATCTTGGGAGATGTACAGAAATGTCATCCAAAGATGTATTCTATCTATCCTGGATCTGATTTATAATCCAAAATAAATCTATTTCCTTTATAACTTTCCAAATGTGTAGTATTGGGTGATTACCAACTGACTACAACACTGTAAGTTCATTGTACCGTGTGTGTGTGTGTGTGTGTGTGTGTGTGTGTGTGCATGCCCCTTGGCATTCAAAGGAATACCATTCAGATCAGTGAATAGTGATTGCATGTTACCAGGGAATGTTTGGATTCTTGATAGAATACAAAGATTCAACCTCTTTTTGCAGAGTATAAAACTAAAATAAAAAGGCATTATTTAGAATTTGTATGGGGAAAATTCTTCAGTTGACATATAAAGTCTTGGAAGCACTACCCTCCATGTGAAGTTCACCCTTCCACAGACCTTGATATATCACCAGTATTGTTAAATAGGCATTTGGGTTAAGGACAATGTCATCATTCCTATTAGGACAACAATACTTCAACTTTTAGAAAATTTTGCATTGCTATTATTTTGTAGCTGTAAACAGAAGTTATTCAAAGTCATGAATTGGCCATTTCAATTGCTAAAATTCCAATTTCCCCTCTGAATACAAACTCCACATCTCCTCATTGTACCATTGAAACAGAAGATGTCAATTTGATAAAAATCACTTTTTAATCCATCAAAGAGTTCAGCACAGAGTGACAATAAAGTCAAACTTTGGTTCTTGATTGCTTGGAGATGAGCCTTTCAGGGCCCTTTAAAATATGACACCAAGAAATAAACCATGTTCAGAATGCCCTTCTGCCTTCCAGTTTCCTAATTTCTAAGTGAAATTGCTCGGCACTTCAAAGGGGAGGAGAATACACATTAAAATAGACATTTTAAAGGAAATTTATTTTGAAGGGAAGGGCTGTGGTGCTAGAAGAAGAAAATGGCAAGATCAGTGTTAAGCACTAAGTCATATGGCCTGTGACATGTGCTTCATTTAAGCAGAAGTTCTTGGAGTCACAACAACCATAAGACAGGGCTCATCCTGCGGATTTTGTGAGGAGCTTAAAGTCCTGCTACAAAAGCTGTCAGTGTTGATCACATTCAGCCCTTTGCATGGTCTGCCAGTCTGCTATTCCCAGATGAAGGAGTTAGGTAACAGTGATAGTTGTATTCTCACACTGACCAGAGCTAACTGAATTTAATTGTTGGTATGTTAATGTTCAATGCCTGAATTAGTGTGAAAATACATCTGATAAGTTAAATAGCTGGTATGAAAACAAATATTTCCAAATAATAGTTTATATTAAGTTACTTTTTGGATGGACAATGTTCTTTAACAAGTAACAATATAAAAAAAACAACATAGGCTAATTCAACACACAATTATTGGCCACTTGCTATGCACTCCATGGGTAAAACATCATTTGAAAATAGATGCTGCAGAGATTTCTAGGACTATTTAGAACATTGCAAATGTGCTAGCCAAAGGTCATTGACTATAATCCATTATGCCAAGTTAGATATGACAATAAACATGTCAATGAAATGTTTAATAATTTAAAATTTAGTATTTTAGTAAATAAATAGTGATATAATATTTGGAAAAATCTCTTCTTAAATATCTATTCGCAAGGGGAGAGAGAAAATACATTTAAAAAATCTTTCAGATATTAAAGTTAACTTTAGCTTTTGAAATTTCACATATAATAATCCTTGTCTTAATGCTATAAAGCTAATAAGATGTTACTCTATGTATCATTGTAAATATATAGATATATTATACAGAAATTTACTGAGATAGAGACAAAAAATTCATCCTTGTCCTTTCAATGTTAAATGAGGTCTCTCATTTGTGTGTGTGTGTGTGTCTGTGTGCCTCTTTGAAATTAATGATATTATATGCAATCAAATACATCTTACATATCTAGCTGAGCCACACTACTATTAGCATGGAAATAAATACAAATCAAAATATCCCATTTCATACAGCATGCCATGTTTTTACCATAAGTCACTGACCCCTCTTTCAAGGTCATATTTAATTAGAGTTGGCTTCATAATAAGCAACCAACTATAAAGCAAAACTGAAGTGAAGCTGAGGTGGTCAAAGGCCTCAAAATACCACTGTGAATGCCAATGACAGAAACTAAAATTAATTCTTTTTCAGATTATTTCATTGTGGTTTAAAAGTAATTCAGTTTAATGAGACCCTCCTTCATAGAGTGGAAATACTCTAGGGAAAGAAACAGTTTTGGGCTGTTGCACGTATTCTCATTAGTAGCCATGCTTAATTGACAGCTAGCAAAGGTGCCTGGAGGGAATCAGGGAGTGTAGGTAGGGTGCCACAGAGTAGTGAAATTGGAGTCACCGAATTGGCCTGGTATTTAACAACATATTTTATTCTCCAAACAATATTTTTCACTTCATTTTTCAGATTTAGGCTAAAAATGATCCTTTGATTGGTCCTATGGGTACCCGTGAGGGTCATGATGATGTAAGCTGCTTCCTGCACAAGCTTCAAGAAGATGGTTTTTCTTCGAACATTTCAGGGTTCATTCAGCTTTCCTGTAAGCAAAATTTATATTATATAAATTTATAGACCTGGCCTACAACTTTAAAAATAAACTGCTTTTGTATTGTTTTTATTTAAGTGTTGAGATGGGTCTGCAGTTTTAATTTTTTTAAGTAATAGTATTGCAAAATGTATTATTCAGATTTTTCATCACTGGGGAAAATACCTGACAGAAGCATATTCAAAGACAGGAAAGATGTATTTTGGCTCAGAGTTTCAAAGGATTCAGTCCAGGATCCGCTGGCTCCAGCACACTGGGCATGAGGTAAGATGAAGGATCATTGTACTGAAAGCATGTGGCAAGTTTACTGCAATGTGGCCAGGAACCAGAGTAAGATACAGGCAGGAAGGGGCCAGAGCAAGGTAGTCTTCAAATACATGCCCTAGTGACCCAGTTCTTCCAAACTGGCATCACATTCCACAGTTCCATCATTGCACAAGATTCTGCTGAAATTTAAAAACAATTGATGGATTCATCCATTGATTACAACAAAATGATCAGAATCCTGTTACTTCCAAAACATCCATCAGCCAACAACCACCCTTGAATACATAGGCCTGTGTGGAAACATTTTATATTCAAACCCTAACAAAGGTTTATAGTGAAAAAGAGTAATTTCTAAACTCTGCATTTCCTTCTATTTATCCTGGGTCTCTCAGTTTAGGTCACAGATAGGCACTTGGTCCATCACTGCATAATTATCTTCTGGTCTTTCTCTTTGGGCTTCTTGAGAATTAGCATTCTTATTTGATTTTTTTAATTTTTCTTTTAATTTTTTATTTATTTGAGAGTGACAGAGAGAAAGAGGCAGAGAGAGAGAGAGAGAGAGAGAATGGGTGAGCCAGGGCCTCCAGCCACTGCAAACGAACTCCAGATGTGTGCGCCCACTTGTGCATCTGGCAATCGTGGGTCCTGGGGAATCAAGCCTCGAACCGGGGTCCTTAGGCTTCATAGGCAAGCGTTTAACCACTAAGCCATCTCTCCAGCCCTCTTATTTGTTAAATTATATTACTCTTCCTTAATGTACTGTCTCATTTGTGTGCAATATATCTAATATAAGTTCAATTACTAAATTGTCATGCCCTGTGCAAGCTTGCTGAGAGCAAATTCTAAAGAGAAAGATGGTAGCCTCCCAACCATCTCAGATCCAAGTATGTTTATCTCAAAATATCTTCCTGAGAAAACTGGCCTTGTTAGAAGGAGAAAGGAGATCAACAAACAGCCCAAGAGTTGTAAATACCACAACCATGAGAACAACTGGAAGATAATCTAGTTTCTGGGCTGACTGGTGCCTTCCTTAAATCTGAAGACTTGATAAAAAGACCATAACATAAAATAGCCTGTGGTAGGAACTGCTAATTGGAAGTTATACCAGAATAGAAGTTTTTTTTTTTTTTTTTTTTTTTTTGCCAGGGGCCCTTTTTATAGACAGGATTCTAGCAGTTTTCTTGTAGTCTACAATTCGTTCATCTAGATGTCATAAGTGCCTGAGGTGATGTTCTGTTTTTCACCTGCTGTTCGCCATGTTTATTTTTTCAGTTTTCAGGGTGTGTACTCTAGTCCTTTCTGCTGGTGTTGTTCCTTCCTGACCTGATATTCTATTATTTTCTACTTTTTTTTCCTTTTATTTTCTACTTCACTAATAAGCTCATTATTGAAAACTGAAAGTATGGTTATCATAGATATTTTTTAATGGAATCATGTCTTAATAAACTCTTAGCAATGTGCTTGGGAGGTAAAATGTACGTTTTTCACATGTGGTACTCTCTTCATTATCCACTGCTCTAGTTTGGTGCAGAATTCCAAGTTGGGAAAAGTTTTTAATTCTGATCCCAGTCCTTTAGTGTGATGTAAGTTGGGTGTGATAGGTGAATCTATGCAAAGATATGCACATACAACATCTACATATAAAATGCATGGATATACAATGTCATATGTATATCCTTTGTGGGTCTTCCCTTTGGAAATATTTAATTATACACTTGTAAGGTTCAAGAGTGACCAAGACCATGGAAACCATTATGAGGCAAAGATGGAAGCTTTTATTAGGAAAAAGCAAAACATGCCAGGGCTGACTCTCAAGAGCAGAGCACAGCCAACCTACGAATCCAGATAGTGTGCTTTATAGAGCACTTCACTTGGGGTGAGGTGAAGAAGGGAAAAGTTAAAAAAAAAATGTTTCTTTAGCGGACATCTAAGATATCCAGGGTATGACACCAGACAAGATAAGGGGGCAGGAAATCAGGGGGATGGAGGGCATTGTTAGACAAGGAAGGGATAATGGTTGGGCAGTTTCTTGAGGAATGTGGATGACCCTCTTCCTTGTGTCTGTCACAACGTAACATCCCAGCCTTTTCTTAATGATAAGAGAAGAAGGTTAATTTCTTCATGCTGACTGTAGGAATGAAGAGTTCTTATGGAAGAGGCTGGATAATGTGGTCGATAGTTCTCCCTTCAGGGTAGGTGATGAGGAGGCAGTTCTGTGGTGGCTAGAGGTGGCAGAGTGATGAGACTGATAGTGCCAGTGTAGCATGTTGTTACATCGTGGTGCTGAGAAAAGCAGAGACTTCTCTAATACCATTCCTGTATTGAGTTGGCTTCAGGGAAATACATGGCAGGCACCTGTTATAGAGAAGATGAGGGAGATGGGCTCTGTGCACCCCATGAGAAGACAGAAGGGAAAATAAAGGAGCTTTTTACTCTTGTCAACAGCTATGACATCAAAACTGCAGGCTTAAAGGAAAGATGAGCATTCAGAGGCAAGGGATAGAGACCATGGGCAACATAGGAGGCATTTTGTGATCAGGAAAGAGTAAGAAAACAAGACAGTTTCAGTTTTAGAGTGGCCGTTGGGGTGGCAGTGTAGTTATCTCTAAATGAGATAGGGTAAGGGCTAAGGAAGGAGGGAGGGGGTTGAACAATAGCTCTGATTCTGGCTAAGACAAGTAGGAGAATCTGGGGTCAGGGTAGGTGAAGTTAATCAAGGACAGGCAGAGGGAGAAAGCATGAGTTAATGTTAAAGTTTAGTATTTTAAGGGTCTGGAGAAATGGCTTAGCGGTTAAGTGCTTTCCTATGAAGCCTAAGGACCCCAGTTCGAGGCTCAATTCCCCAGGACCCATGTTAGCCAGATGCACAAGGGGGTGCACGCATCTGGAGTTCATTTGCAGTGGCTGGAGGCCCTGGCGCACCCATTCTCTTTCTGTGTGCCTATTTCTCTCTCTGTCTGTCACTCTCAAATAAATAAATAAAAAATAAACGACAAAAAAATTTAAAGCTTCATTCTTGAAACAAAACCTTCAATAAACTTCAGTAGAACTACTTTAAAAAGGAAGTTTAGTATTTTAAGTCAGCATCAGACATGGGAGGCTATTAGTCTGACTCATTGTTTATATTGTAGTTATGTTTTTTCCTTATTTTTATTGACAACTTCCACAATTGTAAAAATATCCCATGGTAATTCCCTACACCCCCCCCCCAACTTTCCCCTCTGAAACTCAACTCTCCATCATATCCCCTTCCCCTCTCAATCAGTCTCTCTTTTATTTTTTATGTCATGATCTTTTCTTCCTATTATGATGGTCTTGTGTAGGTAGTGTCAGACACTGTGAGGTCATAGATATCCAGGCAATTTTGTGTCAGGAGTAGCACGTTGTAAGGAGTCCTACCCTTCCTTTGGCTCTTACACTCTTTTCACAACCTCTTCTGCAATGGACCCTGAGCCTTGGAAGATGTGATTGAAATATTTCAGTGCTGAGCACTCCTCTGTCACTTCTCAGTGCCATGGTGCCTTCTGAGTCATCCCAACATCACTGCCATCTGAAAAGAGAAGATTCTCTAACCAAAAGTGAGAGTAGCATTAATATATGGGTATTAACACTAAGAGAAGTGTTTACTGGGCAGTTTGATGAGCATAGTATCTACTTTTACCGAGACAGCAACAGACCTTACACCCCTAGGGCTCATGAATAACCCTATTGTAGGTTTTCAGTATCAGGGATGTATTCCCTCCCATGGAGCAGGCCTCCAGTCAAATTAGAGGACAATTGGTTTCCCCCATAACAGACGTGCTACTATTGCACCTGTTGGCTTATTTGGCCTGGCCCACCAAATATAAGGCTCGCAGTATCCACTGTTGGGTATCTTCACTGGCGATTTCTCTCTCTTTCATTGAACAGCATGCAGTGTGGTTTTTTTCAAGCTTTTTGTCAGCTAGTTTATTTACATGGAGGAGGTTTTCAGCTCAGCTCCAGCAGGGGTTCTTAGAGACTCTGCAGCCCAAGTATATGGAATCTTCAGCAATAGGGTCTTTCCATCTATTCCTTTCTAGTTTACTGACCTATGCTACTGAGTTTTATTCTTATTCATACAGAAGTCCAGGCATTTGTAGCTAGGATCCACATATGTGAGGAAACAGGTGATGTTTGAACTTCTGAGTCTAGGTTACCTCACTTAGTATACTCCTTTCCAGATCCATCCATTTTCCTGCAAATTTCATAACTTAATTTTTCTTTACTGCTGAGTGTAAATGTGCCACATTTTCATTATCCACTCATAAGATTAGGGACATCTGGGATGTTTCCATTTCCTAGTTATTGTCAATAGAGCAGTAATAAACAAGGTTGAACAAGTGTCTCTAAGGAAGTGAGACAAATCTTTAGGATATATGCCTAGGAGTTGTATAGTTGGTTCATATGATAGATTTATTTTTACCTGTCATAGGAACCTCCACACTGATTTCCATAATGGATGAACCAGATTGCATTCCCACCAACAGTGTAGAAAGGTTCCTCTTTTTTCCACATCCTCACCAGCATTTATGGTCATTTGTTTTCATTATGGTAGCCAATCTGACAGGAGTGAGATGGAATATCAATATAATTTTAATCTGCATTTTCCTGATGAGTAGGGATGTAGAACATTTTTTAAGATGTTTATATGCCATCTGTCTTTCTCTTTTGAGAACTCCCCATTTAGTTCAATAGCCCATTTTTAAATTGTGTTGTTTGATTTCTTATTATTTAATTTTTTAAGTTCTTTGTATATCTTAGATATTAATCCTCTATCAGATGTATAGCTAAGACTTTCTTCCATTCTGTAGGTTGCCTCTTTGCTCTATTCAGTGTCTTTTACATACAAAAGCTTTGTAATTTCATTAGGTCCCAGCGGTTAATCTGTTTGTTTGTTTTTTTTTTTCTCCAAGCAATTGGCATTATATTCAGAAAGTCCTTGTTAGGAACAATATGTTGAAGGGTTCACTATAATTTTCCACTAGCAGTTTCAGAGTTTTAGGTCTGATATTAAAGTATTTGATCCATTTGGACTTAATTCTTGTGCATGGAGAGAGGCAAGGATCTAATTTCATCCTTCTACAGATACATATCCAGTTTACTGAAGAAACTGTCTTTTCTCCAGTGAGTATTTTTGGCATTTTTGTCAAATATCAGGTGTCTATAGCTACCTGGACTTACATCTGGGTCCTCTATTCTGTACACATCTGCTTTTGTGCCAGTACCATGCTGATTTTGTTACTATGGCTCTGTAGTATAGGTTAAAATCAGGTATGGTGATACCACTAGTCTTATTTTTGTTGATCAAACTTGTTTTACAAGTTCAAGTTTGTTGTGCTCCCAAATGAATTTTTGGATTATTTTTTCTATTTACATGAAGAATGCCATTGGGCTTTTGATGGGGATTGCATTAAATGTGTAAATTGCTTTTGGTGAGATTGCCATTTTTCACAATATTGATTCTTCTGATCCAAGAACATGGGATGTCTTTCCATTTCTTAGTGTATTCTTCAATTTCTCACTTGAGTGTTTTAAAGTTTTCATTGTAGGGATGCCTCACTTCCTTGGTTGGATTATTCTAAGGTTATTTAATTATTTATTTATTTACTTATTTACTTGATTTACCTTGATGCAATTGTAAATGGGAATGATTCTCTGATTTCATCTTCTGTGTGCAAAGCTACTGATTTCTGTGTGTTTATTTTGTATCCTACTACATGGCTATAGGTATTGATCAGCTCTAACAGTTTACTGGTAGAGTCTTTAGGGTCCTACATGTATAGAATCATGTCATCTGGAAATAATGATAACTAGATCTCTTCCTTTCAAATTTGTATCCTGTTTATGTGTGTCTCTTGCCATATTGCTCTGGCTAAGACTTCCAGTACTATATTAAATAAAAGTGGGGGCAGTGTACACCCTTGTCTTTTTCCTGATTTTAGTGGAAAAGCTTCAAGTTTTTCTCCATTTAGTATTATGTTGGCTCTAGGCTTGTCATACATAGCCTTTATTATGTTGAGATAAGTTCCTTTTATTCCCAGTCTCTGTAATACTTTTATCTTGAAGGGATGTTGGGTTTTGCTGAATGCTTTTTCTGCATCTAATGAGATGATCATGTGACTTTTATCCTTCAGTCCTTTTACATAATGTTTTATATTTATCAATTTAAATATTTTGAACCATCCCTGCATCTCTGGGATAAAGCATACTTGATTGGGATGAATTATCTTTCTGATATATTCTTGTATTCTGTTTGCCAATATTTTGTTGAGAATTTTTGCATCTATGTTCATGAGGACGATTGGGCTGTAATTTTATTTTTTTGTTCTATCTTTGCCTGGTTTTAGTATCAGGGTGATGCTGGCTTTGTAGGAGTTTGGAAGGGTTCCTTATTTTTCTATTTTATGGAAAAGTTTAAGAAGCTTTGGTGCTAGTTCTTCCATGAAGAGCTGGTAAAATTCACCAGTGAATCCATCTCAGCCCCGACTTCTTTTTAGTTGGGAGATTTTTGATAACCACTTGGAACTCTGTACTTATTATAAGGCTCTTTAAGTGGTTAATCTCATCTTGATTTAATTTAGGTTGGTCATATAAGTCAAGGAAAGCATCCATGTCTTTCAGATTTTCAAACTTACAGTGGAGTATATGCTCTTATAGTATGTCCATATGATTTTTAAAAAATTTCTCTGGTATCTGTTGTGATGGTACCTTTTTCATCTTTAAATTTATTAATTTATGTCTCTTCTCTCTTTCTTTTGGTAAGATTTGCTAAAGGTTTATAAATCTTGTTTATCTTTTCAAAGAACCAACTCTGTTTCATTGACTCTTTGGACTTTTTTTTTTTTTTTTTGGTTTGGTTTCTATTTCATTAATTTCTGCCCTAATCTTTATTATTTCTTTTCCTCTACTGATTTTTGGTTTATTTTGGCCTTTCTAATTTCTTAATATAGGCACTTAAAGCTATAAATTTCCCACTCAGGACTGCCTTCATTGCATTCCAAAGGTTTTGGTATGTTGTGTTCTCATTATCATTGAATCTATGAATTTTTAGATTTCTTTCTTGGTTTCTTAATTGACACATTCATCATTTAGTAGTGTACTGTTTAGTTTCCATGATTTTGTGTATGCTGTATAGATTTTCTTGCTATTCTTTTGTAGTTTGATCCCATTGTGATCAGATCAACTGCAAGGAATTATTTCAATTATCCTGTATTTGTTAAGATTTGCTTTGCATCCTAATATAGGGTCTATTTTAGAGAATATTCCATGTTCTGCTGAAAAGAATGCATATTATGCAGCATTTGGATGAAATATCCTGTATATATCTGTTAGGTCCATTTGTTCTTCCACCGCATTTAATCCAAATGCATTTCTCTTTATTTTTTTGCCAGGATGACCTTTCAATTGATGAGAGTGGTGTATTGAAGTTACCCACTACAATTGTGTTTGGTGTTATCTGTGACCTTGGTTCTAATAGCATTTGTTTGATGAAGTAGGGCGGGCCCATGTTAGGTGCATATATGCTTAGGATTGTAATATCCTCTTATTGGAGTGTGCCTTCAATCAATATAAAGTGACCTTCCTTATCTTTCCTAACTAATGTTGGACTGAAATCTACTTTGTCAGATATTAGGATAGCAACCCCTGCTTGTTTTCTAGGCTCATTTGCTTGAAACACCATTTTCCAACCTGTTGTCCATCCTTTGTAGAAAGGTGAGTTTTGTGGAGGCAACAAATTGAAGGATCCTACTTTTTAACCAAGTCTGCAAACTTATGTCTTTTGGTTGGGGCATTGAGGCTGTTGATATTGAAGAGTTATTATTGAAAATTGTGTATTTATTTTACCAAATTTTCTTGTTTTGTAGTTCTTCTGGTTTTACCTTTGCTTTCTTGTATTAACTAATATTTGAGCATGATTTGTTTATTCCAGGTTCTTTATATGTGTGTTTTTCTTTCTCTTAAGCATAGAGGATCATTTCAAGTATTTCTGTATAGCTGGTTTTGTTTTCAAATATGCCTTTTGCCAGCATTTGTTGTGGAATGTCCTTATTTCTCTGTCTATTTGAATTGATAACTTTGCAGAATAAAGTAACCTTGGTTGACAGTAGTTATCTTTCATAACTTGGAATATATCATTCCAAGCTCTTCTGGCTTTGAAAATTTTTGTTGAGTAATCTGCTGTGATCCTAATGGGCTTGGCTTTGTATATAACTTGATTTTTCTGCTTGTTTCCCAGCTCCAGATATGGGTCCTGTACCACTGAGGGGATCAGTTAGCTGAATCAAGAGCAGTTGGTTTCCCACCATGGCTGTGTGCCACGATTGCACTTTTATGAGCATCACTACAGGTTATTTGCTGCTAAGTAAGTTAGACCATGAGTTGCTTGCACAGATATTGGCCATTTTCCCCAGTCGCCCATGTAGCTCCTTCTGGCACTAGATGCACTGACTGTCTGGGGACTGACTCTCTTCCAGCTTCCAGCCATGCCATTCCATTTTTACGTGTCAACCACATAAGGTGTCTTAAGCAGTAGGGTCTTGCCACTAACCTTTAGTGGGTCATCAAATACTTTGACAGAAATCTGTCTTTCTTTTAGGAAAACTTGTAGGTCTCTCTGATCAAAAGCTCATTGTGGATGATAGCCACATGCTGGTACTGGAAGTTACAGGTCAGTGTCCACTAAGAAAAGGAGGGAAAAGATAACTAATATAAAAGAGTTAGAGAGAATAGAGAGAGAGAGAGAGGGAGGGAGAGAGAGAAGCTGATCTTAATTACTTTTAGTGTTCCTTCTGGGGGACATTCAACAGTAAAAATTGGCTATGCCATCTAGTACAGTGAGCTTGGTAAAGATCATCCCCACGATGAAATGGCACTACTCAGAACAGAAATCATTCTGCAGCCTTACAGCTGTGAGTCCCATACATACATGCACACACGTTCATTTTAGGTGCACTTTTCATATAGACTCTAGACGAACATTTCCCCTTCACACATTCATTCATTCATTTATTCATTCCAAAGTTATGCATTTCCTTTTCGCATTTCTATTCTATTTACAACTCCAGAGACTAAAAGCAAACCTTGTTGCAAGGCAGGGGTAAAGAGGGTCTGAGGGAGTTGGAGGAGCTGTTGGGGCCAGGTCCTCTATGGTGTCCCGGTCAAAAGCAGTGGGTCAGGATGACTATGGGGGAGGGGTTGAGTAAGCGCACATTCCTGAGACCTTGGGCAGAAGGGCCTGGTGAAAAGAGCAGGTAGAGCAGAGAGAGGGCAATGCATGCAGAGTGAAAAATTGGGTATTTGGGACCATTTGCCTATACATTGGCAGAAGTTTTTTAAATCGGGGAAAATGTGGAAATCAAAAGTACCATTCTCAGGCCATATTGACCCATTGTCCAGCTTATATTGTGGCCAGGCAGAGTTGCAGAGAAAGATAAGATGTTGTCCAAGAGTTGTAGAGGCTTTAAGTTCTTTTTTTTTTTTTTTTTTTTTTGCTGTTTTTTTATTATTATTATTTTATTTTTTTATTTTCTCAATTTTAATTAATATTTTCCATGATTATAAAAAATATCCCATGGTAGTACCCTCCCCCCCACTTTCCCCTTTGAAATTCCATTCTCCATCATATCCCCTCCCCATCTCAATCTTTCTATTTACATATACACAATACCAACCTAATAAATGCCCTCCTCCCCTTCTTTCTCTTCCCTTTCTATCTCCTTTTTAACTTACTGGCCTCTGCTACTGAGCTTTTTCCTTCTCGCACAGAAGCCCAATCCTCTGTAGCTAAGATCCACATATGAGGGAGAACATGTGGCGCTTGGCTTTCTGGGCCTGGGTTACCTCACTTAGTATAATCCTTTCCAGATCCATCCACTTTTCTGCTAATTTCATAACTTCATTTTTTTTTTTACCGCTGAGTAAAACTCCATTGTATAAATGTGCCATATCTTCATTATCCACTCATCAGTTGAGGGACATCTAGGCTGGTTCCATTTCCCAGCTATTGTAAATTGAGCAGCAATAAACATGGTTGAGCAAGTACTTCTAAGGAAATAAGATGAGTCCTTAGGATATATGCCTAGGAGTGCTATAGCTGGGTCATATGGTAGATCTATCTTTAGCTGTTTTAGGAACCTCCACACTGATTTCCACAATGGCTGGACCAGATTGCATTCCCACCAACAGTGTAGAAGGGTTCCTCTTTTTCCACATCCCCGCCAACATTTATGATCATTTGTTTTCATGATGGTAGTCAATTTGACAGGAGTGAGATGGAATCTTTAAGTTCTTAAGGAGACAGGAAAAGAACAAAACAAGAGTGAGAAAAAAGGAACCAGGGCTTAAGCTGGGTTTTCACAGAACACCAATATGAGCCCCTGGCCCATCAGGGTTAACGGGGCCATACTAGTCACAACTGTTGGCTTTTTAGCCTGTTAGTGGGCAAGGGAGGGGAGTGTGCTCCCAATGGAGAAAGCAGCTGGCATTGAAAGATGAGACCTCAGGAGGGAGAGAGAGAGTGTCCTAAATGGTGCAACTGGCCAAAAGGTACCCCTTAGGGTACGGTAGAACAGAGAGAGACCTGAGATGTCCAGAGTGAATCTTTCTCAAGACCTGGGGTTGGGGCCAAAAAGTGGCTGAGGGGTGTAACCTGGCATCCTTTCATGGCTTCCAAGAAGAGGGATTAAACCTGAGAGCAGGCCAACCTGAGAGGGACATTTACTGAGAAGGATGGAGGAGACAGAGAAGGGAAGAAGCGGGAGGCTGAACTGTGGTGGACCTGAAAGCTGGTACCAGGCAGAGATGGTCTGAATCTTCAGAGGGTCAAATGGCAGCTTGGTGGTCTGGTCAGGGGAAAGGAATTATGGCCACCCAAGAGCTCAACCAGAAGCCTCTTATCTGTGTCATGAGTACCAGATGTAAGGTTTGGGGGTGACCAAGACCATGGAAACCACTCTGAGGCAAAGATGGAAGCTTTTATTCAGGAAAAGCACAAGCTGCCAGGACTGACTCTCAAGAGTGGGGCACAGCCAACCTGAGATTCCAGATAGTATGCTTTATAGGGCTCTTCAGCTAGGGGAAGGTGAGGAAGGAAAACGTTAAAAAACTGTTTCTTTAGGGGAGATTATGTTTAGATCTCATTTCCTCTGTAATGTCTCCTGGACCCTGGCAGATGTGATGGAGGTGGGTCATCTAGTGCTGGGCACTCAGCTATCTAATCACTTTATAATGGCAAATCTGGGTTTGCCCCAGTTTTAACTCCTTACTGTAAGTAAATAAATAATAAAATTCTCCAATCAAGAGTAAAGGAATTATGGATTAAAGGAAAATAATCTAGTCATTTAAGAGACTTTTGTATGTGCATAGCCACTCTCCTTGGACAATGCCCAGTGGAAGCTTCTCTCTGAAGTCTATGGTCTTCTTCTTTATGGGATTCTTATTTGGTTCTCAGTGTCATGTGAGGTCTTTCCCACTGAGCAGGCCTCATATCCAATCAGAGATCTGTTGATCACAAGCAAAGGCAGTGTGAAACTATTGTACAAGTGTGTGCATCCACCAGAACCTTGAGTTTTATCTGGTGAACACTAAGTTACTTCACATAATGGTCCCTAAATATTTGTATTGATAAGTTTTTGTTTGGTGCTTTGGTACCTTTAACATGACTTTTGGCTTTTTGGTTTTCTAGAAGTTTGTGGACGGGGATTGGGAAAACAAAATATGAGAAAGTAAAGTTTCAAGTCTAATTATAAGGAGATATTTACCCATTCCTATTTTATTATTCTCATTACCCTCAAAAGCCACACTATGTTTGCTCTTATCTAGAACTTATTAATTTTGAGTTCCTATTCATTTAGCTCTTTTGATCCCAAACTAGAGAAGGGATGGTGCTTTGTGGGGCTAAGAAGTGCATCTTGAATGAAAAAATTATCTCAGTGTTTTCAACATTTGATTAATTCTTCCTGCTTTCATTTCCTATTCTCTTACTCTCCTCTGCAATACAAACTGGTGTCTCAACTTCCTGAGACCTACCATGACTTTTCAACATAAATAAGCATGTTTTTTTGCTGGTGTGCATGTGTGTCTGACAACTAAGGAAAATCACTTTTCACTGATCTCCTGAATTTTACACTCCGCATCTTTTCCCACACTCTGAGAGATTTTTTTTTTCCATATTGTATTCCTAATTTGCCCCTTAGGTCACTACATCTTTGAAAACAGGGTTTCATTTCATTCACAGAGATGTTGGGTGAGGAATACAGAAATGAGGGCACTCTGCCTGCTATGTGTGACAGAAAATGTATCTTCTATATGTTATAGCTAAGACAATGTGTATGAAGTAGATGTAGTCCACACAGTCTGAGACAGTGCAAATTGTGTTCCACCTGTTACAATGATATTGCCAGTGGGGTTCAGGAATTTGTTGGTGAGTTCGGATGTTATTCTGGCAGTTTGCCTTTTCAAAGTCAGATGGTAGTGGTGCTGAAACCCAAACTACAGCTGTCCAGCTTCCAATCGTCCTTTGGAAAGAGGCATAGTGGCTTTCTTTTTGACAGAAATTATCTCCTTCAGAAACACCTGAACACAGGGCAAGCCATACGGAAGACATCGGCACATTGACATGTTTTGTAATGGTTTAAAACAAAAACTTACTTTACGGTATGTGTTGTCTGCTACGTCTGTCCAAAAGTGCATATCTCTTTGGATTTCTAGTTTGAAATAATTACGTTTTACACATTTTGGACCACCCTTATGGAGCTGGCTATTTTAGGTACTGTGACCATGGATATAAACTATAGTCTAACTGTAATAAGTTCAATTTCTAAGATTTATAAAAGATGAATTGTAACACAAAATGATGAACTAATGAACCACAGAATATTTGGGAGGTTAGAGAAGGTGCCAGGCATCTCTATTCAGGTATGGCTTAGGTTTATATGGTTGAATAGGCATTGGATGCATACTTAAGGAGATGAAAATGTGGGAAGATGTAAGAGTGCTATGAAGTCATATGAATTTTGTTCACAGAGTGTCTTCTCTATGGTCACAGCACAAATTTATGTCTTTGTGCAGTCAAGGTCTCACATATTCCATTCAATTCTTTTGCTCCTTGACTTACTGTTTGCATGTTACAAACCAAGTAATGATTTACATGCATTGCATAAGCATTTCAATTCAACAGGCAATTTCAACAAAAATAAATTTTGTATTTGTCAAAATGCTGACATATTTATGATACATCAGAGTGGTACTGGAAAATCACAGACCTATGAGACATATGGAAATGTGGAAAGGAATATTGGGAAATAACATGGAAAAATAGTGATGAATGTTGAAGCTGATTGCTCTAGACAAGCCCTAGAAAAAGTTTTAAATAAAGCTTTCGGAATTAAGAAAAGTAAAAGCATAATTAGATTTTCTGCATAGTGGACTGGAATGAAGGCAGAGTGTTGTGGTTTCAGTGTGAAAAGTTGCCCCATAGTCTCATGAGGTAAAATACTTGATCCCCAATGGTGGCTCTGGTTCTGAAGGTTGTGGTACTTTTAGGAGGTAGAGCCTTACTGGAATAAATAAATCCCTAGGGGTGCTTCTCATGGTTTTATAGAATAGCCCCATTTCCTGTCATCCTCTGCTTCCTGACTCTGGCTGTAGTGTAATAACCAGTTTGGCCTCCTGCCTATGCTGCCATACCTTCTGAGCTATGATACATTGTCTAGAGACTATACACCAGAATGAACCCTTTCCTTCCTTATGTTGATTCTGGCAAGGTACTCATTCACAAAAAATGGGAAAGTAATACATGGATTTTTGAAATGTTAACATTTTTGTTCATCTAAAGATACCAGTTTTTCCTGTCTATACCACTTAAACCCCTGCCATTCATATGCCTACTTTGCCTCAACCCTAAGAGGAAACTGATTGCCCTGGTATCTGATATCATTTCTTCTGGTTCTATGAAATTTGGCTGACCCCCTGATGCAGACAAGATCTTCAGTGTTCCCCTCCCTGCCTTTTCACCTGGAGTAGTGCCTAGTTATTTCATAGTTTATAGTACACACACACAGACACCACACTTAAATAGCATCATTCACTTGACCTGTTTTGGAAAAAAAAAAAAAAAACTTTTAGAAATTGCCATTCTGAAAGTTGACATGAAGTAATGAGAACACCAAGCAAACAATTTTTAGAGCATATACTCAGCCCATACAATCTATTTTAGACAAACAATGGAAAGCTTAAAATAGCTAGAGTGTCATGGTAACTGTTTTGAAATGAATAAAATGTTTTAGGTGACAAAGGGACACATTTGCTCTCCTTCACAAGGTCACAGGGGAGATGGAACATGTCTCTCTGATGTGTTTTTGTGAAAAGGAAAAGAAGAATAATGTGTCCATGACTTCGTGAGTATGAAAGTCATATTTGTTCTTCCTAGAGAGAGGTTTGGGCTATTATTTATTTAACTCATGATAAATTCTCCTCAGCAACTTGGCAACATTTCCATATAATTATTCTTCCTCTTAAAAGTGTATCTCTTCTTACAAGGTTATTACTTTGCATGTCTCAGTACAAAATAAATATGAATACCATATATCTAAAGGGTGGCATCTTAAATTCAATACTGTGGGGTATGGAATTAATTAAATTTTATCATATAAATTCTTAAATCCTCATTATCTTTTATACCCTGGATGTATGAAAATCATCCCTGCCAATAGCTGAAAACATAATGGCTGCAGAGATCTGAGGATTTTTATTGTCACTCTCAGTATTTGTGCACATCAATGGTACCCATGAGGAACTTACATGTTCAGGCTTAGATACACTGTCTCTTCATGCAAGATCAAAAAATCTGTAATTGTTGGTTGTGAACTAAAGTTTCCAGAAAACAGCTGTATCTGCTGCATCTACTTCCAGAAAGGCTAAATGGATTGATAAAGTTCCTGTGATCACAGAGAGATGGAATGTTGCAAAGTCAGAGCCACATGACCCTCAGCTACCTTTAGCCCCTTAATAGCCAAGTTATTGCCCACCTCTGTATCTGAACTAACATCCTGGTGACTATCAGTTGATCAGGTGTAATCCTTTTTAGAATGCAAAACAGACCCCCAGATTCCACCAAACAAGGGCAAGGAATATCATCAGATAGCATCTGAGGCCTCTGGTGGAAATTTCCCAGCTTTGCTATAACCCACCTGCCTTATTATGGTCAGCCAATGTATTTAAAACATGTAACTATAAACCCTTCATGAAATTGTTAACATATTGGAACATGGGATTCGGGGTTACCTAATCTATGATCCCTGGCCATGGTAACTTATATTTGGCTCCAGAATAAATTATTTCTTATCCCCTTTGAGGTGAAATTTGTGTCTTTTGCATCAACATAGTGAAGCACCCATGATCTGTAACTAACACAGATCAAGTATTCTGTCACCTATGAAGCATGGAGCTAAGGCAAGACTACCAAAAGTAGCAGTCATGGAAATGAAACTCGTTAAAGTGAGGATAGCTGTGGACCTTCACCAACACTGCTAAAATTATGGGTCACTGGGGAGAGGCATAAAATTATAATCTTGGTCCTTCCTTACTCTCACATATTTTCAATGACCTTCACTTATTTCTGAAAAACTGAAGGTAAGTGGGTTTTACTGCACTTCAGCCTATAGAAGTTGTGGTAATTTGTATGGATGGTTGAATAGATTCAGGAATTTTATTAAAGCTTGTAACTTGGTATCACTATGGGTTGATCCTCGGGGGTCTAGCCCTAAGGTGTGGGGGCAGATCTGAATTTCAGTCTAAAGATATGCAAATTGCTTGCATTCTGCCTGGGGTTTCTGGAGCATGCTTACTTTTGGTGGAGGTTGATTTTTCTCTCTGTGTGGATCTGTGAAAAAAGGGCCAGCTTCTTCTGCCATTTTGGAACTTCCTCTAGATCTGTAAGCTTCAGATAAATTTCCTACCTCCCATAACTGTGTCTGGTCCTGATGTTCATCCCAGCAATGTGAAGCTGACTACCATAGATACCTAACTTTTAAAGGCACAGATCCTGAAGGAATATAGTAGAAAGCTTCTCTTAAATAGCTTTTTTCTCCATTCGTCGTTCATTTGCACACAGCACTCACAAAAATTTGGTTAGATGAAGAAACATTTTTTAAAATTTTAATTTATTAGTATTTTATTTTATCAGCCATCCACACAAGGCAGGCTAGGATTAAATCAATAAAACAAAACAAAACTATCTGTAGCAGACAGCTTCAGGTTCGCTAAGATGAACTTCCAGACCAAGCACAGTTATGGAGGAAGGGACCGATCCAGGGAAAGTTCCATAACAGCAGAAAAAGCTGGCCTGCTTTCACAGAAGGAAGCAGAGAGAGAGAAGCACAAGCCAAAAAGCCTGAAAGCCACACAGCACTGCACACTTCAGGAACTCTAGGTAGGCGCACTTTGTATAACTTTAGATTGAAATCTCAAACCCAACACCACACCTTAAGATCCCACAGTGACACCCTAGCCAGGTGGCTGCAGATGCAAACTACAAGCTAACAAAACACTGAATATGTCAGGGGCCATCTATTCAAACTACTACACTATCCAATAGGAGACACACACACACAGAGAGAGAGAGAGAGAGAGAGAGAGAGTAATATTCACAATTAACCTAAAGCAAATGAAGCTGCTACAGTCTTCATACATGGCAATAAAAGATAAATTGATAATCACAGCCTCCTTTTTATATTTTTTATTTATTTGCAGAGAGAGAGAGAGAACCCAGAACCTCCAGAACTGCAAACAAACTCCATATGCATGTGCCACTTTGTGCCTCTGCCTTTATGTGGGTAATGAGGAATTGAACCCAGGTCATTAGGCTTTGAATGCAAGTGCCATAACTGCTGAGCCATCTCTCCAGCCCGTATGTCCCCCTTTTTTATACCATGCATGCTAACTTCACTTGGTATTTT
Source organism: Dipus sagitta (assembly GCA_036346955.1). Lineage (NCBI taxonomy): Eukaryota > Metazoa > Chordata > Mammalia > Rodentia > Dipodidae > Dipus > Dipus sagitta. The sequence continues at coordinate 115,439,271 of CM070772.1, forward strand.
CCCATATTTCCAGCATTTTCCCCCTTTTCTGGGGAATGACTCAAACCTATATCACAATAAATACCAAGTCCTTATAAGGCCTGTCTTCCTGGGGCTATTTTAGTTTCTCTTTAATCATTGTTATTAAACATCAGTTGTATCCCACTGTTTCTACAGATTCCAGGTAAAGTCCTACTTACAACTTTTTGTAGTCATCATTAAATTCATGCTAAGCTACAGACATAAAGCACCCTGCCCACTATAGTGATTCAGAAGTATACTGACGTAATGACATGATGTGTACAAAATTGTCTAGGATAAATGCCAGCTTACAACTTAAAATTGAGATTGTGTCAACTGGAGGAATTACTGTTTTCTTGATTACAAGGACTTTGAAAGCCTCCAAGTTTAAGATTGAGAACAGAAAAATATCACTTTAAGTAGACTATCAGCTGCATTTGTAACCTCTTGCCTTCAGAATCTTGGAAATCTGTAAAAATGGGGAAGTCTTGAAAAGTTTACGTCCTGAATTGGGTTCTGTTTTAAGGTATATATTGTATGTCATAGAACAGCACACCAATATCATATCACTAGTTATTGCTTTGCAGCTCACTTCATAACAAACTTCAGAAGGCCTTATTAAGGATCTTTCCAGCTAGATGTTGGTGTATGGTAGAGAATATGATGCATGCCATGATTGTTACCAAAACAGGCTTATTTCTGTCTCTGAAAAGGCCTTACTAATCTCTGCATCTCTGTCCAGAAAACCCTTCAGTAGGAATTTATATGAATACAGAGATAGTCCCGAAGTGTTTGTTTTCTAAGACACTCCTTGTAACTGTATTTCATTTTGTTTGTTCCAAATCCCTGACAGACTGGTCAACCCATTAGCCACTCTCCAAGAATCTGTGAGAATCCTTACCCCTGGCTATTTCTCATTCTAGACAAAGCACATATGCTTCCCAATGTTCTACTCACAGATAAATTTTCATCCCACACTATTTATCAATGCCAGCTCTGAGGTTACGGTGCTCTACTGCATGTTTCCACCAAAGACAAAGACCTTGCTGATTTAGTAATTTGTCAGACCCAGGCCCAGGCCAAAACTGGGTTTTCTGTTAACTGGTCATTGAAACTCTGTATGTGACCACATAATTAAGTTCAGATAGTGACAGTGCTTAAAGCAGGTATTATAAGCCTATGAGAACTATTTACTTGCAATTTACCTGTGCTTTCAAAGCTACTTTGTATGCTTGTGTGACATGCAATCTCCCCTCAATAGAAGAATACTTGGTTATAGGGCCAGCTCTCTGACTATGTTGATCAGATAGGCTCCCATAAAGACATCTTGGGTTTCATAGTCACTTAGTGTTCTGTGACTGGGTATTTGCTCTATATCGGTCCTGTCCTTTACTAAATATAAAATTTCTGTCAGCAGAATGCAGCATGATCTTATTTCATCACTTGTGAGTCTTCCCTGTAATTTTCCTACTGGAACTTGCTGAAGACTTCAGATTATATATACTGTTGACTGAGCACAATTGAGTCTGCTGGATAATATGACCCAAGTGGCGGGTATGCTGGTACCATAGATCAGATCTGACACAGAGCCATTTATTTTTCTCTTGTTTTGTAATATATTTTCTTTTCTAAAAAAAAAAATAAGGAAGTTAATCCCAAACCCATAGTGAGCAAGAAATACAAAAAATTAGTGCACAAAATAACGAAATACATACATATGTATAATCAATCAAGCAGAGTCCATTCCTTGAAAGTTACAAAAATGAGTCAACCCTCTATCCCAATGAATCAAACAGACAGAGAACACACAAACAGACCATTACAGACAGAAAAAGGAGTTGTTACAACAGACCTCCATAAATTCCAAGAATACTGTGAAAACTTACATTCTAAAAATCTTGAAAATCAGGATGAAATGATACATTTATAAATTCATATGGTAAATGAAAATTAAAGACAGAAGATATAAATAAATTTTACATACCTATAATGAGCAATGAGATTGAAGCAGCAAACCAAAGCTTCCCTACAGTATCATTTCTTATTCTTTGCATTGTGGAAACTGGCAGCATCACTGACACCTGGAAGAGAATCACACCAGTTTTGTCACTACAACTCAAAGAACTCTAACCAAGATTCTTATTGTTAATTCCAGGTCAGTCTGGGCCAGAGTGAGACCCTACATCAAAAAAAAAAAAAAAAAAAAGTTTGTTAGCACCAATATAAATGCTCACATAATAAGATGTACTTCATAACTATCTTTAGGATGTATGTATAAGCACTGAAACATAAATAAATTTTCTATGGTTCTCTCCCAATAAATTTCATTATCCATATGACAATATTCCCCAAAGTACTTCTGGTTGCAAACAATTCAGAATTAATGTATATGAGTGACTGAATAAATTCATGACAATGGAGTCATTTTCCGTGAGTTAGTTATATGGGACTCTTGAGGTTTGAATGTGAAAAATCTCCATAGGCTCATCTGATAGCACTTGTTTGCCAGGTAGTGATTATATTTGGGAAGGAAATGAAAATATTAGAAGGCAAGTCCTTTTATGGAGCAGGCCTTCAGTTTTTTTTTTTTTTTTTTTTTTTTTAGCCCTGGCTGACCTGAATTCACTCTGTAGTCTCAGGGTGGCCTTGAACTCATAGCAATCCTCCTACCTCTGCCTTCCAAGTGCTGGGATTAAAGGAATGTGCCACTACACCCTGCCAAGCAGGCCTTGAGTTTTCATAGCCTGGTCTCACTTGCTGTTTGCCCTTGCTTTCTTACTGTGAGTGTAATGTGACCAACTGGCTTCCCACTCCTTAATGCCGTGCCTTCCCCGCCATGATGGAAAGTATGCCCTGGAAATGTCACAATGAATCATTCTTTCCTTCAGCTGCTGCTTGTCAGGTCATAGTAATGAGTAAAGTAACATATAGAATATATAAAAGATCATTACCCATGTGTGTTGGTTGGTTGGTATGTGTACACATGCATGTGTGTACATATATATGTGGAGGTCAGAGGACCAATTTAGGTGCTGTCCCTCTCAAAAACTATCTAACTTTTTCTTTTGAAACAAAGTTTCTCATTGGTCTAGATCTGGCCAAGTAGTGTAGATTGGCTGGCAAGCAACTAGGGATCTTGCTGGGTCTGCTGCCCTGGTGCTAGGATTACACACATGTGCTACAATGCCCAACAATTTCAAATGGGTTTTGGGAAGTGAAGTCAGATCTTCATATTCCTGAAGTAAGTACCCTAGTCACTGAGTTACCCTCCCAGCCTACCTGCATGTCTTTGATATTGCTAATTGAAGTATTATACCCAGTTTCTCTAGGGATACATAATTGCATTTGGCTTCTTTTTGGCTGAAAGATGAGGCACAGCAGGTGGCCTAACAAAGTGTTCAGCTGATCCTTTAAGGAAACAACTTAGAATTCTGAAAATTAATAAGATTAGCTTTCCTCATTCTATATTCTGTGACATAAAAAAATAATTTATGGAGGCCAGGGAGATGGCTCATAGGAAGAAATGCTTGCAGTTTAAGTCTTAGTACATTCCTGAGTTGTATATTCAGATCCCCTGTAGAGACCCAAAGGCCAGGGACAGGCTGCTTTAATTCCAACTCTCTGACAGCAAGAAGAGAGATGGAGACAAGATAATTTCTCAGGTGTTCCAAACAAGCACAGATCACATAAAAAGAGCAACTACAGAAGAAAGAGATCTAGAGATAACTGGCCCCAAATGTGTTGATCTAGTCAGAAAATAGGTGACTGCTACCATCTGACTTTAATTTTACCACGGTTCATGCTTACTTGTATTCATACACACACACACACACACACACACACACACACACACACACATACATGCACACATAAGAAATACATTGTATAGTTTTCATTTTTGTTCCTTTTAATTAATTATTTATTCACTTGTGAGAAAGAGAGCATGGAAAGAGACTATGTAGGCACACCAGGACCGCTTGCCACTGCTAACAAACCTAAGACATGTGCCGCTCTTTGTGTCTGGCTTTACATGAGCACTGGGGGATTGAACCTCAGCCAGCAAGATTGAAAGTGAGCGACATTAACCACTTAGCTATCTTCCTAGCCCATACATTTAATAATTAAAGGAATGGTCTCCATAGGCTCATGACTATGTTACAGTGTAATCTGCATTCCATTCAGTACAACTTTAAAGGTCCCTACAAGCTTTACCAACTTTATCATTGTTCAAAAGTTCCAAGTCTCATCTGAGTTTTAAGACTGTCTCTTAACTCTGAGTTCTGTAAAATCAGAAGAGTTATATATTCCCAACACATAATGGCACAGAGTAAACATTTTCATTTGCAAAAAGGCAAAACAAAGAGAGACTAGACAAACAGAAAATCAGTAATCAGTAAGGCAGGCATCAAACATCTATGTTGTAGTCTAACATCCATAATTTGTGACGACAGTCTTTGGATTTTATCTTTCATGCCTCTTCCGGGGCTGAGTAGCCTGGGAAAATATTTCATCCTGAGCCAATAGTGCTCCGTGATAGCCTTTGCACAGTCCTGGTATATCTTAAACAACTGCCAGTTTCAACTTCAAATCATTGTCCATCTTGACAGCTCTATGCAATGGCTTTTTTTGATCTTAAATCCAGGGGCATCACATTGTTTCACATGCTGACTCTCAGCAGTGACTCCTGCAGCCATGTGTATTTCATGATCAATTTCCATACATGTTTTTCAAGCTTCCTAAATCAATACCAGGTGTGCTATGGTACAGCCAATTTGTTAATTCAGGGAGAAATTAATTGTGATCTTGAAGATCAGGCTATAGCCTTTAGAATTCCCTTATAAATCATTATGTTCTTTTTTTAATCTAAAACATATTATTTTTAAAGAATTTGTATTTATTACTACTCATTCAGCCTTACCTGAGTGGACTTCACTTTACCCTCATCTTTCCCATTGTTTTGATGTAAAGCAGTTGGCCCACCCTTAATGGTAGTAGTCTATTTAGAAACTGTTGCTTTGGCAACCTAAAATCAGTCTGTACCCATAGTTTTTAAACTTGCTTGGATTTTTCCAACTTAAAATAATATATTTTTCACTTTTATATCTTCCACCAAGCACACTAGTCCATTACTTTTAAATTCAACCTTGCTTAAATTCTCTAGGCATAGTCAGTAGAACAAGTCAGACTTAATGCCAGTAGCTCTGTTCTAACAAGGTTCTCTGATGCCTCTACTTCTCCTTTGAATGTGCATAAATCAAGCCTTTGAATATAATTCTCTCTGCAGTTAGCATTTTCAAACACTCACCAGAATAGCCCATAAAATTTAGCTTAAGACACTTCAAAGCTTTACAAGTCCCAAGTATCATGCCTTTACACATTCCTACAGCACACAAATTCCAGAAGACCAACATCCACATAGACAGATTCACTGCAGCAGCTACCACATTCCTCTGGTACTATAATTTACTTTTGCAGTCAGTTCCACCTTGATGAGACAAACATACAACCAGTCATAGTTTATTGGAGGGAAGGGTTTTATTTCAGAATTATAGAGTTCAAGGAAATATCATTAATAGAGAAAGAAGCTGGCTAACCTTCATCAATTCCAGCAGAAAGAAATAACCAAACAGCCAGCATTACCAGCAAGCACACACTACCAGAGTTCAAACACAATCTGAATGTACAGGGTAGAGCTAGACTCAGATCTGCCCTCAATGGCATTGCTTGTTCTAGCAGGAATCTGCCTGCTGTGGACTCAAGTAGGAAGTTTAATTTAAAAAAAAATGACTGAGTGTATAGGGCCAAACATTCAAACTATCATAATGAAACTATCATAAACAATGATGCTACCTACCACATAACTAATATAGTAATAGAGGAAGTTGATGTTGACTTATACATGGACTCTGTCTACCACATGACTACCATAGTCATAGAGGAGGTTGATATTCACCTGGCCAAGGGCTCTATCTACCAAATTACTAACATACTCATAGAGGAGGTTAAGACACAGCAAATTTACTTGAAAGTAACCCAGTCCTTGTACATATACATGAAAAAAAATATTAACCCACTCCATCTCAATCTCTTTTTTATCTACTTAAAAGATTTATGTGTGTGTGTGTGTGTGTGCATGTGTGTGTATGTGCTCATGTGTGTGATTGCAAGTATATGTGTGGAGGTCAGAGGACAAGAGGAAGGGAGAGAGAGAAAGAGAGAGAGGCAGAGAAGAAATGTGTGTCAGCCCTTGTCTTCTACCATGTTTAAGGCAGGGTCTTTCGCTGCTGACCATGCCAGGTTAGTGCACCACAAGCTCAAGGAGACTCTCCTCACTCTGTCTCCCATTTTGCTACAGGAGTGCTGAGTTACAGATGATTTGCTGCTGTGGCCACTTCATGTGCTTTCCGAGGATCTGAACTGACATCATCATGCTTTCACAAAATGTATTTTTCCATACTGATCACAGTCCCCATCCACATTTTCTAGTTTTGATTGAAATTATCAAACCAACCCCATCAAAAGGATAATACTGTGCTAATGATATATGTAACTTCTTACTTTTAGACATCTTTTATCTTTAAAAACTCAACAATGGGGCTAGAGAGATGGTTCAATGGTAAAGACACTTACCTGCCAAGCCTAGATTCTGGTTTCATTTCCCTAGTTCCCATGTAAAGCCAGATGTACAAAGTGGCACATGCATCTGGAATTCATTTGCAGTGGCTAGAGATCCTGTTTTGCCCATTCTCTCTGAGTGTCTCTCTTCTCTCTATCTCTCTCTACTTGCAAATAAATAAATTAAAAATATATTTTAAAAAACTCAACAACATTTTGCTTTCATCCTTAATGAATGAAGTTTATGTTTACTGAACAAACACTAAAAGCTAAAGAGAAAAAAAAAAACCCTAAAAGAACACTAAGACTTTAGGATAGAAATAATAGGCATACACACTGGCCTGGCATAATTTATTTACTAGGTTGAAGACAGACAAATTTAAACCCTGAATTTCAACATTAAAATAAGACAACATAAAAATAGAGGAAAGATATTGTATTGAGTTGGCATAGTATTTGATCTAAGAAATCACCAAAGACTTAATGGGTAAGATAATTTTCATTTTTTTTAATTAAAAGCTAAAGGTATGAGGAAAGAAGGAAGAGAGAGAAAGTGAGAGAGGCAGAGAGGAAATCGTGAATCCAATATTTTAGGCACATGCTATTTTTGTTATTATTTTTGTTGGTTTGGATAACAGTCATTCCAAATGAAATGAATCTGTCTGATTTGTGTCTGATCTGGTCACAACTATTTCAGAAAAAGAATGTACACTTAATATGTATTAGAAAATAAAGTTATGAGAATGAATTAACTCTAAATATATTTGGTGCTGATCATGCCATTCATCTACTGATTATTATATAACTTGTTTTGAAAATTGTGCATTTAACTATTCAGTATTTAATAAATGAGTACTCAGCAATAAAGAAGCAAAGGAATCTGTTATCAGTAAAAGCATACAAAGAAATGGAGGACTCTGTAACTTAAAATAAGTGAGACAGAGAAACACAAACATTATTTGATCTCACTTGTATGTGGAAACTATAGAAATATTTATTTCATAGACATTAACATTAGAGAAGTGGTTATCATCTGGTGGCAATAAAGGATAAGAGGAAGAATGGAGTCAAGTGAATCAACAGTTACAATGTTACAGGTAGACCGGATGCATTAATTCTGATTATCTATGAATCACAGGGTGAATAAAATTAAAATATGTCATACTAATGTAGAGTTGTGGAATACTGGGGGATGGAAAGATTAAGTGGAAATAGGGGTGGGATAATGAAATAAAGGAGGGCATGAATGTTAACTAAAAAACAAAGATGCATAAAATGCATTGAAGAGGCTTCTGAGACTCCCAAAACAGCACAAGCTACTGCAATTGTTCTTGACTATCCAGCAAAACTAGATGGTAAGACACTATTGTTGAAGACAACGCATGTTTTAGTTGCAGGACACATAGAAATCAAGAGATAACTGAGCTATAAGCTTCTGTGTTGCTTGCTAGCTAACATAGAAGTAGAATGGGCTATGAAGGATGTTGAGAGAGAAGAGTCTTCAACAATATTACCAGCAATGGATTTGGCTTCTTGTACAATAACGGTATGGCTATTATGGAGGTAAACAAGTGCTCTTTGACTGACTGATTGGAGGCCCACTCTATTGGAAGGATTTAATGCCTGATACTGAAAACCGGGTTACCAACTTATGCCAAAAACACCATATGCTATTGATACAGGATATGAGAGATCTGGCTGGAATCTGGAAGAGAGTCAGTCCCCAGACAGTTAGCTTGTCTACTGCCAGAAGGTACTACATGAGCAAGTGGGGGAAAATGACCAACATCTGTCCAAGCAACTCCAGGTCTAAGCTACTCAGCAGCAAACAACCTGACATGATGCTAACCCACGTGCAGTAGTGGCATACAGCCATGGTGGGTAACCAATTGCTCTTGAATTGGCTAACAGATCCACTCAGTGGAATGGAATCCATAACTGGAGCTGAGAAACAAGTCAGAACCATATCCCAAAATCTTCCCAATATCAAGCTCCCACCAATCTTGAGCTACAAAAAGGCCTACACCTATTAAATTCCATTTAAAATAATAATGGTCATCCCATTTATCTAGTGCTGACTTCACTCTCTGTTGGAAAATCTGCTTCTCTTTTACAGATGAGCACAGAACCTGAGGAGAGATTCAGCCCATGGCACCTCACCAGGGCCCCAGGTGAAACCATAGAGTAATTGGGGAAATGAGCAAGAGTGCTTGTTTCTTAGTGAATCTGGTACCAGCACAAGGGTGAAGGATATAGACACAGAGAACACTCAACTCTTACCAAACCAGATATCCAGAGACACAGAGGTTCCCAAGACCTCATCACTGAAGTATACCTAAAATATACCCAACATGGCTCAGGGAAATTCATGGTAGAGGGTGCAGAAAGATTGTTAGAGCTACAAGTTGGAACATTGTGCACAGACACATTGCCTCTTCCCCATAACTGATGGCTACCCTCCCAATGCATAACCCACAAGCCCCAATGAGGAGGATCCCTTTGGAGGGGGGATGACAGGGAGGAAGCCAGCAATGGCACCCACATGGTTGTTTACACACTGAGTATGTACATAACTAATAAAAAAACAAACAAAAACGTATGGTTTTGGTGGTTATAAGAACTCAGAGGGTAGCTGCTACTGTTGGGATAAATGGTTGTGTTGGTTCCCTATCAAATTCCCTTTAAATATGTATGTCTCTGTTCACAGATTAAGGGCATTCTCACCTTTAGTTAGATAAACATGTCTTTGAAGATGGTGGTGACTACTAAAGAGTCCCAATCCTCATCAATGTGCTGAGAATAAGTGCCTTTGGAATATTCAATGCTAAATAAGACATCTATGTGTTTCCCTCAAATGATCAAGGTCAATAAAAGGGAGGAGGTAGAAAGAATATAAAAGTCATGGGTGAGGAGAAGTGCTGTGAAGCACTCTCATCTAGGCATACCATGATCATTAGATTCATGACTTCACAGTGACTTTACATGCACAGGCTCCACACAGTACTAAGCACATTGTATTATGGATGATGGAGGAGGGCAGTTAATGGTACTTGGGGTGTAGGAGGTATTTGAAGCAGTGATATAGCCATTGATAAGACCCACATGGTATGGTAAATAACCCCCCTACACACCTGCCCATACAGGCAACACTAATTAAACTCAGTGAGGTAGACACAGACACAAACCCAAAGAGACATCAAAGAAGAAGATGGTAAAATTGGGTTCAGTGGAAGTTTAATCAAGGGAGTCAGTAGAGCTTAATGGGAGCAGATTATGATTAAAATGCTTTGTATGCAGGTATGAAAATTATCCAAAAATAAAAAGTTCAAAATTAATAAAAAGCTTCAGAGGCAAAATTCTCATGTTAAATATTTAACCATAATAAAATTCAATTTTAAATTACATAAAAGATATAGGGGTGCAAAAAAAATGGTAACAATGCATTTTATCTCAACATAGATAATCGGATTTTAAATTTTTTCCCACATTGAAAAGAGAGTCATACGGAAAGTATGCTGATTACATCATTTGCTGAAAAGTACACAAGTCAAAGCAGTGTATTATAACTCATAAATATGTACCAATATTATTACTTAATGATTAAACTAAAATGTTAAAGTTCCTGGTGTATGAACAAGTGCAAGGATGGTTTTAAAAAAGACAAATTCAGTACACTATTCTGAAAACACCTATCAATGACCAGATTCAGGCAAATTTACCAATCACAGTACCTTGAAGTGAACTTATACACACCAATATATATTTTATTGTTATGGAAAGTGAAAATGTATGCATGGTGTAGCTCCCACATTCTCCTTGTGTTTGCAGATTCAGGCTTTAGCAGTTAAAAACAGTTAGGCTCCTATAATTCAAGGATCTTAGCCACATTTAAAGTACCTTATTTAAGCTTTGCTTACATACAATTACATCTGATAATTATTTACAATGAATTGTGACCTTTCATGCAAAGAAATTACAAAACTCATTAGACAAAAATTCATATATATTCAAGGGTACAGATAGATTTAAAATTCACATATGAAGCTGGAGATATGACATAATTGGTAAAATGATTGCTATATATATATTACAGAACCAATTTAAATGTGGGATACCCAGGTAGCTAACAGAATTCCAAGGCTTGGGAGGCAAAGGCAAGGGATGCCTATCACATGCCGCCTAGCTAGACTATCTGTGAATCAGTGAGGTTGGGGTTGCAGTGAAAGATCCTATCATAGTAAAATTAGTTGGAGACAGATTGAGGAACACACCCAGTGTTAACTTCTGACTTCCACATTCATGCTCACAAACATGAATGTGATCCTCTCACACATAAGAACATACAGACACACTTTGCACACAAACACACAAAATTGCATATAATAAAATCATCTTTTATAGAGATAATAAACAATAAAATAAATCCTGTATAGAGTTATGAAGTTTTTTAATCATATGTGGCAGTATATGATTAGATTAATCTAAGCACTTGGGATCCTATGAACCTATGAAGCCATCATACTTCATAGGAAGTATATTAATGTGACATATGTGTGATTTTTTAAAATTTTGAAATATTGTTTTTCAGGTATATACTAGCCATTTGAAGTTCTACTGTTAAATCACAGTCTTCACAGCGGCCATTGCGGCTTCAATTCAGAGGGCACTGAAAAGACAAATCTTCAAAAGAAGAAGTCACCCCATCCTAGCAGTCTTGAAATTCATTGAAACCTGGAAAGATATTAGAATATTAGGAAAAGAATTAGCAGGATCATATCTGTGTCTTGGTAGATGTAAGGAGAACAGAATACAGTAGTTCTGTTTAGAGATGATTGTAGATGTGAGAAAGATGAGTTGTGGAGTGAGGTGTGAATGGATTATAAAATATTTTTAAAGCTGTTATATCTCCCTCTGTTCCTCAATGGTCTGTAGGCATAGACATAATATTCAGAACCTAATGTTAATAAGGAACATAGTGCTAGGATCATGAATTTCTACCTTATTCTAGAAATTGTATCTGGAGATGATTTAATGATCAATGATTTAATGAAGCCTTCAAGCTTTGCTAGCACAGAGAATTGAACACCTGAGCATCACTGTATCTCATCACCCCATTTTTAAAAGCTAGGCAAGAGGAAAGTGGGAGAAGTCACTTTTAATGTAAATGACTATTACTTAATTTACAAATAAATTATTGCTAAGTAATCTTTAGAAGTCAATAGAACATCATTACTTGGTTAAGTCACACACTGAAAACCTGTAATGTAGAAAGCCTTGTGTTTTCCATGTAAGTACTTGGCTCCCTTCATGCAGAGTTCAATGGAGAAGCAAAATCCAGAAATCTTGAATCAACCACTTTGTAAGTTTAAATGCATTTCTCCAGCAGGCTGGCTTTTGAACACAGTTGTAGGAAGTTACGTGAGCTGGTGCCAGGCCATGGAATCATCTGGTTCCTTTCTCTGGGAAATTGCTTAGAGCCTGTTAGTCAAACTTTTGTGGACCTCCTACTTTATGCCAGATCACCCTTTCTGCTTCAAAATTATGGGCTGTGATTCAAATATTACTGAACTACAGGTAGTTCCCTACACCCAAATGCAAGACACAGCATGAGAAAAACCCATATCCTAAACCTTCATCAAAGTCTTTTAATTAATGTTGGTGTGAAAATCATCAACTGGGGAAATGTGGAGTTATTATATCTGCAGTGACTCAAGCTTGGAAATGTGAGTGTCAGCATTATATGTCAACTGTGCTGTGGTATAGCACCCAGCTATTCAATCATACACCAATTTAAGTGATGTTGCAAATTCAAGGAAGGGATGTGATCCTGGCGAATCTTGACAGGCCTGACCCAAGCAGCTGAAAGTCCCTAAAAACAAAACGATGCTTTCCTCAGGAAGAAATTCTACAATAGATTAGACAGTAGTTCCCACCTGTTCCTGGTGCTTTACAGTTGTAGACTTCTCCCCCTATTTCAAAAACCCTAAAAAAAAAACACATAATGATGTACACTAATTTCTGCAAACAAACAACAGTAACAACAAATACCTCTTCATATGTGTGTCTCTCTGATTGTTGTTCTCGCTATCTAGATTGTAGTCACAATTAGGCATATTTTGTAACTATTAGCTAGCATCACACTAATTTATCAGGGAGAAAAGTCTACATGCTTCTTAATATGCTGACCCACCTATAAAAATATGATTCTCACTTTTTTAAGGAGACCAATGTTGAGTGATTTTGGGGAGGTAGTGATATGTGGTGATTTGAATGGAAAATGGCTCATGTGTTTGAATACTTAATTCCCTGCTGGTGGCACTATTCAGGAAGAGATTGGAATCTTTTGTGATAGAACCTTACTTGAGGAATCCTGTCACTTGGGGCAGGTCTTGAGGTTTTATAATTAAGCCCCACTTATTTTTTTTCTATATTTCCTCACTGTGATTATTACAATGGATTGCCATCTTCCTGTTCCTCCCACGCTGGACCCTACCCTCTGGAACTGTAAGCCAAATTAGAAATTTTCCTCCCATAAGCTGCTTTTAGTCCCAGTAATAAGAAAGTAGTAATATAAGATGGCAGAAAGAGAATGCAAATACTATAATATTACTTATTTAAATTCTAACATAATCTATCCTGTGACCTTTTCCCAAATATGTATAATAAAATCTTTAGTGGGATATTTCACTATTCCTCAAATACTCACTATCCTACAAGTTAATTTTCAGGCAGAAAAAATGGTAGCTACTTTGTCACCCTTCTTCAGTGGAAAAGGAGAAATTCTTCAAGAGAGAGAGAATCCATAAGGAAAATAAAAGTACAGCTGTAATAAAAGATCCGATAATTTTGTGGAAACTTGTATAAAGATACTTATACTGCATTTGCTAATATAAAGGCAGAGTTCATTTCACTAAACACATGGTCAAATATAAGGTTGCCCCATGCCATGTTATTTCTTTTGACTTCTTTGTGAACAAGTTCATGCAATATATTCTGTATCATCTCATACCTGGAACCATCCAGCCCAAAATATAATTAATTTTCTTCTCTGAATTCCTTACTGTACCTTCTATCCATAGGTTGGTCTGAAGCACCTTGTGCCTCCTAAATGAATGTTAGCTAGATCAACCAGCTGTGGATTAAAGATTCCCTGAGAAAATCTGAGTTCAATAAAGCACAACCATAGCAACAATCCAAGCAGTCCTAACATTGTCTGTTTTAATGATGGGGGATAGATTAAAACAATACGCCCATGCCATAAAGAACAGCACTATGAACTGTTTTTAACGTGCTTCCAGATTTTATCCTCCATTTCTAGCAGTTACCTGTATTTCTTAGAGCCCCTTAACTCCCCTATTATGTTTTATTAGCAAAGCTCCTTGTAATTTGTAACTCACCTACTAGGTATACCTACTGTCTACTCTTGGTGAAGCTCAATCTTCATGGAGCCTCAGAATCATTGCTTGGACTTTCAATGTGATGGCAACACTGTCAATTGCCATTCACTCAGGAGTGGGGTGGCACTCTTTGTTTAACTTTTTAACAGTTACTGAGTGGGCCAAGGGCTTCCACTTGGCTCTTCCTATCATTAGGTGTCATTTCACGGATAATTCAGTAAGGACATTAGGAATTTTTCATGATTTTAAGATATTATTTCTAATATATGTGCAGAAACTTGGTTAATAAACATGGAGTAAGTTTCAGTAACCACTTAAGCTACTATGTAACTGATATTTAAATTCGGAATTCAATAGAATTATATAAAATGTTTTCAATATAATAGTCATTTAAGTATTTCGTTTTGCAAAGTCACAAAAATCATTTGGTCTTATCCTATAATATAAATTAAGGATATAAAGTTATTTATTTTATTTATGATATGAATAACATAATTCTACTACACAATTTTTGGATATTTTCCACTTTCATGCTGTTCTATGGTCAGAAACAATGTATAATCTCAAAATGATGCCTTCAGGAGGCATTTTATTCTGTTGAAGAGAGGTTACATCTCAAATATTTCATCACTATATCACATAGGATGTCAAGCTTTTTTGACCCTCTTCTAACTTCAAAAATCCTAAATTTTCCTTATTTCCAGTTTCAGATAAACTAAAGCCTGACTACGACTGACTTCTTATAAAAGTTCATGTACTGCAAATAATGGTCAATAATCTTGTTCAATTAAAAAATAATATGATAATTTAGGCAGGAACTAAATCAGAGCTAAATCTAAAAGACAGTAATGACTGTAAGAACCATTTTCTTACCACTATACACTCATGGCCTATGCCTTTCTCAAGAACAATAGCCTTTGGGACCTTGTAATCTACATCTGGCCTTTAGCCATGAGGCCAGCACCCAGCTTGCTTCTATTTCCAGACACTCTATCTGCCAAAACGTTTAACTGACCTTGCATTTTGTGACATTTTTCCAAAAGTTAATTCCCTGGAGAGAAGGTAAAAATGGCTGAACTTAAGTCATGTTCACATTCCGCAGCAGCTGGGGAGTTGAGAGAATAAATACCGCTCCTTATTGACATTACTTTATAATGTTCAGGAATAGCAAGGGTTATCATACACTAAGGAACCATACTTTGAAAAAGTTCATTGCTCATTTGAAAATAAACATTAATGCAATTTGATCATAGATATAGCTGAGTAAGGAAATTAAGAAGTGAGAAGTTTTCAGAATAAAATTTGTGTCAGGATATAACATACATATGATACTATGAAATCAACATCATTAAGTCCTGATTCCATACCATACCCCTGGGTATTGTCAAGCTCTAGTGTTTGGAAAAGTTTTATAGAAGGTGACATATTTTCCCTAAATACAAAACCATGAGCAAATAAAGATGATCTAGAAAATGCAATATAAGGCATGGTTTGCTGATTTACTCATGGAACTATAACTTGCTCATTTTCTCCATATTTGTTTTTTTCCAATACCAATTTATTAGCATACATGTTAGCAAAGTAGAAGAATTTTTTAGTCATCAATATTTTCACTTGATATATGTTAAAAAGCATTTGTTTTCTGATGCTTGTGTTGAATCTTATACCAACTTTTTAGCCCCAAACATTTGAAATTGCTATTGTCACCAAAAAGATTCAAGTAGCTTGCAAAGGTGCCAGCAATGGAATAGATCTTGTTGTGATTGGCACCCACACCTTTTCTCAGTTCAGTATAGCATCTACTTCTCAACTGCTCACAGAAGATGCTGTGTTACCACTGCAAAATTTGAAAGAGAAATTTACAGACAAAATGTGCACATATTCATATATGTGTATACTATATAGTTTATACTATAAATGTTTCAATTTAATAAAGTATATATGGTTATATATAACAAATATATATAACTGAAGAATATCTATACAAATTTATTTGCCATTAATACTTTATTTCAATTTTAATATGGTCTAACCATAGTTAATTTCTTGCTTTGCAAGAAAGCTCAATTACACATGATCTACTAGCCAAGACATAAAGACATGTGGAGATAAAAGTGAAAACAGTCCTTTCCACAAAACATAAGATTCCCTTAATATTTTGGACTCATATGTATTTTTGAAATCCTGCTCACATGAAGGATTTTGATAAAACTTCTTACCATTGCTTTCCTATCCCTTGGTAATTAAAGCAGAGATGCCAGCTTGTACTTCTGCATGCTTGGCTAGCAACTGACTGGCATACTAGTTAAAAGTTTATTTTCATTGATCACTAGTGGGTCTTTTGAGAATAAATGTGGCTGTAGGGAAACAGGAACAAATCTCCCTAAGTTTAAACAAACAATGTAATTATGAGCTTGGTGGTAAACCAGAAAAAACTAGTGGTTATCCAGTAACTATTGCATTCATGTTGTTCTCTTGCATAAAAGAGAAATTGGATATAAATAACATAAAAATGAGGACTGGAGAGTTGGCACAGTCATTAGTGTGCTTACCTGTAAAGCCTAAGGACCCAGGTTTGATTCCCCCATACCTATGTAAAGCCAGTTGCAGAAGATGAAGATGGCACTTGTGTCTGGAGCTCATTTGCAGTGGCTAGAGGGCCTGGCATACCCTCTCTCTCTCTCTCTCTCTCTCTCTCTCTCTCTATATATATATATATATATATATATATATATATATAATCTATATTTACATATATATAGTCTTTCTATGTGTCTCTGTCTTGCTGTCTCACAAATAAATAAATAAAATATTTTAAAAATAAAAAATGAGAATATGCTTAGATATTCTAGGCCTGCTGCCACTGTGTATGAATTTTGAGATCATTTTTCTATCATTGTGAAGAATGATGCTCAGACTTTTATTGGTATTGCATTAAGTCTGTAAATTTTTTTTGGTAGGATTGCCATTTTCACCATGTTAATTCTGCCTATCCATGAGCATGGGAGTTTTTCCATCGTCTCAAGTCCTCCTCAATTTCTTTCTTGAATGTTTTATTTTCATTATATATGCCTTTCACATCCTTGGTATTATTTCAAGGCTTTTTTTATTTTGTTGCTATTGAAGATGGGACAGTGTTGCTAACTTCTTCCTCTGTACCGTTGTCCTTTGTATATAGAAATGCTACTAATTTTGTCCATTGATTTTGTATCCTGCTACTTGCTGAAGGAATTAATCACCTGTAGGAGTTTTGAGATGGAGGCTCTCAGGTCACTTATGTATGTGATCATGTCATCTGCAAATTGGGATAACTTGACTTCTTCCTTTCCAATTTGTATCCCATTTATTTCTTTCTTCTACCTTATTGCTTGGGCCAGGACTTCCAGTACTATGTTGAAGAGCAGAGGTTGACAGTGGGTACCTCTGACTTGTTCTTGATCTCAATGGGAATTCTTTGAGTCTTTCCCCATTAAGCATTATTTTGGCTTTAGGTGCTTTATATATAGCCTTTATGATGTTGAGATATAAACCATCCATGCCTATTCTCTCCAAAGTTTTTATCATAAAGTGATGTTGTGTTTGTCAAAGGCCTTTTCTGCATCCATTGAAATGACCATGTGTTTTTTTGTGATTAAGCTTATTTATGTGGCATATTATATGGACAGATTTTCATACAATGAACCAATGCTGTGTTCCTGGGATAAATCCTACTTGATCAAGGGGGATACTGCTTTTGACGTGTTGTTGAATTCAGTTTGAGAGGATTTTTTTTTTTCAGGATCTTTGCTTCTAAGTTCATTAGGGATATAGGCCTATAGTTTTCTTTTCTTGTTGATTCTATGTCTGGTTTTGGTGTTGGGGCGATATTAGCTTCATAAAAGGAATTTTGGAACATTCCCTGTTCTCTAATTTTGTGGATAAGTTTGAAAAATATTAGTCTCAGGCCTTCCATGAAGTTTTCATAGAATTTGGCTGAGAAACCATATGGTCCTAGACTCTTCTTATTGATGATGTTTTTATTACTTTGCCATCTCAAGGGGTGTGATAGGTTTGTTTGTGAGATTAATCTCCTCAAGTCTAGTTTTGGTAGGGGGTATGTATCCAAGAACTTATGCATTTCTTCCAGATTATCCAGTTTTGTAGAGTAAAGATTTTGGAAATAAATCCTGATGATTCTTTCAGTTTCACTTATGTCTGTTATGATCTCTCCTTTTTCATTTGGTTAACTCAAAGTGCCTCTTTCACTTATTTATTTGTTTTGCTTAATCAAATGGGACAGGGGTTTATCAATCTTGTTTACTTTTTCAAAGAGCCAGCTCTTTGTTTTTTCAATTTTCTTAATTGTTTCCCTAGTTTCCAGTTCATTAATTTATGCTGTGATCTTGGTTATTTCTTTCTATCTAGAGCCCATTGGGTTGGATTCTTCTTGTTTTTCCAATGCCTTTAAATGGATGGTTAGGTTATCAATTTGGGATCTCTCTGTCTTTGTTATGAAGGCATTTCATGCTATGAATTTTCCCCTAAGGGCTGCATTCATTATATACATAAGTTTTGGTACAATGTGTTCTCATATTTATTCAGTTATAGAAAATTTACAATATCCTTTTTGATTTCATCTTCTACCAATTTATTGTTTAAACGTGTGTTGTTCAGGCTCCAGGAGCTGATGGAGTTCCTGGCACATCTCATTGTTAATTTCTAGCTTTACAGCATTATAGTTTTATATTATGCAGGAAATTATGTCGATTCTCCTGAATATATTGAGGCAGACGTTATGGCCCAGTATATGATCTATTTTGGAGAAGGTTTTGTGGGCTGCTGAGAAGAATGTGTATTCTTTTGATTTGGGGTACAATGTTCTATGGATGTCCATTAGGTCTAGCTGATCTGTAGTGTTGTTGAGCTCTTTTACTTCCCTGTTGATTTTTTGTTTGAATGATATATCTATTTTTTTAAATATTTTTTGTTTATTTTATTTATTTGAGAGCGAAAGAGAGAGAAAGAGGCAGATAGAGAGAGAGAGAGGGAGAATGGGCACGCCAGGGCCTCCAGCCACTGCAAACGAACTCCAGACGCGTGCGCCCCCTTGTGCATCTGGCTAACGTGGGACCTGGGGAATGGAGCCTTGAACCGGGGTCCTTAGGCTTCACAGGCAAGTGCTTAACCGCGAAGCCATCTCTCCAGCCCTGAATGATATATCTATTGATGATAGTGGAGCATTGAAGTCCCCAGCTATGATGGTGTTTGTACATATCCTCAGCAAAAGGATCACATGAAGCTGAAGAGTTTCTTTACAGAGAAGCATACAATAAACAAAGCCAAGAGATTACCCACAGAATGGGAGAAAATATTTGCAGGATATCCAACTGATAGAAGCCTCATCTCTAGAATCTACAAAGAACTCAAAAATCTAAACAGTAAGAAGTCAAACACCCCACTCACAAAATGGGACAAAGAGCTGAACAGGCAGTTCACAGAGGAAGAAATAGAAATGGCAAACACACACTTAAGAAAATGTTCAGCATCCCTAAGCATCAGAGAAATGCAAATTAAAACAACTATGAGATTCCACATTACCCCAATAAGGATAGAAAACATCAAAAAATCAAATAAAAATAAATGCTGGTGAAGATGTGGAGAAGTAGGAACACGCATCCACTGTAGGTGGGAATGTAGGATGGTACAACCACTTTAGAAAGCAATATGGAGACTTCTGAGAAAGCTGAATATAGAGATACCAACAGACCCAGTTATTCCCCTACTGGGCACCTACCCTAAAACCTTCAAACCACAGGCTAGAGAGATTTGCTCAACCATGTTTGTAGCAGCTCAATTTATAACAGCTAAGAGCTGGAATCAACCCAGATGTCCATCACTAGAAGAATGGAAAACTAAGATGTGGTATATCTACACAATGGAATTCTATGTAGCGGTAAGAAAAAATGACACAATGAAATTTGAGGAAAATGTTTGAATCTGGAGCAGATCATTCTCAGTGAGCTTAAACAATCACAGAAAAAAAAATCACCACATAGTCTCACTCATCTACAGCACCTAACCTGGGTCTACCCAAGATACCTTACATATCCAGCAAGTATCTCATGGACTACACACAAGGATGGAAAGGGAGAGAGGGGAGGGCATCAAAGGGGTGGGAAACACAAATCTAGACCTAAATGGCAGTGGTACCATAAAATTCTACTTACTAAATGGCAGACCAAATGGCTGCTCCTTCACCAGGCCCTTACAGGGAACATGTGAACCACAAGACAATGGAGAGGGTAGGGTCAAGACTAACATTAATCTTCTAAATCTTCCCTCCCTCCTTCTCCCTCTCCTTCTCCCTCTCTCTTCTCTCTAACTCTTGTATATTAGTTATCTTTTTCCTCATTTTCTTAGTGGGCACTGACCTGTAACTCCCAGTACCAGCATGGGGCTATCATCCACAATGAGCTTTTGATCAGAGAGACCTACAAGGTTTCCTAAAAGACACACAGATTTCTTTCAGAGTACTTGATGACCCACCAAAGGTTAGTGGTAAGACCCTACTGCTGAAGACACCTTATGTGGATGACATGCAAAATAGAACGGCATGGCTGGAAGTTGGAAGAGAGTCAGTCCTCAGACAGTCAGCAGGTCTAGAGCCAGAAGGTGCTACATGGGCGACTGGGAGAAAATGATCAGTATCTGTCCAAGCAACTCATGGTCTAACATACTTAGCAGCAAATAACTTGTTGTGGTGCCCACACAAGTGCAATAGTGGAACACAGCCATGGTGGGGAACCAACTGCCCTTAATTTGGCTAACTGATCTCCTCAGTGGCACGGGACCCATAGCTGGAGCTGGGAAACAAGTCAGAACCATAGTCAAACATAAGACCACTCACCAATATCAAGCTACCATCAATCATGGGCTACAAGAGGGCCTATACCTATTAAATTCTCTATAAAAAAGTAAGGGTTATCTCTTTTGTCCTGGTGCTAACTTACTCTCCATTGGAGAATCTGCTTCTTTTTTTCAGATAGATGTAGATCTTAAGGAGAGAGCCACCCCATCATACCTCAAAAGGGCCCTGGCTGAAACTAACAAAAATTGGCAAAACAAGCAAGGGTGCTGTTTTCCTGATGAGCAGGATACCAGCACAAGGGGGAAGGAGATCAACACAGAGAAAAATCAACTCCTACGAAATCAGAGAGCCAGAGCCTCAGAGGCCCCCAACACCTCATCACTGAAGCAGACCAAAAATGAACCCAACATGGCTCAGGGAAATTTTGCGGAAGAAGGGGCAGTAAGAATGTGAGAGCCACATGTTGCGTCATGATATGCAGAGACATTTAGCTTACCCATAGCTGTGGGCTAACTCCGCAATGCATGTCCCATATACCTCAACAAGGAGGGCCCATGGGGAGGGGGTAGGTCATGGATAAGCCTAATAATGGTGCCAAACTGACTGTATTTGCTGAATACAAAACTAACTAATAAAGAAAAAAAAAAAGTAAAACCTTTGGAGGCATCACCATACCTGAGCTAAAGCTATATTACAAAGCCATAGTAACAAGAACAGCATGGTACTGGCATAAAAACAAGAATATAGATCAATGGAACAGAATTGAGGATCTGAACTTTAGGACAAGTAACTACAGCTGCTTGATATTCAACAAAATTTCTAATAATATAGTCAGGAGAAAATACAGCATCGTTAATGAATGGTGCTGGACAAGAAGGATAACCATATAGAGAAAAGATGAAACTAGACCCACACATCTCCCCATGCACAAAAATCAAGTCCAAATTGATCAAAGACCTCAATATAAAATTGGAAACTCTTCTACTTCTGGAAGAAAAAAATAGGGGGACTCTCTGTGATATAGAAGTGGGGAAAGACTTCCTTAAGCAAACCCCAGTAGCTCAGGTACTTAAACAGTCACTCAAGCAATGGGATCTCATGAAGCTGAAAAGTTTTTGCACAGATAAACCTGCTATAAGCAGAGTCAATAGAGTAACAACAGAATTGGAGAAAATTTTTGCTGGCTCTACAACTAACAAAGGCCAAATGTCATGAATCTTCAAAGAACTGAAAAATCTAAACAACACATATATTTTTCATTAATTTATTTGAGAGAGAGAGAGAGAGAAAGAGAGAGAGAAAAAGGCATATAGAGAATGGGTATATTATGGCCTCCAGCCACTGCAAATGAACTCCAGACGCATGTGCCCTCTTGTGCATCTGGATTATGTGGGTCCTCGGGAGTTGAACCTGGGTCCTTTGGCTTTGCAATCAAATACCTTAATTGCTGAGCCATGTCTCCAGCCCCCAAAATCCTAAACAATAAAAAAATCAAACAACCCACTCACAAAGTGGGTCTGAGAACTAAATAAGGAATTCTTAGAGGAAGAAATACAAATGGCAAATACACACTTAAGACAATGTTCAACACCCCTAACCATCAGGCAAATGTGAATTAAAACATCTATGAGATTCTACCTTACCCCATTCAAAAATCAAATGAAAGCAAATGTTGGTGAAGATGTGGAGAAATAGAAACCCTCATTCATTTTTGGTGGGAATGTGAGATGGTACAACCACTATGGAAATCAATATGGAGACTCCTAGGAAGGTTGACTATAGAGTTAACAACAGACCCAGTTATCCTCTTACTAGGCATTGACCCTAAAGGCTCCATGCCACAGTTCAGAGGTATCTGCTCGACCATGTTTATAGCTGCTCAATTTAAAATAGGTAAGAAGTAGAATTAACCTTGGTACCCATTATTGGATGAATGGATATCTAAGATGTTGTATATATACATGCTGGAATTCTACTCAGTACTAACAAAAAAAAATGACACAACATAATTTGTAGAAAAATGGTCAAACTTGGACCAGATTATACACATAGAACTGACAGTCAAGGAAATAGAGTGGTTACATGGTCTCACTCATTTGTGGTTCCTAATGTGGGTCAGTCTGAGATGCTGAAATACCTAGTAGGCCCATCCAGTGCTAGAATGTACCACATGAGCTGCTGGGGGAAAGTCGTCAACATCTGTCTGAACAACTTGATGTCTAAGTTACTCTGATGCAAACAACCTGACATGATGCTCAACCAAGTACAGTAGTGGCACATAGCCATGGTGGGTAACCAACTGCTCTTGGATTGGCCAATAGATCTCAGTGGGAAGGAACTCATATCTGGAACTGGGGAACAAGTCATAATCATATCCAGAGAATGATTTTCTTTTCCAATATCAAGTCTCACTAATCTTGGGCCACAACAGGGTCTATGCCCATTAAATTCTCTCTAAACTAAGAATTGTTATCCCATGCTGACTGCTCTTGCCATTGGAGAATCTGCTTCTCTTTTTCAGATGGGTGCAGGACCTGAGGAGAGAAACAACCCATCACATTTCACTATGGCCCCAGCTGAATCCACAGAGGAAGTAGAAAATGAGCAAGGATGCTTCTTTCTCAGCGAACCTGATATCAACACAAGGGTGAAGGAGATAGACACTGAGGACACTCAACACCTACAAACCAAAGACCCAGAGGCTCCAAAGAGCCCATCAATGAAGTAGACTTAAAATTCTCCCACCATGGCTCTGAGAATTTCATGGAAGAAGGGTCCAAAAGATTGTCAGAGCCACATGTTGGGACACTATGCACAGAGACATTGCCTCTCTCCCATGACTGATGGCTGCCCCCACAATCCATGACACATAATTTTCATGGGGATGACATGCAACCCCAATGATGAGGGTCCGTTTGGATAAGGGGCAAAAATGAGAGAAAGGATGGTACTAGCATATGCTATTTACATATTAAATATGTCCTTAATTAATAAAAATATAATAATGAGAATTTATAAAACTGTGCTTATCATGGGACAAGTAGCAATTTTTCAGTAGGCTTCTATATATATAAAATAAATTATGATGGGTATTTTACATACTTAAAGCTTATCATGGAACACAGTTCTATTTTGGCATTGGAAAATTATGTGTTTGTGATGGTTAATATTCATTGGCAACTTGTCTGAATTTGCAGTGATCTTGGACCCACACCTGTAGGTATCCCTGTGAGTGTGATTCCAGAGAGGTTTAATTAAGGAAGGGAGATCCACTATGAAAGTGGGCAGCAGCATCTCATGGATTGGAGAACTAAACTGACTAACCAAAAGGAGGAAGCTAGCTAATCATGAAAGCAGCCATCTCTCTGCATCCTGACTATACATGCAAAATGTTCATCTCCTTTACATCTTTCCCCCACAGCTAAAGCCAATGTAGATGCCATGGCTTTCTCATCATGATGGATTGTACCCTCAAACTGGGAGCCACAAAAAATTACTTCTTTAGGTCACTTTCTTGTCAGGTATTTGGCCACAGCAATGACACAGTAATGTGATAGTCTGTAGTATAATATGAAATGACAGAAAGACAAGCAACTCTAGAGGGCCCTAGAGGAAAGCAGTGAATAAGAAATGTATCCTAGAAGACATATTTTCCTCCTGCACATATTCAAGACACACTCTGATACTCTCATAAATATCTGGCAATCCACAATAGCAGATGGGAAATCAACCAGTGGGATTTGAGATTTTCAGAAAAACTCGTTTCATTTATACTCATGTGAGGCTTTCTATGACCTTTAAAATTACTTAAATCCAAATTATCCCAGAAAAATTGACCTTCTGTATATATGTAACTGAATTCTACAAATTAGGTACTCTTTCAAATAGGATTAAGAGAATGTTATATGTCTATCACTCAAGAGTGGAGTTAATATTCATAAATCACTTTACCCTGTCATCTGAATTTACATTATACTTTCATCAAAATTGTATTTCTTAAAAAAAATCTGGGTGCAAAAGAATTTTAAAAAAAGAATTCTAGTATCAAATATTGAGTGGCTTTTATTCACCAACTGTCAGCTTCATTCTTCTTAGGTAACATTACACTAAAAATACCAACTCATTCTAGGTCATACTTTTCATTTAAAGAATTCTCATAATGCCTGATAGGGGAGCCTTTTTCTTTGCTTGCCCTCATTCTGCCACTTCTCTTTTATTTCATTCAATTTCTATTCTCATATGTTAATAATTTGTCAACTAATATTAAGAATTTTTTTCTGATTTATTCTCCTCTTGATCTTAGTCTCTGTCTTCTATTTTCATTAACTTTATTACTTCTATTTTCCTTTTCTTATCTTAATCATACAACCATATGCCAGCAGACCTATGTCCTACCCCAAGAGCCATGCCTAAATCTTCAAATATTCTAACCTACATCAGAGCATATTTTTTTACAAAATCCATCTATAAACATATTTGCTAAAAATCCTATAATGTGGATATAAAGCCTATCACAGGGAATAAAGATGTGTAATGTCATGATTAGCAATTAAGTTAGATTATATTACATAGGTTATTTTTCTTTATTATTATTGTTTTATATTACTTATTGAATTAATAAGTAAGTAAACATATAGCAAGTCAAAATAAATTTTATAATCCCTGTGCAGTTTTATATATCTGCCATTCTGTGAATTAATGAAATGAATTAATCTCACCAAAATTATATAATGTCATGACTGAGTTCTTCAGAACATGAAAGACTAGATATTTCAGGTGATTACACGCACATTACACATAGCTTACCCCACTGATTGGTCACTTATTGAAATGAACACACTTTCAACATCCTGGGTGGTTTTAAGCAGTAAAGCAAATATTAATTCTGCATCACAGTGCCAGGAACACAATTAATGTAAAAGCACATGTTAGCTTTTCTTCCATAATAACCACTAAAATTTAAAATTTCTTTTATAATATAAAAACTTAATATTATTAAGATTTCAGACAGTGAGGCTTTCTCATGACCAATCAAGTATGAAGAATAAAAATGGTATTTCAATAAAAGAAATATATGTGTGCTGGGAAAATGACTCAGTGAGTAAAATTCTTGCTACATCTGCATCTGAGTCTAAGTTTAGATATCCAACACCCACAGATATGGTAGTCCATGCCTATTATCTCAGATCTGGGGTAGTGGAGAAAGAAAATTTCCTAAGGCTTGCTCTGCTAGGTATTCTAGCCAAATCAGTGAGATCTAAGTTTAGTATGAAAGAATCCTGTCTCAAAAAATAAGGTGGAAAGTAATTAAGGAAGACATCTGACATCAAGCCCTGGCGTCATGTGTTCCATATACACATGAATATATATAAACACAAATACCACACGTGGCCAAATCCTTGTAATACTTTCATTTTGAATGAAATAAATTCACACATATAAAACATTTTAAAAATATTTTTCAGTGATTCTGATTGACAGAACACAATAGTTCTCAAATATAGAACCAAATAAACATAAACCCTTTCATTAGAAAAATATTTATTTTAACAAAATCAAACTTTTAAAATGAAAATATGTTTGAAATGATCCTAAGCTGGCTTTCATCCATACTCAGCATAAAACTGAGCTGTGCTAAGACACTCAACATCAGTGAAAAGTGTGTGAGTTGGGAAGAAGGGGCTTATTGAGAAGAGGAGGAGTACAATGGGAGTTAATAGGTTGAAAACACATTGCATATAGGTATGAAAATATCAAAAATAAAAAATAATGAAGTTTTAAAAATCATATTTTGTGATGGCAATGTATCTCAGTTATTGGATTTGATTCTCAGCACTGCATAAACTGAGCATGGTGACACACTTGTAATCTCAGCACTTGTGAAGTGAGGGCAAGATGATCAAATGTTGAAGGTTATCCTCAGCTTTATAGCAAATTAGCAAGTTAGAAATCAGCCTGGGTGACACTAAGTACCTGTCTCAAAAATATCTTAATTCCAAATCATATATTGCTATTTGGGAAATTGAGGTGGGAAGTTGGAAGGGATGATCCTTGCATGCTTGCTTGCATTCTGACTACAATAACAGTTTTGGCAGTGTCTGTGAAAAATGCCTACATTTATAAAAATGAATGACTATGTTAACTCTCCAGTGTAGATATGGCACAACATTACATAAAAATATTCTGATTATGATAATTTCTCAACCACAATGAAAATGTTTCCCTATATATTTAGAGCAGAGTGATTTTATGTTGTCAGTTGCATGTTGTTTGTCCCAAGACACACTTTTGGGCAGAATTCTCTTTTAAAAGGAATTTTCCATCAGAATAATTTACACTTAATCTTAAGATCAGTACTTGAAATAAGGAGTATAATAGAGAATAATAACACAAGTCTATCCCATTATTAGTAGCAAGCATTGGCAGCTAGTGAAAGAGTCATGGTATTGTTTATTGTTTGCAGATGGGCAGAACACTAAATAAAAGAGGAACAGAGCACAAGGACTATGAGTTGAAGCCTAAGTTTGCTAGTTGATGGTTTACCTCAATTATCCAATATGCAAATAGTCTCTTCTACATGCATGAAAAATTTCAAAGTGGTAAGTGAATCACAGGAGGGCATTGCCAGAAGAGTGGAAATGAAAAGACAAATAATATGCAAGTGGGAGACAATGACTAGAAGTTTGCAGCACATGATCTATGCCCATATTTATGTGGGACTACCCAGTTCCATGTTCAGGTTTCTGTGTGCCTTTCCACTTCTATGCCCATGTTAATGTGAGACTCTCCATTTCTATGCCCATGTTAATGCATTATTCTCAAGTTCTATGTCCAGGCTTATGTCTGATTCTCCACTTCCATGCCCAGATATAGGTCTGACTTTCCATCCCCTGGGACTTCATGTCATAATACATATACCACTCTCACAATTTCCCTCCCTTCTTGTCAATCTCTCTTACTCTATCTATCATCTATCTATCTATCTATCTATCTATCTATCACATATCTATCATCTATCATCTATCTTCCTATCAGTCCATATATGTTTGAATTACACACACACACACACATACACACACACACACACACACACACATGTTTATGTGTGTGCACATGTGTATTTATATGTGTGGATATGTATATATATGCATCCATTTTGTGAATGTATGTGTGTATTCATACACATACCCATGCCCTTTCAAAGTCCTAGATCACTGCATAAACGAATCATCCTTCGCAAATCCTCACTTTATTCTTTTGATTACAGCAGTTTCCCTTGCTTTTAAAATTTTCATGTTAAAGCACCATTTCCTCCATAATGAACTCTAAGAAAATTTCTTCCATGTAGATTTAATAAAATAATACTTTCCCATTCGACAATGTACTCATTTAGTGTAGGAATGCCATGCTTTATATTTCACTTAACATCAGTGTCTAGAATGTATCATATTTTTTTAAAAGTTCATATATTCTGTTGGGCAACAATACAATAATGCAACTAATGAATTCTGAAACTAAGAAAATAGCTAAAACCTGGTCAAATCCCTCACCTATTCCAAAATAATTCAATAAGCATATGTAATCCACGTAATTTTGGCACATAGTGCTTTGTTACTTATAGAACAGAATGTCAATTACTGTGAAGTTACTTATATAAATTGGAATGTCTGACTCATTGTCAAGAGAAATTGTATGCGATGTTCCAGTAAGTTGAAAGTGGTATAGACAATAATCTATTCAAAAAAAGAAGGAATAGAAGTACTACTATACATGGAATATAAAATTGGGTGAAAAAATAGGATTCACAAGAAAAGTAAATAAGACAAAATTATAGACGTTAAATGATCTTTTTTTTTCAGAGATGGCACTGAATCATATCTCAGAAAACTATAAACTTAAACATAGAAAATACTCTTTTGGAGGGGCAGGATGTTTTTGAGGTACAGTTTTACTCCGGCCATGGCTGCCCTGGAATTCAGTATGTAGTTTCATGGTGGCCTCAGACTCATGGCAATCCACCTACCTCTGCCTCTGGAGTGCTGTAGGTGTGCGCCATCATGCTTGGCTCTAAACTATAGAAAACAATCTTGATAACATCAAGGCTTTTGATGTTTAAAAGAAAGCTGTTCCATATGGTCAATGGAACTTCTGAGCATAGATTTTTCATTAGACCTATTCAAGGGCTGCTATTCTATGCTGAAATAGCATTCAGTTTACCTAAGCTACCAAGCAATTGCCTAATTTCTTTCATTACAATGATCTGAAATAAACTCCCAAAGAAATGAGAATCATTAATTATACCTTATAAATATGACAGTTACTGACTGATACCACAGAGTGAGTATGGTGCATCAGCCTTTGATGTTTTCCATTTTATTTTTTAAGTTCATT
Organism: Dipus sagitta; assembly: GCA_036346955.1. NCBI lineage: Eukaryota > Metazoa > Chordata > Mammalia > Rodentia > Dipodidae > Dipus > Dipus sagitta. Next base: position 115,468,521 of record CM070772.1, read on the forward strand.
TACAACACACTATGTTAAGCACAACTACTAAATTGTATACACTTCATATTATGGTTTTTCAATCTATTTTGACTACATAAGGCAAAAGTCACAGCTATTTAATTAATTCCTCTTATTAATAAACTTGATTTCCCCTTCAGTAGTTGATGTCCGGTTTCATGCTGTTCCTCTAATTCTCCTTTCTCAGATTTTCCCCAGACCTACTTACATGGAGGCTTGATGGTTTGGGCAGCATGCCAAGAATTCCACAGCTTTTACAAACATATTAAAATCACATTAAAGTCCCTCCTGCAAATCTGTCCTTGTGCACCTCTGTGACATGGTGTCTTCTCTGCTGAACTTCTTACCCATACCTTCAGTGCTTCTTAATTTAACTACCCAGGCCACTTCTGTAATAGAAGCTTCAGCTTCATACTCCCAAGGTTCATGGTATTCCCCATGAACCCAGCAAAACTCACATCTCTGCATACATTGACCATTTCCTCTTCTAGCATCAGGCACAGATGACAATTCCAATGGAGAGCTTCTCACTAAAGTATATGTTCCAACATTTATTTCCTTGTTCTTAACCATTCAATGGGATTCTTACAGTTAGTACTCATTGAAATTTATAATTGGTAATTTTCTCCCACCCAATCCTAGCCATCCACTAATTACTTTGGTACAAGTAAACAGATTTTCTCCCTTGTAACTCCTGTTGCCTGAATGGTCTTATTATTCTCCAACTCATTAGCTTTCCATTTTCAAGCTCAAGTGAAAACAGAATATTTTTCTCTTGCCTGGTTTTTATTTTCTCTTCCACACCTTCACTCTAATACAATTACTGAAGTAAATATCATCAATCCACTGAAAAGTCTTATAACATGAATCTCCAAGGACTAATAACACATGCATCATAGATTAAAGTGGTAAATGTTGTCTGTCTTTATGTGAGATTGACTTCAAGAGATTGTTGTTTCAAATGTAACTGTTAGCACTTGTGTGGAAATACATGCTATGGACAGACCTTGAAGAAATTTCTTACTAAGAAGTCTATCTATAATGTATATATCAATAATACATGTTAAGCATAGTTAAAATTCACATTAGGTGAACTTAAACTTTGTGATACTGCATACTCACTGCCAAGATTGGAGTTTACCATATGATAATCACTGGATAAACTTCTTTGGCCCTCAACTTTAACACTGCATTTTTCCTTACATCTTTTCAATTTAGAAAGAGATTTTAAATATGTTATGGTATCTGAACACATATACACATATGGTACAATTTAGTAGTTGGCAAATATAGAAGAAAATAAATTAATATAACTGTGCATTACTGGGCACTTATTAGCTAACAAGCCAAGTGCATCACACTTTAAAAGTCATTATCTCACATTGTCCCATGATACAGAGACTTCAACCAGTCTCATTTTCCTAAAAGATGAGATAATTTTGCTAGGGTGAACTTCTAGCCCAATTTGTATGTCTAACAGAGGACTCACTCAATTCAATTTTATAAAAGAATCAGATTTTAACTAAGTCTTAAAGTACATTAAAGTACATTTCTTAAAGAAAATTACAACAAATTATCAAAAATACCATTCTAATTCTAAAGATAAAACTGTGCTTTTACAGGGGGGGACACACTCCAAAATCCTTGGGTCATAGAGATTTAAAGAGAAACACCATTCTACTATCTATGATTAGTACAATTAAAGAAAAGCTAACATTAAAAATATAGAGTACAAAATTGCATTTACCCAAGAAAATGATATAGCCTATTGTTTTCACCTGAAAATATAGATCAATGGACTCTTGCAATGAAGTTTAGGACACTGTACTAAGCACAGTTTGAGCACACCACCACTATGTAGTAAATAAAGCATGGCTGATTCTTGAACTGGATGGCAGATCACCAAACAACAACACAGGCAAGGGAGGGAATACTGTAGATCACATAAATCAAAATGATTCCAAATGTCATTATTTGAAATATAACCTAATGTGATTTATATATTTCATATGTGGTGAGAAATATAAAGCACACCTTCCTGAGGAGGAAACCAGTTGAGACCAGCACCCATCTTCCTCTGCTTCCTGATTGTGAATGCAATGTAAACAGCTATCTCATGCCTCTGATGCCTAGTTTGGGCCATTTTTGAAACCATGTCCTCCCGGCCAGGATGGATGGTACCCACAAACTGAGCTGAAACAAAACCTTGCTTCACTTCCTTCCTTAAATTACTCAAGTCAGCTATTTGTTTGATCACAGTGAAGGAGAACAGTAAGAAATGTAGTTGACTAAGACTCTTCAGTGTCATACATATATGGACATGACTATCTCCACTCAGAGATAAGCATACTGTACGCAGGCCTACCAGAACCCTGCCCAATACAATACTAACTACCTAAAATGATCTTTCAAAGAGTATGCTAACCAGGCTGTGTCCAGAAACAGTATGATCATGCATTCATTTTGTTGTTGTTGTTGTTTTTGACAAGTTAAGAATCACTTGGTTCTTGAAGGTGGGAGAATTGGAATCACTGGGCTATGTAATATAGCTAAATTACAGTCTTACAGTCTGAATATAAAACACATCTACAGATAGGGAAAATTGTGATTACAGTAAAAATGGGCTTTAAAATATTTCCTTCTCTTAATGTGTCTTTATTTCAAGACTATGTATGTATATATATATATATATATATATATATATATATATATATATAATAAGCCATATATATATATATATATGGCTTACAATGCTAATATCCATAAAGAAAAGGTTAGAAAAATGAGGCTTAATAGGGAAACAAATTCTGAAAAAGACAAACTAAAGCAAGACCCAGATCTTAGAATCCTGAATGTCTGTCCCTGAATTATTTCAAATGACTTTGACCCTTTCATTTAGGTTTCTATTACTGATCTCAGGATACGCTGCATTCAGTTAGAATATAGCAATTACATTTTTTGAGACCCAGGGTTGGTTATTCAAGTTTTAATGCTCTGGACACTCTTAAGAGATTTTTTCATTGCAGAAGTAAAATTACAAAGCAAGAGAATAAAACATTTCTTCCATCTAAGTGCCTGTACTAAGGGTTTCAACTTCAGAGGTTTGCAAACTCTGGCTTAAATAATACTTACTCTGGATAAGTTCTTGCAAGTACCTGAACCATTCTGTTCACCTAGGGGAAGATCTCCTTTGTGTTTAACTTCTGTAATTCATGCCATTCATACAAACCCCTTTCATTAAATTAATGCCTTTTGCTATGAAATTTGGTGTGGAGTGCTCTTCCTTTGTTATCTAGACACAGAGCCTCCAAGCCTATTAATAATTTTAATTTGCTAACTACTATAGAGTACAGGATGAGTGGCTTAAGAGCTTATTAGCAATGATTATTGAGTGTGGGCTGGGGAAATCTTTTTAGTTTTTTTTTTTTTTTCCTCCCAACTTTATACCATTGTGCTATGGAACATGCTATAGGGAATGATTCTCTGCTGCCAGGAAATGAAAGAGATGGCCATGATGAGGCTCTTTCTCTTCTAATGTCTGTGATTCTTTAATTCTATCCTTTTGCAAATGAGAAGAGCTTTCCATCATTACTCCTCAAATTCCTAACTCCTAGCATCACTTCAACAAAAGCCTCCCAAGATATGGGTAGGTTTTCTTTCTTGCCCGAACTTATGGTTCATGTCGCTAGCTGCCACTGTTGATACAGCATTTCAACCCTGCCAAAATCACTTCCTGGTGTTCCTCCAGATTGGTTTTGAGAAACTTAATAAAATGTCTATTTCCATGACAGATGTGAAAGCACGTGGCTCCATTTTATGACAGGTACATTTCTACAACATTCCTTGTTGAATATTTATCTAGGTTAATATTCCAGAGATAGAAACCAAGTCGCTTATATGTATAATTTATACTTAATATTCTGCTTCTCATTTTGTTTGAAATTCAAGTTCCCTTGCCTGTGAATGTTTATCATATTGAATAAGCAGAGCTCCAAGCAAAATATGCTTTTGTTCTTCTCTAAATTGACAGTGAAGACTTGCAGGAGACTGATTTAGGATTAAAAAGGAAAGATTTAAAAGAACAACGAGAGAATAGAAACAGTCATACAATACTCCTCTAGGTTATGGAATACAGGAAGTAGTGAATAATATCCAGGATTTTCCATGTAGTGTTCACAAATTGCACCTCTACAGCCATGGATATTGCCAAGTTTTGAAGAGACTAGTTACCTTTTCCATGACAACTTGCTTCAGGTGCCATTCAAAATGATTGTGAACTTTAAATAAAACTGTTTGTATATAGATGGGGAAGATACATTTAACACTCATTTTTAAACGTGAGCAGATCGATCCAGGCTTCCTTATTGAATCATTCTGGGGAATGATGTGTCTCTGGGACATGTAATCAGCAAATGGTAAATGTGCTCCATCTTATTAATCTTATTAATGTGACACCCGTGATGTAGTAGGAAATGGACATCTGGGTTACATGAGAAATTGATATCCAGAACTGCAGGACTGTACCAACTCCCTGCCGTCATGGTTTGAATGTGAAATGTCCCTTTCCCCACTTCCCATGCTCATGTGTGAAGAAACACTCACTTGTAGCTGACGGCACTGTTTCGGGAGATTGTGTAACATTTGGGATACGGCTGCCTTGTTGGCATAGGCATACCGCTAGGTATGAGAATGTAGAGATGGCCTTCATATTCTCATAGAGGCATACCTGTCCCCAGTTCTGGTCTAGTTCTCTCTGAACAGTGATATAATCTCTTGCCACACAGAACAAGGCATGTAGGCCCTATATCTCCCCCACAATAAATGACTATACCTCTAAACTGTGACTCAAAAAGAATCCTCTTCTCCAGTATTTTGTCAGAATGATGGGCACATAATTAACACAGCAGCCTTCTTATTCCTTTCACAGGCACAAAGTCAGACTCAAGTGGCTAATATACATAAAACGAGTTTCAGATTTCTCCTTTACATATCCCATTATGGTAGAGTACGCTGCTCAACATGAGAAATATGACTGCAGTACAAACTCTAAAAGTAAATACACAGGTAAAGACATAGGTTCATATGTAGACAGAAGCAGAGATGAAATGAAATAAATTTTCTGTTGTGGGTCCCTTTTTTTGGGGGGGGGGTGTTAGAGGTAGGGTCTCACTGTAGCTCAGGCTGACCTGGAATTCACTAGGTAGTCTCAGGGTGGCCTTGAACTCATGGTGATTCTCCTACCTCTGCCTCCTGAGTGCTGGGATTAAAGGCGTGCGCCACTAGGCCTGGCTCAGGTCCCTTTTCTAAATCTTACAAATCCTGTAACTTTTGATAATTAGCATTTGGTTTACTCATGGTAAGATGAAAAGTAAAGCCTGAATCATAGGCTCATGCTTGTTAATAAACAGGTTCATTAAAGTGGAAGTCTGAAAATAGAACATATGATAAATGTTAATTACTATGAAAAGTATGTACAAACTACATGTAATTGCAAATAAACACCTCTATTGTTCTGGAAATCCAAAATCATGATCTCCTCTGTATTACATGTCTCATAATAGAAGCACAAATGCCTATCAGTACAGCATTCCAAGTGATACGTATGCACAGAGTGCACATCCATTCTCCTAGACAGAGTGTGTTTGCTTAGTGTCTGTCTGAAAGTTCTTTCCCTCCCCATTGTTTGATAGGCTAATCTTATACATTTCATTTGGAATAACTCATGTAATCCCTGTCTCTACATAGAATGCGTTAGAAATATCCCTTTTCTCTCATCTTTCATGATAGTTTTAAAGGCTATCATTTATAAGATTGAAAGCAAAGGTTTATTTATTTTTTATAGGTTCTAGGTTTGCTCTAGGCCAGTCTGACCTGGAATTAGTCTCAGCATGGCCTCAGACTCACAGCTATCCATCCTGCTACCTTAGCCTTAGCCTCCCAAGTGCTGGGATAAAAGACATGTGCCACCACGCCTGGCAAAGAATTGTTTTTGTGTTTATTTCTATGTGGTTCATCAGATAATTACAATTTATTTTACTGATTTTTTAAGAACTGCTATTACTCTTTTTCAGAATGAATATCTTAAAGAGTAAGTGAAGCTTTACTCAATATAACATTTATTTACTCTTCATATAAAATTCTTTTTTTTTTTTTCCTGGTGTTTCGAGGTATTGTCTCACTGTGGCCCCAGGCTGACCTGGAATTCACTGTGTAGTCTCACGGTGACCTCGAACTCATGACAGTCCTCCTACCTCTGCCTCCCAAGTGCTAGAAAAACTCTTATTTTAAACTCAAAGTTTTAATACCAAAATTGCCATGTATTAAGAACTCATAGAGTCAGAGGTAACATGAAATAATCAGAACCCTAATGTGCAATACTCCCGTACCTTTCAGTTCAATAGGTCTTTGAGTAAATGAACAGAATTAAAGAGGTCATCATGTTGCACTTCAGATAATACCATCACTTTTACATTTTGTAACACGTCATTACCTGGTAGTGAAAAATAAAGGATTGAGGATTTAAAAGAGCAAAGCCTATTTTTTTTCCTTTTTTTCTTTATTAGTTAGTTTTATATTCAGCAAATACAGTCAGTTTGGTACCATAATTAGGTTCATCCATGACCTACCCCTCCCCTTGGCCCCTCCTTGTTGAGGTATATGGGTCATGCATTGTGGAGTTAGCCCACAGTTATGGGTAATATAAATGCCTCTGCATATCATGACCCAACATGTGGCTCTGACATTCTTTCTGCCCCCTCTTCCGCAAAATTTCCCTGAACCATGTTGGCTTCATTTTTGGTCTGCTTCAGTGATGAGGTGTTGGGGGCCTCTGAGGCTCTGGCTCATTGATTTGGTAGGAGTTGATTTTTCTCTGTGTTGATCTCCTTCCCTCTTGTGCTTGTATCCGGTTCATCAGGAAAACAGCACCCTTGCTTGTTTTGCCAATTTTTGTTAGTTTCATCCAGGGCCCTTTGGAGGTATGATGGCATGGCTCTCTCCTTAGGATCTACATCTATCTGGAAAAGAGAAGCAGATTCTCCAATGGAGAGTAAGTTAGCACCAGGACAAAGGAGATAACCCTTACATTTCTTATAGAGAATTTAATAGGTATAGGCCCTCTCGTAGCCCATGATTGATGGTAGCTTGATATTGGCGAGTGGGCTTATGTTTGGCTATGGTTCTGACTTGTTTCCTGGCTCCAGCTATGGGTCCCGTACCACTGAGGAGATCAGTTAGCCAAATTAAGGGCAGTTGCTTCCCCACCATGGCTGTGTTCTACTATTGCACTTGTGTGGGCATCACAACAAGTTATTTGCTGCTAAGTATGTTAAACCTTGAGTTGCTTGGACAGATATTGGTCATTTTCCCCCAGGCGCCCATGTAGCACCTTCTGGCACTGGACCTGCTGACTGTCTGGGGACTGACTCTCTTCCAACTTCCAGCCATGCCATTCTATTCTGCACGTCAACCACATAAGGTGTCTTCAGCAGTAGGGTGTTACCACTAACCTTTGGTGGGTCCCATTTTCAATAGTAACAACAACAACAACAACAACAACAACAACAACAAAACCTTGGAATAACATAAACCAAGGAAGTGAAAGATCTATACAACGAAAACATAAAAACACTCAAAAAAGAAATTGAGGCTGACTTGAGAAAATGGAAAGACCTCCCATGTTCCTGGGTAGGCAGAATTAATATTGTGAAGATGACAATCCTACCAAAGGCAATATACAGATTTAATGCAATTCCAATTAAAATCCCTACAATGTTCTTCACAGAGATAGAAAAAATGATCTCAAATTTCATACGGAAAGGCAGAAGGCCTCGCATTTCCAAACATATCCTCAGCAAAAGAAATACCTCTGGAGGCATCACCATACCTGATCTAAAGCTATATTACAAAGCCATAGTAATAAAAACAGCATGGTACTGGCATAAAAACAGGACTATAGACCAATGGAATACACTTGAGGACCCGGACTTTGGGTCAAACAACTATAGCTGCTTGATATTCAATAAAGGCCGAAACAATATAGGCTGGAAGAAAGACAGCATCTTCAACAAATGGTGCTGGACAAACTGGATAACCATATGCAGGAAACTGAAACTTGATCCACACATTTCGCCATGCACTACACTCAGGTCCAAATGGATCAAAGACCTAAATATAAGACCAGAAACTTGAATACTACAGGAAGGAAATTTAGGAAGTACTTCCCATGACATAGGAATGGAAAAAGACTTCCTGAACAAAACCGCAGTAGCTCATGAACTTAAACCGTCACTCAACCAATGGGATCACATGAAGCTGAAGAGTTTCTTTACACACAAGCATACTATAAGCAAAGCCAATAGATTACCCACAGAATGGGAGAAAATATTTGCAGGTTATCCAACTGATAGAGGCCTAATCTCTAGAATCTACAAAGAACTCAAAAATTTAAACAAGAAAAAGTCAAACACCCCACTCACAAAATGGGGCAAAGAGCTGAAAAGGCAGTTCACAGAGGAAGAAATACAAATGGCAAACATACACTTAAGAAAATGTGTAGCATCCCTAATTATCAGAGAAATGCAAATTAAAACAACTATGAGATTCCACATTACCCCAATAAGGATAGCAAACATCAAAAAATCAAATAAAAATAAATCCTGGCGAGGATGTGGAGAAGTAGGAAAACTCATCCACTGTTGGTGGGAATGTAGGATGGTACAACCACTTTGGAAAGCAATATGGAGACTTCTGAAAAAGCTGAGTATAGAGATACCAACAGACCTAATTGCTCCCTTACTGGGCATCTACCCTAAAACCTTCAAACCACAGGCTAAGGAGATTTGCTCAACCATGTTTGTAGCAGCTCAATTTGTAATAGCTAAGAGCTGGAATCAACCCAGATGTTTATCACTAGAAGAATGGATAACTAAGATGTGGTATATCTACACAATGGAATTCTATACAGCAGTAAGAAAAAAATGACACAATGAAATTTGAGGAAAAATGGTTGAACCTGGAACAGATCATTCTCAGTGAACTTACCCAATCACAGAAAAAAAAGAAAAATTGCCACATAGTCTCACTCATCTACAGCACCTAACCTGAATCTACCCAAGATACCTTACATATCCAGCATGCATCTCGTGGACTAGACACTAGGATGGAAGGGGAGGGAGGAGAGGGCATCAAAGGGATGGGAAACACAAATCTATACCCAAACAGCAATGGTACCATAAAATTCTACTTACTAAAAGACAGTCCAAATGGGTGATCCTTCACCAGGCCCTTACAGGGAACACCTGAACCACAAGACAATGGAGAGGGTAGGATCACGACTAACCTTAATTTTCTACATCTTCCCTCCCTCCTTCTACCTCTCCCTCTCCCTCTTTCTCTCCCTTCTCTCTAACTCTTATATATTATACTTTGCCTCATTTTCTTAGTGGGCACTGACCTGTAACTCCCAGTACCAGCATGGGGCTGTCATCCACAATGAGCTTTTAATCAGAGAGACCTACAAGGTTTCCTAAAAGAAAGACAGATTTCTGTCAGAGCAAAGCCTGGTTTTTTATAATCAATATGATGTTGATAAAAAATATCTGACAAAATATTAAATAAATACTCGATGTAAATCCACTTGGCTATAACGAAATTATGACTAGAGTATGGAGATATAGAAAAATCATGAGCTCTTTAAAAGAAGTTAATACTATCTTGGCAAAATGAGAGGTAAAGATTGGTACAAAAAGCAGTGAAAATCAGTAACTGAAGTTGCATGTGTAAGAATGATTAGAAACACATGCAGAGATACACAGTGGTTGTAAATATTAGAAACAAAACCAAAAATAAAAACAACAAAAAGTGCTGAGGAAATGGCTTTGTGGTTAGGGCATTTGCCTGTGAAGCCTAAGGTCCCTGGTTCAATTCCCCAGGACCCACATAAGCCAGAATCATAAAGTGGCGTGTGCATCTGGAGTTCATTTACAGTGGCTGGAAGCCCTAGAATGCCCATTGTCTCTTTCTCTCTATATGCTTCTCCCTCCCCCAAATAAATAAATAATAAAATATTTAAAATATTAACAGCAAACATGCAATTATGGGGCTGCAGTGAAACCCAGTGGAACTCCAAATTAGCAAAAAGTTGTCATGAAAGAAGGAAATTGAATTTTTTTAAATATGGAATGCTTCACAAATTTGTGTATCATTCTTATGTAGGGACCATGCTAATCTTCTCTGTATTGTTCCAGTTTTAGTACATGTTCTGCCAAAATGAGCATGGAAATTGAATTTTGTAATAAAATCTCAATAAAGGAATAATATAAACATGTGACTAAATACAAAAATAACAATGTACAAACTACAAAGAAGAATACAGAATATATATGCATAGAAATCAACAGTGATCCTTTAAAATATTAACATGGGGAAAATATATAATATTGAACAAAAAAAATAGTTTCTTAATATATGCAGTGTAATATGGATTCAGAGAGTATAAAATGTACACTCTGTTATGTGACCATATTAGTTCATTATCCAAATCTAATAATTAGTATAGGAAAGACATATTAAGTATCTCAACAAAGAAATTTCATACAGCATGTCTGAGTGATGTCAAATTATAATTCGTTTTATTTTTTAATTTTGCTTGTGTGAATTTAGTTACGTAAAGTGGTGTGTGAATGGGGGAATGCGTGGTATATACACATGTATGTGCCCTTGTGTGAATGTGGGAATGCAAAGTGGTGTGTGTATGGGGAATATGTAGTATATGCACATGATATAGCCTTGTGTGAATGTGGGCATGTAAAGTGGTAAGAGTACAGGGGAATGTATTGTGTATGCACATAGTGGTAGTTGGATTCAGGTGACCCCATAAACTTAGGTGTTATGAATTCTAGGTTCCTACTGATTGAGAATTGGGAAATAATGCCTTCCAGAGGCAGTGAATTGTTAGGGGCAGGTTTATGGTTATTATAGCCAGTTTTCCCTTTCCAGCATTTGGCACACTCTCCTGTTGCTATTGCCCACCTGATGTTGGCAACTAGGTGATGTCAATGCTCATGCCAACGGTGATTCTTTTAAATATATCCAAGAGGCAAATATATAATAGTGAAGAAAAATATGAGTTTCTTAATATACAATGTAATATGGATTCAGAGAATATAAAATTCACACTCTATTGTGTGACCATGCTAGTGCACTATTCATTGTTTTTCCCTACCATTATGGAGCTTCTCCTTGAGTCTGTAAGCCAAAATAAATCTTTTTTTTTCCCATAAGCTGCTCTTGATCAGGTGATTTCTGCCAGCAATGTGAGCCTAACTGCAACAGTAAAGTTGAAACCAGAGGAGTGGTATTGCTTCTAGACACCTGACTACATGGCTTTGTCTGTTTGTAGCTGATTTTCAAGAGGAATGTCGAAGGATTTGTAATTTTAGCCTAAGAGACACCTTGTAATGCTATAACTACAGGTTGATAGACTATTCTGGTCAGAATTGAAAGACTTGAATTCAGTATGAACTATGGTCTATGAAGTCTGGCTTGTGAGAGTGAGAAAGAGCTTTGCCTGGACTGGTCTAAAAGCAGTTTGTGTGAGAGGCTTGCTGTTATACCCATGTCCTAGGAACTTGTACGGGGTTGCTTTGTGTAGAAACAGACCAATATGAGCAGAGGGATATGGCACAGAAAAAAATGAAATCACTGGGCCAAAACTGCTGCCTGTTCAGCTGCAATTGTATGAGATTACAATCACTGAAATTGGGCTACTTGACCGGCATTGAGACAATAGAAAGAATGCAATCTTTTGAAGGGGCCTGAATGCTGAAGAAGTGTCCTATTCTTCAAAGTCTGCTTTATTCCCCCCTGGATTAACAAACTGGCACCCCACCTGGTATTATGGAGTATAGAAATGAAGGAAAGAGTGAATCATTGAATTTTCAACAGTCTTGTGTTTTAGAAATAGCCATGGGCCTTGTGTAGCAGGTTTTCTGGATGCCTGCATAGGGACCCGATGAAGCCTTGAGGATGGACTGTGGATCACAGTGAAGATCCAGTAGAGATGTTGGGACCATGTGATGGCTGCTAAGGAGAACTTCCAACACCCAGTGAAGTTTACCAGTACTGTAAGTAGCCTAGCTGCAGGGATAGAATTTTAACTTCAGAGAATTGGCAGGGTTGGAATTATTGGACCTGGAGACTTATCATTGACTAGAGTTGTTGGACTTGGAGCTACAGATTTTGATGATTGCCCTGTTTAAATCTTGTATTAGTTGAATATTTCTTTGTCATGTTCAATGCCATCTTTTGCCATGTGAATGTTTATTCTGTGCTGTTATGTGTTTTTTTGTTTGTTTGTTTTGTTGTTGCTGTTTTTGTTATTAAGGCTCAGTTAAAAGATCTTGGACTATGGGAATGTTTGAACATCATTGGGATTGATGAAAATTATGGGGGGCTTTTAAAGTTGGACTGAATGTATTGTATTTTGCATCATTGATTGTTACCAGTTTATGAAGGACAAAGGCAGAATGTGTTGGTTTGATTCAGGTGTCCCCCATAAACTTAGGTATTCTGAATGCTAGGTTCCTCTCTGATGGGGATTTTGGAATTAATGCTTCCTGGAGGCAGTGTATTGCTGGGGGAAGCCTTACAAGTATTATAGCCAGTTTCCCCTTTCCAGCATTTGGCACACTATTCTGTTGCTATTGTATACCTAATAATAGCAAAGAAGAGATGTCTTCCCTCTGCTCATGCCAATGTTTTCCCCTACCATTATGGAGCTTCCCCTCAAGTCTGTAAGCCAAAATAAACTCTTTTTTTCCCACAAGCTGCTCTTGGTCAGGTGATTTCTGCCAGCAATACAAACCTAACTGCAGCACTCATGTATGTATCTTTGTGTAAATGTGAGAATATAATCTGGTGTGTGTCAGGGGGGATTGTATGATTTATGCATATGTATGTACATGTGTGAATGTGGGCACATAAAGTGGTGTGTGTATGGGGAAATATGTGGTATATGCACATGTATGAAACCTTGTGTGAATAAGGGCATATAATGTGGTATGTGTATAGAGGAATATTTGGCATATGCACATGTATGTATCCTTGTGTGAATGTGAGTATATAAAGTGGCGTGTGTACGGGGGAATGTGTGGTATATGCACAGGTATGTACCCTTGTGTGAATGTGTGTATGCAAAGTGGTATGTGTATGGGAAATACATAGCATATTTCAATGTATGTGCCATTGCAGGGTTTCATGTACATTTCTGCAGTGGGGATTGCTTTCAGGAGATGGTTGTAGTAGAATGTCTGGTACCCTATTGCATCAATTTTCCACTCACTCTTACTGATACCAAACCATGTTGTTTTCTATAATCCTGGACAATTCCCTGGTCTCTGTTCCTCTTTGCAGGAGAGCAGTTACAGGCGTGTATGGCCATACCCAACTGTTTACTTGGGTTTAGGAGATTCAAACTTCAGAAGTTTTAGGCCTCCTTAAACCCTCATGGTTTTGTATGAAGTAGGCTCAACTGCTGAGAGATCTCTTCAGCCCTACCTTATGAAGAAGCTCTAACCGGATGTCAGCAATTCTTATATAAATACATGTCTACACAGGTTACAGTCACCCTTACCTCTGCACACAAACACTAGTGAAGAAACATCTATTTGACTTGAATGTGAAAAGTCCTCCACAGCTTCATGTGTTTGAATACTTTCTCCCTAGCTGGTGGCAGTGTTTGGGAATGTTGAACATCTTTTAGGAGATGGAGTCTTGGTGGATGGATTAAGTTACTGGAGGCAGACCTTGAGGCTTTATAGAAGGGCCACATTTCATATTCACTTTCTATTTTCTGACTTTGGATAAGATGTGAGTGCTGGTCTTCAGTGCACATTCCCACCACCATGATGGAACATATCCCTTCATAATGTAAGCCAAAATAAAAGGTTCCCTTATGTTATTTCTATCAAATATTTATTCACAGTAGTGAGAAGGAAATTCATACAGTCTATAAACCCATAAATATAGTAATATGTGATTATTAGTATAATACAGTTATGCCAATGAAATAGTGCTGAGGACACCAGTGTGAGTTATCATCAGATTCCTAAAAGTAGATGAAGTGATGGCACAGTTCAAATATTTCATAAAATCTATATCTCTATTAAGTGGAAGAATACTGGTTGTGACAGTTTCCAGAAAGCAAAGGGTCTTCCATGCAAGAAATGTAGTACCTGCTCTTTCTGACTTTAATAAAAGGCTCAATGAATCAGGAAAGGCTTTCAGAAAAAAATGTCACAAAGAGCAGTGATAAAAGCAATTAACTGTAAGATGCTTTCCTGAGAACAAAACCCCTTTAATCTCAGCACTCAGGAGGCTAAGGTAAAATAATCACTGTCAGTTCAAGACCACCTGTGTTACAGAGTGGCTTCTACATCAGCCTAGGCTAGAGGAGATCCTGCCTCAAGATTAAAAGAAGGGGAATGGATGGAGAGATGGCATAATGGTTAAGGCACTTGACTGTGAAGCCTGAGGACCCAGGTTTGATTCCCCAGAACCTCATGTAAGCCAGATGCACATGGTGGTACATGCATCTGGAGTTCATTTGCAGTAGTAGAAGCCCTGGCATGCCGTTTTATTTCTTCTTTCTCTCTCTCTTTCTGTATCTCTAAGTAAATAAATAAAAAATAGAATATTTAAAAAAATAAATAAATAAGATAAAATAATGACAACAAAGAAAGAAAAATACTCATCTGCACATTTTTTCTTTTGTTCAAGTATGTTTCAGAAAAACTCACTAATATTGTGGTTGGTGTTGGCAACAGTCTAATATTGAATGATTTCTAGTGGGAAGTTAAAATATTTGACATGATGTCAATGAAAAAACTGATATTCATTTTGCGATATTTTTCATTATTGGCAACTTTACAACTCTTTTAATATCCATTCCAATTGATTTTTTAAATTGTCACTTCAAAATTCCTTGTACCTGAAATGCACTAATAAGCTGGGTAACAGGTGGTGAAATATTTACAAAACAGAGCACAGCTTGAAATTGAAGCACAAATGGCTACTATCATTATTACTAAATTATAAATGTGGAATTATAATGAAAAATAATCATTGAGTTCCATATGCAGGATTGTTTGTATGTAAATGGCCCAATAACCAACAGCATATCCTGATGTATTCCTAAGTAAAATTTTAATCTTGAGTATGCCAGTAATCTCTTTCCTTCAAAATTTTACTGTTTCATTCTCAAAGGGAATCACTAGAGAGCTTAAGCTAGCAGTTAATTTGAGATGTTGCTTTAAAATAAATCTCTCCAGACATGGATTTATAGTTTGGGCTGTAGTGTGTTTTAACCTCACTGTATGGGTAATCCATGCTACTTTAGATGTTTCTAAAATTTTTAAAGTGTCAAACCACATAAATTTCAAATGTCCCTTAAAGCCATTTAGGCATCTTTCTCATTATTGATTATGAGTAAAAATCATTTTTGAAGGCAACAGTATACAAGCTTAGCTATCTCATTTACCCTGGATGTGAGATTGCAGCAGCCCTTTTTTTTAGAGGCAATAATGCAGCTGTGTTAGGCATCTGCCAACTGTGACTCCCTTCCTCTCTCTATCTCTCTCTCTCTTTCTCTTTTGTTTGCACATAGGAACTGACTATGATTAAACACTCCAAAATTCAAGCAAACTATTCCTCTTATCCACAAATGCCCACCAAAAACAAACGCTAGATCTTTCTTCATACTTTTCAAAGCCAATTTCTACTTAATGCTTAAATTATCCAAGACTTTCCTAGTTTTCCAACTATTATTTGAGTGTACAAGAATAAGTAAGAATTGAAAAGAGAGGCCTTGAACTCTGTACCCCAAACCCTTGGCACAGAGCAGAATTAACTGTGTGAACTCAAATCAATAAAACATGAAGAGGGATATTAAACAGGAGTAAATCTTGATATTATTCCTCTTACTCCTTTTAACTCAAAGTAAAATCAACATACAAATGAATTAAGTGCATAGTTGTTATAGAATTGGATCAAACAGATCTTAAATAGTTTTAAAAATAAATTTAAAGATACATTATATTTTAAAGTACCACCCGTAAAAACTATGGTGTGGGAAACAGAGCTGGGAGTGATAGGTTTGGGGTATCAAGGTCAAAGCCTTGCAGGTACAACACAGACACTCAGTGACCTCAGTGCTGAGGTGAGAGGCTTTTCAGGTCTCTTGGGTTCCATCAAAACATCGAACTATCCAATCTAGAAGCCTGCAAAAACTGAGTCTGAAATAACTTCCAAAATAAAGAGGGAAAGAGGTTTCCAGGAAATATATTTAAGAAAAAAATGAATAAAAAAATACCAGACAAATCTTCAGGACAAAAAAAGGCTGTGTTGAACTCAGGCTTGTGCTTATCAAAGAGATTTAGGAGAAAATGAAATTACAGAAGGAAAAAAAAAACAACAATGTATAAGGAATCAATAAAATAAATGGTCAGAAAAAAGCTTTAGATGTTTTGCCTCCCACTTTTAGCATGCCACCCCTGTGATTTCTGGACATAGCCGTTGTGCCTTAATCTCAAGAATCAAGTATTGAGAATGTCTTCGGCATACACGTCCTTGGGGAAAGGGCTGAACAAAAGCTTGCGTGAAGAAGGAGCCAGTGAAACAGGCTACTTTGCCATGGCTGTTAATTCCTTTCTCCTTGAGAAACATGTAGACAGCTTCTTCCTATGTAACAGTTCACTGGGGTTTACAGATTTTAAATCATGGCAGAATAATTTTGTCATGGTTCAATAGCCACTGGAAGAATCAAAAATTGATTTTATACTTAAGGGGCCTTTTGTCTTAACTTGCAATTCACCAGGTCTGGTACAGAAATGGATCTGGCCTTGGGACCTTACTCAATGCATGTAACCCATCATACAAGGTGATAGTCCAAGAGAAACTAGAGTTTAGAAGCTCAATTAATAATACACTGGACATTGGTACTTTTACCATCCTTCAAAAGAAACTGTGTAATATATATGACTTAAAACAGAATTAGCTGAGCATAGGAATCAGATAGTAGAACAATATAAATATTTGACGATGTAAGAGATGACATTCTTATTATATTACAAGAAAAAATATCATGAAATAAGCTATATATTTGGGTGCAAACAGTACTCATTGAAATAGGAAATAAACATCAATGGTAATGAGAAAACATAGAAGTGTATAGAGAAATGGTGCTTTAAAGAAAAGCTATCCATTTGCAAAAATGACTGAAGCTCTGTTCCAGAGATTTTTATAAATGATTAAGCCATGTGAACACACTAAGGAAGATGATAGATAGATAGATAGATAGATAGATAGATAGATAGATAGATAATAGATAGATAGGTAGATAACAGATAGACAGAGATGGAAAGAGATATCTTTCAGTTTCTGTGGAAGATTAATTTCAAGTTCATCCAGAAACACCAACATAAGCAGATGCTGAAGTCCCTTACATGGAACAATACAGCATTTACATGTAACTAATGTACTTGCTCCTATATTATTTAAAGCAACTTTAAATTTCTTATATCACCTAATTCAATTTAAATGTTGTGCACACAGAAATTATGCTATACTACATGTGGGATAATGCCAAGAGACAAAAATCTTATCCTGTTTAGCATAGATGCAGATTCTTTTCTAAATGTTTAAAATTTAGGTTTATTGAATCCATGATATATAGTCAACATGGACAGGTGAGTGAGTCTGTTAGAACAAATGAGACCTAAATAATAGGAAAGGGAAGGTAGAATTTAAATTGTCAGTATAGTATATATATACTGACATCATAAAAGAGGGGGATGTCCTAAAAGTGGTATGAATAAACAGATGAAAATTAATGGAGGAAGGAGGCTGAGTGTTATGAGTCAAGCCTCCCAGTGGGAATAAGTTCAAATTTAGGTAAGATATACATTTAAATCATCAAAAATGATAAAAATCTATGTTTCTTTCTTTTTTTTTTTTTTTTTTTTTTGGTTTTTCGAGGTAGGGTCTCACTCTAGCCCAGGCTGACCTGGAATTCACTATGGAGTCTCAGGGTGGCCTCGAACTCACGGAGATCCTCCTACCTCTGCCTCCCGAGTGCTGGGATTAAAGGCGTGCGCCACCACGCCCGGCTTAAAAGTCTATGTTTCAAAGAGAAAAATCAAGTTTTCATTTAGGAACAAGAATTAGAGTTAACAATAATGATAATAGGAATAGACACACAGAAACTTTGGTAGATGATAGTAATGTATTTGGCCTTAATTCTGCAATGATTTATACTTATCTCTCAATGCACCAATTTATCTTCATTAAACATATACAAATGTTTACATGTCAATTGTAGTCCTATGAAATGGCTCTACAAAAATCTAGTATCAGAGTGAAGTTAAAGTTGCCTCTAGTGAATTTAGAAAAGAGAGCGAAAGAATAAAAAAAGTTATTTTGGTGTGTGTATGTGTGTGTTTGTGTGTGTATGCACATACTGCAACACACATATGGAAGTCAGGACAATAATGGGAGTTAGTCATTGCCTTCAAGCTCAGCTGAGGCAAGATCTCTAAGTGGTCACTGTGTTTACCAGGTTAGCTGCCCTGTGAGATTCTGGGTGATTCTCTGGTCTCTGCCTCCCTTCTGGGATTCCAGATGTTCAGCTTTGCATTGGTTCTGGAGATCCAAATTCATATACCCATGCTTCCCAGAAGTGCTTCAGCTACTGAGCCACCACTCCAGCACCCCAACATACAATTCTTTTGTATTAAAGGAAAGAAACTTTTAAGAAAACACTACAATAGAACTGTTTTCATACTCAGAAGATGAGTTTTACCTGAAATAAAATGCAAGTGATTCCAGAAGTAAGTTTGCTCAAATATTTTTATGAGTTTTCTATCTACCACAATAATAATAAAGACAAAGAAAGAAAAGAGGTACCATACATTAGAAATAACATTAAAGATAAACAAATTGAATTATTAGCAATAGAGAGAGAAAAGGAAGCAATAAGGAAGGAATAAAGCATTTCTCTTGGTAGGGAAGATGACACAGAGCATGATGTGTGTAAGAAGGTAGTTGCAGTAATCAACCCTGAATAACAGTTTTGGCAGCAATAACCTAAGATATAAAATAGATTACTAATCTTAAATCAAACAAAAGGTCATTCTCCAATAGAAAACAAAGAAAAGGGGGACTTGAGGGAACAAAAGTATAACAACAAATACAATGTACAAATAATGTGATTAATAAATCCTAACAATTTTATCATAGTAAAATGTGGTGGATCACTTTTGTTGACAAATACAACTAGATATTATACTTAAGTCAGGTTTATATTCTTATGCAAACTGAGTAGAAAGCACAAAGATTTCTATTAGCCACTCACATCACACATGCATATCCTCTTCCTTTATCCCCATTCACCATAAGAAAAGCACATTTATTAAATTCATGGATATACACTGATGTGCCATTATTATCAAGAGCTCACAGATTATATCAGTCTCACTTTCACTGATGAACATTCTATTCTTTGGACAAATGTGTAATGACATGTGACCCTACATCCAACACTACAATACAAAAAGAGTACTTTTATCACCTCAAAGTTCTCATTTTGCCTAGTCACCTCTCCCTTCTTCTTCCTAAGCCCTGACAATCACTGATGATTACTGTTCCTCCATCTTTTGCCACTTTCAGAAGCCAAACATATTGAGATAAATCATATTACTTTCAGACTCATTATTCACTTTGTAATATGTACTTCATACTCATCCATATTTTCTTTAGGTGTGACAGTATCTTTCATTTTAATAGAAAATACTAGATTGGCTGTGTGAACATAGTGTATCCATTATCCCACTTAACGATATCTTTGTTGATTGATTATAAGTTTTGACAGGTAGGGATTGTGGTGGTTTGATTCAGGTGTCCCCCATAAACTTAGGTGTTCTGAATGCTAGGTTCCCAGCTGATGGAGATTTGGGAATTAATGCTCCTGGGGGGAGTGTAGTATTGGGGGCGGGATTATTGGTGTTATAGCCAGTTTCCCCTTGCCAGTGTTTGGTATACTCTCCTGTTCCTGTTGTCCACCTTATCTGGGCCAGGTTATATCCACCCTCTGCTCAAGCTGTTGTTTTCCCCAGCCATCGTGGAGCTTCCCCTCAAGCCTATAAGGCAAAATAAACCTCTTTTTCCCACAAGCTGCTCTTGGTCAGGTGATTTCTACCAGCAATGCAAACCTGACTGCAACAAGGATTAAGTGCTATTAACACCCATTTCCAGAATTTGTGTATTTATATTTTCAACTCCTTTGGGACAATACTAAGGGGTATTTTGATTAGATCATATGTCAGGACCAACATGTTAAGGCTAAAAGCTTCCAGCTGCTTCCCCAAGTGACTATACCATTTGCCTTTCCCAGCAAGAATGAGAAATAATATTTGTTGTTAAACATCCCTGCCATTTGTGGGGCATTTGGAGAGTCAATGTTCTAAATTCTAGACATTCTAGGTATGTAGTCAGGTGTATTATTTTTCATAGAAAATCTTTTATTAAAATATTTTATTACATTTGAAACTTTAAAAATATTATAAATTTATAAGAGAGAGAATGAGAGAGTATGAGAGAGAGAAAATGGCTCTGCCATGGCCTCTTGCCACTGCAAATGAACTTGACACAGACACTACTTTATGTGTATGGCTTTATATGAGTACTGGGCAATCAAATCTCCCTTTGCATGCACCATTTTGTGCATCTGGCTGTACATGGATACTGGAGAATCAAACCCAGGCTGGCATACTTTGCAAGCAAGCACCTTTAGTCACTGAGCCATCATCTCTAGCCCTGAGGTAGGATCTTCATATATAACACAGGCTGACCTTAATCTCACAATCCTTTTGCCATAGTTTCCAATTACCAGGATTACAGGCATGATACAACATACCTGGACAGAAAAATCAAATTGAAAAAATCAAAACATATTTTAAAAATAAAACAAAAACTAAGGCTGGAGAGATTGCTCAGCTTTTAAAGGTACTTGCTTGTAAAGCCTGACAGACTGTATTTGGTTTCCCAGTACCTATATACAGCCAGATGCACAAAGTGGTGCATGAATTTGGAGTTTGTTTATGTAGGCAGGAGGCCTTGGAGTGCCCATACTCTCTCTCTCTCTCTCTCTCTCTCTCTCTCTCTCTCTCTCTCTGTCTCTCTTTCTCTCTGTCTCTCTCTCTACTTTTCTTTTTCTCTAATAAACAAATGAATAATTGAAAAATAAAAAAAACTAAACAATACACAAAAAACAAGGCTAAAAGTTATATATCAAAAATATATGAAGGAAAACTGGAATTTCATTATAAGTGAGCACAAAAGAGCTTTAAATGAAACAAATTTCAGGATACACAGGTGGCAGTTATTATCAAAAGAGGAATGAACAAATAGATGGAGTCATCATAAATATATATATTCTTAATATTACTTTCTCAAAATATTTCATATACCTGTAGATAGAATTTTACAAAAAAAAAAAAAAAAGATTATCACTGAATGACATTCTCCACAGCATGCAGAGCAATGCTCACATTCTCCTGATGGGTGACTTTTAACAGAGAACAACTGAATACCTCCAGTGTTCATGCACACACACATGCATACACACACACACACACACACACACACACACACACACACACACTCCTAGTTCAGATTTTGAGTGACTATTGACCAACTGAGCAACAATCACACCTTAAGAGGACAACATTTTATAGACTTGTTCCAAGTTAACATCAATCATGATATTACATGAAGGAATCCATAAATAAATGATTTATAGGCTTTTAATTTGAGGACCTTTCTGAAGAGTTAATACACTCTTATCATCCTGACATTCTATCCATACTCCTCTCTTAGTCATGAACCAGATCCATGATTTAGTTAGCAGCATCTCATTACAATATCAGACACCTTCATTTTATACATACATATATATATAGATAGATAGATAGATAGATAGATAGATAGATAGATAGATGATATATATGTATATGTATATATACATATATATCTATAATATGTGTGTGCCTACTTTAAAAATAATGAACTCATAAGTGAAAATAAGGTTAAACATGGATAATATTACTTAACAAGCATTATTAGTAAAGATGAAATATGTTAAACAGAATACTTCAAGAAGGTCTTCTGTCCACTAAGGATATCCTTAAAATAGACCCTGCAATCTGGTTCCCTTCATATCTCATTAATGGTTAGTGGAGAAATGCCATATCTCTTCAAAGAAGATTGCAACCCTGAGTTATGTTATCTGAATCTATAGGCAAAAAATCAGAAATGGCAAAACAAAGTACAATAATCCAATTCCCTTGTCCTATCTACACCTGGTAACATTATGGGTGGGCAAATCCATGAAACTGGAAACTTGGTACTAAAATTAAAACACATTCAGTAGCCATTATTTCACAGTATGCATGACCAGCAATTAAAACACAAACATGCTTTTCCTTAGAGGTTCCAATTAATATTTTGTCACTTCTTTTTCTCTGGTTAGATGATAATAGTCAGCTGAACTAGTCTCATGCCATGATGAGCTATTTTTAACATCCTGTGTATGCCTTGAAGAAACACAATATTATAGTTCAATCTACTTACTGAAGGCACTTCCTCCACCAGAACTTTTCAGATGGCTTGCACCAGAATTTTTACTCTTACAGGGCTTCATTAATTCTACATTATCCTGCAACTATATCAAACTAGATCAGAAGGAAAGCACTTCTCCTGGTGGCCTACAGGGACTGTAGTGACAAAAACTAAAGAAGCAAGGCTACAATTGGTAGTGGCAAAAACCTCCGTTTTTATGGGAGGTATGCTGTAATAGGTCCAAACACAAACCTTCATTTCTGTTTGCTGTGATTTGTGCAAACATCCTTTCTCTGACTAGATAAACAGGCTGTTCAGTTCATCTAGTGAGTTGGCTAGGAGACAACCTACTGTGCCACTTCCCTTGGTGTTGCCACAGTAGGCCCAATAAAAGGTTTCTTTAAGAGGTTATTTCTTGCTTATGTTTATTAGTGCAAGCTTAGCTGCTAACACAAGAACAATGCAGCAGACTCCTGTCATCAGACCAAGCTTTACAATGAGATGGGAGCCAGCTTCATGATAGTTGGCATCAGGAGAACAATTTACAAGAGCAACCAGGGCAGTATCAAGGAGGATGTTGAAATCAGAAAGGATGTAGAGCTGAGGCTGAAGAAGGACAGAAGGTTATAAAGACCCAGAAAGTAATGGAAGGTCATGATCACCAAACGTGCCACAGAGAGCTGTCAAGATTCACAGTCAAGGGTCTTAGAGACCCAAGACCCAAGAATTGTAACAGCAGCCACTGTCAAGGGCTGAGAGAAATCTTGACAGCTAGGCTTAATTGAAAGCTGCAATGCCAGCTACTGAAAAGGGCTAAGGAATCCCTCCCTCCTTATTTTTAGATTGATATAGGAACTGTAATATTTGTACAGCAAGCTAACCATCCCACTACCACAGGATTTCAGAAGAGCTATAACGACAGAGGGCCACATCTGTTATTGCTCAAGACTGGTAGAAAAACTATTAAGGCAAAGAGGTGATGGGGAAGGGTTAACAAAATCTAAAAACCACATGGACACTTACTTCTTTATTAGCTAATAAAAAATAAAATTTTAAAAGAGGTTGGGTCACATGCACTGTGTCTCTCAGTGGTCTCTGTAACTTCCCTGTTTCCCAGAGGATCTGCCATCCACTGCATCTGTAAGTAGCCCATGAATATGGTGTCTGTTGGTGTCCCACACACTGCTTCTGTAGGTGGCCCTTGTGCATTTCCCTGGCTTCTAGAGGTCCCCCACCCAACCCACTGCATTTGTAGTGGCCACCAAGCACTTCCCTGGTTCCAGGAGGCCTATGCCTCACTGTGTGTGTCATCTGTAAGTAGCCTGAACGAATTTTCTCAGTCTCCTGAAGCCCTCCCATCCAGCATCCAGCCCACACCAGGCTCCCACAGGCTCCATCAACTGAGCCCACTTGTGCTCCAATATCCCTCCATGCCCCCCTGTCATACATCCTTGGTGGACTGGCCTGAAGGCTGCCTCCTCTCCCCCTGCTTACAGACCCTCCAAACGCTGTGCTAACTACAGGCTCCCTTGGCCAGTGCCCCTCTCTCCCCCACACCATCCAACACCCTGATCCTGACTGAGCTGTGTAACACCGCTGCACCCACCATCTCTGCAATGCCATGCCCTACTCCAGGTGACTACTTGGACTATCACCTCAACTTAAGAAGGGGAACACAAGAAAATCAGGCAATCCTGCCAGGGGGAACCAGTGAGTCCTCTATAACCTGCCTACCTGTGTACAGTAAAATAGCAAGAGCAAGTATCCTGCCCTGGAGCCACAGGTGAGACACAGCTGAGACCAGGTCAAAGGAATCCCAGACCTCCAATTCTACCTTTGGTATTAAGCATCAGCCCAGAGCAGTGGGTGTACATAATACTCTTCACAACTTATGCTCCAAAAATACAAAGCCATCATTAACATATTGTATTCAAACATAAGAAGTAACACTCATTGAGAAAACTACAAGAGAAACTTCTTGCTTCCTCATTAATTAAATAAGATTCCCACACTGTAATGGGAAGACCACAAAACAAAAGAAACAACAATAAACTGAGAAATCTCCAACAAGGCTGGCTAATCCCACAGTGGAAGTAACCAGTGAAACATAGAGGAAACAACAGGAATAGAACCCCAAAATGAAGACACAAGATATGTGACCCTGAACAAGCATATGAAAAAAACCAACAACCACCTAAGTGAAATCTACACAGCTGTCTTCACTAGGCTTTACCACAAAAAAACAAACAATAAAAAATAAAAAACAAAGAGACCTCAAAAGAGAGTTAAATGAGTTGAAGGTGAACCAAAAAATAAAGTACTTCAACACACAATTGGTTAAGCTTAATGAGTACATAAGTAAATGCAAGAATAAATTCCAAGAAGTATTTTTAAAAAAATCAAAACATGACTTGAAAGTGAAACTTGAACAAGGAATAGACACTATACAGAAAAAGGCCACAGAAGGGCTGCAGAGATGGTTCAGAGGTTAATGCACATGCCTGCAAGGCCTAAGGACCCAGTTTCAATCCTCCAGATCCCACATAAGCCAGATGTACAAGGTGACACACACTTCTGGAGTTTGTTTGCAGTGGCTATAGGCCCTGGCACACCCAATCTCTCTCTCTCTCTCTCTCTCTCTTCCTAATAGATAAATAAGAAAATTAAATCTTTATGAAAAGAAAAAGGCCACAGAAGATATAAACAAAATTTAACTAGTGGAGAGCTCTCTAGAAACAATCAAGAACAGAGTTCACCATGTAGAGAACCAAAAACATCAGAGCTAGAAGACAAAACAGCAAAAACAGTTCTGGAGTCCAACAATGTTAATAACTTCAAAAACTTTCTGAATACAACATAAGGAAACTGTGGAATACCATAAAACATCCTAACATTCAGATCATGGGTATACCAGAAGTTGAAGAAATTGACACCAAAGGCACAGAGAATTATTTAACAAAATTATCAAAGGAAACTTCCCCACCCTGTCAAAAAAGAACCCCAAGATACAAGAAGCTAACTGAACTCCAAACAGACTGGACCAAAGAGGAAACTCTCTAAAACACAAATAATGAAAAGAGAGTGCTAAAAGCAGCAACAGAGAAAGCACATACTATATAGCAAGACTATCCCATCAGAATTACCTCAGATTTCTCAAAGGAAAACCTGACAGACAGAATGACCTACAATGGAGTACTTCAAACTCTAAAAAACTATGGCTTTCAACAAAATTACTCTACCTAGAGAAAGTGTCCCTGAAAATAGAGGGTGACAGAAAATCTTTCTGTGATAAAATCCAAGTCTATGATTATATGAACAAAGCTAAACCTGCAGAGAATACTGGAGGGAAATCTCCACAAAGAAGAGTCAAAAACCAATTATCAACAACCTATAAGAAGATCACAATAACCAAAACTATAGCAGGCTAAAAAAGTACAAAGTCCAAGAAAACCAAAACATCATAAAGCACACTAACACAGCAAGGATTAAATCAAACTTCATAGTTACAAACTTAAATATTAATAGTCTTAACTCACCTATCAAAAGAAACAAGTTAAGGACTTCCAGGTAAGATGGTGGCTTAGAAGCCATGCTAAACCAGACTAGGGAGGGAGTTAAGCAAAACCCCAGCAAAAAACACTCTTCTCTGAAAAATGAAGGAGTATAGCTTATTAGACACAGCGAAGAAGCTGGAGAGACCAAGACCCAGCAAAAAGGAGGAAAATGGCAAGAGCACTAGGCGGCAGTATCAGCAGCAGCAGCAAAGACCAAGCAGCAGATTTCTCAACTTCATCAGCCTTCTTGCAAAGTTAAAAAATCTGAAGGAAAGACTGCTGAGATCAAATAAAGAGCTACTGAAAGTGCGAGCAACTCCAGAAGTCTGAACTCTCCCATCTCCTACCATCAGGACCGCGAACCTCCAGCATTCAGGCCCCCAGTGGCAGTGCAGCCAGCAGAGCTGATCAGAGGTACAGCTGCACAGCACAACATGGAGGGCTCAAGGTGGGCATGCTTCTGTCATTATTGGGGGCAGGGTCTAGTCCAGATCCATGTTGACCTGAAACCCAATTCGGAACAGAAATCTCTATCTCCCAGCTGACCAGATTAAGGGTGTAGAACAGCACACACCCTTAGAGATTTTGGCTTTATATAACTATCTGTTTGTTTTATTCCCCACAATTGCATAGTTTATGCTGGTTTTTATTGATTGTGAATGTTACTCGGTTGAAGTTTAGAATTTGCCAGTAAATTATTCCACCCAGCCCACTAGAATACTTGCTTAGCAAGCAAACTCATCACCTAGGATTACTTCTGTGGCTTGATTGAGGTACAAGAGCTACACATGACACCTTGAATTCATATCCTGAGGGTATATAGAGGTGTAATTGCCATGTCTGGGAACACTGCAGATAAGTAGAAAATCCAGGCATTATATCAATTCAGGATGCAAAAATTGCTACAATATAATACAAGAAACTTAAAGAATCAAGACAATACAGTCCCACCAAAAACTGTAAATCCATCAGAAATGATCACCAATGAGACTGTTTCAGATGAAATACCTGATAAAGATTTTAAGAAAATGACAGTATCTATGCTCAAAGAAATCAGAATGAAGGGAATCAAAGAAGAAAAAAAAGGAATTAAAGAAGAAAACAATCTTTTGAAAGAGAACACAGGAAACCAACTTAATGAAATAAAGCAGTCATTACAAGACAACAGTAAGGAAATAGAAATACTGAAGAAAAACAAGGCTGAAATCCTGGCTCTGAAGAATACAGTCAATGAAAAAAAAAAAAAAAAAAAAAAAAAAAAAAAAAAAAAAAACAACTCTGTGGAGCCTTTAATCTCAGCACTCAGGAGGCAGAGGTAGGAGGATTGCTGTAGTTCAAGGCCAACCTGAGACTCCATAGTGAATTCCAGGTCAGCCTAGGCTAGAGTGAGACCCTACATTGAAAAACAAAAAACAAAAAGAAAGAAGAAAGAAAACAACAACAACAAAACTCTGTGGAAACTCTCACCAGTAGAATGGGTGAAGAAGAGAACAGAATATCTAAACTAGAAGACCAGGAGGCAGATCTAATACAATCTAGCAAAAAGAAAGACAAACTAACAGCAAGGAATGAATGGGAATTACAAGCTATCCAGGACACTATGAAAGATAAAACATAAGAATTCAGGGTATAAAAGAAAGAGAAGAATTTCAATCCAGAGTCTTAGTGGGTATTTCCAACAAAATCATAGAAGCAAATTTTCCTTAAATTGGGAAAGAAATGCCAGTGCAGACACAAGAAGCTTTTAGAACACCCAACTGACAAAATCTAGAAAGAACCTCTCCTCGCCGTGTTATAATTAAACTACTAAACACTCAAAGCAAAGAAAATATATTGAAAGCAGTTACAGAGAAGAAGCAAATCACCTACACAGGCAAGACTATCAGAATAACTGCAGATTACTCAACACAAACTCCAAAAGCCAGAAGTAGCCACATGCATGTCTTTAATTCCAGAACTTGGGAGGCAGAGGTAGGAGCATCACTGAGTTTGAGGCCATCTTGAGACTACATAGTGAATTCCAGGTCAGCCTGGGCTAGAGTGAGACTCTACCTTGAAAAACCAAAAAACAAACAAACAAAAAAAGCCAGAAGGGCTTGGAATGATGTATTCCAAATTCTGAATGATAACAACTGTCAACCAATATTACTTTATCCTGCAAAGCTATCTACCCAAATTGATGGAGAAATAAGGACATTCCACAACAAAAACAAGCTAAAGGAATTTATGACAACTAGACCAGATCTACAGAAAATACTTGAAGAAATTCTTAATGCCAAAGAGAAAGCAAAACACACAAAGGAGGAAAAATTGGAAAAAAGTAAACCACACTCAAATAACAGTTAAAGCAAATGAGTAAAGGGAAAACAGGAAACACTACAAAATAAGAAGAATGGCGAGAATAAATGCATACCTTTCAATAATAACTGTTAATATCAATGGCCTCAATGCACCATCCAAAAATTACAGGCTTGCAGACTAGATTAAAAGGCAGGATCCTGCCATTTGTTGCCTCCAGGAAACTCATCTTTCAATAAAAGATAGACAACACCTTAGGGTGAAAGGATTGAAAATGGTATTTCAAGGAAATGGGCCTTGGAAAAAAACAGGGGTTGCTATCCTAATATCTGACAGGATAGACTTCAAACAAACAATAGTGAGGAAAGATAAAGAAGGTCATTTTATACTGACTAAAGGGACTCTCCAGCAGGAGGACATTACAATCTTAAACATATATGCACCTAACATGGGGCTCCCCATTTCATCAAACAAACACTATTAGGTTTAAGGTCACAGAAAACATCAAACGCAATTGTAATGGGAGACTTCAATACCCCACTCTCATCAATTGACATATCATCCTTGCAAAAACGAAACAGAGAGCCATCTGAATTAAATGATGTCATGGAAAAAAAAAGGGACCTAACAGATATATGCAGAACATTCCATCCAAATGCTGCAGAATATACATTTTTTCTCAACAGCACATGGAATGTTCTCTAAAATAGACCATATATTAGGACACAAAGCAAATCTCCACAAATATGGGAAAATTGAAATAATTGCTTGTAATCCATCTGACCAAAATGGGATTAAACTGCAAATCAGCAACAAGAAAAGATACAGAGCCTACAGAAATTCATGGAGACTACACAGGGCACTATTGAATGATCAGTGGGTCATTGAAGAAATCAAAAAGGAAGTCAATAAATTTATAGAATCAAATGTGGTAATACAACATACCAAAACCTTTGGGACACAATGAAGGCAGTCCTAAGAACGAAATGTATAGCACTAAGTGTCTATACTAAGAAAGTAGAGTTCACAAATCAACAATTTAATGCTCCACCTTAAGGCCTTGGAAAAAGAAGAATAAGGCAAACCAAAAAGCAATAGACAAGAAGAAATCATAAAGATTAGGGCAGAAATTAATGAAGTAGAACCCCCCCCAAAAAATAATAATCCAAAGAAACAAGGAAACAAAGTGTTGGTTCTTCAAAAGGATAAACAAGATTGATGAACCCTTAGCAAATTTAACCAGAAGAAAGAGAGAAGACAAAACTTAATAAAAATTAGAGATGAAAAAGGCACCATTACAACAAATACCAAAGAAATTCAGACACACTTTAAGAAGATTGAAAACCTGAAAGAAATGGATGATTTCCTTGATTCATATGACCTACCAAAATTAAATCAAGATGAGATAAACCATTTAAATACACCTATAACAAGCACAGAGATCCAAGAACTTATAAAAAGTCTCCCAACTAAAAAAGCCCAGGCCCAGATGGATTCACTGGCAAATTTTACCAGACCTTCATGGAAGAACTCACACCAATGCTTCTCAAACTTTTCCATAAAATATAAAAGGAAGAAATTCTACCAAACTCCTTCTATGAATCCAACCTCACCCTCATACCAAAACCAGGCAAATACAGAACAAAAAAGAAAGAAGAAAATTACAGACCAATCTCCCTCATAGATGCATAAATTCTGAACAAAATATTGGCAAAGAGAATACAAGAATACATCAAAAACTTATTTACCCAACCAAGTTGGCTTTATCCCACGGATGCAGGGATGGTTCAACATATGCAAATCAATAAATGTAATCCATCATATAAATGATCTAAAGGACAAAAATCACATTATCAACTCAATAGATGCAGAAAAGGTGTTCAGCAAAATCCAACATTCTTTCATGGTAAAAGTATTACAGAAACTGGGGCTAGAAGGAACATATCTCAACATAATAAAAACTACTTATGACAAACATACAGCCAACATAATACTGAATGGTGAAAAACTTGAAGCTTCTTCACTAATTCAGGTACAAAACAAGGGTGTCCACATGCCCACTTTTATTTAATATAGTACTGGAAGTCTTAGCCAGAGCAATAAGGCAAGAGACACTCATAAAAGGGATACAAATTGGAAATGAAGAGATAAAACTAACACTATTTGCAGGTAGTATGATTCTATACATAAAAGACCCTAAAAACTCTAACAGCAAACTGTTAGAGCTAATAAACACTTTTAGCAACATAGCAGGATACAAAGTAAATACACAAAAATGAGTACCTTTCCTATATACTAACAAGAAACATGTGAAGAATGAAATCAGGTAATCGCTTCCATTTGCAATTGCCACAAAAGAAAATAAAGAAAACAAACTTAACTAAGGAAGTGAAGGAGCTCCACAATGAGAAGGTAGACTTGATGAATTGGAAACTAAGAAAAAAAATTAAAATACTGATGAAATGAAAAAGCGGTTCTTTGAAAAAACAAACAAGACTAAAAACTCCTGGGGCTTGAGGGAAGGCTTAGTGGTTAAAGTGTATGCCTGCAAAGCCTAAGGACCCAGGTATGATTCTCCAGGGCCCACATAAGCCAGATGCACAAGGTGGTGCATGTATCTGGAGTTCATCTGCAGTGGCTGGAGGCCCTGGAGCACCCATTCTTGCTCTCTCTCTCTCTCTCTCTGTCTCTCTCTCTCTCTCTCTCTGCCTCTCTCTCAGGGAATGCTCCTCAACTCTTTTTTATGAAGGTAGCATCACCCTAATACCAAAACAAGACAGAGATGCAAGAAAAGAAAACTACAGGCCTATATCCCAGATGAACTTAGATGCAAAGATCCTGAACAAAATCCTCACAAACCAAATTCAACAACACATCAAAAGCATTATCTACCTTGATCAAGGAGGCTTCAACCCAGGGATGCAGGAACAGTTCAATATATGGAAATCACTCAAAATAATACTGATGGAGAGAAGGCCTTAGACAAAATTCATCAACACTTCATCACCAAAAGTTGGAGAGAATAGGCATGGAGGGTTTATATCTCAATACCATAAAGGCAATATATAAAGCACCTAAAGAACAAATAATACTAATGGGGAAAGACTCAAGGAGTTCCCATTGAGATTGGGAATAAGACAAGGGTGCTCACTCTCACAACTGCTCTGCAACATAGTACTAGAAGTCCTAGCCCCCAAAAAAATAAGACAGGAAAAAGAAATAAAAGGGGTACAAATTAAAGAGGAATAAATCAAGTTAGCCCTATTTACAGACGATCCTATACATAAGTAACAGAAAAGTCTCTATGTAAAAATTCTAAAGCTGATTCAAAAAAGTGGCAGGATACAACCTCAACACACAAAAATCAGTTGCCTTTCCATAGGCAAAGAACAAACGTAAAGAGAAAGATATCAGTGATGCTGTCCTATTTCCAATAGTAAAAATATTCCACAGACCTTTCTAGGTTTAACCTCTTCTATTAGATCCAGAGAGGACAATGGTAAGTACTGTTGGCTAACCCTGCCTGAACTTTCATCTTGATACCTTTGTCACTCTTTTTCTTCTATCTTTCTTGTTTTTTTTTTTTTTTTCTTAAATTCTATCCTGCCTCTTCATTTCATCTGTATGTATATGTGCATGTCATGGTCTCACTGCTGCTGCAAACAAATCCTCTGCTGGCAAAAAATAAAAATTAAAATTAAATAACTTGGAATAACACTAACCAAGAATGTAGAAACCTATATAATGAAAACATAAAAACATTCAAAAAATAAATTGAGGAAAACTTAAGAAAATGGAAAGATCCCCTACAGTCCTGGATAGGAAGAAACACAGGTTGGGACACAATGGCAAGAGGCATTGCCTCCCCTGAATAACTTACCGGGGCTCTCACAACACATAACCCACAAGGCCATGGGGAATACCTGCAACCTCACTGAGGACAGTCCCAAATAGAATACGTGCAGGAATGAGGGAAAACATTGTACTAACATATGATGTAACCATAAGTATGTAATGTAGTACAACTATGAGATTCCACCTTACCCCAGTAAGGATAGCAAACATCAAAAAATCAAGTGAAAATAAATGCTGGCGAGGATGTGGAGAATTACGAACACTCATCCACTGCTGGTGGGAATGTAAGATGGTACAACCACTTTGGAAAACAATACGGAGACTGCTGAAAAAGCTGACTATAGAGATAACAACAGACCTAGTTATTCCATTACTGGGCATTTACCCTAAAACCGTTAAACCAAAGGCCAGAGAGATTTGCTCAACAATGTTTGTAGCGGCTCAGTTCATAATAGCTAAGAGCTGAAATCAACCCAGATGTCCATCACTAGAAGAATGGATAACTAAGATGTGGTATATCTACACAATGGAATTCTATACAGCAGTAAGAAAAAATGACACAATGACATTTGAGGAAAAACGGTTGAACCTGGAACAGATCATTCTCAGTGAACTTACCCAATCACAGAAAGAAAATCACTGCATAGTCTCACTCATCTACAGCACCTAACCTGAATCTACCCAAGAGCCTTACATACCCAGCAAGTATCTCATGGACTAGACAATAGGATGGGTGGGGAGGGAGGGCGAGGACAACGGAGGGGGTGGGAAACACAAATCTAGACCCAAACAGCAATAGTACCATAAAATTCTACATCCTAAAAGGAAGACTAAATGGCTGAACCTTCACCAGGCCCTTAGAGGGAACACCTGACCCACAAGACACTGGAGAGGTTATGAAGAAGACTGACCTTAATCTTCTACAGCTTCTTTATCCCCCCCCCCCTTCTCTCTAACTCTTTTATATTAGTTATCTTTTTCTTCCTTTTCTTAGTGGGCACTGACCTGTAACTCCTAGTACCAGCATGTGGCTATCATCCACAATGAGCTTTTGATCAGAGATACCTACAAGGTTTCCTAAAAGAAAGACAGATTTCTGTCAGATGACCCACCAAACGTTAGTGATAGGACCATACTGCTGAAGACACCTTGTGTGGTTGACATGTAAACATGGAATGGCATGGCTGGAAGCTGGAAGAGATTCAGTCCCCAGATAGTCAGGGCGACTAGTGCCAGAAGGTACTACATGGGCGACTGGGGGAAAATGACCAATATCTGTCCAAGAAACTCATGGTCTAACATACTTAGCAGCAAATAACCTGTTCTGATGCTTACACAAGTGCAATAGTGGCTCACAGCCATGGTGGGAAACCAGCTAGTCTTGATTTGGCTAACTGATGCCCTCAGTGGAACGGGAACCATAGCTGGAGCTGGGAAACCAGTCAGAACCATATCCAAACATAAGTCCGCTCTCCATTATCAAGCTACCACCAATCATGGGCTACAAGAGGGCCTACACCTATTAAATTCTCTATAAAAAGTAAGGATTATCTCATTTGTCTGGTGATAACTTACTCTCCACTGGAGAATATGCTTCTCTTTTTCAGATAGACATAGATCCTAAGGAGAGAGCCACCCCATCATACCTCAAAAGGCCCCAGCTAAAACTAAGAACAATTGGCAAAACAAGCAAGGGTGCTGTTTTGTTGGTGAACTGGGTACAGCCCAAGGGTAAAGGAGATCAACACAGAGAAAAATCAACTCCTACAAAATCACATATCCAGAGATCCAGAGGCCCCCAACAGCTCATCACTGAAGCAGACCAAAAATGAACCCAACATGGTTCAGAGAAATTTTGCAGAAGTGGGGGCAGAAAGAATGTCAGAGCCACATATTGGGTCATGATAGGCAGAGACATTTGTCCTAACCATAGCTGTGGGCTAAGTCCAGAATGCATGACCCATATACCTCAACAAGGAGGGGCCAGGGGGATGGGGTAGGACATGGATGAGCCTAACAATGGTACCAAATTGACTGTATTTGCTGAGTACAAAACTAATTAATAAAATGTATATATCAAACTTATAGCTGGGCATTGTGTCACAAGCCTTTAATCCCAGCACTCAGGAGGCTGATGTAGGGCTATCACCATGAGTTCAAGGGCACCCTGAGAATCAAAGTGAATTCCAGGTCAGTCTTGGCTAGAGCAAGACCCTACCTTGAAAAACCAATATAAACAAACAAACAAAAAAAGTAGTATAAGCCAGGGGTGGCGGCCAATGCCTTTAATTCCAGTACTTGGGAGGCAGAGGTAGGAGGACCACTGTGAGTTCAAGGCAACCCTGAGACTATGTAGTGATCTCCGGGTCAGCCTAGGCTAGAGTGAAATCCTACCTTGAAAAACCAAAAAATAAATAAATAAATAAATAATAAAACAGTACCCCCCCCCAAAAAAAGCACCCAGAAAAGAAATTGTGGATGACTTGAGAAGATGTAAAGACCTTTTTACTCCTGGTTAGGTAGAATTAATAATGTAAAAATGGAAATTCTATCAAAACCAATATAGAGAATTAATAAAATACCAATAAAAATTCTAGTATCATTCTTCACAGAGATAGAAAAAAATGATCTCAAAATTCATATGGAATAGCACTAGGCCTTGAATATCCAAACATATTCCCAGCAAAAGAAACACCTCTAGAGGTATCATTATACCTGCTCTAAAGCTATTATACATAGCAATAGTAACACAAACAACATGGAGCTGGTTGCGGTGCCACACACCTGTAATCCCAGCACTTGGGAGGCAGTGGGAGGAAGATCACTGTGAGTTTGAAGCCACCCTGAGACTACATAGTGAATTCAAGGTCAGCCTGGACTGGAGTAAAACCCTACCTCAAGAAAACAACAACAACAAAAATCAGCATGGTAGTGGCATAAAAACAGAAATATAGACCAATGGAAGAGAATTGAAGACCCAGGCCTTAGATCAACTACGTACAGCCTCTTGATCTTTGACAAAGGTGTCAATAACAAAGGTTGCAGAAAAGATGGCATCTTTAACAAATGGTGTTGAAAAATTGGATAAGTATATGTAGGAAAATGAAACTAGACCCACTAATCTCACCATATACAAAAATCAAGTCAAAATGGATTAAAGACCTCTGTATAAGACTTGAAACTCTTCTCCTACTGGAAGAAAATCTAGGAGGGCATAATGTAGGAGTGGAGAAAGACTTCCCAGACAAAACCACAGAAGCCCAGAAAATTAAGCAATCACTCAACCAATGGGATTCCACGAAGCTAAAACGTTCCGTTATCAGATCCAGTAGATTTCCCACAGGATGGGAAAAAATTTTCTGTAGCTATTCCATTGACAGTGGCCCAATATCTAGAATATACAAGGAACTAAAAATAGTAAACCATACAAAAATTAAACAACCCACTCCAAAAATGTGGCAGAAAACTGAATAGGGAGTTCTCAGAAGAAGAAATACAGATGGATAACTCACACTTAAGAAAATGTCCAACATCCCTAATTATTAGGAAAATGCAAATTAAAATATGTTTGAGAATCCACTTAACTCCAGTAAGAATGGCAATCATCCTTATCTTTTAATAAAACAATTAATGTTTTATTAAATGATAACAAATATTGGTGAGGAAGTGGGGAAAGAGGAACCCTCATTCACTGTTGTTGTGAATGCAAAGTTTTACAAACACTATTGAAATTAATGTGCAGATTCCTGAAAAGGATGAATATAGAGTTACCAACAAACCCAGCTATTCCCTTACTGGTCATTTATCTTAAATGTCCCATGCTTCACTCCAGAGATGTTTGCTCAGCCATGTTTATAGTTGCTTAATTCATAATAGCTGAGAAATGGAATCAACCCAAGTGTCCATCATTGGAAGAATGGTTCACAAAGTTTGTGAACCATTTCAGAGAAATCTATGAAGTCCACAAAACAAGACAGGTTCTCTCAAAGCACTTCATTACCCACCTAAGGCAAGAACTAACACCCTATTGCTGAAGACACCATATTCTACTGACACAGAACAAGGACAGACCTGTCTGGAATCTGGAAGAGAGCCAGTCCCCCGACATTTAAGGGTGAAGTAGCCAACAACGATCTGAGTAACCAGAGGTCTAAGCTACTCAGAAGCAAACACCATGACAGGATGTACATGCCAGTGCAATGGTAGCACACAGTATTTGTGGTTAACCAATAACTTTCTGATTTGCTAAGAGATCAGCTCAGTGTAAAGAAACTCATATATGGAATTAGGAACCAGGTAAGAATCCAATGGAGACAAAAATTATGTTCTCCAATGTCAAGCTTCCCCTAGTCTTTGGCTAAAAGAGGGGCTACATCCATCAAATTCTCCTCAAATTATTTAATAATGTTTATCCCATTTAAACTATGCTAACTTTATTCTCCATTGAAGAATCAGTTTGTTTGTTTTTTTTAATTTTCAAAAGGTAGCAATACCTGAGGAGATTAACTATCCCTCACGC
Organism: Dipus sagitta; assembly: GCA_036346955.1. NCBI lineage: Eukaryota > Metazoa > Chordata > Mammalia > Rodentia > Dipodidae > Dipus > Dipus sagitta. The sequence goes on from CM070772.1 coordinate 115,505,418, forward strand.
TTCAGCCAAACCACAGTTGTAACCACAAAGGAATTGGGGAGATGTGCAAGAGGGCTGTTTAGATGGTGAACCTGATCATCAGAGCTAGAGTGTAGGAGACAGAATCACTTACCAAAGCAGAGATTCAGAGACTTCTAAGAGCTCATCACTGATGTAGACTTTCAACACACCCATGATGGCTCAAGGAACTTTGCAGTAGATGGGGAAGAAAGATTTTAAGAGCCATATGTAGAGACATCATGCCCAGAGGCATTGCCTCCCACCAAAAACTGACTGCTGCTCCCACAAAGCATAACCCAGAACCCCATGGGGAATACCTGCAATCCCACTGAGGAGTCTGCAGTGGGATGAGACCAGAATAAGGTACAAATGGATACCACCACTTAATGTGTCCATACAAAATATGTTGTTAGTAAAAAGAAAGAAAGAAAGAGAGAGAGACAGAGACAGAGACAGAGACAGGGAGTGAGGGAGGAAAGGAGGGAGACAGGAAGGAAGAAAGATCAATTCCAAATGGATCAAAGACTTCAATATAATATCTGAAACACTTCTCCTACTGGAGGATAAATTAGGAGTCACTATCCACAATAGAGGAATGGAAAAGAACTTTCTGAACAGAATCCTAGTAGAGCAGGAAATTCAACAATCACTCAGGCAATGGGACCTCATGAAGCTAAAAGCTTTGTCTGAAACGACCATATCATTAACAAAGCCGACAGATTACCCACATATTTTGAGAACATTTTGCCAGCTATACCACCGGCAGAGGTCTAATATCTAGATTCTACAAAGAACTCAAAAAAAAAAAAGCCCTAACAATAAACAATAACAAGTAAAATGACCCAGTCAAAAACTGTGGCAGAAAACTGAATAGGGAGTTTTCAGAGGAAGAAATGCAAATTGCTAACACACACTTAAGGAAATGTTCAACAACCCTAACCATCAGGGAAATGTGAACTAAAAGAATTATGAGATTCCATCTTAGTCCAATAATTACAGGAATTATTAAAAAAAACAAACAACAAGAAATGTTAGCAAGCATATGGAGAAAAGATGCCCCCATTCACTGTTGGTGGGAATGTAAACTTGTACAACCACTGTGGGAAACAGTATAGGTAAAAGATGAATATAGAGCTACCAACAGACCCAGTGATTCACTTACTGGGCATTTACCCTAAATGTTCCATGCTTCACTACAGAGATATTTGCTCAACCATGTTTATAACTGCTAAATTCATAATAGCTAAGAACTGGAATCAACCCAGATGCCCTTACTCAGCAGTAAGAAAAATAATCTGTCTAATAAGATTTGTAAAAAAAAAAAAAAATGGATGGACTTGGAACAGATCATACTCTGTAAACCCATACAATCACAGAAAGACAAATGTCACATGGTCTCATTCATCTGTGATTCCTAATATGGACCATTTCAAGTTGGTGACATACTTGATAGGCAACTGGAGGCCCAGACAACAGCGATAGAAGGGTTTGGGGGGTGGGGGGAGGGGATTGAACCCTCAACAGGGGTATGAGGGGAGCACCTGAAATGTTGGGCCCTAGAGAGAGTCAGATGAAGCTTAACCTAAGATAAAAAATTGGTCCTGGCCTGTAATTCCTAGTACCAGAAATCCGTAACTACCCACAATGAACTGTTGATTGGAGATACCTATGTGGTCCCAAAAATAAGATAGGCTACTGTTAAAACACTTGATTATCTGCCTGAGGTAAAAGTAAGGTCCTATTTCTAAAGACATGATATTCTTTTGAAACAGAGCATGAAGAGATCTGCCTGGAATCCGGAAGTGAGCAAGTCCTCAGACAGTTAGCCTGCCTAGTACTGGAAAACCTTACATGGGCTACTGGGGGAAAGTGGCCAACAACATTCTGAGCAACCAGGGGTCTAAGCTAACCAGAAGCAAACACCCTGACAAGATGTACACATGAGTGCAATTGTGGCACACAGCCTTGTTGGGTAACTAATAGCATTCTGATTGGCTAAGAGACCTGCTCAGTAGAAAGAAACTATATCTGAAATTGGGGACCAAGTCAGAATCCTATGGAGACAAAGATTATGCTCTCCAATGTCAAGCTCCAACTAGTCTTTGGCCTAAAGAAGGACTATATCCATCAATTTCTCCCTAACATAATAATGCTTATCACATTTAATCTATGCTGAATTGACTCTCCACTGGGGAACCTGTTTTGAGTTTTCAGAAGTTAGTGAGACCTGAGGAGATAAACTATTCCTTGCACTTGAGCTAAGCCCTAGCTGAAACCACAGAGGAACTGGGGAGATGAGCAAGAGTCCTGCTTCCATAGTGAGTCTGACAATCACACTAGGATGAAGGAGAAACACACTGAAGATACTCAACACTTACCAAAGCAGAGATCCAGAGCAAGAGATCCAGAGGCTCCTAAGAGCTCATCACTGAAGTAGACTTAAAACACACCCAAGATGGCTCAGGGAATTCTGTGGAAGACGGAGCAGAAAAATTGTAATAGCAACAGGTTGGGACATCATGCCCAGAGGCATTGCCTTCCCCCCACCTAGTAAGTGACTTCTACTCCCAGAATGCATAACCCACAACCCCATGGGTAGTATCTGTACCCCCACTAAGGAGGTTCCCCAGTGGAATGGGGACAGGGACCAGGGAAAGAATGGTATCAACACATGATGTATACATACTATGTCCATAATAAAAAATAAATAAATAAAATCAATCATCCAGTTTATAGTTGGAAAAAAAAAAGTGTTTGGGGAGAAGTACCCCTCAGGAGAGGATATTCTACTCCCAGAAGCCATAAGTTTTTAAAGAACTTTCCAGTTACCAAGAGAGGGATACTTCTTAGTAAGTTGTTGGTCAAAAAAGTATCTGAGGCTCCCCAAAAATAATACAGGCTAAAAGCAGTACTTTTGGCTGCCCACCAGAACTAAATGATAAGACCTTACTGTTGAAGATACCACAGGCTTTGGTTGCAGGACACTGAGAATTCAAACAGTAACTGAGCTGGAGACCTCGTCCCTGCTGGCTGGCTTGCTGTCATAGTGCTAGAAAGTGCTACACAGTACGCTGAGGGAGAAAAGCTATCAATAGACTTAACCAGCAGTAAATTCTCTGAGCTATGAAACCTATCATCCAGAAAGGACTGGCCCATTTGGCCAATAGTGGTATGTCTCTTATGGAAGTAACCGATTGCTCTCTGACTGGATTTGGTGTCTGCTCCATGGGTGGGAATTCATGCCTGGTACTACGAACATTGCTAAAGAGTGGACAGAAAGAGTATAAGAGCCACAGGGTGGGTAAGAATACCCTGAGGCACATTTCTCCACCCCGCTACCCTATATGGACTGACCGAGACTTCATGACCCCCAAGTCAATACCATAACCCTGCTGAGGAGTGCCTCCAGGATACAGGAGCCAGGGAGAGGTCTCCTGATAAAAGACTATCATACATATAGATATAGATATACATAATTATTAAATTAATTAAAATAATTTAAAACAAATCAAATTAAATATCAAAAACTATTAAAATGTTAAAATTAAAAATATTAAATATTTTAAAAATATTATAGTGTGGAAGCTATTACTGTTTGTCTAAATTAATATATTTTGTTCATCAAGTTGCCATCTAAATATTTTGTTTATGTTCATAGATTAGTGCTGCTCTCACCCTTAGTCAGAGAAGCTTCTTTTTGCAGACAGTAGTGACTATGGGGTAGACTCAAAAACCTGTCAAAGTACTAAGTGAACATAAGTTGCTGTTGAGTGCTGAGAACTAAATGAAACATTTCTGTTATGTACTCCAAGGCTCAGGGAACATTGCAGGAGAGGGGGTAGAAAGAATGTAAGAACCAGAGGATTGGGTGGAGTGTCTTAGAATGCTATCTTCTAGACACAAAGAGGTCATTACATTTATTATCCCATAGAGCTTCTCCTGGTATGCCTATGATTTCTGTCTAGGTAGAGCTTCTCCTAGTATGCCTGTGATTTCCAACTGGGTAGAATTTCTCCTTACGTGCATATAATTTCTGAGTGGGTAGAGCTTCTTGCATACCTATGATTTCTGTCTGGGAAGACAGAAAGGACAACAGCTAGCAAATTGATAACGACAGCTTAGTTGCACTGTCCCCTGTGGTGGATCAGTGGTTCCCCTTACAATTGCACAGTTGGCTGGGTGCTGAAGCTTGCTGGCAACATCCAGCATGGTGGGAAATGTCTTGTAACATATCCCTTCTTGAAAAGATCAACTCAAATTCAAATTACAGTTTACAATTAATAATTAAACACTATGAGGTTCAATATTGTTATGTAGATAATTCTCTCCAAATTACATAATGTGTTCATATAAATTCACTCAAAGCAGACATATGAACCAAATGAATAATAGGCAAGATAATTTAAAGAGGAAATGGTTCCAATGTGGATGTTGTGTCTATTCAAGAATGATTATAAAGTTATGTATCTAAGACAATGTGTTAATGATAAAAAAAAGCACAAATGGATTTAAGCAGTATCTAAAGTAGTTTCATATGCATATGGTCAATTGAGTTTTCAATATCATAGAGTCAATTCATTGGAAATGGGTAGACTCTTGAACAAATTCTGTTCAATGTTTGCTCTTCAATGAATCGGGTTAGATTCTTTACCTTCAATACATGCAAGATATGCAACTGAAATAAAAAAAAAATCACGCCATCTCTACTTGTTTCATACACAAAACATTACAAGTTTGAATTGTGGGTCTAAGTATCAGAAAACAGATATAAAAATAAAATAATTTTTTAAACATAGATATTAAAAAGGAAGTCAAATAAAACACAAAAGTGAATAACCCATAACATAAAAATGACAGCTTGAGCACATCAAATTTAAATATTCTTGCTATTGAAGTTACCATTATGAGAAATCAAACTTCTGACATTTGCAAATATTTGCAATCTTCCAAAGGACTTATACCTAGAACTGAAAAGTCTAACGATTGAAAGACAAAAACAAAGATTTAAGTGGGAACAAGATTTGAGTTGATGCGTCACCAAAGGTATGTCTAATGAACACATAACAATGCTCATTCTAAAATTTAAATAAAAGTAAAATGAGAGAAATGCCACTCTAAATCTATGAGAACAGCTAATATATAAAAGTTTTTAAAAAACACTGGTCATAGTTCTGGCAAGTGTATGGAGTAGAGCAGAGTTCAGCTGAGTTTGCTACAAGCTATAAGGAATGATATGGACACTATGGAAAATGCTTTGGTAGTTCATAGAATTTACCAGGAACATTGTAATGTGACAGACACTGTCACTTGGAATTTATTGAAAGAAAGGACGCATCACCCACTTGTAAGTAGTTGTATTTACATGGTATTTTCTAGGTATTAGCTTTATGATAATCTGCCTTAGCTTTCAGAGTCATGATTTTCTCCTAACCAGTGAGTGAAAGGAGGTGACATGATAACATAGACATTCAGCAGAGCTTGGGGTTGTATTAACTGCTGGTATTTGACCTGGATCACTCTGCTGGGCTGGCAAAATATTCTTCAGGTGTGATTTGTTGCCTGGTGTGTGGTCTTCCACCCAATCCTGCTTCACTGTTTTTTTTTTTTGTTGTTTTTTGTTTTGGCAAGGTGTTATTTGAACTTTTGTACTACTGAGCTCCTTCTCTGTGTCTGACTCTCAAAGGACCTAATCTTTGAGAGTAGATATTGAATTACTCAACAAATAGATGGGAGTGGATTTATGGACTCCTGGAAGAAGGTGGTAGATGATAGGTCCTAGCACAAATAAGCAGCTAGGTTGTTCAATGTTCCACCCGCTTTCAATAGGGATGGAGCTTGTTATTACAGCTCAAAAACAAGCTACTGTATTTGAACTTTAGTTACTAAGACATAGGAAGTATTAGTTTCTGAGGCTCTAACTTAATCAACAAACTGATCCCTTTACAGATTCATAATATGATATCATTATTAGGAGGTGTTGAAAAGCACATGGTAAGTCCCAGTTGGAAGATTTAGGTCACCTGTAGCATGTCCTTTGGTACTCGGTCTTGCCCTAGCCCATGCTATATTCCCTTCCTTTGTTCCCTGACATGAGGTGAGTAACCCCTACTGCATACTACTGATCTTTGTTGTTATCCCTCATCATGGGTTCAAAACCAACAGATCTAAGGACTAAGGATCTGAACCTCTGACACTGAGGAAAAAATGCATCTTTGTTCATATTAAGTTGATTTTCTCAAGTATTTGGTCACAGTGAGGAAAAAGTGTGCCTAATAGGTTGATGAAAATAATGCACTCACAGGAGTGATGACATATGCAAGAACAATGGAAAAATGTGCTTATTATCTACTTGCTGTGATGCTGTGCAAACAGATCATTCAGAGTTAATGACAAATGCCACACAATTTGTCAATGAATGTGAGAGTCTATAACCCTGCGGTAACTGAGAAAAATGGTTCCTTTCATCCAGGGGGTCAGCATAAAGACATGAACGCCAATGCAGTTAAAGGTTTATCCAATAAAGAATTGTTCTAGCAATGCCAGTATTACTTTGGAAAACAAGGGGTTATGTCACATAAGATGGGACTATTTAGTCCCATCTTCATTCTTCAGACTGATGCAAACCTTCTGGCTAATAGATGTGGTTCCTTTCTCTTCATTAAAGTCTATTCAATTCATAGATAGCACCCTGATCGTGGAACAGTGATACAGAATTACCTCACACAAACCAATGCAGAAACTTCAGCATCCGCTTTTAGCTCTGTTCAGGCTGCCGGCCAGAAAACTCCATCACCGGGGTTAAGTCTCAGTACAATCCATCTTCAGTCAAACTGAGCTCCAAAAGAATCAGGGATTTGCAACAGTGGCTGTCTCCTCTCAGACAGTCTGACCTGTGGCACCACATGGTTAACTCCATTTCTATGATTTTAGCCAAAGATGATTAAGAGCTAAATTCCTTAAAAAACAGACTGTAAGCTGGGATTTTATGTGCAACAAGCTTATAATACACACAAATAAAAGGTAGATTAGGTGTGTGACAACCTGAAGACCATAATTTATGTCTGACTCCTGAAGGAGGATTCTGAAAAAGAGTTCAGAGAATGTCTCTTCCAGTCTGATGGGAAACCTCAAACAAATTCTGTGTGAAAATATGATGGCCCCAGGTTTAGTCAACAGCTGAAAATAGCCTGAGCTTGTGTGCTAGAAGTACTGGTAGTTTGCCACTGTGAAGGTAAGATATATAGAACTTGTTAACTATCATGAGCCATACAATTATATATCCACAGAAAAAACATGACCACACAAAGAACTGCGTTTGAATATTCACAAAATCATTATTTGTAACTCAAGGCAGCAAATGATCCAAACACCATCCAGAAGGTGAATGGCTAACTTACATTTCCTTACACTGAAATATGACTTATGGATGAAATAGGAAAAACAAATTTACAGTGGCAGTGGATGAATCTCACCATTTTCATGTTAAGTGCATGTATCAGCAGACATACAAGAAGATCTCAAATATAGAAAACTAATCATGGTAATAGAAATGTCATCAGCTATGGTTGGGGACAGGAACTGCAAAGGACATCATTGCAAATGATCAGGGAAAAAGAAACTTTTGGTATTCATAGGCTTCAAAATCAAGATTAACATCGTAAGTACAGGGATATGTATGTGTGTTAAATCTATAAGATCTCCTCTGAAACCTATTACTGTTTATTATGTGTAAATTCAATCTCTATGTGTTTATAGGCTGTTTCCATGGACAATTTGAACAGTTATATAGTCAGAAAACATTATATCATCTCTATCAACTAATAAAATTTGATGACTATTGGGGTACTAGTATATACTACCCACATGCCAGAAGAATATCAAAACCATACTCTTACGGTATTATTAGCATAGAAGTGAAGCAATTGAGCCTTAACACCAGTAGTTATTTCATATGCAATCACATGCTTCCTGCAAGCCAGGTTGATGTGATGCTAAAGCTTAAGCCCTTCCATATTACTCTACTATCTCTTGCTTGTATAACATCATAGGAATCCAGAAAATCCTTCTAACCCCTACTTTACATGGCTGCACATGTGTCACAGAAGAAAATTAAATCAGATATCCCTAAGTACTTATAGTTGTTTTGGATTCTCAGCCTTGTAATTTAAGCAACTCACTGTGTAGCTACATTAATAACAGTACTGTATTAGTGAATAGACACAACCATTCTACTCAGATTCTGAGTTGTTCATTAATAAATTCATAACATAGGTTTTCTGAACTTTTGTTTCATCAGCGATTTCCAAGATTCTTTAATAAATAAAGAGAGTTACAAAGGTAATAGAAATGAAATTGATTTTCAGTGGAGATTTGAAGATAGTTAAAGTCATTGATTTAGAAAGATAATCATGTATTAAAATGCTTCAGCTGAGTTTAGGAATAGCTGCCTTGGTATATAAACATCAAGAAGGCAAACACCTAAAAGATAAATGTTTTCTCAAAAAAAAAAAAAAAAAACAGATCAATACACCTGGAATTTAAACAAAAAAGGCAATTTAGAAATGGATGACAGAGTAAATAGGAAGCAAGTGGTTTATATAAACTAGAGCAATGTGTATATATTTGTTTTAGTTCTGTTGAAGAGGCAAATAAGAAACATTGAAGGTATTGTAGACGCTATAGGTCAGAAGAAAAAGAGAAACAAATATATCCTGGTCCTATATAACTTAAGTAAAGGGGTAAGAATATTAATATGCCTGTCTTTGATACACTGATTCTGCTTTACTTTACTTTCTTTCTGTCTTTCTTTCTTTTTTTTTTTTTTTGTTTTCAAGGTAGGGTCTTACTCTAGCCCAGGCTGACCTGGAATTCACTATGTAGTCTCAGGGTGGCCTTGAGTTTATGGAGATCCTCCTACCCCTGCCTCCTGAGTGCTGGGATTAAAGGCATGCACCACGACCCCAGCTACTTTTGTAATTTTCAGTGATCACATTATCAGAAGGCCAAACCTAAATTCATAATTAATAATTGCCAATTATTTCTGAGCTATTTTTCCCCCAAGGTAGTGTCTTGCTCTAGCCCAAGCTGAAATGGAACTCACTATGTAGTCTCAAGGTGGACTCAAGCTCTTGGTGATCCTCCTACTTCTGCCTCCTTAGTGCTGAGATTAAAGGTGTGTGCCACCACATCTGGCTTATTTCTGAGGTTTTTTGTTTGTTTGTTTTTGAGAGCGACAGACAGAGAGAGAATGAGGCCGATAGAGAGAGAGAGAGAGAGAGAGAGAATGGGCGTGCCAGGGCCTCCAGCCACTGCAAACGAACTCCAGATGCGTGCACCCCCTTGTGCATCTGGCTAACGTGGGTCCTGGGGAATGGAGCCTCGAACCAGGATCCTTAGGCTTCACAGGCAAGAGCTTAACCGCTAAGCCATCTCTCCAGCCCCTTGCTTTGTTTTGTTTTGTTTTGTTTTGTTTTGTTTTGTTTTGTTTTAAATATCCTATTGGTTTGTATACACATGGTATTATTGTGTCACTTCTCATACATGTATATCATTACACAATGTATACCACCCACTGAGCTCCCTGAATCCCCTACTTCCTCTCTCGCTGATGCTCTTCCTACCTACATGTAGTTCTCCCTTCTGCTCTCATGAGCTTTCAACCTCATATGAGAAGAAAAAATTGCACTGGGATAGCACTTAATTTGCATTTGGTTGCTCATAGATATATTTCCAGCCATTGTATACTCTATTAGGAGGCAATTACAATTAAATTAATTGCATTTCTTCTTGTTTGCAAAAGTAATTCATTCATGGAAATTATATTTACATTATTTTTGAATGACATATATGTGAAAGACTAACATGGCTAACATGGAAAGATATGTGAGATCAAATGATCTAATTTTGATACAAAAAGCATTTTTCCTTATATAATTAGGGTTAATTAATTACCAGAGAATGAAAGCTCTCTTGTATCTTTCTGGTTCCATTAATCTTTTTCACAAAGAATTATACTATTTATATTGGTGAGATTCCAAAATGTACTTTAGCCATCTTTTCAGATATAATACTAATTAAAAACTAGCATCCCTATCAAACATGATGGTATCGTCTACCAACTATCTCTCAGTCTAAAAGGCTTGGAGTTTCCTTCAATACATACTGTAGTGTCAGAGATAGATGCACACATATTGGGAAAGTTTTTTCTTTTTTTAATGTCCCAAGGAAAATAATCCTATATCATGGTTTATAATCAGATAACCAAGCTATAAGTCATGCTTTTTATGTCTATCTCCTTTCTCATCAGTTTTCTTATAAGGTAGAGGAATACTGAAATCCAGTAAAGTTTCAGTTAATTCCTGGAATTCCATGACTTAATACTATGAAAGTAACATTTTAATTTAATGCACTATTTTTAACGAGCTTTCAACATCCTCAGAAAAATACTAAATTGTAGAAGAAAAGTCAAAATCGCCATTAGAATTGTAAGGCTTTACTTAAAACAGTAGGAGCACTACCACTCTTTTTTTTATGGCAGAAAGTTTTATTCTGGTTCACATTTTTAGAGATTTCAATTCACAGTACTGGCCCTGGTACATTGAGCCTGCGGCGTCACAGTACATAATTATGGAGACACTTGGCTGAGAAAGTTGCTCACCTTTTGGGAGCTAAAAAGTACTCTAGCACTACCACTCTTTATCAACGAATCAGATGTTGAAAGGAGGTTCTGATAGCTTAAAATTTTACTGAGGGGCCAAAGAAAAATAATTATCAAGATGTCTACTTGAATATAAACTGAAAAGTCCCCAACATATGCAAACATTTTAATGAATTAAAAGAGGAGATGGATCATATTCAAAATTTCTTGAGTCTCTTCTTTTTGAAATCTCAGTATGCAATAATGTGGAAAATGTATATCACTATGCACTTATTGAAATTTCTTTCAACAAATAGTAACTATTCTTGGAAATTAATGCCTTGTCCTATAGGTAAGAAGGATGGATATGTTAAGAAGGACCAACATCTTGGCTGGAAGAAGCAGCAGGAGATTTCACTGATACGATAGGCTTGCTTTCCCATGTTTAAAGGAACTTTCAATGTTTGATAAACATAAGCCATAGACCACAGGAGAGACATAATCAGTGTTGGATCAAAGAGCTGCAGGCAGTGTTTATCACATTCAGCACAAGAAATCTGAGATGTTATCATTGTCTGTCCATGTGTTTTAAGTAGGAGTCACATAAACAACCAATATATGAATGTACCAAACTTTGCGCAGGGTTCCTGAAAGAAGATGTACCCATCCTAGCCTATAGAGCATCAAGAGGTAAACCTACATGTATACAGGGTTTCCTGTGAGTGCCACAAACACCACCTAAGTCCTTCTCAGTTTCTTCCCCCTCTCTTCTGCTGTTAACCCATTCAGCCAGCTCTATAATTATGTCTATAAAGAGTAGATTATGGAAATAATATCATAGGCATTTAGCACTATGAATTTTTCCCTTAGGACTGCTTTCGTTATGTCCCATAAGTTTTGGTAAATTGTGTTTTCATTATGATTCAATTGTAGAAATTTTACAATTTCTTTTTTGATTTCTTCCACAACCCATCCATTGTTTAAAAGTGTGTTATTCAGTCTCTAAGAGTTGAGGGAGTTCATCATGTTTCTCTTAATAATTTCTACCTTAAAGTTATTATGATCTGATATGATGCAGGAAGTTACTTCAGTTTTCCTGAATTTATGGAGATATACTTTATGTCCTAATATATGGTCTATTTTGGAGAAAGCTCATGGGCTGCTGAGAAGAATGTGTATTCTGTAGAACTGGGGTGGAAAATTCTATAGATATTCTTTTTTTTTTTTTTGGTTTTTCGAGGTAGGGTCTCACTCTAGCCCAGGCTGACCTGGAATTCACTATAGAGTCTCAGGGTGGCCTCGAACTCACGGCGATCCTCCTACCTCTGCCTCCCGAGTGCTGGGATTAAAGGCGTGCGCCACCACGCCCGGCTTTAGATATTCTTTAGATCTACTCAATCTATGGTGTTACTGAGCTCTATTATTTCCTTGTTGATTTTTTTTGCCTGGATTATCTGGCTATTGATGACTAAGTCCTCAACTGTGATGATGTTCATGTTTATTTCTGTTTTGTTGTCAACTAAGTTTTGTTTTATAAATTGTGGTGAACCTGTGTTTGGCACATATAGGTTTAGGATTGTGACATCCTCATGTTGGATCCTTAACTTGATGAGTAAGAAGTGGCCTTCTTTGTCCGTTTTGATTACTTTTCGCTTGAGGTCTATTTTACCAGATGTTAACATCATAACACCTACTTGTTCCTTATTTCATTTGCTTGAATGTCATTTTCCACCTTTCACACTGAGGAGGTGTCTATTTTTAGTGGTGAGTTGGGTTGGGTTTCTTGAAGACAGCATATAGAAGGTTCCATTTTTCTGGCTCACCCTGTTAACTTGTATCTTTGGATGGATGAATTAAGACCATTCAAGTTTAAAGTTATAACTATGAGGTTTGATTTAATCCCTGCAATGATGGGGTACTTTATGAAGTTCCTGCTTTCTTGGAAAAATATGGAATGCTTCATGAATTTGCCTGTCATACTTGCACAGGAGTCATGCTAATCTTCTCTGTATCATTCCAATTTTAGTATATATGCTACTGAAACAAGCACTTGCTCACTTTTCCTCTAATACAGAAAAGCACCAAGAAGCCCCTGCCACATAATATCTGGCCTGAGTAAGCCATGTTGTTTCGGTTCTGTCTATGTGCTGGACAGAACTTGTTGTTCTGTTGGACTTAAATAATATCTTGTAGTGTCCCCATCACACAAAGTTTTTATATGATGGTAATGGAACACAAACAGAATAGTGTATATAATCCATTATATCCTCTACTTTCTACCTTCATTATGTAGCCTTGCCCTTATTGCTTTTCACCCTTTACTGTGATTATTCAAATATCTGTTTTGTATTTCTTTCCCCTGGCTACTGACTTGCTCCATACTACTCGGATATATTAACAAAAGTCAAGTATAGAGTTTCTGGTATGGATTGAATACAAAATGTTCCTTACAGGCTCAGCTGGTGGCACTATTTTGGGGTGTTGTAGAACTGTTAAGCAATAGCTGGAGAAGTGGGTCACTTGGTGGTAGCATTAGAAGTTTATAGTTCTTCCCTGCTTCTGGCTCTCCCTCTACTTCCTGACCAGACAGATGAGGAAGAAGCTTCTTATTCCCACCACTGCCAAAGCCAAGAGCCACTCTTGCTTGCATGGCTGACCTATAATGATGGGTTATATCCTCAAAAATGAGCCAAGATTCATCCTCTCCTAAGTTGCTCTTGTCAGGTATTTGATTACAGCAATGAGAGAAGTAACTTACAGAGTAAATGATTTCCTTGTCATTTGCATAAAAATATATAACACAATTTTCATTTATAAATTTTATGTGTATTTGTTCTGAAATTTTGTCAGGTCTTACACTACTAATTAGGTAAAGCATGTGAGGTTTTCCTATTGTCTTCCATATCTATAGGATTGACATCAATTCACACTAACAGTCAAAACTGTATCCATTATCATTTTACCTAAGTGATAAAAAATTTACAGAGAGTAATAGTAAGATACAAAGGCTATGGATTCTATATTTTATAAGTAGCTTTAAAGAAATAGCTACTTCTCTGTCAATGTCCTATTGGAATCTAATGCTTAATTACTTTAACTTTTCTTTCACAAGCACATGCTTCATAAGTGCATTACAGTGATCATGAAAAGAATGCTGTCCATTACCATGGCTCAAAGTAAATATTAAAAAGCAGAGCACTCTATATCATTTAGACTTACTAAGAATACTCATCCTGGGGTGGAGAGATGGATTAGTAGTCAAGGTTCTCGTGTGAGTTACTTTGAGATAGGAATCATCAGAGTTTAAATTACTTTTGAAGTATGCTTTAAAATTTTACAGAATTGTGTTCTGGTGTCACATTGCACAGAGGGGTGACTAATTAATAATAATGTGTTTTATATTTCAAAATAAAAAAAGAGAATTATCAATATTCTTATCTCAAAGAATTTGGAAGTTTTTGAAATGCTGGAAGTGCAAGAAATTCTGCTTTGATCACCACATGATATATTCGTGTATGAAAATGCTACATTGCACCACATAAATATGAAAACCCATTTTTTATTAAAACTAAATTGTAAAGAATAAAAGCATATACTTCTAATTAAATCCATGAGTAAAACATGCACAAATGCTAAACATTTATTCAAAACATAATATCAGTTGCAATTATTATGAATTCTCATAAGAAATGATTGATTAATAATATCTAATGAGCAATGATTTTAAATATGTTCTCATCTTAAATATATTTTAAATATATTGCTGGAAATGTACAATAAATATTTCTATCACAATGACATGCCATAAATATTTCTGAATTATTTTTGTGGGATTGTGCGGCAAAATTGCTTAATATATCTATATGAAAAACAACAGAATTATGTTTTAAAAATGTTTCTTGTACCAAATCTATAGTACATAATAGTTTTCCATCCCAATACATAGAAATAATCAACTTTTAGTATTTTGCAGTATTTGTTATGCCAGTAACAGAAAGCCTGTCCAAAAGCTAGCATGTCAAATAGAAGTACATTATTGTGAGAAATAAAGGGAACTGGCCATATATAAGAAAGAAAATGCATTTCATGACCAAATCAGTGTATTATATATTTTCTCTTGACGTATAGTCTGTGGGTAAAGTATTTTTATCTCAAAAATAAATTGTGAATAGTTTAACATCTGTCAAGTTAACCTTTGAAAGTGAAATTTCATGCTAAAAGATACAATTCCCATGACATAAAACTGTGCGTTGTTAAAATCTGAGCAAAGGTGGGTGGGAAGTGAGTTGTAGCTTGCATTTTATTTGGCCCAAAGAACTTCTTAATGATGAATCAGTTATAGAAGGGCAAGCAGACATTAGCATTCCTTACATGTAGCTCATCAGGGCTGGATTTTAAAAATAAATCAAAATACTCCCCTCAATTTTTTTGTCCCTAGTGAAATAGTGTCAGTAAGGTGAATTATTTGGCAACACATTAAGCTTAGTATCAAATACAAAGTAGAAACCACTGTGATTTGAAGGAAAGAGAAAACAAGGTCATACATGCCTGGCTAGGAAGATCACCTGTAACTCAAAGTTAAATATTTTGCTTTAACTTTTAATAAGTCAATTTGAACATGAGCAGAGGGCTTACTTCAATAAATGGACAACCATTATCCCATGTTGGGCTGCTGCTTCCTGTGAATTAAAACATTCTTTCCTGGAGGGAGGAGGAAGGCTCAAGGACTTAGCTAGCTAAGGAAGATTATTAAGTTCAGAAACTGAAGGATACAAGAAGCCTCTTCCAAAGGTTATAAATGTTATTAGGGGGCTAGGGAGATGGCTTAGTGGGTAAGACACTTCCTGAGAAGCTTGAGGACCTATGTTCAACTCTCCAGATCCCACCTAAGCCAGACACACAAATATGAGGCAAGCACAAGGTGCACATACCCACTAGGTGGCACAAATGTATGGAGTTCAAATGCAGTGGCGGTGGTCCTGTCATGCCAATTCTCTCTCTCTCTCTCTCTCAAATAATAATAATAATTAATAATAATAATAATAATAAAACTTGTAAGGAGTTACTGGGAAAAAGGTTCCTATGATCTGCCTCCAAGATTCCAAGAAGTTGCCTCAGTACATGCATTGGCTTGCAAAGCTGGACTGAGGTGGAATCCTTTCATGGGTCTGTTGTCAATGTATTATTTGGGGTTAATAGATGTTTACTCACTTCTACCTAAGAATAGACACACAACATCCCCTATTTCAGAGCATGCATTCTGCAGGCAATTTATTCTACATGTCAAATCTCATATAATGTCAGGAGACATAATAACATTAGTTATTTAGCACAATTCTGAGATAACATTTATACTTGAGCTGCAAAGTCACTGAGAAATCCTGCTGGAGCTAAGCTGAAAACCTCCTCCATGTAGACCAGCTGACAGAAAGCTGGAAAAGGCCATGTTGCATGCTATTCAATGGGAGAGAGATAAATCACATGTGAAGATACTTAACACTGTACACTGCAAGCCTTATATTTGGCCAGCAAGGCCAAATGAGCCAACAGGTGCAACAGTGGCACGTCTGTAATGGAGGTAACCTACTGCCCTCTAATTTGTCTGGAGGCCCACTCCATGGGAGGGAATACATCCCTGATACTGAAAACTTACAACAGGGCTAGTCATGAGACCTAGAGGTATATCATCTACTGCTGTCTGGCTAAATACATATACTATGTTTACCAAACTGTCCAGTAAGCACTTCTTTTAATGTTAGTACCCATATATTAATTCTACTCTTTCTTTTGGTTAGAGAACCTTCTCTTTTCAGATGGCCATGACCTTAGAATGACTCAGAAGGTATCATGGTGCTGAGAAGAAGTGACAGAGGAGTGCACACCACTGAAATATCTCTATTACACCTTCCAAGGCTCAGGGTCCATTGTGGAAGCAATGGTGGAAAGAATGTAAGAGCTAAAGAAAGGGTAGGACTCCTTAAAACATGCTCCTCTAGACACAAAATGGCCTGGATATCCATGACCTTGTATAATACCTACACAAGAGCATCATAATAGGAGGAAAAGATGATGACATCAAAATAAAAGAGAGACTGATTAAGAGGGGAAGGGAATATGAGTGAGAGTGGAGTTTCAAAGGGGAAAGTGGTGGGAGGGAAGGAATTACCATGGGATATTGTATACAATAATGGAAGTTGTCAATAAAAAATAAATAAAAAAATGAAACACCACCAGCCTTGATGCAGCATTTCTAGTTTAGAAAGTATTAGAATTCATTCTGGACAGAAGGTTTGAGTTAAAGATTTTTAATGTTGTCACAACTTATAGGGATATGAGTAACATTAATGGGATCTGTAAAGTGGGTATAGGCAAAAAGGAAATTGTCAACAACAAGTCGGCTAATAAGGCATAAATGAAATAGTGTCACTTTATTCTATAATATCTGAATCTATGGAAGTGAGCTTTCATGATTATAAATACAGAGGAGAAATGAAGGTATATATCACAAACAAGGCACTCAATAAACAATGATCGAGAAAGACATATCTCAATCTATTTCCCTTATCTTTGATAACCTGTAGCATCACACTAATCAAATAAAAGGTGGGATAAATGAAATGTTTAAGAAGAAATTATTTAACATCAGAAAGGGAGAGAGAGACAGAGTGAGCGATAGCACCTTGGTTTAAGAAATTGCCAAGGCCTATAGTTGAATGACTGCCACCATGTCTTATTTCAACCTACCAATGCATGTGACACTACTGAACTGAGTTTGAGAAAAGAGGCATGCAACTGACTCTCACAAGCTGATATGAGGAAGCACCATGAAGCCTTAGTATTAAACATAAAATAAACCCTGTCATCAAAGAGTTTGGGTAATACGGGATTTAAAATATTTTATTAATTATTTATTTATGAGAGAGAGAGAGGCAGATTGAAAGAGAGAATGGGCATGCCAGGGCCTCCAGCCACTGCAAATGAACTCCAGACACATGTGTCCCATTGTGCATTTGGCTTATGCAGGTCCTGGGGAATCAAACTAGGGTACTTAGGCTTCACAGGCAAACACTGTAACCAATAAGCCATTTCTCTAGCCTCTGATATGGGATTTAAAACAAGCAAAGAGAATGGTGTGGACCAAGGAGAGAGTCAGACAGAAATCAAATAATATTCAAGTATTCTCATCCTTGACCCATCCAGGAATCAAAACTCATTCAGAGAATAATGTTTATACTATACATTGTTCCATCTCTTTGCTAGTCCTTTTAAAATATTTTATTATTTACTTATTCATTTATTTGAGAAAGAGAAAGGATGGGGGGAAGAGAAGAGAGAGAGAGAATGGGCACACCAGGACCTCTAGCCACTGCAAATAAACTCCAGACATGTGTTCCACTTTGTGCATTTGATTTTACATGAGTACTGGGGAATAGAACTAGGGTCCTATGGCTTTGCAAGCAAGCACCTTAACAGCTAAGCCATCCCTCCACCACATCATTGTTTTATCTTTTAATGTAATGTTTGACTAGAGAAATTTAGCACTTTTATATATTCAGTGACCCAGTCCTAAGAAACACTAGTGCCCCCATCCTTAACTGAAGTTAAAACTTTAGACATGAAAGTATATGTATTTGGGAGTTTAGATTTTGGATAGGATTGCAAAGTGAATATAAATATATCTCAAGTAAGAAAGTGATACTTTAATTTTGGGTTTTTACGAATGGAATGAGGTAGTTGTGCATAAGTTCAGTAAGACTCAATGGTAGATGAAGGAAGAAATAATTTGCTTTTTCTATTTCAAAAGAAATTGTTCTTAATCCAGTAGGGAAAAATTCAGTGCCTTTGTAAGTCATCTCCTTGCCAAACTTACTTGAAATTGAATTCAATAACAAAAATCGTCTAAGTTGTTATTAAGCACCTTTTTTAAATTATTCAAAATTGAAAAGTTGGCCTTGAAAATCTTTAAACATACATATTTTTCCTATGAAAATATCCCAAGTTAAAGGACTGCATATATTGAAAGTCTAGGCACTCTTATCCTTAATACATCCTGAAAGGTTTATGTGGGAGTTACTCTTTCTCAGACTTGATTGAAGATACAAAATACCATTTTGAAAACAACTTGTGACCTGTGTGTCAAATTCTAAAGTAAAAATTAGCAGGACTTTTCTTTAAAATATATTTAAATTTGTTTCAGACCCTTGGCCCAATGTTTAATCAGAAATATAAATGATTGGAGTTTGGAAAAGTTGGAAGAGACAATTACTTTAGGAAATGTTGTCCCAAGTCTCTCCCACGTCAATGTGGGATAGAGAGGTTTTCAGGATGTGTTGCCAAATTTTTTCTGTTCATTTCTTGGCATTTTGGGGTTGAGGGATATGGTAATGATGATAATCAAGAGATGTTTTATAGGGAATCTAAAATTGAGATGAGGGGTCTATCAGCCTGAGGCACGAAAGGGCAAGAGAGATGATGGAAATAGAAGCAAGCTTTATTTCCACCAACAGTGGGAGCAAAATGCATGAATATTATTCATGGCTCAGAGTGGGAATTGGAAATAATTGGCTAGAGCCCTCCTAAGTCCTGCCTAAGGCACAGATATAAGGCTTATATGACCTCAATAGAGAAGATGGACAATCAGATGCCTAAGGACCAACTGGAAATATAAGAGACCAGATGGACAAAACAAAAACACCATGTGCATCTTGGAAAGGACAGTTCAAGGTCGCAAAATTACCAGCAAGAGAGAATGAGCCCTAAATCTCTACAAACAGTAGAAATTCTTGATATTGAATCAGGCCAGAACTTGGCAACTGAAATGCTTCTTAATTCCTGTGATTTCATTTTTCTGCAACTTCTGTACACTCAAATAACAGAGACAATATGGATCCTTCTCTGGAAGTAAGTAGGAAAATTCAGCCTCACCCTTTTCCAATTAGAGGCTTCTTAAGCATAAATACAAAGTAGGAAAGTAAACTTGAAACTACTGATATTTGAGGTGAAAATACTACCGCTTTCACTTTGAAATTGAAGCTACAAACTGTATATGTCAATATAATATGCTACCAACTCAAAAAGTTTGACTGTCATACTCAAAAAAGCTCCAATATTTGAAAAGCTGTCATTCCCAGTCAATAAGGCATCCTCAGCATACAGATTTTATGAAAAAGTGACTCTAGGCCTTTATGTATCAGAATAATTAGAGAAATATAAACACATAGCACATGCAAGGGAGAGAGGTTGTCATATGATTGTATTAGTATAAAAAAGGTAGTCAAACATCACCTAATAACAGGGTAATATTCAGAGAAAAGCATCTTTAGGCAATTTCATAGATTCACAAGCATCCTAGCATGTTCACAATCCCAGATGACATAGATCACTTCCTCTCTATGATGACTAGAGTCGTTAAGGATCCTGTCAGACTTATATGATGGTTGCAATGCTCCTTATTTTTTAATAAACAAAAGAAGATAGCCTAATATTTTTATTTAAAAGTATACTAAATACATAAACTCATCGAATCAATGTTCATTACCATTATCAGGGCACATGTACTAAACATGGTTAAATACACTTGAATTTCTTAATATTGAAGCACAGTAGGGTTGTTTGACAACTATCACAAAAGACAATCATGTCATGCAATGAGTTACAATGTTTTGACAGCTACAGTACCACTAAGCAATAGGGATATTTCAGTACCTTTATGAGGTTTGGGACTACTGTCATATATATGACCTGTTGCTCTCTGAAATTTTATTATACAACATGACTCCATAGTTGTATTTGTTAAATATAACATTGCTTGAATTTGAAAATAACTTCTATAAATATAGGAAAATACATTACAAAAGAGAATAGGAAAAAGTGAAAAACTTGAGATAGTTCCACAATAGTAACTTTACAGGAAAGGGAATATTAATATACAGTAAGTATTTTAAAGCTAGTTAGTCATAACATAGAAGGCAGAACATGGTAAACAGACTGACTGCTCATGGATCATTTGTTAATACAGCTCTGGAACATTGCTTGAAATTAGGTTGGAAAACTTATTTAGTCATGTTTCAGTTTACATACTCTAAAAATGTAACTTGGTTTTCTTGAGAAATGTGCATGTCATTTGACTAGCATCTGTCAGGAGATGCAACAGGATTCACCTATCCTTTGGTTCTTACTCCTCCAGCCACCTCTCCACTGTAAGTAAGCTGTGCTGGGTGTTTTGCTGCAGTCAGAGGCAGCTCCTATGAGAACCAAACACTTCCTATGATACTGTGATCAAGAAATATATGTTTTTGATGTTTTGTCCTTGAAGTCTGGCACATAGCTCCTAAAGTTCCTGGAATTGTCACAATGATAAGAACTTCTTTGTATGAGGTGACTGCTGATCTTTGAGGCTCTTGAGTGCCCAAATTTGGGAGTGGAGGCCAATTTTTGTGGAAAACCCCATGATATTAAAGGGTTGGAACTTTCAATCTATTGGCCAACTTGGGAAAAGAAAAGGGCTTTGACATTGGCCTTGTTTCTAGTCTCAGTGATTTAATCAATGATGCTCACGAGATGTTGCATCCACAAAATCCCTGGGTTGGGAAAGCTTATTGAATAAGAAATACATGAGGGTTTCTGGTGAGTGGCACCCTCAGAAAGGCATGAGACCCAAGTATCCTGTGTATCTGGACTGACACATCTCTGCCTTGTAACTTCTTTGTAAAATCCTGTATAGTAAATGAGTAACATATCAAGTTCTGGGGGTACTCTAGCAAACCAATCACAAATAACCTCTATACCTACATGGACCAGTCTCAGGAAAAATAATTTACTAAAATTATCAGATAATTGGGAATGCTCATAACTGAATTTCAGATATTAGTTATCCTTAGGAAAGAAAATCCTTGAAACTTTACAAGATGGAAAATAAGTAATGTGGATTGGATTGTGCCCTGGAAGAAAAATACTTACATTACAATTCTAATCTCCAGAACCTCAGAATATCACCTCATATCGAGGTATACTATTTAAAGACATAATAAAATTAGAGTGAGTATATCAACATTGGACATGAACCAAAAAACTGAACTCTATAATATGGGGAAAATTTGAACACCATGAAGGCAAGGGGTAACATCCGTGTGAATATGGGGAAGATGTGTTAAGGAAAATGGTCAGGAGAACATTTTTCTCTCATAGCATTACCCACCCTGTGAGGACCACTGTGACCCTAGATTATTAGCCCCCATAACCATGAGATAAACTTCTGTTTTTTCAGCCACCTCATTGTGTGTGGGGGGGGAGGTACTTGTGATGGTGGCCTGAACAATCTATGACAATAGGTAAATTAATGTTCATTTCATTATTACTTTATATCTTTTTTCCTCATATTCATTTTTGTAGCAAGTCCATATTTAGTAAATAAAAACTGAAAATATATAATATTTAGAAGTGTTATGATCATTTTTATGTCAACTTGACTTTTAGATGCCCATATAATTGATTGAGATTTATATTGTTAGTGTAGCTGAGCAAATTTCTGATTGAGATTAATGTTTTAATCAATAGTCTAAACTCCAGCTTTTTATACTGTGATTTGCTACTCTCTATAGGGATCATGTAACCAAATGCAATGGTAATACTTTCAAGTGAAGGTTTTTGGATGAGCAATGGGTATAAATCAATTCCAGATCAAACATGTGCCATATATATAGGATATGTGACAGCACTCACACATGTTGCATCACATGACTTCACTGCACTCTTGTCTCCAAACACACAACACACCCACTTTGCACTGCTAATGCAATGCCAAAAAACACTGCCTAAAACATTTCTGCTAAGAATCAAGACTACAGAAGGTAATGAATTATTGTGTTCTTATGGTTCCCTACTGTTGCATAAACATAACAACTTAATTATGGAAAACAAAGACTTTCAATCTTTTACTGCCACCATTTCTCAGCTTTTAAGTATCAAATTAATCTTTGGGTTGTATTGTGCTTGAAAGTTTCATTTTAAAAATTGCATATGAGCTGCTGACTTAAGTTTCTAAACAACATTGTTCATTGAATTTTGGTTTGTGATTAGAGAAGAATTCCTAACCACTTCTAAAAAGGCACTAAATATATTTCTGGCATTTTATAGTATATAATTATGCAAAGTGACATTCTCAGCATTGATGATTATAAAATCAAATATCAGTCAACTCTGAAAAGCATTGAAAATGCTCTAGTACCTGCAGTATTGAATATTCAGCCACAATTTAATTCTGTATGCAAAAATAAGGAAACACATCCATCTCATTAGTTTGAATTTATTTTCATTATTAATCACTGATAAAATTATACATATATATATATATATATATATATATATATATATATATATATATATTTGAAAATAAATTTCTTTGTGGTTTGCTATCATTAAATTTTGATTTCTATGCCAATTTAGTAGATCCATATAGCTGAGATCAAATTAAAATTTCTTGGGCAAAAAGGGGTTAAGGGTGAAAAAAATTTAAGCCCTTAAACAGATGAAACAGAATGGGCTTCACAGTGATGGTGCTCTCATCTAATCCCTTGAACACCCTGAATAGAACAAAATGTTGTAGCAGCGTGGAATCCACACTAATACCTCCAAGCCTCTGACCTCACCCATCATTCCTTTCCTGCTTGGACTTAGACTGCAGTTGAAAATATACCATTATTTCTTCTGGATGAACTGAATATTTTTAAACTTAACTTCTATCACTGCATGGAACTAAAACATTTCCTGGAGAACCAGCTAATGTTTTATATATCAGAGATCCTGAACAGCTAAATAATATAGAGCTGAAATCATTAGGCCATATGTGTATGCACTTACACAGACGTACATGCATGTGCACACAGATACGCACATATACACAATACTTTTATAAGGTTTCTTCATCTGCAACTAGAAACTATAAGGTCCCTAATAAAGAATTAAAAACTTACCCAATCACAGAAAAAAAATTGCGACATAGTCTCACTCATCTACAGCACCTAACCCGAATCTACTGAAGATACCTTACATACCCAGCAAGCATCTCCTAGACAAGACACTAGGATGGAAGGGGAGGGAGGGGAGGGCATCAAAGGGGTGGGAAAAACTATGAGATTCCACCTTACCCCAATAAGGATAGCAAACATCAAAAAATCAAATAAAAATAAATGCTGGCGAGGATGTGGAGAAGTAGGAACACTCATCCACTGTTGGTGGGAATGTAGGATGGTACAACCACTTTGGAAAGCAATATGGAGACTTCTGAAAAAGCTGAGCATAGAGATACCAACAGACCCAGTTATTCTCTTATTGGGCATATACCCTAAAACCTTCAAACCACAGACTAAAGAGATTTGCTCGACCATGTTTATAGTGGATCAATTTGTAATACCTAAGAGATGGAATCAACCCAGATGTCCATCACTACAAGAATGGATAACTAAGATGTGGTATATCTACACAATGGAATTCTATACAGCAGTAAGAAAAAATGACACAATGAAATTTGAGGAAAAATGGTTGAACCTGGAACAGATCATTCTCAGTGAACTTACCCAATCACAGAAGAAAAAAAAAATTGCCACATAGTCTCACTGACTCATCTACAGCACCTAACCTGAATCTACCCAAGATACCTTACATACCCAGCAAGCTTCTCCTAGACTAGACACTAGGATGGAAGGGGAGGGAGGGGAGGGCATCAAAGGGGTGGGAAACACAAATCTAGACCCAAACGGCAATGGTACCATAATCTTCTACTTACTAAAAGACAGACCAAATGGCTGATCCTTCACCAGGCCCTTACAGGGAACACCTGAACCACAAGACACTGGAGAGGGTAAGATTAAGACTAACCTTAATCTCCTACATCTTCCCTCCCTCACTTCCCCTCTCCCTGTATCTCTCTCTCTTATCTCTAACTCTTGTATATTAGTTATCTTTTTCCTCATTTTCTTAGTGGGCACTGACCTGTAACTCCCAGATCCAGCATGGGGCTATCATCCACAATGAGCTTTTGATCAGAGAGACCTACAAGGTTTCCTAAAAGACAGACAAATTTCTGTCAGAGTACTTAATGACCCACCAAAGGCTAGTGGTAAGACCCTACTGCTGAAGATACCTTATGTGATTGACATGCAAATTAGAATGGCATGGCTGGAAGTTGGAAGAGTGTCAGTCCCCAGACAGTCAGGGCATCTAGTGCCAGAAGTTGCTACATGGGCGACTGGGGGAAATTGACCAATATCTGTCGAAGCAATGCATGGTCTAACCTACTTAGCAGCAAATAACTTGTTGTGATGCCCACACAAGTGCAGTGGTGGCACACAGCCATGGTGGGGAACCAACTGCTCTCAATTTGGCTAACTGATCCCCTCATTGGTATGGGACCCATACCTGGAGCTGGGAAACAAGTCAGAACCAGATCCAAATGTAAACCCACTCTCCAATATCAAGCTACCATCAATTGTGGGCTACAAGAGGGCCTACACATATTAAATTCTCTATTTAAAAAAAAAAAAAAGTAAGGGTTATCTCATTTGTCCTGGTGCTAACTTACTCTCCATTGGAGAATCTGCTTCTCTTTTCCAGATAGATGTAGATCCTAAGGAGAGAGCCACCCCATCATACCTCAAAAGGGCCCTGGCTGAAACTAAGATAAATTGGAGAAACAAGCAAGGGGGCTGTTTTCCTGATGAACCGGATACCAGCACAAGGGGGAAGGAGATCAGCACAGAGAAAAATCAACTCCTACCAAATCAGAGAGCCAGAGCCTCAGAGGCCTCATCACCTCACCTCATCACTGAAGCAGACCAAAAATGAACCCAACATGGCTCAGGGAAATTTTGTGGAAGATGGGACGGAAAGAATGTCAGAGTCACATGTTGGGTCATGAGATGCAGAGACATTAGCTTACCCATAACTGTGGGCTAACTCCACAGTGCATGACCCATATACCTCAACAAGGAGGGGCCAAGGGGAGGGGGTAGGTCACGGATGCGCCTAATAATGGTACCAAACTGACTGTATTTGCTGAATACAGAACTGACTAATCAAGAAAAAAGAAAAAAGAAGAAGAAAAAAAAAAGAAAATCAAAACTCAAATTGAAATAGTGCCGCAAAAAAAAAAAAAAAAAAAAAAAAAAAAAGATGGACATGATGCAAAATACCACAACAGAAAAGAAAAATTAAATAGAAATTATAAAAACATCTCTAGAACCCTTCACCAACAGAGTTACTCATATGGAAGACAGACTGTTGACCTGGAAGACAAGACAGAAGAAATAGATCAGAAGACTAAAACACAAATCAAGTGCATAAAATGTGATGAAATTTTGGGACACTCTAAACGACCAAACCTCCAGATCATGGGTATGCCAGAAGGAGAGGAAATCCAGGTGGGAGGCATAGAGACCATATTCAACAAAATTATTGAAGAAAATTTTCTGAATCTCTCAAAAGAGAGGCCCATCAAGGTACAAGAAGACCACATAACACCATACAGATATGACCAAAAAGAAACTGTACAAGGCACATCATAGTTAAAACTTTTAACAACAAAAATAAAGAGAGAGTGTTAAAAGCAGCAAGAAACAATGCAAAACGTACAAAGGCACTCACATCAGAATTATATCAGATTTCTCAATGGAAAACCTGAAAGCCAGAGGGCCTGGAATGGAAAATTTCAAAGTCTGAAAAACTGTGGCTTCCAATCCAAGCTATTCTACCCAGCTACAGTATTCCCTCATAATAGATGGTGAAAGAAAAACTTTCTTGAAAAAAAAATCTATGATTATATGAACATATAGCCAAGCCTACAGAGAATACTTGAGGAAATACTCCACACAGAACAGTCATAGTCAAACAATCAATCTTAATAGCCAACAAGAAGAAGATCACAATAACCAAAGTGGACCAGGCTCAAAATAGTACAAAATGCAAGATAGCATAAAACATCTAATCATGGCAGGGATTAATTCAAACCTCACAGTAATAACTTCAAATAGCAATGGTCATAACTCACCGATCAAAAGTCACAGGTTATCAGGATGGATCAAAAAAATGGACCCTTCTGTCTGCTGTCTTCAAGAAACCCACATCAAAACTAAAGATAGATACCTCCTCAGGGTAAAAGGTTGGAAAATGATTGTCCAAGCATGTGTAAATAAAAAAAAAATTGGGTATTGCCATATTAATGTCTGATAAAATAGATTCCAAACCAAAAGTAATCAAAAAGGACAAAGAAAGCCACTTCTTACTCATTAATTAGGGGATGATCCAACATGAGCACATCATAATCCTAAATATATACATACATACCAAACAGAGGTACACCACAGTTTATAAAACAAAATCTACTTGACAATAAAATGGAAATAAACACCAACACCATCACAGTCTAAGACTTCAATACTCCACTATCATTAATTGACAGATCATCCAAGCAGGAAATCGACAGGGAAATAATAGAGCTCAACAACATCATAGATCAACTAGACCTGACAGATACCTACAGAACTCTCCACCCCAACTCTACAGAACATATATTCTTCTCAGCAGCACACAGAACTACCTCCAAAGTTGATCATATATTAAGCCATGAAGTGTGCCTTCATAAAGTCAGGAAAATTAAAGTAACTTCCTGAATCATGTCATACCACAGTGCTTTAAAGCTAGAAATTAACAAGAGACACATCAGGAACTCCTACAGCTCCTGGAGACTAAACAACACACTTTTAAACAATGAGTGGGTTGAGAAAGAAATAAAAAAAAAAAAGAAATTGTAAAATTCCTAGAATTGAATGACAATGAAAACACAGCCTGCCAAAACTTATGGGACACAATGTAGGCACTCATAAGGGGAACATTTATAGCTCTAAATTTCCTCATTACAAAAACAAAAAAAATCTCAAATTAATAACCTGGCTATAAACCTGTGGGAACTGGAAAAACAAGAAGAAACTAATCAAAAGAGCTCCAGACAAAAAGAAATAAACAAGATTAGAGTAGAAATTAATGAATGGGAAACTAACAAGGCAATGTAAAAATTCGATGGAATGAAGAGCTGGTTCATTGTAAAAATAAGCAAATTTTACAAACCCCTGGCCAAATTGATCAAACAACAACAGTAACAACAACAACAAAGAGAACTCTCAAATTAATGAAATCAAACATGAAAAAGGAGAGATCACAACACATATCAATGAAATTAGTAGTCATCAGGGCATACTTCCAAAACCTCTACTACACAAAATTAAATAATTTAGAGGAAATGGATGAATTCCTAGACACATACCACCTACCAAAACTAAACTCAGAGCATATTAATCTCCTATACAAACCTATCACATCCATGGAAATTGAAAAGGTAATCAAAAACCTCCCCCAAAAGAAAAGTGCAGGACCTGATGGGTTTTCAGCTGAAATCTATCAGACCTTCATTGAAAAACTGAAACCAATATTTCAAAACCTGCTCCATATAATCAGAGACCAGGGAATCCTCCTTGACTCCTTTAATGAAGCTAGCATCATCCTAATACCAATACCAAAACCAGACAAATGCAACAAGGAATGAAAATTATAGGACTATATCTCTAATGAACATAGATGCAAAGATCCTGAACAAAATCCTTGCAAACTGAATTCAACAACTCATCAAAAATAGTATTCACCTTGATCAAGTGGGCTTCATCCCAGGGATGCAGGGATGCTTTGACATATGGAAATTGGTCAACATACTATAGCACATAAATAAGCTGAACCATAAGAACCACATGATCATCTCAATTAATGCAGAGAAGGCCTTTGACAAAATATTATGCCACTTCATGATCAAAACATTGGAAAAAACAGACATGGAGGGTTGATATCTCAATACAATAAAGACTATATCTAAAGCTCCTAAAGCCCGAATAATACATAATGGGGAAAAATTCAAGGAGTTCCCCCCGAGATCAGGAACAATACAGTGGCACCCAATCTCACTACTGCTCTTCAACATAGTACTAGAAGTACTAGCTCAAACAATAAGACTGGAAAAAAAAATAAGAAAAGGGATTCAAATTAGAAAGGAAAAAGCTGAGTTGGCTTTATTTGCAGTTGATATGATCCCATATATGTGACCCAAAAGTCTCTATCTCAAAACTTCTAAAGGTGATAAATTCCTTCAGCAAGTGGCAGGATACAAACTCAATGCACAAATTCAGTAGCTTTTCTACAAGCAAAGGACAAATATACAGAGAAAGTTATCAGTGATACTGTCCTATTTTCAACAGCAACAAAAAAATTAAATACCATGGAATAACACTAACCAAGGATGTGAAAGACCTATATAATGAAAACATAAAAACACTCAAGAAATAATTAGAGGGGGGCTTAAGAAGATGGAAAGCCCTCCTAAGCTCCTGGATTGGTAGAATTAATATTGAGGAAATGGCAATTCTACCAAAGCATTACACATATTTAACACCATAGCAATAAAAATACCAACATCATTCTTCACAGAGATTGAAAAGATGATCTCAAAATTCATATGGAATGCAGAAATCCTTGGATAACAAAACATGCTTTCAGCAAAACAAACAAACAAACAAACAACCCTCTGTCAGTATCACCATACCTGATCTAAAGTTATATTACAAATCCATAGTGACAAAACCAGCATGGTACTGGAATAACACAGAAAGATAGACCCATGGAACAGAATTAAAGACCCACACCTTAGGTCAAGTAACTAAAGCTGCTTGATATTTGACAAAGTTGACAATAATGTAGACAGGAGAAAAGATAGCAACTTCAACATATGGTGTTAGATAAATTGGATGGCCATATGTAGAAAAATGAAATTAGACCCACTCATTTCACTGTACACAAAAATCAAGTCCAAAGGGATTAAAGACCTTAATAGAAGACCTGAAAATCTTCTACTATTGGAAGAAAAAAATAGAAGGCACTCTCCACAATATAGGACTGGGAAAATACTTCCTCAACAAAACCCCAGTAGTGAAGGAAATTAAACAATCACTCAACCAATGCAATCTCATGAAGCTATAAAGCTTTTGCACAAACAATCATATCAAAAGCAGAGCCAATAGGTTACCCACTGAATGGGAGAAAACCTTTTCCACCTATACCACTGGCAGAAGCCTAATATTTAGAAACTACAAAGAACTCAAAAAACTAAACAATAAAAAGTCAAAGAACCCACTTCAAAGTTGGGCAGAAAACTAAATAGGGAGTTCTCAGAGGAAGAATTAAATGGCTCATACACATTTAAGAAAAAGTTCAATATTCATAACCATTAGAGAAATGCAAATTATACCAAACATGATATTCCACCTTACGCCAGTAAGGAGAGCAAACATTAAAAAAATCAAATAAAAACAAATGTTGACAAGAATGTGGAGAAATAGGAACACTAATTCACTGTTGGTAGGAATGCAAGCTGGTACAACCACTGTGGAAATCAATATGGAGACTCCTGGAAAGGATGGATATAGAATTGCTTACAGACCTTGTTATTCTCTTACTGGACATTTACCCTAAAAACTGTACATCTCATTTCACATATTTGCTCAACAGCTTTTATAGCTGTTCAATTCATAGTAGCTACAAACTGAAATCAACCCAGGTGCCCATCATTGGATGAATGGATAACCAAGAAGTGACATATTTACATTATGGAATTCTACTCAGTGGTAGAAAAAAATGACACATTGAAATTTGTAGAAAAATGGTTGAAGTTGGAACATATCATTCTAACTGAACTCACACAATCACAGGAAGGCAACTGTCACATGTTCTCACTCATCTGTGGTTCCTAACCTGAATCAGGCAGAGTTGCTGACATACGTGAATAGCATCTTGAGGCTTGCACAATAGAGTTTAAGTCTTGGGGGAAAGGAAAGAATGGGGAGGGGTGACACAAAGCTGAGTCCAAGTTGAACTGGTACCACATAATCCTATATCCTGGAAGTCATATTAAAAATGTGGAACCTTCAAGAGGTCCTTAGTGGGAGCACCCGAACTGAAAGGCCCTGGAGAGGGTGAGACAAAACCAAACCATGAATTTCTCTTTTCTTGTCTTTCTTCGTTATCTTTTCCTTCCTTTCTTCCTCTTTCTTTCTTTCTTTCTTTCTTTCTTTCTTTCTTTCTTTCTTTCTTTCTTTCCTTCTTTCTCTCTCTCTCTCTCTCTCTCTCTCTCTCTCTCATTCTTTCTTTTTTCTTTTCCCTTGGGGCTGGCATATAATTCTGTCGTAGTTTGAATAGATTGCCCCCAACATATTCAGTTTTTTATTGTTTGTAGTTTGCATCTGCAGCCACCTGGCTGGAGGCAGTGTCACTGGGTGGATCTTAAGGTGTGGTGGTGGGCTTCAGATTTCAATCTAAAGATATGCAAAGTGTGCCTAGCAGGAGTTCCTGAAGTATGCTCTGTGGCTTTTGGCTTGTGCTTCTCTCTCTCTGCTTGGTCCTGTGAAGGCTAGCCGGCTTCTTCTGTCACTTATGGAACTTCCCCTGGATCTGTAAGCTTCAATAAATATCCTTTCCTCCATAACTGTGCCTGGTCTGGAAGTTTATCTCAGTGAACCTGAAGCTGTCTGCTACAGAACTTGGTACCAAGGAGTGGACTTTGATGAACCTGACCATGTGGATGTTTATCTTTTGGAACCTTTGTTTTAGAGGAATAGGCATGGACTTGGCGCTTGCAACTGAAGATGTTTTCTGGAGTGGTAAGCCAAGTTTTATGGACTATTCTGATGAGAGTCTCAGAATGCTAAGTGCAGATAGCATTGAGTTTCGAGGCTTGGCTTATGAGCTTTCTAAGGGGAAGGAAAGACTGCAGAGGACTTTGTTGGAACTGGGCTACTGGCATAAGGGCTGGCTGCACCCTGCAGCCCAGGCCCAGAGAGTTTGATCAGGGTTAACTTTGTAATGGACTGATGTGCTTGGCTAGAGATATCATACTGAGAGATTTATTTTAAACTGGTAAACCTCAAGCAAGTTAAAATTACAGGCACTGAGACTGGTTTTAGGTTACTGAATCTGCTCTTGTCAAACACATTAGCAATCTTAAGGAAGATGGTCCAATTGCTTTACCATGGAAAGGATGCCTGAGGAAAGACTATCATAGAAATGCAAACACTTTTGGAAAGAGTTGACTGGAGAAGGAACCTGCTTTTCAAGGCTATGATTTGTTTGTTCCTGAATTAAGAATATGGCTGTGTCCTGAACACCTGGTATTGGTTTCAGAAGCATGAAAAATGCGAGCAGTGGTCATGAATTGCACATGCTTCCAGGAGCTGCTGCTGAGATGCGGCATGAGGTAGGGCCTGATGCCCGGATAGGCTGAAAGAGCTTTTGGAAGATGGAACGTGGTTTGCATGAAGACATGAAAATGTTTTGTATATACCAGAACAATGCAAAGGCTACCATAGAGCACATGGTTAGCCTAGGATGGAAGTGTTCCTCGCTAGTCTGCCCAGCTGGAGGGGCGGAATTGGAAAATCTGGAGACTGTCAGTCCCTGGTTGTATTGAACTTGAACTGCAGAAGTTTGATGTTTGTTTGATGGTGGTTGAGTTTGTGTTGTTTTAGTCTCTCCTTGCTATGTCTATACCAGTTGAAAATGTTTACTCTGTGCCTTTATATGTTAAAAGTGTTTAACTTGTTTGATTTTACAGGTCTTAATATCTTAAATTGGTCAAGACTGTGGGGACCTTTGAAATTGAACTGAGCACAATTTACAAGGTGTGATGGTTATAAATCTATTGGGGGCCAGGGGCGGAATGTGGTAGTTTGAATAGATGGCCCCCAACATATTCAGTTCTTTATTGTTTGTAGTTTGCATCTACAGCCACTTGGCTGGAGGCAGTATCACTGGGTGGATCTTAAGGTGTGGTGGTGGGTTTCAGATTTCAATCTAAGATATGCAAAGTGTGCCTAGCAGGAGTTTCTGAAGTATGCTGTGTGACTTTTGGCTTGTGCTTCTCTCTCTCTGCTCGGTCCTGTGAAGGCAGGCCAGCTTCTTTTTCCATTTATGGAACTTCCCCTGGATCTGTAAGCTTCAATAAATATCCCTTCCTCCATAACTGTGCCTGGTCTGGAAGTTTATCTCAGTGAACCTGAAGCTGTCTGCTACAAATTCCTTGTACCAGGATATAGTTTACATCCACAATGAACTGTTGATCAGAGAGATCTACTAGATCTCTCAAAACAGCCAAGACAGACTTCTGTTAGAGCACTTGTTTACCCATCAGAGTTTAGTGGTAAGACCCTACTGCTGAAGAAACCATACGCTGTCACCACAAACCATGGATTAACCTGGCTGGAATTCTCAAGAGTGCCCAGTCCCCAGACAATTAGCCCATCTAGCGCTGGAAGTTGCTATATGAGCTACTGGGGAAAGTGGACAACATCTGTCCAAGCAACTCAAAAGCTAGGTTACTCAGAAACAAACAAGCCAATGTAAAGTGCAATAGTTGCCCACAGCCATGGGGGTTAACCAACTATTCTTGAATTGGCTAACAGATCTGCTCACTGGAAAGGAAATCATATCTGGAACTGGGAAAAAATTCAGAATCATATCCAGATAATGATTCTGCTTTCTATTGTCAAGCTCCCACTAACCTTGGGCTACAAGAGGATCTACATGCTTTAAATTCTCTCTAAGTGAATAATGGTTATCCCATTTAACCAGTGCTATCTTCACTGTCCATTGGAGAATCTACTTCTATTTTTCAGATGGGAGCTGGACCAGAGGAGATAAATGACCCAATGGACTCTACCCTAGCCCCAGCTGAAATCACAGAGGAACTGCGGAAATGAGCAAGATTACTGCATTCTTAGTGAATCTGATATTAACAAAAGGGTGAAGGAGATACACACTGAGGACACTCAACACCTATCAAACCAGAGATCCAGAGGCTCCTAAGTGTCCACCACTGAAATATACTTAAAATGCTCCCAGCATGGTTCAAAGAATTTAATGAAAAAGGGGATAGAAAGATTTTTAGAGCCAGAAGTTGGAACATTTTGCACAAAGATATTGCCTTCCCTCCCATAATGCATGATCCACAATCTCCAAGGTATTGACCTTCATCCCCACTGCAGAAGGCCTCTTCAGAAAAGGGACAAGGAGGAGGGAAAGGATGGTACAAACATGTGTTGGTTACATACTAAATATGCCCATATCTAATAAAAAAAGTTTTCATATCAGACTTAGTGCATTTCCCCCTAAAGGAGGCTCCATAAAATCCATTTATTTGTGGAAATCAACTTCCCATTATTGAAACTGAAATAAACAATGATAGATGTTTAAATAAGCAATTTCTAAGTACTATTAACATAAGCAATTCATTATTTCAAATGTAATCAATGTTGGTATTAGAGTATGGTAAGCAGAACCCCTATCCATGTGCATAAGGCCACTAACACAAGATATCCATCAGGTTTCCTTTCTGTGAATTTTTTTTGTATTTATCTATGATATATGCTATCAACATGTATGCAAACTTTCCTCCTAAGAACATTTATTGTTCTTATTTTTTTATTATTTTTGTTTATAAATGAAAGTAAAAGGACATTATAGATTGGGGTGGATTCATACTAGATATGACAGCATAAACTTCTCTAATTCTCCAGGGCTGTAGAAATGGCTTAGCAGTTAATACATTTGTCTATGAAGCCAAAGGACCCATGTTTGATTTCCCAGTAACCATGTAAGCAATATGCACAAGGTGGCAAATGCATCTTGTGTTTGTTTGTAGTGGTTGCAGGTCCTGGCATGCCCATTCTCATCTCTCTCTCTCTCTCTCGCTCTCTTTCTCTCTCTCTTTCTGCTTTTCTCTACCTTTCTTTCTATGAAATAAATAAATAAATAAAATATAGAACCTCTTCTAACTCCCCATTGCAACTTGTTGTCTAAACATATTTGAAAGTTATTTTTGAAGTCTAATTTTAAATTCTGACTCTTATTATTCTTTTGCTTTTTATAGGAAGAATATTTTCATAATATTATCACTAACGGTGGATGGAAACATGTTTACATGAAGCAGATGCAAAACTATGCATTCAAGTATGATATTATAGGATTCTTTACCAATTTTATAAATTATTGAGATGGTACATGTGGAGAGGTGGGTCTCAGAAATTAAGAGAAAATAAAAGCTCTAAGGCAACAGTGATTTGACAGTTCTCTACTCCAACTCAGAGGCTATACATGAGTATACAGGGCATTCGCATTGAGCAACAATAAACCTGAAAAAGCAGCCATTATTATTACTAACTTATGGAAGATGGAGATGTTCTTGTAAACTATTTCATGCATTTTTAAACCACTTATCTTGTCTAAGTAATGGGCTATTTTGAAGGTTGTTTGATATTTCACTGTTTCCCATAGGTAAGGAAAAATAAGTTCATTTAATGCTGAGTGGAAAGTATGTAATCAAATGGTGGAAGTGTTTTTACATTCAATGATACCTGTAGTCTAGAATCATCTTGCTCTTTAATTTTAGGATGTTTTGATGATTAGAAAAGGGGTCTTTTGCATACTAATTTTAAAATTAATGCTTGCCAACAGTTTTAAGTTTCTCTGAAGGTCACCTGTCTTTTATTTAAACTTACTGTGTGGAACAATAATAAACAGAATTATATACTTAAATAGAACTTGAAACTAATCAAGTCAACTTGGCATAACAATGAAATTTGTCTTCAGTATCCAAAGACTGGCTTTTCAGCTATTACCATTTATTCCAGAAAAATGATCCATCAGGTCTCTTGTTACTCATCCACTGTTATCAAGGTCCTTAGCCCAGAAGTTGAGACCCTGAAGAAAACAGAAGTTTAGTCATTATCCCTTTGGTCAGTAAGCTTATAAATTGGCCTGAAACATAGAAACTAGGTGAAAGAAAAACAACCTTGGAGGGGTGGGAGTGTGATTTGGGAGGTTCAGTGCTTAAGTAGATTTCCTGAACAATGAGGGCCTGAAAGGAAGGCCTGGACTTCCTTAGTTTGCAGTTCCAGTTGCCATGTAAACAGCTGAGTGTGACCACAGGCATCGTTAACCCCAGGTCCATGGGGAAGCAAAGACCTAGGAATAGCTGGAGCTCCTGAAAGAACAGCAAGCTAGGTGATCAGGAAGGGATCCATGATCAGACAAGAAAGGGCTGAGAGAGGGACACACAAATTTCCATTCCACTCTGGCCTCTGCAAGAAAGTGCACTCCTCCACAGGTTAGTCATACGTATGCATATACCACACATGCATGCACAAGCAAACAAAGAAACAAACAAAAAGAAAGAAAGAAAGAATAATAAAAAAAAACAGCCTGGGAGAGGGGAAATTCCATGATTGTCCATGGATGGACTGGGTAATTTAGGATCAAATAATTAAAATTTGCTGTTTCAATTCCCTCAAGTTGTCTAATATTTCAGATAAATGTTGCTAAATGGCATGTCTCAATTCAGCAATCAGTCTGGGGGCAAAGATTCCAAGCAGTACAAAGGGGGATCAAGGAAAATAGGGCAATAACTTGAGACGTGTAGCTAACTGGTGTGGCATCATAATGAAATATGAACCTATCCCCATGAAATCCTAAAGGCATGTGGAAAATAACTTGCAAAGAGAACTCTTATAACGAAGAAAGGGTTCTGCAGCTTCCTCATTTGTTGTTCCTGATTTTGGAGTCATCAGTTAAAAATTGCTCTATCCAGTTGGTGATACAATATACCATACAGTGCAAGGTATAGTTTCAAATTTTCTCTGACCTGAAACGGGAATGGTACAAATTTACCACAGGCTGAAAATTAAAGAAACAGTGAAAAAAAATCTCATTTACAAACATGAAGCAATCAAATGTCCTATGGATGGTTTGATATCTTAAGGCTAATGTGGCAATGGGTTTTTGAATAGACTAGTGAAGAGGTCACTTGGTTTGGCCAATCATGTCTGGAGTTTATGCTTGACCTTAGAATGATTAAACATAAAAGTACATGTCATCTAAACATATCTACTCCTATCTAATTTGTTTTTTGTTGATTAACATTCAAAATACTCTCAATTTATTTAATTTATTATATGAATGTAATTAGATTGTGCTAGGATTTTACAGTGACAGCTGAGACTTCCTATCTCTATTAATATTTCATTTACTCTTAATTAGAAATTCAGTATGGGAAAATAAGCAAATAAAACAAACATGGAACTATCCCATAATGGAATTGGGTGTGCTAGGTGAGTACTCATCATCTGGTCTGACTTCATGGAAGCAAGGATGAAGTAGAGCTCAGAGACTCTCCAATATTCATTTGTTGTCTTCATAAACTGACTGCTAAATCATCCTGAGGGCTGAAGTACCAATTGCAGGGAGATGGTGCTGGTGCTGGTGCTGGCATCTGGGAGAATCTTAACCTCCTATGTTACTTCAGCTCAAATGAGCTTATTGGAATGCAAAACGGTTTGACAACAGGGTCAGTTTTCTCATGTGCTTATGAATGCTTTGCACAGCAAGGACAGCCTATTACAAGGCTAAAACAAGAGTGGAGAGAATACCAACATTAAATATATGATATGGTATTCTCACCCCAAGGACACAGATGAGAATTGATAGATACCCACTGTGGTGGTTTCATTCAGGTGACCCCTATAAACTTAGGTGTTCTGAATGCTAGGTTCCCAGCTGATGGAGATTTAGGAATTAACACCTCCTGAAGGCAGTGTATTGTTGGGGGCAGGCTAATGGGTGTTATAGCCAGTTTCCCCATACCAGTGTTTGGCACATTCTCCTGTTCCTGTTGTCCATCTGATGTTGGCCAGGGGGTGATGCCAACACTCTGCTCATACCATTGTTTTCCCCTGCCAACATGGAGCTTCCCCTCAAGTCCATAAGCCAAAATAAACATTTTTTCCCCTAAAGCTGCTCTTGGTAGGGTGATAATCTGCCAGAAATGTGAACCTGACTGAAACAGTAAGGTTGATACTAAGAGTGGGGTTGCTGCTAGACAACTGATTGAGTGGTGTTGGCCTTTAGTTGCTGATTTTTAAGAGCAATGTGGAAGGATTTGAAACGTTGGCCTAAGAGATGCCTTGCAGTGCTGTCAGTACAGCTTGATGTACTATTCTGGTCAGAGTTGAATGACCTGAATGCAGTAAGAACAATGGACTGTGAGATTTAGCTTGTGAGGGTGAGAAAGAGCTTTGCCTGGATTGGGTAAGAAGCACTTTTTTGTAAGAGGCTTGCTGTTATGCCCATGTCCTGAGAACTTTTGCAGGGCTGCATTTTGTAGAAATGGACTTGTGTGAGAACAGAGATATGGCCCAGAGAAACAAAATGAAATCTTGTGTAAAACTGCTGCCCATTCAGCTGTAATTGAGAGATTACAGCCATTGAGATTGGACTATCTGACCTGCATTGGGACAGCAGGAAGAATGTAGACTCTTTTGAAGGGGTCTGAGTGCTCAAGGAGCGTTCTGTTCTTCAGAGTCTACTCTACTCCCCATTGGGTTAACAAATTGACACCCTACCTGGTATTGTGGAGTATAAGAAATGCATAAAAGAGAAGGTCATTGAGTTTGCAACATTGTCTTGTGTTGGAAATGGCCATGGGCAGTGTGAGGCAGGTTTGCCGCATGCCTGCATGGAGACCCGATGGAGCTGTGGGGATGAATCATGGGTTGCAGTGGAGACCCAGTGGAGATGCCAGGACTACAAAATGGCTGCCAAGGAGAGCTGCTGGCCCTGGATGGAGTTTTCCAGGACTGTAATTGGAACTCCACAGACTTGTTGCTGGGCAGATTTATTGGACTTGGGGGCTAGAGAGATGGCTCAGCTGTTAGAGATTCATCATTGACTAGAGTTGTTAGACTTTGAGCTACAGAGTTTGATATTTGCCCTATTTAAGTCTTATATTGGTTGGCTATTTCTTTGCTATGCCCAATGCCATCTTTTGCACTGTGAATGTTTATTCTGTGCCATTATGGAGTTTTTGGTATTACGGCTCAGTTAAAAGAACTTGGATTATGGAAATGTTTGAATATAATTGGTATTGATAAAACTATGGGGACTTTTAAAGTTGGGCTGAATGCATTCATTATATTTTATATTACATATGGTTATCAGTTTTTGGAGGTTGGAGCAGAATGTTGTGATTTGATTCAGGTGTCCCCCATAAACTTAGCTGCTTTGAATGTTAGGTTCCCAGATGATGGAGATTTGGGAATTAATCCTTCCTGGAGGCAATGTATTGTTGGGGGTGGGTTTATGGGTATTATAGCCAGTTTTCTATTGCCAGTGTTTGGCACACTCTCCTGTTCTTGTTGTCCATCTGATGTTGGCCAGGAGGTGATGTCCATCCTCTGCTCATGCCTTCGTTCTCCCCTGCCATCATGGAGCTTCCCCTTGAGTATCTAAGCCAAAATAAACCTCCCCCCACCAAAAAAGCTGCTTTTGGCTGGGTGAATTCTTCCAGCAATGCAAACCTGACTGCAACACCCATAATGAAGTCAAAGCACAAAATCAGTTTGAAAGGAAATGATTGAAACTCTCTAGAGACATTATCTATTAATTAAAGCATTATACTCCAAGGTGGTATTATCTCTGTTGTATAAGAGAGAAATCAGGCTCATAGAGGTTACAACACTTGAATAATATCACTTAGAAATTCAGCACCAGAGAATGGGAGTTTAAACCACTTTCAAGGTCTTTCTAAATTAGGTGTCCTGTATCAGCACTGATCCATGGTGCCTTATGTGTTTCTCTTCCAAACAGTTTCCTGTCACATTCTTTTAACCATCAAAATTGTTAGACAAGCTAGTTTTATATTTTATGAAATTAAGTGAAAAGAGAATTTAATTTCATATCGTGTTTTGTTCAAATTATATCAAAAATATAAGAGAAAGTTCAATTAATGGATATTTTTTATACAAAGTGAAATAATTCAAATTTTCAATGAAATGTAGTGAGAGAATTTACCCAGATTATTAACTTAGTGGATATAACCTGAAAAAATGAGAACAAAAGGCATTACAATGAAATCAGAAAGAAAGTTTATGTGGAAAAGAGAATGGATTTTCCTTTAAGGGAGACAATTATATTACATTCCTATTCCTCCCCTCCTTTGTTCTACAGTACCGAAATAATAGACTCATCTGCCCTAAAGATAGACATTATTAGTGGCTTACTTGTATCAAGGAAAGTTTGTCTCATTAAGAGAAGACTCCCTCATGCTGTGGTTAGTCATGGATATACATGAAGCAGAAAACTTCATTAAATCAGCACTCCCATTTTGTTTCTACCTTTACATTTAAGATTTGTGCAATGAGCTTATTCAGCTCCCTCACCTCTGTGGGATTTGTACACTTGATTAGTTCATTAAATGCTAACCAATGTGTATACTTCTGTGTGAAAATATTACCAAATCCATACTAAAAAACAAAGCCAGAAATTATATAATCTTG
Source organism: Dipus sagitta (assembly GCA_036346955.1). Taxonomy (NCBI): domain Eukaryota; kingdom Metazoa; phylum Chordata; class Mammalia; order Rodentia; family Dipodidae; genus Dipus; species Dipus sagitta. The sequence continues at coordinate 115,545,522 of CM070772.1, forward strand.
TATTTACCATAGATTTTTGAGGTATGCATCGATTATTACTGGCATTTTAAAGAAGTCATCTTCTATGTAGTTTTAAGTATTTCAAGTCACATGCATGCCATATAACCAATACCTGCCTAGATATACTGAGCTTTACCTAACTTTTATCTTGTTTTCATTTGTTTGCAAATAATTATGACCTTACATAGACAGGAAAAATGGCCCTGAAAGTACCTATTGTAATGCAAGTGCAGACTCTGTTGATCTTTGAGTTAGATATTTGAATAGGGATTTGGTCATGAGTCTTCCAATCTAGGATTATTCCACTGTTTGGCATGATTATTTAATCCATACATAATATTAGTTGTAAGTAAGAGAATCACATCTCTATTACCCATATTTCATATACAAGAAAAACAAAAAAAAGGAAATTATATTATGGATAGTTTCACTAACTAATAATAATAGTTACTTAAGTGAACACATTTTATAAGGTGTGGCAGTCTGAAAGTCATGTGTTCTGAATGTTTGTTTGGATCCTATCTGATGGCAGTTTGGGAGGCAGGGCTTTACTGGAAGATGTGTAGGGTTTTGATATTTCAGCCAGCTGTCCCTTTCCATAACTGGAATCTCTCTCCTGCTGCTGTTTTCTACCTACTGTGGCAGAGGTGGTATCCAGCTTCTGCCCACGCCATGCTTTCTCCTGTTACTAAGGAGTTTCTCCTCAAGATTATAAACCATTTTTTTCCTTTCACCAGCTACTTTTAGTCAGGTTTTTTTTATCTCAGCAATAAGAAGGTATCTACAACAGAAAATTGGTAGGAATGGAATAAGTTTGTTGTTGCTCAAAATCAGACTGTGTAGCTTTTGGCCTTTTGTACCTGGTTTGCAGGAGAAATATGGAAAAATTTGAAACCTTGGCGTAAGAGATGCCTTACAATGCTTAATTAAGGCAGTGTTTAATGGGATGTTCTGGTCAGAGTGGAAATAATTGTGGATTGTGTAGGCTTGGTTTATATGGGGAAGAGAGAACTTTGTCTGGACTAGGCTAGGGGTAGTTACTGTGTCAGGTTCATTATATATTCACTGTGTCCTGAGAACTTTTTCAGAGTTGTATTGCATAGAAATGGACTGGTATGAGAAGAAGCTATGTCACAGGATGAATGGAAACTATCAGGCTGGAGATTGAGACTGTTCAGCTGAAATTGTTTGCCCGATTACTGTGATTGACATTGGGCCAGTTGTGCTGCATTAGGACAGCAGAAAGAATGCTTATTATTTGACAGGAGGAAGTCTGAAAGAATTTTCCTACTCCTCAAAGTTGGCTTTGTCCCTCCTCCCAGATTAACAAATTTGGTAGCCCGCCTAGTAATATGGAGGTATAACAAATGAAGGAAAGAAAGGGTTTTTGGATTTGCATTTTTTTTTTTTTGAATTGGCACTGGGAAATTCATAGCAGATTTGTTAGAATGCTTGCTTTGAGGCTGGATGGAGGTCGAAGGATGAATCATGGGTTGCAATGGAGAACTCAGGAGATGCCAGGAGTGTAGTCCAGCTGCCAAGGACAGTGGCTGGCCCAGGCTGGATTGTTTCCCCTGCTGTAAGCACCAAGTCGGAGGGATGGAATCAGAACTACAGAGGCTTCATCACTGGTTACAGATGTCAGATTGGAATTACAGGATTTGATGTTTGTCCTGTTTCTTTTAAATTTTGCATTGGTTTAATCTTCCTCTGCTATATCCAATGCCATCTTTTGCAATATAAATGTTCACTCTATGGAATTATATATTTTAGATATTACCGCTCAGTATTAAGTGACCATGGAGTCTGGGGATGTTTACACAGTTTTGGGATTCATATAAACTAAGACAGCTTTTAAAGTTGGACTGAATGCATTGAATTTTCTATCATGTATGGTCCTAAGTTTATGGAGGCCAGGGGAAGAATGTGGTGGTTTGAATTAGATGTTCCCCAATAAACTCATGCGTTCTGAATGTTTGACTATGACATAGTGATAATTGGGAGGTGAAGCATTTCTAAATAAAGTGTGTTGCTGGGGGAAGACTTAAGGGTATTGTTACCATTTTCATCTTGCCAGAACTGGCCTCACTCTGCTTCTTCTGTTTACCACATGCTGAGACCACTGATCATGCCATGCTTTCCCTTGACATCATTTAGCTTTCCTTCGAGATTGCAAATCAGAGAGGACTTCCAGTCAAGATGGCAATTAGCTGCACTGCAGATTCACAGATCCCCGGGAAAGAAAAATAAGACACTAAGGGTTCACTGGGTTTTTCAGGGAAGAACAATCTCCAATAGATTGCCAGTGGGAGGGCACAGAGGGGGAAAAACAGGGAATCACTGATTGCCTCCTGGGCAGGTAGCCCACCCTTACCCCCAAGCAGCCTCCTTCCCACTCCCAGTTTCAGGAAACTCCCACACTTACTGTAGGAAAGGGGACCCAGACCAACATAGTTCCACTTCCCTCACTACACAGTGAAGATCACCCTGCTACTCCTGCCCACGAGTGACCTTGGCTGTGATATGCCTGCTGGACCATTGGAGCTCAGGCTCCTTTGAACAATTTGCACGCCAAACAGGGCACCACTGCACTGATCTTCGTGCTCATCGATCCCAGCATGTGAAAACTTAGCCTGATCCACCCACTCACTCACTTACTGCTCTGGCTGCCACACATTCATGTGTGAGACCAGGCCCATCACAACTGCCACGCAAGCTCAGACTGTGTCTGTCGCTTGCACCAGCTTAGGTGCCATCCCCTTCCTGTCTGCTACACTGCCATCTGCCATTGTCCTATTGCAGGGGGGAAAACAGACCGCTAATGGGTCCCAGTGTTCCCCCGCCAGAGTTTGGGCTGCTTCAGTGCTGGTGCCTCAGTGTCCCTCCTAGCACTAGCCCAGGAAGCTTTGGCGCATTACAATGAGAGAACTCAGGCAACTTTGGTGCCGGCAGATTTGGCAAGTGAGAGCCAAAGCCCAGGCTGCTTGGCAACTGCCTCAGGCAGCTTCAGGCTCCCGTTGTGCTTCAGCCCAGGCTGATCCACCCACCTAAGTGCCCAAACACTGCTATGGGCAGACCACAGTGCAAAATAAATAACATGAAAAATCAAATGCAAGAAAATTCAGTTAGATCACCCAGTCCTACAATGAACATCTCTAATCAAAACATAGAAGAGTCATTAGGATCAGAACACCAAAATGAAGCTATGAGCAATGCAACCCTGACAAAGCTACTGGTAGAACTTGCAGAAAAGCAACAAAGGACCGATAATCATGTGGATGCTGCCATCACTAGACTAGACCTAATAGATAAGAAAATGGAAGGAGTTCAAAGACAGTTAAGAGATATGAGGGACAGTGAAAAAAAGAGGACCTCAAATATCAGCTGGTGATGCTAATTGAAGACATAAAGAAATGCAAGGATGAATTCCAAGAAGCATCAAAAAATCAGAAAATGATGTGAAAAGGGAGCTTGATAGATGAATGGAAATTATACATAGAAAAGTAGTAGAAAATGCAAACCTAACTGAACAAGTCCAAAACTCTCTAGAAGCTCTCAAGAATAGTGTCACCCAGGTGGAGGATAGACACTCTGATCTGGAAGACAAGATGGAAGAAACAGTTCAAGAGTTCAAAAATTTCAGTAAGTTCAAAAGTTTTTGTGAACAGAATATGAGGGAATTGTGGGATAGACTTAAACGTCCTAATATCAGGATCATTGGAATATCAGAAGGAGAGCAAATTCAGACCAAAGGCATGGAGAACTTATTTAAAAAAAATAATTGGAGAAAACTTCCCCAGTCTCCTAAAAGAAAGGCCCATCAAAATACAAGAAGCCAACAGAACTCCAAAAAGACTGGACCAAAGGAGAAACTCTCCAAGACATATTGTCATTAAGACTCTAAACATTGACACCAAAGAGAAAAACCAAAAAGCAGCTAGGGAAAAAGAGCACACCACATTTAAAGGGGACCCCATCAGAATTATTCCAGACTTCTCAATGGAAACCCTGAAAGCTAGAAGGGCCTGGAATGAAACACTGCAAAGTCTAAGAACCTATGGCTTCCAACCCAAACTACTCTACCCAGCAAAAGTATCCCTCATAATAGATGGGGAAAGAAAAACGTTCCACAACAAAACTCAGCTTTACAATTTTATGAACACAAAACCAAACCTACAGAGAGTATTTCATGAAATTCTCCAGAGGAGAATCAAATAATGAAACTCAAATGCCTACAAGAAGCAGATCACAATAACCAAACTCAGAGTAGGGACAAAAATCTTCAAAGTCCATGAAAACACCAACCCACATATACCATCACAATATGGCAGGGATCAAATCAAATCTCACAGTCATTACCCTAAATAGTAATGGCTTTAATTCACCCATCAAGAAACACAAGCTAACAGGATTGATCAAAAAATTAGACTCCTCAATCTGTTGTCCTTTAGAAACCCACCTCACCACTAAAGACAGACACCTCCTCAAGGTGAAAGGGTGGAAAACAATATTCCAAGCAAACGGGAATAAGAAACAAGCAGGTGTAGCCATATTAATATTGGATAAATTAGACTTCAAACCAAAAATAATCAAAAAAGACAAAGAAGGCCACTTCCCACTTATCAAGGGAACGATCTATCAAGAGGATATTATAATCATAAATCTGTATGAACCAAACACAGGGGCACCACAGTTCATAAACCAAAACCTACTTGACAACGAATCAGAAATAAGCACCAACACCATCAAAGTTGGGGACTTCAATACACCATTATCAGTAATAGACAGAACATCCAAACAGAAACTCAACAGGGAAGTAAGAGAGCTCAACAAAACCATAGCTCACTTAGACCTAATGGACATCTACAGAACTTTCCATCCCAAATCCACAGACTACACATTCTTCTCAGCAGCCCATGGAACATTCTCTAAAATAGACCACATATTGGGTCACAAAGCCTGCCTCGACATATTTAGGAAGACTGAAATAATTCCCTGCATGATATCAGATCACAATGCTATATTGCTAGAAATTAATGACAAAAGACCCACCAAGAATCCCAATGGCACCTGGAAATTGAAGAGCACACTTTTAAATAATAAATGGATAGTGGATGAAATAAAAAATGAAATTGCAAAATTTCTAGAATTGAATGAACAATTGAACACTCATCCACTGCTGGTGGGAATGTACTATATAACTAATATTGACTGATGTTATGTCAGTATTTATTCATACTGAATTTGTATTTAAATTACTGGGTATATTTTAGACTGAGCATTCCTCAAGGGACTTTCCATGTGTTTTGTGTGTGTGGGGAGAGATTGTATGTTTTTTCTTTGTATTTAGGTTATCATAGTATGTGAAATTTTGACCTTGTACTATCTTTATTTACAAATTAAGTACTATATAAGGAAATATGTTTTGGTGTCAAGTTGACAAGTGGTAGACTTTTGATCTGTTGTCATCTTGATCAGATTAAAAATCCACAGAAATTCTTCTTGGGTGTGTCTCTGAGGTTGCTTCCAGGAAGGATTAACTGAAGGAGGAAGTCTTTTATCCTGAGTGGAGAGCCCTTCAGGAGGTACGCAATATATAAGGAAGCTCTGAGAGGAAATTTTTCATTGTTTCTACCCAGCTGCCTGTTCTACTTGATGTTGAGTGTCTTCCTTTGTATATGTGTCTATCCTATTCAGCTATCCTTCATTGACATTGAAACAAAGTTTCCTTAGCCTTTTTATGTAGACTGAAGAGCAATAGCTCTCCAATAAGCCTTCAGGCCTTTAGTGCTGGGTTGAAAATTCTGAGGCATCCAGCCATGTGGACCAAACAACCTACTTGACTCTTAAGCCTGCAGACAGCTATTGTTGGACTGCCATAAACTAGTCCAATAAATTCCTCCTTTAATACCAATTCGTTCTATTGGTTCAGATCCTTCAGAAAACCCTGACTAATATATAAGGCTTTCTATTTTATTGATTTTGGTATTTTATGTAGAGAAATCTAGATAAAATAATTATGAAGATATGTGGTTTGTTAGAACACATAGAGTGTGCTTCCACACAGTAATGCAAGTCAGAGACCAAAGGTAGTAAGATCTTACTATTACCTTAAACTTATTGGGCCATTTCATTGTTCACTCTCAGCATTCTCATCTTCATCAAATGAACTTAATTTATTTTTATTTTATTTTTGATTTTCCAAGGTATTGTCTCACTCTAGCCCAGGTTGACCTAGAATTCACTGTGTAGTCTGAGGTTGTTCTTAAACTCACAGTGATGGTCCTACCTAGACCTCCTGAGTGACACCACGCAGATCTTAATTTTATTCTGACCACAGAATTAAATGATGTTAAATTCATTTTATACAAAGTATAAAGCACTATGCAAATGCTGATTGTTTTGTTGCTACAAATACATGTTTCCATTGCCATCTCCATGAGAACTAAATCTTCTTCAGTTTACTCCTAAATATCACTTCCTTTTTTATTTATTATTTTTTTTTCTTTTTTTGAGGTAGGGTCTCCCTCTGGCCCAGGCTGACCTGGAATTCACTATGTAGTCTCAGGGTGGCCTTGAACTCATGGCGATCCTCCTATCTCTGCCTCCCGAGTGCTGGGATTAAAGGCATGTGCAACCACACATGGCCTTTCACCTCTTTTTCTTAAAAGGTATTGTGTCACATCAAGCAAATTCTGTTAACCTTTTCCTGACACATCCATGATTCATGTTTTCCTCTCTTTCTCTTTCTTCCTTCCTTTCTTTCTTTCTTCCTCTCTCTCTTTCTTGATTGTCTATGTATTCAAAAACATATTTTTTTAGTTGTTCAACATTACATTAAATTGGGCTATTGTTTTATTTTTCTGGTCATACTACTTTTAATAAAAACTACTGTAGTGTTTTTTTATAATAAAGTTAAGTAAGACTTGCAGGATATATTTCTACTAGATCCTTGATAATTTTCTTATCTGCATCTATGATAAATGAATAAGTATATATAATATGAGCACAGGTGTATGAAAGTGGGCATGTATACAAAATTGTAAAAACATATTAACTTGGAGACAGAAAAGTAGTTTTATTTTCTGAAGCTATGGAATAGCAAGTTAGTAGAATGAGTCACAACAGAGCATGACACACATTTATCTTTTGAAACACACAAGCTAGCAGCAGTGAAGTGTGTTGCCAGAATCCCTCTAAAATGCTTCTCTTGAAGGATGGCACTAAACTTGGCAAGTTATTAAATTCCTATTTAGGGAAAAAAAATAAGTTTGCATAGAGGACAGTTTCTCTGCTCATTTCTTTGTTTGTGTTTGTGCATGTGTTATATCAAATAATATCCACTAAGGGAAAGTTTCTTGGCACCCCCTTGTCAGTGGCCTGAAGAAGAGCAAATGAAGTTCATCATAATGCTTAATACATCCTTTTCCTGGCTTGCTTATATTATATTCGGTCCCATATTATTAATTAAAATGAGTTAAAGGAGAAGAATGAAGAGAATTTTATTGAAACTTTTAATCCATGAACATAGTGTAATCTGATCATATTCCTCTATTACTCTCTTTGGCCTCCTCTCCCCCAACCCTTGTTCTACAGAGTCTCTACCATTTCCAGGTAGTCCTACTTTTGTTTTGATATCTCAATGTTTTTGTCCTTCTCTGTTCTCTGTCAAAATGTTGAAGGGCCTAATATTTTTCAGGTCTTGTGAGGATAATAACATCCACAAATATCATGAATGCACCTGTCAGTTCATGGACAGAAAGTAGTGATTAAAAGTATTACTTCCTACCCTGTGTTTCTTACATTCTTTCTGCTGCCTCCTCTTCTCAGATGTTCCCTGAGCCATGAGTACTGTGATAGAGATGTCACTTTTGAGGCTGAACTCTCAATAGCTTACTTTCAGCACTCTAATGACACTTGAGTCTTTTCGATATCTACTACCATCTACATTGAGAAGCTTCTCTGAGTGAAAAGCAGCACTAATATTCTTACTGAACCTCCTCTGTAACATCCTTTGCATGCTTTTGGGTGCCATGAAGATGTCTGGTCCAGTTATAGTGGCTGGAGTGTCTCTTCTCATCACCTTGATGATCTTTAGTCTCCAAGGAGTTTATTGCCATTTGCAAAACAAATTTTTTTAAACCAAAAGTGAGGCCAATTCTAATATATGGGATAAACTTATAACCATTTAGAGGGTAATTTTATGGACACAATTTATCCATTTAGTCAAACAATAGTGGTATCTTCTTCCTTAAGGACTTCCTTAAGGACTATGACCTTCCAGGTATTTTAATTCAATTATCAGTACCAAATATGTAACTCCCCTGACATATTGAGTGTGCTTTAAATCAAATTAGAGTACAGTTGGTTACCCCCATGACTGATGTGCCACTATTGTACCAGTGGACACATCATGCCTTACTGGTTCTGTTGTTTTGGTTGCAGAATCTACTGCTAGTTAAGACTGCATGATTTTCCTTCATCAACACCCTGCACAGTGCTTTCAAGCACTATGTAAACTCTCTATCTGAAAGGAGACTACTAACTCAGGTCCGGCTTGATTTCTCAGTGACCTATGATTAAAGTATATGATGTTGAAAATAGTTTTTTAATGTGTGTAATGAGAATGATCTACTTCTTGGTCAACTCCACATTGCTGGCATGAACACCCAAACCAAACACAGTTTATGGGAGGAAGGGTTTTATTACAAGCTTTCAGATCCAAGGGAAGCTTCATCAAATGGCAGAAGAATCTGTCTCCCAATTTAAAATCTAAGCAGAGATGTTACAAAATAGCCAGTACCACATGCAAGTACAGGCAGAGCTCAAAATCCTCTCTGCATACTGTTGGACTGTAATTAAAATCATCCCCAGTGACCTGTCCTCCTGTATCAAGAGTCTGCCTGCTAGGGGCTGGATCTATAAACCCAATTTTAATAAACCATTTAGTCTATGGGGGACAAACATTGAAAATATCACAACAACTTTCCAGAATTCTGTGCTACAGTGTTTCTTCCATTTCGTTAATGATAAGGTAGAATTTAAACTAGATAGAAAACAGTCAGTACTTAGAAAATCATTGACCATCATTCTTATGTACTTCCATTTTCACATATATTTGAATATAATTTATACAAAGGAAATTGAATATATTTCATGTGTGCAATTTTATGAATTTGGGCACAGCACATGTATCTGTGATACAATAATCAAAATGGAAGTGACACACGTATATAAAACCTCCAAAAGTTTTCTTTTAATCTTATTTGCTCAACAGTTTGAACTCCAAAATTATATAGCTACTAGTGTATTAATGATTTCCCTCAGATTTCTAGCAAGCATGCATTTTAAAATTAATACACATGTATACTGAACTCCTAAACCATGGTCTCCCCTAGCTCTGTACCATGGCCTCAGCTCTGTTCTTAACTTTAGCATATCCATCTCACTAACATTCCACAAAAAAACACCTCAATGTAACTATTGGCTTTGTGCAAAAACACTGGAGTTTTTCTTTTATATTCCACATACATTTCATAAGTCCACATTGTTTTCGTGTTCAAACCATAACTCCCTAGAAATTGCTGACATTTGTTATCTGGTAGTTCAGCACACTTCTACAAGGACAACGCCCTTGTTTCATACACATATTACTCTCAATGCAGAAATCAGAAGAATCCTCATACTAGGAAGGTGAAATCATATCATGCTTGCTGCATAAAATCTTAAGCTTTATTTCAACTAAAATATAAGAAAACAACCTTTCAGCAATTGCATGTCCCGACATAATCTGCCCTTAATGTTTTTCCACCTCTATCTTTTTATTATTTGCACTGTCTCAAACACCCAGACACATTTCTGCCTCAGGTATATACTTTTCTTGTTTCTTGGAAGACTCTTCTCCAAATTACCTCTATGAATTGTTTTCTCACACCATTTTACCCTTTCTCACATATTCTTTTTTTTATTATTTCAATAAAACATACATGAATTAAGCTGTAAAATACAAACCATGGGAGATCTTGTAACATAGGACTTACACCAGTCAACACATATTTTATTTATTGCTGATCTATTATAGAATTGTTGTTTGTATTATTATATGTCCAGAAAATACATAGTAACTCTCTTAAAAATTTCTGTAATCCACAAGCAAACTGTAACTTAGAAAGAATCTCAAGAGAAGGATGTTCAGATAAAATTGTTATATAGGTCGTGAAATAGGTTTTGCATTTAGGCTTTGTGGGACACTAGAAAAAGAAGGGAATTCTGCCATTAGGAAACTAAATGCATTGAAAACTTCATCTCAATTTCCTCTCTAAATATTTCGACAAATATTTTTTCCAAGTGTCCTTTGAATTACTGAGGAAAGGTTTTGGTACTTGCATACTTTTTTTTTTTTTATGTTTAGAGACAGTTTATTAGCTTAAGAGAAGGAACAAGAAGAGAATGTGAATATGTCCTGCCCCTGAGAAGGTAGGGGGAGGGGTAAGGCCCATCTAGAGACCCAAATTGGAGTAATTTTTAAGTTTTGAATGGGGGTTGAGCTAATCAGCCATGATGCTGAGTTTAGAATCTGAGCTTAATCAACCACCATGACAAGGTAGGTTTAATTCTTCCAAGAGTCTTAATTCTAGGAAAAGTGAACTCCTGCCAAGGAAAGGACTAATTTTTTTTTTAATGTAAAACATATCTAGGGAACTCATTTAGGCAAGAGATAAAGAGAAACCAGATCCTTTTCTGACCTCTAGCAAATGAAGACAGCAATGGCATGCTCAGGGACATTCCCTGTTTTTACTTTCAGGAGCCCAGTCATCCTAAAGTGCCTCAAACCCACCTCTGGAGAAGTAATCCTAACTCCCTTTTGGGAATTGGAGAGAAAACTGACCTGCCTTCTTCTAGCTGAGTGGGGTAGTCAAGAGTGGCAGTTGGGAAACTCCACAAGTGTGTTTATCTAAAGTACTCAAAAAGTTCATTGGAAAGAGGAGATAAAGTTAAAGGAACAACTGAGTACACAAGGTCCTAAAACTAACAGAGTTACTATTACCAGAAATGATAGGAATAATTATTTTTCACCATGAAGATCCAAAACCCATTTCTTTCTTTTTTTCTACTTTTAGTTACTTTACTTTTAATTATAATAATAATTAGTATTAACAACATATTTTACATGGATATATCATGAGCCGGACCTTCTTTTCCCTTGTCCTGGCCCCCATTTCTCTGGGGACCTTCTTAGGTAACATTGCAGGTATTATCTATGAGATTATGGATTATGGATTGTGGGAACAGCAGTCAGTTATTGGGGTGGGGGAAGGGAATGCCTCTCAACCTGTGGCACTTACAATCTTCCTTCCCACTCTTCCACAAAATTTCCAGAGCTGTGGTGGGTGAGTATTAATTAAACTTTAGTGATGAGCTCTTAGGGGCCTCTCGATCTCTGTTTTTGTAAGTGTTGAGTATTCTCATTGTCTTTCTTCTTAACCATGGAGCTGGTTGTCATGTTCAGCATGGAAGCAGCACTCTTGCTCATCAACAATTCCTCTGTTGAGGCAGCTATGGTTTGGATGAAGAGCAAGGGATAGTTTATTTCCTTGGGTCTCACAACCTTCTGAAAAAGAAAAAGATTCTCCAAAATATCGTGAAGTTAGCATAGTTTGAATAGGAGAAATATATTAAATTTATGGAGAATTAGATGTATGTAACCCTCTTTTAGTCAAAGACTAGTGACAGTTTGATACTAGAGAGCATACTCTTTGTCTCCATAGGATTCTGACCTGGCTCCTAATTCCAGATATGGGTTACTTTACACTGAGAATATCTCTTAGCCAATCAGAAAACTATTGGTTACCCACCAAGGCTGTGCGTCACTATTGCAATGGTGTGTACACCCTTTAAGGAAGTTTGCTTCTGAATAGCTTAGACCTCTGGTTGCTAAGGTCATTGTTGGCCACTTTCCCCCAGTTGGTCATGTAGCACTTTTCAGCACTAGAGAGACTAACTGTTTGGAGACTGGCTCTCTTCCAGATTCGAGCCGGTCTCTCCATGCTCTGTGTTCACAGCACATGGTATGTTCAGAAGTAGGGTCTTATCTTTTGCCTCAGGCAGGTAATCGAGTGCTTTGATAGAAACCTGTCCCTTTGGGGGGAACCTTGTTGGTCTCTCTCATCAGCACCTCATTGTGGGTAGCAACTGATTTCAGGTACTGGGAGTTATAGGCCATAGACAAAAAAAAAAAAAAAAAAAAAGTTTAGCCAGGCTTCATTCCACCCTCTCCAGGGCCCTTCTTTACATGTGTTCCCCCTTACTGCTGTTGAGGGCTATATCTTTAAAAAATATATTTATTTACTTATTTATTTAGTTAGTTGAGAAATAGGCAGAGAGAGAGAGAGAGAGAGTGAGAGAAGAGTAGGGAGAGAGAATGGTCATGCTAAGGCCATAAGCTACCGCAAACAAACCCCAGAAACATGGGCCACCTTGTCCATCTGGCTTACATGTGTCCTGGAGAATCAAACCTGGGTCCTTTGGATTTTCAGGCAATCCCCTTAACTAGTAAGCCATTTCTCCAGCCCAAGGGCTATATCTTTTAGTCTATCTCCAATGATAATGGTTTCTCTGGTACCAGTTCTTTTTGGATTGAGTTTTGTGTTCGTTTTTCTCCACCCTCCTCTTACCCTCCCCTGAAACATTTCAATCCCTATTGGAGGGGCCTTGAGCTGCCTATGAAGTATGTCAACAACTTCAGTTGGCCCATGTCAGGAAACACAGATAAATGAAACCCTGTGACAGTTTTCTTTCTGTGATTGTGAGTTCACTGAGTATGATCTGTTTCAAGTGTGCCCATTTATCTACAAGTTTTACTGTACTTTTTTTTCCTTACTACTGAGTAGAATTCTATTGTATAAACATACCAAAACTTTGTTATCCATTCATTTAATGATGGGCACATGGGTTGACTCTAGTTCTGAACTATAATTAATTGGGCAGCTATAAACATGGTTGAACAAACACCTCGAGTTTGAAGCATGGATAATTTAGGATAAGTTGGGAATAACTGGGTCTGTTGACAGCTCTGTGTTAATCTTTGTCAAGAAATACCATAGTTGGTCAATAGTGGTTGTATAAATTCACATTCTCACCAACAGTGAATGAGTATACCTCTTCCCCCAAATACTCACCAATATTTGTTGTTAGATTTTTTTTTTTTTAATGATTGATATCCATACTGTGGTAAGATGGAATCTCATAGTTGTTTTAATTCTCATTTCTTAAGCATGTGTTAGCCATTTGTATTTCTTCCTCTGAGAATTTCCTATTCAGTTTCCTGCCCCATTTTTGGAGTGGGTGGTTTGATTTTTTTATTGTTATTTTTTTTTTTAAGTTCTTTGTAGACTCTAGATATTAGGCTTCTGTCAGTGGTATAGCTGGCAAGCATTATATCCCATTCAGTGGGTAATCTATTGGCTCTGTTATGGTATGTTTGTCTGTGCAAACACTTGTATCTTCATGAGATCCCATTGGTTGAGTGATTGTTTAATTTCCTCAGATACTGGAGTTTTGTTCAGGACTACTTCCCTACTTCTATATCATGAATAGTTCCTCCTATTTTTTTCTTCAGTAGGAGAAGATGTTCAGGTCTTACATTGAGGTCTATAATCAATTTTGACTTGACTTTTGTATATGGTGAGATGAGTGGGTCTAGTTTCATTTCTCTATATATTGTTACCCAATTTGTCCAGCACCATTTGTCGAAGATGCTGTCTTTTCTCCAATCTACTTTATTGGCACCTTTACCAAAGGTAAATTAGCTGCAACTACATATCCTAAGGTCTGGGTCTTCAATTCTGCTCCATTGTTCTATGTGTCTGTTTTTATGCCAGTACCGTGCTGTTTTTGTTACGATGACTTTATAATATAGTTTTAGATTAGGTATTGTGATACCTCCAGAGGTGTTTCTTTTGGTAAGGATATGGTTGGATAATCATGGTCTGTTGACAATCCATATGAATTTTTATCTCTGTGAAGAATAATGCTGGAATTTTTATTGCTATTGCATTAAATCTGTATATTCCTTTAGGTAGAATTGCCATTTCACAATATTAATTCTACCTATCCAGGAGCATAGAAGTCTTTAACTCTTCGCAATTACTCTTCAATTTCTTTCTTGAGTTTTTTCTTAATCTTTTCATAATATAGGTCTTTAAAATCCTTGGTTCTTGTTATTCCAAGGTATTTAATTATTTTGTGGTAGTTACTATTAAAAATGGGGCAGCATGCTAATATCTTTCTCTGCATATTTGTGTGTATTGATTTTGTATCCTGCCACTTTACTGAAGGAATTAATTACCTTTAGAAGTTTTGAGATGGGGACATTCAGATCACTTACGAATAGGATCATGTCATCTACAAATAGGTCTAACTTCTTCCTTTCCAATTTGTATCTTTTTTATTCCTTTCTCCTGTTTTAGTCCTTGGGCTAGGACTTCTAGTAGTATGCTGAAGAACAATGGTGAGAGTGAGTATCCCTGTCTTGCTCCCAATATCAATGGGAACTCTGGGAGTTTTTCTCCATTAAATATTATTAGGGCTTTTGGTTCTTTATATTAGAATTTTTAGTGCCTATTCTCTCTAGCATTTTGATCATAAAATGGTGTTGTAGTTTGTCAATGACCTTCTCTATAATAATTAAGACTATATTCTGGTTCTTTTGATTAAATTTATTTATATGGTGAATTACATGACCAATTTCCATATATTTACCTTCTCCTGCATCCTTCTGATGAAGCCTACTTGATCAAGGTTGACAATGCTTTTTTTTAAAAAAAAATATTTTTATTTATTTGTTTGAGAGTGACAGACAGAGAAAGAGGCAGATAGAGAGAGAGAGAATGGGTGCACCAGGGCCTGTAGCCATGGCAAACAAACTCCAGACGCGTGCACTACCTTGTGTATCTGGCTAACGTGGGTCCTGGAGAATCAAGCCTTGAACTGGGGTCCTTAGGCTTCACAGGCAAGTGCTTAACTGCTAAGACATCTCTCTAGCTTGATAATGCTTTTAATATGTTGCTGGATTGTGTTTGGGAGGATTTTATTCAGGATCTTTGCCATCTAAATTCATTAGAAATATATGCCTATACTTTTCTTATTGTACCTCTTATTTTGGGTAACAGTGATCCTAGCTTCAAAAAAGGGCTTGGGAAGCATTCCCTGCTTTCTGATTGTGTGAAAAAATTTGAGAAAAATTGGTATCAGTTCATCAATGAATGTTTGATAAACTCTGGGCTTTCTTTTGGGGCAGGTTTTTGATTACATTCTCAATCTCCATGGATGTGATAGGTTTGTTTAGGAGATTAATCTTCTCTCTGTTTAGTTTTGGTAAGTGGTATATGGCTAGGAATTTTTCCATTTCTTCCCTGTTATCCAATTTTGTGGAGTATAGATTTTGAAAGTATATCTTGATGATTCTTCCAATTTCATTTATGTCTGTTGTAACCTCTCCTTTTTCATTTCTGGTTTTGTTAATTTGTGATTTCTCCTTCTTTTTTTTTTTTTATTTGATCAAATTCGCCAGGGAGTTATCAATCTTGTTCATTGTTTTTTAAATCCAGCTCTTCATTTCATCAATTATTCAAATGTTTTCTTTGTTTCCAATTCATTGATTTCTGCTTTGATATCTATTCTTTCTTTCTGTGTGGAGCTCTTAGAGTGGGAGTCTTCTTGTTTTTCCAGTGCATTTAGGTGGAAAGTTAGATTATTATGTGGGATCTCTCTGTCTTTATATGAAGACATTGAGTACTACAAATTTAGAAATTTTAATTTTTTTTATGTCTTCCATCACCCATTTACTGTTTAAATGTATGTTGTTCAATCACCAGGAGCTGGTGGAGTTCCTGATGTTTCTCCTGTTTTTAATTTCTAGCTTTAAAGCATTATGATATTATATGATGCAGGAAGTTACTTCATTTGTCCAGAATTTTTGCATGAATGCTTTATGGCCTAATATATGGTCTAATTATGGATAAGGCTCTATGAGTTGCTGAGAAGGATTTGTATTCTGTAGAATAGGGGTAGAAAGTTCTATAGATATCCCTTAGGTCTAGTAGGTCTACAGTATTCTTGAGCTATAATACTTGCCTGTTGATTTTCTGACTGGATGATATGTCTATTGATAACATTGGAATATTGAAGTCTCCAATTATGATGGTATTTTTTTGTCTGTTTTGTTGTCAAGTAGGTTTTATTTTATAAACTGTGGTGAACATGTGTTTGGTATATATATATATATATATATATATATATATATATATATATATTTATGATTGTAATGTCATCATGTTGGGTCATTCCCTTGATGAGTAAGAATTGGCCTTCTTTTTTCTTTGTGATTAATTTTAGTTTGTAGTCTAATTTAATGGATATTAGTATAACAACATCTGCTTGGTTCTTTTTTCCATTTGTTTGGAATAAAATTTTCATCCTTTCACACTGAAGAGATACCTGTCTTTAGTGGTATCATGGGTTTCTTGAAGACAGTCGATAGTAGGGTCTATTCTTTCTGTATCCATCCTGTTAACAGGTTTTTTGATTGGTGAGTTCGTACCATTATTGTTTAAAGTTGTAACTGTGAGGTTTTATTTAACTCCTCCCATGGTGGGATGCTTTATGGGGTTTTGTACCTTTTAGAGTCTGGTCTTATTTTGTTAATTGTGTTCTTCTTCTTGTCGGCTCTTGAGATTGGTTGTTTGACACTTCTGTGTGAAGTATTCCCTGAAGTATTCTCTGCAGGATTGGCTCTGTGTTCATATATCCATAGAGTTGACTTATTTATGGAAAGTTTTCCTTTGACATATTTTATAAAGGCCACTTCTTCTGGGTAGAGTAGCTTGGGGTGGAAGCCATAACTTTGTCAACTTTGAAGTGTTCCATTCCAGGCCCTTCTGGCTTTCAGGATTTTCACTGAGAAATCTCAGCTAATTCTGATGGACTTGTCAATGTATGTAATGAGTTGTTTCTCTCTCGCTGCTTTTACCACCCTCTTTGTTTTCATTGTTAACAGTTTTAACTATGATGTACTTTGAATTTTCTTCTTTGTTCCACATTTTTTGATATTCTGTGATCTTATATCTTATATATTTGTTGAATATTTTCTGTATGTATCTTATATGGATTTCCTCTCCTTTGGTATATCTGTGATATGAATATTTAATCATTTTAGGGTGTCCAAAATTTACCTCAAATTCTGTTTCCATGATTTTTTAAACTTAGCAAAGATTTTGTCCTCCTTATCAATTTCTTTTGTCTTATCTTCTAAATCAAGAGTTCCATCTTCCACATGAGTAACTCTGTTAGTGAGAGTTTCTAGCGAAGGTTTTAAAAGCTCTATTTGATTTTTGTTTTCCATTGTGTAATTTTGCATCATTTCCATCTCTTTTTTAAGGTATGACTTTAGTTAGATGTCTGATTTGCTTCTTGATTCCTAGAATTCATTCTTGCATTTGATCAGGTCTTCAGGAAGCTTAATCAACTGGTTATTGAGGTCTTCCATTTGTTGACTCACTTTCAATTCATTTATATTTCTTTTGAAACCTTTAAGAATTTCTTCAATTAAGTTAAGCCTAGTGTCAAAAGCTGAGTGGTCTAAGAGATGATTCTGCTCAGTTTCATTTATGAGATTGTTGGTTTTTAGACAGCTTGCTTCTAGTTCAGCAATTCTTTTTTTAATTTTTTTTGTTTATTTGTATTTATTTATTTGAGAGCAACAGACAGAGAAAGAGTCAGAGAAAGAAACAGAATGGGCATGCGAGGGCCTCCAGCCACTGTAAATGAACTCCAGATGCTTGCACCCCTTATGCATCTGGCTAACATGGGTCCTGGGGAATCGAGCCTCGAACCGGGGTCCTTAGGCTTCACACGCAAGCACTTAACCGCTAAGCCATCTCTTCAGTCCAAGTTCAGCAATTCTTTTGAATAGGTCACATTGCTTGCTGTGTTTTCATTTTGGTATTTAATTTCTGTTTATTTCACTATGAATTTATTGGAGGCTTCCATTGTCAGGATAGGCACCCTTGGTAGAGTTTACTTAGTTTTCTGACTTCTGTTGGTTTTTTGCATTTTGGTCTACTCATCTTGGTGAAATGTTTTATTTTATTGAGGGGGAAGCAAGTATTTGTCCTTGTTAGATGTTCAGTGTGTGTTCTGTTTTTAATGTGAATTGGATTGTTGTATGATGAGTGTTTAAGACCAATTTAGTAGTCAAAATTTGACTATGTATATATTGTATTTTTAAGGTAGGTTATGGCTCTTTTAGAGGATTTTAGGGGCCATAGAGGAGCTTTGTGGCTTAGCATTGTGTCATCTGCTGAGATGCGTCAGGGCCATGGTGACCATCTGGCTTCCCTCATAAGCATTGAGGAGTTTCCTTTCTGTCCTTACCATCCAATGTTATTCTTTGTATACTAGGTCAGTTTATATGTAATTCTAAATATACCTTAGATACAATCTATTACTTTAAAATATTTTTTTTATTTTTATTTGCTTATTTGAGAAAGACAGAAAGATAGATTATGAGAATGGGTGCACAATGGCCCCCAGCCTCTGCAGATGAACTCAAAGCACATACACCACTTTGTGAATCTGGCTTATGTGGGTCATGGAGAATTGAACCTAGGTCCTTTGGCTTTGTGTACAAGTGTCTTAACCACTAAATCACCTGTCCAGCCCAAATTTGTTAC
This sequence comes from Dipus sagitta, assembly GCA_036346955.1. Taxonomy (NCBI): domain Eukaryota; kingdom Metazoa; phylum Chordata; class Mammalia; order Rodentia; family Dipodidae; genus Dipus; species Dipus sagitta. The sequence continues at coordinate 115,564,253 of CM070772.1, forward strand.
CTTTATACATGTGTCACATTAATGCATTCAACTCTAGTTAGCACTAGGGGAAAAAAAACCAAAATGAGTTATTTATAATGTAGCATATCTAGTGCTTTTAATTATAAATTTTCAACCTTTCTCACAGATTTCACATCTTATGAATGAAAATGAATTTCAACTCTTAATTAAAATGTGTTATCCCTGTAAATCTGTATAATAGGTGTTTTCAAAATACATTATTTCTCTGAAAAAAATACGTGTAAGAATATTATTTAGTGTTAAGTAAGAATATGGTTATTAAAATTATATTCTATTATATTCTATTAATAGTATGATTTGAGATGAAGGAAGTTTGATTCTGGTAACACGTCAAGAGCTATAAGCAACTCACACTGATCCTGTAGAGAGGAAAGTAGGCATTCTTAAGTACCTGCTTTGCTATTTGGTGACTTCCATATCTTGTCTGGGGAGGATAGGGACCAGTGTGTTTTACAGTGTTTAGGAAAATTGTAGGTATAAATGCAAAAAATAATTTCAAATTCCTTCCCACTGAAAATTTTGAAGACATTTCCCAAATGCTACAAATATGCAAACTTGGGCTCAGATGCTCACAGTTTATTATGCCTGAGATATATTATAATAACCTATGATATCAAAACATGAAACATTTAAAAAAAGGGGAGCTCTCCAACAGTGATAAAGAAAGGTATTTGCTATCACTGACATGCTTATTAATGATTTGGTTAATAAAACATTGTGATTTGTTCTATCTTAATTACTAAACCATAAGTAACCTTAGAATGTTTCCTTTTAAATTTCTTACTGAACAGTCTGAATACATATTTGCAGCTTAATGTTAAGCCTTTAAACTTCAATCTAGTGTAAAGTGTTAAAAATCGTATGAAGAATAAGAATAAGAATAACATTCATTACATGATTATACCATATTCTCAATTTCTTATGAGGCATTGTTATCAGCTAACATGTAACATATAAGCATCTAAACCCAGAAGTAAGGTCCCCTTTCCAGTAAACAACTTAATTTATTTACATACATAATTAATACATAATTTAATAAATAATTTTTGATCCTTTTCTAACCCAGGGATTAAGAAGTACTGAGTAGAGGAATTCATTTCATGAACACATATTTACTTAATAGTGATTAGGAGTCCAACAGACATTGTATTTTCTGCCAGAGATACTTGAAGATGGTTATATCTAGGGTCCAAGGAAAATACTGATATGCAAACAAATCATTTATTTAAGGAAAATGATGGCTATAAGCCAGACTAAATAGAAGTTAAGAGACATCAGGAATGGCTGACAAAAGACTTTCTGTACTGTTCAGGATGAATGATTTTGCAAGTAAGCAGAAACACAAAATAAGTAACAGGGAGGAACATTGTTAAGAATGTGAGGGGGAAAGAAGAAGCATGTGAGAGAGAGAGAGAGCAAAGAGGGACAAAAGAGTGAGACTATGTGGTAACCATGAAAAGCTGGTTTCTATCTAGGAAACTTCTAATGAGAAAGGCAATTATAAGGAGCATCAAAAGACCATGAACTATCATGAGGTAAGGGCAGTTGGAGGGATCTTAAAGGCCTCAGTTTGCCCTGTGGTATGATGACAAATCTTTAAATCTCTGTAAATCACAGAAGTATTTGGAAAAGGTTAAAGGAGTCAACCACAAATTGACACTTGGAAACTCTAAGCATTTCTGTGCTGGAAATATGGGATAGATCCAAACCTAGAGAAATCAGAGAAGATATGATTACAGATTCCCAAAATCCATTCACAGGAGAAAGTTATGAATAATTAATATTTCTTGAGAACTCACTGTGTACTCGGCTGTGTGTTAAGGAAACTCATTCATTCAGTAGGATTGTTGCTCCCTTTTACAGGTAAGGAAATTGAGGTAGTTAGTATATAAACCTAGTCATTTGGATGTTAAAACTATCATCAGAATCACTTTGCTTTAAAATTAAAAGACAAAAAACATAAGACTGGATAATAATGACAAAGAAGATAAAGGAAAATGTAGTTGTCTGTTGGCCATCCTTTGGGAATATATCCAATGCCCATGGGTATTGACCCCAATTTCCTGGCTCAAGGTGGTACCACAGAAAAGATAAAGCTTACTAGAAATCATTTCTGGCAAAAGGCTAGAGAACCAGGTTTGACAATATGTTTGAGATGTGTTAGGCAAAAGCAGGTGTAGGTTTTAAATACAGCACTAAACCAGAGAAGGGCAAGCCCCAGATTTTCTCCACTCCTCCTTTCCAGGAAAATATCCAACTTACTTATGTGTTACTTTTAGGAACTGCACACTGCACTAAGTCTCACTAAGAAGAGGAGTTTAGCCCAGGTGGCTCACACCTATACTTTGCTGGAAAGAGCCTGAAGCAAGAGGATCACTAGTTCAAATATTACTTGAACTATATATAAAGTACAAAGAGGAGCTTTGGTAACGTGGTGGTGTCAAAAATATTAAAATAGGACTGTGGGGGCTGGAGAGATGGCATGGAAGTCAAGGCACTTGCCTGTGAAGCCTAAGGACTGAGGTTTGATTCCCTAGGACCCAAGTAAGTGAGATGCACGAGGTGTTACATGCATCTGGAGTTCATTTGTAGTGGCTAGAGGCCCTGGCACATTGATTATCTACCCCTCTGTCTCTCTCTATCTGCATCTTTCTCTCTCTCTAATACATAAATGAAAATAAAATATTAAAAACATAGGACTATGAATGTAACCCAGTAGTAGAGTGCTTATCCTGGTTTCCACAGTTCCCCAGTACCACACACAAAAACTGAGTTTGACTACATGACCTTAGCAATGAATGTTGACCACTCTCTTGCCTTTCTATTGACCCATTTTTCTTACTGGTTTTTGGCAGTGCTAGGCATCAAACTTAGAGCATGATAGACAAGCACTCTATGACTGCAGCACCTCTCCACGGAGCCTCCTCCCCAGAGCTTGTAAGTCCTTTTGGTCCATATATTCCACAAATTTGGTACTGGCTCAAATTTAACACTTGTCTTTGGTTCTATCTAAACAAAGAAACATGATATGCTACCCCTTGACATATGGCAACTCCTTATAGTATTCTTTCTGAGATGCAATAAACAACTAGATTTTGTAACTAAATATACAAAAGAGAATTCTTAATGGGAATTCTGTTTTTTCTGTAGATAATTAAGTATATAATCAGCAAGTAGAAATCACTCCAGAATGCTAACATTTTCTATGGACCACGTCCAAGGGAGCACAGTAATGCTCATGTATTGTGCTTGAAACTACTGGGAACAAATAGCCTCTTTCCCATGATATCTTCCAAGCTAACATCTTCTGAAGCTTGGGGCTGCATTTCATGCTGGTGTCTCTGGTCCCTCCTGTTCTTCAGTTACAACTTACTGAATCCATGTGTGATAGTTATAAGTTATTGCTCCCATGGAAAGAAATAAAATTGTCTATTTTTAAATACCTATTCGGTATTTCTTTTAATAATGGTAGAGAAATGTGGTTATTAGAAAGGATGGACATTACAATGCTCTTGTTCTTTCACTATAAATAAAATACAAGCTACTAAGGCATATAAAATGTAGATTGAATGATTATAGTGTTATCTTTCCTTATCTTTTTACATTGGAAATTTTATAAGAACAATGGTGGATGCAAGCTTCCAGATTAATCCTCACATTTAGAACTCCTCTTTCTCAAACCACTTTGGTCATCTAAATGTGACTTTTACCATGGAAGGCAACAGAACCTGCCCTTCTCACCACAGTCTGCCAATGCAATAAGCCATTTACATTTTATTATTTTCTTTGTCTCATCCTATTTAAGGCCTTCATTTAACCACTCCCCTTTTCCTCCAGAGTTCATGCTTCTTGCCTACTTCAAAATATCTATGGCTCTCCTTTGAAAAATGCCTCACTACGTAGACTTGAAAAGGTCTAATATACTCATCAAATATGGCTCTTAAATGTTAAATGCCACACTGACATTCAAAAATTCATGTTGGGTCCCACATAGTGAAAAAAAAATCATGCCACTCACTGCTCAGAAAAGTCCATCTTCTACTGTGAGTCAGTGATGAAACTGTCTAGTTCCCAGGAAGCATTTTCAAATATCCAGACTGAAGAACATATCCCATTTTCTGATGTGTCTTATTGACTTTTGTTGTCTGGAAATAATTCAGATGAAATTTCAACAACTGCCGGGCTCCGCCGGCGGGGCAGGTAGTGCCGAGGGAAGGACCAGGCCCGCTGGTTCCTCCCGAGGGGCTGAGGAGGAGATGAGCGTCCGACGACTCAGACCTCTCCTGGCCACCGGAGAAAAACCACACTGAGTCGGGAGTCTTGTCGAAGCAGGAACTCGATTTATTGCTATGAACAGTTGCCTATATAATGTTGGGAAGAAGGCGGGGATTTTAGGATGGTGGGGAAAGGTAAGGGCCAATAGTAAAATGTGACTATTGAGATGATAATCCTAAATCCCATGCGGAAGTAGCAGGCAAGAAGCCGTTAGGCGTCTTGCTGAGTCACATCTGGCCAGAGGCAGATCACCAAACTTTAGCTAGGCTCAGGAAGTTCCACTAGGCCTCACACCTGGGCCTTTCAGAGCCCAACATCTCCCCCTTTTGTTTTTGTAAGAGCATTAGTCATCATGGCCCCTGTCTTAGGTTGTCCCCCTCTGGGGATCTTACCCGTCACTGGGTACCATGTGTTTAGCTCGCTGAGAACCCACTCCATGGCCTGTCTTAGGTTGTCCCCCTATGGGGATCTTACCCGTCATTGGTCACATGGAGGGCAGAGGAGGTGGCAGTGGGTCATCTGCAGAACTTAATTCCTGAGTTTCCAGCCTGTATTTTGACCTGATGAGGTTTTATTGCCTCTAGCCATTGGTGAATAAATTGTGTAATCTTATTAATTGCACAAGGCCCTACAGTGAGGATAAGGAGAAGGAGAAGGAGGGGGAGGGGCCCAAGTACAGGGAGAAGGTAGGGTAAGAAGTCATATAATCCTGTCCACAGTGGGTTGTCCTGGAGGTCCCGTTGCCTCCTTTCCAAGTCTTCCTGGAGCCTCTTAATCTTGTCCTGGACGATTCCTGATTTATTGGTGTAAAAGCAGCATTTTTCCTGTAAAAACAAACATACGCCTCCTTTTTCGGCCGTTAGTAGGTTTAGTCCTCTCCTGTTTTGTGGGACTACCTCAGCCAGGGAATCTAGCTGTTGTTGAAGATAGGTCTCCCTCTGATATAGGGAGGGCCTCATTTCCAGGGATGATATCTACATCTGGGATTAAGGTGGCTGGGCCACAAAGGCCCGTCCAATTGGTGGGCAGAAAGTCATAGGCCATCCCGTCTCCACAAACATAAACCATTCCAGAAGGTGGGCAGCATTGAGCACTGGTCTCAGTTGTGTTAAAAGTACAGAAGGAAGGATGAATGTATCCCACATCTATACTGGAATTATTAGGGGAAGGCGGGGCCCAAATGTAAGTTCCAGGGGAAACATTGGGAAAAGCTGGACGGGGATGGGGAAGGTGGCTGAGTAATGTTTTAAGGTCGTACAGGCAACTGTACTGTAAGCAGCCAGAGAGGCCCAGATTGGAGGCAAAGCCAGCAATCCTCCACAAGGGAAGGAATTGTTTAGTTTAGTAGGGTGAAGGACCATTTTAGGAACAGTCCTCAGGGGTGGGTCACTCCCTAGAGAAGTGATTGTCAGTGTCCTCTTGTTGGGACAAATATTTTAGGTCTCTCGCTGGTACCCAAATGGGTCTTTTTTCATCTTGAGGGAAGACACATCCAAACCCTCTCCCTGCTGTGAGGAGCGGATCAGGCCCTCTCCAGGCCCCAGTCAATGGGTCCCTCCATCTTACCCAGATAGAACTGTAGGTAATGGATGAGGACCAATGCTTTTGAAAAGGGGATAGTTGTTTATCTTCTTTAGAAAAGTTTAAAATATTTAGGGTAAATAATGCCTTTTTTAGTTGGTCGTGTGGGGGTAAGGATTCCCCCCTTTGTTTTTGTAATTGAGACTTGAGAGTCTGATTATATCTTTCAACGATAGCCTGGCCCCAGGGCTTGTATGGGATGCCTGTAGAATGTGAGATTTTCCAGTTCTGGAGAAAATCTACAAAGGCCTTGCTTACGAAGCAGGGGCCATTATCTGTTTTAATTTGATCAGGCAGCCCAAGAGTGGCAAAACATTGAAGCATATGACTAATGGCATGTTTAGATTTTTCCCCGGCATGTGCCGATGCCCAGCAGGCGCGGGAAAAGGTATCAACTGAAAGAAAAATATATTTAAGTTTTCCAAATGGAGAATAGTGTGTGACATCAATTTGCCACAGATGATTAGGGCGGAGCCCTCTAGGATTGCTTCCTGTAGTTTGAAGGGGGGGGTACTTGGAGGAAAGGCTGACAGGACTTACAAGTCCGGACAATTTTTTTAAGGTCCTTGACTGGTACCTGTGGAAACCTGTGCTTGAGACCTCTCCAGTTGACATGGGTCAATAAGTGGAAGCGTGTAGCTTCTGTAATAGTATTACACTGAGGCATAGAAGCCATTTTATCAGCCAAATTGTTTCCTCGAGAAAGAAATCCCGGTAAGTTTTGATGACCCCTGAGATGTTGAAGAAAAATGGGGTTAATTCTTTGTTTGAGTAGGGAACGAGCTTGAATCATCAGAGGAGATATAGGGTTGGAGTCCAGTCTAATATGGGCCTCAACCAGGTTGGGTAATAAATTAACAACATAAAGGCTGTCAGAAAATAAGTTAAATGGCTCTTGAATAGTGTCCAAAGCTAGAACGACAGCAAATAGTTCTTTGAATTGTGCTGACCCCTCAACCTCATGAGAGACTGACTTTATGGGCATAGGCTCTTTTTCCTGTTTTAAGGGAGGGTAAACGACTAGGGAAGCCCCCAGGTGCCCTCCATCAGTAAACACGGTAAGAAAGTCAGGGTTAGGTTGAGACAGAAAAAGCCTGGGGGGCTTCCATTCTAATCTGGAGAAAGAACTCATCCATTTGTGGGGGCCATAATGGCAATCAATTTTACCTAGAAACCCCTCGAGAGCCGTAGCAACTCTATTATTATTTCTCTGAAGCCAGGTGAAATCTGTTATCTTAAAGGGGGTGACAATAAGGTGAGGTTCTGTGCCAAACAACCGGACAGAGGTGTCTCTGCCCTTGATAATGCAATCAGCAACCTGGTTGGTTATAGAATAAACTCTGGGGACCCCACCAATTGAGAGGTGGACCCATTGGATGGGTTCACCTTCCTTGGCCAACAGTGCGGTGCATAATGTTTCCCCAGAGAAAATGTAGAGGGAAATGGGCAAATCAGGATTGAACCTCTTTAGGGTCACAGTATTTATAGCCTGTTGTACCTTATGAAAAATTTGTTGATGACAAGGGGACAAAATTACCTGAGAGGAGAAGTTAAGGTCCTTTAGGAGGTCAAATAAAGGGGACAGCTCTTTAGTAGTTATGGGTATCCAAGGCCTCATCCAATTAATTTCTCCCAAAAGCTTCTGGAGTTGAGGCAAGGTGTAAGAATCCTGAATATAAAGTTGTGGTTTAACAGGTGAAACTGTATCTAGGGTAAGGATCGAGCCCAAGATCTTAAAGGGAGGCACAGTTTGAACTTTTTCCGGAGCTACTTTAAAGCCGTGAGTATGCAGGATAGTTAGACATTGGTGGGTAAGGTCCTGGAGTGTGGAGGAATCTAGGCACCCAAGAATAATATCATCCATGTAAATATAAAGCAGGGTATCAGGGAGATTGATAAGAGAAGAGAAAATGGATGACAGGTAATATTGACAAATGGGTGGGCTATTTGCCATGCCCTGAGGTAAGACAGTCCATTCAAATCTCCTATCTGGGCCACAAAAATTAACAGCAGGTACAGAGAATGCAAATTTTTCCATGCCTCCTGGATGGAGAGGGATAGAGAAGAAGCAATCTTTAATGTCAATGATAGTAATATGGTATATATTGGGAATAGCTGGGATCCATGGGAGTCCCCTCTGGGGAGTTCCGAAGGGGATCATGCGTTCATTGATCTTTCTTAAATCATGTAAAAATCTCCAGGACCCATTAGGCTTTTTTATGACAAAGACAGGAGAGTTCCAGGGACTAGTGGAGGGACGAATATGTCCGGCCTCCAACTGTTGATCAATAAGTATGTGGAGTTGGTGTAACTTAGAAGAAGGGAGAGGCCACTGCTCAACCCATACAGGATCCCCCGGTCTCCACTGGATTTTAAATGGGGGGGGGCTGGGCAGTGGCCCTTAGAATTGGGGGTGTTTATTGGAGTACTTTTGTCTGAGTTGCTCAAAGTAAGGGTCATCTCTATAATTGGTATGATATTCCCTCCCTTCCTCAGACTGTTGTTGATATTCTTTTTTATCTAACAAATCATTATAAAAGGCCTTATGGTCAGTAGTGATGAAAGCCTCGGCATCTCCAAGGATGTCTTGCCCCAGTAAGTTAGCAGTGAGCCCAGTCACCACGAGAGGGCGGACTTTTCCCCTGTCCCCACCTGGGTCAGTCCAAGGGAGCCACGTGGCAGTCTCCCAGGAGGTGGATTGCCCGCCAATTCCCAGTAGGGGAGGGCCGGGCACAAGCTGCCAGGAGGGGGGCACTTCCTCCTTTCTCAGGACCGTTCGGTCCGCTCCAGTGTCGATGAGAAGTTTGAATTTTTTATTGCCAATATTCAAAATAATTTTGGGTCTAAGGCCGGAGACCAGGGGGACGGTCCAATAGGCTTTGATGGTCTCTTTCCCCTTATTTAACGGGGCTGGGGGAAGCCCCTGGAGGAGTTTAAAGGCTTTCCCTGTATGTTAAACTTCCATTTACATTCCTTAGCCCAATGAAACCCTTTATTGCATTTAGGGCAAAGGGTGTGAGGGGCGTTGGTCGTCCCCCCAGAGCGCGGAGGAGGCTTTGTCCTGTTGGGGCACTCTTTTTTAAAGTGGCCCTCGTCCCCGCATCCAAAACATGTCAAGTTTTTAGAATTTAACTGTAATGCACAGATCGTATTGGCCAAATCTCTCTGTTTATTTTCCTGAAGGGCGGCAGCCATGGCCCTAGCCTGATGGGAGATAGTGCCAACGTCCTTGGTGGCTACAATCCATCTACTCATGGAGTTGTCCTTGAGACCCGCACAGGTGAGGCGGTGATCGGCCGTCATCCCATCCCAGACCAACATTTTAGTAAACTGATCCCGTAATGCCCCTGGGGGAAATTTTCTTTGGAGACTTTTTTCCACCCTATCTATAAATGTAGCCAAATCCTCAGATGGTTTTTGAGTAATACTCATAAGGGGAGTTTCAGAGGGTCCCTCATCAAGCTTTTTCCATGCCGCCAAGCCCAGTGCCCTGACCTGGTCCCTATACGGGTCAGGTATAGCCGCCTGTTGAGTGCCTGTAGCATATTGATCAGAGATACCAGAGAGCATCCCAAAAGTTATCGGCACAGGGGCCTGTTGATTTTGGTTTCGTTCTGCCTGTGCATGGCATTCATCTCTAAAAAAGGCACACCACTTAATGTATAGGGGACCTGACAAGACAGCCCTGACTAGATTTTTCCAATCTTGGGTTGTACAAGGTTGATGGGCAAGTCCCTGTAATAGGGTCTCAGCCCAAGGAGAGTTGGGTCCATCCTCTGAGACCGCCTTTTTAAGCTCCTTAAGGTCCTGAGCTTCCCACGGATACCAGGCAGCAGGGTGATTGCCCCCAGGATTTAGATTGACCGGAAATAAAAAAGTAGCTTTATTTTCTGACGGCTTGGCTGCCGAATATGAAGGAGGGGCTGAGGGGGTCCAGAAAGGGTTAGTTGATGGAGGAGGTGGAGGAGGTCCCCCGGAAGGCCAGGGAGCACTCTCAAAGGGATCGAGTGAGGAGCATAAAGATGCATCCTTTTGGGGTTTTTTTAAAGCTGTATCTCCAGGAGGAGTAGCTGGATTAGGCTGTATATTATCTTTTTCTTCTGTCTTTTGTTTATGTTTGGTTGGCCTTGGAGGGAAGCAGGCCTTGAGGGCTGAGATCATAGGGAGGACCCCTGAGGGGGGTATTTGATCCTTCTCCACATGTGCCCGACAAACAAGGGCCTCTACCCTATCCCACGTGTCCCAACCAAAGAGATTTCCTTCTGGCAGCCATGGCGCCAGTTTGAGAAGGCAATCCCAGGTCTGTTGAGCCTGATTATCAGTCAAATTAAGCCCTCTACTCTTTAGGAGTGCCCTGAGAGATTCTAAGGCAGGATTGGATTTACAGTTAGACTGTCCCTCATTATAAAGTTGAGAGAAAAATGTCCATAAAATTAGGGCAATAGCAACCCACATACACATGAGTACAATACAACCACAAGGATCCAAAAGATAGGTAAACATGCTGTACAAAAGCCGCAGATGTAGCTTGTCTGCAAACTAAAAGTGAAAGGAAAGAGAAAGAGAACAAAGAGATGTTGATCAACAAGTACAGGTTATAGAAGCAAAGTTTAGCACATTAAATATAAAGACTACTTATGGGGGTACGCTCACCCGCATATGTACACCGATTGACCTCCTCAACGAATGTCTCTCAGGGGGCACTAGTCTGCCGGATTCCAAGAGCCGCACGTTAGGCGCCAGATGCCGGGCTCCGCCGGCGGGGGCAGGTAGTGCCGAGGGAAGGACCAGGCCCGCTGGTTCCTCCCGAGGGGCTGAGGAGGAGATGAGCGTCCGACGACTCAGACCTCTCCTGGCCACCGGAGAAAAACCACACTGAGTCGGGAGTCTTGTCGAAGCAGGAACTCGATTTATTGCTATGAACAGTTGCCTATATAATGTTGGGAAGAAGGCGGGGATTTTAGGATGGTGGGGAAAGGTAAGGGCCAATAGTAAAATGTGACTATTGAGATGATAATCCTAAATCCCATGCGGAAGTAGCAGGCAAGAAGCCGTTAGGCGTCTTGCTGAGTCACATCTGGCCAGAGGCAGATCACCAAACTTTAGCTAGGCTCAGGAAGTTCCACTAGGCCTCACACCTGGGCCTTTCAGAGCCCAACAAACAACCCTTCCTCATGACACTTATATTTCAAATATAAATAATGTCCCAAATCACTCTCTATTTGGTATATGTTTATCAGTGACTACAGGATGACAGCATTAGAAACATGGAAATAACAGCATCCCCTTCCAGTTATGGGATAATTAAATAAGAAAAACATGGTTCTCTCATTGTAAACTTACTCTGCCACAAACTGTCTTTTGCTTTTTAAGAAGAGGAATTGATGCGCTAAAATAATGTTTGTTTCCATGACAATGACTCACAAGAAAATGACAAATTTAAAAACTGAGCTATCATACTTGTCTTGGTACTGAACATGTTTAGCATATTTTTGGAGGTTATTTTAAATATACCTCTCATACCATTGTTGTAAAAAAATAAGATAAGCTGAAACCAGAGAGATCACATATATAGTCATCCTTCTCCCATGGAATATACATTTGTATGTATACTAAAAACCTTTCTTCTCTCTGTTGTTCCTCTTGCCTTAGCTTGTCTCACAAAGCCAAATTCTTTGAAAGATGTAAAATTTTTGTGCTATGGTTTATTTTTAATTTAACCTTGAATTCTCTCTGTAAAGTGGTCATAAGACAAGGCTTATTTGACTTATTGATCTACTATGTCATATATACATATGCTTGACAATTGAGTCAATTCTTCTCTCTCAACACCCAACACACACATTTTACATGAATAAACCAAACTCATATTATTCTACCCTTGAAATTTTACAAAGACTCACAGAGAAAGGACAAGTTCCATTGTGTTTTAGCATATTTGGATTGGGCTAATACAGATCTAAACACACCCCTTGATATGACTTTTTCCTCTAAAGCTTAACTCTTATTAGCCCTGCGGAAGTTATTACAACTCTAATCCTATCGTGCATAGGAAGTAGGTTTTGTTTGACAGCTTTACCCTTGCCATATAAAATGGCTTTCAAGTCATGCATACTATTTATTGCTGACACCAAGGTTATCATTTTTATTTGGAGCAAAATTTAAAAAGCTTTTTGAAGTTTGATGAGTGGAACTGATGTCTTGTACAGTAGCCAGCCTTATTAAGGGGGTCACTGAGGAAGAAATTCTGACAGGAAAACCCACCTAGGATAGTACTCACCCATTCCTCTCCTTTCTTCACTACTTTCCTTCTGCTTCATTTTCGAGGGCTCTTGGTCTCCATGGTGACACCACATAAAAAGTATTATCAAAAACCCTCCAACTAAAGCCATGTTTCTCCCACTGGAGATTACATTTAGCAGAAATCAAAACCTCAAGCTAAAGGCATCAAATGCCTAGGTAGGATTTCAAGCATGTCAAATGTACCAATTAGCCTCTTAAAGGAGCTTTGTTAAGGAAATTTTTTTTTTTTTCCTTCACTGACACCTAGGAAGAAAGTGAGGAGAGAAATAAGACTAAGACTTTGAGTTTCTTCCAGGCTAATGTCCTTTAATGTAGTACCTCTGGCACAGACTGACCTCAGCTATTAAAAGTAATAGTGCAGAAATGGACACTAGCAACTGTGTGCTTCCAGATACCTTTTTTGCACAATGTTTCTTTTGTTCTAACTACAGCATTTTTGCTCTGATAATTCTTTTACTGCAGTGTGAATCTGGGCTGGACATGTACCTGAGGTAGATGAACTCTAATCTAGACATTGATTCAGAGATTCTTCTCATAACTATTGAAATTTTCTGAGTTTCTATGAACATCTCACTTATTCTAGGATGCTTATCATTCAATATAAGAAACAGCAAGTTTCCAACTTATAGGTAAACAACTGCAGGGCTGCAGAAGCTGTTATTTACCTAGGAACCTGAGAATCTAATAACATAAATGAAAAGCCTGCTGGAGCAGATCAGGAGGTTGGGGAAAGTCAAATGGATTCTTACTGCAGAATTGTCTCCTGGTATTTTTGAAGTTACTTATATGGATAAATCCATTCCAATTTGAAGTTCATCCTCTCTCCTTCCTTCTCAGTTTATCTTCTCTTGTCCAAGCCAGTACAACAAATAGTCTGTATCTTAGTGGGAAGCCTCAACACAATGGCTAAGTTGTCACAACTTGAGAATGAAGAAAGTTGGGTTTAACCAACTTGCAGAAAGTCTAGCCAAATTCCAAAATGCTCCTGTCTCCATGGGATCCTCACACAGACCAGCATAAGAGTGAAAGGGTAACATTAAGAAATGGCTGAATTGAGGACATTTCCATGCCCTTTAGTACTTTGCAGAATACTACTGCTGTCAGACAGAACAGACAAGATTTTGAACATGAAGGGCTAGAGAAATGGCTCAGGGGTTGGGTGCACTTGCTTGCAAGGCCTCATAGACTGGGTTCAATTCTCTGGTACCCGTGTGGTGCTAGAGGTATAAAGTGATGCACATCTGGAGTTTGTTTGCAGTGCCAGGAGTGCCAGGAGGGCGTGGCACACCCATTCTCACCCACCATCTCTCTCGTAAATAAATAAATAAATACTAAAAAATGAATGGTCATGAGTTGTTGTAGTTGCTAGATAACATCAAATCCAGATATTCAGAACACCTACCTCTTAACCCAGATACCTTTTCCTTCATGTTTCATTTAATAAACACATGACACTTCATTGTGAGGGAAAATAATTACTGTTATAGATATATACATGTGATTTTTACTTAGTTTTCAAAACTTAAAGGGTTGTGAGACCTGTGAAATTTTCTGTTTTTTATTTTTTTGTTCATTTATTTATTTGAGAGTAACAGAGAGAAAAAGAAGCAGATATACAGAGAGAGAGAGAGAGAATGGGCCCACCAGGGCTTCCAGCCACTGCAAACGAACTCCAGACACGTGCACCCCCTTGTGCATCTGGCTAACATGGGTCCTGGAGAGTCTAGCCTCGAACTAGGGTCCTTAGGCGTCACAGGCAAGCGCTTAACTGCTAAGCCATCTCCCCAGCCCCTGTGAAATTTTCTTTAACCCCCAAAGTCTAATGATAATTGATGGACTTAGAGATCCTTAAATTTTTCACAGTGGAAGCAGAGAGAGAAACAGGTGCTAAAGATCGGTCACACCTTGCAATTTTTGCAAAAGCAATGCAATTTTATCCCACTCAGTGAGAGAGAATCCAAAACATATCCTCTCACCTTGTGCACACTGAAATCATGCCCTGATGATTTGAGAGGAATACCATAGGCCTGTGATGGTATGACAGGAAGATCCAAGGGCCCTGATGGCATGAACAGAAGAAGACACAGAACATACACAAGGTGATTAATATGTGTCAAGTCTGTGAGGCAGTTAAATATGAGCATATCAACATCATGGACCTGGAAATCTAATTAAGATAGACTTAGAAGGATGTATGGGAGAATTCATAAGGACCTAATATTCTAAGGTCTAGATGCATTTGCTTATGTATCATTATTACCAAAGATATTTCTCTCTCCCTCGCTCTTTCACTCTCTCTTCTACATATATTAATATTATTTTTTCTTTATTTTGATTGAACCTTACATTTTTATTTCTAAATATAATCAGAAAAATGTGTTTCCAATTAGGAAATCCTATTAGTCAAATCTTCTGCTTATTTTCAAAGACATAAATCATATTATCCAGTCTGTAATTTCCTACTGTTAATGAAAAGAATTAGTAATTATCTAGAGTTACTTAACCATGGAGAAATTCAAAATGAAATATATTTTCTATGGAAACTCCATTTGAACAAAAAAGTCATTTTCTACATTGAATGTGTTTGTGCTGATGAGGAGAGTTCTACAGATGCATATTATATAGAGTGCACTTACCTGTCTGTCACAAGGCTGGTTCTACTCTATTCAGACTGAAAATCCTGTCTCCAACTTAAAGTTCTTTGCCCTTAACCCCAGGAGTTTGGTTTACAGGCAAAAGACTAAGGGGGCTTATATCTCTGTTTTTTCTTTTTATCAGAGTTCAAACATTGACCTTGAGTACCCTATAATACCAAGCACATTATGAATGGGTTCAGAGTCCAATCATTTACATTTCAACAAGAAATATGTTTTTCTCTGATATGTTGGCATTGGTTCAGAGCAAATGACCTGCTTTCACGCACAGCCATTTTTTCAAGCCTTGGGAGCAATTGGCTTGGAATTTGGAACACTTATCTCTAACTCTCATGCCTCTGATATATGAAAGAGGGCTATTGTAGAATTCTATCCAGCTATTTTTATTGAATTCCCAACTCTGTGAAGTTCTGGGAAGGGAGAATGCAGATTGTCAAGTTCACCTTTTGTGTAGATTAAAAAGTCACTATATTTTTACCCCATTCTACAGGGTCATACTTCGGATGAAAATTTTCATGGATATACATGGTCCTCATTAAGTTACTTGCATCAAGAAAAAACACATTAAAAATAGCACATCATATTCAGCTATCACAATGTATTTAGCATACTAATATTAAATATCATGGAAAACAAACATGATGCATTGTTAAACATTTTAAATTGCAAGTGCTAATTTTATTTTCCTTATGTTTCCTTGAATATCAGAGGTTAATCTGCATGACTTGTAAACTTTCCCCTGAACATTACTTAAATCGGGTGAGGCTACACTGAGGCAGTAGTAGCGATGAATCTGTTGCACAACAGATCTGAGCTTTTGGTTCTCCACACTGAATCCTGACTGCATCATGTCTACACTCCTTTGTCTAGTATTTTATTAAATGAGGAAACTTTATGTACATGGCAAAAATGTATTCAATAAAGAATTTATTTTTAGTACTACATTTATGTGTAAATTTATTTGACCTTTCCAATTTTCTTTCATAGAACTTTCTTCTTATGATAATTTTCTCAGTAGAAGATTATTAGTAGGTATGAAATACACATAATATTGATGGTTTTTACTATTTGGAGTAGCTTCAGTTTATATTAGTACTACAACTGTAAAAGTAAAAATATTTTCCTCAAACTTCTGTTCATCTAGGTAAATCAATGCAAGCACATACAACTACTTACTTTGTGTGCAAGATAAATTACTATTTTTTGAATGTTTCTACAAATATGTATTGACTGAGTAATAATAAAATAATCTCAAGAAGTAGGTGTTAATTCTGATAATGCCTAACCACAAATCTAGCTGATAAAATAGGCTACCATCACTTCTGCTGCTAAGATAGAACTGAGTGATATTATGGTGAAATGGCTTACAAAGACACCCTGGACAGTACAGGAATGATCCAAAAGGATCCACACTCATAGCTTCATGATGCATCTCTCATTATCTTCATATTCCCTTCATGAATAATCTTATCAATTATGGAGTCCAAATTCAGTAACTTAATGAGAAAATATGTAAAATGGATATATTTGGCATCTTAAATATTCTAAAAACATATTTCTACTTCCTAATAGCTTAATTTCAGGAAGCAAGGAATACTGGTATATTGATAATTATGTTTCAGAATTTCAATTTCTTTTCATCTTGCTCATATTACTGAGAATTTTTATATTTTTTGACTCTTCCTTTTCATATGACATTTTCCTTGAGTTTTGCCTATCAATCCATTCATATTGTGTATAAATTTTATGGTGATAGCTCTCAGTGGTATAAATATCACACATATACATCACTTTATGATCATGTACATTATCTTTAGATTAAGTTGGCACATGACTCCACATTTAATTCTGAGCTTCATGTTCATGTTTTTTTTTTCTTTGTTGATGATCTTCACTTTTCCACGTGGATAAAATATTCTATCTGTTTTAATTCTCTACATTTATCTTTTTCTACTGAGTCATGATTTGTCACTCACTATCTAAAGACAACTTTCATAGGAACACCTTACCTCCTCTCTATGATCTTCATTAGACTCTGGTATACCAGGTAAGGGACTTCACATGTTTCCTTGGGTAAATCACCTTTCTTTGTTGTGTCCCCCACTCTATAGCCATAGTTTCTATGGGATGTAACTCCTTTGACCTTTCTAAATCAGTTACCATTTTCTGTTTCACATCAATCCTCAATCCTCTAAATGTCTGGAGAAATATCTTGCCCAGTTTTATATAGTTTTCTTTATTTTATTGGTTTGTATCTTTGATGCTATTTTAATTGCCTTTCAAGAAGGAAGAACTGA
Source organism: Dipus sagitta (assembly GCA_036346955.1). Lineage (NCBI taxonomy): Eukaryota > Metazoa > Chordata > Mammalia > Rodentia > Dipodidae > Dipus > Dipus sagitta. The sequence continues at coordinate 115,581,384 of CM070772.1, forward strand.
AATTTGAATAATCCATGAACTATTGACAAGGAGAGAAAGGAAAAAAAATATCCTAAGGAAGGCATTATAGGTGGAACAATTTTATGAAAAGTAGATGTTATTAAGATTCTTTAAACCTCATCAAGCTGTACTCCAAATTTGTTTAGAATCTAACTCATCTTGTATCCTATATGCATGCTGTTCACTTGTAATGTAGGGACATCACTGTCACGAACATGTATTGTGTTCAAATTGTTTTCTTTTATTTTTAATTTATTAAAATTTTTATATGAATGTTATACACGTTGAACCCCTCTCCCCTGCCCCAATTCTGTTCAGGGTCTTTGGTGGAGTTATCCATGTTCACTGTAGAGACCAAGAGGCCTGTCAATCTCTGCTGGGATGGGGGAAACATGGTGTCTCAGGCTATTCCCACTGTGGTGGTTTGAGTCAGATGTTCCCATAAACTTAGGTGTTCTGAATGCTCGGTTCAGAACTGATGGAGATTTGGGAATTAATGCCTCCATGTATTTTTGGGGGTGGGCTATGGGTATTATAGCTAGTTTCCCCTTTCCAGTGTTTGGCACACTCTTCTGTTGCTATTGTCCATTTGAATTTTGCCAGGAGGTGATATGCACACTCGTCTCATGCCATCACTTCCCCCTGCCATCTTGAGTCTATAAGCCAAAATAAACCTATTTTCTCACAAACTGCTCTTGGTTGGGTGATTTCTGCCAGCAATGTGAACCTGGCTACAACAGTAAAGTTGGTACCAAGAGTGGCATCATTGCTGCTTGAAACATAACTGTGTGGTTTGGCTTTTTGGAGCTGATTTTCAAGAGGAATGTGGGTGAATTTAAAACTTTAACCTAAGATATTCCTTGAGTGCTGTAAGTATAGCTTGATGAATTATTCTACCGTAGTTGAAAAACCTGAATGCAGTAAGAAATGTGGACTGTGAGGTTTGGCTTATGAGGGTAAGAAAGAACTTTGCCTGGCCTGGGAAAAAAGCAGTTTGTGTGAGAGGCTTGCTATTATGTTCATGTCCTGAAAATTTGTGCAGGGTTACATTGTATAAAAATGTAGTGGTATGATCAGAGGGATATGGCACAAAAATGAAATCTTTGGGCTGAAACTGCTTCATGTTCAGCTGTAATTGTATGAGAGATAACAACTATTGAGATTGGACCAGCTTACTTGCATTGGGACAACAGAAAGAATGAGGTATTTTGAAGAGTCCTGACTGCTAAAGGAGTGTCCTGTTCTTCAAAGTCTGCTTCATTTCCCCCTGGATAAACAAACTGGCACCATACCTGGTATTCTAGAGTATAAGAAATGTAGGAAAGGGAGGTTCATTGAATTTGTAACACAGTCTTGTGTTTTGGAAATGGCCATGGGCAATGTAAAACAGGTTTCCTGAATGCCTGCATAGAGACCCTATGGAGCTGTGATAAGGGGCCATGGGTTGCAGTGGAGACCCATTGGAAATGCCAGGATTACAGATGGCTGCTAAGGAGAGCTGCCAGGTCCAGATGAAGTTTTCCAGTTCTGTGAGTAGCCTACTGGAGGTGTGAAATTGGAAGTCAGGGACTTGTTGCTGGTTAGAATTATCAGAATTGGAGACCTGTCATTGGCTATAGTTATTGGACTTTAAGCTACAGAGTTTGATGTTGGCCCTGGTTGTTTTGAATCTTGCATTGGGTGAATATTCCTTTGCTATACCCAATGCCATCTTTTGCAGTGTGAACATTTATTCTGTGTTATTATTGGTTTTGGGGGGGATTTTTTGGTATTATAGCTCAGTTTAAAGCTCTTGGATTATGAAAATGTTTGAACACCATTAGGATTGATTAAAAAATGGGGACTTTCAAAGTTGGATGAATGCATTACACATCATGTATGGTTATCAGTTTATGGAAACCAGTGACAGAATGTGCTGGTTTCATTGAGATGTTCCCCCCACATAAGCAAAGATGTTCTGAATGCTAGGTTATAAGCTGATGGAGATTTGGGAATTAAAGCCTCTGTGTATTGTTGGGTGTGGGATTTTGGCTATTATAGCCAGTTTCCCCTTGCCAGTGATTGGCACACTCTCCTGATGCTGTTGTCCATCCGAATTTGGTCAGGAGGTGATGCCCACCCTCTGCTCAAGCATTGTTTTCCCATGCCATCATGGAGCTTCCCTTTGAGTCTATAAGCCAAAATAACCCCCCCACACACACACAATCTGTTGATGGTCAAGTGATATCTTTCAGCAACATGAACTTGACCACAACACCCACCCACCCTAAAGCTCTTACAATCTTTCCACCCCTCTTCCACAATGTTCCCTGAGCCTAGGTAGGTAAGATAGAGATCTGATTTACTGTTTCTTTCTCTTTATACATTGGATCTCTGTTTTTGTGAGATTTGAGTGACGACAGTGTCTGTTGCCATGCCTCTGGAACTGGTTTTCAGGTTAGCAGTGAGAGCCATATTTGTGGCACTGCTTCTACTCTAATGACCAGGTAGATTAAGTGGAGGTGACCCATCTTCTGGTAGACCATCAGCTTTCTCTTCATGTATTGATGTATCCTGGTTCTCACCCATGTTCTCTTCCATCTATAAAATAGAACAGATTATCCAACGAAAAGTGATAACAGTTTTAATAAAAGGGAAAATATCTAGACATTAGAAGATATTTTGAAATGTATATCCATTCTTCTATGTTAGAAGCCAGTTGAGGTTTTCTCAAGAACCTATTAGTTTCTTGTTATGGAATCTTGCCTGGCTCCCAGAGCCAGATGTGAGTTCATCCACACTGAGTGGGTCTCATTTCCAATCCATGAGCAATTAGTTACTTATACTTTCAGTGTGCCACTATTACAAGTGTATGCTTTTTGCTTGGCTAATGGATTTTGTAGCTGGCATGATCTCCTGCTCACTCAGTCAGTTAGGAAACTTATTCTCCAGCTATTTTCATAGCACTTCCCAGCACTATGAGGACTAGCTGGAATAGAACTGGATTCCATTTCAGTCACGGCATGATAACTTGTATTGTATATACAGGCTGTAGTGTCCTCATCAATAGGGATTTTCCTTTTAGCACTTGCAGAAACATTTGTGTTCAAAATTGTAAGCATTTTTGAACAGTTTGAAAAATCAAAGTAGTGTAATCTAGAACAATCTTTTCTACCCTAAAGCCAATATTTCCTTTATGGTAATATGTGAAATTAATGTATTTTGTTTTTGAGTTTTTTCTGCTTCATAATGTCTAACCATATCCTAGTTAACATATTAAACCTTAATAAAAGCACATTTCTATATACATTTCTTGTTTGAATATAAAGATAGTGAATCATATCAAAGGTCTTGTGACTCAAAATTTCAAATATAAAAGCACTGTGCACAGATTTCTTAATAAGTATAGTATATAATTATATAAGTATAGTATATTTGTTAATAAGTATAGTATAAAAACGTTTACCATTCCTGAGAGAAAAGGGCAGTTATGTAATTGGACAGTCTTGGTATCTGACTTTTCTTTAATGTGTTCCTACTTTTCTCTAGTCTGGAAGAATTTTGTGCAAGAGAAGGTGGGAGAGCCATGACAGCCTACCTGAAATCTTGAAGTCTGGTTTGAAAGGAAGCCACTTTGCTGTCACTGAAAGCAGGCAAGCCAATTCCCTTCAGTCAGTTCATTCTTCTTTAAACTTGAAATGTAAATACCTGTGTTGTTTAATAAAGAAAACCTTGATGCAATTGATCATATCAAAACATTAGCTTTGACTTTTCAGTTTGTGTCATTTATGACACAATCATCTAGGCAATCCACATTTCACAACTAATGTTTAGATTATGCAACCAATACTATTCCTATTTTCTCTCATTTTAAATAGCTAAAAAGTAGCAAAACATAGACCTGACCCTTATAAACTTGGTATTCATTTATTTCTCTTAGTTTCATGGGCTAAGAAGAGGGAAGCTTACCAGAATGTAGAAGTCCAGGAGCTGGCCAAGAGACTTGCCCTTCCCTGGCAAAAATATTTGTAACCTTTTGGTGGTAGGCTCACCAGAGGAGACTAGTTAAGGGAACTCAAAAGTGTATTGATGGAGTGCTAGAAGATAGCTCTGGAAAAAAATGTTGGGGAGAAAGAAATAAAGTAAGGAGTTAAGGGGAAGTGGGCACACGGCATTAAGCAGATATCTGTAAAATATTGTAAGCCATGGCTTTTAAAAATATATAACTGTGGATAAAAGATATAAAACAATAATGAAACAGGATAGCAGTAAATAACAGATACAAATTCTCTCTGTTTTGTTTTCAATTTTGACACCCAATTTCTGATAATAGAGATATTCCCTGGTATAAGTAATTTAAACCTCAAATAATTCTAGTTTAATAGATCTCCTATACTTGGTCCATTGATGAGCAATAGTATCATTAGTATGCAAACTGTATACCTGAATGATGAGTGTTTGCTTGTGCACAAAGTGCCATGTTCAATTCCTAGTACAACAAAAAATAATTCCTGTCACTTTGGGATCATATTAATTTGTATAATGTCACATTGTCATCCAAATTTTCAAAAAAGTCTTCCAGCTCTGAGTGTCTTTGTAGGAAAACTGAGTCACTTGTAGGTACTTTGGTTTCCAGTAATGAACGACTTATGAATGCTTATGTCCATAGCACTGGGGGAAGCCAGGATCACAAATAGCCACAGATATAAAAGCAACAGCAAATGAAATGCCTACAAAACTTATCCACACATTGTTTCTCTATGTACACTTTTCCATAAATAAAAATCATGCCTCTCTATAACTTCCATGTCTCTCCTTTTCTTAGTGTTTCCTTTTCCTTTTTCTTTTTTATTTTATTATTTTTAGTGATTGAGAGAGTGAGAGTGTATATGTGTGAGAGAGAATTAGCGCACCATGGCCTCCAGCCACTACAATCAAACTCCAGACTTGTATGCCACCTGTGTCACCTTGTGTGTCTGGCTTACGTCAGATCTGGGGAGTCAAACATGGGTGCTTAGCCTTCACAGGTCAGTGCTTTAACTGCTAATCCATCACTCCAGTCTTGCTCAATCTTTCTTAATTGAACATTTTCCTAAATTCAAACCCTATATTTGTCCAAGCCAAATTCAAATACCTCTTGTAATGATAGTTTTTCCTGCTCACCTATTTTTCAAGACTATCCATTGAGCCATATAACATTTCATTTATCTCTTATATGTGAGTTTCAATATCACCTAGATAAATGCCCTCCCTGGGGTCTCCTCTTCAGAAAGCCCTTTGCATTCTCCCTCTTCTTTATGGTAACTTCTTGCCACTATATCTGGAAAATCTCCTGCTCCAAGGGAGTTTTCCTGATATTCATATCAAAATGCTATCAAAGACTTTCTGATAAACACTTCAATATCTTTGGAAATAACAGCAAGTATTGAGAAATATATTGTTTTGAAAGGTACAAACTAACATTCTGGGTTCGGGGAGCTGGCTCAAAGGTAAATGCACTTGCTTGTAAAATCTAATGGCCTAGGTTTGAGTACACAATACCCAAATAAAGCTAAATGCACAAAGTGGCTCATAAATCTGAGTCGATTTGTAGTGTCAGGAGGCCCTGGCACCCCTATGTTCTCTCTCTCTTTCTGATATAAATAAGTAAAAATAAAAAAATCACATATTGTTAGAATGAATAAAAGAAAAAACAGGTCCAGTCATAGGTTTCTGCAACAAACTCATCTTAAATATAAAAGCACAGATTGGTTAACAGCAAAATGATGAAGAAAGATATATCATGCTAAAACTGATGGCTAAAGTCATTATAAAGCAAATAGGAACTTGGAACAAGGAACATTATTTTTAAAAAAGGTAATAGTAACATAATTATGAAAGAGGATATTATTAATCACAGAAAAATCCTTTAATTTGTATCTGTGTAGAAGGAATTCATTAACACATTTGATATTAAAATCTGACAACTAACTGAACATCATCATTATTCAAGTTAATATAATTGATGCTTTTAAGAATATGTTCCATTCAGTAACAACATAATACATATTTTTCTCAGGTTTAACATCTGCATATACGCATGAATGCACTTGTTTGTATATTTGAGTTGGTTAATTTTTTTGTTTTTGAGATAATGTGTTTACATAGATCAGGCTGACCTCAAAATTGAGAACCTTCTGCCTCAGCTTCCCAGGTGCTAGCATTATAGGTTTGTTCCACTAAGTCCACATTCCATGCATGTGTTTTTAACTAAATGAAAATCACAATGTGAAATGTACATGGTGTAGTGAAAACAGTGTTTATGGGAACAACACATCACTGAATGCATATATTAAAGGAAAAGAAAGATTTAAACTAAATAAACTTAAAACTTAGGAAACTGTGGTAGAGTAATTTGAGACTGAAGCAAACAGAATCAAATCAAATTAGTAAGCTGTAAAATAATATAACTGAAAACAGAAAAGCAATAGAGTAAACACCAAATAAAAAAGAGATTCTTTAATTCTTTTTAAACTAAGATTATCACTCTTTAGCTATGATGGGCACAAAAGGTATAGAAGACAGAAAGTAGCCATTTTAGAATGGAAAGCACTGAGTCCTCACTTCTGATACCAACTACATCATAATGAGAACATGGAAGTAATATGAATAATGCTATCCTCAAAATTGGATAATCAGCACTAAGAAATTTGGTGGAACATCTGCAAAAGAAAAATACAGAGGCAGACCTTACAGATATCACAAAATTAATTTTTATATGCCCAAACATAAAAGACAATAGTATGAATTGTTTTAAAAAGAAACATAGGGCTGGAGAGACAGCTTAGCGGTTAAGCACTTGCCTGTGAAGCCTAAGGACCCCGGTTCGAGGCTCAGTTCCCCAGGACCCACGTTAGCCAGATGCACAAGGAGCGCACGCATCTGGAGTTCCTTTACAGAGGCTGAAAGCTCTGGAGTGCCCGTTCTCTCCCTCTCTCTCTCTCTCTCTCTCTCTGCCTCCTTCTCTCTGTTGCTGTCAAATAAATAAATAAATAAATAAAAATATTTAAAAAAAATAAAGCCAGGCTTGGTGGTGCACGCCTTTAATCCCAGCACTCGGGAGGCAGAGGTAGGAGGATCTCCATGAGTTCAAGGCCACCCTGAGACTACATAGCGAATTCCACATCAGCCTGGACCAGAGTGAGACCCTTCCTCGAAAAACCAAAAACAAAAAAACAAAAAAACAAAAAAAAAAAAGAAAAAGAAACATAAATGAAAGTGTAACTGATCTTGTATTTATCAATGATTTTTTACATTCATCTAACAAATCATAATCTATCATGAAGCTTAATTAATAATTAAATAATTTGGCTTTTAAATCAAAAATTGTTCTAGCAAAAGTATTGCTAAAAACAGCCACCGGCAATATAAAATATTTTCAAACCTTATAGCTGATTAAAGGCTTACATCCAAACCATAAAGAGAACACTTAAACGAGCAAACAATGCTCACTCAAGAAATGATCAAGAATCTAAAAAGTTGTTTCATAAAGGACCATAAACAGATGTGGTGAGCATTTGTAAAGATGCTCCATCAGCATCATGGGCTGTTAAGGGATTGCAGATTTGAACAACACTCAGATACATCTATGCATTTATTAAGACGGCTGATTTCAAAAAGTTGACAGCAGCAAATGTTTTGCTGCTGTTGAGAGCAGAGAAGTACACAGATTCTCATTTTTTGCTGATATGAGGGAAGAATAGTATATTCATTTTAAAGATGGTTTGACAGACTTTCCCAAAGTTAAGTAACTGTTCTACTATATAATCAAACACACATGTCCAAGTATTTGCCCAAATACTTTGAAAACATGTCCACATAAGAAATTTCAAATATATATCCATTGTAGCTTTTTTGTTCATACAAGTACAGACCCAGAATTCACTGAGTTGCAACAAATACATCTAAAAATCTGGATATTTACTAGCAATCTTTAATTAGAGGAATAAAAACTGATTAGAAAAATGCCTGGTTCTCATCTTGGACAAATTATGTTCATTGGACAAATTATCACACTGGAAAAGAACAACTTTTGGCAGAAAGCAATGAAATATGAAGTAAAGCAAAGGAAAAGGAAGAAAGGAATGAAGAAGGAGGAAGGGAAGGAATGAAGGAAAAGGAAGGCATATCATCCATTCCTCTCAACCCCCATCCCCCTGAGAGCCCACCTCAGTGGGGCTATTCACCATGAGGTTATAGGTTATGATTGATGACAGCAGCAATCAGTCATTGTTGTGGGGGATACCTCTGCATACTCCTTAGAACCCTAGGGTTCTTACAGTCATTCTTCCCCCTCTTGCACTTTGTTCCCTGAGCCTTGACAGGTGTGTTATAAGTCTACTTTAGTATTAAGCTCTTAGCAACTTCTGAAATTCTTTTTGCTATGTTTTGGGTGACCTCAGTGTCTATCACTATCTCCCTGGCACAGGTTGTCAGGCTTGCATTGACAATAGTACCCACGCTTAAATCATCATTTCCACTGTGGTCTCACCTAAACTCTGTCTGATGTGTAAGAGGTGCTTCATCTCATGATATGGTGTCAGCTATCTTTTCTAATCATGTGAAATGAATTTTGGTTTTCCCCAGTTTCGATTCCCTTCTGTTAAAGTGAAAACAGATTCCCTAATGGAAAGTGAGAGAAGGATGGATTAAAGGTGACATACATAGTTAATTAAGAGAGATTTTGATGGGAATAGTCTCATTTTGGCCAAAGACTAGTGGGAGCTTCTCACTCGAGTCCATGACCCTCATCTGCATAGGATTCTGGCTTGATTCCCAGTACCAGCTATGAGTTCCTTCCTGTTGAGTGGGTCTCTTATCCAAACCCAGTGTCATTGGTTAGTCCCCTAGGCTGAGTGCTACTATTGCACAGGTATCTTGTTTTGCTGGTTGATTTCATCTCTAGAAGGATCCTCTACTTGTTCACAATGTTGGTGGCCATTTTCCCTATCTGTTCATGTACAAATTTTGAGTAATGCGCTGGCTAACCATAAGGAAACTGGCTTCCTTCTAAATTCCATCATGATCTATCAATGTACTGTGCTGCCAGTTTGTGGTGTCTTCAGCAATTGGCTCTGACCTTTTAGCTCAGACAGGTTTGTTTTGTTTTGGGGAAGCCTGCCTTGTTTTGGAGACATTATAGGACTCTCAAACTAAGAGCTTACTGTGGAATAACCCATTTCTGGTACTAGAAATTGCAAGCCAGAACCAATGGTTTTAGGATTAGGTTTCTTCCCACCCTCTGCTGGGCTCTGCTGGGCCTTTGCCTAGAACATCTTAGTTCAAGTAATAAGACAAAAGAAGGAATAAGAGGGGTTAAAAATTGGAAAGGAAGAATTAAAACTAGCCCTATTTGTAGACATGTTTCTATACACAAAATGATCCAAAAGACTCCACACAAAAACTTCTGTAAGTCATAAACTCTTTTAGCAAAGTGGCAGGGTATAAAATCAACACACAAAAATTAGTGGCCTATTTATATACCAATGACACACATAGAAAAGAAACCATTGACACAGTCCCATTTACAATAGCCACCCCCAAATTAAATATCTTAGAATATTCCAAACTGATTGTAGTTGTTTGAATGTATGTCCCCCACTAGACTCAGGTGTTAACTTCGATTTCCATCTACCTGATTGAAGGAGGTGTCACTGGGTGCAGATTCTGGAGTCCATCCCTAAAATGATTCATAACCCAAAGGTATGCAGAGGGGGTTCATCTCTGCCTGGGTCTCTGCTGTTTGCTGCCCCTTTGTGCTTGCTTGTGGTGCTGGCTGGTTGTGGTTTCTCTCTTCTTGGATCTGTGAAAGGTGGGGAAGCCTCTTCTACCATTATGGAACCTCCCCTGGATAGGCAAAGTTGTAATAAGCTCCTTCGCCAAAAAAAATTGTGTCTGTTTGGAAGTTCATCACAGTAACGTGGAGCTGACTACTACAGAAATTGGTACTTAGAAGTGGGATCATTATTGAGATGGATCTGACCATATGTATTTTGATCTTTTGGAAATTTTGTGTTGGATAAATGGGTCAGAACTTGGTACTAGCAACTGACGATACCTTCTAGAATGGTAAGCCAAGTTTTATGGATTATTCTGGTGAGAGCTTGAAAATGCCAAATAAAGAGAGTTTTGTATTTGGGAGGCTTTGCTTATGAACTTTCAAAGTAGAAGGGAAGACCACAGAGAACTTTGTTGGTATTGGGATACTGGCATAAGAGCTGGATGTGTTCTTCTGCCCAAGTCCAAAAAGTTTAATCCAGGTTGAATTTTAAAGGAATAGACTAACAGAAGATACAGAACTAAGAGATAGAAGATTTAAAGTTGGAAACATTCAAGCAAGTTTAAAATTATTGGCACTGAGACTGGTTGCTATAGCTACTATTTTTAAAGGAAATATTACCATGATTGAGGATGGCCCAACTGCTTTATTTTGAAGCAATGGTAAGAATGCAAAAACTTTTGAAAGGAAAGCCCATTCACTGCTTCTAGGAGCACACAGTTATACAACCATTGGGGAAATCAGTATGGTGACTCTTCAAAAACCAAATTCTACTCTTTGCTACAGAGACACTTGCACAGCCATGTTTATAGCTGCTCTACTCACAATAAGTAGGATCTGAAATCAGTTCAGATACCCAACAGACATATGGTTAATGAAAACGTGGTACACACACACACTGGAATTCTACTCAGCAGTAAGAAAAAAATAATGAAATTTACAGGAAAAACAATGGTCTTGGGAAAAAACATCATACTAAGGGAACACACAATCACAAAAGACAAATGCTGCATATTGTTCCTTATATGTGGTTCCTGACCTGGAACAGCTTGAGTTACAGGCACACATGACAGGCAACTCACAGAACAGATAATAGGAGGGGTGAGGGCTTGGAGTGAAGGAAAAGGCAGGGTGAGGGGAGATGTTCACAAAAATAAAACCAACATCAATTAGTACCGTAGAAACTTAACTTCTTAATATCAAACTAAAAGATTATTTGACTATATTTTTTAAGACCCTATATACAAATATGATTGCATTCTAGAATTCCACTGATAAGGAACTCAACTTGCCCAATGAGGCTATATCACCCACACATACTTTTTAAAAAAAAAAAATTTCTTCTCTTCCACATATCCATAGTCACAAAAAGACTATTGATGGAATTCCTAATTTTCCAAGTTTTATTGACCAATGGACCTCAATAATTAAGAATTATGCTTTATACAATAGATTCCTAAAATATCTCTATATGTTGGATGAATATTCTTTATCATATCAAATAAGTATGAGGTAGACAAACATGGTGAATCATACCTATGATACAAGCACTTGGTAAGGAGATTGAAGGAAGAAAAGTACTTTGCAAATGAAAGTCATTACAGCCTAGGCAATGTGCCACAAACATTCAGCTTAATAACTGGTCTCAGAAAGATTGTTAAATGCATAGGACTTAGAGCATGCCACATATATGACATGAATTATCAAAAATTATATGACACAGGCAGTATAATTAATCTTTCACTTCCATTTGTTGTTGGTGTTGTTACAGGTTTTCCTATGTATCTCAGGCCTTAGATTTTCAGTCCTACTGCCTCACCCCTCTCAAGGACTGTGATTATGGGTGTGTATCAACATTTCTTGTGACTTTTCTATTTTAAATCAGATGAAATAAAGGGTGAACCAAAACTGTCATTCAATTCAGCACAGTTTACAAGATTCATGGTTGGAATTTGAGATATTTGGCTGTGTGATTTTCATGGCTAGATTCTGTGATTGATGACATTCAACAAATAAAGCAATGATGCTGGTCATTGACAAAGGGAGGAGAGATATCCTTCTATAAAAAACATTGATGCAAAGTCTGACTATATGTCTCCTCTTAAAGTGAAACCCTTGTTAAAACAAAATGAGCTGTGATAGTCCAAATAGTTGCCTCCCACAAAGCTGTCCATTCTAAAACTGCAGAATCCATGGCTGTATTTATTGCACAATATCTTCCATGTCAAAGGGGACTTTACAGACACAAATAAGCATAGTGAACTTGAGATGGTAAAATTGACCTGAGCTCTGCATTTGAGCTGAATATGATCATGCAAATCCATAAATTTGGAAAAGAAAGGCAGGAAATGGGGGGTTCAGAGAAATGAAACAAGAGGACTCATCACTCCACTGTTGGTTTTCAGGGTGCAGAAAGAAAGATGCACATCAAGGAAACTGTGAGCCTCCACAGAAATTTAACTGGTGAAAAATTCAGGTTCTCCCCTAAAGTCTCTAGAAGAGAAAGCCTCGCTAATACCTTGATATTAATTAGCCCAATGAGGCCTGTGGCTCTTCCAGATGTCAGAATTATAAGATAACAAATGCTAGTGTTTAAATCAAATATAGACTAATCAGTTATAGTAGCTAGAGAAAAGTAGAGATTGAGCTATAATCTCAACCAATATATTAAATTGGACTAGACTGTAAATAACAAAAATAACAAAAGGAGTTATCAATTCACCTTTAGATGATAGAAAAATTAAAAGAGTAATATCAAGTCCTCGTGAGTTGCTTCAGATACACAGAGTGTGAGATTTTGGCAAGATATGGCAAACTGCCACAAAATTTCAATATGTATGTATACCTTTAGAAAGTTGTTAGTCTAAAAGTTTAGTCTAGTATGCAATGATGCCAAACACAATTTCTATTGAAGAATTATTTATGATATCCAGGGTAAGTCACTACAAAATAATCAGTAATGGGTTGCATAAATGCTTTAGTGGTTAAGGCACATGCCTGCAAAGCCAAAACACCCAGGTATGATTACCCAGGACCCACATAAGCCAGATGCACAAGGTGGTACATGCATCTGAAGTTCATTTACAGAGGTTAAAGGACTTGGTGTGCCCATTCTCTCCCTCCCTCTCTCTCTCTCTCTCTCTCTCTCTCTGACTCTTTCTCTCTCAAATAAATAAATAAAAGAATTAGTAATAGAGAATGGGTTCAATGAATTATGAATTGAACCTACAGAGGATTGCTATGAAACTGTTTAAAATAAACAATATATACACAGCATTATATATATATATATATATATATATATATATATATAATATGATTATATGTATAAAGTTTAATGTGCATTTAAATGAAAAAGAGCTTAAAACTCTAAAATTATCAGTCCCATTTTTGTACTACCTAGATCTTTTTGTTATTATTGTTCATAGCCAAGTTTTTGTGTTTGTTTGTTTGTTTTCAATACAATAACAATATTATACTTTGTACTGTGGTGAAAGAGTCTTAATAGACCAAGTTTCATTAACTAGCATGTACCTTATCTTTCTCTATATATATATTTGTATGGCTAGAAGTGTATTATATAAGTCCATGTGTATCTGTATAAGTATGCATATGTATGTTTACCTTTCTAGATACCTCCCTACTTCTGTACTTATATATTATACAGCACACAAACTTAAATACATCCTAAATCTCACATACAGATAAAAGCATACACAGAAAAGCAGAGCACTATTAAAGGCAAAGGATTATTTTCTCACTTTATACTACTACACAAATACTGCTGACTTGTTGAACATGTCACAGATACACACCTATTCCTGAAAATTTTGTGCTCACATTTTCCACATTTTATTTTCATAAAATGGAATTATCATCCTTCTACCAGCAATGGCAATGTTCTACTGCCCGTAAGAACTGCAGCAGCACTTAGCATTAGCACCCCAGACTCCCATTAAATTATTTTCTCTTTTCTACCCCCACAAGATGTCTACCCCCAAGATAAATGAGATTACCCCCAAAAAGGACAACATTTCTTTCCTTGTCCTGGAAAGCGATTTGCATTCTCTTTTTCAACCTCTTAGAATTCATTTCAAATGACAAGTCAGTCTGAGCAATGAATAGGAGTCTTTCTCCCAAACATACTTTGTATGCTTCTGAACACATAAGCATGACTACTTTATATATTTATTTACTTATTATTTTGGAGAGAGCAAGAAAGAGAGAGAGAAGAGAGAGAGAGAGAGAATTAATCAGTGCTCTGGGGCCCCAGCCACTGAAATCAAACTCCAGATGATTTTGTCACCTAGTGGGCATGTGCAACCTTCTGCTTGCCTCACTTTTGTGACTCTGGCTTATGTGAGATCTGGAGAGTCAAACATGGGTCCATAGGCTTCGTAGGCAAGTGCCTTAACTGCTAAGCAATCTCTCTAGCCACACATCACTATTTTATTACATATAAACCTACTGGTTTTAGCGTGATGCCAATTCCTCAGAAGGTATAGGAATTCAGTCTCAAAAGCCTTTCTATGTTGTGTAGTTTCACAGTGTAATGTACTTTACACAATACAAACATACAGATATAAATATACCTAAGAATAATAATAATAACTCATATGCAGCATTTCCTATCAGTTCAGATGGTTTTTATTTTCTTGCCTATTTGCTTTGGCTAGGATTGTCTGGGCATTTTTTTTTTTTGTTGTTGTTGTTGTTTTAATTTTTTATTTAGTTATTCTTGAGGTAGGGTCTCACTCTAGCCCAAACTGACCTGGAAGTCACTCTGTATTCTCAGGGTGGCCTCAAACTCATGGTGATCCTCCTACCTCTGTCTCCCCAGTGCTGGGATTAAAGGCATATGCCATCACTCCCTGATGCATGAGCATTTTTGTTGTTGTTTTGAGGTAGGGTCTCACTCTGGTCTAGGCTGATCTGGAATTCACTATGTAGTCTCAGGGTGGCCTCAAACTCATGGCGATCCTCCTACCTCTGCCTCCCCAGTGCTGGGATTAAAGGCATGTACCGCCACGCCCGGCATGAGCATTTTCTAATACAAGCCAAGAGTAGACATTTTGTGTGGTCAGAATTCAGTTGAGGTGAACATCCCACATTAATGGGCACAGACTTGTTTGGACTTTGGGGATGTTTTGGATGTTTGTTTGTTTGATGTAGGCTTTTACTCTAGCCCAGGTTGACCTAGAACTCACTCTCTAGTGAAGAATGGTCTTGAACTCACTGGGATCCTCCTGCCTCAGCCTCTAAGTGCTGGAACTAAAGGCATGTGCCTCCATGACTGACATCAAACTTTGGGCATATTTTGGAAATGTGAGCTCATTCACTTGTCATACCAGTTCTGCATATCCTGTTTTAATATCTATAGCTCACAATAGGATACTTTTAGGTCTGTCCTTGTACTTGTTAGGATGTGTCACAATTCTGTTCCTGTTTTTTCACTATGCTAAAAACAAACAAATGAACAACAACAACAACAACAAAACAGTTTAATTGTTGTAATTATGGTGCTATTGCATGTGGTTTAAATTGGCATAAAATAACTCATATAAAAATCAAATACATATATATACGTATATATGCAAATATTTCTATCTATCATCTATCTATATATAAGTATGTGGATTATGTAACAATCCTTTGTTAATTTCAAGATAATGCATTCTCCCTTTTACTGAAAGTTAATTGCCATTACAATGTTTTGAATATCTTCAGATAATGCAGACAGACAAAAGTGCTTCTAGTGTCTCTTCTGTCTGTTAACTTTAATCATGAGTGTGGTATTTGTGGACATTTTAAACTATGCATTCAATTATCCTTCTATACTGAACTGTCTAACAAAACTTCTGCTGTAGCAAAGACAAATGTGTATGTTTTGAAAGCATATACAAACAGGTATCAGTGGCATACATTCATAAGCCAGCTACCTTATTTTTCAACTGGTACATTGTACAGCTAGCTCATGTTGAAACCTTGAATCTTTGTAGCTTTTGAAATGCTTTTATCTTATCAGATCATGGCTATAATATCCCACTTAACTAAGCCATTGTCAACTTGAAGATTGCAAAATATCTCCTGGGAAAGGTTTCACTATTCATTCATCAGGGGACCAAGATAATTAAGTCATTCATCAATGCTGATGCTTGCTTCTATGTCTGATGTTTCCTTGTTGTCTTGACCTTGGTATGTCTAGTGCTCAGATAAATCCTGTGATGGATATGTGAGCAATCATAGCTACCTTGAGATTTGAGCAGCCTGATATGCACTGAGTGAGCACACTCTATTTTTCTTTGTATTTTCAACCATCGTGGCTTTCTCCTATAATGTGCCACCATTGTCCCAACACTCTATCCAAATTGGTTATTTCTTCTTGGTATTCCCACACTTCTTTCCAATTAGCACTAGTGTGATCCTTAGTCTCATGTGTTCCTGATATTTTCTGTCTTGCCTGCAACAGAGGGATCTTTTCAGTTTAGATTGTATATTACTGAGTTTGATTTTCTGCACCAAATGTACTGACCTGTCTTGCTATGTAAAAATAGATTCCTAAGGATTAAGAGTACTTAATTACATACTTTTATTTTTTTCATTTAATACCACTTACTACCAATATTGTAGGATAATTTGATTATTCAAATAAAATGGAGAAAAATATTATTTAATACCAACATTTGTCACAAAATACCTTTTTAAAGAAATAAGCTCACTTTCTTTAAGTGCTACAAATTTGTATATGCCTAAACTATTTCATTTGAGATCAATAGCTTTTGGAAATAATTTTTTTCTCAGTCCCCTTAACTGGAAAAAAATCACAGTGTTGTATGGAAAATTAACTGAAAAAATATTTTAAAATATTTCATGAACTGCAATGTGTACAAATAGTACTTTTTTTAATCCAAATTTTAGTCAGGATCCCATATCTTTTCCTGGGCCCATGTGTTTTCTTTCTGGTAAAATCCTGTTTTTTCAAGGACCCTATAAGTCCAACTCAGCAGGAAATCTTCAGGTATGATTAGGAAATACTACCACCATCATCCATTCCCAGCACTGATGGCTTTTCATAAGGCTGGTAAAATACTGTTAAATAGGTTTATCAAAAATCCCCTTTCTCTCTTGCTGAGTCACATACCCTGGAGAGACACAAAAATGTATACTCACTCTTGACAAGGCATCAATAAGACTAAAGAAATGATCCCCCCTAAGTTTTCTGGTGAACCAGTAAGTTTCTCGAGGTTGCTTGCAGAATTGTGAGTGAGTCATCACTGAAAAGCCTCACTGTGCTCACGAAAGTTGCATCACTGGAGATGTCTGTGCATTTGTCCACATCCCTGTCTGAGTCTTCTTTCTTCAAACTGTTGTTAGTACTTATATTAGATGGTCAGGGGCTTGAGTGTCATGTAATACTGTTAGTTCTTAGAAATATCTGGTGAATATGATAAACCTCTTTCCCTTCTTTCAAAAGGGAGTGCTTTAACTGGGAGGAAATAGTTATAGGGCATCTCTTTTGGTTCATTTGAGTAATATTTTATTCACTGACCCTAACCCTTCTCTTTGAATTTAATGTTTGAGTGACCATGATGTTTTCGAAACTGAGCTCAGCTCTATACTGAGATAACCTACCCCTGTTACAATCATTCTGATTAAATTCTGTTTTAGCTTTAACTACTATGCAGAATAGGTTTTTCTCAGACAGAATGACAAAAGTGCAGATTTTGTAATTATGACTTTTATTATTCTTAATTCTATCTGATTTTTTTTCTTAATTTATCAATTCAAATTTTTCAAATCTAGGGTCAGGCATGGTAATGCATACCTTTAATTCCAGCACTCAGGAGGCCAAGGTAATAGGATTGCTGTGAGTCCCAGGTCAGCCTGAAACTACATAGTGAATTCCAGGCCAGCCTGGGCTAGAGCAAGACTCTACCTTGAAAAACCAAAAAGAAGAAGAAAAACAAAATTTTCATATCTGGTAGCTCCCCCCACCCCTGTCTTGGCATAGTTTCCTTGACACCCGGTCTAAGTTTTCCCCCTCAGTTTCTCTTTCTGTATCTCTACATATTTCTGATTTCTTAAGCTCAAGTTAGTTTTTACCTCTACTCTCCTTCCTATCTGCATTTCTACATGTTTAGCTCCTCCGCTTGAGCACATAAAGGGCACCACATTTATCATGTCCAAAAGTAAACTCCAGGTCTGCTCCTAAGCCTCCCCCAGTGTTTGTGCCTGCAGCATTCTCAAACTTAAGTAATGCCAGCACCACTATTCCAGGCATGCTGTCACCTTTTCACAGGGTGAAAACCACCCTTCCTCTCACCTCCAGGTCCAGTTTGGAGAAGGCCATGTTAACTATGTGATGAGCACATGCCACACCCACTGTCCCTGACCCCTGATTGCCTTGCCTCACAGCAGCTTTCACACTGCTTTTTTTTTTGTTTTGTTTTGCTGATGTCTATTTGTTTGTTTGTTTCTGCTTTCCCCACAGATTGTCAACTCAAAGCTCTATTTTTCTTATATGAAGTTTTAATCTTTTGCAATAGTATCCAGTATGTGCCTACACCATTAGCTCTGCGAGCTTTGACCTATTCCTACAGTACCCCAGTATCTTTCTCCGCTTCCACCAGACTACTTCTCAACACACTATCCATATGACAGCCAGACATTAGCACACTGTTTCCGTAACTTGGATGTTCTGCTGAAGATACTCACAGATTCATTTTTTTTTCATTTTTTAATATAAATATCACCTCTTCCATAAGGCCTTCCCTAATTTTCCTTTTTAGAATGAAAACTGCCAACATCCTATAGCATTACTATAGCTTTTTCTCTAAAGTATTTACCATAATCCAAACTATGTATTGTTTATACAACTGTCTCAACAAAAACTAACACTCCATGCAAGCAAGTTCCCCAGTCTGTGAATGGTATCAATGATTGTATTTCCCCTTGATAATGATCTAATTTTTTTTTAGAAAATATTTTATTTGTTGAGGGAGAGAGAAAGAGAAAGAGTGAGTGTGGACACAGCAGGGACTCCTGCAAATAAACTGCAGACTTATTCACATTTTACTTAGTTGCAAGGGAATTGAATCCAGGCCACTAGACTTTGCAAGCAAGCTGCCATTAACCTCTGACCCATCTCTCCAACCCATCAATCTTAATTTTGAATAAGGAATTGATTTTTGCTTGTTTTATGTTTATTAAAAAACATTAAAATAGGGCTGGAGAGATGGCTTAGCGGTTAAGTGCTTGCCTGTGAAGCCGAAGAACCCTGGTTCGAGGCTCAATTCCCCAGGACCCACGTTAGCCAGATGCACAAGGGGGCACACGCGTCTGGAATTCGTTTACAGTGGCTGGAGGCCCTGGCGCGCCCATTCTCTCTCTATCTCTCTCTGCCTCTTTCTCTGTCTGTCTGTCTCTCAAATAAATAAATAAACAAAAAAAAACATTAAAATAATAACAACTAAATAATAAAAAATAAAACAACACAATTAAAAATGGGCTATGGAACTAAATAGAGAGTTCTCAAAAGAAGAAATACAGATGTTATATAAACATCTAAAAAATTGTTTTACATCCCTAGTCATCAGGAAAATGCAGATTAAGACTCCATTGAGATTCCATCTCACTCCTTTAAGAATGGCTATCATCATGAAAATAACTGACCATAAATGCTGGTGAGGATGCAAAGAAAGAGGAACCCTTCAATACTGTTAGTGGGAACACGATATGGTCCAGCCATCGTGAAAATCAATGTGGAGGTTCCTGAGATACCTAAAAACAAATTTACCATGTGGCCCATCTATACCACAGCTAGGAATATATTCTAATGACTCATCTCACTACCTTAGAGATATATGCTCAACCATGTTTATTGCTGCTCTATTCACAATAGCTAGGAAAGGGAACCAGCCTAGATGTCCCTCAACTGATAAGAGGATAATGAAGATGTGGCACATTTATACAATGGAGTTATACTCAGTGGTAAAGAAAAATGAAATTTGCATGAAATTGGATGCATCTGGAATGGATTATACTTAGTGGGGTCCCAGGCCCAAAAAGTCAAAGGTCACATGTTCGCTCTTATATGTGGATCCTAGCTACAAATGACTGGACTTCTATATGAGTAGGAATAAAACTCAGTAGCAGAGACCAGTAATCTAGAAAAGGAATATAAATGGAATAGAAAGGGAGCGATGGGGTACTTAATAGTATGGGATTGCATATATGTAAGTAGAAGAACAGATTAATGGGGGTAAAAAGGCCTAAGTGAGGTCAGGGGAAGAGATTGAGTAAAGGAAAGATGGAGGGCGGGCTAATCAAAATCTAAGAGGATATAAATAAGTCATATGGAAACCTACTTTTTTGGACAATGGAACACTCAGAAGCCATAGATTCTTACTAGAAAATTTTCGGTGCCAGGGATGGGATACCTTCCAGTTAGTTGTCCAGGGAGGTCAATGATACCTGCAAAATAGTATAGGCCATTGCCAAGACTCTTGGTTTCCCACAAGGCTAGATGGTAAGATCCTATTGCTGAAAACTCCACATATTTGGGCTTCAAGAGAAATTGAGAAATCCTGGTGGAGCTGAGCTGAAAACCTCTTCCATGTAGTCCAGCTGACAGAAAGCTGGAAAAAGCTATACTGCATGCAGTTCAAGGGGAGAGAGAGAGAAAAAAAAACTGTGGAGATACTCAATAGTGGATACTCAAAGCCTTAGATGTGGCCACCCAGGCCAAATGAGCCAATAGGTGCAACAGTGGCATGTCTGTTATGGGGGAAACCAACCACTCTTTAATTGGTCTGCAGGCCCACTCCATGGAAGGGAATACATTCCTGAAACTGAAAAGCTGCAGTTGGAATAGTCATGAGCCCTAGGGGTGTAACATCTGCTGGTGTCTGCTTAAATGTGTATACTATGCTCACCAAACTGCCAGGTAAGCCCTACTCTTAATGTTCATACCCATGTAGTAATACTACTCTGACTTTTGGTTAGAGAAGCTTCTCTTTTCAGATGGGAGTGACCTTGGGATGACTCAGAAGGCACCATGGTGCTGAGAAGAAGTGACAGAGAAGTTTACTGAGCTGAAATATCTCTATTGCACCTTCCAAGGCTCAGGGTCCATTGTGGAAGAGATGTCAGAAAGAATGTAAGAGCCAAAGGAAGGATAGGACTCTACATCATTGCCCTCCAGACACAAAATGGCCTGGATATACATGACTTCGCAGCACCTAACACTACCTACACAAGACCATCATAATAACAGGAAAAGATGATGACATCAAAGTAAAAGACTGATTGAGAGAAGGAAGGGGTATGATGGAGGGTGGAGTTTCAAAGGGGGAAGTAGAGGGAGGGAGGGTATTACCATGGGTTATTGTCTAACAATTATGGAAGTTATCAATTAAAAAACATTGAATTATTATGTTCTCATTTTTCCAATCCAGTTACTCCACTTATAAATCTATGATAGAATTTTCATAATAAATTATAATTGATAACTTTATTATTAGTTGAATTAACATTTTCTGTCTAGATCCCCATAAGCTTTCCCTACATCATTTCTCTATTCTGGAATCCAATTCAGAACCTCACATTATATTTAATGCTTCTCCTCACTTGACTTTTGGCTGTGACTGTCCCTCAGAGTTTCCATGATGTGACAGACCACAATACTTTTGATGACTATTACTAAAGCACTTTGTAACATGCCTTTCAATTTGTTTTTATTTGTTTTCTTGTTTTTAATTAATAAATAACCAGTGGGCATATTTATGGGGTACAGCATGATAATTCAATGCAAGCATTCACTGCATAATGATCAAGTCATAATAATTACTATGTATGTCTTCTGATCATTCTTTTATATTTTTAATCTTCTAGGTTAGCTCTTCAATTTCTTCACAAATTATGCATATTTATTGTGAAATGTACCCACTGTGCTTCATCACATTAGAATTTATTTATTCAATCTAACTGGGCTTTGTACAGGTTGTTGAGGTTCCATCTGTCCCCTCCCACCCTTCCTATGCTCAAGCAATTCTATTCTACCCTCCTACTTTGAAGTCAGCTATTTCAGCTTCTACATAAGAGTGTATCTGGATTATTTTACCTAGTATGTCTTCAAGTACCATTTATTTTTCTGGAAAAAAGGATTACATTAATTTTATGGGTGAACAATATTTCTTCACATTTATACAAATTTCTATAAGCCATTTTATGCTACTTTTTTTCCAATTTTTTCATGTGTACACATACACACCGGCCATGGCCCACACATGTAAATCAGAGGACAGCCCCTGTGTGGGCCCTCCTTTTCCTTCTTAAGGAGCTGCAACTGTTTGTTTAACAATGAAAATGTCAGACTAACTTGTTTGCCAGATTCCAGGGTTTTCTCATCTGCCATGTCACCATAGGATGACCAAGAAGGCAAATACTTACTACTTCCTCTAGCTTTACATGGGTTTTGGGGATATACATAGTAAGGGGAGGTGGGCATGGTTTGGTTTTGGTCTCAAAAATGGCCTGTGTGGAAAATGTGTTATGGGAACTAAGTTGTCCTTCTGGAGCAGCTCATGGTGAGTCCTAACCAACACCTCTCAAGCAGGGCACATGCCCTGAGAAGGTGGCAGAATTGCAAAGAGAAAAAAAAAAAAAAATCTCAGTTGATCATAATGTTAGTGTAGGCTTGGGGAGCCTCCCAGTGTTCTTTGCTTCATCATAGGAAGAGTTTTACAGTTTCAAACTGGTCTCCATTGGGGCAATGGGGCAGTCCATATAAAGAACTTTATTCTTTTGTTTAGTCAGTCCATTGGGAGCCCCCATGTTCCATGATTTCTCCTACACTGTTCCAGCACTCTCTCCAAAATATTGTAACATATTAGCTGTCTTATTTCATTTTGGATTTTTCCTTTAGGCAGGCTTATGTCTGGTGCTTCTGGTCACACATCTTGCCAGATTATGTTCTCTCTTCCCCTTCATTTTAGGTTGGAGTCATGTATTTCTCATGATTAGGTTGAGTTTATGAGCCTTAAAGAAGATGTTGAAGGTAAAGTAGTGTTGTTCCACCATGGACATTACCCTTGATAACTTGACTGGTATAGTTTTTGTCACATTTCTCTATGTCCAATTATTTTTCACTCATTTTCATAATTTACTATTTTCACCCATATTTACAGAGTGAATAATTGTGCTAACTTTATGAGAAAGAGGTATTTATATAAGATATTTGGAATTATATTTCATGGAAGGTTTGCCTATTTTACCTTTGGGTTACTAATTGTATCATTTATCCACTGCTGTAAGAAACATTGTTTAAAGTTTATCTTTTTTCTGTTTGATGGGTTATCTGTTTTGTTCCATTAATTCACATACTCTTATTTACTTAATGTTATCTAGATTAAAACTATCTAGATTACTATACTTCCTTAATAAGAATTAAAATCAGGTAGTGTGAATCTCCCAACTTTATTTTTAAGTATGAGGTTTCTTATTGTAGGCCTTTTACCTTTCCAAATACTTCAAAAATATTTATGATAGCTTATATATCCTTCTGAAATTTTAGGTTGTACTGCATTGAATTCCTATATTAAATTAGAAACAATTTGTATGCGTGTTGTTGCAGATCAAACCCAGGGTGCATAGATGGTATACAAGTGCTCTACTACCTACCATATACCCACTCCTCAGTTTTCTGAGACAGTGCTTCAATACCTAGTCCAGTCTGTACTCAGACTCATGTTCCTCCTGCCCCGACGTCCTGAGTGCTGAGATTACCAAACTTGGCAACCATGCCTTGCTAAGATTTGATCTCTCTACTATATTTCATAGTAATGTGTATGCAATGGAATATCTTATATGGCCCTCAGATTCATTTAGTCAGTGGTTACAGTATTCTGAGAACAGATTTGACATATACTTTTAAGATTTCTATGTGTGGTGGTTTGATTCAGGTGTCCCCCATAAACCTAGGTGTTCTGAATGCTAGTCTCCCCAGCTGATGGCAGTTGGAAATTAAAGCCTCCTGGAGGTGGCATATTGTTGGAGGTGGGTTTATGGGTGTTATAGTCAGTTTCCCCATGCTAGTGTTTGGCACACTCTCTTGTTCCTGTTGTCTATCTGATGTTGGCCAGAAGGTGATGTCCACCATCTGCTCATGCCATTGTTTTCCCCTGCCATCATAGACCTTCTCCTCAAGTCTGTAAGCCAAAATGAATACAAAAGCTGCCCTTGGTCAGGTGATTTCTACCAGCAATGTGAACTTGACTGCAACAATATGTAAGTACTTTTTTAAAAAAATTTTGTTTATTTATTTATTTGAGAGTGACAGAGAGAAGGAGGCAGAGAGAGAGAGAGAGAGAGAGAGAATGGGCGCGCCAGAGCTTCCAGCCTCTGTAAATGTGTGCGCCCCCTTGTGCATCTGGCTAACATGGGTCCTGGGGAATTGAGCCTGGAACTGGTGTCCTTAGACTTCACAGGCAAGCACTTAACCGCTAAGCCATCTCTCCAGCACTGTAAGTACTTTTTAAAAGAAATTTTATCGCTATAACTTTAGCTTATTAAAATAATTTTATAGATCTCCATTTTTATATTCTTATTTAACTCCCTTCTTAATGACATATGTGTATCTTAATTCCCTATATTTCCATTTATAATTGCATTTTAGTTATCATTATGTACATATTTAAATTTATTTTTAAATGTTAAGCTCCTTAGGCTAGCACATAGCAATAAGTACATCTAACTGCAGTTCTAGAAACATTAGAATAAGAGTGAAAAGAAAAATGGAAGCCACCTATACTGCATTAGCTACATAGTAGGGCTAATGATCTCATTTCCTATCAAGTTACCATCATCATGGAACCCTAACAAAACATTTTTCAAACTTAATCCTATGTAATGCATTATTCATCAGGAAAACAATCAGCCATTACACAAGTAATTTTAGCATTTGTCACTCTTGCCTGTTCAGTGGAGAATGTCATATGAGTAAATTTTAAGGAACATTGAATGCCACATATTAAACTAAAGACCACACCCAATCTACCTCCCTCTGCTGTAAATCACTTCCAAAATTATCTTCTTAACTTTTACCAGACATAATAATGTGTTTGAATTTGAACTGAAATAAGCATTTATAAGCAGTTAGTGTGAAGAACAGCTGGTACACTCTCAAAATAGTATATTATATGCATTCATTCTCATAAATATTTCAAAACTCTCATTAAAGGGCCAAAAGAAAACTTCAGCCAACAATTTTGTTTTACTGTTGTAGCAGATCTGCATCAACATATATCATAAATATATATTGAATTTCTATGTAACAAACAGGGATTTACAAATGAGAACTTTGGGAAAACAAATCATTTGAACTGAAAGCCATTTTTCTATTAGAACTATAAGGATCAACCATGATCTATTACAGATTATGACCTGTAGCCCTAATAAACCCTCTGCCCCTATGTCATAAGCATGTGAGGAAGACTTGGGTTCATGGTGGTAAGGCCTATATTTCCCCTTGTCCTTATGTCATCCAAGTTATACATCTATGAGCACATAACATGTTTTAACGCACATTTGTATGCATGACTACAACTAAAATCTGTTGCCTGCGGCCTGAAAAATTCAATAGCAATTGCTGTGTATACTACAGGAGAGCTGAAATGGCCAATGGAATTATCAAATACACATAAGATGTTAGTGACAGTTGGCAACTTTTCACCTTTAAGCATCTGAGGAAAGAGAAACCACAGGGTACATAGCCTATTCATGTAGATCCTGATGTTTATCTACTTTTTTATTTTTTATGTTTATCATTTTAAGCATGCATCCCACATGTTTGATTCAGAGTGTCAATACTCACACATACATGCAGACATTCACCTTTGGCAGGAAGAAACTAGAAAGCTCCAGGAATTTAATCTCCATTGCATTTTCAGTAAATAAATAAAATTTACTGAAAGCTGTATTATACTGTTAGCATTATTGTACTTACAAATAAACAAACTGAATTGAATTCAACAGCATGATCTCTCATCAACACAAAAAAATGTAAGAGATATTTCAGAGAGTTTATGAGAATTTACATCAGAAGGAGAAATACTAATGATAGAGTGAAAAATATAGAGCTCTAACAATTTAAAATAGAAAATTCTTATGCACAGAACACAACTAAACTTTAATGAAAATTCTGACCACAGTTATGGTGTAATACTCTAGCTATACAGTTTTATTATCTTTCACTGAGTTCAGAAATGCAGGTACTAACAGCATGCATAATAAAAGAACTATTCAAACCACATGGGATGGCATAGTTTTATCTTTCACATGTGATTAACTTGGGAAATATAAAAGGTAATGCATAGCAAAATTAGAATAGATCAAATAATTATTTTCTTCTGTTAAATACTGTCAGTAATAGTTAACATGTACTGAGTTTTCCTCACATTAGAGAGTGTCTATTCATCAATACACTTAGCATGAGCAAAGATATAACTGAGGTCTATACATTTTTTTCTCCTCATTAAAGTGGATAAAACATATCTAAAGAGACAAGAAACTAGGGGAAGAGGTTTATATCATAAATATGTGGAACCTGGCAGAGATACAGGCAAGACTAACATAATATTTATTTATTATTATTATATTATATACTGGGTGACAGGGAGGAAATATCAATAATCTAAGCTCCCCTTACTTGGTAAATTCACAACAAAGAAAGACAACATGCAAACACGCTGTAACACTGAAATAAATTATCAGTGATAATATAGTTGGAGGTCTCTTGAAGTATGAAAAGTTACTGCACCAAGAGAGTAATGCTGGGCTACAGACTTCAAGGATCTGTATGCATTTTCTAGGGAGGAAAAAGGTACATGGCAGTTCAATTTACTTGATTTACATAGTTTTTGGCTGGAAGTATGTTCACCAGGTAAAAAGACTCTAACATGTAATGTCTGTGGGCCAGGGGTTCAATTCCCGAACCACTCACATTATGTTGTCTGCAAAAACTGGTGCAAGTATCTGGTATTCATTTGCAATGGCATAAGGCACTGGAGCGCATAGACGTGTACATGCACATACACACACACACACCCAAGCATGTTCAAATAAATAAATAATTTTTAAATTTGTCTACTAAATCTTCCTTTTTACTTTTACTTTCAAAAAGGTTAGCATAGACTTTTTTATTGGGAAAATGTATCCCATTACTTTGCACTCCATTGCCTGAACCTTGACCTAATGGGCTTTTTAAATATTTCATTTTTATTTATTTATGAGAGAGAGAATGGGTGTGTCAGGGTCTCCATTCACTGTAAATGAACTATAGACACATTCTCCGTCTTGTGCATCTGGCTTTATCTGGGAATTGGGGAATCAAACCCTGGTCGTTTGGCTTTGTAGGCAAGTGCCTTAACTGTTAGGCCATCTCTCCAGCCCAAGCTAATGATTTTGTGCTTATACTTGTGCTGATTTTAGCCCCTTGTAATGATTTGCTAAACATGCTGGTATTACAGTCTGAATTAACAAGGAGTGCTAAGGTCTATCTAGGCTTATTGATTACATTAACAAGTTCAACAAGATAGATACAAAGTAGCAACTCGGTGAGTTTAAACCATAGCCAACAACTCTCTGGTAGTTTTGTTTGATGACTATCTTTGTTAGATATAAAATGTTATCTAATCCCAGTTTTGTCCCTAGCTATTGTGCCCTCAGATTTCATGAGATTACCTTTGTGGTTTAGTATTTTATTTTGTTTATGAATTTTTACATATTAGTCAAGATTTAATTAAATTTTAATTTTCTTAAAACAAGCTTTACACCAAGGTATATTTGTTTGAGTTAATCATATGACTGAGGTAGCTGACATAAAATTTACCAATCCTAAATAGTATAGCTTTACGAAGCTTTTATAAATTGCTTAATGTTTATCACTGCTATATCCCCTGTGGGCACAGATAAGCAAGGTGTCTTGAGCTATCATGGTGAGGTGGATGCCCTCTCCTTTAGATCTGTGTCCCAGAGTTTTAAGGGTATACTCACTAGTTAGGGGAGACTTGCATGTGTATATTTACTAAAACTTAATTGAATAAGCTAGGGCCAAATTTATGGTGTGCTCATGAGATTAAAAACCCATCTAAGGATTTCCAGTGCTTTACTTTAGCTATTAAGTTATATCATCAATGTATGATAGTAAATTATAAACTATAAATTAAAATTTGGGGTTTAAAAGTACACTGAGCTATATGTGAAAAAAATGAAACCTTAAATAAGAAAGTTTTTAGTTCATTGTTTCATAATAAAGATATATTATGATGTGTTTTTCACTCTATTTATTACAAGATTATTTCTTTTATGATTTTGCTATTTTGGAGTTTTAGTGGGGATAGAAATTATAATTAGTAAAACTAGG
This sequence comes from Dipus sagitta, assembly GCA_036346955.1. Classification (NCBI taxonomy): domain Eukaryota; kingdom Metazoa; phylum Chordata; class Mammalia; order Rodentia; family Dipodidae; genus Dipus; species Dipus sagitta. Next base: position 115,609,601 of record CM070772.1, read on the forward strand.
CTTTAGAAAGAGTATACCTATAATTCATGATCCCTTGGCTCCTAAAACCAACCACCAGCACAAATACTCAGTGCAAAGACATCAGTGTAAAACTGAGTCTGTTTTTTGTGGGAACTAGCAGAGGCTTTATATGTTGGCTGTCATAAAAGGGAACAAATATAGGAATGTGGGAGGATGAAAGACAGATGTTCTACAGAATTAAAGACTAGTTTTCAGAATAATGTGGCCTAAGGGTAAGTAAGTTTAAGAGAGTACATTCTATTATTTCATTTTTACAAGAAATGTGTTTGATTTGGGCTCAAGCTTTGTGATTATTTTGACAAACAAATGTTACAGAAAGCAATTCCAAATCACTTAACTGTTGAAATCAAAGCAATGTGGAATTCCTCCTGTTTGTCAAAAGAACACCTCTTATCTAGTCTGACATTCTTCAGAACTGTGCTGACCATCATATCTGTAGCACTATATTATTTATGGAGTGCCCTTTGGATTCTAAACTCAAATAATTATTCACTTAGTTTGATCAGTGAGTAGATGCACAACACTTAAGACTTGAGGTATGGGTGAAGAAATGAACAAAGGAAATAATTGTTGGCAGAACCTGGACATTTCATCTTAACCATACTCCATGAATTCCCAGATTTAGCTGAGAGAAGGGATCCTACCCTGTGAAATTATCCAACTTCCTTTCCAAGGCAAGTTTTTCTAGCACTGTAGTGTCCTCCTATTTCTTGGCATAGTTTCCCAGATGTTTTTGGTGACAGTAACAGTCCAGGACAAATTTTTAATTATATTCCATCAAGAATCTCCATGTAGACTACATAGACCCCACACCATCTGGCTGAAATATTAATTATCCATTTGTCCTTTTGCATACTCCAAATTGACTTTTTGGGGGGAGAAGTTCTTGATTTATGTGTTTATTATTCATGAAACATTATGCTTCTGGCTATTATTGAAACCATAGCATAGAGGATGTGGCCAATCAACTCCTTTAAATAGCCAACATCAATTGTGTGCTATAGCAAAAGACTACTTTTTATCAAGGGTTAGGTTATTTAATACATTGTTTGTTTCTTCAATATTTTTAAAAAATTACTATGGCATTACCTATATGTTAAAGCTATATTCTTTTGACTATTCCTTAAGCCTTTGAGTACTTTTTTCAAGCATTGAGATAGCTTTTTTAGAAGTATTTAAAAAATGAGTTTGCTACAGCATGACCAAATAACCTCCTCAAAAGTATTTTTGCAAAAAATTCTGAAAAAATAACCATATAAATTTACTTGATCAGTTATAATCCAGACTCACACTTAAGGCAATAGACTGTTCTTCACTTTAGTGTACTGTATGATAGATGTGACCTGCAGGATTCATTGTTGATCTTTGTATAGCAGTACGAATTTATTTGTCAAAGCTTCATTTACATAGGTCAGTCCTTCAGAGAAAAAAATAATTCAAAGCTGACATACCTAATACACATATGACAATAATTCACTTAGTACATGCATAAGTACTTATAAAATAAGTACGTATATGGGCACAGCATTAAGTTCCATGAATATTTGGGAAGTTTTCTTGAAAATATTTTTTTAATATTTATTATTTATTTATTTATTTGAGAGAGAGAAAGAGAAAGATAGAAAGAGAGAGAGAGAGAGAGAATGGGCACTCTAGGGCTTTCAGTCACTGCAAACAAACTCCAGATGCATGTTCCCCTTGTGCATCTGAGTTATGTAGGTCCTAGAGAATTGAACTGGGGTCCTTTCACTTTGCACGCATATGCATTAACCACTAAGCAATCTCTCCAGCCCTTGGGAAGTTTTTGATGCTTTATTTTAATGAGCTTCTTGAGGACTGTAACTTTATTGATATATATTCATTGTATATAGTGATGGGTTTCACAGAGAGAGTTTTATATAAGTATATTGTATACATTGAATATATTTATGCCCCTACTTTCTCCTTTTTCTTTGTTCCTCCATCCTGCTATTTCCGTTCATTTGCCTAATTTCACTAATTCTTTCATGTCCTATGTACATACATTGTTTTATGTGTGGCATAGGAATCACAAATGAGGGGATATGTGGCATTTTTCTTTTTGAGTATGGCTTATTTTGTCACAAAATATGATTTTCATGTGTATGTTTTGCAGCAAATGACATAATTTCATCATATTTATAGCTGAATAAAACTTTAGGGTGTGTATGTACATTTACTTCATCCATTCAAATTTTGACAGGCATCTAGGCTGATTCCATAACTTGGCTATTGTTAATAGTGTTGCAATAAGGCTGGAGAAATGGCTTAGTGGTTGAGATGCTTGCCTACAAAGCCAAAGGACCCAGGTTCGGTTCCCCAGGACACACGTAAGTCAAGTGCATAAGGGGGCACACACATCTGAAGTTCATTACAGTGGCTGGAGACCCTGACACACGCATTCTCTCTCTCTCTCTCACCCCTTTCCTCTTCATCTCTCAAATAAATAAATAAAAATAAAAATAAAATAAGAAAGTAAAAATAAATTAAATGGTGTTGTGATAAACGTGAATGTACAAATATTTCTGTGATGTATTCATTCAGTCTTTCTTGTATATACCAATCAGTGGTTAAGCAGGTCTTACTGCATTTTTAGTTTTAGACAAAGCTTCAAACTTATTTCTGTAGTGGCTGGACTAATTTATATTTCCATCAACAGTGTGTTATGATTCCATTTACCATATATCTTCACCAGCATTTGTTGTTATCTGTATTATTTGTTTTCCTAATGATAGACATTTTGACTGTGATGAGATGGAATCTCATTGTTGTTTTGAATTTTATTTCCCTCATATCTAAAGATGTTAAACATTTTTTCATATATTTATTAGCTATTTCTACTTCATTATTCTATAATATGTATTCATTTCACTAGTCCCTTTATAACTTTGATTACTTGCTTTGAAGTATTTAGTCTTGTGAATTATCTGTATACATTGGACATTAGCCCTCTCTTAGATGCATAGGTAGCAAAGGCTTTTCTCCTATTATGTAGACTGTTTCTTCACACAATTGTTTCCCTCATTGCTCAGAAACTTTTTAATATTTTTAAATATTTTATTTTTATTTGTTTATTTGACAGAGAAAGAGAGAGAGAGAGAGAGAGAGAGAGAGAGAATGGGTATGCCATGGCCTCCAGCCACTGCAAATGAACTCCAGATGCATGTGCCACCTTGTGCATCCATCTGAGGTGGGTTCTGGGAATCAAACCTGGGTCTTTTGGCTCTGCAGGCAAACACCTTAATTGCTAAGGCATCCCCCAGCCCAGACTTTTGAATATTATGCAATGACATTATTGAATTTGTGGTGTTCTATTTCCTGATTTATTGGAGTCCTTTTCAGGAGATCTTTGTTTATGCGCATACTATTGTCTTTTTTGTTTTCTTCTAGTAGTTTCAGAAGCTCAAGTTTTAAATCATGGTATTTTATCAAATTCAAATCAACTTTTATATAGGGTGAAAGATAGAAATCTAGTTACAGTATTCTAAATGCAGATATCAAGCTTTTCTAGCATCTATGTTGAAGAAAAAAAAAGCATGTATTCTGGGATAAGCCTTCCAGAATTCAGATCTTGGTTTTGTTACTTATAACTGCGTGAGTTTTGCAAATTCATTTAACCTTCTGTCCCTGTTTCCCTAACTGTGAAATATGATAATGTTCATGCAGTATTCTGTATACATATAGTATGTAGGTGCTCTGATCCTGACTAATTTATACTCTAATTCTTAGCACATAGTTTGCCATTCAGGAATTATGTGATAGGTGACTGCTCAATTAGCTATCACTGTTTGTCATTTAATCTATACCACATGAAGTATATAATGCTGTATATCTATATATGTATGCACATAATTATCATAATAGTATTATGGAATATTCATTTTCACATTCAAACAAAGTCAACACACACCTTTATGATGATATATGTAAATCTCAGGCATAAATAGCATATTCAGAAGTTAGACAGCCACAGGTTGTGTTTCCCAGAAGCTTTTACAGAAAGAAGTGCAAAGATCTGTCTTATTACTATGTCCTTATGATTAGACTTTCTCTCAAAGGAAAATGAACTTACATTTAAGTAAGATTTACTTTTCACACCATTGTAAAGGATTTGTCAGACTTTAATACTTAATTCTTAGCCTCTCTTAGAGGGAGACTAGGAGTGGCAGCAAGTGATTCTAAGTCTTCACAGTAGATGACTATCATAGAAAATGTTCTGAGTTTCTGAAAATATTATGGAGTGTGCTGAACCAGTGAAGACCTCAGAGCAGGAAAAAGATGTAATAGATTATGAAGTACAACCATCAGCATTACATAGGTGTGAAAACTCTGACATCTTACATAGTCTCTTGAATTTTATAAGCAGATTGTCAAGAAATTATATTTCAAGGTAGGTTTTCTGCTTCTATATTATTCATCCATATTGCCCTCCAAGATGCACACATGTGTGGAATTCTAAGAATAGGTTTTGAGTTCCTTCTATTTCTTGTGGCATTGAATAGCCCCACCTGAAGATAGCAGTTGGTTTGATTCCATTCAATACACGTGTAAAGAGCAGCAGCTAAGATACAGTTCAGAGTACAGGGTTTGGCCAGCAAGCACAAGACTTTAAGACTTTGAGTTCACTCTCCAGTACTACCAATAAATAAGCACCAAACAGGACAAAAAAAAAAAAAAACACTAGAAACTAAAGAAAAATAACTGTCTGATATAATTATGTGCAGTGCTGTGCATACAGTGAAGCACTGGCCTTCTCAGAGTTCAGAAATTAGAAGAAATGATAGATAAAACAAAAAAGATGACATCAGAAAATGCTTTAATAACAAGCAATATATTCTAGTAATATTTGAGTGAACATAAAATAATAGCTTTTCCTACTGCTATCTCAGCTAGCCATTGTTTAACAGAGTATTGACACTACAGTTACTTTTGACATATTCATTCCAAAATGTTTATTAGTCCAGATATGCAACTGTGATCCAAGTTCACTTATTTTGTTATTTTGTTCATATTTTTTTACATTACTTATACTTTTAAGTTGTAGATATATGTTGCAAAATAAGATGTATTGCTTATATTTATATAACTAAGGAACAATTATCAAGAATTTAAGGACTTCTGGCCAAGATGGCAACCACTTAACTGTACCACACATCCCCGGGAAAGAAAGGCAAGGCATTAAGGGTTCACTGGGTTTTTTAGGGGATAGAAATATCTAATAGATTGCAAGTAGTAGGGCACAGAGGGAGAAAATTGGGAATCGCTGATTCCCTCTCTGGCAGGTAGCCCACCAATCCCCCAAGCCCCCCAAGCAGCTGCCATACCCACAGTCCCAGCTTCAGGAAACTCCTGTACTTACTGTAGGAAAGGGGACCCAGGCCAACACAAGTCCACTTGCCTCACTGAACAGGGGTGATTTCCCTGCTACCCCCGCCCACGCATGGCCTTGGGCAGGCTCAGCCTGCTGGCCCGCTGGAGCTCAGGCTCCATTTGCCCACCACAAGTGCACTGCTGATTCCTCCTTGTGCTAGCTTAGTGTGCTCTCTCTGCCAATTTGCCCACTTACTGCTCTGGCTGCTGCCCATTCACGTGTGAGCTCAGGCCCATTTCACCTGCCCATGCAAGCTCAGGCTCATTCTGCCAGTCTGCCTGCGCCAGCTCAAGTGCTAGCCCCTCCTTGTCTGCCATGCCGGCTGACTGCCATTGCCCTGTTGCAGGTGAGTTCAGACTGCTTCTGGGTCCCAGTGTTCTGCCAAGAGTGAGTTTAGGCTGCTTTGGTGCTTGGGACTTCAGTATCCCTCTGAGCACGAGTGTGATCACAAGCAGCTTTGGCACACCACCTTGTGAGAGCTCAGGCAAATTTGGCACCCCTGCAAGCAGGAGCTCACAAAATCTTCAGAGCTCATGAAAACACGAAACCACATATACCAACACAATATGGCAGGGATCAAATCAAACCTCACAGTCATTACCCTAAATATTAATGGCCTTAATTCACCCATCAAGAGACACAAGCTAGCAGTGTGGATCAGAAAATTAGACCCCTCAATCTGCTGTCTTCAAGAAACCCATCTCACCACTAAAGACAGACACCTCCTCAGGGTGAAAGGGTGGAAAACAATATTCCAAGCAAATGAGAATAGGAAACAAGCAGGTGTAGCTATATTAATATTGGATAAAATAGACTTCAAACCAAAAATAATCAAAAAAGACAAAGAAGGCCACTTCCTGCCTATCAAGGGAGTGATCCATCAAGTGGATATTACAATCACAAATCTGTATGCACCAAACATAGGGGCACCACAGTTCATAAAGCAAAACCTATTTGACAATGAAACAGAAATAAGCAACAACACCATCATAGGTGGGTACTTCAATACACCATCATCAGTAATAGACAGATCATCCAAACAGAAACTCCACAAGGAAGTAAGAGAGCTCAACAAAACCATAGATCACTTAGACCTAAGAGACATCTACAAAACATTCCATCCCAAATCCACAGACTACACATTCTTCTCAGCAGCCCATGGAACATTCTCTAAAATAGATCATATACTGGGTCACAAAGATTGTCTGCATATATTTAGGAATATTGAAATAATTGCCTGCATGATATCAGATCACTATTCTATATTGCTAGAAATTAACAACAACAAAAGACCCACCAAGAATCCCATCAGTGCCTGGAAACTGAACAGCACACTTTAAAACAATAAATGGATAGTGGATGAAATAAAAAATGCAATTTCAAAATTTCTAGAAATGAATGATGATGAGAACACATCATACCAAACTTATGGGACACAATGAAGGTGGTCCTCAGGGGAAAATTCATAGCAGTAAATGCCTTCATAACAAAGAGAGAGAGATCCCAAATCAGTAACCTAACCATCCACATAAAGGTACTGGAAAACCAAGAAAAATCCAACCCAAAAAGCTCCAGAAGGAAAGAAATAATCAAGATCAGAGCAGAATTTAATGAATCAGAAACTAAGAAAACAATTAAGAAAATTGACAAAACAAAGAGCAGGTTCTTTGAAAAAATAAACAAGATTGACAAAACCCTGGCCAACTTGATCAAGCAAAAAAAAAAAAAAAAAAAAAAAAAAAAAAAAGAGAGAGATGCTTCAAATTAATAAAATTCAAAATAAAAAAGAAGAGATCACAGGAGAGATAAGTGAAATTGGGAGAATCATCAAGACTTATTCCAAAAACCTCTACTCCTCAAAACTGGATAATGTGGAAGAGATGGGGTAAATTCCTGGACACATACCATTTATCAACACTAAACTAAGAGCAGATTAATCTCCTAAACAAACCTATCACACTCATCGAGACTGAAAAGGTAATAAGAAAAAACTCCCCAAAAAGAAGATTCCAGGACCAGATGACTTCTCAGCTGAATTCTATCACACTTTCATGGAAGAACTCAAACCAATCTTTCTCAAACCGTGCCACACAATTAGGGAACAGGAAATGCTCCCCAACTCCTTTTTTGAAGCTAGTATCACCCTAATTCCAAAACCAGGTAGAGATGCCACAAGAAAAAAAACTACCGGACTATTTCCCTGATGAAATTAGATGCAACAATCCTGAACAATCTCCTTGCACACTGCATCCAACAACACATCAAAAACATTATCCACCTTGATCAAGTGGAATTTAACCCAGGAATGCAGGGATGGTACAACATACAGAATTCTGTCAATGTAACACGCCATATGAACTAGGTTAAACACAAAAACCACATAATCATTTTGATAGATACAGAAAAATCCATGGAGAAAATACAACATCACTTCATGATCAAAACATGGGAGAGAAGTGGCATGGTCGTTTCATATCTTAACATAATAAAGGCTGTATACAATACTCCTAAGGCCCGAGCAATACTTAATGGAGAGAGACTGGAGGAATTCCCATTGAGATAAGGAAAAAGACAGGGTTGTCCACTCTCACCTCTGCTCTTCAATATAGTACTTGAAGTCCTAGCTCAAGCAATAAGACTGGAGAAAGAAATAAAAGGGACACAATTTGGAAAGGAAGAATTTAAGTTAGTTCCATTTGCTGATGACTCCATCCCAAAACTCTTGAAGGTGATTAACTCCTATAGCAAAGTAGCAGGATATAAAATCAATACACAAAAATCAGTAGCCTTTCTATATGCAAATGACAAAGTTAGATAGAAAGAAATAAGGGAAATGGTGCCATTTTCAATAGCAACAACAACAAAAAAATAAAATACCTTGGAATAACGTTAACCAAGGAAGTGAAAGATCTATACAAGAAAAGCATAAAAACCCTCAAAAAAGAATTTGAGGAGGACTTGAGTAAATGGAAAGACCTCCCACACTCCTGGATAGGCAGAATTAACATTGTGATGATGGCAATCCTATGAAAGGCAATATACAGATTTAATGCAATTCCAATTAAAATCCCAACATTGTTCTTCACAGAGACAGAAAAACTGATCTCAAATTTCATGTGGAAAGGCAGAACCTCACATATCCAAGCATATCCTCAGCAAAAGAAATACCTCTGGAAGTATCACCATACCTGATCTAAAGCTTTATTACAAAGTCATAGCAATAAAAACATCATGGTACTGCCATAAGAACAGGAGTATAGACCAGTGGAATAGAATTGAGGTCCTACACTTTGTGTTAAGCAACTACAGCTACTTGATATTTGAAAAAGGCCCTAACAAAAAAGGCTGAAATGTAGACAGCATTTTCAAAAGATCATGCTGGACAAACTGGATAACCATATGCAGGAATATGAAACTTGATACACACATCTAACCATGCATGACACTCAAGTCCAAATGGATCCAAGACCTCAATATAAGACTAGAAACTCGACTACTACTGGAAGAAAATATAAGAAGAACATTCCATGATATAGGAATGGAAAAGGACTTCCTAAACAAATCCCCAGTAGCTCATGATCTTAAACAGTCACTCAACCAATAGGATCACATGAAGCTGAAGAGTTTCTTTACAGACAAGCATACAATAAGCAAAGCCAACTGATTACCCACAAAATGGGAGAAAATATTTTCTTTTTATCCAACTGACAGAGGCCTAATCTCTAGAATCTACAAAGAACTCAAAAACATAAACAATAAAAAGTCAAACAGCCCACTCACAAAATGGGGCAAAAGCTGGGCAGGCAGTTCACAGAGGAAGAACTAAAAATGGCAAACACACACTTAAGAAAATGTTCATCATCCCTAATCATCAGGGAAATGCAAATTAAGCAACTATGAGATTCTGCCTTATCCCAGTAAGGATAGCAAACATCAAAAAATCAAATGAAAATAAATGCTGGCGAGGATGTTGAGAATTAGGAACCCTCATCCAATGATGGTGGGAATGTAAGATGGTACAACCACTTTGGAAAACAACATGGATACTCCTGAAAAAGCTGACTATAGAGTTACCAACAGACCCTGTTATTCCCTTACTGGGAATCTACCCTAAAATATTTAAACCATAGTCCAGAGAGATTTGCTCAACCATGTTTATAGTGGCTCAATTCATAATAGCTAAGAGCTGGAATCAACCCAGATGTCTATCACTAGAAGAATGGATAACTAAGTTGTGGTATATCTATACAATGGCATTCTACACATCAGTAAGAAAAAAATGACTAAATGAATTTTGAGGAAAAATGGTTGAACTTGTAACAGATTATTTTCAGTGGACTTACCCAGTCACAGAAAGATAATCACTGCCTAGTCTCACTCATCTACATCACCTAACCTGAATCTACCCAAGATACTGACATATCCAGCAAGCATCTCATGGACTAGACAATAGGGTAGGTGGGGAGGGAGGGGAGGACAAGGAAAGGGCTGGGACACTCAAATCTATACCCAAACAGCAATGGTACCATAAAATTCTACATCCTTAAAGGCAGACCAAATGGTTGAACCTTCACCATGTCCTTGAGTGAACACCTGAGCCACAAGACACTGGAGAGGGTACGATGAAGATTGACCTTAATCTTCTACAGCTTCTCTCTCTCTCTCTCTTCTCTGTGACTCTTTTATATTAGCTATCTTTTTCTTCCTGTTCTTAGTGGGCACTGACCTTTAACTCCCAGTACCAGCATGTGGATATCATCCACAATGAGCTTTTGATCAGAGAGACTTACAAGGTTTCCTAAAAGAAAAACAAATTTCTGTCAGAGTACTTGATGACCCATCAAAAGTTAGTAGTAAGACCTTACTGCTGAAGACACCCTATGCGGTTGACACATAAAATGGAGTGACATGGCTGGAAGCTAGAAGACAGTCAGTCCCCAGACAGTCAGTGTGTCTAGTGCCAGAAGGTGCTACATTGGCGACTGGGAGAAAATGACCAATATCTGTGCAATCAACTCATGGTCTAACATACTTAGCAGCAAATAACCTGTCATGATGTTCACACAAGTGCAATAGTGGTGCACAGTCTTAGTAAAAATTTAATTAGCTAGGACCCTGGGATGATGGCTCAGCAGTTAAAGAAACTTGCTTGCTAAGATTTCTAACCTCTGATCACTTTCCAGAACCCCCATAAAACCAGATACTAAATGTCACATATTTCTGTGATTCCTTAAGAGATCCTATATCAAAGAAAATCTTGCAGAGACCTCAAAATTGTTTTCTCATGAACATACTTGTGCTATGACATGTAAGCCCATTAACACACATTAAGTAAATTAAGAAAATGAGAAGGTATCTTGTATATTCTATGGTCTACAATAATTCATATGTGAGTAGCTTTGTTAGAGTGAAACATTTTGTAATTTTCTTTTTTAATGTTGTTTTCGAGATTCCATATTCATATGTCAGGTATATAGCAAAGCAGAAGGCAGGCTGGTACATCCCATTCAGTCATTTTGTACTGATAAACACAAATCATGGTCTGTTATTCGTAAGTAATTTAAATGTAATATTCAGCGTGGGTGTGCAATGATAACCACCATCAACTAAGAGAGTTTAAGGAATTTTCAACTTCTATAAAGCATCCTCACCAAGGTACATTAAGGGGAATTTAGTGTGTGCGAAACTTTCTGAAGCAGTACCTACTTCCTAAGAATTAGTCACTTATCAAAAGGCCTTTGAAAAAAATAAAATAGGTTAGATTAGAAATAGTTAAACCAAGAAAACTATTGTTCTTAATCAGGACTCCCTTTCAAAAACACATTTAGTACAATCTCTTCCTACACTGTTTTCTATCTCAGTCTTTTTAAAATAAGTAATATTTCTTTTGCTCCATATTGTACTAAGATTATATAATGTACTTGAGTAGATTTTATTTCATAAAATTATCCTATTCCAATTATCCAACTCTGACATTACTTCCATATTACCTTGATGGCTATACAGGGTTTTTCTTAAGTCTTTTTATAGGTATTTTAGTTTAGGAGTATAGGTAAATTATTACATTTACTACATAGCAATTCAGTATTTTTCATGTAAGGAAAACGTTTTCTATACTACTCTGATGCATATCAATGTTGGTTGTCCTAAAAGTGAAATTCAGTGCTTCCACACAGATGATTTTCCCTATTTAGTATAAAATGAATTATGATATCATGACAAAAAATTTATATATTTTGTTTTAATTGCAAAATTAATGTCTTCATGCAAAATTACATTTTATTTTGATTATAGATGGGTATGTCATGAGTCATCTCTTTATATTAAACAAAAAGGCAGGAAAAAATATATGGAGTTACAAAGTACATCATATATAATTTTATTTTATTTTTTGTTTCTGTGCTGATCTTCTTCCCCCTTATGCTGGTATCCGGTTCATCAGGAAAACAGCCTCATTGCTTGTTTCTCCAATTTTTCTTAGTTTCAGCCGGGGCCCTTTTGAGGTATGATGGGATGGCTCTCTCCTTAGAATCTACATCTATCTGAAAAAGAGAAGCAGATTCTCCAACGGAGAGTAAGTTAGCATCAGGACAAATGAGATAACCCCTTTTTTTTTGCAGAGAATTTAATAGGTGTCGGCCCTCTTGTAGCCCACAATTGATGGTAGTTTGATATTGGAGAGTGGGCTTATGTTTGGATATGGTTCTGACTTTTAAATGGAAACTTTCAATTATAATTTGTACATATTTTTGAAAAGTAGTCATTTTGTGCAGTTTAGTCTCATATATCCTTGAGGATGTCAACCATGCTTATAGTTTATTAATTATTTTATTTAATTTATTAATTAGTTTTGTACTCAGTGAATACAGTCAAGTTGGTACCATTGTTAGGCTCACCCATGTCCTTCCCTCTCCTCTGGCCCTTCCTTGTTAAGGTATATGGGTTATGCATTTGTGGAGTTAGCCCACAGTTATGGGTAAGAGAAATGTCTCTGCATACCATGACCCAAAGTGTGGCTCTGACATTCTTTCCGCCCCCTCTTCTGCAAAATTTCCCTGAGCCATGTTGTGTTCATTTTTGGTCTGCTTCAGTGATGAGGTGTTGGGGGCCTGTGGGTCTCTGGGTAGTTGATTTGGTAGGAATTGATTGCTTTCTGTGTAGATCTTCTTCACCCTTGTGCTGGTACCCAGTTCACCAAGAAAGCAGCACCCTTGCTTGTTTCGCCAATTATTCTTAGTTTCAGCTGGGGCCCTTTTGAGGTATGATGAGGTGGTTCTCTCCCTATGATCTGCATTTATCTGAAAAAGAGAATCAGATTCTCCAACAGAGAGTAAAGTTAGCACCAGACAAATGGGATAACCCTTATTTTTTGTAGAGAATTTAACAGGTGTAGGCCCTCTTGCAGACCACAATTGCTGGTAGCTTGATAATGGAGAACAAGCTCATTTTTGGATATGGTTCTGACTTGTTTCCCACCTCCAGCTATGAGTCCCATTCCACTGAGGGGATCAGTTAGCCAAATCAAGAGCACTAAAGTTACTAAAATATCAAGGAAACATCACCTCTCTTTAAGGTTTTGAATATTTTTATTTCCATATTTGTTTTCCCAGAAGACCTTTATATCCATATATATATATATATATATATATATATATATATATATATATATATATATATGTATGTATTCTTTATACATAGTTTTCTATCAATTGTTAATTAAATCCTAGCATTCTCAGTTAGAATATGTACAATCAATTCATTATGTTTGCTGCTGCAGTGATTTTCCTCTTCTCCTAAAATATAGTTTTTGAATGTATAGAAAATATAAAAGAGTCTATGACGTCCTTATGGGTTCCATGTCAGTAACTCACAAAGAACTTTTAGTTGCATATAAAATTTGTTTAATATGTTGGCCTAAAATATTAATAATTATTTATATAAACAAAGTTATGTTCAATTTCTAATATGACTCAGTTTTATATATATTTCATGCATATTGATAACATGTATTCGTAATGTATAATCAATATAGGGTCAATACCAGTATTTCTAGCATATAATTTTATGTAAGTACATTCATACACATGACTCATGTGGGTATCCAAATACTAACATAATAATTATTTATAATATCAAGAACACTAATACTGTTTATGGAATTACCCTTATAAGAATATAGACATGGTAAAATATGAGTATATTCACAATGAGTGGTGCTAGCTATACTCACAATGAGTAGTGCTATAGAAGTTTAATAATTCTATAGGGATCTATACCATAAGAATATAACTTTTCATTCTAAACTGCTACCTGCAGTAGGTTAAAAAACAGGAATATGAAGTCATGACCTATGGTAATGGGAAGTCAGTGCCTGGTATGACTCTCAGAGAGTCTTTTTTTCTTAACCACATAACAAATTGAATTTATGCGAAAATCATGAGAGAGGACCTTAAAGCAAAGAAAGAACTATCTTTTAACTAGTATGGTACTTATAAGGAATGAAATTCAACTCCAAATTCCAGAAAACCTGGGAAACTAAAAATACAAGAGAGGTGACTGCTTGACCATGAATTTAGGTGAAGATGTAATAAATTGTTGTTCTTTCTCATGTGTGATGGTTACCTTAAGATTATTCAAAAGTACTATGTTCCTTATTTTATTATTTTTTAGATTTTTATCTAAATATAATTAACCAGTTTAATATATAATACATATCCTATATTGTATTATATCTATGTAGTCTTTGACATGAACAGTGTCTGGATAGAAAATGTGTACAATCTGGTTAGTCTGGCTATTGCCATCTCCAGGTATTTTCAAGTAGTATTTACTTATTTGAGAACGAGGACCAGCCTTAGAAAACTGTATTGCATCTAACATCACCCCATTTTTGCCCCAAAGGCATCTCACTTTCAACACTTTAGCTGCTGTCTTTTTTCCAATAAAAATCCTAGCTTTGGTTCTTTGTTCTCATTAGAGGTAGACCTCTTGTACTCTGAAGTCCTAACAGAAAATGTAATGTCATCTGTACTTACTCTTTCATCAATTCAGACATCAAATTCTTTATATGTTAATTTAAGAAAATTACACAATTCAACCTGCTCTTTTCTTAAACTTGCTATGATATTCATCATGTCTGGTATGAATTACTATTCGTGTCTCCTACCAAGTGTAACTTTTTCATTCCTCTGGGAATAAAAATGTTTATAATTTACAGGACCATGCCATTAAAATCATGTTCAAAACTCAGTTTAGCTACAAAAATCTATTCCTATTTCATAGTTATTTCTATTCCTATTTCATATTTATATTTTATATTTTCCCATTTTATGTAGATCCTCCAAAAACTCTGTGTGGTACTCTTTTTGCCTAGATTTTATTTAGTTCCAAGCTAAGTGTACACACTGCATGATGTTGCTAAGTTGCGGATTCCATGATGTTGAGAACAACACTGCCTTTATGGTTCCATTTTTGTCAGTACATACTAAAATTTTTGAATAGATGAATGAATGAAATTTGGCTGAACTATTTCTAAGAATCCATCTTCATTGATTAAAGATGTGTCTTTCTTATAAAAGTGCCTGAGTACATATTTATTTTAACCTATGTTAGCATATTCTCATATTTTTTTTCTTTTCCTCCAATCAATTTTTGAAACTGACAAATAGGTACAATTTGTGAGAACAAAGGGCAATGATGAAAATAGCCAAAAATTATTTTTGTGGTATTTACTACTGGAGGGTTAGACAGGTTTTTCTCAATGTGACTATTCTTTAAAATATTTGAGCCCTAAATTTGAATTTTTCAGCTTTTACTTTTTACGCTGTTGAGAATGATCTTTTCACAGAAAGGTCCTTTTGTGGTACTAGAGTCCTCAAGAGCTTTACAGCATCAGTCTCAAGAGGTTTAATAAGTGAGTCTCAAACATTTTGTATTAGTCAGTATTTTTTTAGACAAATGCTTGGTTTTATTGATTTAATTTTGACACTAGGAAATCTCACAGCAGAAGTACAAATCATATGTACAAGTATTTATATCCATAAAATTTTACATTGGTGATTTTTGGTAAAATGTTGGCTTTGCCTCTTCTAAGGAGTAAATATGATGACATAGAACTTGCTGCACAGGTGTGTTCCTGTAGGACACTGGAAAAAAACGAGTGTTGAGATTATTATTATCCTATGATCTTAATCAGTATTTTTGAAAAGCTAAGTATGAATAGTTTCTAAAACTTACTCAAGTGCTTTCACTATACACCAGTTTAATAAGCACTGAGCCAGAAATATGGTTTAAGGCAAATTTGCAACCAAAAATGTCCTATTGGCTAAATCTTTCACTTCTCAAATTTTGTGATATTTTAATGAGAAAAGACAGAAAAAAAGCATTTTCATTTTAAGGTTGGTAAGTTACAGTAATGATCATAGTAGCTAACATTCATTCACTTTGTCAAGTAATTTACCAATAAAATCTCACTTAATACACAGACAAATATTGTAAGTAATGTGTAAGTAATTTCCTAATCTTCTACAGGAGAAAAAATAGTTTTTAGCAAAATTATGGAGCTCCCCACCAAAAAAAATGAAAATGAGAATTGGAGCACAAAAAAATCAAACTGTAGGAACTGCTCCATTTCTTTGATATAGAAATACACTCTTTTTTTTTTTTTTCATCTTGGGAGTAAGAGGGAACAAGGCCACCCCTTCTGCCATTTAAGGACTAGGAATGGTAAAGTAAAAATGTATAGGCTGTCAGTGATGGATAAAGTGGCATTCCTCATTCAGTCAATTTCTGCATTTACACATATAAATGTGGAGCTCCCCAGACTTCTCACTTCCTGCCTGGGCTCTGACCTCCTGCATAGGTGACCTGGAGATAAATTCAGTGATTAATGATCTTGACAGTTTGAAGGTCTTCTTTCTGACCATGTAATAGAGGCTAATTTTCAAGTCTCCCTTTGGCATCTTTAATGACAGGCTACCAGTCTGCAGTTTGGAAACTGTTGTATGTGGAGAGTTCAATTGGAAAATGTTTCTCTATATGAATAATATTATTATGTACCTCATATCATATATATCAAATACTCAACAGCAAATAGCATCATTTTGCCTTTAAAATTATTGTTTTCTTACCATTGGTCAGGTTTTAGATGGGATTTGAGAATTATATGGTTGAAATCTTGCTATTATAAGAAAAAAATATTTTTCCTTACTCATTCAATATTTACAAACAAATTAATGGGGTTGAAAAGGCCTAAGTGATGTCAGAGGAAGAGATTAAATAAAGGAAAGTTGGAGGGAGGGCTAATGAAAATCTAAGAGGATAGAAAAAGTCATATGGAAACCTACGTTTTTGGACAATGGAATACACAGCGTCCATAGATTGTTACTAGATAATTTTCAGTACCAGGGATAGAATACCTTCCAGTGAATTGTTTGACAGGGAGGTCCCTGATACCCCCAAAACATTAGAGGCTGTTGCTGAGGCCCTTGGTTTCCCACCAGGAATAGATGGTAAGACCCTATTGCTGAAGACTCCACATACTTGGACTGCAAGGTCACTGAGTAATCCACCTGGAGCTGAGCTGAAAACCTCCTCCATGTAGATCAGCTGACAGAAAGCTGGAAAAAGCCACACTGCATGCAGTTCAATGGGAGAGAGAGAAATCTCCAGAGAAGATACTAAACAGTGGACACTGCAAACTTTAAATTTGGCCATCCAGGCCAAATGAGCCAATGGGTGCAATAATGGCATATCTGTTATGGGGGAAACCAACTACCTTCTACTTTGACTAGAGGCCCACTCCATGGGAGGGTACACATCCCTGATACTAAAAACCTACAACAGGATTAGTCACGAGCCCTAGGGGTGTAATGTCTGCTGGTGTCTGGCTAAATGTATATACTATGCTTACCAAACTGCCCACTAAGCACTTCTCTTAATTAGAGGAAAAGAACATGACATAAAAATAAAAGAGAGAGTGGTTGAGAGGGGGAGGAGATATGATGGAGAGCAGAATTTCAAAGCGGAAAGTGGGGGGGGAGGGAATTAGCATGGGATATTGTTTACAATCATAGAATTTGTTAAGAAATAATAAATAAATTAATTCATTTAAAAAAGAAGGGACTGAATGATTACCTGATTGTTGACATTGAAAAAAAAAAAACTTAAATCTGCTTTTTTTTTTTTTATAGCCTTTGAAAATACCAGAAGGACACAGTTTCCCTTTTCATAGGAGCTATACTCTTACCCAAACTGTAATTTTTTAATTATTAAATTATATATATGTATATCATTATTATTATTATTAGTTATGTACATAGTGTGTTTACAGCCATGTTGGTACCATCATTAGCCTCCTCCCTCTGCAGGGACCCTCCTCATTGGGGAATGTGGGTAGTGCATTGTGGGGTTAGCCATCACTTATGGATAATAGTCAATGTCTCTGTGCATAATGTCCCAACATGTGGCTCTAACAATCTTCACCCCCTCTTCCGCAAATTTCCTTGAGCCATGTTGGGTTTGTTTTAGGTCTACTTCAGTGGTGAGGTGTTGGGAGCCTCTGCGTCTGTGGATATCTGGTTGGGTAGGAGTTGAGTGTTCTCTGTGTCTATCTCCTTAACCCTTGTGCTGGTACCAGGTTCACCAAGAAAGCAGCACTCTTGCCCCTTTACCCAATTATTCTCTGGTTTCAGCTGGGGCCCTGGTGAGGTGCAATGAAAAAGACAAGCAAATTCTCCAGTAGATTGAAGTCAGCACCAGATAAATATATATGTATATTGCCTTTCAGCGAACAGTGCTACAGTTTGTAATAATGGTTTTATATATATATATATAGAATGTATATATATATATATATATATATATATATATATATATACATATATATATATATATATAATGGCTATATATATGTATATAATAATGGTTTTATATATATATATATAATCATATCTATGCAAATAAACTCAATGTGGCTTTTTATAGAGGCTATAGAGGGGGATATCGTTCCTTGATTATTTTCCACTTTATTTCCTGAGGCAGTGTATGATAGTTTGAAATGATGTCCCCCATTATATTCAGAATTTTATTAATGATTTAATTTAGATCTGCAGCTACCCGGCTTGAGAAGGTATTACTGGGAGGATCCTAGGGTCCAGCCCTGAGGTGTGGGGGTGGATCTGGAATTCCAATCTAATGATATATAAAGGGCTGGAGCTTTGCCTGGAGCTCCTGAAGTGTACTGTGGCTTTTGGTGGTAGGTTTTTCTGTGTCAGCAGGGACCTGTGAAAGTGGGCCAGCTTCTTCTGCCATTATGGAGCTTCCCCTGGATCTATAAGCTTCAATAAATATCCCTTCCTCCATAACTGTGCCAGATTTTTAGTTGATTTCAGTGACCTGAGCCTGTCTACTACACAGGGTCACTCACTTTAGCCCAGAACTCACAATTTTCAGCTAATCCTGCTGTCTGGCTTGCTCAGAGATTCACTTGTATCTGCCTCCAGGGTGTTGGGAATATAACAAGCTATCACACCCACTGTGTGTTTACTTGGGCTCTGGGTATCTGAACTCCAATCCTCTCACTTGTGCAGTTAGTACTTTATCTGTTGAACTCTCTCCAGCTCTGTGACATGTTTTGAATTATCTCAATTTTAAAGGTAACAAGTGATTTTCATGAAATCATAATTCATCTTACCACAGAAAACTCAGACTTGAATTCAAATTCTGATTCTTTCAATTATTAGTTACGTGATTCAGGAAAGATCTTTATGGACACGAAGATTATTTTTCTGAAACAAGAGTTGAATATCTGATACAACCTTCAATGAGTTTTATGAAAGTGAAATATTATGATTCTTACACGGTTACTTACTGTACTGCACATTCATGAAATTATAAAAACTTATAATTATTGAATGTTTACTATGTATAAGGCAGATTACTTAGGGCATTATATGTTCCATATAAATTAGAAAACTACTTAAAAATTATGCACCTTTCCATTTACATTTGCATAGTCTTTTTAACTATGGAGGAGAAGGGTTTCATTTAAAACCCCACAGCAAGATTTAATTGACATTCTACTCATATACTCCCTACTTGGGGCTATTTTTCTATCTACACAGGTAAGAACAGATTCTCTCTTCAGAAGAAGAGTAAAACAGTTTAAAAATAATATTGAAAGCCATCATTAAGTTGTTCCTGTAAGCAAATTTGTAGAAAAATTCTTATTACCCTTAATATTAAAACCATCTCATTATTTTACAGCTTATGTACATGCTAAGTCCAAAGTGACTTCTGAAAAAGACTTGTAACAAGTAGGTGAAAGACATAGGTAATAAGCTTATACCTCAACCTTCTTAATCATTGATGTTTGTAGAATTTTTGAATTTGGAAATGAGCACAGTCTGTCTCTTCTTTTAGATTTTTATATCTTTCAACAATGAACTATCTTATCTGTCTCAAAACTATCAACCTATCAAAAAGTCACATATTTGACTTTTCATTGTAATAGTCTACTCAATTATTGCTGTCCAGAGTCCAGGATACAGTGGCTTCTAATTCAGACCTGACTTTCCTTACCAACAGTACAGGGCTGCCATCTAGCAGTAACATAGGAGCCTACAGCTTTTCTAACTAACAACACAAAGGAAAATTTGGTATTTTACTGTTTTGCTAAATTTCTTCGGCTAGGTTTCTTCTAAATATGTTGAATTGTGAATACATACATACAATCTTTGGAATCACAAATTTATCTATGAATATTATTCATCACAGTTTTTAGAAAAAGATTCCTTAGAAGTTTCAGATAGGAAATGAAGATGAAAACAGGGGCAAATTTCTGGTAGTACACTTTTTTTTTCTGCAAATATTGACTGTATCCATTACATGCTGGTCAAAGAGGGCAAGGTGGAGCTCCAGAACATGCTATGATAAAATGCTTCTAAAATGGCGAGGTTCTCCAGCTCAAGAGTTCCGAACAAAGTAGCATAAATGAGGTGACTCAAACAACAGAAGTCAAATTTCCCACAGCTGTGGAGGCTGAAGTCCGAGATGGAGATGCCCTAAGAGTGAGGACTTTCTTATTTGCTTCTCATTATATCTTCACAGGGTCTTTCTCATGCCCACTAAGAAAAGGAAAGATTTCTGGTTTCTTTTCCTTTTTATATAAATATACCAATCCTTTTGGAAGAAAGTGCCAACCTTTGACCTTATTTAACCATCATTTTCTTACTACAGTACTCTCTTCACACACAGTTATGTTGGAAATGGTCTCTCAACTAACTATGCTTACCCCTTGTAATGCGTACTTCTCTCACTATTGATTGGAGAAGAATCTTTTTTTTTCTTCTTTTTGTGTTTACAGAAGGCAGAACTAAGATCCGGTAAAACATCAAGAAAAGATAGGCAATTATTTGCCTAGCATGAGACAAGCCACTTCTTTCTCATGTGACAGGACCCAGGAGACATCACAGAGGAAGTGGTGATTCAAACATGAGTGCTGATCTCACTGCTAGCCTGATAATCTGCTCTAGGGAGATGGCAATAACACTGAAGAAGCTAAGCACACTCAAAACACATAAAAAGCAGAAGCCCAGAGGTTGCAGAGAACTCAACACTAAAGTAAACTTATGACACACTCACCAAGGCTCAGGGAACATTGAGGAAGTGTAAGCATGGGTGGAAAGGAGCATCCTAGGCATTGTGTCCTGCTTTGCTTCTCTCACCCCCAACCAACTCCACATCCACAGACACTGACTGATGCATTTGTAACTCCATGGTGACTATGGACAACCCCACTGAGGAGGCTGCTCTGTGGAATGAGGGTAGGGTAGAGGGGGATATGATAGGATAACAGAAGGGGAATGGGGCTAATACATAATTTTTCCATAAAGTACAGTTCATAATTAATAAAATACATTTAAAAAATAAATTAAAATCATGACTTTAAGTGGAAGGAAGTAGATGATCAATCCATTTCATCATTGAGTCACTGAAATAAGCACAGTCCTTATCAACTGTTTGATTAACCCATTGGCACCAATGTATCTGAAATTTCATTATGGCAATTAATTTATTTCACATTGTTCTTCCCACCAGTCAGTCCAAACCCTGAACAATGAGAGGAGAGGTTAAAATACTGCCCAAAATAATGTAACATTTCTTGAAATATCCAGTAGGGTTTTAAAATATTTATAACAATATTAAAATCCACCTATGGTTTCAATCAAATTTTATTAAGATCTCCCAATATTAATTTGTGCTTTTCTACAAGGGCAGCACAGATGGTAAAATAGGTATTGAAAGGCCACCATAAATATTTCACAAGGCCTGTCATTAGCATTTCTCAGTATTCATTTTATTAATTTGCATTTATTTTATATAAATATATACAAATGGGAACAAATATGGTCAAAGGGCAAATAACACCAAGAATAATCAATAGCAGAGTGGAACAGGGTGTCAGAAGCTGTGGAGGTGAGAGAATTGGGGAGCTGTAACTCAGAGTTTACAAGCTTTCACTTACAAGGTGAATACCTTTGTGTGATCAAATGCAGAGCATGGTACTTATAGTTAATAATACTGTATCATATACTTGGGATGTACTAAGGGAGTACATATTAAATCACACACACACACACACACACACACACACACACACACACACATACACACGTACTCCAAAGGAAAAAAAAAAGAGTAAAAATAAGACTGGTATCTTTGGAAGTGGATAGGTCATTGAATGCATGATTGTGGTAGTCACTGCTACTTGTTTCACAGTATAAACATGTAAGAAATCTTCAAGCTGTATACTATGAATGTATACTATTTTAAAAATTGCACCTAAGCAAAATGGACGGATGAGAATAACCAAAGTAATAGTATTCCATTTAAAATAGGAAGTTCCATAAGTAGGAAGCATGGTAATGCTTTCATGTTAAGTTCAACTATTTTTTCACAATTGAAGCTGGTGCAGGAAATCAAATTCCTTTGTATCATTGATAAAGTTTGGTATTTACAGTGATTTTGAAACTTAGATTTCTGTCTCCGGGGTGCATGTTCTTAAGGGAAATTCAATAGGAGTATAGTTTTCTTGATAAAGATAATAGAAGATTATTTGGGAAGGTATATTGCATTGCTCCTGCAAAATAAAATCCATCAAGGGAAAGTGTGAGGCATGCCATGGCTGTTCCTCTTAAGAGCCGTCCTCTACTCTCGAAAGCATACACCAGAGCTGTCACTAAAATGTAATAAACTGAGGCAAAGTGGAGTAAGTGGTGTAGACTAACATTTTTACTGTGTATTTATTGTGAAAATACACAGGTGAGGTAAAATTATTATTCCAATAGAGATTTTATAGTATTCCTCATCTACCAGATGAAACACATATAATTAATTCCTACTTGTGTGTTACAACAAAAATCATTGGTGTATTGTTAACAATGAGGGGATAATGAATTTCGGTGATCATGTTCCAGAAGGGTTTACAGAGGAGTGGGCATTTGAATAGGCCTAAAGGAAAAAGTGGAAGAAAAAACGTGAGGCTAAGATATCTCAGAGGCAATAGTAAGGAAGCAAGAAAGTCTTTTGTGGATTGGCACTTAGTTCAATGCCTGGTGATGTGTTTTTTTTATGGAGTTCAGCCTAGGATGGGCAATGGCAGGACATGATGTAGGATTAGAGAAAGCCACACTAATAAATATAAAATGCATTCTGGCTCGTTCATAGCTTGCGCAGTCCTCTGCTTACTTATGCTGTTGGTAACCATTGTGTCCTGGCAGCCTATAGCCTTCACAGTGCCACGAAGTCAAGCAAGGAGAAAGCTGACTACACTTTCAGTTTCAGCATGGGGACTGGATGTTCTGTTGCAAAGCCTGTTGAGAGAATATTCATGCAAAGAATATTTTTAAAAATATTTATTTGTAAGGGACAGAGAGAGAATGAATGAATGAATGAATAGGCGAACCAGCACCTCTTGTCAAGACAAACAAACTCCAATGAATGCACAACTTTGTGTGTCTGGCTCTACATGGGTACTGGTGAATTGAACCTGGGCCAGCAGATTTTGCAAGCAAGTGCCTTTAACCACTAAGCAATCTCTCCCTCTCTTATAAAATGTAAAATGTTTGATAACTGCCTTTGGGAAGTTAAGTTCCATCTGAGAAATCAAGACTAACATGAAGTGAAAAGTACAAGCAGGTAAATTTGTAAATAAATGTCAAATTTGAAACAATACAAAACTAACTAATAAAGAAAAAAATAAAAAATAAAAAATAAAAAAAATAAAAATAAAAAAAGAATAAAAAATTCATCAACACAGGAAAACTTATTTATAAATGTTACCTATATTTTTAGAAAATTACACCAATACAAATACACAGTATAAATGAAACAGAAAAACAATATTTTAAAATAAATCAGAGATGAAATTTTTAAAAAGCCAGTAAACCAAGTTCAGATCCTGTGATTTTGTACACTCTCCTCTTCCAACACAATTTCCAAGTAATTAGACAGTTACATGGAAAGATGGAAAAGGCAGTAAAAGGTCTAACATACTTATGAGAACTAATTAAGGCTAAGAAATAGACTCTGGTCCCTACTTAAACTTTTCTTCCTTTGTAGACATATTTGAAAACATAATAGTCACTTAGAATTGGTTGCTATGACCAATAGACAGTCAGTTCTGAGAAAAGCAGGCTATGGATGAATATTTAACATTTTAGAATAATAATTCTAATGTTCAATATAAATTTACCTCTGTCCTGTCTTCAATCCCAAGGTTCTGCTCGCTGGAGAACATCTACTTTCCCTTGCCTCTCTGCTTTCCTACACGCCTGTCTAAGCTCTAGATTGTTGGTTATTTGGATTGACCTGGACTGTTTCTATCTTTCAAAAAGGATGCTCTAGATATGCCATAATTTTTTTCTAGTCCCCTTATTCCTTATTTTTCTAGGTACATTTACACAATTCATTAGTACGAGATTTGAAAACACCCCCCCTCTGTATATATATATATATATATATATATATATATATATATATATATATATATATATATAGCTAAAACCCTTTATAGTATTTTTTTCTTCCCTAAAAGAGGGCAACAATTCTGGCTAGAAACTAAAATTTCACATATAATCCTCAGGGAAAAACATAAAAGCTGAGAGAAAATTGATGCGGTAGTGTAGTTTCCAGACACTTCAAGCCCCTCATGAGACAGACACTTCACCACAGAAGCAATGAACAGAAAAAGCCAGAGATAAGACCAGTGACTATTCTGAAGCCATAATTTGTCCACACCTCAGAACCTGGTTGTCAGCTGCCTGGGAGTGCTTTTTCTGGATCCAGCATAAAGCCAAACACTGTATGACCACAAAAATTTGTTTACAAATGATGAAAATCTCTCTGTATCAACTGGACATACTCCTTATGCCCTTGTTCATGCATGGGACTACCTCTGTTCCAAGATGTGTCACACTGGGGGCTAATTATTCTTATTGCTATTCATTTAATAAAACATACAAACTTGCCTTTTGACATATTGAAAATTTGCGTTTCATGATATTCAAGACAAGTTCTATCAAAATTAGTTATATGCAGTTTTTAAACATGTAATGAAATAAGGAATATGTAATCATGTTAATCATGAGAAATCAGTATGTTCATGAAAATTCAGAACACTTGAAATAACGTATTTTGGGGGCATGCGTATGTGTGTGGGTATTCATATGTGTGGATGCCAGAAGTTCACATCGGATAAGTCCTTTTTTTATTAAATATTTTATCTTTATTTATTTATTCATTTGAGAGAGAAAGAAGTTAGAGAAAGAGTATTGAAGGTCAATCTTCAAATATAATTGGTGGGTATATAAAAGGTTACTGTGCTATAATTTTATATTTCCAATGTGCTTGAATTTTTATGGCAATATTTTAAAATAACAAAAGAAATCTTCACTATTGTAACTTGATATCTAAAAAAAAGTTAATACATATTGACTAAAATAACTTGTGATTCAATGCATCTATATTTAGTCCCTTGTTCTATTTTCAGTGGGCTTTTCAATAATTCATATGCATCCAAATCACTTTTAACTCATATGTGTTCATCTCTGATTTTATTAAGAGCTATAGTATTTCTATTTATTCCTGTAGCCTTTTAGGTGATTTGTTCTCCAGGGGTTCTTTAAAAACTCTTTAAAAGCTCATATCCTGCTGTTATTTAAAGTGAGTTTTATGTTGCTCTAAATTAAATCCATGACTTTTAGTTTCCTAACTCAAATCAGCCCCCTCAAGGTCCCCATCTGTTATCTATTGAAAACACAGCTTTTAAATCTGCTTTGTTTGTTTGTTTGTTTGTTGTTTGTTATTACTGTTGTTCTCCGCATCCGAGCCTCCTCATATTACATGCAAGCTCTGATTTCGTAGACATTCTAGGTCTGATCTGTACATGCTAAAGATGCCTGGGCTATTCTATACAGAATCCAACATCAGGTATCCCTCAATTCTCACAAATACAGCATTGAACTTTTAAAGGTTCAAATTTCAAAAGGCCACATATAAAAGTTAACTCCTAAGAGACATGAAAAGCCCTAAGGATGAAAAAAAAAAAAAAAAAAAAAAGCAGTACAAGGATAGTTAGGAACCAAAAGAATTGAAACTGGCCCATCTGTGGCACAATGGTAATGATCAGTCTTGGTTAAAAAATACTTTATAGTTTACGCAATTATAAAAAAGTAAAACAAATGAAAGCTATGCTTTGTGTTCAATTAATCTAAAAATAGTTTTCTTTTGTTATTTTTATGAATGTATTATATACTTTAATTATTAAAAATTTAGAGACCTTAAAAATACAGAAGGCAAAATCATTGTAACAAATCAGACAAGTACCTAGAATCACTCATTTTCAAATTCCTGATGTGGATTTTACCTTTATGTAGGCTAATGCATGTGCATGTAAATATCAATCTCAAATTATCAGTAAATCGTTATATACAGTACATTTGTCATTTGGAAACTAGTCCTTCAATATTATTGTTATGTAATATGGATGTGATGATGCATGTCCATCAGCCTTAATAGTGTATTTTTACACATTTTCAAATAGTATGCTGAAGAAATTCTTTCATTACAATACAACATTGCTTCTTCCTTGGGTTAAAGCTTTTATCAAAGAAAAAATCATCAGGTTATATCATTTCTTGAAGCCAAACCAAAAGTAAAATATTTTTCCTCTGGAAGCATATTTTTCTGATAATCCTCACCACATCGTGAAAAAAAACATGAAATTTTATGTTGCCTTGAAATAGCTTTATCTTTTTAAATCAGTTTTTTCTAAGTCAGTCATATTATTTTTAGTACAGCTATGTCTTTCATTTTGTTTTTAAGAAGCAATTCTGCAGTGTTTCTTATACTTCTGACCATTTGTGAAGTTTTGTTGCAGGCGATCTATTCAAGGCTGATTTTTTTATAATGAGCATCCTTGGAAGATGGTGACTGTGTTTTCCTGCAGGCCAGAAGAGCAAGAGTTTTTGTTTGTTTCCAGTTGATTCTATTTTCCACTGTTCAGGATAATAAAGATAATGTCCGTCTCAAGGACGAGTTCATCAGATTTGTTTGCAACTCACTATAAGGTTTCAATTCCTAAGGATGACATTTTTCACCTGTGATGCGATTTCTACGTGGCCTTGGGAGCCAGAAGATCTACAGCAGATATGAAGCTCTTTCTGATTAAGTGTCCTTAGTACACAGTCATTCATTAAAAGGGAGTTTTCTGTCTTTTGCTTCACCTTCCAAAAGTGACAAGCATAATATAGATATCAAGTAGGGTGAGATTTCTGACCCACCACAAGTCTTAACTGTTTTCACGTAGCAAAAAGGATTGGACGTTATATATATATATAATTAGTTTTGTATTCAGCAAATACAGTCAGTTTGGTACCATTATTAGGCTCATCCGTGACCTACCCCCTCCCCTTGGCCCCTCCTTGTTGAGGTATATGGGTCATGCATTGTGGAGTTAGCCCACAGTTATGGGTAATATAAATGTCTCTGCATATCATGACACAACATGTGGCTCTGACATTCTTTCTGCCCTCTCTTCCACAAAATTTCCCTGAGCCATGTTGGGTTCATTTTTGGTCTGCTTCAGTGATGAGGTGTTGGGGGCCTCTGGGTCTCTGACTCTCTGATTTGGTAGGAGTTGATTTTTCTCTGTGTTGATCTCTTTTACCCTTGTGCTGGTACCTGGTTCACCAGGAAAACAGCACCCTTGCTTGTTTCACCAATTGTTCTTAGTTTCAGCCGGGGCCCTTTTGAGGTATGATGGGGTGGCTCTCTCCTTAGGATCTACATCTATCTGAAAAAGAGAAGCAGATTCTCCAACAGAGAGTATGTTAGCACCAGTACAAATGAGATAACCCTTACATTTCTTATAGAGAATTTAATAGGTGTAGTCCCTCTTGAAGCCCATGATTGATGGCAGCTTGATAATGGAGAGTGGGCTTATGTTTAGATATGCTTCTGACTTGTTTCCCAGCTCCAGCTATGGGTTCTGTACCACTGAGGGGATCAGTTAGCCAAATCAAGAGCAGTTGGTTTCCCCCATGGCTGTGTGCCACTATTGCACTTGTGTGGGCATCACAAGAGGTTATTTGCTGCTACGTAGGTTAGAACATGAGTTGCTTGGACAGATATTGGTCATTTTTCCCCAGTCACCCATGTAGAACCTTCTGGCACTAGACGCGCTGACTGTCTGGGGACTGACTCTCTTCCAGTTTCCAGCCATGCCATTCCATTTTACATGTCAACCACATAAGGTGTCTTCAGCAGTAGGGTCTTACCACTAACCTTTGGTGGGTCATCAAGTACTCTGACAGAAATCTGTCTGTCTTTCAGGAAACCTTGTAGGTCTCTCTGATCAAAAGCTCATTGTGGATGATAGCCCCATGCTGGTACTGGGAGTTGCAGGTTAGTGCCCACAAGAAAAGGAAGAAAAAGATAACTAATATACAAGAGTTAGAGAGAAGAGAGAGAGAAAGAGTGGGAGAGGGAGGGAGGGAAGCTGTAGAAGATTAAGGTTGGTCTACATCATCCACTCTCCATTGTCTTGTGGTTCCATAAAATTCTACTTCCTAAAAGGCAGACCAAATGGCTGAACCTTCACCAGGCCCTCAGAGGGAACACCTGAACCACAAGTGTCATATATTTTTAATTCCAGAAATCATGTGCCTGAGGCAGGAGTATAGGTAGATTGAGGCCAGCCTAGAATACATAGTAAAATACTGAGTCAAAGGAAGGGAGGGAAGGAATGAAGGGCAGAGCCTTGCTAGGGGATAAAATATCTACAACAGCAACCTTAACAAGGAAGGCTGTATTTCAGTTTTCAATTGGAGCCCAACATTATGGATAAGGTATAATAGTAAGGGTCCTGACACAGCTGGTTACATTGTGTCTGCAGTAAGGAAACAGATGAATAAAGTTTTCCAGCTTCCTTCCTTTTATATCTAATTGCATAACCCTGTCCACAGTTACATTGTTTTTTCTTACCTCAATTCAATTACTCTATGTTGTTTCTCATAGTCATGCCAAGGAGTTGTTTCTGTAATGTTTGTAGATTCCATCAACATGCCAATAAAGATTAGCCATCTCAGAAAAGGAGTGCAGAGGAGGGAAAGGGAGAATTTTTTAGTTATCATGAATGAGGTACTAGCCTTGGAAAAATCTTCATTTGTGCTAATTTCTAGTACCATGATTTTGTTTCTAATTAGTACAATAGGTTGCAAGAATGTAGTGTTTGATCAGGAAATGTCCATGTAATATTTGTATATTCTGGAATACATTTTCTGCATCCTGTATAAGTTATTAAACAAGTTCTAAAAAGTTAACAGAATGAAGCAATTAGCTTAGGTAGGAACCTATTATTATCTTTTAACAAAGAGTTAATAAATATGTATTCCTAAACCAAACTTAATCTACATATAAGTCAAACAACATACTCAAGAAATAACTTTAAAATATAAACTGTTATATCTTTCCATTAAAAACCTATCATCTACTACAATAAACTGTTGAGATTAAGATTAGGATCCTCTTGCAATGATGATTCTGAATTTGACAGACATCTTATTTTCCATTAGTCCATGTAAATCATCACAATTTCAAAAACACAAAATCTCAAATGCCCCCAAATCTGATTTCTTTGAGCATTAACAATATATCATGTGTGGGAAATTCCACTCGTGATCTCTTCTGATAGGTTGCAGTCAAACTAACATGCACTAAAAATACTGTGTAAAGCAAACTTCAAGCTATATCTATGAAGTGATATGAAATATAACTAAATTTTATATATGCATTCAGTTCCTATCCATAAGATATTAATTATGGATGCAAATATTACAAGTTTCAAAAAAATCAAATC
Source organism: Dipus sagitta (assembly GCA_036346955.1). Classification (NCBI taxonomy): domain Eukaryota; kingdom Metazoa; phylum Chordata; class Mammalia; order Rodentia; family Dipodidae; genus Dipus; species Dipus sagitta. The sequence goes on from CM070772.1 coordinate 115,639,429, forward strand.
CTACACATATCATATCTTAAGAACTTCAGACACAAGGTATGTATCTTTCCATAAACTGATTATTTCCTCCTCCTTTATCCTATTCAAATATTTATTAATGACTATTAGAATCTCTATAAGCTATTACATGACTGCATAGTTTGTTTTGTTGTTCCTTCTCTTATTAATCTAAATTCTTTCTTTCAGCATATTAAATGTTGCAGTATTTTTATCTTTAAAACATTTTCCTTGGGGGCTGGAGGGATGGTTTAATGGTTAAAGCATTTGCCTGCAAAGCTGATGGACCCAGGTTTGATTCCCCATGACCCATATTAGCTAGATGCACAAGGGGCCACACACGTCTGGAGTTCATTTGCAGTGGCTGGAGGCCCTGGCATACCCATTCATTCTCTCTCTCTCTCTCTAGTAAATAAATAAAAATAATATGTTTAAAATATGAAGTCATGATAATTTAAAAATATTTTCCTTGGGACTAAATATTTATAGAATTTTATCCAAGTGTTTTCAGAATATTGGTCAGGGTATTGATATGAGTCAAGAAATGTCTTCAGCGGTTGTTTATAGCAAGCAACTAAGAGCTAGATTTCAATTTAAAACCCATGTGAGTTAGACCTCCAGTGACAGAAAATGAACTTGAAAGTCTCGAACTTAAGTGACTTACCTAAATTTTAAGTAGACTAACACAGGATTATCTCAATATTGAACAGCAACAATTGAAGTAAAATTAATGTTCTAATATCAATAGGTAAGTACTTGAGAGAATTGAGGATGTGCCAACTCCATGAAACGCATGAAGAAGTAGGACATAGTATGATCTTGTTCAGCATATTGGGAGGAAAGGGCATTTTAATGATATACAAATCCTTTCTAAAGCTCCTAGATATCCAAAGAATCACCTGAGTCATAAGGAAAATTCATAGAATCCTAGCATAGAAATTGTGTTAGAAAATGCAACATGAACATTATTACTTATGTAGAAAATATAAACATATAGAATAATTAAGAACAATTGTTCTTTTATCTGCCAATAATTGTCATTTTTACATATGATGTAAATATGCATATATATGCATATCTATTATATGTGTATAGTTTTTCTTTTATAAATATCATTTAAAGTTTAACAAATAATACCTATATGTACCACCACACACAAAAGTATGTGCATATATGGATATGTATATGACCTTTTTGTCTTTTTGTCATGAACAGCTTTGCAATATCTTTGCAAATTTTAAAGAAAAAAAAGATTTTTACAAAGGAAACATTTATGTTTATATTTTATTTTTTCTTTTTCTATTCTTTCTTTTTTTGATGTAAAAATCTATTTGTTTGAGGATTCTTTCATTTTACACAAACATTATTTTTTGCATTTTGAATTTCATTGAATGCAGAACTGAGAATTGTGGACCATTGCCTTACACAGCTCATAAAAATGGTTTCTATAGCTTTTATTAATTGTGATTTATTTTACATATCTATGCAAAGCACTGATTAGTTTATCCACATCTATGTGAAAAAAATTCATGAAGTTTTCATACATCTTTTGAAAAAATATAAAAGATTAACAGTTAAAGTCTTTTGAACATTTTTTCCTTTCTCTTTTTTTATTAATTAGTTTTTTACTCAGTGAATACAGTCAAGTTGGTACCATTGTTAACCTCCTTCCTGTCCTCCACCCTCGCCCTGGCCCCTCCTTGTTGAGGTATATGGGTCATGCATTGTGGGGTTAGCCCACAGTTATGAGTAGGAGGAAATGTCTCTGTGTATCATGACCCAACATGTGGCTCTGACATTCTTTCTGCTCCCTCTTCCCCAAATTTCCCTGAGCCATGTTGGGTTCATTTTAGGTCTGCTTCAGTGATGAGGTCTTGGGAGACTCTGTGTCTTTGGATATCTGATTTTGTAGGAGCTGATTGTTCTCTATGTTGACCTCCTACACCCTTGTGCTGGCAACAGGTTGACAAAGAAAATAGCACCCTTGCTTGTTTTGCCAATTATTCTTAATGTCAGCTGGGGCCCTTTTGAGGTATGATGGGGTGGTTCTCTCCTTAGGATCTGCATCTATCTGAAAAAGAGAAGCAGATTCTCCAACGAAGAGTAAAGTTAGCACCAGACAAATGGGATAACCCTTATTTATTTTTTTTTTTTTTGAGAGATAGACTTTAATAGGTGTAGGCCCACTTGTAGCCCATGATTGGTGGTAGCTTGATAATGGAGAGCAGGCTTATGTTTGGATATGGTTCTGACTTGTTTCCCAATTCCAGCTGAGGGGGTGAGTTAGCCAAATCAAGAGCAGTTGTTTCCCACCATGGCTGTGCACCACTATTGCACTTGTGTGAGCATCACGACAGGTTATTTGCTGCTAAGTAGGTTAGAACATGAGTTTCTTGGACAGATATTGGTCATTTTCCCCCATTCACCCATGTAGCACCTTCTGGCACTAGACATGCTGACTGTCTGGGGACTGACTCTCTTCCAACTTCCAGGCATGCCATTCAATTTTACATGTCAACTGCATATGGTGTCTTCGGCAGTAGGGTTTTACCACTAACCTTTGGTGGGTCATCAAGTACTCTGACAGAAATCTGTCTTTCTTTGAGGAAACCTTGTAGGTCTCTCTGATCAAAAGCTCTTTGTGGATGATAGCCACCTGTTGATACTGGAAGTTACAGGTCAGTGTCCAAAAACAGAAGGAAGAAAAAGATAAGTAGAATAAAAGAGTTAGAGGGAAGAGGGAGAGAGAGAGAGAGAGATTGAAACTGTAGAAGATTAAGGTCAGTCTTCATCATACCCTCTCCATTGCCTTGTGACACAGGTGTTCCCTCTAAGGGCCTGATGAGGATTCAACCATTTTGTCTGCCTTTTAGGATGTAGAACTTTATAGTACCATTGCCATTTGTTTCTAGATTTGTGTCCCCCACCACCTCCATTGCCCTCCCTTCTCTCTGCACCCTCCCTATTGTCTGGTCCTCAAGATGCTTGCTGGCTATGTTGGCATCTTGGGTAGATTCAGGTTAGATGCTGTAGATGAGTGAGACTATGCCGTGATTATCTTTCTGTGATTGGGTAAGTTCACTGAGAATGATCTGTTCCAGGTTCAACCATTTTTCTTCAAATTTCACTGTGTTGTTTTATCTTACTGCTGTGTAAAATTCCATTGTGTAGATATACCACAGCTTATTTATCCATTCTTCTAGTGATGGATGTTGATTGCAGCTCTTAGCTATTAAGAATTGAGCCACTATAAACATGGTTTGGATGGCATCATTCCATGGCTGGAGGCCTAACTGAAGAATAGTGAGACAGCTAAATAGCAGCATTCATCACGCTTTGCTTTCTTACTGTGGGCAAAGTATAACCAGTTGCTACCTCAGGCTCCTGCTCCCATGTCTTTTATGTTGTGCTAGAATGTACTCTCACCAAACTCTATGCCAGAAGAAACCCTCCACTTGCTTAAATTGCTTCCTATCCAATGATTAAAAGAGGCAGTAACTGCTACAGACTCTATATGGTTTGTCTTGCACAGGCTTCCACAGGCTCATACAGTGCCCGGCTGCTAGTTACTGGCACATTTTGCAAGGTTGTAGGGCCTGGCAGGTAGAGATGGGTCACTGGAGGCTGGCCTTTGAATATACCTGGCCCCACTTCTAGTCCAATCCTCTCTGCTTCCTGTGCACTGCCATGTGAGGAATTTCCACTACTCATGCCCAATACCAAAAACTCCACCATGCCTCCCTCACCATGATGAACTGAAATATATCTGAAGCCATGAACCAAAATATTCCTTCTTTCACTTAATTTGCTTCTGTCCGTTATTTTGCTAAAGCAGTGAGGAAAGTAACTAGATACAAGAAAAGCTCATCCCTTACCTACATAATAGCCCAGAACAGACAAAAAGCTTATGGACCATAATTTTCTTTTAATGGGCCAGAAAGTCTGGTCCAGAGCTGGGATGCAACTCAGTGGTACAGCACTTCAAATAAAAATAGAAAAAAAAAAGTAGGATGGATGAAGGATTAAAGGAGGGAGAGAGAGAGAAAGAGAGAGAGAGAGAGAGAGCACTTGTTCTCAATATGTAGCTCTGAACCCCACTCAAAGCCCTGTCCTTGATATACTACATCCCAAAACACAAATGAATAAAAAAGAATGCACATTAACACACACACAAAGGCAAAAGGCAATAGCTGTTATCTTCACCTGTGAGTAAACCATTCCTCAGAAACACTGTTCTCCCCATTGATGCACACAAGAGGGTTAGAGGGATTCAGTTTCTGATTTCTAAAGCATCAATGAGACTAAGTTGAGAAGTTGAGAAGAGAAGTGATATGTGAAATAGTTGAGATTTTTGTAGTCATTCCTTCAAAAATAACTTCAGCACCTATTGGCTGTAGAGATGGCTTAGCGGTTAAGGTGCTTGGCTGCAAAGGTTAACGACCTAGGTTTGATTCCCCAGTAGCCAAATAAATCCAGTTGCATAAAGTGGCACATGAATCTGGAGGTCATTTGTAGTGGCAAGAAGCCCTGGCATAGCAATGTTCTCTCACTCTCTCTATGCTATCTCTCCAAATAAATAAATGATAAATAAAATAATTTCAGCATCTTTCAGAATAAATTCTGGATGGGTGGTCATTGAACAAGTCCTTGTGAACAATATAGTTTGAGCAGTGACACTTTCCACTTAGTACTTGTACAGCAAGATGCAGTCTTAAATTTAAATATCATCACTGTGTATGACTTCATTTTTCCTGCATGCACAAGATTCATTAGCAATGATCACTTTCCCTTACTAGTTAATTGAAGTGATTTGGGGATCACACTGTTAGGTTACCCATCCTTTCTTCATGACCTTCAGCAGAGATGGAGTCAAGAACTTTGAAACTCTTTCATTAATGAGCTGCTATTCCCATTTTGAGGGATTTTTGCAAACTCATCATGAAACTTCTTCCTGACAGTTTTGGAAGGTAATGGGCTTCAAATTACTTTTCAGCAAGGTGTACATATTTACAAAATCACCAGGTAGCCACTGTTATGGCTTATATTTGATTAATAAAATTATATTCATAAGTAAACAAAACATGTGAGCATGCTAATTATATTAGTTGTTAGATGGAGCTAGTAATTGTCTCCCCACTGAGTAGTTCCTCACTTTATTTTAATAATTTCTTCTCTTTACAAAAAAAATATGCCTTAACATGTCTAGGTACTGTATCAAACCTCCAAATTTCACCCCATAAGATCTACTTTACTTCTTTGAGTGATCTACAATTATCAGGCAAAGAAGTTGAATGACACATTTTTCCCTGAGTTTTTGATTTTCTTATCATGAATTTTTAAGGGCTAATCTGAGACATGCTATTTTCCAAGAGATATGTAGCAGATATTAAGTCAAAATCTATCTTCCTTCACTGATAGACTTGTATGTCTTTTATTTCATTCAAAAGCTTCCTTTACTGGTAAGTAATTTAATGTCTCTCTTAGTTTCTTGGCATGTTTGATTTTCTAATGATGTGTTATTTTTTTTTGTTAACCTGAGTTGTATGAATTTATTGAAACTATAGCTAAAGAATATTCTAGAAACTTAGAAATGCAGAGAAGATGAATCATCACTCTCATTCATTCATAAAATTTAATCGGTTACTTTTTATGCCTGAGTCTTTCTGCTGGATCCAAGTGAATCTATGAATCATGAAAGTGCTCATGGAATTTATTGAGAAGGCACACTGACTTAGGCTTCAGACCACAGATGATGCTGCTTCAATTCATTGATAGGAAGACGTGTGTGTGTGTGTGTGTGTGTGTGTGTGTGTAAAGGTGTCTAAAACTATGAATTTGCACTAGTACTGACCATATCACCTTAATATTTCATAAGCATATTTAAAATCTATAAATACTATACTAACCTTATGGCAGTGATTACCTTTCTAGTCTTTTCTGAGCCATTTGCAGAAGCTACAAGATCCAATGTGTAGAGAGTAATTAAAATGAGGCTATAAATTTTTAAAATGAAGATGGTAGAGTGTGAGAAAATATACCCACAGGGCTGGGCTGTGTAAAGGGAAGAGAAGCTGCTAAACAGGCATGGAATTCTCCTCTGGATCTTCTCCTCATCTCCCTAATTTGCTTTTCCCTCATGACTACACAAGTCGAGTCAAGCTAATCCAAGTGGGCTTTATAAACAGCCACATCTATGTTACCAAAAAACTTCTTAAACAGAAAAATCTTCATGTCCTACTTCAGATTTACTAATCCGTGTGCCCTATTGATTTGTAGAAATATAGGAGCTCGGGAAATGACTGCAGAATCATATGCTTTCTGTGCAACTTTCTGTACCTGATTTCAGTTCTCTACAACCTACATGAAACTACTCTAGTGCCTGTAGCAATGATTTATGACACCAACTAGTCACATGAGCACCATACTGATAGAAATTATTATGGCTTACACATTCATCTAAGGAAAAAAACTGTCAATAATTTACCACAGTATGACATTTGCTATGGAAATTCTGCATTATTTCACTTAATGAAAATGTTCTCTTCTATTCCAGTTTGATAATTTGTTTCTGTACTAGAACTGATGACATGAAATTCATGATTAGTTCATATATGAGATATCATATGTAATTGCAGGCAGAAAATTACCAATTAGATTTCTAAATATTAAAGGACAATTAAATTCTTGAACATTTTTTATCTATTCCTAAGTATGATTCCCTAACTCCTGATTTAATTTTTTAGCAAATACTTGTTTACAACTTCCTAGTCATAGCATTGTCAAGTTTTGCTATGAAAAATATGAAACTTTCATACAATAAGTTGCTGTTCCTTTTTCCTTTTTATTAATAGATTTAAAGAATCAATTTGGGGCTCCTTAGAGTCAGTTTTCACTTTCTTTGTGTTAAGATCCTGTTTTGTACTTTTGCAACTTGATTTTAATTTACTATTATTTTTTAATGTTAAGAAATATAATTTTAGATAACTGATTATCAACTTTTCCATTTTACATTTACACATCTCAAATACCCCATAATATTAAATATCACAGTTGTAGCATCTCCTAGGTTTTCATATATCAAACTTTCATTATCCATCACTTACAGCTGTTTTCTCATTTTCATTTTGGTTCTACCACCTGGAATGCATTTGGAGTTTATTGTTTAATCTCACAGAATTTAGGAACTGTCTGGTTATTTTTATATTCTGTTTCTTCTCTAATTCTATTGTCATAGGAGAACAAATTATACATATAGTTGAGAGTCATTCTCATGGCAGCATACACTCAATTCCTTTGTTTGTAAATTTTTATTTACTAACTTACAATCAGAGACAGGCAGACACAGAGAGAATGAGGCAAGCAGAGAGTGAGTATGGGTGTGCCAGGGTGTGCAAGTGAACTCCAGATGCATGCACCATTTTGAGCAACTAGCTTTACATTGATACTGGGGAACCCAACCCACATTATTGTGTTTAACAAGCAAGAACCTTAACTGCTGAGCCATCTTTCCAGCTCCAATCAATTGCTTTATCATATATGTGTGTGTTAAATTAGGTAGGGTGTGTTTATTATTTACAGGTCTGTGATCATGGAAATGTTTATATATGTAAAAACACAGTCAACAATGGAATGTGGTGATTAAAGAATTTAAAGGTGACTAGTTAAACAAAGTTACTGAACTATTTCATGTAAATTGAATTGGTTGAAGCATAGGTATAGTAACTAAAATAAGTCCAAGTACATTTATGTACTATATGTAAAGTAAATTTAAAAAAATATTAGCTACTTTTAGCTAGCATATTTATGTTTTACTTATCCTTTTCTTACCTGAGATTTTCTAAATTTTTACACCTGACATATATTATCAGTAAACTACTCTGAGATGTCCCATCCAAAGTCTTGAGTCTCTCTAACACCGAGCAATTCACCAGGTCTCAATGACCTCTCACTAAATGAAAAGTTTTCATTGAATCAGTGTCTTTGAAATTGTTTTCAGCAGGAATCATGAGGTATTGGAAATTATCTTATCTTATCCAGAAATGGACATGAAACTTGTCATTTCTTTGTCTTGATAATTATTTTAGGTAAAATTAGAGGTTTTGTATTAATAGCATCTTGTTGATTTAACTTTATTGCACTACATCTGTATTCTTTCTGTCTAATAACTTGAAATACCTCTTATTAAGCATATTCTTAGAGATGGTAGAATACAAATCTGGCTGTTATCATAGAAAGTACTTACTGAGTTCTGATTGATTGTCTTCTTCCTCAGTGTTTGTTCATGAATATTTCTTTACTGGCATGAATGCTGGATTATATTATTACACAATTTAAATCAAATTTCAAGCTATATTGTTTTAAGCTAAATTGGTTACACTCTTCATACTCAGTTTTCTCAGAATAATTATACATGTCATTAATTTACTATTTTCATAATACAACATGACTGATTCTTGGGAATTTTGAAAACAATTTTCTTCTTTTTAAAATTCATTTTTATTAGATAAGGACACAGTATGTAAGCAATACATGTTGGTATCATCGTTTCCTTCAATGCTGCCCCTTTTGTGAAGAGGCCCTTCTCACTGGGGATGAAGGTCAACCCCATGGGGATTGTGGATCATACACTGTGGGGCAGCAGTCAGTTATGGGGGAGAGGCAATGGCTATGTGTATAATGTCCCAACTTGTGGCTCTAACAATCTTTCCATCACCTATTTCACAAAATATCCTGAGCTATGTTGGGTGCATTTTAAGTTTTCTTCAGTGAGGGGCTCAGGGGAGCATCTGAATTTCTGCTTTGGTAGGTGTTGAGTATCCTCAGTGTCTATCTCCTTCACCCTTGTACAGATATCACGTTCACCAAGAAAGCAACAGTCTTGCTTATTTCCCCAATTCCTCTGTAATTTCAGCTAGGGCTGGGGTGAGTTGAGCTGGGTCATTTATCTCCTCAGGTCCCCCTCCCATCTGCAAAAGAGAAGCAGAATCTCCAACAGAGACTGAAGTCAGCACTGGTTAAATGGAATACCATTATTAGTTTAGAGAGAAATTAAAGGGTGTAGAACTTCTTATAGCCCAATATTAGTGGGAGCTTGGCATTGGAAAGCAAAATCATTATCTGGTTATGTTTCTGACTTGTTTCCCAGTTCCAGATATGGTTTCCTTTCCACTGAGTGGATCTGTTAGCCAATACAAGAGCAGTTGGTTGCCCACCATGGCTGTGTGCCACTATTGCACTTGTGTGAGCATCACATCAAGTTGTTTGCTTCTGAGAAGCTTAGACTTTGAGTTGCTCAGACAGATGTTGGCCACTTTACCCCAGTAGCTCATGTAGTGACTTCCAACATTAGATGGGCTAACTGTCTGGGGATTGGCTCTTTTCCATATTCCAACCAGGTCTCTCCATGGTCCATGCCAACAGCATATGGTGTCTTCAGCAGTACGGTCTTACAATTAACCTCTAGTGGGTAATCAAGTGTTCTGACAGAAGTCTGTCTTGTTTGTTTTGGGAGAGCTTGTAAGTCTCTCAGATCAATAGCTCATTGTGGATGTTAACCACATCATGGTGCAGGGTACTGAGGGCCAGCACCAAGGGTGGGTGGAGGTGGGGGGAGAAAAGGCAGAAAAAAAAAAGGAAACAGGCGAAATGTAAGGTTAGGTTTCAACTCACCACTACAGGGCCCTTTGATTCAGGTGCTCCCCTTAAGGTCCTGTTGAGGGTTCAACTTTTAGTCTAACTTCCAGGATATATGATTCTATGGTACCAGTTCAATTTGGGGTCAGCTTTGTGTCCCCTCCATTCTCCACCTCCCATAAGTCTTGAGATGCCATTCAAGTTTGTCATATGTTAAACCATCCCCACTTCCCTGGAATGAAACATACTTGGTGAAGGTGGATAATGCTTTTGGTATGTTGTTGAATTCAGTTTTCAAGGACTTTTAGTCAGGATTTTTGTGTTTAAGTTCATCAGGAATATAGACCTATAGTTTTCTTGTTGCTTCTCTGTCTGGTTTTCACATTAGGGTGATTCTAGCTTCATAGAAAAAGTTGAGGAGGATTCCCTGATCTCTGACTATGCGAAATACTTTGAGAAAATTGGCTTCAGTTCTTCAAAGAAGGTTTGATAGAATTCAGTTGAAAAGCCCTCCAGTCCTGGACTTTTCTTTTGGGGGAGATTTTTGATCACCTTTTCAACATCCATGGATATGATAGGTTTGTTTAGGAGATTAATATGCTCTGGGTTTAGTTTTGGTAGGTGGTATGTGTCTAGGAATTCATCCATTTCTTCCAGATTATTCATGTTTGTGGAATAGAGATTTTGGAAGTATGCCCTGATGATTCTTCCAGTTTCTTTGTCAGTTTGGCCTCTCCATTTTCATTTCAGATTTTGTTAATTTGAGACTTTTTTTTTTTTTTGCTTGATCAAATCTGCCAGGGTTTGTCATTGTCAAACTCATTTATTTTTTCAAAGAACCAGCTCTTTGTTTCATCATTTTTTAAATTGTTTTCTTAGTTTCCAATTCATTTATTTCTGCTCTTATCTTAATATTTTCTTTATTCTTGGAGCTCTTTGGTTTGGATTCTTCTCATTTTTCCAGTGACTTTGGGTTGAAAGTTAGGTTAATAATTTGTGGTCTCTCTCTGTCTTTGTAATGATGGCATTTAGTACTATGTTTTTGTTTGTTTGTTTGTTTGTTTGTTTTTTGGTTTTGTTTTGTTTTGTTTTGTTTTCCATAAGATTACTTTCATTGTGTTCCATAAGTTTTGGTACGTTGTGTTTTCATTATCATTCAATTCTAGAAATTTTACAAGTTCTTTTTTGGCTTCTTCCATGACCCACTTATTGTTTAAATGTGTGGTGTTATTTAGTCTCCAGGAGGTGGTGGAAATCTTGATGTGTCACTTAATGTTAATTACTAGAGTTAAAGCACTGTGATCTGACATAGTCCAGGAAGTTACCTCAATTTTCCTGACTTTATGGAGTCAGTCATGCTCTATGGCCTAATATATGGTCAATTTTGGAGAAGGTTCCATGGTCTGCTGAGAAGAATGTGTACTCTGTAGAGTTGGGGTGGAAAGTTCTGTAGATGCCCATTAGATCTAGTTGATATATTTTCTTTTTGAGCTCTATTATTTTCCTGTTGATTCTCTGCTTGGATGATCTGACTATTGATGATAGTGGAGTATTGAAGTCTCTGACTACGATGGTGTTGGTGTTTATTTCTGTTTTGTTGTCAGTAGGTTTTGTTTTATAAAATATGTTGCACATGTGTTTGGCACATATAGATTTATGATTGTGATGTTCACATGTTGGATCTTTCCCTTGATGAGTAAGACATGGCCTTCTTTGTCTTTTTTTGATTACTTTTAGTTTGAACTCTATTTTATCAGATGTTACTATAGCAATACCTGCTTGTATTTATTTCTGTTTGCTTGGAATATCATTTTCCATCCTTTCACCCTGGTGGAGATGTGGGCTTCATAAAAACAGAATATTGAAGGGTCCATAATTTTTTATCGACCCTGATATTATGTGAGTCTTTTGATGGGTGAGTTAAGATCATTAATATTTAAGGTTATTACTGCCTCTGGTAAACAGTGATGTTGGTACCCAGTGGCCAGGAAGGATACCAGAGCAAAAGTCCTGAGTACACAGCCCACACAGGGACCAGGCCTTCCCAAGCAAGGCACAGTGGGACCTCATAGTACCAGGGAACTGGGAGGAGCCAGGAAACAGTGATCTAGCCTACTCAGTCCTCACCATGCCTGCCTGCACACGCTCCCACACAGGGTACCTGGACCAGGGAGCTGGGAGGAGCCAGAAATATGGATTTGGCCTACTCACTCAGTCCAGCCTAGAGATCTCTGACCAGGGAACTGGGAGGAGCCAGGAAGCAGGGGTCTGCCCTACTCATTCTGTGCTCACCTCATATCCTCTTGCTCAGAGAACTGGGACCAGGGAGCTTGAAGGAGGCTGGAAATAGGGGTCTGACCTACTCATTCCACACTGCCATGCCTGCTCACACACTGTCCAGCACAGGGAACTCAGAGCAGGGAAACTTGAAGACATATTTTTTTAACTCCTAGTTTCAGGACCTTTTACTGTGTGGCACAGGGTGTTCCGTACAAACATCATTTTATATTTTCTGCCACTACAATCATGAAAACATTGTTTGATCATGATATTTGAGCATTTTTCTAAGGTGTCTATCATCTGCATTTCTTGATTAGTGGTTGAATTGTGCTGAGATTATCTTCTAAGAGTTATGGTTTTTGATACAGGTTACTCAGATAGATTAAGACCTGGATTGATATCTGAGAATAATCCCAAGAGACATCAAAAACCTCTCATGATGCTCCAGCTTGCTAAATTTGCCTAGTAGCAAGTATAGGAAATACATTTATATATTAATAATAAATGGGACAAAGTGTTAATAATAGGAAAATATGTATAAAGTGGTATTTTTGGTACTGTCCTTTTTTAAATCTTTCCTATATTATTATAATGCTTTTAAGTTATTTTTACTTATAACAAAAACAAAATTATGGTGACACTGATTATTTACATTATTATGTAATTGGTATGTGGCATATTAAGTACTTAATATTATATTAGTTGCTTATTATAATAGCCTTCTTTGTGCTTCTTTTTACTTTATTTCTACAAATGAAGGCTAAAGTCTTAGGGAGACAAGGAGAGGACAATGACTGGCAAATTCTAAAAATTAAATACAACAGAATTTCTTTATATATTACTATTTATAAATATATTTCTAAAATGATATAACACAAATGCTTTAAACAATTTGTTTTAGGCATGCACACACACACACACACACACACACACACACTTACCCTTTTATTGAATCCTTTTTAAATTATGTAAAATATGCAGTTCAGAATATAATGACCTGAAAGATCAAAGGCTACTTGCTACAGCTTGCCTTTTTTATTGTCTTTTCTTTCACTGGTTTGTTTATTTCACTGGTTCTGTGAGTAAGCCAAGGATATTTCACTTTTAAATTTCATTTCACTGGTATTTCTATAAGTACTTGTGAGCAAGTAGTCATAAAGACATGGATGAAAAGGAAACTTAATAGACTTCCAGTCATTTTTGTTGAGTTCAACACTATCCTCACAAAGCCATTTCCAAATAATATAATTAAAAAGTATCAAGGTCTTTCTGCTTTCTATCTGCATGACTTTGGTAGAAATCAATGTTTGTATAAAAATAAAACATTCTTTTAGGAGAAAGGAGAGCTATTAAATCAATCCTTTTGTGTGATACAAATAAATATCTTTAGATTATATAAACCCAAAAAAATATACTCTCATCAGAATGCCATCCTTTAAGCAAGTTGTAAATCTGAAACCCCTGATAATTCTCAGTGCTTCTCTAATTGCACACATTGCAGAATTACCATGAATCACCATTTGGAAAAGGTGAACTCTATGTCTGAAGATTGTTGTATTCATCACATTCTACACAAATATTTTCTTGCTTCTGTAATTATTTCAAATTCATGTTTATTACATTTATCTTTTTATGTATTATTGATAAAAGAATCATCTGGTCATGGCACTTATAAAAACACACTCTTTTCTTCCTTTTATCTTTTTTTCATTCTTCTGTTAGCACACAGACCTTTAGGTATCTTCATGGCATTTTCAAAAGCTATTTTAGTTGATTCTCAACCTATGTTCACATCCCTCATCCCTTACCACCTTTTGTATCATCATTCCTGCTTTCTGATTATATGTCACATGTGTCCTCTGGCCCTTTTCCAATCCCCATCCTTGTTTGAGAATCAGAACTAGAGGGACAAGGATTTTGAGAAAGAGATGCTCAAGAAGGTAGATTCCAATTCATGTTAACCTATTAACACTTCCAGGTGCAGATGGAGATTCAGTTTTCATTTCTGCTTTGCTTTGCAAGTGTCTACTCAAGCTAGGTAACTACTGTTTCTCCACTGAGTTATGTTATTGAGGAATTTGAATTTTCAACACTTTTCTTTTAGTTTACATTTGTTTCATATTTCCTTGGTGTTTCTTTTAATTTTTTATGCTTTCATTTTCCATTTTTCTGTGGCTTTTCCACTTCATGTATGAGTGACAGACTACTTAAATATCAATAAGTCTTTTACCTTTTTTTCATTATGAAAACCTATCGATGTTTAATTATGGCTATAAAATGTTCTAATATATTTTTATTTCTTAATGTCCACTTATTCTGTACAGTTTCTTTTTTCTTCTTACTTTGTAGGTATTAAGAACTTTGACAGAAGAAAAGAACAGCTTCCATACTGATAAGTCCATTTTTCAACCTAGAAGATGCATTATAAATTCAAATAGACAGCAGTCTAGAGGGCCTGGTAAACAAGGTTGTTCTTTGTGTCAGATATTTGCAAAGATAAACCACTGAGGATTCCCTAATAATTCCCATTGACAATTTCATGAATTCTCCTTTATAAATCACTTCTTCTTTCATAAACATGCCATATAAAGAAACAGCTAAAAAGTCTTTCTTTGCCTCTACAGTCTCAGTTCCACTCCACATACACATATGGATGGCTCCACAGCAAGTTCTTTTGGATTTGAGTCTCAGTGTTCATTACCTTACAGTTTCTCTCCCACCTAATTATTCAAACAGACTGCTTTTCTAATGTGCTCACAGACATTCATACTTCACAGCCTTCCAGGGAAGTCTAGCTTAGGCTATTGCTGGTAAATATTTGCTACCCACCTGAAGGGAAGAATATATTTTCTTTCCTTTTCAAACACATGCTTAGTTATATAATTTCTTTACTCAATAAAATATTTGCAAATGTGATGTGTCATTTCTGGGCAGAGTTTTAAATGCCATCAAGAAGAGTGCTTCAGTATGCCCACTAATTGTTTATCCACAATTAATAACAGTTACTTTATTTTTAAATATTTATTTAAAGAGAAAGTGAGAGAAACGGGAGAGAGATAGAGAGAGAGGGAAGGAGAGAGAGAATGGGTGCACCAGGGCCTCTACCAACTGTAAATGAACTCCAGATGCATGAGCCACCTTGTGGGTTTTGGGGAAATTGAACCTGTGTCCTTAGGGTTTGCAGGCAAGTGCCTCAACCATGAAACCATCTCTCCAGCCTAACACTTACTTTTGACAACCTTTTTATAATTTTGGCAATGTTTCCTTACCAGACACAGCATGAATGAGAAATAAACCTTGTCAATTACCAGTTACCAAGATGGGGCAGCGTTATATAAAGTAACTAATCACCAATTGATCAATATGCTCAATAATCTCTGCTTAGTGCTGATACTAGTATTAATATTTCCAAGATAATGAGAAATCAAATTGTTATTTTAAAAGTGAAGACAAAATAGGAAATAAGTATGAAAATGTAACAGAGAATAGTAGAAAATACCAGAGAAGTAGCACTTACATAAGTTAAGTTTCCTAGTAGACCATAGGGCATTAAGCAATACCTTGTCTAAATTAAGCTAGAAACATCATAACAAAACACATAATAACAATTAGCATTTTAGGAATTTGACAAATGAAAGATTCAGTCTTATAATATAACATTGACTATGTTCAGCAACTATAGTTTATGTGTGTTTGGTACATATGTGTGTGTATGTTTGTGTATATGTAGACGCACATATGTATGTAAGAATGCAAGCATGTGTTTGATCATGCATGTAAGGGCTAAGGAAATGTCTTCTTCAACTGATGTATACCTTATTTTCTATGGTAGTGAATGTCACTAAACCTAGAGCTCAAGGACTCAGCCACAGCTTTAGCTAGTCACCAAATACCAGAGCCTCCTAGCTCTACATCCAGAGAACTATGATTATAGACATGTGATACTACACCTGGCTTTTGCATGTGTGTTGAGCATCCATACTCAGGTCATTTTGCTTGCGTAACCCATGGGTTTAAACCAATAATTCTACATTACAAAGGGCAAAATTTAGTTTTATAATATGTCTCAAAATTCATTTCCATCTATTAATTGTTTGCTATATAAAGTTTCATTTTTATTAGTTTTTCTGAAGGTATTTTGTTTGAACTAAATTTTAAAACTTTATTTTGGCAATAACATTTCAAACAGAAAATATTTCTCTTTATCTTCTACTTTATTACACCTCAAATTTTCCATCTACAGTGAAATTTCATCAATACTTGTTTGTAACAAGTAGAGATTAGTGAACAGTTCTCTACTCTTTCATAAACAGAATAAGTCATAAAAGCAACTGGAAACCTTTTTGATTAAAAATTAAAGAGGATACAAGTAGATGAGCAATATCTAAATGGACAATACTGTGTTGCTTCCATTGTTTCTTTTCCACCATTCCTAATTTGCATAAAAATGTCCCATGAGAGCCAGGTGTGGTGGCCCATGCCTTTAATCCCAGCACTCGGGAGGAAGAGGTAGGAGGATCACCATTACCCTGAGACTATATACTGAATTCTAGGTCAGCCTGGGCTAGAGTGAGACACTACCATGGAAAACCAAAAAAAAAAAAAAAAAGTCCCATGAATTCCTATGATCATGATTGAATTTTTTGCCCAACTCCCAGTAATACTTTCCCTCAGATCCCTACTAAACTTTAGAAAGGAGAAAACCAACAAAGTTAAATAACTCAAGGAATGTATATTTGGGGCCATGTATGCTGTTGTACGACTGTAATCCCAGACCTTGGGTGGCAGAGGCCAGAGGATCACAAGATACATTACAGCTTTGGTTAGAGGGTGATTTAATTATCAGATATTAGCTTTTCTTTTATGAAACTAATTGTGCTAAATGGTAATTGTTTTGTTTATAACTTTGTTCTTAGAGAATCAAAGACTTCCCATATCCTGATAACCTGTGTGCTTTCTCAATTATTCTTTTCTGTTTTTTTTTTTTTTTATGGTAGGGTCTCACTCTAGGCCAGCCTGATATGGAATTCAGTTTGTAGTCTCAGGGTGGACTCAAACTCACAACTGTTTACTCAATTTTTGAGGAGCTCCAGTCTTAATTCTTGGATCAAAGTGATTTAACCCCAGGTTGTAATGATACAATATGTTATTTATTAACAATATCATGTAAACCTAAACTATTAGATATCTGGTCTAAGCTTCCTCCATTTTATAGTTATAGATAACAAAACAATGAAACATTAAATTGCTTTATGTTTTTCAAAGTAACCCTAAATGGGGTACATCAGATTAATTACTATAGATTTCTACATCACGGTTAAGTTTAGGTCTAGTCCAGCTTAAAAAAAAAAAAAAGATTTTGCTGTTACTTTATTTATTTGAGAGGGTCAGATACAGAGAAAAAGAGGCAGAGAGAGAGAAAGAATGGGCACGCCAGGGCCTCCAGCCACTGCAAACGAACTCCAGACACGTGCATCCCTGCTGTGCATCTGGCTAACGTGGGTTCTGGGGAACTGAGCCTCGAACTGGTGTCCTTAGGCTTCACAGGCAAACGCTTAACCGCTTAAGCCATCTCTCCAGCCCAAGGTCTAGTCCAGTTTAGATAGAAAGCTTAAACACACTAAAATGGACATAGGTGCACAGACTTAAAGGTGATGCTAAATTACTAAGAACTGGCTTCTAGATTTTCAACTTTAAAGCAAAAAGTACTTTTTAATGTTTGCTACAGCAGTATTCAGATGTTCATAAGTGCAAACAAGATGCCAAAATTCAACTCTGCTTTTTAGATTGTCTTCTAGACTTAATTTAAAGTCAAAAGTTTATATGGGTTTTAAATGCATAGCTAATAACTTAAAATTTTCACAAATTGTTTGATTTGTGTTTGCTTATAGAAAACAAGACCATTAAAGTGTTACCTATGGCTACCATTGTCAGATGTTCTAGATACAATTTAAGTGATTTATGCTGTCCAAAGCAATAGAGTTATAAATGAGTGTTTAAAAATAAGAATTGATATAAACAGGTTATAAAAGTTAAATTAATCAGCGTTTACTGTGTAATGGCAAATGCCATTACTATTTGTCCCATACTCAAGTTCAGGTCGTCCAATATGTAAATGACATCCTTTTCTGTGCCCATATAGAAGAGGGTCCACAAGGGAGTGATGATTATCATGAGTCACTTTTCTTTGTGTTAGTAATCCTTTTGGGGACCCACTCTGCCCTACATGGGTTGGAGGCATCACTCTGGTTTTCTGGTTTTCTTTGTGTGTGTGTGTGTTTTTCAGTTAGGGTCTTGCTCTTGCCCAGGCTGACCTAGAATTCACTATGTAGTCTCATGTTGGCCTCAAACTCACAGTGATCTTCCTACATCTGCCTCTGGGGTGCTGGGATTAAAGCTATGTGCCACCACACCCAGCTCACTCTGGTTTTCTTCATCCCAGGCAACACATCCTCTGTGAATAAGAATAAGAAACCCTGGTCCCTTGAGAGGATGACGCCATTCTTCAATTAGATCAATTTTACAATAAAAGAGGAAAAAATAGACTGATTTCTTCTATGTCCAACTCTTTTGTTATTTCTAAGACTATTTAAAACTGACACAAATCCATAGGTAGGACCTTCAGGCTTCTTGATTTTTTTCTCAGAGAGACTATCAAGCATTAAGTTCCAGGGCTTAACTATGCCAAGATAAACTACTTGAGATTGTTTTTGTCAGAGAAAATGAGTAATTGAATGGTGAAAACATGAGGCCTATTATCTCCTGCTCACTCCCTGGAACTCTCAAGCAACATAGGACATTCTTATGAATCAAAAGGACCTGGAAGTTGTGATACAACTACTAAATCAATCTTAGGAAACAACCTATGTGTGCACCCATGATGTGTTAGGTCTGTTATTCTCCAAGGAAATTTACTTGCTAACTGATAATTGTCTGTGAGATAAGTGGTTGCCTTCCAAATAAAGTTCCTTTAAGATTACAAGTACATCTTCTCATAATGCTTATATATAGCATAATATATATAAGCACAATGCTTATGTATAGCTTATATAGCAAAACTGGTGTCTCTCACTAGGACAAAAGTCTGAGAGTTAAATATTGTACTTTTGTAAATAATTTTTTTCAGGACAATTAACATATTTTCCCTACACTTATACATACTCAGTAATATAGATGTTTCCTTTGTTTCAGATATGGTTTAAAATGTCACCAGACAAATAAATTCAGATATTACAAAATAATGGTAATATTTTTTAACACTATTATTTTATTAGATCCATATTGCTAAGGACAAAAGGTATAGATAAGCTCTATATTCCTACTTTTCTTTTTTTCTTCTGGGTACTTAACAACCAGTCATAGCAGCCAAAACCAATGAGGACTTTGAGAATAAAAGGGCAGTCAATATTTTGGTCCCAGCCTGTCTATGTCAAAGGAGCCAAGGAGACAATGGGACAAATCTAGAGAGTCCTACAGCTCTGGTACATCATCTATGATCTTGATCAGGAAAGACATGGAGACACAGAGATCGGATTCCAGTCAATATGCCGTCTGCAAAAGGAGAGTCAGAACAGGGAGAAGACCCTCAATGCTTCCAAGGGAAGTCACATGGTCAGCATAGCTCTTATTCATCCAAGTATCTCCTGAGGAGACATAACTGATATTCAAAAAGAAAACAGGTAAAACTGATTTTAGCTAACTAATTGGTCTTAAGCACTTAGAAGAAAAATATATCCAGAAGGTGAAGTATGTCTTAAAAGGTTTAGACAACACATTCCAGGATGTAACTTTAGATAGATGTGCTCACAACTCAATGGCATCTGTGCCATTATTGAAGGGGAAGGAACACTAAAGTAGCTTTTTACAGGCAGTTAAGGACAGAAGGTCAAAGAGAGAACAAGGAGGTAAAATTCTGTTCATACTGGGGAATCGAACCTGGGTCCTTAGGCCTTACAGGCAAGCACCTTAAGCACTAAGCCATTTCTTCATCCCCTTATCTCCTTTATTTTACAGTGAGCCCACACTCTGATGGTCCTGTGACATTCCAATTCTATCTACCAAGGTTCCATCATTGCCATCCAAGACCTGAGAATCTCCAAGAATGAGATTCATGAAGAGCCCTAATTTGCTCAGTGCCCACTTCATCTTGGCTCCTCTTGTTTTGTTCTTTCTCCCCATTTTCTTCCATGACTGCCTTCCTGCACTCTACTAATACACTTTCAGGTTTCCTTAGATAGAGGCACTGGAGAAGGTTTCCAACTGCCACATCCAACAACCCCATTTAGCTCAAAGAAACCAAATCAGCTGTTGTCCCAAATCCATAATGGCAGTTATGGTTGATTTGTCACAGTGGGGAGAATGCATGGATAGATATTGGCGAGGCATCTTAGTGGTGACAGGATCCCAAAGTGAATAGCTCTATCTTGGCTAAATGTAGGAAATGTTCTTGGGTTTATAGGGGAAAAATCTAAGTCTTTCCACTACGCTACAGATCAGAAATGTCAGAAGGGTCTGGCCTTTCCTTATCCTTACCCTCTTAGGGTTTCCTTCCAATCCCTTCTTTGAGAATTAGGATTACTGGGAAGATCTCCTTTTCTCAGAGACTTTGACTCTAAGAACCTGATGTCATGACTTAACTGGCTAAACCAGCTGCCCATTCATGGAGCTCATAAAATCTCCAACCTGACTCTTGATGTGGTCTTCTCAAACCCCTCTTGCTTACAAAGAGTTCTGCATTGCTTGCAGAACTCTTAAATTCAGGGATTCCCAAGCTGTCTTCCTCTTTGGGTAACAGATGTGTCTTCCTTCCTTCCCATAAGCCTCTCCTCTCTTAAAGACCTCCCTCCTTAAAGGCTTAAGCTATAATAAAATCTTGCTGGACCTTATCTTCTGGTGTGTGGGTTGCATACTTTGAATTATTCATAAGACAAGAATCCAGGACATCCCAAAATTATTGGAGCATTGATATATGTTGGCACATTAGAAAAGAAATTCCAAATTTCTGAATATATAGTCTTGGTACAGACTTGCATAGAAAAAAAAATATATAGTTTGAATATCACAGACATAATAAAAAATAAAAGAATTACATACTTTTCTATAAAAAGAAAGGCATTGTTATTACTTCTATTTCCTACCTTTCCTTCTTCAGTAATGTTCGCTTGGTTATGCTACTACAACTGATACTTTAGTTTGGGGGTTCTTTTTTTTTTTTTTTTTTTTTGGTTTTTTTGAGGTAGGGTTTCACTCTAGCCCAGGATGACCTGGAATTCACTATGGAGTCTCAGGGTGGCCTCGAACTCACGGCAATCCTCCTACCTCTGCCTCCCGAGTGCTGGGATTAAAGGCGTGCGCCACCACGCCCGGCTCAGTTTGGGGGTTCTTGGAGTCAAAGAAGGGCAGTATCAAAGGGCCTTGAAAAGGGAGAGGACAGTAGATTAAAAATTTGAAAAAAATGCATACTTTCAAAAATGGAAGAAACATTGGTGACTATCCCATTCCACATTAGTGAGTTTCTGTACCTCAGTGGTTACAGAGCTTCAAAGTACCAAAGTATGCTTACAAAGCACTTGGGGACTTCAGTGAATTAATTTATATGCTTTCTTGATTTGTCATATGGATACCTCTTATAGAAATCAATGTACCACTGTTTTCATTTATCCTGAAAGAGTAAATTCCATCTGCAACCTGTGACATTTCTTTGCACCCACAAAACTGGTCCTGTTCCAAATTTATAAATAATTAAGTTGTATGATAAAATGATTTAACTAAAAATAGAATCTGTTTATGATACTTCCCAGATTTTTACAGTGGAGAAAAATATAAGCTAAAATGTCAATTAAAATCTCTGAGCTGCTAATGATATATAAAGGCATTCTGGAAGATGAGTTTTCTAAATAATGAATCAATTGCTAAAAGAGAACCAAACAGGAAGTTGGTCTTCCTTAGAAAATGGACCAAAATATCCTCTCTGACATTCATACTATCACTATGCTAAATGAACAAACAAGGGAGGAATTTTCAAATTAGTTTAATACATTTATTATACATAGTGTTACCCAATGTACCAATCATAGTTTCAATCATCCTTAAGGAATCCCATGTCATTATAACTTTCTAAGGTAACCCCTTTAAGTATTATATGTAAAGATAATAGTGATAAATTTATTTTAGCAAAATAATGACATGCACATTGTGTGTAGGTGGTGGAAGGGTGTGGCCTGAATGCTGGCTGTGAGCTGAATTCTAATACTGTACTATACAGGAAATATGTACAGAGAAATTTCAAACTTGATAATTTTCCACTGTTATTGTGTGCGAGATGTTGTTTTGGGTTCATGACAAAGTTTATATACAGTTCGAAAACTTATTTTGTTCATGTTATTTTCATTGCCAATTCATCATGGTGTCACATTCTCCCTGATACGCATATATCCCACTCTCTAAATTCAAGAACACAGCTGGAGAAATGGCTTAGCAGTTAAGCGCTTGCCTGCCAAGCCTAAGGACCCCGATTTGAGGTTCGATTCTCCAGGACCCAAGTAAGCAGATGCACAAGGGGGCGCATGTGTCTGGAGTTCGTTTGCAGTGGCTGGAGGCCCTGGCGTGCCCATTCTCTCTCTTTCTCTATCTGCTTCTTTCTCTCTCTGTCGCTCTCAAATAAATAAATAAAAATAAACAAAAAAGAAAAAAAATGATTAAATTCAAGAACAAATCAGATGGTATGACCTTTGAAATTTGTAAATGTGCCTACTGTGATGCTTTGTATCACCACTAGACTCAAGTACAACCCAAGATCTAACCATAGTAGACCTCCTAGAATGTTGTTTCCTTTGTTCATTGTGTACTTAGAAGAAATATCAACTTCACAAAGTCTTGTACAAGTTTCTTCCCTATTGCTCCTCTCCGATTGTTACAGATTTTCAGTATACCATGAAAAAACTGGGCATATTGAAGATAAATGTTTTACTGAATTCCACATAGAAAACACAAGAGAAAGTCCAATTGTGGAGATGTGTAATATGGCTTTCAGCAGTTCAAAGTTAAAAACAAAGAAGTAAATACACTGAGCCATAAACAGGCTGCAGAAAACAATACTGACAGGAGGAAGCACTGTATTCGCAAGAAGAGTCAGGCAATGTTTGCAAGTGGGGCGGAGGGGTTTGCATTAAAATAATTATCTTACAAATGCATGTTTGCAAATTCCAGACAAAGAAAATCTGGAAATTTGAAAACTATGGTAAAAACTAAAACACTGACTCAGCCACATGTAAACAAATAGAGACCAGCATGTTTCCAACAAAGAAGGCATCAAAGATGAAAATCAGAATGAAATCTCTTCATGTGAAGCCAAGTGATTAAACAGCTTGATTAAAAATAATATCCAGTTTTATAATTGGTGCCAGTATTCTTATTAGATCATGTAATCCTGGAGTTCCAACTGAAACAACAATTTAAGTATTTAAATGTAAAAAAATAGTTTCAGATGAACTTGGTCAATGCTTGGGAGAACAGGTACATTTATGTACTTGTTTCTTATAAATTGTTGTCTATTATGAACCAGATGCAACTTATAGTACTAGATATATAAGATCTATTGAACTATATCCCTATTTTATGGAATTTTAAGGAAATTGGGGAGCAAAACTAAGCTAAAAGAAAGCATAAAGTATATTGAGTAGAAACAAGTGCTACCGATGAAAATGAAGAAGATGAGGGAAGTCTTGGGATTCTACTTTGTACTGGGGAATTGGGGAAGCCCACACTTAAGTGGTGTCATTTCTGTGATAATCCAAAAATAGGCACAACTATGCCATGCACAATCTCAGGACAGGCAACAAATATCACAAGAATTGAATCTGATTGTGAGAATTTATTCCTAAACATCACTAACTACTCCCTTGCAGCTCACTGCAACACATGAAGAGCTGAGTTTGATCCCTACATATGATGTATTTTGATGCCTATATGTAAAAGATCAGGGTGGTATATACACCTCTAGTCCAATATTGGGGATGTGGAGACACTGGACAGGTAGTCTAGCCTAAATCGTGAGTTCCTGGGCAAACCTTGTCTCTAAGGAAGAGGATGGAGCTTTTATTTTTTTATTTTTATTTATTATTCTTATTCTTATTTACAACATATTTTATATGGATACATCGTGTGTTGGTATCTTTCCATTGTCCCTTCCCCCATTATATTGGGGACCCTCCTCAGTAGGGTTGCAGATATTCCCCATGGGGTTGTAGATTATACACGGTGGGATAAGTAGATAAGTAGTCAATTTATTTTGTGTGTGTGTGTGTGTGTGTGTGTGTGTGTGTGTGTGTACGCACACATGTGCCCGCTCCTGCACATGTGCAGCTGGGAGGAAATGCCCCTGGGCATAATGTCTCAACATATGCCTCTTACAATCTTTCTGGCCCTTTTCTGCAAACTTCCCTGAGCCACGGTGGGTGAGTTTTAAGACTACTTCAGTGATGAGCTCTTAAGAACATCTGGATCACTGCTTTGGTAAGTATTGAGCATCCTCAGGGTCTGTCTCCTTCACCATGGTGCTGATTATCAGGTTCATCATGGAAGCCTCACTCTTGCTCCTCTCCCCAGTTCCTCTGTGGTTTCAGCTATAGCTTAGTTGATGCGCATGGAGTAGTTTATCTCCTGGAGTCTCATTTCATTCTGAGAAAGGAGAACAGATTCTCCAATGGAGAGTGAAGTCAGCAGAGTTTAAATGGGATACACATTATTAATTTTGAGAGAATGTGTTGTAAGTAGCCCCTCTTTTAGCTAGACTAGTGAGAGCTTGACACTGGAGAGCATAATCTTTGTTTCCATAGGATTCTAACCTGGTTCCCAATTCCAGATACGGTTCTTTTACACTGAGTAGGTCTCTTAGTCAATCAAAAAGCTAATGGTTACATACCAAGGCGTGTGCCACTACGGCACAGGCATGTTCATCGTGCCAGTGTGTTTGCTTCTGAGTGGCCTAGTCCTCTGGTTGCACAGACCTTTGCTGTCCACTTTCACCCAGGAGCTCATGTAGCACTTTCCAACACTAGGCAGGCTAACTCTATGGGGACTGACTCTTCCAGATTTGAGCCAGGTGTTTCCATGCTCTGGGTCAACAGCATATGGCCAGCAATAGGGTCTCACCTTTTGCCTCAGGCAGATAATCAAGTGCTTTGACAGAAACTGGTCTTATTTTGGGAACCGCAAAGGTCTCTGTGATCAACAACTCATTGTGGGTAGCGACCTTCTGGTACTGGGAGTTACAGGTCAGACACAAACATAAATTAATTAATTAAATAAACAAATAAATATTAAAGCTTTGGCTTTATCCTACCCTCTCCAAGGCCCTTGTTTTCAGGTGCTCCCCCCCCCTCACTTCTTTTGAGGGTTCTGTCTTTTAGTCTATCTCTATGGATAATGGTTTCTTTGGTATCACTTCATATTGGAGTAGCTTTGTGTTTTTCCCCTCCCTCTCCTTCTGCTCCCCCTAAACCCTTCCATCCCTGTTTTCTGGGCCTTGAGTTGCTTATCAGGTATGTCAGCAAGTGGAGGTGGTCCCAGTTAAGAACTGCAGGTAAATGAGACCATGTGGTATTTGTCTTTCTGTGATTGTGTGAGTTTGCTGAGTTCCAAGTATGTCCATTTTTCTACAAATTTCATTGTATCATTTTTTTTCTTACTGCTGAGTAGAATTCCATTGTGTAAATGTACCACAGCTTCATTATCCATTCACCTAATGATGGATACCTGGGTTGATTGTGGTTCTTAGTTATATTGAATTGAAGAGCTATAAACATGGTTGAGCAAATGTCTCTGTAGTGAAGAATGGAACATTTACGATAAATGCCCACTAAGGGAATAACTGGGTCTGTTGGTAGCTCTATGTTCATTGTTTTCAAGATTGTCCATCTTGATTTTCATAGTGGTTGTACAAGTTTAAATTCCCACTTACAGGGATGAGGATTCCTTTTTCCCCACATCCTTGCCAACATTTGTTGTTGTTAGATCTTTTTTTTTAATGATTGCTATCCTTACTGGAGTAAGGTGGAAATTCATAGTTGTTTTAATCTGTATTTCCCTAATGGTTAGGGATGTTGAACATTTTCTTAAGTCTGTTAGCAATTTGTATTTGTATTCTGAAGATGGCACTTTTGAGGAAGATATCCAAAGATGTCCTCTGGCATACAAGCATGTGCTCATGCATATGCACCTAACATATACATAAACACACACACACACACACACAAAATGAGTAATATATATATATATATATATATATATATATATATATATATATATATGAAAATATTGGCAATACCACAGATTTAAAGAAGAAAAGGCAGCTAATACAAAGAGAAGGAACAGATAGTATTTCCTGAGCAGTCAGTAGTGAATATTTTTTAGGTCTACTTCAACTGTGTTTTACCATGAAAATTTTAATAAAATATAAGTTGATCTTCTATCCCATAACCACACCCTCCTTTTAACTGTAGAATTTAGCCATTCTGGAGCTGCACCTGCTGTCAGTGCACTCAGCAAGCTCCCAGAGGCAAGTGGCAAATGAGCACGCTGATTGAGCATGGCTCCCTGCCTCCCTGACTGCACTTCATGACCATGTCTGCAATGCCCCATCACTTTCAGAATGCTCAGTTGTCATAGCTTCATCTGGTAGTGGCCAAATGTCAGTCCTGAATCTACACTCACCACATCACCAGGCAACCTTTCAGACTGTAATGATGTAATTCTCTGAGACTTAAAAAGTTATAGAGATCTCATAGGCAAGTACATGTGAATGCACAGGAACAATATTTTCATGGATATTATAGGCTAGTCAAATAAGTCAATTTTATTATCAGACAGAAGCAGCAAACAAGTTGTGATGGTCACCATCTTTTTTACACTAACTGCTTTTTTAATTTTTTTAATATTTTATTTTTATTTATTTATTTGAGAGAGACCCAAAAGAAAGACACACAGAAAGAGAGAGAGAGAGGAGAGAAAGACACACACACACACAGAGAGAGAGAGAGAGAGAGAGAGAGAGAATGGAAGTGTCAGGGCCTCTAGCCACTGCAATCAAATTTCAGATGCATATACTACCATGTATATCTGGCTTCCACTGCTATTGGGGAATTGAATCTGGGTCCTCAGGCATAGAAGTCAAATAATTTGATCTGTAAACTATCTCTCTAGCCCTAAACTAACCAGATAAATGGTCTGCTCATACTGAATGCATAAAATCCAGAGATAGCATCAATCCTCTCTGCACACCACAAAGTATATCCCTGAGTCATTTTCCTCTTGTAAACCTCAGAGGTTTACAGAGGGCACATGCCATCCTGGCCTGCAGTGTTTTCTTTCCTTGTGTTCTTTTAAAGAGCTATAATTAATCTATTCTATGCCACGAAGTCTCTCATTTTCTGAGACAAAGTTATAGAGGTTTCAGAAACCTTGCTGAGTTACTGCAATCTCTATCTCTTACTGGTAGAAAGAGCTCTGAGGCAGTAAGTAATTGTCTTTGTCCTTCATATTCCTCAGCAAATTCTCTAGACATTACACATGTAACATATCAAATGTTGTCATATTTAAATCATGTAAACACACCCTGTTTAATGACTATTATTAACTTGTTTTTATATAAGAGTGAGGTTCCAAATAGTAAGGTAAGCAACTTTTTTAAAAAAAAAACACCTCTCATACACTATATTATGTCCACACTTTTCTCTTATATCTGAGAGCCAAGGAACATAATTATTAACAAAAGCATTCAAGAGGACATGGAGAGAATGTGTGCAGAGGATATGGTTTAATGGTTAAATGTGCTTGCTTGCAAAGCACTCATAAAAAGCCAGAAGATTATTTGCAGCAACAAGAGACCCTGGCATACCCATACACATACAGACACACCATGCAAATAAATAAATTAAAAAATAAATTAAAAGTCACAGGTGATCTTACCTAATGCCAAAGGTATACCAGACAGTGAGGTGATTCTGTACTGCCTTGTCTCATATGAGACTGAGCTTAGTTTTACATAACTCATTTCCCATTATTTGCCCTTACCTTGTTTTCATCAGTTCACAGGCATTTCTACAATAGGTATAATTACTCACATGGAAACTATCCCCAGTTTGATTATGGTAAGCTGCTGCTTATAAAGTGCCACATCCATGATTGCTACCATTTGATTCTAGGGTATTTTACATGGAGGGAAGTTACAGCAAGCTGGGTCCTGATTTTTAATTGCTCAAATAATAGTCAGCATTGTCATCGTACATTTAATGATTCAGGGAGTTGCAAAACATTATTGCTACAGTTTTACATAGCAATAATATGTATATTTTAGCAAATACCTGAAGTGACATTATTGATATATTCTTAAGATAAAACACACCAAAATTAAAGATTAAACATAAATTCACTTTGGTGTTTAGAACAATGTGACACCTTTAGACATACAGGTTCCCTTTTAGTTGCACGTGTGCAGTATTAATGTGTGTATGCATTTATGTGTGTGAGTGCTCTTGTGGGGCTCATGTGTGTGGAGGCTAGAGGTCAATATGTTCTTCAGTCATTATTCACCTTAATTTTTTGAGACAGGGACTCTCACTGAGCTTGCAGCTCACTGATTCACCTGTGCTATCTAGCAAGTCAGTATCTAGGGATGCTCTTTTCTGCATCTTCTCAGTGCTAGGATTACAGATGCATGTCACCAAACCTAGATTTTTGTAGGTGCTAGAGAAGTTTTAGTATCAAGCAGTTTGAAAATGCCATGGCCTCCCTAATATTTTCTATTTTATAAAAGAACAGTATGTCAGGCATGATGGCACATGCCTTTAATCTCAGTACACAAGAAGTAGAGGGAGGGGAATCACCTTGAGTTTAAAGCCACCCTGGACCTACAGAGCAAGTTCTATGGTAGCTAGGGCTACAGTGAGACCTTACTTTAAAGAAGAAACAAAAAAGGAAGGAAGGAAGGAAGGAAGGAAGGAAGGAAGGAAGGAAGGAAGGAAGGAAGAAAAGAAAGAAAGAAGGAAAAGAGAAAGAAACAAACAATAACTTATATTTCCCCTTTCCTACTTTAAATGAAATGCCTTCCTAACATTATATGTATATAAATGCACTATGTTATCTATAAAGAAGAGTTGAAAAAAATATATGGTTTAGTACAAATTTCAGGAAGCAGAGTCTGGGTACAGTGACTTGGTTACATGTAAGTTATTAAGAGGCCACTCCAGGGAAAATGAAAGAAGACGGAGATCCTGCTTCGACAAGTCTCCCGACTCAGTGTGGTTTCTCTCCGGTGACGAGGAGAGGTACTGGGTCGTTGACACTCACCATCCCGCTCAGCCCCAGGAAGAGACTGGCGGGACGGGCTCTCCCACAGCCCTACCTGCCGGAGAACCCAGCAGACGGATGCCCCGTGTGAGGAACTCTCTCTCTTTCCTACAGAAGAACACTGATGGGCCAATCGGTCTGCGGGTGTGTGTTCCCTCATAAATTTTGAGGCAGTCCTCACCTCTAATGTGCTGACCTTTGCTTCTGTAACCTGTGCTTGCTTGTCACCATTTCTTCGTTCCCTTTCTCTTGCCTTTCACTTTCGGTTTGCCAGCAAGCTACATCTGCTGGTGGACACACGGAGTGGGCAGACCTGGAGGAGACTCTAGGCGTATTGCCCTCTCATTTGAGTGGGGACTCCATCCCAGAAGACAGAGCAAACCTGCTGGGGAGGTGTGGTCCCATCCGCACCATGTTTGGTATCATTAAGCCATCCCCTAAGGACACAGACTCATCTGGGCGTCACGGATCTAAATCTAAACTTAATTCTACAGTACGTTTAGCTGTTTTTTGGGTCCTTTGTATTTGTGTTGTACTCATGTGTCTGAGTGTTGCTGTTGCCCTAACCAACCTCTTCCCTGTCAACGTTAATCCCGGCAGTAATCTCCCCGCCGCCTGGTACCCCTGGGAGGCTCATGATTTAAAAGACCTTAAAAAGGCTGTCTCAGAGGATGAACCTAATTCCCCCTGGGCAGAGACCATCCTCCAGGGTTTGGCTCATCATCAGTGTACCACCCAAGATTAAAAAAAAAAAAACCTTGCTAAAGCCGTTCTTTCTGCCCCCCTGTACATAAAGTGGTGTGCCTTCTTTCAGGATGAGTGTCCTACTCAGGCTGAGCGGAATCATGCCACTCAGCCCCCAGTCCCAATCACATTTGATGTGATCTCTGGCACCACAGATGCGTTTTCCATGGCCCTCCAGCAAGCTACTGTCCTTGATCCATACTGGGATCAGGTGCGGGCTTTGGGAATGACCACATGGAGGAAACTGGAGAAAGGCCCATCTGAGCCCCCCATCACAGGAATCACACAAAAGGCTAGTGAGGACTTGGCCACCCTCATAGAGAGGGTTGAAAAGAGCCTACAGAAAAAGTTCCCCCTGACCCCCTGCGAGTCCAGTTCATTAAAATGCTGGTCTGGGAAGGCATGACGAGTGACCATAAACTGGCCTGCACTGGGCTAAAAGATCACTCTATGAGTGAATGGATTATAGCCACCAAAGACGTGGGATCCAGCTCCCATCAGGCAAGGGCCATGGTGTTGGCCCTACAGAGTACCCACCGTGAAGATATGGCCTCCTTAGTTTGTGCCCTTCAACAGGCCTTGGGGGGAAAGGGGAGGTCTTGTTTTGGGTGCAGCCAAAAAGGTCACTTTAAAATAGAGTGCCTCAATCAGACAAAAAATACCCCAACAGTCCCTCCTACATGCCTCGTAACCCTTGCCCCAGGTGCAAGAAAGGGTTCCACTGGGCGAAGGATTGCAAATCCAAGTTCAACCTTCAGGGTGAGCCTTTAAACTCTGCCAGGGGCTATCCCCAGCCCTGTTACACACTGGACCGTGCCCCTGATGCCAGGACTAAGACCAAAAATGACACTGGGCTGACCGCACTGTCTCTCTTAAGGAAACAATTCGGCTGATAAAATGGCTTCTATGCCTAAGCGTAATACTAATTAGAAAGGAGGAAGTCCCTCCTTCATGGCAGTTAGTCCCTGGTCCACCTTTACTTGGTGTGGGCGGACAGTCAACGTCCTGGGAAATGGCCGACTGGCAGCCCTGGACTGATCCTGACAGTAACCATGGGGAGGTGCGCCCTTTGGTGGTGTCTGGCCTAACGGCCAACCTCATATGTCAGGATATTCTTGGAGAAGCTGAGGCTTATATCCCCACTGACACTATAGGAAGCAATCCTCGAGGGCTCCGCCCTAATCATCTTTGGCAAATTGATGTCACACACTATTCTCCATTTGGAAAGCTTATATATATTTTTCTTTCGGTCGATACCTTTTCCCGTGCCTGCTGGGTGTTGGCACATGCCGGAGAAAAATCTAAACATGCTATTAGCCATATGCTTCAATGCTTTGCCACCCTTGGACGACCTAACCAAGTTAAGACAGATAATGGCCCCTGCTTCATAAGCAAGGCCTTTGTAGATTTTCTGCAGACCTGGAAAATCTCACATTCCACAGGCATCCCATACAACCCCTGGGGCCAGGCAATCATTGAAAGATATAATCAAACTCTTAAGTCTCAATTACAAAAACAAAAGGGGGAATCCTTACCCCCACATGACCAACTAAAACAGGCATTATTTACCCTAAATATTTAAAATTTTTCTAAAGAGGATAAACAATTAACCCCTGCAGGCAACAGTGGTTGGATAGGAGGCAATTCTGGACACGCTCTTTCTCCCTGCTTTGGCAAACCAGGCGAGGTGGTCTGCTGGGATTATGCCCCCCCTATTGGGTATTCAGATGGAGGGGGAGTTCAAAATAAAGTCAGGGAAAAACAAGTCCATGAAAGGACAAAACAACTAGTTTCAGCCCAGTACCCAGAGCTTAATTATCACCCTGTTGCCCTTCCTGAAAACCGTGGCAATTTAGCCCTTGACACCCTATTGAATCCATATTAAAATGGTCTTCACCCTGCTAAACCAAATGGCTCCCTCCCTTGAGCAGGATTGCTGGCTTTGCCTCTGATCTGGGCCTTGCAGTAATCACCAATGATACAAATACAGGTTGCCCATACAACCCTAAACAATTGCTCAGCCACCTTCCCCATCCTCACCCAGCTTTTCCCAATGTCTCCTTCTGGAACTTACATTTGGGCCCCACCTTCCCCTAATAACTCCAATACAGATGTGGGATACATTCATCCTTCCTTCTGTACTTTCAACACAACTGAGCCCAGTGCTCAACACTGCTCACCTTCTGGAATGGTTTATGTTTGTGGAGGTGGGATGGCCTATGACTTTCTGCCCACCAATTGGACGGGCCTTTGTGCCCCAGCCACCTTGATACCAGATGTGGATATCATTCCTGGAGATGAAGACCTCCCTATACCCTCTTTTGATTATATCAGAGGGAGACCTAAGAGAGCTGTACAAATGATACCTTTACTCGTTGGGTTGGGAATAACCGCAGGCATGGCCACCAGAACAGCTGGGATGGGTATGGCAGTCCATCTCCACAGAAAGCTCTCTCTCCAGTTGATCCATGACATAAAAGCCATGTCCAACACTATCCTTGATCTCCAACAACAGCTAGATTCCCTGGCTGAGGTAGTCCTACAAAACAGGAGGGGACTAGACCTACTAATGGTCGAAAAGGGAGGCATATGTTTGTTTCTATAGGGAAAATGCTACTTTTATGCAAATAAATAGGGAACCATTCAGGACAAGATCAAAAGGCTTCAAGAGGACCTGGAGAGGAGATGGCAGGACCTTCAAGACAACTCACTGAGGATGGGCTTACATGGCTTCTTACCCTACCTTCTCCCCCTACTTGGGCACCTCTTTCTCCTTATCCTTATCCTCACTGTTGGGCCTTGTGTAATTAACAAAATTACACAATTCATTCACCAGTGGCTAGAGGCAATAAAACTCCATCAGGTTGAGATACATTATCACAGGCTGGCAACTCAGAAACTAAGTTCCTCATATGACCCACTACCACCTCCTCTGCCCTCCATGTGACCGATGATGGGTAAGATCTCAAACTGACTGAGACAACCTAAGACAGGCCATGGAGTGGGTTCTCAGTGAGCTAAACACATGGTACCCAGTGACAGGTAAGATCCCCAGAGGGGGGCAACCTAAGACAGGGGCCATGTTGACTAATGCTCTTACAAAAGGGGGAGATGTTGGGCCTTGCACGGCCCGGATGTGAGGCCTAGTGGAACTTCCTGAGCATAATTAAAGTTTGGTGACCTGTCTCTGGCCAGCTATGACTCAACAGGGCACCAAATTGCCTCTGGCCTGCTACTTCTGCAAAAAAGTTAGAGTTCCCGTGTGCAATTAGAACCGATCATTTCAAAAGTCGTGATATGCTATTGGCCCTTAGACCTCATCATTTCCTGAGATCCCTGCCTTCATTCTCAACACTATATAAACACTTGCCTGTTACAATAAAGTGAGATCCTCCTTTGACAAGTAAAAAAAAAAAAAAAAAAGAAAAAAAAAAAGAAAATGAAAGAAGACTTCTGGTCAGGGCAGAAATGGTATCTAAGCAAAGATAATTCTCTGCAGATCCAATCCAGCTTCAACAATAAGGAGCTGTTGGACATTTGTGACTAAACATTTGTTTTTGGTGCATACCTAAATGTGGCTAGCATACCCAGTGAGTTGAATAATTTCATTTAAATTTTAGAATTGGCTCCATGCAATTATTGGAAAGTTTTTAAGATAACTTAAACATTTGATTACAATACATAGACTGTGACTTTTCTGAAATCTAAATCAAGGTCCAGTTTTTCCAATGATAATTTAGTTGCCAAATTAAGACGTGCTATGAATTTAAAATATATACTTGAGTTTCAAGATTCATAAGTACTAAAATTGTTTACCTACTAAATGGGTATTATCTAACCAAGGATTCAGTTATAAGTTCTTTTTTTTTTTTGTTTTGTTTTGTTTTGTTTTGTTTTGTTTTTCGTTTTTCGAGGTAGGGTCTCACTCTAGCTCAGGCTGACCTGGAATTCACTCTGTAGTCTCAGGGTGGCCTTGAACTCTCGGCGATCCTCCTACCTCTGCCTCCCGAGTGCTGGGATTAAAGGCGTGCGCCACCACGCCCGGCTCAGTTATAAGTTCTAAAGATACATAAATCAATACTGTTTTGGATGCACAATTTAAACAAAATATATTATTACAATAAATTTCATCTGCTTCTTTTTTAAAAAAATATTTTCCTGTATGATTTTTGATTGAAATATATTTTTTATAAAATAGCTATATTCCAGAAGATTACTCTGCAATAGAGATCTTTGTGATATTAGAAAATTGTTATATTCACACTTTCTATTTGAATAACCACTATTATATATGACATTTAAAATTGAAAATGTATAAACTGAGACTAAGGAAATGGAATTTTAATTTTGACTACTTTAAATGTAAATTAAACAGACACATGTGGCTAATAGATGCCATTAGAGATGATGTAGGCAAATGTTACATTGCAGGACTGGTCTCACTTAGACATGATGGTCCAGGTTTTTAACCTCCATGAAAGCCAGTCATTGGCTATTGGCTGAAAACTTTTGTTGAAGGGCTGGCTGATAAGCTCCTATTTCAGTCAAAGTTAATTCATTACAAGGTTTAGGCCTGGTAAAGAAAAGATAGAATGTGAAAAAAATATGTACAAATCTTTTAGGGCTGGAGAGATTGCTTAGTGGTTAAGGCACTTGCCTGTGAAGCCTAAGGACCCATGTTCTATTCCCAGTACCCACATAAGCCAAATGCATAAGGTGATGCATGCATCTGGAGTTTGTTTGCAGTGGCTAGAGGCCCAAGTGCACCCATCCTATCTACCTCTTTCTTTCACTTCCAGTCTCTTTCTCTCCCTCCTTTCCTATCTCCTTCCCTCCCTTCCTCCTCCTCTCAAATAAATAAATAAGTAAAATATTTTTTTTAAAGTTCCATACATAAAGTGTCACAGAAAAAAAAAAAAAAAAACCTGAAAATGAAGTAGAATATCCAGGCATTTGTGCCTAGTCAAAGAATTAGTATAAATTTGAGAAATATAAATTTAGCTAAAACTTGGGCAAATTCTAAATTAGGAAAACACTTTATTTAGGCATAGTTGTTCAAAATATACAGAGAAAAGATGAAAATGACTTCAAAGAAATATATAAATACTCTTCTGAATATAGCATATTTCCAATCTTAGCTATAAAAAACCTGGCCTCTCTCAATTCAGGATACTACTCATTTTGATTGGCCTTTGATTTAAGAATTATAATAAGAATGCAAATACTTTCTGAATGGTGCCCTTGCTATATTAAAAAAAAAAAAAAAGAGTCCAAGAAAGCTCCCAGGAACTTAAAGTAAAAAGTAATCTGGCTTTTCCCTTTGGTGCACCCAGGTTATTATAAATGCCCTAAGGAATGTAATTTGACCAAGTCTAATATAACCTACCCTTGAGTTTGTCCTAAACAAAAACAAAGCAAATAGGACAGTCATGGAGGTAAAATAAGATTGCCATCTCATTAAGCAGATGATTGAAGAAAGTGTATTGGAAGTGTCCATCACACGTAACTGCATTCACAGGATGCCCTGTAGCCTGCACATGCTGAAAAGGCTTTTAGCTATGGCATAAATTACTTTTCCTTAAGAAGAAGCAGTGATGAGTAACCCAAGCAGCCTCAGCCAGGCATCAGTATCAAAGAAAAGTAAATTTTCTTCTTGGGGAAATAATTTTTGTTGACAATCACAAAAACTTACTCAGAGAACATATCCTTCAAACACTGAGGGCACCTCCTTTTCTTCCATTACAGACCTCATATTTCTCTATAACTTCTGGAATTTATTACCAGAATTTATTTCATTTCCCACATCGTTTAACTTATTGCTGTATTCTGTCTTCCTTTTCCATATTTTTCAATCATAATCTTTCTAAGTTGATACTGGGAAAAGCAAAGATGTTGCCATATTTAGTTATTCCACAGGGGAAAAACAAAATATGTATCACACCAATTTTAAGCCATACTGTAAACTATCAAAGTCCTTGAATGTTTCCTTTTTATTTTCTGATAGATTTCACATGATATATTTATGAACAAATAAGAATTTTTTAATGATCTCAGACATAAAATACACAAAGTACAAGTTTCCCAGCAGAATAAAGGAGAAATTGACTCCATATTCTAAAAATAGCTGAATTGAAGCATAATTTTCGTTCATGAAATTCACTCATGATAGGATAGGAGCTTTATTTTAATACAATCCACACAAAAACACAAGCCTTAAAATACCATCTCTCTCACTCAGTAGTTAAGACCACTTTCCATGCAAGCTTGAGGGCCTGGAGAGTCCTGGGAGATGGCTCAGGTTTGATGACCATGAATCACATAAATATCAGGGCAGTGCCATAAGTGTCTATAACCCCAGTTCTGTGAGAAACAGAGACAAGAGAATAATTGGAGCTTCATAAAAATGGCAAGCTCCTGGATCAGTGTGAAATTGTGCTCAAGTATGAAAAGGAAAAGTGGAAATGGAGTGAAAAGATATGTATCTGATGTTCCCTCAAGCCACAGCAAGTGAGTGCATGAGGTATCCCTTGGGCAAATATGCTAACACCATCATGCACACACACAGAACGTTTTCTTTATCCAACAGTTTTATGTATATTTTTTCTCTCCATTGTTCTACTTATCTTCATGACTAAAGTTGTTCCTGAATTCTTTTGAAGTGATTTCAGATGCTATGGGGGAATATTCCTAACTATATATGCATAAATCAAAGGTTCAATTAATGCATAATTTGCTTTAAAATTCCAGCATTACTATGTTATATTATTATTCATTTTCCTTTGTTTATGTGAATCCTGACTTCATTTTTCATTCTTGATGTGCAGAATCAATAAAATTTGCATATTCAAATAAAATATTGATGCTCAATGAAGCATGAATGGGAAATCATTCAAGTGTCAAGAGTATGGGCCAAATGTCACAAGGAGATGGGTAATCAAAAGGAGGGGACACTTCAAGAAATCTATTTAAATGTTCAAAGCAAACATAAAGACCAGCTGAGTTTACCCATCATCTCCTTGATAATGATTTCTACAATTCCACTGACGTAAGGTATTTCCATGTTATGATACAATTAAGAAAAAAAATGAAATCTTGCTTTTGAAGCAAGGTTTTTCTGCAAACCTTATTTATAAACCTTTCTTTTGAAGTTAGTGGTCAGACATCAATAATCCCACGTTCTTTACTATATAACAAGCTTTTAAAACTTTCCAAACTTCTTGAACTGGGCTACATTTTATTTCTCCAGAACAAGTAAAAGATACTTTATTAGAAAAATAATCATAGAACTCACTGAATGTTCTACATATACACAATCTGAATATGATTACAATGTGTTTCTTGTGTCTGGATTAGTCCCAAACTCCTAAATACTAATCAAATCCCTAAAAATTGATGAAGTCTAGTTAAGTCTTACTATTTTTTTTTTCTTTTTGAGTATAGTATTAAACCAGGATATGCCTATTCCCCATAGAAACAAGGCATAACATTCTCCTAGCATATACCTGAGAAAACAGAAACTAATCAAAATAGTTTGCTATTCTTTGAGTTGTTTTGGATTCCTAGTGTTAAAAATAATAAATTCCTTAAGCAATTCACACCTAATTTCCTTGCATAAAAAGTGTGTTTTTCTGGTTGTTCTACTTGGTTCCTGGAAAAAAGGAAATTGGAAACTCTTGTAATTCCCCAGGTGAGCTGTCTCCTGATTAATAATGATAGCTTTTGGACCTTTTCTAAATACATGTTAAGAAGGTGACTCAGGAAACTGCCAAGAAGAGGAACCATGTGAACATGATCAGAGGGTTGAGGTTTAGTGCCTCTTTGTATCAATTGAATGACCCTTCTATGAAGGACACCTTGGTATTTGAGTTTCTATATGGTCAAAGATTCAGCCATGCTTACATAAAGAAGCCTAAAACAAAACTCTAGACATAGCTCTGGGAAACCTCATGGTCTCTGTGGTGGTTTGAATAGAATAGATGGCCCCCAATATATTCAGTTGCTTATTTGTAGTTTGCATCTCTAGCCACCTGGCTGGAGGCAAGGTCACTGGGTGGATCTTAAAGTGTGGTGGTGGATTTCAGATTACAATCTAAAGATATGCAAAGTGTGCCTAGCTGGAGTTCCTGAAGTGTGCTGTGGCTTTTGACCTTTAAGCTTGTACTTCTCTCTCTCTGCTTGGTCCTGCAAAGGCAGGCCAGTTTCTTCTGCCATTATGGAACTTCCCCTGGATCTGTAAGCTTCAATAAATATCCCTTCCTCCATAACTGTGCCCGGTCTGGAAGTTCATCTCAGCGAACCTGAAGCTGACTGCTACAGTCTCTGAACACATAGCTATGAGCTGGGAGGAGACCTGTATTCTGAATGCTTCCTGGCCTTTCACTGTGCTATTACCTTTGGATTGTCCCTCATAATGTAACATACATAACACCTACAGAGTTCTTCCAAGCCCATTGAATAGGACTAATGAATTATTCCCCTTGAAGAGTCATTTAAGAAAGTTTATGAATTTGTAATAGTTGAGCAGCAGAGTTGGAGGTCTAGGGAATGGAGAACTGGTGCCTAGTTAAATTCAGCTTTCTGGTATGAACACCGAATTGCATGGCACAGGTTATGGCGGTTTGAATAATGTATTCTGTTCTGTTGATCTGATGGTTTTACTTGTATATTCTTTCTTGACTCCCAAAACTTTGGTTTTCATAAAGTTTTGACCTGAAAGATACATTTTAAACTTGGTTTTTGAATACTAAGATGCCATAACTCACATTGTTCTCAGAAGTAAACCCCAGAAATTTACAAATTTCCCTAATTTAGTAAATGATCTCTTCTCAGTAGGGAAAGGTAGCCCCCATGCTCCTTCTCACATAGTTTTAGTATTTACTGTGAAATTGCCCCTGTATGTGTACTTCATTTTCATCCCTTAGCATTCTGTAAATGAAACAACAACCTTTTATCCAGGTGAAAATGGGCTTATTCAGTGCATCAAAAACTCACAACATAACCTAAGATTGATAATTTTAGGTGTTAATCAGTAAAAATAAAAAATAACATCGACAAATTAAAACTATTGGCATGAGTCTAAATCATCCCACTAACTTCTTGGTCTGAACCACCTGCTTCTACTCAATTTAATCATTTTCTCTCACCAATGAGATAATTGACAGATACAAACCTTTGGTTTAAAAAATCATAAAGGGAAATATTTTTCACTCTTTTTTAGGTCCCAAATTCAATTCAAAGATCTCAAGGACTGGGAGGGGGTTCAGTGAGTGAAGTGCTTGCTATATAAGCATGAGTAACTGTGTTTGAATTTCTAGTTTGCACCCACATAAAAGCCATGTACATCAGGATAGTGTAGAAGAGAAGGAGGCAGGAGGATCCCTGGGACTTGCTGACTTACTGGTTGTAGCAGACAGCTTTGGATTCACTGAGATGAACTTTTAGACCAGACACAGTTATGGAGGAAGGGGTATTTACTGAATCTTACAGATCTCGGGAAAGTTCCATAATGGCAGAAGAAGCTGGCCTGCTTTTACAGGACCAAACACAGAGAAGCACAAGCCTAAAAGCCAAAAGCCACAGTACACTTCAGGAACTCCAGTTAAGTATACTTTCTATATCTTTAGATTGAAATCTGAAACCCACCACCACACCTTAAGGTCCACCCAGTGACATTGCCTCCAGCCAGGTGGCTACAGATCCAAACTACAAACAATAAAGAACTGAATATATTGGGGGCCATCTATTCTATTCAAACCACCACACTGGTCTAGCTGAATCTGTGTGCTATTAAGGTAGTAACTGGCTAAGGAACGTCCCAGATATCAACCTCCCACCTCCACAAGAGTGCTTTACATGTATACCCACACCTACACACACATGTGTACCCACCCCTCACACATATGAACATTTATATACATCAGTCTGTGGCTGTTTCAACACCCAGAGCCTAATTGAAAAATAACTATGTTAGAGCATTGAGCAAGCAGCCAGTATGATAAGATAATCTCTCATAATCCAACACGAACATTGAAAACACAAGACTTTGCTAGTCCATTGTCTTTATTATTAAACTGTTCTATATTTCTGGGTTTGATGTAATGAGAGGGAACATTGGTCCAGCTTTATCTAATCTCTAAGCAAGTTGATGGAAATACTTAATACTTATATAATCACTTCACTTTTATGAGTGATTGATTATAATGTGGGAACTCAAAAGGATATGAGTTGTAAGTAAAAGTTATAAATTCTATTGCACAAAGTCTTTATCAAATACATTTTATTATTGTTATTTGCTAATTTTCCTACTGCCCATGATGTAATTGGAAAAGTTTTATAGTCTTCCTTAAAGAATCGCATAATGAAAGTCCTACCAGAGAGGATTAAAAAAATATTGGTGATAAATTATTAGAAAATTAGACTGCAATTAAATATCTGTCCATCATGAAGGCTTGACAGACATTATTTAACAAAAAGCATTTAGGATGGTTGGAGAAGTGAATTAGCAGTTAAGGCATTTGTCTGCAAAGCCTAAGGACTTATCTTTGACTCTCCAAGTCATATAAGGCAGATGCACAAAATGATGCAAGTGTGCAAGGTCAAAATGTATATAAGGGGGTACAGGCATCTGGAATTCATTTGCAGTGCTGGAGAACCCGGCGTGCTCGCTCTCTCTCTCTCTCTCTCTCTCTCTCTCTCTCTCTCTCATCCACTCTTGCTCTCTTGGATGAAAAAGGCCAATTTGTTGGGCTTGCCTCAAAAAATGCATTTAGGAGATGGTGAGATAGTTCAGTTGTTAATATGGTCCTAATGTTGACTCTCCTACCTATTTGAAAATACCATAGTGGCATGAGCACTGAGGAAGCAAGGATACGACAATCTCTAAGGCTGGATGATCAGCCAGTTTAGTTTAATTGGTAAGCTCCAGGTCAATGAGAGACCCTGTCTCAAAAAGTTGAACAGAATTTTGGAGGGTACCCAAGGCTGTCCTCTTGCCATAACATGCACATACAAGGTCATGCAAACACATGATCAACTATATGCACATCATTAAAATGCATGTGCACACCACATCCATACAAACTGGAGGCTGAGAAGCAAAGAAAATATCAAAATATCAAAACATATTAAGTACAAAGCATGCAATGACCCAGAAGTGCAATAATTTATCTGAAAAGACTCCTAGCCAATCAACAAGGTAGGAGAGTGAGATTCAATTCCTTAGTCAGTCTTAACACTTTTTGCATCTATTATTAAGTTATTCTGTGATATTCAGTTTCTTTATTATAAATATAGGATTTGGAAAAATTCATTTCAAGTTGTACTTACTGATTTAAATCCAAATAGAAATAAAATTTTATGTCTGTCCATATACAATAATTTCAGTTATCAAAGTTGTGAAAAAAAAATCAGTGTTCTAGAGGCATTGTGAGAAAAGTCTTTTTTTTTTGCACTACAAGGAAGCATATGTTTTATTATAGAGTGAAATCTGGAAAACTCGTTTTCTTAAACAAGATGAAATAAAAATTAACAAACTAACTGATAAGACAAAAGTTATAAGACTCAAGAGGAAATCAATGTCTGCTTACTCTTCAATTTCACGATACTTTAGTTTATGTTTCCAGGAGACAACCTTGTGCTATCTCCACTTACCGGGTCTATTACTCCTCCTTCCTCCTATCCACACATCCTATCCTAAAGCCTCTTTCATGTAAACTCTGGTATGATAGCACTTTTTTTTTTAATTAATTAGTTTTCTATTCAGCAACTACAGTCAGTTTGGTACCATTATTAGGCTCATCTGTGACCTACCCCCTCCCCTTGGCACCTCCTTGTTGAGGTATATGGGTCATGGATTGTGGAGTTAGCCCACAGTTATGGGTAAGATAAATGTCTCTGCATATCATGACACAACATGTGGCTCTGACATTCTTTCCGCCCCCTCTTCCGCAAAATTTCCCTGAGCCATGTTGGGCTCATTTTTGGTCTGCTTCAGTGATGAGGTATTGGGGGCCTCTGGGTCTCTGGATCTCTGATTTGGTAGGAGTTGATTTTTCTCTGTATTGATCTCCTTCACCCTTGTGCTGGTACCCGGTTCACCAGGAAAACAGCACCCTTGCTTGTTTCACCAATTTTTCTTAGTTTCAGCCGGGGCCCTTTTGAGGTATGATGGGGTGGCTCTCTCCATAGGATCTATATCTATCTGAAAAAGAGAAGCAGATTCTCCAACGGAGAGTAAGTTAGCACGAGGACAAATGAGATAACCCTTAACTTTTTAATAGAGAATTTATTAGGTGTAGGCCCTCTTGTAGCCCATGATTGATGGTAGCTTGATAATGGAGAGTGGGCTTATGTTTGGATATGCTTCTGACTTGTTTCCCAGCTCCAACTGTGGGTCTGGTACCACTGAGGTGATCAGTTAGCCAAATCAAGAGCAGTTGCCCCCCCCCCCCATGGCTGTGTGCCACTATTGCACTTGTGTGGGCATCACAAGAGGTTATTTGCTGCTAAGTAGGTTAGACCATGAGTTGCTTGGACAGATATTGGTCATTTTCCCCCAGTTGCCCATGTAGCACCTTCTGGCACTAGATGCGCTGACTGTCTGGGGACTGACTCTCTTCCAGTTTCCAGCCATGCCATTCCATTTTACATGTTGACCACTTAAGCTGTCTTCAGCAGCAGGGTCATACCACTAACCTTCCGTGGCTCATCAAGT
Source organism: Dipus sagitta (assembly GCA_036346955.1). Lineage (NCBI taxonomy): Eukaryota > Metazoa > Chordata > Mammalia > Rodentia > Dipodidae > Dipus > Dipus sagitta. Next base: position 115,682,141 of record CM070772.1, read on the forward strand.
ACTCAAACAGAAGTCTGTCTTTCTTTAAGAAATCTTGTAGGTCTCTCTGATCAAAAGTTCATTGTGAATGATAGCCACATGCTGGTACTAGGAGTTAAAGATCATTGCCCACTAAGAAAAGGAAGAGAAAGATAACTAATATACAAGATTTAGAGAGAAGAGAGAGGGGGGAGAGGGAGGAAGGGAATCTGTAGAAGATTAAGATTGGTCTTCATCATACCCTCTCCAGTGTCTTGTGGTTCAGGTGTTCCCTCTAAGGGCCTGGTGAAGGTTCAGCCATTTGGTCTGCCTTTAAGGGAGTAGAATTTGATGGTACCATTGCCGTTTGGGTCTAGATTTGTGCTAACCACCCCTCTGTTGCCCTCAATTGCCTCCCCACCCATCCTATTGTCTAGTCCATGAGATGCTTGCTGGGTATGTAAGGCAACTTCGGTAGATTCAGGTTAGGTGCTGTAGATGAGTGAGACTATGTGGCGATTTTTTTTCTGTGATTGGGTGAGTTCACTTAGAATGATCTGTTCCAGGTTCAACCATTTTTCCTCAAGTTTCATTGTGTCTTTTTTTCTTACTGCTGTATAGAATTCCATTGTGTAGATATACCACATCTTCGTTATCCATTCTTCTAGTGATGGACATCTGGGTTGATTCCAGCTCTTAGTTATTACAAATTGAGCCACTACAAACATGGTTGAGCAAATCTCTCTGGCCTGTGGTTTGAAGGTTTTAGGGTAGATGCTGCAGTAAGGGAATAACTGGGTCTGTGGGTATCTCTATAGTCAGCTTTTTCAGGAGTCTCCATATTGCTTTCCAACGGTGGTTGTACCTTCTCACATTACCACCAACAGTGGATGAATGTTCCTACTTCTCTACATCCTGGCCTTCACTTATTTTCATTTGATTTTTTGATGTTTCCTATCTTTACTGGGGTATGGTAGAATCTCATAGTTTTTTTTTTTTTTTTTAATTTGCATTTCCCTGATGATTAGGGATGATGAACATTTTCTTAAGTGTGTGTTTGCCATTTGTATTTCTTCCTCTGTGAACTGCCTGTTCATCTCTTTGCCCCATTTTGTGAGTGGGGTGTTTGACTTTTTACTGTTTAGATTTCTGTGTTCTTTATAGATTCTAGAGATTAGGCCTCTGTCAGTTGGATAACCCGCAAATATTTTCTCCCATTTTGTGCGTAATCAGTTGGCTTTGCTTATTGTATGCTTGTCTGTAAAGAAACTCTTCAGCTTCATGTGATCCCATTGGTTGAGTGACTGTTTAAGATTGTGAGCTGCTGGGGTTTCGTTTAGGAAGTCTTTTTCCATTCCTATATCATGGAAAGTACTTCCTAAATTTTCTTCCAGTAGTAATCGAATTTCTGGTCTTATATTGAGGTCTTTGATCCATTTGGACTTGAGTGCAGTGCATGTCAAAATGTGTGGATCAAGTTTCAGTTTCCTGCATATGGTAATCCAGTTTGAACAGCATGGTACTTGCATAAAAACAAGAGTATAGACCAAGGGAATAGACTTGAGGACCTGGACTTTGGGTCAAGCAACTATAGCTACTTGATATTCAACAAAGGCCCTAACAATATAGGCTGGAAAAAAGTGAGAGAAGTCTTTGAGAAGAAAAAAAAAATGATTTGCCCTATAATTTGGTTTATACTTTGAAATATGGAGAGCATTAGAAATACTAAAGTATTGTCTTTAAAATATGTTATTTATTTCCATATGTTTGTACATGTGTATGTACATCAAGGCCTCTTGCTGTTAAAAATGCAATCCAAGAGCATGAGCCACTTTTGCATCCGGTTATATGAGTACTTGGGAATCAAACTCAAACTGGCAGGCTTTCCAAGAAAGTACCTTTAATTACCGAGCCATCTCCTCAGCCCAAGAGCATTATTTTTCCTCAGAAATACCTGATAAAAACTTAATTGAGCATCCAAGTGAATGTTGATTTATTCAGTTGAAAAATCCTCCAGTCATTGGTTAGTTGCAGGTAAAACTAACCAGCATCAGATTATACTGATCACGTAGTTCTGTGTTCTCATGGCTTCTTGATTTTCAGAAGGCAATTCTCCTCCATGTAGTTACTGTAGCAGATCTTCTGTATAGTCCAACAAGCTCTCAAGATGAGAAAAGAAAACCCTGAAGTCAAGACCAGGAACAAAGGGCCCAAATCAGGTCTTATGTTCATCCCAATTTAGTAATAGTTGCATAATTAATGGATTTTTACCTACTAGTTCATTACTAAAACAAAACACATAAAAGAGTAGGAGAGCTGCCCAGGGTGATAGCTTAGTGTGTTTGAGCTTTTACAGCATATAGTATACAGTTTCACATTGCTTTATATGAGGTGGGGTTTTACTTCAGCCTACTGATCGGGGAAAGTTCCATCTATGGCAGAAAGAGCTGGCTCCCATACATAAACCCAAGCACAGAGAAAAACCACCAACACCCAGCAAACACTAGAAACACTAAACCTAAAATGGGAAGTAAGAAGGTATCCCCAGATTTCCAACAGCTCTCTTACATCTTCAGGCTGGAATTCAGACCCACCCGTGACACCTTAGGCTGGAGCAAGGAACCATGTCCACCATCCAAGTTACAATGTTTTTTTTTTTTTTTCCCCTACTCTGGCCTCCACCCCCTTACAAACCAGGGATTTCATCTGCACATAAACATGCATACACTATATAAGCAACTCCTCTCTCTCTCTCTCTCTCGTAGATTATAGGAGACAAGAAGAAAATTCCAAGCCCCAACACTGGAATTAGGCTTCACAGGAATGAGGCAACAGGTAAAGGGTCTTCTTCTCACTCAAAAAATGCTCATTATCTACTGTCCTTGGGCTAGCCACTGTTCATACAGCACAGAATAATCAGTCAGACAATGTATTCAGTTTCCATGAAGATCAGATTGGTGGGTTAGGAAGGCATAATTTATTTTGAGAGTTACTTTCTGTTTCCATTCTGATCTTCTAGGATCCTATTGAACTGGGTGGCATTTCCCATCAGACTGCCTATATTTCAAATTCATAGGTGGACAAGGGGCCAAGAGGCTAAGAAATTGCTCTGATTGTGATGCTAAAATCATGTATCACTGAAACCTAGACAGAATATCAAATATAGAATGAGGCTAAAGGAAGTTAAATTATTTACAATTAGTTTTATTCTGGAAGACCCCAAAGTAATAACTCATTGAAAACTCTTTAAATTTCTACAGAGAAGCTATCATATCCTATATATTGTAGCAGTTACCATTTCCTTGCTGGGATAAAACACCTGACCAGAAGCAGTTTATGGGAGGAAACAAGTTCTTTCAGCTCATAGTTTTGAGGGGAATTTTCACCTTGGTGGTGAAGGTATGTTAGGCCTAAGCAAGAAGCCTGGGTTACTTGTCTATATCAATGGAAAGAAAAGAGTCCAATGAAGTTGGAGCTGGGCTATATTACCCTAAAGAAGGCTTTCAGCAACATACATATCCCAGAAGTCTCCACCTTCCAAAGGCTCCACAAACTTCCCAAACTGTCATCAGCTGGCAAATAATAATCCAATACACATGAGGTTATGGTGGACAATTCACTCAAACCACCACAATAGTATTTATATGAATACTCCAATAGTTATGTTTCTTAGCATATTTATATTTAATATTACATATTCAGCTTTCTTAATTTCAATATGTACTCCTTTTGTTTTTGTTTACATAATTTACAATATTTTAGCTTTTAGTCAATAGTGACAGACTTTATGATGGAGTTAACTTAATTAACATGTCTTTCTATTCCAAAATATTCTTGCCCTGAGAAATAAAAGTTGCAAATGAATATTTCTTTTTATTTCACAAATTTCTCAGGAAATCATTCAATGGCATGAAATTGCTCAATGGTTAACAACAGTATCAAAGAATTGTTTACTGCCTAGGATCTAAGATTGCATACACCCTCACGTGCACTCACCCATCTTGTTGTGTGCATGAGTCCTAGACTATTACAGCAGGAACTTTAAGGCTTTTCAAATCCTGACTTCAGAGTTCCTCCTAAAACTGTTATAGGTAAATACAGCTGCTGAAGTCTTCAAGTTCTTGTCTCAAGTCAAGGAATTGTATCAGAGACACACAATAAGGTAATAGAAATAGAAATACTTTATTGAAGAAGGGAAAAATATGCCCAAGAATGGGAGTGGGCTAATAAGCTGGATAATACACACACCCCAAACCATCTAGCCATGAGACTTATGGCCCTTTGTCAGTCATTTTCATGCACGCCCCTCTCCCACATTTGTATACTGGGAGCTTTTATCTGTATGCTCCATTGTATGCAGTCAGCATTGAAAAGTATTTCAGCCTTCCTGTTGTCATCACCACCTTTCATAGAACTTGATGTCACCTTCTCTAAGTCCCTATTCTTTCACCACAAAACTTCATTCAAACCCATTCAACTATGCTTACTTTCCCCTTCCTAACTAGAGATGGTACTAATTATGCTATTATAGTGATCTTCCTTGCTAACTTTGTTTCAAGAGCTGGTTTTGGTAGTATCTTGGTAAAGCCAGAATTCAACAGCCTTGAGAGAATTTAATCACTCAGATTCTAACATGTACTTAAACTAGTGTACTCAAACTACAAAAAAAGATAGAAAATTATGAAGAAGAATAGTATCAAAGCTTTTAAGGCAGTGTTATTTCAATATCATCTTTAATAATTCTGAAGGTAGAAGTACACAGAGTCTACAAAGAAATGTACAAATTCCTAGCAGGCAGAGAAAGGAACTGAAATTGATAAATTTGACTATTCATTGATACTTGATGAGAAGCACTGTATCTAGGACTACACATTTCAATTCTTTATGATGAGTTTTCTGAAGTACAGATAATCAATCTTTAAAAGAACCACAGAAGGTTTATGGATTAATTTTTGCACCTCACCAACTCTAAGTGCAAAAAAAAAAAAAATCCCATGTTGAAATTCATGCACAACAAAGAAGTATCAGAAATACAGTGTAGTTTCTGAAAAAATATTTATTTTAAGCATTTTGGGATATTTAAGTAACTTCCAAGTAATGGTTTATCTAGCTTCATCCTTAAAAGAACTGCCTCCCTAAACCACAAGGCATTTTTGGGGGGTTCGTGATTAAACATGACAATTGTCATGGTGGCATTAACCAAATGCCAGGATTAGAACTCAAGATTTAGAGGCTAGCCATCTTTGATGAGACAAGATGAGAAAAACTGCATTTACTATCCTGCCCTATAGAGAGAAATAATGCAAATCAGTATAGCCTAAGGGTAGCTAACAGTATGGATTTTGCCTGTCAGAGTCCTGACACCCAGGGGATACTCCCCTCCTGAAAAAAAGAAGTTGAATTCAGTGAACTGTTGAAAATACTTAGCTGACCTCGAATTTCACTTCCATTATTTGCTTTCCAGAGAAGAGGCTTTTCCTTATACAAAAAGGGAAAACACACAAATGCATCCCAAGGCAAGGCACTCCTGTGGACAAGAATATTTCAAGTGGAAATAAAGGACAAAAGGTAGCCTGGTGATTTGGGACTTGCTACTGCTGGGCAGTTACACAAAATAGATTATGAAATGCTTTTGCAGACAACAAAGCCCTATAAAAATGTCAGATCATTAATCATGGGTGGTTTTAATTACTATTATATTGATTAGTATAGCAACTAGGCAAAACCAAAGCCAGGTACTATGCTTTACTGAACTAGCTTTTTTTGCCCTTCTCTCTTTCTTGTTCTGTTTCTTGAATAGATGGCTTAACCAAAGCCTATTTTAAGAACACAAAAAAGAGAAAACTTGAATAAAATAAAGTTGAAGATTGTGTAGAGCTACAATGAGAAGCTACCGAAGACAATGGAACTCTGGGTTTCTTTTAGAAAGTTTGGATTCCTCAAAAAATGTTCTGCAAAATTTTTGTGCCTCTGGGGAGTAGATTAGTCAATTTCTCATAGTAAATGCAAGATTATTTCTACTTTTTTATTCCCTGGGTTGAATATTTGTAGTTATTGCAAAAGATGTATAATTAATATACTCTAAGAGTATATTCATGTACCTTTGAACCTATTGATTAATACTCTGTTCCAGAAAAACTGTCTCCTGACTATGATTGTAGTTCATACTAATCACAGTAAAGAAGTTACTTTGAGAGATGATGCAGTGGATAAAGGCACTTGCAAAGCCTGCTGGCCTGTGTTCAGTTCCCTAATACCCACGTAAAGCCATATGCACAAAGTGTCACATGTGTCTGGAGTTTGTTTGTAGAGGCTGCTGGAGGTCTTGGGAATGCTCTCTCTCTCTCTTTTCCTCTGAATATATATATTTTGTGTGTGTGTGTGTGTGTGTGTGTGTGTGTGTGTGTATTTCACCTGATGAAATCATATCAGATTCACATGTTTAGGTATGCACTATAACTCAAATGTACAGAGAATTGGAACTTTTATTTTTCTTTTCTATAAGTAATTTAAAGACATCCATGAGCCATTACCAGCTGTATAGTAAGTAATAATATTTATATTTAAATTTTAAAATTTCATGTTTCCTATTTAATATTCTTGTTTGTTTTAATACTCATTAAGGTAAATCTTGATGGATTCAGATTTTAATTCTCCTGCTCTCAATCCCCTCCAAATGATCTGTGCATATATTTAGGGTAGAAATGTCAAGAAATTTCAGGGAGGATAAGGGTGGGAAAGGATAAGGAAGCCAAAGGTTTGATATTTTTATACCTGACTGCTAAGTCTTTCTTCATAGGCAGAGTGCATAAATAGTCATGTCTTGTAACTTTTAGCCAAAAAATCAGGTCCTAATTAGCATTTAGTTGATACCTGATGAAGAATTCTCAACTTTCGTTCTCTAGCTCATAAAAAGTCTGCACTTTGAACTACCCATACCCTCTGCCAAAGTGCCTCTGTCAATCAGTACCTCTGCGCTTCTCCACAGGCACTTGGTAGAACTTGGTTCTCCTGCACTCTGCTCAGTGAGCTAATGGAGTCAGAGGCCCAGTCTTCAGCTTGTCTAGGAGCTTGTTCTCCCATGTTCAGACTGGCACTGTATATAGGTGATCCCTGTTACATTACACAACTTCAGCCTCCTGTGGACTCTGTGGAAAATAAGTTTGCTGTGATGGAAGTGAGATAGGGAAGGGAAACAAAAAGACTGGGGGGGGGGGTTACATAAGACTTGTTTTATCACTTTCTTTCCACCCCACCTTTTCTCTGAAGGATGGTGCACTAAATATAACAAAACTAACTGTATTTAAATGCATGTGGAAACATATGAAAATACTTTTTATCTTCAATACCAGTAATTTTGTGCCAAACAGTGCTACAATATCTTAGTGAATCTGTTTAGCAACCTTAAAAAGAGGTATGAATATTTTATCTCCTATAATGAGAAGTTTCAGAAGTTCAGAAGGGTTAAGTAACTGCTCTAAGGTCACCTCGTTACTGCTCCGTAAACTGTCATTCACATACAAAACTGCATGTCTCTATATTTCTATCCTAACTAATAATCAAATGCAAGTGGGTGAAGAAATGATTCAGCCATATGAATACCACATGAAAATAAACACTAAGGGAAACCAAATAAAAGCAAGCAAACATAAAACATATAAAGCTGAAAGAGTCCATTGTTTGTGCAACAACATAACAACTTCCTGCTGCTAGACCTTGAAAGGCATTTGTTTGGCTAACAATGGTATGGAAAATCTATCATCTTTTAACAAATGTAAAAAGTCCATGTTCTTCTTGGGACTTCAAATTAAAGTGACAAAATATGAATACAAATGAATCCCTAGATCATAATAAAATTGATATTGTCACTTTTGACTTAAAATAACTATTGTGATTTTTTTCTCCAAATAACCTTAATTAATTAATAAAATACCAATCATTATTTAATATCATATTAAATAATTATTAATTAGTTATCAAAATAAAAAGAACTGGAAGCTGGGTGTGGTGGCACACGCCTTTAATCCCAGCACTCGGGAGACAGACGTAGGAGGATCACTGTAAATTCAAGGTCAACCTGAAACTACATAGTGAGACCCTACCTTGAAAAAACAAAAAATGGAAAAAAAAAAAAAAAAGAACTGGAAGTGAAAGCTTGTAACATGGATGCCTTAGATTGGTTATAGACCTGATTTCAAGGAAGAGATTACCTTACAAGGGGAAATGGATTCAGGCAGCCCGTGGCATGCGGCCATTCATAGTTGCGGTGTTCACTAGTGGAAGTTAACATTCAAGTGGCCACTGCAGAGGAACAGAGTGATGGTGTGTAGAATCTCAGGTACAGGAGCTGAGCTCATTGTTTCTAATGGAGGTGCCTAGCATTTTATAGCTTCAAAGTCTGTGTTGACTGTATCTTCTTATTTCTTCCTTTGCTTTGCTTTTCAAACTCGTATGCTTCATTAGATTTGGTCTTCACTGACTTCTATGAAATGATTTTTAATGTCTTATAAACACTGTCTGAGTTTATAATATATCAGACAAAGAAATATATTCAGAAAGTTATAGGGTTAGAGAGTCATTTGTTCTTGATCTTCCTACACTTCTGGGGAAGTCAGTGCACTGACAGAGAAAGAGTGAATCTCTTACAGTATTAATGGAAATATTGGGTAAGTTATAATAAACATGTCTCATAAACCTCCATATGCCTTTGGTACTTGCCAGCATGTCTAGACTAATTGGAGAGTTCCAGGCCAATGAGAGATACTGTTTCAAAAAGAAGTGAAGTGAATTAATGCATCACCAAGAAGCAGCTAATGTATAAAATGAAGGTGAGGGTAATAATTATATTGACTACATGTAATTTTTTAAAGATCATATATATTACATATTCATATATGTACATGTATTTATGCACACATACATATATATTAAATGGATATATGGAGAGAGAGATCCAAATATAATATAACAGTGATTTTAAAAAATGAAAAGAATTTAGCTATAAATTTTTAACTATTTGGCTATTTAAATGAAACTTGGATTTGGCAACCATCCAAAATAAATAAATAAATAAATAAATAAATATTTAATACTCTTTATAGTGTTAGGTGAGGACAAAATGGAGTCAGCAGGATGGTGACAGAGGCATAAGGAAGTGGATCATCCACATTCCTCAGGGAATCACCCAGCCATTATCCCTTCCTTGCCTAACAATGCCTGAGGTCTAGGTTCCTGCCCCCTATTCTCTCAGGACAATTGGTCACTGTTCTAGTCTCACACCCCAGCTATTTGAAATGGCCAATGTAAAGAACAAAGGAGAACCTTTCCTCACCTTCCCCCAACTGAAGAACTCTATATAGCTCACTATCTGTAATCTCAAAGCTTGTGTTTTCCCTAATAAAAGCTTCCATCTTTGCCTCAGAGTGGTTACTGTGGTCTTGGTCACTCCTAAACCTTACATATAGAATGGAAGAAATCCAACTTATGAAGACAGAAATGCTTGACTTTCTTTTTATTTGGCTCTCAATTTTTTTTTTTTTATTAACAGGTTACATGATTATAAAAAATATCCCCTGGTAATGCCCTCCCTCACCCCCACTTTCCCTTTTCTTTTTTTTTCTTTTCTTTATTAGTCAGTTTTGTATTCAGCAAATACAGTCAGTTTGGTACCATTATTAGGCTCATCTGTGACCTACCCCCTCCCCTTGGCCTCTCCTTGTTGAGGTATATGGGTCATGTATTGTGGAGTTAGCCCACAGTTATGGGTAAGATAAATGTCTCTGCATATCATGACACAACATGTGACTCTGACATTCTTTCCACCCCCTCTTCCGCAAAATTTCCCTGAGCCATGTTGGGTTCATTTTTGGTCTGCTTCAGTGATAAGGTGTTGGGGGCCTCTGAGGCTCTGGCTCTCTGATTTGGTAGGAGTTGATTTTTCTCTGTGCTGATCTCCTTCCCCCTTGTGCTGGTACCCAGTTCATCAGGAAAACAGCCCCCTTGCTTGTTTCTCCAATTTTTCTTAGTTTCAGCCGGGGCCCTTTTGAGGTATGATGGGGTGGCTCTCTCCTTAGGATCTACATCTATCTGAAAAAGAGAAGCAGATTCTCCAACGGAGAGTAAGTTAGCACCAGGAAAAAATGAGATAACCCTAATTTTTTTCTTTTATAGAGAATTTAATAGGTGTAGGCCCTCTTCTAGCCCACAATTGATGGTAGCTTGATATTGGAGAGTGGGCTTATGTTTGGATATGGTTCTGACTTGTTTCCCAGCTCCAGCTATGGGTCCCATACCAGTGAGGGGATCAGTTAGCCGAATTGAGAGCAGTTGGTTCCCCACCATGGCTGTGTGCCACCACTGCACTTGTGTGGGCTTCACACCAAGTTATTTGCTGCTAAGTAGGTTAGACCATGCGTTGCTTCGACAGATATTGGGCATTTTCCCCCAGTCGCCCATGTAGCACCTTCTGGCACTAGACACGCTGACTGTCTGGGGACTGACTCTCTTCCAACTTCCAGCCATGCCATTCTAATTTGTATGTCAATCACATAAGGTGTCTTCAGCAGTAGGGTCTTACCACTAGCCTTTGGTGGGTCATCAAGTACTCTGACAGAAATCTGTCTGTCTTTTAGGAAACCTTGTGGGTCTCTCTGATCAAAAGCTCATTGTGGATGATAGCCCCATGCTGGATCTGGGAGTTACAGGTTAGTGCCCACTAAGAAAATGAGGAAAAATATATCTAATATACAAGAGTTAGAGATAAGAGAGAGGGTGCGGGAGGGGAGTGAGGGAGGGAAGATGTAGAAGATTAAGGTTAGTCTTGATCTTACCCTCTCCAGTGTCTTGTGGTTCAGGTGTTCCCTGTAAGGGCCTGGTGAAGGATCAGCCATTTGGTCTGTCTTTTAGTAAGTAGAAGATTATGGTACGAACAGATCATTCTCAGTGAACTTACCCAATCACAGAAAAAAAATCGCCACATAGTCTCACTCATCTACAGCACCTAACCTGAATCTACCCAAGATACCTTACATACCCAGCAATCATCTCCTAGACTAGACACTAGGATGGGAGGGGAGGAAGGGGAGGGCATCAAAGGGGTGGGAAACACAAATCTAGAAATGCTTGACTTTTAATGTGACCTGTCCATCCCCATTTATGTCACCCTGCAGAGTCATCAAGTATAAACCCATTTAGGCTTCCCAAAGGTATTTGCACCATTTGCCAACATAAATGCACATTTTTTCACTAAGAACAAAGACTAAACTTGACTTTTTAAGGATTATTAAACAGTGAGTGATATATAACCCTAGCACTAGAGGTTTCATTTGATGATGAGGTTTACCAATTAGAATAAGGATGTATGTGTACCTGGTAATAAACACGGGTTAGCTGAGTTCATCTTAAATAATACATCTGTAAAACAATGTTGTTTATTACTTTCATTTTTGATTGGATAATAGGACAGACATAGTTGGCAGCTAACAGAATTTCTAACTTGTAGAATGAAAATTTTGCTTTTAAGGCCTAGGATGGAAAAATCCTATACTATACCCCTGGTAAACCAGAAGAATTAGAAGCAGAAAAGTCATGATTGATGTTGAGTTGATGGTTTATATCCTGTTTTGATTAATGTGCCAAAAGTTCTAATAGTGTTAAGAGAAGATGGATGGGTCTTGGGGAATGAGAGAAAATTATTTTAAACTTGACCATGTAGTTAGATGCAACACAAGTTCCTGTTACTCTGATCTCTGCATTCTTGCATTCTGCTGAAAGCTAGAAATGTCTTTTTAATGCACAAGTTTCTCTCTTTTTCCTCTTGATTGCTGTCTTAATAAGCAGATGTGATTTACCTTTAGTACAGCACCAAATATTGGCTACTATAACTCTATACTCTTCTCTTTTTTAAAAATATTTTATTTGTTTATTTATGAGAGAGAAAGAGACAGAGAGGAAGAGAGAATGGGCATGCCAGGGCCTCTAGCCAGTACATACGAATTCCAGACACACGTTCCCACTTGTGCATCTGGCTTTCATGGGTAGTGGGGAATCGAACCTGCATCCTTAGGCTTCACAGGCCAATGCCCTTAACCGCTAAGACATTTCTCCAGTCCCCAACTCTATTCTTTTCTTAAAATGCCTTTATGAATCTGACCAGGTCACTATTCTATGGTGGCTTGAATCAACATTGATCATAAATTCATGTATTTTGAATGTTTGTTCCCCTGCTTAAGGTAATTCAGCAGGTGGAGCCTTGCTGGAGGGGTTGTGTTGTTTGGGATGGGATTTTTCAGGAGTGTTGTAGCCAGTTTTCCCTTGTCATTACTTGGTTCACTGTTCTTCTGCTATTATCTACTTGTTGTGGCTAAAGTAATGATGTCCAACCACTGATCATAACATGCAATTACCCTGGCATCATGGAGCTTTCCCTTGAGACTGTAAGCCAAAATATATGCTTTCCTCCCATAAATTGCATCTGGTCTATTTTTTGACCTAGCAATGAGAAAGTAACCACAGTGCCCACCAATCTAATGCATCAACAGCACTGTGTTGTTTATAATTGGTAAGCAAATATACCCTAAATTGGGCTTTAAAAGTACCTCAGTACGTATGAGGACCTGAATTTGATCCCCAAGAAGGTAAACACTGTGCATGGTATCATATGGCTGTAATCCAGAATTTGTAAATGCTGGCCATGGTGGTATATGCCTGTAATCCAAGCTGGACATGAGGTGGGGGGTAGAGTTAAGGTGAGTGGACCCCTGGAGGTAGAAAGTGCAGGAAAGTTTGCCCTTGCTAAAAATCCAAGATTTTCTGAATTCTTATCTCTCTTACCTAGCTCAGCAGAACTGTTTTTTCCACAAACAGTCAGGACCCCTCCTAGGAGGGAGGTCTTTCATAGGATTTAAACATTGTGGTTGGACAAATTAAGTTTATCTCTTTCTAAGACAGCCCCTAGCCCTAACCAACCAGTTAGCCCTCTGGTTCACTTGGGCCAACCCACCACCCCAAGGTTATAATTACCTTTGCAAGGGGAGGGCAGTCTCTTGCTCTCTGATCACTTTGGGAATTTCTGCCTGTGGGTGAGTTTTCCCTCTGCAGGGCCTGGGAGCCCAGCTGGGAGGCCCCTCTAGTCCTTACTCTCTATTGAGTTCTTATCTCTTCCAGCTCCCCACATGGCAGGATCTCCTTGAACTTTCTTTATTCTTTTCATGTTTTTTTTTTTTTTTTTTTCCCCCCAGATCTGTCTGGTCACATGGACTCCTGAGCAACCCATTGCCAACGTGGGCTTTGGAGCTCTATTGGTATACTCTTCTCCCTGCTTTATCTCCCATTGCCTCTCAGCCTTCCCCTTTACACACTCCTTTGTAAAATGTTGTATTTAAAAAATCCTTCTCTTGAATCTGGAGTTGCCAATTCTTTGGTTAGTTTGCAGATATGAAGTCAGGGCTTGGGGTTCCAGAAAGCAGCCCAGAACCCTAGTTTCTCCATTATAGGCATGGTGCCATATGTCTGTAATCTCAGTACTTGTGAAATGCTGGGCATGGTCACATATGTGCTGTAATCTCAGCACCTGAGAGGTTCCATGGGGCTTGCTTGTCAGCTAGCCTCGATTAATTGGAAAACTTCAGGTCAATAAGAGACCTTGTTTCATAAAACAGTGATCAATATATCAGCATGGGAGGGGGAGGATAGCTGAGGCCACAGCCCCTCCCAGAGTAACTAGTGGCAGCTAATGGCTGCTGGGAGATTAATGGGGAAGAAATTAATGTAAGGGGTGGATAAGAGAGGGTAATTGTGAGGAACAAGATAAAAATACATTAAGTACATGCATTAAAATATCAAAAGGGGAATACATTTTAATCAGATGGATGGCATTCCTGAGGAAAACACCTGAGGTTGCCCTCTAACCTCCCCCACAGCCAAACTCATATGTGAACCCACACACATATGAATATACATATAAACATGTAAGCATACCATACACATACATGTAAAACAAGCCTAAAATGACTTTCATGTGAATACATATGCTATAGCATAGGAAACAAAAGTCAGAGTACTACCTTTGTGATGAACACTTTCCCTGAAATGTTGATATAACCTTTCATAGTGAATAATACAACTGATTACATTTAACACAACTCTCCAGTGTTAAGGTTTTAGTCTGAAATTCACACCATAAGGTCATGTTTTTAGTTCCCAAGTAGTGGTGCTATTTTGGAAAGCTATGAAACTTGCATACCTAATTTATTGCAGCACTGTTCTCAATAACTAAGTTAATAAATTAGCCTAGGTTTATGACAACAGACGCTTGGATAAAGAAAATATGTTATATATACACAATGGAGTATTATTTAGCCATAAAGATAAATTAAGTTGTCATTTGCTGGAAAATGAATGCAACTGGAGATAATCATATTAAGCAAAATGAGCCAGACTCAGGGGTTAGAGAGATGGCTTAGCAGTTAAGGCTCTTTGCCTGTGAAGCCCAAGAACCCAGGTTCCACTCTCCAGGTCCACTTAAGCCAGATGCACATGGTGGCACATGCATGTGGAGTTCATTTACAGTGGCTAGAGTCCCTGGTACACTCATTATTTCTCTCTCTCTCCCTCTGTCTGAATCTAATAGATTAAGTAAAATGAAAACTTTAACAAATAAGCCAGACTCAGTGAGACAAATATTGAAATATCGCATATCTTTATAACAGTGCACAAAACCATATATACAGAAAATAGAAGATAAGGGTGAGAAAGGAGACTGGAAGGAGAGAGAAAAAGGGACAGGGAAGAAAGGAGAGAAGGGGCTAAATTTGGTAAAAGAATATAGTATGCTAAAATAATTTTTTCTTGATATGCATAACTATCTATAGTGCATGCACATTACTTAAAAATAAGTCATTAGGTTAGAAAGAAATATTTATTTTGCTGTGGCTCGAATTATCCAATAACACTGGTATACTACAATAAACCAAGATAAACTTTTAAGCTAAAGCTCAGTAGATAAGCAAACATGATTCCACCACAACCTCAATTCTCTTTTTCCCTATAACAAAAGACTTCCACAGGTATCAAGGTTTCAGAAGTTGCCATCTATGAAGAGTTGGATTCAGTATCTTCCATTTCCTTTCTTCTTGTGCTCAAGTTCTCTTGAAGGACGTTCTGTTTAGTAAACTTCTTGACTGCCTTCTGACTTAAGAGGACTTGTACTAAATGTATAAGATAAAGATGACCATTATGACTCACTTCCCATCTAAATTCTTCTGTTGTCTGTTATATGTACAGCATTAGTTCTTCATATAGTACCTGGTAAAGTGGAAAGCTCTCTCACTGGCTTTGTGATTAGTCTTGCAGTAACTAATCTCAGATGAAGTATTTACTATATTTTCATAAACATACGAACATATTATCTAACAGTAATTTTATCAGCCTTAGTGTTATTTTCAGTAATTAACTCTTGTGTCTTCAACCATCTAATTCCAGTGTACACAACTCCCTGATAAAGAAAATAAAAGGTTAATCTCATACTGTATCAAAAGAAAATAATGATACCTGTTACATAGGCACATAAAATTTAGTTATTTAACTTTCCAACTCTTCGTTTGAAATACTGGTTTAATTTTTTTAAGTACATATTTAGAAAGAAATATAGAATAATCCACAGAAGGAAAAAAAGAGATGGCCACGGGAATGCTATTCCAACTAGATACTGAATATTCTTTCACTGTGAAATTTCTTGTCAGCTGAAACTACTTTCTGGATCAATTTCCTAAGATGATGCTTATTCACATTCAGGATAGAAACAAATGTTGGCATTTATTACTTCAGTTTCCCTCTTCTCTTTACATCTTTATGTTTCTTCTGACAGCCCTTATGCAGGTTATTTGTTCTGGCCTTCTCAGAATTTCTGTTAGTATTTCTTCTTAATCCTTGCCAGAATAAGTCAGAAGCTCTGTGAAACCCTCTATCATTCTTAAAGAAAAAAATAAATCTTGTGTTCTTTTTCTTGGGGAATAATGAACTTCTATGGGGGATGGGCTTCCTGCGATCTAGCCTCTCTGGAACACCTACCTCTTTTGAACCGCTGTTTTGGGAAACAGAACCCCTGCCAGACAACCCTTTCAGGTCTCATTGTTTCAGCTCTGCAAGTCTGTTATTTTTGTGTCTTTAGTGTGTGAATGAAAAGAAGAGAAAATGTATGAGTTTACTAGGCTGCTGAGCTTCATCCTTCAGAGCTGCAGGGTGCCACCTGAGGTTTCCTCAGAATTTCCCCCACAGCCCTCTTTCCAGGGTATGTCCTGTCCTCCTGCTTTGCATTAAAATCTTTTATTTCATTTATGTTTTCCTTTTCAAATCCATAGCAATATTATAAGACATTTTTATAGATACTACAGGTCTCATCATCTTCCCTTTTCTTCTCCCTTCTATTTTTTTAAATTTTTTTGTTCATTTTTATTTATTTATTTGAGAGTGACAAAGAGAGAGAGAGAGAGAGAGAGAGAGAGAGAGAGAGAGAGAGAGAGAGAATGGGCGTGCCAGGGCTTCCAGCCACTGCAAACAAAATCCAGATGCGTGCGCCCCCTTGTGCATCTGGCTAACGTGGGTCCTGGGGAACCGAGCCTTGAACCGGGGTTCTTAGGCTTCGCAGGCAAGCGCTTAACAGCTAAGCCATCTCTCCAGCCCCTCCCTTTTATTTTTCTTTACATTTTTTTATATCATCCCATTTTTTTCATAAGTTCATAAGTGCTACATCAGGTCATATTTCATGGAGTCCTTAAATCTTTCAAGAGCTACCACTCTTTGGGTTGTAGCATTACTTAATTGAGTTTATATAACTCTTTATATAAAACTCAAGCTATATTTCTCTTGTCAGAAACTCTTCTCCTTCCACAGTTTTCTTTTCACTTCCTTCATTTTGCTCCTCCTCTAGATATCCACAGAGCCCATGGGGTCTATCCCTAGTGCTAGAGCTTGACTATACATCTAGAACCTTCTGTCTAGCTCTGCCTCACTCTGAAGCTTGTCTTCGAACTTCTTACTGTCATCTTCAGAATCAATTTCTTCAGGATCATCAGTGCCCAACAGCTTCCCAGACGTGCTACCAATAGCGCCAGGCAGTTGTTCTCCTGAGGCCTTTTCTCCTTATTGCGAATCTCTTTTGCTTCCCTTTCACTGTCAGAACCGCGAGGCATGCTGGCTCTCCACAAAGTCCAGAGGTCTATGCGCCGGTTTCTGTACTGCCTACACGACTGCCAAGCACACCCAGTTGTCTTCACTGGGTTTTGGGGTCACATCTAACAGATGACTAATAGAAAGTGAAAAATCGATTGTGCTTTCTCAAGTCTCTTTCCTAGAAGACAGCTTTGGTGGTTTCTCAAGAGAGGTGAGGCTGCTTAAATCAAATCTTTCCTTCTCTGTCCTTGGAGTGCTATGTATGGCAACTGCCCTTACCAAAGCTTACTTTGTGAGGCACTACATAGAGAGTTAAAAATTTTCCTACATCTTAAGGGTAACAGCTTGAAAATAAAATAAGACAACTTCTATATTCACAGACATCAAACCATTGTATGTCCCTCCCGTCCCCTCCCTCACTTCCCCTTCATAACCCTGCTTTCCGTCATATCCCCACCTCTCTCCATTAGTCACTCTTTTAATTTGATGTCATCATCTTTTTCTTCTGTTATGAGGGTTTTGTGTGGGTATTGCTAGGCACTGCAAGGTCTTGGATATTGAGGCCAAATTCTGTCCAGACAGTTGTATGTAAGGAGTGCTACTCTTCATTTGGCTCTTACATTCTTTCCACCACCTCTTCTGCAATGGACCCTGAGTTTTGGAGGGAGTGATAGAGATGTTTCATTGCTGGACACTCCTCCATCCCTTCTTCTTAGCATTATGTTGCCTTTTGGGTCATTCCAGTGGTCATTGCCATCTGAAAAGAGAAGCTTCTGTAGCCAGAAGTAAGAGTAGCATTAATATATGAGTATGAACATTAAGTGTAGTGCTTTCAGGGCAATTTGGTGAGAGTAATATATGCATTGATCCAGACAAGTGGTTTTCTGAGGTAGGGTCTCACTCTAGCCCAGGCTGACTTGGAATTCACTATGTAGTGTCTGGGTGGCTTCGAAGTCATGGTGATCCTACCTCTGACTCCAGAGTGCTGGGATTAAAAGCGTGTGCTACCACGCCCATTTATGATTTCTCATTTTCTATTCTGATATGTTTATTGTCATCACTCTTTGGTTATGAATCTCATAAATGGACTGTCCAGCATACCACAGAGATAATTGCACATACATGTTTATTGCTGTACTATTCATTGATATGTATTGAGCATGTATGTCTATAAGCAGGAAGTTAAAAATTGTGGTACATAAACACAATAGAATTTTATTTGGCCATAAATACACTACAATCATGACATTTTTTAGAAAGATGGGTGTAATAAAGCATTTAGTAAAATAAGAAAACCACAGAAGAGTAAATATTGCATATTTTCTTTCACATTTAGAACTTAGGTGTGTGTGTGTGTGTGTGTGTGTGTGTGTGTGTGTGTACTTGGTGGTTTCAAACAAGTATTTACTGTCAGGAATTTTCGAGGGTCTGCTACTGGGTGGGGCCCTGTGTTTGAGGACTTTTGAAACTGAAACAAAGTTTGCTGTGAAAGCTACAATCTCATGTCCATCTCATGGCTGGCTCCAAAGCTAACTGAGCTTGTTGGTTGGTCAATTTTTCTATTGTAG
This sequence comes from Dipus sagitta, assembly GCA_036346955.1. NCBI lineage: Eukaryota > Metazoa > Chordata > Mammalia > Rodentia > Dipodidae > Dipus > Dipus sagitta. Next base: position 115,700,836 of record CM070772.1, read on the forward strand.
GCATAGGGTCATAGTTTTCGTTCAGGCTGCCAGATATTTCCCAGTGCTTGGAGAGTATGACTTTGCCATGAGACTCTATCACAACAAAGCAAATTAATTCTCTAAAACAAACAGAGTAATGTTACTCACTCAAATCTACTGATACTGAATATTGAGTGCCACACATACACACACTGAAAACTCTACAGGATATGCGTGCATACAAAACATGACAGGAATATCAGAGACTGTCTTAAAATATTGAGTACCATAAAACCAGTATAATTTTCTATTCTATCTTTCAGAAGTACTCTTGTTTCCAAAAGACGGCTTGAGGATAAATGTGAATGGGGAATGGTTTCTCTAATGTGGAAACAATTTAGCTCTATTCAAAGAAGATCTGCCCATTTTACCAGAGGGTGTTATTTCCTTCTAGACAAATCATAGTTGCTTACTGTCTCTTGTTACATTTGAAGCAACTCTTTTATGAAAAGGCATGTATGAAATGTTATTTACAATTATGTTTAAACTACCAAATCCAAGCTATAACAATGATGATGTCTTTTGGTACTAAAACATAAATTTTAAGTCATTGGTTTCTGTGGGATTGAATGTGTTTTTAGTGCTCTTACAAATACTGTGATCTGGGCAGGGATTTTTAAAAATAAAATACTGTAAAGTTCCTGTTTATTCTTCTTATTTCAGAATTGCAAAATATGTCAAGTGCAAATATTCTATAAAATAGTCAATTATTTTCTTATCTTAATTATAATTAAGTATAAGCAGTATAGAAAATATTCAAAATGTTCAAGAAAGAGAACTTATAGTAAAAGAGGATTTGTAGACATAAATCATACAAAAAAGCATATTCAAAATCAAAATGATTTGAATTGTGTGTGTCTACTTGAAGTAAATTGCCTCTGTTTTTGCTTTATTCAAATATATACCCTGAGTTCCGAATCATATAAAAATATTATCTTCTGAGTGGAGAAAAACTATGTCTAGAAGTCATACTATGATATGAAAAAATAAGTCATTTTATTAAACCTTGTGGATTTTTTCCCACATGAGTAAAATGATTAACTATAGGGATTTGAATATTATTTTGCAAATACATATTACAACATGAAAAAACAGATTTAGTTTTGTACTGCAGATCAAGCAGATCAAGATTTATATTATATCACGTAAGAAAAGAAACTGTTATTTATGCCTTTTATTAGGACTAGAGCTTTGGATGTATACACATTGGGAACACAATCATTGTTATAAAGTTAATGTGATGATAAACAAAGTCTTACAAGATGCTAAGGTAAAGTTATCTAGGCATGTTTGTTTACACCTGTAATCCCAACATTCTGGATTCTGAAGCGGGAGGATCATGCATTTGAGATGGACCTGAGCTACGTAATTAGACCTCCCTCTCAATAACAAAAATAAATTGGAATTCTTGTCAACTTTATTTAGGTATGCCATGTAAAAATGTTTCTGCTAACTAATCATATATATGACTCGGTTTCGAAAATTTGGTCACATTGTAGTGCGAGTAGAATTCAAATGAAATAGAGGACAAAAGCATTTTGGCATTGGACAGTTTTGATATTAGTTTGGCTAGAAAACAAACTGAGAAAGTAGGTCCATAGAGTAGATTATTTAATTTAATGACAAATGTTTCCATTTCTTCCAAAATCAAGGCTGTACATATACCTGTCTCTAAATGAAAACATAGTCCCTTGCTCATAAATCTGAAATCATGAATATGTTTAATTCTGCATTTATAAATGACAAAACTAAATCCATATCCTCGTTAAGATGTTAGAATCAATGTCAAACTCTCATCTAACCCACATTTTAGTTGTGGCTTTTACTGAGTTCACATACAGCTGCATTGTTATGCTTCTTTGCCTCTCCTTCCAGAAGTCAATTTTAAGGTGGCTTAGATTTCTACTACATTTAGGTGTGGTTACAAACATCAACCCAGGTTAATGTAAACATGATTTTTTAATTTATTCATTTAATATTTGGATAGACTCTGTACCAAGAATCTCCCAATCAGTGCCAGGGTTGGAATACCATCCAGTGCTTTGTTGATCAGGGAGGTCCCTGAATAAAACAAGCTATTGTTAATGCTTTTGCTTGCCCACCAAAACTACAAGGTAAGACCATATTGCTGAAGTCATCACATTCATCAATTTTAAGACACTGAGAAATCAAGCTGGAACCAATCAGAAAGCCCTCTAATGTACCAGGTATCATAGTACTAGAAAGTGTTTTGCAGGGTTCTGGAGGAGAAAGATCATCAACAATTATACAGCAGTGGACTCTGACATCTCCATATCTAACAAGCCAAAATTTGCCCAGTAGTGCAATTCTGGCATAAAAAGTGAAGAGATAAGCAACTGTTCTGAGTTTACATTTGAGACCTGCTCCAGGAAGGAAATTCATGCCTTGAAATAATAATCTACTCAAAAGCCTATAGGCCCTGTGGAGCGGGAGCCACTAGTGTTGTTTGGCTAAATGGATATGTTGTTCCCATCAAATTGCCTACTAAGTATGTATGTTTAGACACATAGCTTAGTGAGTAGTGGGAAAGATGAAGGGAATCATTGGAAGGGGGAGAACAGAGAAAAGTTAATAAGTGTCGGGAGCTGCAGCTGCTCTCTGACTTTGGGAGCTGCAGGTGGTCTCTAATCCTCTAATCTCTTAATACAAAGGCCTTATCGATAAGGCGCCTGATCCTAAGGCATTGTTTAGTATACAGCCTAGATAGAGTAAGCACCTGATCCTAAGGATTGTTTAGTATACAGCCTAGATAGAGTAAGCACCTGATCCTAAAGCATTGTTTAGTATACAGCCTGGATAGAGTAAGCACCTGATCCTAAAGCATTGTTTAATATACAGCCTGGATAGAGTAAGCACCTGATCCTAAAGCATTGTTTAGTATACAGCCTAGGTGGAGCGGGCACCTGATAGAGGGATTAACATACGACCCTGGTGAAACTGACCTTAGGCACGTAAGCATTGTCAAGAAAGTTCTATCTTCTATATATAAGCTATGTCTGCCTGAATAAAGCAGAGCCTTGATCAGAACTTGTCTTGGCTCCATTCCTTGTGTTCTTGTCTCAGGTTCATTCCCACTCCCTCCTTCGATTTCCTTTTCGACTTATGCTGCAGGCTGGCACAAATAAGTAGGGATTCTGATCAAAATCTATTATGTGCATGCCTAAAAAGTGTCAAAAAGCTTAAAACAAAAGATAATACTAGTTAATTAGAACTAACAGTAATAGATTTTAGGGTTAAAGGGCAGGAAAGAGGCAATGGAGAAAGAAAGACATAAAACTGAACAGTTCATCCTTTTCAATTTGCTTCCCTATACATCTCCTTAAGCTAAAAACATAAAAACAGTAACAAAATGTTACTTCTACCTAACATGACATATCTATTATATAATCCCACCAGAAAAGCATTAATATATTCCCTAGACAAGAATGTAAATATTCTTATAAAGACCCAAATATTACTGAATACCTTTGATGTCCTAGAACTTAAATATTGTGATATAAATTTAACTATGAGCAATACATCTTATTGTAAATGATAAAGGCACAAGAAATAGAAGAAACAAAAACAGTCAATGCAAAACAGATTTTAATTTGGCAAGAAACAAGTGTATGTAATAGTTACAGACTTTGCTCTACAACTGGCCATTTGGTAGTAGCTAGAATTTAGAATAGCCATCTTATATCACCCATGTCATATTTCACTTATCCACATAAAAGTACATTGTCTCCCCGCAATAATTTACTGCTGATTCCACAATGCATAACCCACAACTCCATGGGGAACACAAACAACCCCACTGAGGAAGGCTCCCAGGGGGACGGGGGCAGGGACAAGGGAAAGGATGGTACGAACACATGATGTATTCATACTAAGTATGCCTGAAATTTAAAAATAAATAAATAAATATAAAAACATCTTAGTTGGTGTAATATACTGAATTATGTCATTCTAGCAACCATATATTACAGTATAGGTCCTTATTGTGACTTTATTTGGAGATAGGACATTCAGAAGGTTAATTAAAATTAAATGAATCATAAAGGTGGGTCCTAATTAAATGTGGATTTTGTCCTTCTAAGACAAAGAGCCACAAGAGATGGGTGAGCACAGAGCAAAAGTTCCATGAGAAAGTATTAAGAAGCTAGTCATGGCACTGGAAAGATGGGTAAGAATTGAAAGGTGCTTGCTAGTAAAGCCTGTCAGCCTCAGTTCAATTCTCACTACCCACATAAAGCTTCAAAGTGGGATATGCATCTGGACTTTGTTTGCAGGGACAAGAGGCTTTGGTATGTCCATACACACTTCCCCTTGCCCTCTTTCTCCATTTACAAATAGGTCATATATAGACCTGGAAGAACTGTCTCAAAAGAAATAAATATTGTTGTTCCTTGACCTTGAATTCTCACCATCAGTACTGGGATAAGTAAATGTCTTTTTTGAAGAAACTCAGAGTGTGGAATCCTGTTAAAGCAACCTGAAGACAAAACTGGTCATCAGTCTGACTGGTGCATTTAGCCAAACATGACATTAACTGACATCTTTAAAGATCTATGACATGAGTCTAGACTGAATTATTGTAGTTTGTACTGAATTCAATGGTCATAGGACATAGTAGAACTAAAAAGCAAGGATCGTCAAGAAACCCCTGTCTTCTTTGAACTTTTTCACTTCCATTATACAGCATCAGCCCTATGTTTACTGACTGACTAGGATTTACTACAGTACTCAAGCCAGATTAATAAGTATTACCATTTTGTTTAAAAAATGAGTACCCCAAAGTACTAATATAACAGTATTATCTACACATTGAATGGAATAATTGCTAACTCCAGTTAGAAGAAGCTTCTTGGAAGCAAGACCTTTTACAGGAATAGCTAGAGTGTCATGGATATGAGAAGCTAAATACTGATAGTGGCTTATTTGTGGTAGAGAAAAGAAGTACTGTTTGAATATGCATCCTTTGGTCCGTGGAACTGTACATCTTAGCTATGGGGAAAGTATTAGGGTATAGTCTATGCTTACGTAGAAGTAATAGAGCCTTTGGAGAGATATTATGCCAGTCCTGCAAGGTATTGCTGCCTAGTTCCTGTAACTGAGTCTTAGAAATGACTGTCCTCCACCCTATCAACCTTTCTGATTGGGAACATTGAAGAAACACGATGTGTTTAGTGACTTCCACTATTGTACTTCATTTTCTTCAACTTGAATTTACTTAAGAGAAGCCATGTAGTCTGGAATGTTCAGTCTTATGGTATTATATTACCTACACATAGCAATTTATCAGGGTAATCATTTGCAGCAAAAGCAAATTCACAGTAATTATAAATTAGAAGAAAGCACTGGACCTTCCACATATAAGCAAGTCAATGTATTCACCTGATCATCCAGGAAAGTGCTCTATATTGGGGTTCAGTGTCTGCTACTGGGAAAATAGGCATTCACCAGTTGAAAGGCTGGTTCTGGTAAGGTAAAGTCAGACTCTCATCTAACCCACATTTTAGTTGTGGCTTTTACTGAGTTCATATACAGCTGCATTGTTATGCTTCTTTGCCTCTCCTTGCAGAAGTCAACTTTAAGGTGGCTTAGATTTCTACTACATTTAGGTGTAGTTACAAACATCAACCAAGGTTAATGTAAACATGATTTTTTTAATTTATTCATTTAATATTTGGTTAGACTCTGTACCAAGAATATCCCAATTAGTGCCAGGGTTGGAATACCTTCCAGTGCTTTGTTGATCAGGGAGGTCCCTGAATAAAACAAGCTATTGTTAATGCTTTTGCTTGCCCACCAAAACTACAAGGTAAGACCATATTGCTGAAGTCATCACATTCGTCAATTTTAAGACACTGATAAATCAAGCTGGAACCAATCAGGAAGCCCTCTAACGTACCAAGTCTCACAATACTAAAAAGTATTTTGCAGGGTTCTGGAGAAAACCTATGGAAACTTAGTTTTTAGGCAAACTTAGCATTTTTTTGTCACATATGAAGAAACTATATTTAAGTGACTGTGTGTGTCAACTATTTGAGTGGATCTTAAGAAATAGGAAAGAGTGGAGAAGAGAGGACAATGAGATATTTGACATGAAAGCAGGATAATATGAAGAAGGGAGGAATGAAGGACCAGTAAGAGAGGTATGGAGCCATGGGGAGGAGAGTGAGGAGACAAACGAGAACAAAGAATATATTGAAATCTCACAGTGGCTGGAGATGTGGCTTAGCAGTTAAGGTGCTTGCCTGTGAAGCCTAAAGAACGAGATTTGGTTCCCCAGTACCCAGTAAGCCAGATGGTCAGGATGCACATGTGTCTGGAGTTTGTATGCAGTGGCTGGATGCCCTGGTGTACCCATTTTCTCTCTCTCTCAAAATGAGCAAATAAAATAAAAACTAAAATAAATTGAAAATGAATAAATAAATAAAATGCCACAGTGAATTCCATTTTTGCATTCTCAATTAAAATATTAATAAGAAGACCTTCATTTTTTTGTGATCTTCTCTAACAAACAACATGACTACGAACTACCTCTGGTATCTGTTAGCCTTCCTACTGAATTCCTATGAGGAACACAATTTCAAGTGCAAACAAGGTAATATCATATTTAACTGTCTCATGCCTATTCTTGCTCCTTATATAGGTGAGGTTCTTGAATGAAGAAGATGCACAGGGCTTAGGTACCTGACTTCCAACTCCAGCCATGCTTTAGATATGTTACAGGCTTCATGAAATGAAGAAATGATTGGTGATATACTATTGACTAAACCATGTCTTTTAACATTTAAATCCTAGGTAATTGGTGATTATGGGACACATGTTATGTTGGCCTGGAGAGAGGCTTTATAATTAACCTTACTCCTTTCCTATCTAATCTTTTTATTGATTTTGATCTAAACCATCCTCCTTAAGGGTAGCTTGACATTAGTCCCTGCTACAAAGGACTGAAGAGTGACTACTAACCTAACCTGTAATTCCTCCTTCTGAAAATATCTTTACTATTTCAAAGAGTTCAACCAATGGAGTTTAAAGTGACAGAGTCTTTTTGAGAGCAGAAAAAAAAATCTTTTAAGATGTACTTCAGGGGTTTCTAATTCTCCCACTAGCATAGTAAATATAAAGAACATAAAAATCATATTTGCAGCTGTTGTATATGTCAGTAACAATAACAAACTCAGCATTGCAGAAGATCAAAATAGCATCTGGCACTTCGATTCACCCAATTTAATCATATGGAGTTTGAACACTTACCATCTTACAAGCTTTGTTTATTGATTTACAAGATTTTTATGAGATTATATGAGATTGTATTGAGCATGTTCATAGCACGAGCCTATCTTTTTACTCCATGAGTTCTCTGCACCTTACAAGAAGAGCTTTCCTATTATAACCTAAATAAGAAACTTAGCTTTCTGTAGTGAAGAATGCTGAACAAAAGCGATGAGACAATGCATCTTTACATTTTGGAAGTTTTGATTTCTATCATAAGAAAGTAAGAAAAATTAATGTACTTCCTGCCTCTTATTATACATATTATCTTCATAATTCCTGCATAAATTTTCTTTAAAAGACCACGAACCATTCATTTCATCTCCTTTTTATTCTGAGAAAGTGATCAATCACACTTTGACCATGAATAAGAATTTCAGAATACTTCTTTTTAGTAAGTAATTATCCTTGCTTTTTTTTCTGTCTGAGCAGGAAAATAAGGGGGAAAAAGCACAAAAAAATTATCAAAAAAAAATGAAGCTTGATGTGGTGGCACATGCCTTTAATCCCAGCACTTGGGAAGCAGAGATAGGAAGATCGCCATGAGTTCAAGGCCACCCTGAGACTACAAAGTGAACTCCCAGTCAGCCTGAGTTAGAATGAGACCCTACCTTGAAAAACCAAAAGAAAGAAAGGAAACACAAAAGCATGATCATCCAATGATGCCTTTCTGGAAATGAGAAAAAATCCATTTCTGGTGTTTGGGTTCTTCAGATGCATATTAAGTTGATTCCACACTGCTACATTATATAATTCTGGAAAGGGATTGCAGGGCAGAAGTAGCTTTTATACCCTGAATTCTAATAAGGTTTGTTAGCCTTTAATATCGAATAGTTCTCATTACATTCAAATACTATCTGTCTACGAAATATTCACACATTAAAAGTAAACGCTTTTTTTCCTCTAAGTTTCCATTTACTTTATAAGCTTTTATTATATTAAAGTATAATTAGATAAATAGTGTTTGTGTTTTCTATTCTTGAACAGTGCTGAGTATAAAAGGGTCAAAACTAAAATACCATTCCTGATAATTATCACCTTGCCTTTGAATAAATTTAAATGTTTGAGGAAAAAGGATGGAACTTTATGTTTACTCATACTCTGTCTGTACATGGTCATCAGTATTTGCTTATTATTATTAGCCAATGACCAAATTTCTATTAGTAATTTACAAATCAATCACAAAATTTCAATATCAGAATATGTGGTTAAAAAGAAATATTAAAGCATTTTTAAGAAGAAATTTTAAGAAATTACATCTTTTCATTATAACAAAATTCATGTATTAGAATGCTTAATACTTACCCACTTCCCCAAAAATCTGAAGCTAAATTATGTCTGCTGCTTAGAGTTTGTTTTCTATTGATGTCCTGGCTTTGAAGATAATGTTCTGTAGTGATATTTTGATGTTTGGTGTATGCCAACTTCTATTTTAATAGTTCTCATGTTAAAAGCCCAAAGATAAAGCATTGTTCTGAAATAAGTAGCTATTGTTATCCCTTATTAATATTTAATGCTTAAGAATATTATTGTTAAAAGCAATAGAAAAATTAATATCCAAAATAGTTTCTGGACCTCCAAAGTATCTTACATGTCTATCCTTCTCACGTATAGGGTTTATTTCCTTTGGATATAAAGGAACTTAAATATCAAAAATAATTTCCAATTATGTACAGGACAGAAAGAATAACCATTTACTAAAATAAGGATGCTACCTCTGCAAGGTTATGACAGAAAAAATGGACTTGGAAATTCAGCAGCTGGGATTTAAGTTTCCACACAAAGGGAAGTCCACTGGGAGAGTTAAGGAGTCTGCCCTTATTTATGGCAGAGCATGCCTATAATCCCCGTGATGGGGCACTGGAACACAGAAAAAGACTCTCTAGGGATTGCTAGCTGGCTAGTTTAATTGAAAATGTGATATCTGGGCTCAGTGAGAGATACTGTCTCAAGAAATAAGGTGAAGGGAGATTTAGAAAGACCATTGATGTTGCCACAGCTGGTTGCAACATGCACATGGATGTGCACTCAAACACAAATGAACATATATACACACATGTGTACACACCACTCACACATATACATGCATTCAAAGCAAAGAGATACCTGCCCTTCCTACCTGTCCATCTTTATTGTGATCTTGCTCAGTGGATGGCAACTAAATTAAAACCGTGTTAGTCAACGTCTCACATCTGTGACAAAGTCCCTCACAAAAAAAGTCAATTCAGTTTATAAGTTATGGGCCATCATGGCCTGGCAGGCACAGAGGCAGGCTCTTCGGGCAGCTGATCACATTTAGTTCATAGCGAAGAAGCAGAGAGAGATGAATGCTGCTGCTTAGCCTTCCCTCTCCTTGTTATGTATTCTAGTTTCCAAGCCCATGGAATGGTACCACCTACTGGTAAGTGACCTTATCACTTCATTTAACCTAATTGAGACAAACCTTCATAGATGTGCCCACAGACTAACCTGTTCTACATAATACATCCCAGGTGATTCTGAGTCCTGTCAAGGCAACAATCAATATAAACCATAGCTACAGCAACATAAGTTACAGAATAGAATTTAGCACTCATGCACAAACAAGAGAGCTGATCATTTTTATGGTGAGGTTGGAGAACATCTATTTAGCATGATGTTGTGAATAGCAGCACCTCTGATATTTGCTGCCAATATATACAGCATTCAGTATGAATGACCACTTCTTGCAGAATTCAGTAAGTTCTGTAAGCCAGAGCCAAGCTACTTGCTTGACTTGATGTAGGAAAAAATAGAAATTTAATAAAACACTTTTTGCCTACAGCTAGAAATCTAAGAATACTGATCATCTTATCATAAATTTTGCAGAACTGCAAAGTCAAAATTATTAGTTTCAGTGTAGCACTAGTGCATGCAAAAATAAGGTGGCATAAGATGGGATGAAAACTGGAATCCAGGAGGCCCAAAGAAGCGTGCCTGACCTGTCAGGCATTTCTCAAATACTTTACTGCCCAAAAGAAGCAATTTCCTCCCTCATTTAGGATGCAGCCTACTAGTAGGGGCTGATTTGTTATGCTTCATCATCTTAGAGTGAGGGCCAGGGTAGAGCCCTGAGGCCTGCCATTAAAATGATAGACACTATAATGGCAATTCAGTTATAGAGGCCCTTCTCTGTAAGATATGTGGTTTTCTTTCTACTCCATGTTTTGGACAATTAACCACCCACTAACTATGGAAAATTCCAAGGAAAAAAAATGGGGCCCTTAAGTGCTCTGTAAAGATGTCTATACTAAGAGTCTTATAATTGTAACAATACAGACAACTTTACAGAGTGCACATGCATGCATGTGTGCATGCACATGTGCATACACACACAAATACATAAGTAAATAAAATAATTTAAAAATTTATAACTGTGTGTGTGTGTGTGTGTGTGTGTGTGTGTGTATGCAGAGTCTCTGGTCACTGCAAAGTAATTTCTGTCTGGCTTTACAATGATACCTGAGGAATTGAACCTGGGCCAGTATGCTTTGCAAGCAATTGCCTTCAACTTCTGAGCCATCTTCCCAGCCTCTGCCGTAGAATTTTTAAATACATCCCAAGCCTCACTGAGGTAAGATCATGGACTAGGCAGAACCTTGGAGAAAACATTTGTCCAACCCAGTTTGAAATGTATAACAGGACATCCTCCTATTCTCCAACACTGATCCCCATTGAAGCACTTTTCCTAATGCTCAGACTTCTGTTGTGCCATCCACACTTACTCTGGGCTTTCCTAGAGGTGGCTCTATGTACAATAACATACTAGGACTGATGTATGATAGCTTGGAGCCTAAACTTTAAGAAAGCAAGAAAGCACCTTCCAGTGAGTCCTAAGAGAGCATTTGAGAATGCCACCTACCTATTGGCGTAGAGAAACCATGAAAACAGGAGAGAACCTATTGTTCTTTGAGGAAAGAAACAAGTTTCTCTAGAACACCAAGGATGCTTCCAACGGAGTCCTTCACCTGGACGCTTACGAGAGAAAACATAATAGACCCACAGAGCCATAAATGTCAAGCCACTAGGTTTTAGGCATTTCTGAAGTGTGGCCTGCAGATCACATGCATCCCAAGATAGATATGAATGTGTCCAACAACTTTGTAGATGACAATATTATGATACAGTATCAAAACATTAAAAATCCCTGTTTTGGTGAATAGATTAATAAAGAATACTAGGTAACTATATGAAAAGTTGTTCTTCAACTTTACAAAATCATTTCTATTTTGTTTCTCCTTTCTATTAAATAATATAATTTCCTTTTCTCTTTTCCATGCCTTTCTTATTTCTTTGATTCTTATCATCAAGCCCAAGGCAAGTGGCTAGTCCACTTTCAACCCATACTATATGGAAATCCTTGGACTTAGTTTAAGGTCATTTTTTAGTCTTACACTATCAACTTGAGAAGCCACATTTAGGCAAGACTGATGAAAATGCTTATCAATTTTGTGCATGCAACACCTACATTTGGGTTGAGTTGTACTGTTTTTAGTCCTATGTGAAACATCTGTAATATATTAGGATAAAACATATTAAGCCTATGAAGAAAAAAGATACATATTAATGAAAGCAAGATGACATTTACCTGTCTGCTTTTTCTAGAGTTTGACTTCTTTTTTTTTTTTGGTGAGGAGCCTATTGTGTGTGGTTTGGATAGTACAAATGTCATCCTGATTCACCACAGGACACAGAGCTTCTTAATGAGACCTAGTTGGCTAACTCGGAGATTGTGCATCTGAGCCTGCTGGTTATCTATAAAGCCTTTACCTGAAAAACATCAAGCCAGACTGGGAATGTGAGGAAAAGTCAGGAAGTAATATGGAAGAATAGAAAGAGATAGAGCAATAGAGATGGAGATAAAGGACATAGAGACAAAGATGGAGAAACATAGATGGATGATGATTATAGATATATAGATGCATAGAGGGGACAGAGACAGAGGCAAAGATAAAGACAGGCAGCCAGACTTGATTATATTCTGAAAGCACTGAAGCATGTGATACTTAGACCTCCCAGAAATGAAAACCAACAACTATTTCTTCTTTCTTGTTATTGTTTCATGATGATAATTACTATGATTTTATTTTGAATTTATTTACTTGTATTCACAGATAGAATATGTCTAATTGTTGCCATTGCCACAGAATGGAGTAAATGTAGTAATGACTTCAGAAATCAAAATGTGGTATATGCTTCTTTTAGTATTACAATTAAAAATTGTAAGAAGCTCTGTAGCAAAAGATCATTTAACATTTCTTACTCTTGTATTTTTCCAATCTATTGGCAGATACTATAATCTTACCTGATCAGTTCATTAACACTGAGGCTAAGAGCCTGTTGAATATTTCCCATGAATTCATCATACTCTTTATTGTGGAAATAATGTTGTAAAATGCACTCCAAATTGCCTTTATGGACTTTTCACTGATTCTACACCTGAAGTACATCACTGACTCAACCACTGTAGTCTACTCCAAATCCAAAATGGAGCAGCTATTTTTATGTCCCTGTGAATTCCATATTTCCAGTAACAGTCTGTACCCAATTTCTAATACAGCTCAAAGTTTTACTTCCTTTGTGAGATCTCTCCTTGGTTATATTCAAGATTCATTGCTTATACAGTTTCACAAAATTTATTTTTTTTCTGTTTTCAATTCTAGTTTCACATTGCTATTATAAAATAATATAGAAAACCTTCATAGGCTGAATTAAAATTTATCTCCTTATACACTGGCAACTGACAAAGTAAACTGATTATATTAGGAAAGCAAATTGAGGAAACAACATTAGAAAAAAAAATAGTCAATTAAATTGACTCTTACAATGTCCCACCGGGAAATTTGCTAAATAGGAGCATGTGAAACTATGACATGAAAAGAAATCATATGTTGCAATATTTGAGGATATGTGGATATGTCTAGGCATAGAAACTTCTTTGCTTTTTAATGTCAAGATAAAAGTGCACAATACCATGCACTGCTCCTGGTTAGTCAGGGTATGGGATAGTTCTTTAAGACAGTATATTCATCATCTCATCTTCTGGCACTTCTTAAAATCAGAAAAAAAACCGGAAATAGCATGTTCTGTATGTTGAAATATCAGAAATTTGCCAATGCCAAAGTAGGTTCTTTCTGAAATAATAAGGCAATAGGTCACCTAAGTAACTCACCCCTCCCCAAACATGCACTGAAAAACATCTGTCCTAAAAATTAATGAAGAATTTTACATTGCTTTGTATGCTAAGTCCATTGAAAATTATTATTCCTGTACCTAAGAAAAGACATTGTCCTAGCAGACTAACTTGGGTAACAACAATCCCTAAACACTTGTGGCACTCATTCCCAGACCAATATAGGTACCATTCAACTCTGGAAAAGACACATATCTGTCCACACTTATGTTCCTATTCATAGAATGAGTATAATAATACTAATTTTCACATATTCTTATTTGACTAAAGCACCATTCTAGAGTCTATTCTATGTCAACTAATTTCCATATATGAAAACTTATGACCTTGACTCTTTATTATAAACATAGAGCAAATACTGCCAAAATGTTTACATTTATTTATTCTGTTTTTAAAATTTTATTTCAGAGAGAGACAGATGCCGAGAGAGAGAGAGAGAGAGAGAATTGGCACACTTGGGCCTCAGCCACTGAAATCAAACTGTAGATGTTTGCAATACCTAATGGGCACATGTGACCTTCTGCTTGCCTCACCTTTGTGTGTCTGGCTAATGTGGGACCTGGAGAGTAGAACATGGGTCCTTAGGCTTCACAGGCAAGCAGCTTAACTGCTAAGCCATCTCTCCAATGCTATATTTATTTATTCTATAAATGATTATTGTCTTATAATTAATCTATAGAGTATGATAATCCTACTACAAATAGGAAATAAACATATTAACTTTCCCTTCTTTTTTTTTTTTTTTTTTTTTGGTTTTCAATATATGATCTGATTCTAGCTCAGGCTGACCTAAAATTCACTATGCAGTCTCAGGGTGGCCTTGAACTCATGGTGATCCTCTTACCTCTGCTTTCTGAGTGCTGAGATTAAAGGTGTGCAGTACCACACCTGGCTGAAATTTTCCTATTCTTCAGGTATATACAGGTGCATAGATAATTCCAAATGTTGAAAAATAATCAAATAAATGAAATATTTGAGCTAATTTTAGAGAAAATGAGTATGATACTAATATTCAATACCTGGAAAACAATTGAATGAAAACAATGAGGAATAAATATATCCCAAGAAAATAAGGACAAATAACTAGATCAAAAAACAATGCAGTCTGCAGAAAACTAATATATATATATATATATATATATATATATATATATATATATATACTATCAAATTTAAGACCAACACTAGAAGAGACTTAATTTGGGTTTATATGGAGATTAAGATGGGATCCTTTGCTATTTAGAGTTGCATTTTACAGTCAACAAAACTTTACTAAATTAATTCAGAAGATTCCCACAAAATTATAAGTATGACTGTATCACAACTGCTTTCCTTTGTTAGTTAACCATTATGGGACACATGTAATATGTGTTTAAAATAGATTGCAGCAATATTTTACAACTTTTAGCTCATATTGTAAAGTTGCAAAAATTCTTTGAATATTTCAGTTTTTCTAGAAATTTAAACCAAATAGCTTAAACCAAATTATTTTATCCAAAGAATTTGACTGAAGTCATTATCAAAAATTCTGTAAAATGTATTCTCATATATGAGAAAATAAATAATAATGATCTTTGTATAGTATAAGGATAACTGCCCCTTATTATCATTGGCTCTTCAATGAGAATCAAGTCTTTCGTTGAATGTAGTATACTTTCTAAATTGTTATTATACTTAAATTACTTAGATATCTATACCCAAATGTCTAGAGATATTTTTATTTGGCCCATAAAAAGTTTTCATAAATGCATATATATATATATGAAATATTTTCATATGGTTCTTGACAGTTTGTTTAGGGAGTACAAAGATAATGACAAAATAAAAATGCAGTAGCATGAAGTTTTAATAGTTTCAGAAGTGTTATGGGACAGTGAAAATATGAAAGTCATTACCCTCAATCACAACATGAAGCTGAAATTAGGGGAAAGTGAATGAAAAATGTTTGATGTCAGCCTTCCTGAGCCCACAGTTCAGCAAAGAGGGACCTAAGGAGGCACACATTATAGATGAGACAAAAGCCATCCCAAAAGTTAACAGGACCTAATTTATACCAGGTGAGCACCCACCACAAAGCCTGAGGTATAGAGCTGCATTGGAAGTGCTAATCACATCTCTCATACTGGGGCAGATTATGTGTCAAATCTGATGGATGGATTTGCCATTCTAAAAGAAGCTATGTTTTGGGGCTCTCATTTGCTAATTACTGATTTATAATGCCTTTATCTCTTCCTCTGTCATTCATGGAGGCAGGGTTTCACTCAGCCACAAGCTGACCTTGGAACCCTTTACAGACCAGAAATTTCAGCCTCTCTGTTGACAGGATTAAGGGGGAGCACACATCCTTAAGGACTTTGACTTTATTACATAATCTCTTGTTTTTGTACCCACTCTTAATTGATTGTGTATGTTATTAACTTGAATTTTAGAATTTGCCTGTATTTTGCTCCACCCAGCCTACAAGAACACTTATATAGCAGGCAAATCCCAAAACCTAGGGTCACTTTTGTTGTTAATTTTAGAGCCTGGTAAGAGCCACACCTAGGACCTACCCTGAAGATATATAAAGACAGATTTATAAATCTTCTTTACTGCAGATAATTAGAAAACTCAAGCATCAAATTAATTGAAGATGTGCCCCTGTCTGAGGTCCTTGAGTGGACAGTATGTGAGTGGGCACAACAGTCTGGAGGGAGTAGGACAGACCCATTTCCAGGATCTGCCCACCTCTCCAGTCTGAGTTACTTGCTCAGACAGTATGTGGGAGGGTGCAGTGGTCTGGAGTGAGTAGGCTAGACCACTGTTTCTGGGATCATCTCACCCCCCCAGTCTGAGATCCTTGCATGAACAATGTGTGGGTTTGACCAGTGGTCTGGAGTGAGTAAGCCAGACCCCTGTTTCCGGGTTCCTCTCACCTCCCTGTTCTGGGTTCCCTGCACTGATCTATGTGCTGTAGGGTGTGGCACAAATATTCCACACAGAGCAGTCAAACAACCAATCTCAACAGCCAAGAAGAAAATGATCACAATAACCAAAATAAATCAGGCTCAAAACAGTACCAAAATGTATAAAGTACCTCATCATGGCAGGGATTAATGCAAACATCACAGTAATAGCCTTAATATTAATGATTTTAACTCACCCATGAAAAGACATAGATTATCAGGATGGATCAAAAAACTGGAGGCTTCTATCTGCTGTCTTCAAGAAACCCACCTCACCACCTAAAGATAGACACCTCCTCAAGATGAAAGGTTGGTAAATTATATTCTAAACAAATGGAAATAAAAAGAAACAAGTGGGTGTTGCTATATTAATATCTGACAAAATAGACTTCAAACCAAAAGTAATCAAAAAGGACAAACAAGGCCACTTCTTACTCATCAAGGGAATAATCCAGCATGAGCATATCACATTCATAAGTACATATGAACCAAATACAGCTGCACCACAGTTTAAAAACAAAAACAAAATCTACTCAAGAATAAAGAAAGAAATAATCACCAACACCATCATAATAGGAGACTCCAGTACTCCACTATCATCAATACACAGATCATCGAAGCAGAAAACCAAGAGGAAAATAATAGAGATCAAGAACATCATAGAGCAACTTGATCTAACCTATACCTACAGAAATTTCCACCACAACTCTATAGAATACACATTCTTCTCAGCAGCCCACAGAACCTTCTCCAAAATTGACCACTTGTTAGGCCATAAAACAAACCTTTATAAAGTCAGGAAAATTGAAGTAAGGTTCTGCATCATGTCCAGAGGCTACTAAGTGGCCATCACTGAAGTAGACTTAAAATGCTCCCAGAATGACTCAGGGAATTTTGCTAAAGAGAGGGGCAGAAAGATTATTAGAGCCACAAGTTGGGACATTTTGCACACAGTCCTTGCCTCCTCCCCATAATGCATGGCCCACAATCCTCATGGGGTTGACCTGTATCCCCAAAGAAGAAGCTCTCTTCAGAAAAGGGGAAGGGAGGAGGGAAAGAATGGTAACAACATGTGTTGTTTACAGGCAAAATATGCCCATATCTAATAAAAATGTTGCTCAAATAACAAAAATTAATTGAAGATACAAAAATGTCTACATTATAATACAAGAAACACAAAATCAAGACAATATAATTCCACCAAAGATTGTAAATGCATCAAAAATGACTTCCAATAAGACTGATTTAGAAGAAATGCCTGAGAAAGAGTTCAAAACAAAAGAATAATTATGACTATGTTCAAAGAAATCAATGAGGAAATCAAAGGAATCAAAGAAGACACAGGAAACCAATTTAATGAAATAAGGAGGTCAATAGAAGATATGAGTAAGGAAATAGAAATACTGAAGAAGAAACAATCAGAAATACTAGCAATGAAAAACAGAGTAGGACAAATAAAAAATAAAACTCTGTATAAAGTCTCACCAATAGAATGGATGAAGGAAAGAACACAATATCTAATGTTGAAGACCAGCTGGCAGACCCAATATAGTCCAACAAAGAGAAAGACAAGCGAAAAGAAAGGTATGAATGGGAATTTCAAGATATTCAGAGCACTAAGATAAGACCAAACATTAGAATTCAGGGTATAGTAGAAGGAGAAGAATTTCACTCCAAGGACATAGTAGGTGTTTTCAACAAAATCATAGAAGAAAATTTCCCTGAAATTGTGAAAGAGATGCCAGTGCTGATACATGAATCTTTTAGAACAGAGAAACACATAAAACCTGGAAAGAAAGAAGTCAGAGAGAAAAAGAAGTAACTCATCAAGGCAAACTCATCAGGATAACAGAAGATAACATTAACTGTAACAGCCAGAAGAGATTGAAATGATGTATTCCAAGTTCTGAAAGATAACAACTGTCAACCAAGAATATTTTATCCAGCAAGGCTATCCCTCAAAATTGATGGAGAAATAAGGACTTTCCACAATGCAAACAGCATAAAGGAATATATGACACTAAGCTAGCTCTACAGAAAATACTTGAATGGATCCTCCATGCTGAAGAGAAAGGAAAGCACACACATGAGAAAACAGGAAAAATAAATACTTAAAACAAGACAATAAAGGGAAAACAGAAATTACTACAAAGAAGGAAGAATGGTGAGAATAAATACATACCTTTTAATAATAACTCTTAATATCAATAGCCTCAAAGCCCCAACCAAAAGACACAGGCAAGCCAGGCGTGGTGGCACACATCTTTAATCCCAGCATTCTGGAGGCAGAGGTAGGAGGATCATCATGAGTTTGAGGCCACCCTAACACTACACAGTGAATTCCAGGTTATCCTGGGCTAGAGTGAGACCCTACCTTGAAAAACCAAGAAAAAAAAAAAAAAAGATACAGGCATATAGATTTGATTAAAAGACAGAATCCTCCTGTTTCTTGCCTTGAAAAACTCACTTCTCCATAAAAAACAGACACTACCTTATGGTGATAGGATGGAAAACAACATTTCAAGAAAATTGGCCTAGGAAACAAGCAGTTGTTGCTATCCTAATATCTGACAGGATAGACTTCAAACCAACATTACTGAGGAAAGATAAAGAAAGTCACTTTATATTGGTTACAGGAAAAATTCAACAGGAAGACATTACAATTCTAAACACATATGCCCATAACATGGTGGCCCCCAATTTTATCAAACACTATTAGACTTAAGGGCATGGATAACACCAAGCACAATTGTAGTGGGTGACATAAATGTCCTGCTCTCATCAATTGACAAGTGATCCTGGAAAATAAATAAATAAACAGAGAGACATTTGGGTTAAATGATGTCGTAGAACAAATAGACCTAACACATATCCACAGAACATTTCCTCCAAATGCAGGAGAATAGACATGTTTTATCATGGAACATTCCCTCTCTCTTTTTTTTTTTTTTCTTTATTAGTTAGTTTTGTATTCAGCAAATACAGTCAGTTTGGTACCATTATTAGGCTCATCTGTGACCTACTCCCTCCCCTTGGCCACTCCTTGTTGTGGTATATGGGTCATGCATTGTGGAGTTAGCCCACAGTTATGGGTAAGATAAATGTCTCTGCATATCATGACCCAACATGTGGCTCTGACATTCTTTCTGGCCCCTCTTCCACAAAATTTCCCTGAACCATGTTGGGTTCATTTTTGGTCTGCTTCAGTGATGAGGTGTTGGGGGCCTCTGAGGCTCTGGCTCTCTGATTTGGTAGGAGTTGATTTTTCTCTGTGTTGATCTCCTTCCCCCTTGTGCTGGTAACTGGTTCATCAGGAAAACAGCCCCCTTGCTTGTTTCTCCAATTTTTCTTAGTTTCAGCCGGGGCCCTTTTGAGGTATGATGGGGTGGCTCTCTCCTTAGGATCTATATCTATCTGAAAAAGAGAAGCAGATTCTCCAACGAAGAGTAAGTTAGCACCAGGAAAAATGAGATAACCCTTACTTTTTTTTATAGAGAACTTAATAGGTGTAGGCCCTCTTGTAGCCCACAATTGATGGTAGCTTAATATCAGAGAGTGGGCTTATGTTTGGATATGGTTCTGACTTGTTTCCCTGCTCCAGCTATGGGTCCCATACAACTGAGGGGATCAGTTAGCCAAATTGAGAGCAGTTGGTTCCCCACCATGGCTGTGTACTACCACTGCACTTGTGTGGGCATCACAACAAGCTATTTGCTGCTAAGTAGGTTAGACCATGAGTTGCTTCGACAGATGTTGGCCATTTTCCCCCAGTCGCCCATGTAGCACCTTCTGGCACTAGACGCGCTGACTGTCTGGGGACTGACTCTCTTCCAACTTTCAGCCATGCCATTCTAATTTTCATGTCAATCACATAAGGTGTCTTCAGCAGTAGGGTCTTACCACTAACCTTTGGTGGGTCATCAAGTACTCTGCCAGGAATCTGTCTGTCTTTTAGGAAACCTTGTAGGTCTCTCTGATCAAAAGCTCATTGTGGATGATAGCCCCATGCTGGTTCTGGGAGTTACAGGTCAGTGCCCACTAAAAAAATGAGGAAAAAGATAACTAATATACAAGAGTTAGAGAGAAGAGAGAGAGAGAGAGAGAGAGAGAGAGAGGGAGGGAGGGAAGATGTAGAAGATTAAGGTTAGTCATGATCCTACCCTCTCCAGTGTCTTGTGGTTCAAGTGTTCCATGTAAGGGCCTGGTGAAGGATCATCCATTCGGTCTGTCTTTTAGTAAGTAGAAAATTATGGTACCATTGCTGTTTGGGTCTAGATTTGTGTTTCCCACCTCTTTGATGCCCTCCCCTCCCTCCCCTTCCATCCTAGTGTCTAGTCCAGGAGATGCTTGCTGGGTATGTAAGGTATCTTGGGTATATTCAGGTTATGTGCTGTAGATGAGTGAGAGTATGTGGCGATTTTTTTTCTGTGATTGGGCAAGTTCACGGAGAATGATCTGTTCCAGGTTCAACCATTTTTCCTTAAATTTCATTGTGTCATTTTTTTCTTACTGCTGTATAGAATTCCATTGTGTAGATATACCGCATCTTAGTTATCCATTCTTCTAGTGATGGACATCTGGTTCTCTAAAAGAGACCATTTATTAGGGCACAAAAAAAGTCCTTAAAATACAGGAAAATTAAAATAATTACTTGTATGCTAATTGATCACAATGAGGATAAACTACAAATCAACAACAAGAAAATCTACAGAGCAGAGACTTTCATTCAAGATGATGTCTGACTAACCATGCATCACCTTTCAGGGAAGAAAATCCAAGATCTTTGAGGTTATTTGGAGGTTTTAGGCATTTGTAGATCCCAGTAGACCTCCAGTGGGAGGGTGCAGAAGAGCAAAGTAAGGAATCTGCTGATGCCACGCTCTCTTGTAGCTCAACAGTCCCCCCAATCCCCTCAAGCAACCATCCCAGAGGCAGTCCCAGCCACCCATTCCTCCTGCACTACCCACAGGCTGAGTGGACCCAGGTCAGCAGGCTAGTGATCTCCCCTCCTTGAGTTTTCCTGCCACTGTGGACCTCCATGCATGACTGCCATCCCAACCACCACCCACTGTGTGTGGACAAGATCCTCCTGCACGACCTGCAGGTTACTCAGAACCAGGTCAGCAGGCTATTGTTCACCCCTCCACCCCCCTTCCTGCTACCAGGACCACCCCCCACCCTTCATGTGTCACTTGACTCACAGCAGTCCCATATCCCTGCTCTGTCATGTCACAGGATTGTCCAGTCCCACCCACCCCCTGCTACACAGCTCCCATCAGACCCCAAAGTCATATCCCCTCACCCCTCAGCATTGCAGAACCAACAAACAATCCCATCTTCCTCCCCTCAGCAGCCCATCTGCAACACCAGTCTTCTTTGTCCCATTCCTTTCTACACCATCACCCCTCAGGCCACCTGACCATGCAGTCCCATACCCAGAGCCACAAAAAAAGACAAAGAAGACAACTTCTTACTTATCAAGGGAATGATACAACAAGAAGATATCACAATCATCAATCTTTATGCACCAAACATAGGTACACAACAATTCATAAAAAAAAACATACTTGACAACAAAACAGAAATAACCACCAACACCATCATAGTGGACTTAAATAATACAGTATCAGCAATAGATAGATCATGCAAACAGAAAATCAACAGGGAAGTAAGATAGACCCACAGCACCATAGATCAATTAGACCTAATGGACATCCAAAGAACATTCCACCCAAAATCTACATATTACACATTCTTCTCCACAGCCCATGGAACCTTCTCTAAAATAGATCATACACAGGGCATAAAGCCTGCCTTCATATATTTAGGAACATCTACATAATTTTCTGCATGATATCACATCATAATGCTGTAATGCTAGAAATTAACAACAAAAGATGTGCCAGGAATCCCACCAGCTCCTAGAAACTGTACAACACACTTTTAAACAATAAATGGGTAGTGGATGAAATAAAAAATGAAAATGCAAAATTTCTAGAATTGAATGACAATGAGAACTCATCATACCAAAACATATGGGACACTATGAAGGCAATACTTAGGGGAAAATTTTCATAGCACTGAAGGAATTCCCATTGAAATCAGGAACCAGAAAGGGGTGTTCACTCTCACCTCTGCTCTTCAACAAAGTACTGGAAGTCCTAAATCCAGCAATAAGACAGGAGAAAGAAATAAAAGGAATACAAATTGGAAAAGAAGAACATAAGTTATCCTTCTTTGCAAACGACATGATTCTATACATAAGTGACCCAAGAACCTCAATCTCAAAACTCTTAAAGGTGATTAACTCCTTTAGCAAAGTAGCAGGAGACAAAGCCCATGCACAAAAATCAGTAGCTATTTTATATGCAAAAGACAAAGACACAAAGAAAGAAATTAATGACATTGTCCCATTTTAATAGCAACAACAGCAACAAATACCTTGGAATAACATTAACTAAGGATGGGAAAGACCTATAAAATTAAAATATAAAATACACAAGAAAGAAATTGAGGAGGACTTGAGAAAATGGAAAGACCTCCCATGCTCCTGAATAGGCAGAATTAACTTTGTGAAAATGACAATCTTACAAAAAACAATATTCAGATTTAATGCAATAACGATAAAAATGTGAACATTTTTTCTTCACAGAGATAGAAAAAAAAAGATCTCAAAATTCATATAGAATGGTAGAAGGCCTCAGATATCCAAGCACATCCTCGGCAAAAGAAACACCTCTGGAGGCATCACCATTCTTGATCTAAAGCTATATTACAAAGCCACATTAACCAAAGGAACATGGTACTGGCATATAAACAGGAGTATAGAGCAATGGAACAGAATAAAGTACCTGGACTTTGTGTCAAGTAACTATAGCTACTTGATATTCAACAAAGGCCCTAAAAATGTAGACTGGGAAAAAGATAGAATTTTCAATAAATGGTGCTAGGCAAACTGGATAACTATATGCAAGAAAATGAAACTAGATCCACATATCTTTCCATACACAAAAACCAAGTGCAAATGAATCAAAGACCTCAAGATTAGACTGGACACTCTGCTATTTCTGGAAGAAAAAAAAAATAGGAGGAACTTTGTAAAATATAGGAGTGGGAAAATACTTCTTGAACAAAACCCCAGTACCTCAGGAAATTAAACAATCACTCAACCATTGGGATCTCATGAACCTAAAAAGTTTTTTCAAAGACAAATATACAACAAGCAGAGTCAATAGATGACCTGCAGGGTGGGATAAAATTTTTGTCGGCTATACAAATGACAGAGGGCTTATTTCTACAATTTACAATGAACTCAAATACCCAAACAATAAAAAGTCAAACAACCCACTCACAAAATGGGGCAGAGAAATAAATAGGGAGTTATCAGAAGAAGAAATACAAGTGGCAAACACACAATTAAGAAAATGCTCAACATCCCTAACCATCAGGGAAACGCAAATTAAAACAACTGTAAGATTCCATCTTACCCCAGTAAGGATAGCAAACACTACAAAATCATATGAGGGCTGGAGAGATGGCTTTTCAGTTAAGGCATTTGCCTGCAAAGCCAAAGGACCCCAGTTCTATTTCCCAAGACCCACAAAATCCAGATGCACAAGGTGGCACATGCATCTGGAGTTAGTTTGCAGTGGCTGAAGGATCTGGTGTACCCAATCTCTCTTTCTCCTCTCTCTCTCTTTCTGTCACCTTTCTGTCTGCCTCTTTCCCTCTCTTAAATAAATAAACCAGTGAAAATTTTAAAAATCAAATAAAAACAAATGCTGGTGAGGATGTGGAGAAATAGGATCCCTTATTTACTGTTGGTGGGAATGTAAGATGGTAATACCACTATGGAAAGCAATATCAAGACTCCTAAAAAGGTTGACTATAGAGTTACCAACAGACCCAGTTTTATTCCCTTACTAGGCATTTACCCTAAAAGCTCCATGCCTCAGTTCAGAGAAGTTGGCTCAACCACATTTATGGCTGCTCAGTTAATAATAGTTAAGAACTGGAATCAACCTAGATGTCCATCATTAGATAAAAGGATAACCAATATGTGGTATGTCTACATGACAGAACTGTATACACCAGTAAGGCAAAATGATGCAATGAAATTTGAAGGAAAACAGTCAAACTTGGAACAGATAATTCTCAGTGAACACACACAATCACAAAAAGGCCATCATTGCATCATCTCACTCATCTGTGGCTCCTAACCTGAATCTGCCTGAGACACTGACACACTTAATAGGCATCTCAAGGACCAGAAAATATGGAGGGTGGGACAGGAGGTGAGGGTAAAGGTGAGGGGAGGGGCACAAAAGTGGACCGAAATGGACCTTGTAATATAAAATCCTATAACCCAAAAGACAGACTAAAAGGTTGAACCTTCATCAGGTCCTTAGAGGGAGCACCTGAATCAAAGGGCCCTGGAAAGGGTATAATGAAGACTAACTTTAATCTTCTCCTGTTTCCCTCTTTCACACTCTCTTTCTTCTTTCTTTCTCTTGTATATTATCTATCTTTTTTATTCCTTCTTTTCCCTTGGTGCTGGCATGTAACTCCCAGTACCAGGATGTGGTTAACATCCACAATGATCATAGAGACCTACAAGGTTTCCCAAAAGAAAGCAGATTTCTGTCAGAGCACTTGATTACCCACCAAAGTTTAATGGTAAGACCCTAATGAGGAAGATGCCATATGCTGTTGGTATGGAACATGGAGAGTCCTGGCTGGAATCTGGAAGAGAGTCAGTCCCCAGACAGCTTGTCTAGTGCCAGAAGGTACTAGAGGAGCTACTGGGGGAAAATGGCCTACATCTGTCCAAGAAACTCATGGTCTAAGCTACTCAGCAGCAAACAACCTGATGTGATGCTCACACAAGTTCAATAGTGGCACACAGCCATAATGGGTAACCAACTGCTCTTCAATTGGCTAATGGATTTGCTCAGTGAAATGGAGCTCACAGCTAGAATTGGGAAACAAGCCAGAACCATATCCAAGAAACAAGATTGCTCTTCCAATATCAAGCTCACACCAATCTTTGGCTACAAGAATGCCTACACCTATTAAATTCTCTCTAAAATAATAATAGTTATCCCATTTGCCTGGTGCTGACTTGACTCTCTGTAGGAGAATCTGCCTCTCTTTTTCAGATGTACACAGAACCTGAGGAGCGAATCACCTCATCACACTTCACCAGGTTCCAGCTGAAACCATAAAGGAATTGGGGAAATGAGCAAGAGTACTGCTTTCTTGATGGACCTGGTGTCAACACAAGGGTGAAGGAGATAGACACAGAGCACAATCAACTCCTACCAAACCAGAGATCCAGAGACAGAGGCTCCCATGACCAAGGTCACTGAAGTAGATCTAACATAAACCCAACATGGCTCAAGGAAATTTGCAGAAGTGGGGGTGGAAAGAGTGTTAGAGCCACAAGTTGGGACATTATACACAAAGACATTGCCTCTCCCCCATAATGGATGGCTACCCCTACAATGCATGACCCACTATTTCTAATGAGGAGGGTCCCTTCGAATGGGGTGGAGAGGGAGGAAGCTAACGATCATGCCAACATGGTTG
Source organism: Dipus sagitta (assembly GCA_036346955.1). Taxonomy (NCBI): domain Eukaryota; kingdom Metazoa; phylum Chordata; class Mammalia; order Rodentia; family Dipodidae; genus Dipus; species Dipus sagitta. The sequence goes on from CM070772.1 coordinate 115,726,885, forward strand.
TTTACACACTGAGTATGTATATAGCTTACAAATAAAATAAAATAAAATAAAATAAAATAAAATAAAATAAACTACAGAGCATACACAAAATCATGGAGACTAAACAGTACACTACTACATGATGAATGAGTCATTGAATAAATAAAAAAGGAAGTAAAAAAGTCCATAGAATCAAATGATAATGAGAACACAACATACCATAAACTTTAAGACGTAAGGAAAGCAGTCAAAAGAGGGAAATTTATGGTTATAAGTACCTATATTAAGAGATTAGAAAGGTTGTAAGTAAACAACTTAATGCTTCACTTTAAAGCTTTAAAAAAAAAAAAAGAATAATGCAAACCAAAAATCAGTAGATGGGAACATATAATAAAGATTAGGGCAGAAGTTAATTAAATAGAAGCCCCCCCAAAATGCTACAAAGAATCAATGAACCAGGTACCAGAAAAACGGTGAAGGAGATCAACACAGATGAAATCAACTCCTACCAAATCAGAGATCAAGAGACCCAGAGGCCTCCAAACCTCATCACTGAAGCAGACCAAGAATGAACCCAACATGACTCAGGGAAATTTTGTGGAAGAGGGGCCAGAAAGAATGTCAGAGCCACATGTTGGGTCATGATATGCAGAGACATTTATCCTACCCATAACTGTGTGCTAACTCCACAATGCATGACCCATATACCTCAACAGGGAGGGCCAAGGGGAGGGGGTAGGTCACGGATAAACCATATAATGGTACCAAACTGACTGTATTTGCTGAATACAAAATTAATTAATAAAAAATATTTTAAAAGAGAGAAGAGACACAAGTTAATAAAATTAGAGATGAAAAAGGTACCATTATAACAGATACCAAAGAAATTCAGAAAATCACAAGGACAAACTTTAAGAACATATACTCCTCTAAATCTGAATATATAAAATAAATGGATGATTTACTCTATTTATATAACCTACCAAAATTAAATCAAGATGAGATTAACCATTTAAATAAACCTATAACATGTATGGAGATCCAGGCAGTTATAAAATAAATCTCCCAACTAAAAAGAAAAAAAAAAAAATCCAGGCCCAGATGGATTCATTGGTAAATTTTACCAGACCTTCATGGAAGAACACCAATGTTTCTCAAACTTTTCCATAAGATACAAAAGGAAGGACTACTACCAAATGCCTTCTATAAAGCCTGCATCACCCTGATATCAAATCCAAAGACAGAATAACAAAAGAAAAAAAAATACAGACCAGTCTCACACATGAACATAGATGCAAAATTTCTCAACAAAATATTGGCAAACAGAATACAAGAACATAAAAAAAATGGTAATTTAGCTTGGTCAAGTAGGCTTTATCTAAGAGATGCCAGGGTGGTTCAACATATGCAAATCAAGAAGTGTAATACCATATATAGATGGACTAAAGGACAAAAATTTCATGATTATCTCAGTAGATGCAAAAAAGGCATTTGACAGAATATAATAACATCCTTTCATGGTAAAAGTCCTAGAGAAACTGGGAATAGAAGGAACATATTTCAACATAGTAAAGGCTATTTATGACAGACCTACAGTAAACACAGTAATAAATGTTGAAAAACTAAGGTTTTCCATTAAAATCATGAAAAAGAGAAGGGTGACCACTGTCCCTACTTTTATTTCACATAGTACTAGAAGTCTTGGCTATTGCAATAAGACAAGAGATACTCATAAAAGGGATACAAATTGGAAAGGGTGAGATCAAATTATCATTATTTGCAGATGATATGATTCTATATATAAAGAACCCTGAAGACTCTACCAGCAAACTGTTAGAGCTGATAAACACTTTTAGCAATGTAGCAGGATACAAAATAAACACACTAAAATCAGTAGCTTTCTTATATACTAACAAGCAATTTGCTAAAGATGAAATCAGGGAATAAATCCCATTCATAATTCATTCAAAAAATAAATAAAGTACCCTGGAATAAACCTAACCAAGGAAGTGAAGGATCCCCATAATGAAAACTTTAAAACACTCAAGCAAGAAATTTCAGAAGACACTAGGAAATGGACCGGAACGACATCCCATGTTCTAAGATTGGAAGAAGCAATATTGTGAAAATGTCAATTTTACCAAATGCAATCTACACATTTAATGCAATCCCCATTAAAATTCCAATGGCATTTTTCACAGAAATAAAAAAATAATCCTAAAATTCATTTGGAAGCACAAAACACCTCAAATAGCCAAAACAATTTTGAGCAACAAAAATAAGGCTGGTGGTATCACCATACCTGATTTTTAAGCTATATTACAAAGCCATATTTTAAAAAGCAACAAAGAACAAAACAAACAAACAAAAAAACAGCATGGTACTGGCAAAATGACAGACATGTAGATCAACGAAACAAAACAGAGGACCCAGAGATAAATCCAGACAGTTACAGCCATCTGCTTTTTGACAAAAATGCAAAAAATATTCATTGGAGAAAAGACAAACTTAACAAATGGTGCTGGGAAAACAGGATATTTATATGTAGAAGGGAGAAAATAGATCCTTATCTCACTCCATGCATAAGAATCAAGTCCAAATGGATCAGGAACCTTGATATCAGACCTGAAACTGCTAGAGGAAAATGTAGGGGGAACCCTTTAACATATTGGCATAGGCAATGACTTTCTAAATATAACCCCTGTTGCTCAGGAAATAAACACACGAATCAACTTCTGGATCTCATGAGATTAAAAAAAGCTTTTGTACATTAAAAGATACTGTAAATGAAACAATGAGGCAACCTACAGAATGGGAGAACATATTTTCCAGTTTACATCTGACAGATGATTAATATTCAGAATATACAAAGAACTCAGAAAACTACAATAATAGGAAATAATAAGAAATCAAACAACCCGATTAAAAATGGGCTATGGAAGTAAATAGAGAGTTCCCAAAAGAATAAATACAAATGACATATAAACATCTCAAAAGAAAGTTCTACATTCTTAGCAATCAGGAAAATGTAAAATAAAACTACATTGGGATTCCTGCCAGAATGGTTATTATCAAGAAAACAAATGACAATAAATGTTTTCAAAGATGTGAATAAGGAGGAAGCCTTATACATTGTTGGTGGGAACGAAGTCAGGAACAGCCATTGTGGAAATCAGTGTAGAGGTTCCTGAGACAGCTAAAAATAGATTTACCATATAACCCAGCTATATTACTCCCAGGCATATATCTTAAGGAATCTCTTTACTGTCTTAGAGATACTGGCAAAACCATACTTGTTGCCACTATATTCACAGTAGTTAGGAAATGGAACCAGCCTAGATGCCCCTCTACTGATGAGTGAATAATGAAGATGTGGCACACTTACATGATGAACTTCTATTCCGTGGTAAGGAAAATTGAAATTATGAAATTTGAAGGGAAATAGATAGATATGGAAAGGAATATACTAAGTGAGGTAACCCAGGCCCAGGAAGCCAAATGTTGCATGTTCTCTCATATGTGGATCCTAGCTACAAATATTTAGATGTGTGAGTTGGAATAAGAAATTAGCAGCAGAGGCTAAGCTACAAAAGGGCTATAATGAATGGAGGAGAGGGGAGTACTTAAGGGTATGGTATTGTATATATGTAAATAGAAGAACAGATTGCTAGGGTTGTGATGGCCTAAACAAGGTTAGCAGAAGAGATTGTCTAAAAGAAAGGTGGGGGGAGGGTTAATAAAAATTCAAGATATTGTGAATAAGCCCTATATAAACTTGTTTGGATAATGGCACATCCAGATGCCATAGACTGTTACTAGAAAAAATTTCAGTGCCAGGGAAGGGAAACCTTCCAGTGAGTTAGTTGTTGGCCAGGATTATACATAATTTCCCCAAAACATTACAGGCTATTGGTTTCCCACCAGAAATAGATGGTAAGGTCCTATTCCTGAATGCTTCACATGCATGGGCTGCAAGATCACTGAGAAATCAATCTGGGGCTGAGCTGAAAATTTCCTCCCTGTAGACCAATTGACAGAAATCTGGAAAAACCTGCACTTCATGTGGCCCTATGTGAGCTATAAATCATCAGTGGTGAAACCAGTGGATATTAAAAGCCTCAAGTTTGGCCTACCAGGCCAAATGACCAAATGGGTGCAATCAGTGACATGTCTGTTATGGGGGAAACCAACTGCTCTCTAATTGAACTGGAGGCCTACTCTATTGGAGGAAATTCAAGCCTGGTAATGGAAACCTAATCAAAAATATATAGTGGGAGAGGTCATGAGCAGTAGGAGTGTAATGTCTGCTTTGTCTGGATAAATGCATATTTTATGCTCACCAAACTGCCCTATAAGCACTTTATTTAATGTTCATACCTATATGTTAATGCTACCCTCACTTTTGATTAGAGAAGCTTCTTTTTTCAGATGGTGGTGACCACTGGGATAATGCGAAAGGCACCATAGTGCTGAGAAAAAGTGACAGAGGAGTGTTCAGCACTGAAACATCTCTATCACACCTTCCAAGGCTCAGGGTCCATTGTGGAAGATGTGAATGAGATAATATAAGAGCCAAAGGAAGGATAAGACTGCTTACAATGCAATTGTCCAGATAGAAACTAGCCTAGATATCCATGACCTCACAGTGCCTAGAAATACCTTAACAATACCCTCATAATCAGAAGAAAAGATGATGACATAAAAATAAAAGAGAAAGGGAGGGGATATGATGGAGAGCCAATTTATGAAGGACAAAGTGGGGTAGAGAAGGGAATAATCATGGTATATTGGTATAAGTATGGAAGTTGTCAACAAAAAAGAAAAAAAAATCATGAGGTACATGCAAAACTAGATATACAATTCATTTTTTCTAAAAGGATCAGAAGCATTTAAATTTCATGTGTTCTAAAGAGCACTGTATGTACAACCTTTCTTTTCATTGTTCTTTTTTTATTAATTAGTTTTGTACTGAGCAAATACAGTCAATTTGGTACCATTATTAGGCTCATCCATTACCTAACCCCTCCCCTTCGCCCATCCTTATTGAGGTATATTGGTCATGCATTCTGGAGTTAGCCCACAGTTATGGGTAGGATAAATGTCTGCATATCATGACCCACCATATGGCCCTGACATTCTTTGTGCCCCCTCTTCTGCAAAATTTCCCTGGGCCATGTTGGGTTCATTTTTGGTCTGCTTCAGTGATGAGGTGTTGGGGGCCTCTGGGTCTCTGGATCTCTGATTTGGTAGGAGTTGATTTTTCTCTGTGTTGATCTCCTTTACCCTTGTGCTGGTATCCGGTTCATCAGGAAAACAGCCCCCTTGCTTGTTTCTCCAATTGTTTTTAGTTTCAGCCGGGGCCCTTTGGAGGTGTGATGGGGTGGCTCTCTCCTTAGGATCTATATCTATCTGAAAAAGAGAAGTGGATTCTCCAACAGAGAGTAAGTTAGCATCAGGCAAATGAGATAACCCTTACTTTTTTACAGAGAATTTAATAGGTGTAGGCCCTCTTGTAGCCCATGATTGGTGGTAGCTTGATAATGGAGAGTGGGCTTATGTTTGGATATGGTTCTGACTTGTTTCCCAGCTCCAGATATGGGCCCCATACCACTGAGGGGATCAGTTAGCCAAAGCAAGAGCAGTTGGTTTCCCACCATGGCTGTGCACCACTATTGCACTTGTATGAACGTCATGACATGTTATTTGCTGCTAAGGAGGTTAGACCATGAGTTGCTTGGACAGATGTTGGTCATTTCCCCCAGTCGCCCATGTAGCACCTTCTGGCACTAGACACACTGACTGTCTGGGGACTCACTCTCTTCCAGCTTCCAGCATGCCATTCCATGTTTTTGTGTCAGCCACATAAGGTGTCTTCAGCAGTAGGGTCTTACCATTAACCTTTGGTGGGTTATCAAGTACTCTGACAGAAATCTGCCTTTCTTTTAGGAAACCTTGTTGAGAATTTTAACACATGAACATATGGTAATTTCATCATATTCATGTCCATTATCATATTTTGCCCTTTCTTCCTTGCTCCCATCCACTGAGGATTCTCCTCTTTCAAGAAGCTCTTCCTCTGCTTTGTTGTCTCATTCCTTTTGCCCTCCTTTCTCCTCCATGCCAAAACATTGTTGGGTTCTAAGCAATGAATCTCTTGTGGGAGTTCCAACAACCACTATGGGGTTATGAATTAGGTGTTTTTAAATATATAGTAACTAGAAGAACAGCTAATTGGAAGAATATTTCCTTTTTTTTCAAGATACTGAACAGGTGATTCTTACTTTCATTGTTCTCAATATCTCAACATTTTGTACCTTGAGTGGAATATCAACTGTTCTCTTTTTTGTACTTGACAAACTGCTGAAATTATTCTCTCGTAGGTGTGTAAAGAAGCAATACATGCTGTGGCTGGCTTCACCATTAATTAAGAACAGTGACATTAGCAATAGTATTGAATTAATGTTAAAAATTTCAATTTTTCCATACCTACAATCTGAGTAGTTCCTTCTTAAATATTAATAAAATTAGTAATACAATAATAGCTACTAGAGATTATTACAGTGAGGTGGTAGCTATTATTAGTTTGAATTATACCACTAAAGAATCTCGGTGATTTAAATTAAAACCCTCTTCAACACATTTGTGTGAATGATCTAAAACTCTAAAATCAGAACTTTGGTGAATGGAATGTGGATGAGAACAAGGAAGGTAAAGTTGTTCTAAGCTCTTTATTTTTAATATTAACTTTTGCATTTAAAAGAGGCAAGCATTCTAACTTATTGTAGTCCTCAGAAACGATTAATTATTCATATAGAAAAAGAAATGTAATCCTAATATTATTTATATACATGATGTATTAGGCCACAAAGATGGCTTGAAATATATGTAGCATTTTCTGTTTCGTATTCCAAAGTATCATCCTAAACCAAATTAGTGTACCTTACTTTGAAATGTATTGGTCAATTTTGTGTTAACCTCAGTAGGACTACCTTCCCTTTGACACACTGTAGCCTTCTGTAAAACATGGCTTGTGATTTTTTTTAATTGCTTAAATTGCTCCCCAGTTACAACATACAGCCTTTAAAGTCAATCAATGAATCAGTGTCATGATCAGTAGGATCCACAACTCTGCCTATTATCATAGCAATCTACAGATACAGTCAAACCTGCTCCATCCTGAGTTCGGAATCCTGGATCCTCACTTGTAGCTACTTGCAGTCAATCAAACATGCAAATATTTTCCTTATAGTGTCTTACAGGATATTCAATGTGAAATTATCAGCCCATCCATGTACACAAGAGCCTGAGGACTGTTGGAGATGCATATGAATTCAGTTGTTCATTAGCATAGATTTGCTCTACCTTCATTCTGTACACTGTGAGGCCATATAATGCTTACTAAAATCCCCACCATTTTGTTGCCATTTGTCTCTGTGTTAAGTTTTAAGAATTTAGCAACAACAACAAAAACATGATTTATCAGCTTTCCTCTAAATTACCATCTATTATAAGGCATTCTCATTTTATTACTGGGAACACAGTAGTCACTCAGTTCCCCCAATATTAGTGTGGGAGTTGAGTCTTTTATTCTGATGGCACTTTGTGACATGATTTGCTGCCAACTGCCAAGTTCAAAGTTTTGATAGAACATGTCAGACAGACATGATCTACCAGCATGCTACATCCCTCCTCACTGATTAATCTCAAAGATAAAATGAACATTTAAAGTCATAGGATTCTGCAAGTACAAAGGAGAACAAGCTTCCAGAAAGATAAAGCAACCTTCAAAGTCCTCCCTCAGCTGTGCTTTTCAAGGTGTAAGGTATGCTGCTTGTTGGCTAAATACTCAGAACTTACCCTGTTTCAGGTGCTTTTTTATTTGCAGGTCTTTGCTGCTCTCCCTCCTCCTTATGTGACCTTTACCTCCAAATAACAGCTTTCTTCACACATAAACAAGCTCCTCTGGTGTGGTAACCAGCAGCAGATTTTTTTGGTGAAGGATGCTGTTGTGCAAGCATAAATGACCATACAGAACACAAAATATCTCTCTGCATCACCAGTATCAGTGAACCTCGACCCTGAAGCACATTCGTTTGAAATTGACAGCAAGGTATATCTGAAAATCTTTCTTTTCACTCCATTGAGTATTTGTCACTCATATGCCTATTATACTCAAAGTTTAGGATCTTTAAAGGTTAACAAGTCGGTGGGGCACCATGAATAGTTAACCTGAGTAGTAACCTAATTACAAATATAACTTGGTTTGTACACAAGTATTATCCAGTAGTGACCTGTTGATCCATGTGAGTCCACAGGATGATAGCTGCCCATGCCTCTCTACCTTCTACACCTTCTTGGAGGACATTAGAAAGAGATTCTTTAATTCCATGTCATTTAGGAGAGATCTTAACTCCTCCTCCCCTCCAGTGCCTGTAGATGAGTACCACACCATAGCTTTGAGATTACTAACATTAATCATATTAGCTTTTGTCCCTGTTTTCACTAGTCACCTCTGTGTTTCAAAGTCACCATTAAGAAAGACACATTCTAATATTAGCACAAGTAATTACATTACTCTTAAAAAACATATCTCAAACAACTCTGCACTTTGAAAACATCTTCCAACTGTACTTTGTAGACACTATGTTATTCATGCAAATATCCTCTGCCTTTGGCCTCCTTTTATCACATTTAATTTTTCTTCTATAATCACAACCTAATCCTCTTAGAGGAAATTTGTACTTCCTTTGGTACATAATGTATAGACTTTCAAAGTATAGGCGACTGACAGGTGTCCTCCTTGCCAATTTCAAACCATCCTTGTTCCATTTTCTGTAAAATCCCCAAAAAACTTTATTCTTGAACTACAAAATCATAGTACTCATGCCACTTTATTACAGTGATCTATAATCTCTTGTTTATTTACCCATTTGAACCTAAATGATTCGTGATGCTAACTCCCTGATAGTTTGAATGTTGAACCCCATAGACTCAGCTGGTTTTTTAAAAAATGTTTTATTTATTTATTTGAGAGCGACAGATAGAGAAAGAGGGAGAGAGAGAAAATGGGCGAACCAGGGCCTCCAGCCACTGCAAACGAACTCCAGACGCTTGCGCCCCTCGTGCATCTGGCTAACGTGGGTCCTGGGGAATCGAGCCTCAAACTGGGATCCTTAGGTTTCACAGCCAAGCACTTAACCGCTAAGCCGACCCTCCAGCCTTGTTTTTTTTTTTTTTTTGTTTTTTGTTTGTTTTGTTTTTTTTTTTTTTTAAAGCTTATAGCTTGCTGGAGGAGTTATCACTAGGAGTGGACTCTGGGTTCCAACCCCAAGGTGTGTTTGAGAGTTGATCATGGGCTGGAGAGATGGCTTAGTGGTTAAGCGCTTGTCTGTAAAGCCTAAGGACCCTGGTTTGAGACTCTATTTCCTAGTACCCAACGTAAGCCAGATGCTCAAGGTGGCACATGCATCTGGAGTTCGTTTGCAGTGGCTGGAGGCCCTGGTATGCTCATTCTTCTATCTCTCTCTCCCTCTCTTTCTGTCTCTCTCAATTTCTCTCTGTCTGTCACTCTCAAATAAGCAATAATAAATAAAAATATACAAACATTTAAAAAAATAAAAAAGAGAGTTGATCTGATTTCAATCCCAAAGGTATGCAGAGCAGTCTGAGCTCTAGCTGTGCCACTAATATTTACTGGCTTTGATGATTTCTCTTTGGTTGGATGTATGGAAGCAGCTTCTTCCTCCACTGATAGAAACTACCCCCTCTCCTGGATCTGTAAGCTTGAACTAAATCCCTTTCTTCACTAACTGTGCCTGGTTTAGATGTTCATCCCAGCAATGTGTAGCTGACTGCAACAGAAATTTGGTACCAGAACGTTCAGTGTTGCTAAGATTAATCTAACCATATGATTTTGGTGCTGGAAGAGAAACGTGTATGCATTTGGAACTTATGATTTCAGAAGCCTCATATTGTGGTAAGCCAAAATTTCTGAACTATTTTGATGGGACTTTGAAAATGCTAAACAATCAGAGAATTGTATTTGGAGGCTTATCTTATAAACTTTCTAAGGGGAAGGAGAGAGTACAGAGAACATTGTTGGAAATGAGCTACTGGCATAAAAGTTGGCTGAATTCTGCTTTGATCAAAGTTGAACTTGAAAGTAATGGACTATGTGCTTGACAGAAGATATATAATTGTAAGTTATAAAATTTAAAGTTAGAAAATTTGAGGGCTGGAGAGATAGCTTAGTGGTTAAGGTGCTTGCCTGTGAAGCCTAAGGGTTCAGGTTCGACTCACCAGAACCCACATAAGCCAGTCTCACATGGTGGAACATGTGTCTGGACATTGTTTTCAGTGGCTCAAGACCTTGGTGTGCCCATTTTCTCTCTCTCTCTCTCTCTCTCTCTCTCTCTCTCTCTCTCTCTCTGTGTGTGTGTGTGTGTGTGTGTGTGTCTCATAGGTTACACAATAAATAAAAATAAAAGTTTTTTTTAATAAAGTTTGAAAAAATTAAGCAAGGTGAGGTTACTGGTACTGAAACTGATGGATAAAGCTGCTATTGTTAAGGAGCTTAGCACCATTCAGGATGTCTCAACTACTTTTCCCTGAAATAATGGAAAGGATGCCTGAGGTAATTCCACATAGGAAAGACTGAATGGTAAAAATACAAACTCTTTTGAGAGGGAGAAACCTACTTGGTCATGCTATATTTCCTTCCTAAATTAACAATCAGGCTTTGTCCTTACACACTTGGTATTGATTTTGGAAGCACAAAAAATGTATGGAATTATATCAGGAGGTGCACATGGTCTCAGGAGCTGCTGCTGTGAGGGGGCATATGGAGCAGGGTGTGATGTCCCTGATAAAGAGACCAGTTAGACCATTGGAAGATGGACCATGGTTTGCAATGGAGACATGAAGATACTTTGGATATACCAGAACTGTACAAGGGCTACCATGGAGCACTGTTGCCTTAGGATGGAAGTTTTCCCTGGATACTTAGCCCAGCTGGAAGGCTGGAAATTGAAAATCCAGACACTACCAAAACTGGTTACGGATATCAGACTTAAACTGCAAATTTTTGATGTGTGCCTGATGGTTATCGATTTTGCATTGGTCCAACCTCACCATGTTATGCCTTATAGCAATGAAAATATTTACTATGTACCATCATGTGTCACAGTTAAGTGACAGTCTTGAATCTCAGGTAGTTTTGGGGAATTTGGATCAATCTTAAAGTTTGTAAAGACTATGGGGACCTTTGAAGTTGCACTCAATACAATTTGCAATGTAGGACGGTCATGAGTCTCTTGGAGAGGTGGCAGAATGTGGTAGTTTGAATGCACGCCCCCCATAGACTCAGTTGTTTTATTAAAGCTTGTAACTTGGGTATCCAGGTATCTGACTAGAGGATATATCACTGAGAATGGATCCTTGGGTACAGTCCTAAGGTGTGTTTGGATGTGGATATGATTTCTATCCGAGAGGTATGTAGCAGTCTGAGGTCTGGGCCAGCCTCTGCTGTTTGATGGCTGGTGATCGATTCTTTCTTCTTGGATATATGGATGCAGTTTCTTCTACCACTGATGGACCCTCCTCCATCCCCCAATCTGTAAGCTTGAAATAATTCCCTTGCTCCCATAAACTGTGCCTGGTTTGAATGTTTATACCAGAAATATGTAGCTGACTACAGCACTCACTATCATCTTCTCCAACATTACTACTGTATTTTTTAATGACATCTAGATTAAAAAAATACATGAGGTTTATAGTTTGAATGTCAAATCTCACCCTTCCCCTGCCCAGATGATATGCTAATAATGTTGTTGCTAGATGGTGGGCTTTTTTAGAAGGCTATAAAACCTTCGGGATATAGCATATAGCTATAAGAAGTTCATAACTATGTGTGGGTCTTGAGATTCATATCTTGGGACCATTCAGACCAAATTTCTCTCTGAATCCTAATCCAGCAATATACAACAGGTCATGCCCCAACAACCAGGCTGTCCCATCATGATAGACTGTGCTTCCTAAAATTGTGAGACAAAATAATTCCACCCTAAAATTGTTTCATGGGTATTTGAACATAGTGGTAAGAAATGTAACTAAAACAGTGAGATTACATGGGCCTATTTATTACAGTGAGTAACCATTAGAATAGGTTCACCATTCCATTAATGCTATGGGCATAGTTAAGTGAGCCATTCTGGTGAGAGAAATGTGAATAGTAAAGGCTATGCTGAAGATGTTCCACAGGGGAAGAACTGGACTATAATATCAATTGGGCTAGAGGCAATTAATGTTATATTCTGGCAAAGAATCCAGATGTATTCTGCCTCTGTCCTGAAATTCTGAGTGAGGATGAATTCAAAGGAAATGGACTTGTTTTTCAGAGGAAATTTCAAGACATTACTTTCAGGCTATAGCATGGTTATTTATTCATTGCATTAAATGACTTTTTAATGAGAATTCAAAGCAAAAGATGTAAAAATGAATATTTGGTAAGGAAAGTAGTGTGATTGCAGTTAAGGTTGCTAACAGAGTGAATGCTGATCAAGCAGATGTACATATAGAGATAGCTGCTTTTACACAGAATCCAAGAACTGTGCCATGTGACAGTATAAAAGGAACCGTAAGAGCAAGAGTTTTCTCATAGAAAGCACCAGGGCATAGCAATGTAAAAAAAATTTTAATAGAGGGTGCTTCAAAAAGAGGGGCCAAGAAGACAGAATGTCCAAGGCCCCTTGTTGGACAGAAACAGTGTACAGAACTGTTTTCCAGGTTTAGTTATCCATGAAGGTACACAGAGGCCACTGTAGCTGGATTCTAGCCTTCTCTCCTCTTTTAGAACTTTGAATCTTCATGATGAAATCATTTCTGATTTGCTTAATTCAATCATTAAATTCTGTTGTCCTTTTATCAGACCTAATAAAATTTGAAAAGATCATTACTTTTCAAGTCTGAAAAATCTACACAAAGCTTTCTTCTCTCAGTTTCTGTTCATTCTCCTGACATTTTTTTTTTTTTACAAACTAGCATATCGTTTTGCTTATTCCTTTTGTAAATCTTACTTTTTAATTGTTATATCTTTTTATCTTATTCTTACTTCTGTCCCTTTTGGTTACTCAACTTTAGCTATACTCTGCTTGCTATCCTTCAGTTATACCAGGCCCATTCCTGCTTTAGGGCTTTTCCCCTGTACATAAGGGGTTCTTTTCCTATGTTTCCAGTGGATCATTTCTTCATCTATTTTTGGTCTTTGTTCAAAGTTATGCTTACAATAAAAAATTTTAAATACATACTTTAAATTACAAGCCATTCTTCACCATCTCCTTATTCTATCTCTCCATTCTTTTCCCCATAGCATTTTAATGTTTTTTTTTATTAATTATTTATTTATTTGACAGAGAAAGAGAGAGAGAGAGAGTGGAGAGAGAGAATGGGAGTGCCATGGCCTCCAGCCATGGCAAAAGAACTCCTGACATGTGTGCCCCCTTGTGCATCTGGCTAACATGCGTCCTGGGGAACCCAGCCTGGGTCCTTTGGCTTTGCAGGCAAATGCCTTAATGGCTAAGCCATCCCTCCAGCCTACTCCACAGCATTTTAAACAATGTGTCATATTTTTAGTTTATGTTATTTACTTCAATAAATAATTCATTTCTCCCTGAGTCACCCTTGTCTCTTCTCCTCAGTGACTGTACCAGAACCTAAACTCTTTGAGAACGAAGACTTTATTGTCATGCATATGCTATCCAGGGCCTGGTATACTATATCATGCTTTAATTTGAACGCTTGTTGCTTCTATTCAGAAATCTATTCAGAATTTAACTGCTGTGATGTATAATACTGATTACCAAATTGAACAACTCTAGAATCACCTAGAAGATTAACTGGTGGGCAATGTCTGTGAGGGAGTTTCGAGGTTGGGTTAATTGAGGTAGGAAGGCCTATCCTTAACTATAGATATCATCATTCCATGGGAGTGGTTTCTGAACTGAACAAAAAAGAGAAATCACACCTAGCACCAATATTCATTATTTGCTCCTTCCTAAATGTAGATACAATGTGACCAGCTGCTTGATGATTCTGGAGGCATGTTCACCACACCATGATGGACTTTATCCTCAAAACCTGAGTGACAATCCTTTCTATTTTAAGCATCTTATATGAGATTCTTTATTATGTTATATCTTCTAAGTGTCAACATTTCATTAGGAATGTCAGTCACTCCATTTCTATAGACATGGTGATTTTTGTTTTCTTAAATAACTATGTTACCTTGAAAGAGGAAGGCCCTCTGGGTATGAAGAGAGGGGAATAAAGGGATGGGAACATGATCAAATTATCACATTTTCATATATTAAACTTATCTAAAAATATTTGAAATATACTTAGTGTTACCTGTAAATTTCAAGTATGCCATCTTAAACATATTTGTAATAGGAAAATGTTATTGACTCTTTTCTGTGTCCCCGAATTTATGCTCTTGCTCTGTCCCTCTCTTCTAACAGGTTTCACATATAGTCTAACTGAAAGAAAAATGGGGTAAGTGCATCATATTTAATCCCAGTTATAGAGGCACCATTTTCCTACTGTCAGATAACACTGGCCATGCTTACAGTTAGCTATTATTCGCTTGGCTGATTTAGTCTTTTCTCTCAGGCTCATGAAAATGCCACCTGCTATTCACTTGATTGAAGATAGACTGATGTGAGAATTTAGTAAAGAAGACAGAGAAGTAGCAGCATTTGTGATTCATGTGTTCATATTAATTTTCATTTTATCTTCTACCCTTCTCTACTTCTTCCATCCATGCCTTTTTCACAATAGTCTATGTCTACTTTTATATTGATCCCATTATCTTATTGTATTTCTGCTTTCATTCTGGACTATTTGTCCTCTGAATATAGCTATCTACTCAATTGGCTTTTCTATAAAGGGATCATGGATATCGAAGTCACCTCAGAGATTTTTAGTGAAGTACAGCATATTCCCTCAGCTGTCCAAAGAAAAGATTTATAATTTCAATGCAGAATATCATTCAAATACCTTGGGCCATTAAGTTGCAAGTGATGCTTAACTAATGTGCTTTTTCTTGAAGTGCCTATCTTTTCACAGCACTAGGCAGCAATAAGCCAAAGAGATGGGGAGATGATGGATGTCAGAGTTCAACTTGAGATTTCTGTATCTGAGAAAGGCTAAGTAGAGTTCAAAGGCAATTTTATATTCATGTACAATCATATAAGCAGCAGTAGAAGTAGTTTAATCACATTTAATTCTTTCTATTTCGATTACATTTCATATTTTCACTGCTATTTTTAACTAAAAGTAGCATAACTACAGAATGAGTTTCTGGTCAGCCTGGACTACTGGGAGACACACAACTCAAAAAAAGAAAAGGAAGATGACATATAAAAATGTATATCAGGGGCTTGAGAGGTGGCTTAGTGGTTGGGGCATTTGCCTGCAAAGCCAAAGGACCCTGGTTAGGTTCCCCAGGACCAACGCTATCCAGTTGCACAAGGGGACACATGCACTGGAGTTCGTTTGCAGTGGCTGGAGGCCCTGGATTGCCTGTTCTTTCTCTCCCTCTCTCTGCCTCTCTCTCTCTCTCTCTCACACACACACACATAAATAAATAAATAAATAAATAAATAAATAAATAAATAAAGTTTAACAAAATGTATATCAGCTACCCTGAATAGATCAAAACATGCAAATATACTGTTCACAATTTCATATCAAGTCACAAAAAAGAAAGCAAGAGTTTGCAACTATGGTAAATTTTGGTAATAATGTTTTAAGTTTTCAGAGATCACATTGTTGGCAGGACCAGTTTTAATAATTTTCCTTTAATTGTTTGCAGTATATTCACACATTGCTGTCTGAGCAACACTGTAAACTCAGCACCTTAAAAATATAAAAGTATTCTCTGTTTAAGCCTGGGTGCAACTCTCTTTCTATTAGGAAAACAGAATGGCATAGCAGATTCAGCTATGAAATGACATAAGTTTGAGTTTAAGTCTGACATTTACCAGTTCTTTTACTCTGGGACATTTTGTTAATCTGGTAGTGATTATTGTTGTTGTTATTATTATTATTTGAAAATTCTGTACATGTATATAATGTAAGCTGAATATTTCCTTCAATACTCTCTCTTATCACCCTCACACTACTACTTAAGACCTTCTTATTCCAATTTAATCCCCTATGTATTTTCATATCTGTGAGTGTGTTTGTGTGTGTGTGTGTCCTACTGAGTTAAATTGATGTTGCTTGCATGTGTGTGGGTAGGGAACCATTTACTAGAATGTGAAAAACTTATCCGTTAATACACCATTGAAGAGTAGGACTCTGCTTCATTTTCTCACAGGAAATGGAGTCATTAAATACCAGTAGTTAATTGGGGAGGATTGGGTTCTTATGAACTTTTCTCACTTATGATGTAAGGTTGACTTACTCTTGTGCAGGATACCACAGCTTTTGAGAGTGTATGACTGCAACAGCACTGTTGTGTCAAAATCACCTTCCACAACACTCTTCCCCATCCTTACATTCTTAACATTCTTTCCACTGCTACCTTTTCCGTGATATTCCCTGAAACTTGAAGAAGTTTTAAAGTTGTCTCTCAGAAGGCAGAGAGAACAACAATCACTTATTCTCAGAACTCAGCTATGAATCATTGTATTAAACTCTACCTACTGTAAGAGGAAGCTTCTAAGATGGAGGCTGAGAACAGAGTGGGTATCTATGGTCATAAACATAAATTAGAAGAGAGTTTGGCAACTTGTATTTTTAGCATTACAATAGTAATAGTATCTCCCTTAGACCCTGAACTTTATTTTTTGTTCTGAAAACAATGGGGTAAAAATATGTATATCTCAGGGTCAAAGGCTTAAACACTGCATGATTTATTTTCATTTTCTTGTTCACCATGTCTTGACTGCTCTTTGGAGTGGGAGGGGAGGGTAAGGGTCGGGGCTGGTGACACAAAACTGGACCCCAAATGGCAATGTACCATAAAATTCTGCATCGTAAAAAACAGACTAAATGGTTGAACCTTCATCAGGTCTTTAAAGAGAACACCTGAATGAATCACAGGGCCCTTGAAAGGGTGTGATGAATACCAACCTTAATCTTCTCCTGTTTCTCTCTCTGTCTCTCTTCCTTTTTCTCTCTCTTCTCTCTATCTCTTTTATATTACCTATCTTTTTCTTCCTTCTTTTCCTTGGCACTGGCCTGTAACTCCCAGTACCAGCATGTGCCTAACATCCATAATGAGCTGTTGATCAGATAGACCTACAAGGTTTCCCAAAAGAAGAGAGATTTCTATATCTCACCAAAGGTAAAACCCTACTGCTGAAGACATGATATGCTGTTGGTTGGTATGGAACATGGAGGGATCTGGCTAGAATCTGGAAGAGAGTCAGTCCCAAGACAGTTAGCTCATCTATTGCCAGAAGGTGCTACATGAGCGACTGGGGGAAGATGACCAACATTTGTCCAAACAACTGGTGGTCTAAGCTGCTCAGCAGCAAACAACCTGATGTGATGCTCACACAAATGCAGTACTGGTACACGGCCATGGTAGGGTAACCAACTTCTCTTGAGTTGGCTAACTGATCTGCTCAGAGGAATGGAACCCATAGGTAAAGCTGAGAAACAAGTCAGAACCATATCCAAAACTTGAGCCTGCTCTACATTAGCAAACTCTCACCAATTGTGAACTACAAGAGGGCCTACACCTATTAAATTAACTCTAAAATAACAATGGTTATCCCATTTATCTGGTGCTGACTTCACTCTCCATAGGAGAATCTGGTTCTCCTTTTCAGATGGATGCAGATCCTGAGGAGAGAATCAGGCCATCGCACCTCAACAGGGCCCCAGCTGAAACCAAGAGTAATTGGGGAAATGAGCAAGAGTGCTGCTTTCTTGGTGCACCTGATACCAGCACAAGAGTGAAGGAGATAGACACAGAGAACAGTCAACTCCTACCAAACCAGAGATCCAGAGACACAGAGGCTCCCAAGACCTCATCACTGAAGTAGGCCTAAAATTAACCCAACATGGCTCAGGGAAATATGCAGAAGAGGGGGCAGAAAAATTCTTAGAGTCACATGTTTGGTCATTATGCACAGACATTGCCTCTTACCCATAACTGATGGTTAACCCCACAACGTATGACTAAGATTCCCCAATGAGGAGGGTCCCTCTGGAGGGGGGAGGACAGTGAGGAGGCTAACGATGGTACCAACATGACTGTGTGCACACTGTGTACATAACTAAGAAAAAAAATTTTTAAAATTTCAAGGCCACATTTAATACCTCTTTTATGAAAATAATATAATTAAAAAAAACTATTTCGGGCTGGCAGAGATGGCTTAGCGGTTAAGCGCTTGCCTGTGAAGCCTAAGGACCCCGTTCGAGACTCAATTCCCCAGGACCCACGTTAGCCAGATGCACAAGGGGGCGCATGCATCTGGAGTTCGATTGCAGAGGCTTGAAGCTCTGGCGCGCCCATTTTCTGTCCCCCCCCCCCTCTCTCTCTCTCTCTGCCTCCTTCTCTCTGTCGCTCTCAAATAAATAAACAAACAAAAAAATTAAAAGAAAAAGAAAAAAATTAGTTTTTTTATATAAAACTATTTCTATAACAGAAAGGCTCTCTTGTTTCTAGTTCATGACCCTTTCATTTTGTCTTGATAGCAGCTCCTAAGTTATACTTCTAGTTTACTGAAATAGGCTCAACTAATATACATATGTCTAACATATCTATCATGCTGCCTTCTGACTTCCCTCAGTAAAAAGCCAGGGCCACATATCTCTCTAAGTCCTTACAATCTGCAGGATCTTCCATACCTATAAAATGTTTAAGCATAATGATGTTATCCTTTTGACTTTATGTTCTGCTCTGAACTCCACCTTCTCATTGCATGTTTCAATACACCTCTGGATTCTGTATACAGTATATAACCTTCACTTATTTATACCAGTTATACCTACCTACATCCTATATAGTTCCTTTTTTGTTCATTTTTTAAAATTTGTTTATTTGAGAGTGACAGACAGAGAGAGAAAGGCAGATAGAAAGAGAATGGGTGCGCCAGGGCCTCTAGCCACTGCAAACGAACTCCAGACACAGTGCGCCCCCTTGTGCATCTGCCTAACATGGGTCCTGGGGAATTGAGCCTTGAACCAAGGTCCTTAGGCTTTACAGGCAAGCGCTTAACCACTAAGCCGTCTTTCCAGCCCCATATATAATTCTTAAAGCAATACCTCAAATTTTCTTTGAGACATACTCCTTTTCATACTTGAATTCAAGCTATTTAATGATTTTTTTCTTCTTCTAAATTACCTCTATTAAAGCACTTAACCATAATGCTTCCCCCGTATTAATTAACACATTCATCTCCATATTCAGTTACAAGTTCCTTGGGAGCAAAATTATATCCCTTTCCAGGTTTTACCTTTAACACCTGTGACAGTACCTGTCAGAGAGAGCTACTCCATAAGTGTTTGTTGATACAGAATGTAATTCCAGATATTTATTAAGTACATCCATTTGTCAAGTATTCTACTGAACAACAGGGATATGCTTAAGAAGAAGACAGAGTTCGTCCTCTTAAGAGTTCATAGAATGCTGAATCTCAGTCTCCTAAGGAGTACAATATAGAGTGCAGATGTGGGTGGTTCTTAGTTACCATACAAGCATACTTGCAGTTCAGCTGTCTCAGGGAAATCCCTAAGGAAGCAAACCAATCTCTGTGACCTAGTGCAGAAGAAAATCTAGTCATGTGAAAGATTAGCTGGCATCAGTGCTAGAGGACTCAGAAAACTGTACAGTCTTTAATAGAACTACATCCATGTCCATTTAGAATTGGAGGATTTGTAGACTATCTCAAATAGAAAAATCTCTTTAACATTGTGCTAACCAAACATTCCATAACACAGCCACCTAAACTTTATGCTACTCTCATAGATGCTGGTTCATTATAAACTTTTTAACTTTAATAATTTGAAAAATACTAGAAAATAAAAACAAAAGCATTCACACATTATAATATAACTTTTTATTTGTAAGTAAATTTCGTTGTGCCAAACCCCAACCCATGTGGAAGTAAATGCATGGACATGTACATGTGTAACTTTATGTTTTTGGGGGTGCACATGTGTCTGGGTGCATGTAGGGTATGAGTACATGTGTGTGAATGTGTGTGGAGGCCATAGGACAATCTTAGGCATCATACTTAGGAGTGCTCTTTACATTTTAGAGACAAGGTATTTCATTGGCCTAGAGCTTACAAATTAGGATAGTCTGGCTGGCCAGGGAATACCAAGGATCCTTCTCTCACTGTCTCCTCAGGGCTGGGATTAGAGATACAACGAGCCATGCCCATCATTTTTATGTGAGTTCTCAGAAATGCATTCAGGTCCTCATGCTTTCAAGGTAAGTAGGTCATCAACTGAGCTATAGCTCCAACACCATTAAGCTTATATATTTAAAGCCACTTTGTAATATACACATTTCCCCTCATCCAGAATATTTATATTCTTATTATTTTCCACAACTTGCTTAGTGCCTTATAAATATTTTGGACTTGATTATTAATTGGCATTGTTTTTCCATTATTCTTTCATGTTTAGAATTGTGTTAAGTATTTTACTCATCTAAATTTAACATCTTAAAATATTGAAAGGTAATGCAAATTGCACACACACGCACATATATGTATATATGTATATATGTATATATATATATATATATATATATATATATATATATATATATTCTAACTATCTTTCCATAGAATCATTACTATAGTATAGTATGTAGTATATAAGTGAATCAACAAAGAATATAATATAGGGAGTAATTCATATAAAAGCAAAGTATTATGTATAGTTATAAAAATTTACTAGATATTTAAGAGTTAATGGTATCAAAAGTGTTTAATAATTTGTCTTATTACACATAAGTGAAACAGGCTGTATTTTAACAATGAAATTAATTAAAAGATCATGAGTCAATCTACTATATTATGTTTTTACTCCACTACTTCTTTAAGTACTAACTGACATTATTAATTAAATGAATGAATGCCCAAATCACATATAAAAAGAGTAAAATTATGATTAGTTTACTCAATTTTATGCATCAACTTCAAATCTATTAAACATTTGGGGACAATTAATACTAAAATGCAAAAGATTCAAGAATAATTAGACTTAGCATTTATTAATAATAGAATAAACTTTGTAAAATATGATCAAAACATAATTTATTATGGCTTTGATATATTTACACACTATATTTGTATTAATGATTTGTATAAATGTAATGATAGATTGGTTCATCTAATATTAAAATGAGGCTATGTCTTGGAATCACTTTCCTTGACCTCCTCATGATGGAAAAATCAAAGAGAAATTCACTTTTATTATACATTCTAAAATTAAGTATTTTCAGAATCCAATCCATTCAATAACCATCATGGTATATCTAGTGAGATATTAAGCACTTGTGTTTCAAGGATCTATCCCTTTAAACCTACAAGAATGTACTACCCTTACTGCACATTATGACTTATTTCTAATCTTTATCTTTGCTTATTAATCAAACAAATGTTCATGAGTAATTATGCTAACCAAGGTTCTATGTAAAGTGTGCTGGTAATACCATTTATTTTATCTTGACCTTTCTTTAGTGGCTGTTGCTTAATTCTTTTTTATGAATTTATTTATTTATTTATTTAAGCAAGTGAAAGAGGCAGATACAGATAGAGAGTGAGAAAATGTGCTCACAAGAGCCTTTAGCCATTGCAAACAAACTCCAGATGCATGCACTACCATGTGCATCTGGCTTTACGTGAGGACTAGGGAATAGAACCCAGGTCCTTAGGCTCTGAAGGCAAGTGCCTTAACCACTGAGCAGTCTCTCCAGCCCTATGTTACTTAATTCTTCAAGTACCTGTACACATATGAGGTTAGCAAGAAAGTCCTCAGACTAGACAGCTTCTGAGGACCATTTCCGATGCCAAAACTGCTCAGTTTCATAGTGCATTGTACTAAGTGAATATGTTATATTGCTATATGCATATCTTGTTTTTTGTTGGTTTTTATTTTTATTTTTTATTTTTTATTAATTAGGTTTGTACTGAATGAATACAGTCAATTTGGTACCATTATTAGGCTCATCCATTAGACCTAACCCTTCCCCTTGGCCCGTCCTTATTGAGGTATATTGGTCATGCATTCTGGAGTTAGCCCACAGTTATGGGTAGGATAAATATCTGCATAACATGACCCAACATGTGGCCCTGACATTCTTTGTGGCCCCCTCTTCTGTAAAATTTCCCTGAGCCATGTTGGGTTCACTTTTGTTTTTCGGTTTTTTTTTTTTTTTTTTGAAAACATTAAATTTTACTTCATTTTATTTATTTTTATTAATTAGTTTTGTATTCAGCAAATACAGTCAGTTTGGTACCATTATTAGGCTCATCTGTGACCTACCCCCTCCCCTTGGCTCCTCCTTGTTGAGGTATATGGGTCATGAATTGTGGAGTTAGCCCACAGTTATGGGTAAGATAAATGTCTCTGCATATCATGACCCAACATGTGGCTCTGACATTCTTTCCACCCCCTCTTTTTCAGTGATGAGGTGTTGGGGGCCTCTGGGTCTATGGATATATGATTTGGTAGGAGTTGATTTTTCTCTGTGTTGATCTCCTTTACCCTTGTGCTGGTACCTGGTTCACCAGGAAAACAGCACCCTTGCTTGTTTCGCCAGTTTTTCTTAGTTTCAGCTGGGGCCCTTTGGAGGTATGATGGGGTGGCTCTCTCCTTAGGGTCTACATCTATCTGAAAAAGAGAAGCAGATTCTCCAACGGAGAGTAAGTTAGCATCAGACAAATGAGATAACCCTTACTTTTTTATAGAGAATTTAATAGGTGTAGGCCCTCTTGTAGCCCACAATTGGTGGTAGCTTGATAATGGAGAGTGGGCTTATGTTCGGATATGGTTCTGACTTGTTTCCCAGCTCCAGATATGGGCCCCTATACCACTGAGGGGATCAGTTAGCCAAAGCAAGAGCAGTTGGTTTCCCACCATGGCTGTGCACCACTACTGCACTTGTGTGAGCGTCACGACAGGTTATTTGCTGCTAAGTAGGTTAGACCATGAGTTGCTTGGACAGATATTGGTCATTTTCCCCCAGTCGCCCATGTAGCACCTTCTGGCACTAGACACACTGACTGTCTGGGGACTGACTCTCTTCCAGCTTCCAGCCATGCCATTCCATTTTACGTGTCAACCACTTAAGGTGTCTGCAGCAGTAGTGCCTTACCACTAACCTTCTATGCATATCTTAATTCTTGCATTACCCTGAAGCTTTCCTTGAGAAAATCTTCAGAGATTACATTTACATATTTTACTGAATCCACCTTAAAAGTTCAATAAACATTTGCTATGCCAAAGAATGGATCAATACTATTCTGCAACCACCACATCCAAAGTCATCATTAAGGGCAGGAGCATAGTCGAAGCCACCCCAAGGGCACTGGCTGTTACAGTGGGAGGGCAAGAAGGAAAGCCTCCTGGCAGAGGTCCTTGAAACTTTAATTGTACCTCTTGTACATGACTTTTCCCTCTGTAATTGACTAAAGCATCTTTTATTTTTCATACCTCTGGTTGTATTCACAAGAACTTTGCTTTAGTTATGGAATTTCCTGGGCTGTGTTCATTCTTGTGAGATGACAAGTTTGATCTGCTCATGTCTAGCAACTTCTTCCTAGCCCCAGAGCTTACTCTTTCACCAAGGTTTGTGGTCTATATAGCCTCAGATAGCACTGCAAGCAGAGACCATTGTCAAAAATGAAGACAGGTGCTTGGGAATAAAAGTTTCTCTTCTAAAATATTAGGTAGTACACAAGACAGTGAGTTGGAGAGAGAATGATGGTGCCAAAAGAGAATGAGTTTGCCTGAGGAAAGTTCTTTAAATGAAGTAAGCATAGGAATTTGGGCTTTGCAGGAAACTAAGGAAATATATATATATTTTCTAATTAAGTATATATTTTTATTTGTTAAATTATTTAAAATATTATTTCCATTTTGTGGTCTGTGCACATATGTGTGAGTGTGTTTTAACAAGTAAATTGGCCTAGATTTTATACCAAAACTTGCTGGAACACTTACTGTCAATAGCCAGGGATAGCATGAACTTTTAAAAAGTGGCAACATAAAACCATGCAATAGTGAGATTAAAGACTGTTCTCTTTTCTCTTTACACAAAGAAGCATAGATTCTTCTGGCATGGTGTTCTTCAGCTACTAAAGTTTCTTATAGTAAACTGGTCAAATTTTCAGTATTAGAATATATAGACTCAATTATACCTATTTGGGGTATGTGTGGGCCTATATGTGTGTTCCTACAAGCATTTGTTAATGTTTATCTTTCTTCGGCCACTTATTACCCATGCCTTCAGCTGAAAAAGCTAATAAACTACTATATGTGCTCCTGAAATATTATTTTTATTACTTTTGCTTCTGTTCCTTTTCGTGATTGTATTTTCTTTTTCTCCTCAATCACTAACCAAAGGAAGTTGCGTATATTTAAAAGCTATTTTAGTTCACTAGAACAATTATCTGTTAAAATGATGCAAGTAACAAGTATATTTTAATTTCAATGAACTTCTTATTTTTTTTATCGTTTATTGAGAAATTTGTGATATTATCATTCTGTAATGTGATTGTATTCCTGTTCCACTACGGGCTCTTGTCGCCCCTCCCACATCTCCATTACATTCAGGACCTTCTTCTTGTCAAGCAGTCTTTCCTTTCTCTGTTGTCTCATCACTTTTTAGCCTGTCAACATTTTGACATGGAGAACTGAGGCAAACAAAGGAAGGAGACATACCAATAGAGGAAAGATTTCAAACCCTATAAGATAATTGAATAAAAGACTAAAGATTAAAAGTATATTTCAAGTACTAAATTGGTAAAAATTAATTAAACCCCTAACTTCAAGAAAACATCAAACTATAAAGTTCACTTTGCAGTACATTTGCTATAGCAAAACAATATATGGATCTCCAGAAAGTAATTGCCAATATGATTTTATATAGGGTTTAAATGGTTCCTCAAAGTTCTATGGCTGGGAAATGTGGTGATTGGTATGATGGCATAAAGAAGAGTTGGGACCTTTGATAGAGACCTATTAGATTTATGAGAGATTATGGGATCTCATTAGGAAATGCCTTAGAAAAGATGAAGATAGTTTTCGTGGGACCCTGGTTAGTACAAGAGATAAACTGATTACAAAACTGGCCTTTTCCCACTACCTTCCTATATCACGTGATCTCCTCCTTTCTATGCATAACTCCCAATTATGATGCCATTGCCATCATGTCATTACTAGGTGCTAAAACAGTGCTCCAAACTGTGAAACAAATAAATCTCTTAGCTTCATATATTACATGACCTTGAATACTTATTTAATAATAGCAATGGGAAATCAACTAATATGATAAAAGAGAGAAAGAAAAATCACAACCCGCAAAATTTTTATTGGCTCTATTGCCGGTCCTTGAGATCCTGGTAGTACCAAGACATTCATTAGTTCATTCAGCCAGTCATGTGAATATTGACTTCCTGGTATAATCTAATATTCAAATTGTCTTGTAGTCCAAGAAAGAGATACTGGAAATTAATGTAATTGCGTCCGTGAATAATAATGGCCGACCAGAAGCAATGCACAGCATGTACAATAGCAGAAAATAATACCACTGGTCATCTCTAGTAGAGTAGCAAAAAGAGACTGGCTTTTAAAATATGCATTTGCAATCTTTACTAAGTGTGTTCCTGTATCTTTATAATCAAATTATTTAGTTCAGAGTGGTGTTGTGAGGCTATTCAAGGCAACATGTGTGTCGTTTAACTTATGAAGAGGATAGCTTCTACATTATCATCACTTCTTTCTGAGTAGCAATTATATTATTTTACACATTATCTTGAATAACTTAAAGTTTTCTTGTTTTTTGGCAGGTATATACTTACCTTCATTTTCTGTCACTAAATTTCACAATCCAGTGGTCAACAATTAAAGTTAGATAATTCTTCAAATTATAAATAGAGTCACTTATCAAATTCACTAAATGTCTTCCTCAAGTATAAAAAGAAACCATTCTAGAATATTCTCTTTCCATTGAAATGTGCACTTATGTAGTGCTACTGAGATCGCTGTAGCAGGATCTAATGATCTGGCTCTGTTAACAATTATTCATTTGGGTGGTAAGTGACATGAGAAGAAGAAAATGCAATTTTGCCTGCCAATACAGTAAAAAATGGCTGCCATTGCAGTCCTGTAGAGATTTTAATCAATGAGGCTTCTTATTGGCTCAATTGTAATATGTTGTAGCCAATTAAACCTTTGTGGTTTTATTTTTTTCCTCTTTGAAATCCTTGTTTTGATGATACTGTGTAAAAAGAGTCTCACATCCTTCATGTCTTACACAGAGTTAGCTCATGCACAACAGCTTTAACCTTAATAAAATTTAAAGGCAGAAAGTCATTTTGTCACTTGAATAATGGGACTTTTCAGCAAACATTTTCAGAGACAAAAATAATTGTCCCTTTGCCAATTCCATATATACATTTATATATGTATACATATATGTGTGTGGTTTTGTTTACAAGAAGATTAGCTATTTTAACTGAGATTTCATTTGATAGACAAATTGAGAGAATTAACACTATCATGCACTTTTACAATCCAGGATGTTACTTTATTAAATATTCATGCAATATTTCATCTAATAATGTTTGGACTTAATGGCTACATATGTTTTTATTTTTGTAAGAATTTTCACCTTACACATTTCATAAGTTCATTATTTTATTTGTTTAATATCAGTTTCATAAGAATTTTAATTTTAATAATTACCATTTTTGCTTCTGAACAACGTGGATTCTGGGATCTAATACATTCAATCAATTTGATATAACTCAAGGTAGGAGTGTTTCATAGTATTAGAAGGGTATGTGTCACTAAATTATGCAGCTTGATTTATTGCTTATCATAAAATTACAAAAAAACGTTCAAATTATTTAACTATATTTTTCTTTCAAGTATTACTAAGCACTTCATTTGTGACAGACAGTTTGCTGAAAGTTTGAAAAGATTAATAGAATGCAATAATTCCCTTTCAGTTTCTTATATATCTTCTTTTCCATACAAAATTAAGGTGGTTTAAGTTTTGATTAGATATAACTGAAGGAGTTTGGGTATGTTGCTTGGCAAGAATATATTTATAGTTTAATAATTTATATGGATGCTGTAGATATTTTGATAATTATAACTTGTGTCTGCTTTGTAGGAATATAATGAAATCCTACCATCAGAAGAAATGGGACTTTTTTTTGTCAGTATCCTGTTTAATTGAAGAACTAGAAAACTGTTAGAAATAGAAATAGAAAACTAGGCCAGAAACTAAGAAATATGGTGAAAGAGATAGAACAGTTGGTAAAATACTGACTAAATGATCATGGGAAGTGTGTTCTGATCCAAAATCTACATAAATGCTGGGCATGATGGCATATGTTTTTCATTCCATGCAAGGGAAAAGGAGTAAGGGAATCACAAGTGCTTGTTCATCAGCTGGTCTAACAAAATCAGTGATCTATGGGTTCAGTGTCAGAACCAGTCTAAAATACTAAGGCGGAGAATGGTCAAGGAAAAAGCCTTATGTTGACCTTTGGCATCCACAATTGTGCATTTACATGTGTATGCACTCACACACACACACACAAAGTGATGCATCCATCCGCATGTGAACATGTATACATACGCAGTACACAACACACACTGGTGGTTTGAATATAAATATATGCCCCCATAACCTTAGGTACCTTTTAATATTTGTTTATTTAAGAGAGAGAGAAAAAAAAGAGATAGAAAGAAGCAGACAGAGAGAGTGTGCATGTCAGGGCCTCCAGCCATTGCAAACAAACTCCAGATGTATGCATCCCCCTTGTTCATTTGGCTTATGTGCATACTGAGGAATCAAACCTAGGTCCTTAGGCTTTGCAGGCAATCACCTGAATCATCAACCCATCTTTCCAGCCTACCTCAGGTATTTTTGATTAAGCTTTCTATGTAGTCTTCAGCAGGTAGAGCCCTGCTAGTGGAGGTGTGACACCAGGGGCGAATCTAATAGTCTATCCCTCAGAGGTGTTGAGAGACATTTTGAGACATGGATATCTTTGCTGGCTTGTGCTGGTTGTGTTCTCTCTCTCTCTCTCTCTCTCTCTGTCTCTCTCTCTTTCTCTCTCCCCTCTCCTGTAGCTGTATGATTTATGCTTAAACGAGCCAGCTTCTTCTGCCATGATGAAGCTTCCCTGTAATCTATAAGCCTGAAATAAACCCATTCCTCGCATACACTGATTCTGTTCAGGTGTTTATCTCAGCAATGAGAAGGTAACTGCAGTACACACACAATGGCTATCAAGATGAAACTTTCAAACTTTATACCAAGCAAAATGGCTGTTTCTTTTTAGATGTAGTCATAGGTATCAAAATATTAGATAAATGCATGTATCTTCCTAAGTATTTTAGGTGGCAAGAGCCTCATAATTTTACATGAAAGAGAGAGATGAATTGTTTGGCAACAGGTACTAAAAGAAAGATATATTGACATAGACAGCATGTATAACAACAACTATGTGATTAATGACACTGTAAATTGTACTGATAAGGAGTTTGGTGGGTGAATAAAGAGCCAAATTTCCTTCATTCATCCAATAAACATGTAAGTGGCTGCTGAAGGACAGACACTCTGGTGCTGAAGGCACAGTTTCTACTTTTATAAAGAACATAATCTATTGACTGCCCAAGAAATGACCACATGCAACAAATACAACATATCACAAGTAATGTGTGAACAAAATATAGTAACATGGTTGATATGATATCCCACCTCACCTAGTAATGAAAACAATGTCACTCAAAGAAAAGTCCACATTAGAACTCAAGAAATGGAGCTTCCATGGTGAGCCTGACAATCAGCACCAGGGTGAAGAAGACAGATCCTAAGGATACTCTACACCTACCAAAGCAGAGATCCAGAGGCTCCTGAGAGCTCATCACTTAAATGGACTTAAAACTCACCCAACCAAAGTCAGGGACTTATACAGAAGAGGGGGAAGGAAAAGATTGTAAGAGCCACACATTAGGGCATCATGCCTGGAGGCATTACCTCCCCCCAACAGCTGATTGCTGCTCCCACATAGCATAACTCACAACCCCATGGGGATAACCTGTATCCTCACGGAGGAGGGCCCCCAGCTGAATGGGGCAAGGACAAGGGAAAGGATGGTACCAACACATAATGTATTCATACTAAGTATATCCGTAATAAAAAAAAACAAGAAAGAAAAGAAAAAAAGTAAGGCATTAGAAGATATCTTGGAAAAAGTAAGTTCTAAGAAAAAATAAAATAATTTCATAGTTAAAGTTTTCAAGTTAGTCTTTCTAAATATTTAAGTTGTTTCTAACATGGACTGCAAACACAGTTTGGTAGCTATTTCACATTGTACCCTTCCATACGTCCTCCACCATTATGGCATGTAACCTGTAACCCTTATTTAAAAAAATATACATATATACATATATATATATATATATATATATATATATATATATATATATATAGTGTAAGCTAAAATAAGCCCTTCCTTCCTTATGTTACAGTTTACCAGGTATTTGGGCACAGCAGTGAGAAATTTCTTTATTGTTTTTTTTGACAATTTCATATGTATATACAATGCATTTTGAGCCCCTCTTCCCATTTATCTTTTTCCTTCCCATTTTCTTTTCATTAAAACTTTTCTTTTTGGAGAGATTGTTCTGTGGTTAAGATGCTTGCCTACAAAGCCTAACAAGCTGGGTTTGATTGCCTAGTACCCATGTAAAGCCAGATGCACAATGGTGCATGCATCTGCTGGAGTTCCTTTCTGGTGCGCCTAGAGCCTCTGGAGCACCCATTCTCTCTGTATCTCTTCTATTTGCAAATAAATACATAAAATTATTGCTATAAATTCTACTTTTGGGTTGGAGAGATGGCTTAGCAGTTAAAGAATTTGCCTGCACAACCAAAGGACCCAGGTTCAATTCCCCCGGCCCCATGTAATCCAGATGCATAAAGTAGCACATTTGTCTGGAGTTTGTTTACAGTGGCTGAAGGCCCTGGTACACACATTCTCTCTCTCTCTCTTGCAAATAAATAATTAAAAAAAATACTCTTCTTTTCCCTATTAGATTCTCATCCTACATTTATATTTTTTCCCACTGATTTAAATTAGGGTCCCTTATACATTTGTGGGTGGGAGTTCACTTAGAGACATGCACTGAAGATTTATTCATGTCTTTTAGTGCTTTGATAGCTCATTTGTTTATAGTTAAGCAATGCTTTACATACACTATGGTTTAATTCTTTCAAAATCTAATAGCAAAATATTTAATTTTAATTATTAAATATGATTAAGCAGTTTTCAAAGAAATCATGCACTTGAGGATTTTTTTCATGACATTATCACCTGTTTCCTGAAAGTTGTTAAAATAAATAGACATTAAAATCCGTCAAATGTGTTTTTGTTCTTTTTTCTGTCTGTACTAGGATGTTCTTTTAATCTATTGATATGATAATATATTGATTTATTTTAAGATATTACAATAGTCTTGCCTTATGGCATGTCTAACATGCATTAGAATACATAAACTTTCATTCCAATGATTTTTTTGTTTGTTTGTTTGTTTTCCGAGGTAGGGTCTCACTCTAGCTCAGGCTGACCTGGAATTCACTATGTAGTTTCAGGGTGGCCTAGAACTCACGGTAATCCTCCTACCTCTGCCTCCCAAGTGCTGGGATTAAAGGCAATATGGAAAGAATCTGAGGAAAGACAGGAACTGGGGAAGAGAAAGAGGAGAGTCTTACTCATAATGAAAATGGATACATTCGTACCCAACTATATAATAAGAATATAATCCATTTAAGTTACCAGAAATATACTTCTTGAAGCTTCCATTTGTTATGAGAAATAGCCCCACTCTGTGGCATTAAGTGGAAGGAGGGGCATCAGTTTCAGTGACAACAGTTTAGCACAACAAGAAATAGTTTAACTTTGGTCCACTTATCTGTTAGCACAAGGACAAGTCACACACCAAAATGTAAATTTAAAAAATATATTCCTGGGCTGGAGAGATGGCTTAGCAGTTAAGCGCTTGCCTGTGAAACTTCAGGACCCCAGCTGGAGGCTTGATTCCCCAGGACCCACGTTAGCCAGATGCACAAGGGGGTGCACTCATCTGGAGTTCGTTTGCAGTGGCTGGAGGCCCTGGTGCACCCATTCTCTCTCTCTCTCTCTATCTGCCTCTTTCTCTGTCTGTCTCTGTCGCTCACAGATAAAATAAACAAAAAAAAATTTAAAAAAATATATTCCTGTAACTTAAGTAAAGAGAGATAGTACATTGTAGATTTCTTATAATATATTTTGTCTAGCAAATTGTTAAAATAACACTGGCCTGGTAGAGTTAAGAAATATTTCTTTCCTTATAGCTTTTTAGTTGGTCATATTTCCTATTTACATCTTTCAAAAAAGCTAACAAGAGAATTATTGACTTCTAGCTTTTAACAGAAAAGAGTCTGTAGATTGTATAGTCATTATAAACTTCCTATAATAGACATAGAAGTTATTTGTTAACAGTTATTTCTTGAGTGAGCTTTAATATTTTGTATTTTTAAGAAAATTTTGCCCTACACCTTTTATATATCCCTATAATCTATTTAATAAAATGTCTAGTAGGTGGTACTAGTTTTACTCATCACATTGGTGACTTATAACTTTTACCTTTCTTCTCTGATCAGTTTGTACGACACATATCAATTCTACAAGTCTTTTAAAAGTATATTAGTTTTTACTCCTATTTTTGTGATTCTTTTTCTGTTTGTTAAAGACACAAGCGAAAAATATTTTGTGGTCATTTTCTTTACTAATAGCAGAAATAGAGGCTAAAACATTTCTTCTACATAGTAGCCTACCATAATTTGTGTGTTCAGAGGTTCCCATTTCATTCAGTTCTAAATGGATTGATGACTTTTCTTTCTGAGTTCCTCTTTATGAACTTGCTTTCTTCATGAGTATGTTAACTCCGAAGCATTCAAGAATTGTCAATACATCTTTCTTGTAATGTTATGCAACTTTATTTCCTTGTAGTTAGAGGACATATTTTTTATGGTGTACAACATTTTAAGTTATTGAGACCTGTTTTATGGTTCAGGATATTTTCCATGTTGGTAAATGTGTCATGTGTCTGGAAAACATATTGTGTTCTCTGCTCTTTCTCATAAGTAGTGTTGTGCCTGTGTACCTATGCCTGTGACTTTCTATCAATTTATATGTATATTTATTTTCTATTTCTCCTTGAAATATTATTAGTTATTGCCTCCTAAGTTTTAAAAAATGTGTTATTGGGTACATAAATATTTAGAATTATATTTCTCTTAGATTTATTTCACTATCCTTATTATATTATCATCATGAAATCTATGTGAATCTAATATAGTCACTTTTTCATTTCTCATTAAAATTAGTATCATACATCTTTTATCCATCATGCTCTATTCATTCATACATTCATATGTCTAATTTTAAATTTATTAATATTTATATTATAAATGTTTTCTGGTAGGAAATATTTAAATTATATTTCAATATCCACCTGAAAATATATGTTTTTAAATGGTAAGCAGATAACTTACATTCTATATGGGTACAGACAAGTTATCTGTGAACTTTGTTATTTCCTTTAGTTCATTTCTTTTTGATAGTCTTTTGTATCTAATACGCTTTCTGTACTCTTTTATTTCCTATATTGGTTTATAATATATAACTCTGCTACATTGTTTTAGTGATTGCTCAATTGTTTTTACTTTAATTCATTAATGTTCTCCTTAAAGTAATTTAATTGAACTTCAGATATATAAACATGATAAAAGAGCATACTTGTAATTCTTTTTATTTTTTAATTTTTTTTTTTGAGGTAGGGTTTCACTCTAGCCCAGGCTGACCTGCAATTCAATATGGATTGTCAGGGTGACCTCAAACTCATGGCAATCCTCCTACCTCTGCATCCCAGGTGCTGGGATTAAAGGTGTGTGCCACCACGCCCGGCTTTGGAATTCTAATCTCCATGCCTTCAACATTTGCATTCATGTGTTTGTTTGTTTATTTATTTACAAGTAGTAACAAATAGGGCTGGAGAGATGGCTTAGCTGTTTAGGTGCTTGCCTATGAAACCTAAGGACCCAGGTTCAATTCCATAGGAACCACATAAGCCAGATGCACAAGGTGGCACATGCACCTGGAGTTTGTTTGCAGGCCCTGACACACCCATTCTGTATCTGCCTCTTTTTCTGTCCTTCCCTATCCCTCTCAAATAATAAAAAAAAAAAAATGAGTAAATAAAAGTCATGTATAACTCAAATTGATTTAGTTTATAAAAATTCTATTTGCATCCAGGTAGTTTGCATTTCTAGGGTTCACTAGGTTCTCCATTCACCCAGATCTCCATGTGGTATTTTACTTTTGTTTAGATGACTTCTCTTAATATTTCTTATAGTGGAGTTCTGAAGTGAATGAGTTGCATCAGTTTTTGCACCTGAAAAATTTCTTATATATACTTCATTCTCGATTTTTTTCAGGGCTTAGAAGTATATGCTAACTTTGCATGATTTTGATACTTTTTGATATTTTGCACTCATGCACCCTGTATTTTACTACTTCCAATAAGAAGGAAATTGCTGAAGATATCATATGCCTCACTTGCAGGACACAGAAATCAAGCACTTACTGAGCTGGAAGCTTCTTCCATGTTGTCTAGCAAAGTGCTGGAAAATGGTAGGCACCCTGATGGGGGAAAAATCACTTAACCAATACTGGACCCTTTAAGATACACAACTGGCCAGGTAGGCAAGATGTACCCATTAGTGCAAGAGTGGCCAGTCTATTGTGGGTATAACCAATAGTTATTGTACTTGATTTGTGGTCTGCTAGATGGGAGGGAATTCATGCCTGATACTTAAACATAGTCAAAGTCTAGGGCAGGGGCAGGGAAGGTTATAAGCCCTAGGCAGGAAGCTACTACACTTGCTTGGCTACTTTCTTATATTGGCCACCAAATTTCACTCTCAATATTTATGTTTACACTCATATATTAGTGCTTCTATTATTTTTGGTAAGAGAAGCATATTTTCCAATGGCAGTGACTGCTAGGGAAAACCCAGAACTTACTGAAATACTGAGAGTGACAGTTGAGTATTTAATTCTAAATGATACATACCTATCTTACCCTCATACATATCATGGATATCATACCCTCAAGGGGCTCAGGGCCTATAATGGAAGCAGTGGGTGAAAGAGTGTAA
Source organism: Dipus sagitta (assembly GCA_036346955.1). Classification (NCBI taxonomy): domain Eukaryota; kingdom Metazoa; phylum Chordata; class Mammalia; order Rodentia; family Dipodidae; genus Dipus; species Dipus sagitta. The sequence goes on from CM070772.1 coordinate 115,761,338, forward strand.
AAGTCAACCTGGCGTGGTGGCACATGCCTTTAACCCCAGCATTTGCAGGCAGAGCTAGGAGGATTACCATGAGTTTGAGGCCACCCTACATAGTGAATTCCAGGTCAGCCTGGGCTAAAGTAAGACCTTATCTTGAAAATCAGACACACAAACAAACAAAGAATGTAAGAAGGACGGGAGCAAAGCTTTAGAACACTAGCTCCTATTATCTCCCAGTGACTGTAGTTACCTTCACAAGACCTGCATAATCTTGAGCCCATCAACACGTTGTCATGGATGATGGAGAAGGACAAAAGAACTAAAGACACTTAAATAGAAGATGGAATAGAAGGAAAGAAGAAGAATTTCAGTGGAGGGAAATGCTAAAAAGAAAAAATATGAGAGAGGAAAGAGGGGATTGTGTAAAAATTTTAATATTTTTAAGATGTTTAAAATAATAATATTTATAATTCCTAAAACTAAGTATTATTAAAAGAAAGACATTGCCATCATTGTATTTGTGTTCAGTTTGTAATGTCATTTCATATGTGTCTTCTTCATTTCTTTCCTCTTTAGATTATATCCATGAAAATCCATTTAAAATGTGCTTTTGTATGGCAAATGTGTTCTTTTCTTTCCTTTTTGTCATTAGATATAGACATATTTTGTATGTAAACATCACATGTTGGTACCATCCTTCCCTCATCCCTGCCCTTTTTCTGAAGAGGCCTTCCTTATTTGGATGCATGTCAACCCCATGGGAATTGTGGGTCATGTATTATGGGGCAGCAGTCAGTTATGGGGGAGAGGCAATGTCTCTGTACAAAATGTCCCAACTTGTGGCTCTAACAATCTTTTGGCCCCCTCTTCCTCAAAATTCCCTGAGCCATCCTGGGAGCATTTTAAGTCTATTTCAGTGATGGGCACATAGGAGCATCTAGATGTCTGCTTTTGTAGGTGTTGAGTGTCCTTGGTATCTTTCTCCATCACCCTTGTGATGATATCAGCTTAACTAAGAGAACAGCACTCTTGCTCATTTCCCTAATTCTTCTGTGGTTTTAGTTGCTGGACTTGTGTTCTTAAGGGTTAGGTTCTTTGTGTGTGTAAGTTTGTAATTTGTATTAATTTTTGGAGTTATTGAATGCTTTTTTTATTTTTTGACTTTTTATTTATTTATTTGAGAGAAAAAGAAAGAGAGGGAGTGAATGGGTGCACCAGGATCTCTAGCCACTACAAAGGAACTCCAGACACATGCACCACTATGTGCATCTGGCTTACATAGGTTTTAGAGAGCTGAACCTGGGTCCTTAGGCTTTGCAGGAAGTGCCTTAACCACTAAGCCATCTTTCTAGTCCACAAATAAATTTTTGAAGTGGACTTTTTAACTTCCAATAGTATATATGTTAGACCAATAGCTCACTAAAGTTCTGTTCATTATTTCCAGTTTCTTCTTACTACTGTTTTAATTTAGATTCTTTTAATTTCCACAAATTTAAGTTAATTAGAGTTTTTGTCCTGAGTAATCTGTTTTTAATTGCATCTAGTGTAATTTTCACTTCTAATTAATTCTCCTTTTTAAGAATTTAAGGTAGGATTTACCTATATCTGTAAGTGAAATACTCACTATCAGTCTCAGAACTCTCTCCACCTCTTAACTGAAAACTGAAATAGTCCTTCAAGGATCCTTCCTGCACACCCACTCCCCAGAAGGATTCAGAAAACCTGGCTCCTTGATGTCATACCTTCATGGCCACCTCCCACTGGCCAGTCTCTCATGCCCTAAGGGGCATAAAAGCCCTTCCAACACCAGTTTTCCTGTCTATTCTGAAACTTCTAGACCCAGGTGTATATACTTTTTCTGGTCGTACTCTTTGTCCACATGAGCACATTCCCTTCCTTCTTTCTCATTTATTTTCTCTCCCTCTACCATTCTTTCTCTCTCTACAATTCTCACTACCATTCTTTCTCTCTCTCTCTCTCTCTCTCTCTCTCTCTTTCCCTTTCTCACTCTACTCCTCCCTAGGCTGGTAGTATGTGTACCCTCAACAATCCATAGCCCCTGGTGCCCCTTCTGAGTGGCATTTTCCTTCTCTAGCCATGCTGTGGATCACTGAGACAATTACCTGTCCACATCTGTACAAGCCAGCCAAGAACCCTTCTGTGCCCACAGGCTCCCTCTCCTTAATTATTCCCCTCCTTCATTTTCTTTAGATTATCATTTTTAGTTATTATTTATTGTTTTTTATATAAAATAGTTGTACCCTCTACTAAGGGTCTTCTTCATTGGGGTTATGAGTATTTGTTGTGGAGACCTAGAAACCTCAGTCAGTCTGCAGGGGTGGGGGAATCACAGTACCTAAGGCTATTCCCTCCCACAATGAGGCTCTTACAGTCTTTCTGTCCCCTCCTCTGCAACGTTCCCTGAGCTGTGGCCAGAAAGATGGGGATCTGATTTACTGTTGCTTTCTTCTGTAGACTCTGTATCTCTGTTTTGATGCAGTCTGAGTGACCATGGTGTCTGTCATGTCTGTCACCCTTTCCCTGGATCTGATTTTTGGGCTAGCCATGAGTGTACTATTTCTGTCACTGCTACCTCTTTAATGACTTCTGGCCCCAGGCAGATGAGATAGAGGTGACCCATTTCATGGTAGACAGTTGGCTACCTCTTCTGGATGTATTGATGTATCCTTCTTCTCCCTAGTATTCTCCCCCATCAGTAAGACAGAACAGATTCTCCAACCAAATGTGAGAACAGTTTGAATAAATGGGGATAACCCTTCCTATTAGTGAAATATATTGATGTGTATATCCACTGTTCTTAAAGACCAGTGGAGATTCTCTTTGGAGCTGACTGGTTTCCTGTTCTAGGGAATTTGACTTGGTTCACAGAACAAGACATTGGTTCTCCCATAGGGGCAGGTCCCATGTCCAATAGTGAGAAGTTGCTTATCTACATTGGCTGTGTGCCACTATTACACACCTGACTGGTTGGTTTTGTATCTGGAAGTGTCTACTTTTTATTCAATCTGTTGGCAACCATTATTCTCCAATTGCTCTCATAGCACTTTTCAGCACTATGAAGGCCAGTGGGGAGGGAACTAGATTCCCTCAGTTTCAACATGGTTATTTGATGTCCTGTGGCTGAAGGTTGTGGTTCATCAGCAACTGGGACTTACTTTTAGCCCTTGAAAGTAACCATGTGTTTTAGCAATGTCCTGTTTTACTTTGGGGACCTCTTATCTCCCTGATGGCCAGTTCTCTGTATGGGAGGGACCCAGTTTTGGCTCTGGAAATTACCAGCTAGAGCCCATGGTTTTAGAGTAATATTTTCTCAACCTTTTATGGTGACTGTGTGCTCTGGTTCCCCTACCCCCAATTGACAGTAATGACTTGTACAATGGTATCAAGGAAAAAGGTTTCTATGCAATTGATTCATATTGTGTCTCCCAATCTTAATTCTACAACACCACTATAGTTAAGGTAGAATAATAGAGTACTTTCATTCATAATATTCATGTTTTATCTCAGACCCTCCTTCTCAGACCTGCCAACCAAAACACCTGACACTCATTCTTTACAATAACAGGGAGTAGAGGCATTTTAGTTATACAAGTATCATTATCCAATCACTAAATTATTACTGGATCAATTTCAGTCATTTCATTTTATTCCACCTAAAGTTTTTTTTCCTCATTCTTTGTACACTTATTGATTTTTATTGGTAAATTTATTTTTTAAATTTTATTATTGAAAACTTCCATAGTTATAGACAATGAATCATGATAATTCTCTCCCCTGTCACTTTCCCGCCTTTCACAGTTCCATGCTCCATCATATCAACTCCCTCCTTTTCCTCCTATTATGATGATCTGGTGTAGGTAGTGCCAGGTACTGCAAGATTATGGATATCATGGCATTTTGTGTCTGGAAGAGCACATTGTAGGAGCCCTACCCATCATTTGGCTCTTATATTCTTTATACCACATTTTCTGCAATTCACCCTGAGCCTTGAAAGGTGTGATTGATATGTTTTAGTGCTGAGCACTCCTCTATCACTTCTTCTCAGCACTATGGTGCTCTTTGAGCCATCCTAGAGGTCACCACCATCTGAAAAGACAAACTTCTCTAACCCAAAGTGAGAGTTGCTTTAATATATGGGTATTTTTTTTTTTTAAAGTTTTTTTGTTTATTTTAATTTATTTGAGAGTGACAGACAGAGAGAGAAAGAAGCAGAGAGAGAAAGAGAGAGAGAGAATGGGCGCGCAAGGGCCTCCAGCCTCTGCATACAAACTCCAGGCGCGTGCGCCCCCTTGTGCATCTGGCTAACGTGGGTCCTGGGGAATGGAGCCTTGAACCGGGGTCTTTAGGCTTCACAGGCAAGCGCTTAACTGCTAAGCCATCTCTCCAGAATATATGGGTATTAACATTAAGAGAAGTGCTTACCAGGTAATTTGTTGAGCATAATAGATGTAACTAGTCAGACAACATCAAGCATTGCATCCCTCAATCTCATGATTTCCCCCATCATTGGTTTTCAGTATGAGGCATGTGACCCCTCCTGTGGAGCAAGTCTCCAGTCCAATTAGAGAGCAGTTGGTTCCCCCACAACAAACATGCCACTATTTCACCTGATTGGTCATTTGGCCTGGCTGGCCAAACTTAAGGCTGGAAGTGTCCGCTGTTGTTGGTCTCCATTGATGACTTCTCTCTTTCCCATGGAGCTGCATGCAGCATAGTTTTTCTCTAGCTTTTTGCCAGCTAGTCTAAATGGACAAGGTTTTCAGTTCAGTTCCAGCAAGATTTCTCAGTGACTTTTCAGCCCAGGCATATGGGGTCTTCAGCATTAGGGCCTTCTGATCTATTCTTGATGGAAAACAAAGAGCCTCTGCAATGGTATGTAATGTTTTGTGGGCATCAGGGATCACCATCACCAACAACTCACTGGAAGATATACCATCCCTGGCACTGAAAATTTTTTAGTAACAATCTATGACTTCTGGGTGTGCCATTGTCCAAAAAAGTAGGATTCCATAGGTCTTATTGATATCTTATTAGATTTTGATTAACCCTCCCCCACCCCTTCTTTACACAATCTCTTTCCCTGACCTCACTTAGGCCTTTCCACCTTCAGTAATCTGTTCTTCTACTTACATATATACACTATCATTACTCAAGACCTCCATTCTCTTCCCTCCCTCCTAGGCCCTTTCTAGTTTACTGGCCTCCTCTACCACGTTTTATTCCAACTCACATACAAGTCCAGCCATTCATAGCTAGTATCCACATCTGAAAGTGAACAAGCATCACCCTGCTTTCTGAACATAGGTTACATCACTAAATGAATGGACTTTCCAAGTCCATCCATTTCCCTGAAAATTTCGTTTTTCTTTGCTGTTGAATAGAACTCATTGTATACATGTAGTGCATCTTCATTATCCACTCATCAGTTAAGTAACAATTAGGTTTTTCCCATTTCCTAGCTATTGTGAATAGAATGGCAACAAATATGGATGTGCAAGTATCTCTAAGGTAGTGCAATGAGTCCTTAGGATATATGACTAGGAGTGGTATAGCTGGGTCATATGGAAAATCTAATTTTAGCTGTCTCAGGAACCTCCACACTTATTTCCACACTGGCTATACCAGATTACATTCTCACCATCAGTGTAGACATGTTCCTCTTCCACATCCTCACCAGCATTCATTGCCATTTGTTCTCTTGATAATAGCCATTCTGACAGGAGTGAGATGGAATCTCAGAGTAGTTTCAACTTTCACTTTCCTGATTGGTAGGAAATCCTACCTGACTGATTTTAGATGTTTATATGCTATTTGTATGAAACTCTGTGTTTACTTCCATAGCCCATTTTTATTGGGTGGTCTGGTTTCTTATTGGTAACTTTAAATGCTACCTTATTAAGAGTTGAATAATTTTTAAGTTGTATAAGTCCTGTTGATCTTTGTTGTACATCATAATTCAATTACTTGAGTTCAAACTTGAGGTTTTTGTGGTTTTTAAAAATATGCATTAGTATAGTTTTCCCAATGAGAAAGCATTTTTTCAAGGTTGTACATAGGTAAAATATCTTTTCAAATTTTAATTGATTTTTATATAGTATGCATGAAATATCAGTTGATAGCTTCAGGTTCTACATTCATACAAACTCCTCTAAAATTATTGGAAATATCATTAAATTCTATTATTTCCTAACTTGTAGGTATGTGGGATCATAATCTCTTCAATGTACTTCATTTTAAATGGCATAAATAAATATGATGGCTATAGAAACAAGTTGGGTAGTCCAGCTAGGATAATGAATAAGACAACAAAAATCATCAATAACCCATTTTCTTATTGCTTTCTTTTTGAAAAGTAGAACTAAATTTTCCCAAAATATTTAAGTGAACGTATGATGGGTTGTTACTGTTTATGTAAGCTAACATATGTATTATTTAAATTTTCTCACTCTAAGTTTTAATATGAATACCTACATAAATAAAAGTCATTTGAATTCTTCAGTGCTTTTTAAGAGTAAAAAAGGATATCTCATATCAAAAATGACTTCATAATATGAATTGAAGATAATTTTTGAAATTGATGAGTAGATAAGGAATTTATCTGACAAGAATTTATAGGGCCTACCTTGATTATAAATTTGTATCATAGAATTAAAATTTTTAGCCCAGCAAAAGAATTTTAGGAGTATTCATTCCCCATCTCTAAAAAAGAGGTCATTAAAAGAATTAGAATTCAAGTTTCTCACTAACTTACAAGTAGTCTTTAGCAAGATTACTATGTTTATGTTTTGCTACCTACTAAAACTTATCTAATTTATATAAATGAATTGTTACATTTTTAACCCCCCCCCAAATAAAATAAAATAAAATCAAGAGATTTTGTCAGAGGATTAGAGAGGTTACTCAGCAGGTAAGAGGTCTTGCTGTGCTAACATGACTTTGGATCATCAGCATAAGGTAAAGAGCCAGGCATTGCCATGCATGCCTGTAATACCAGTGCTGAGGGAGGCAAATGCAGCAGAATCACTGGGACTTAAGAGCTGTATGAGCTCCAGGTTCAATGAGAAACTCCCTCTCAAGGAAATAAGTTGGAAGAGTGATAGAGAAGGATAATAAATGTCTTCCTTTTTCCTCTGCACACATGTACATAGGCTGCATGTGTCAGCACACACATGTGCATACATACACACACCACATATACTAACACACCACACATACTGACACACATTCATACATTCATAACCAAAAGAAAGAGATGTGGGAAGAATTTAGAGATATTTTCTTGAGCAAATTTGTTAACAAGATATGGAGGTATAATTTAAATTGGATGACTGAGGGAGGGCTGATTGTTAGGAACTGTCCAAGATTTTTATTGATAAGGTTAAATGAAAAAAAAAAAAAAACTTAAGGGCTATGGAGAGATGGCTTAGAGGTTAAGGCACTTGTCAGCAAAGTCAAAAGACCCAAGTTCAACTCCCCAGTACCCACATAAAGCCAAATGCACAAGGTGGCACATGCTTCTGGAGTACATTTGCAGTGGCTAGAGGCCCTGGAATGCCCATTCTCTCTCTCTCATATAAATAAGTATTTTTTTAAGGTAGTGTCTCACTCTAGCCCAGGCAGAACTGGAATTCACTACCTAGTCTAAGGGTGCCCTTGAACTCACAGCCATCAATATGACAGGAATTAACTCACACCTCATTATTATACCTCTGCCATTAATGGCCTCAAGTCCTCGATCAAAACACACATGTTGACAGGCTGTAACAGAAAGCTGAATTCATCCATTTGCTGTCTAGAAGAAATATACCCCAGTAAGGATAGCAGACATTACAAAAATCAAATGAAAACAAATGCTGGGGAGAATGTGGAGAAATAGGATCCCTCACTCACTGTTGGTGGGAATGTAAGATCGTACAACCACTATAGAAAGAAATATGGAAACCCCTCAAAAGGTGTGAATATAGAGTTACCAACAGACCCAGTTATTCCCTTACTGGGCATTTACCCTAAAATCTCCATGCCTCAGTTCAGAGAGATTTGCTCAACCATGTTTATAGCTGCTCAATTTATAATAGCTAAGAATTGGAACCAATCCAGATGTCCATCATTAGATGAATGGATAACCAAGATGTGGCATATCTACATGATGGAATTCTACATAGCAGTAAGGAAAATGACACAATGAAATTTGAAGAAAAATGGTTGAATCTGAAACAGATCATTCTCAGTGAACTCACCCAGTCACAAAAAGATAATTGTCACATGGTCTCACTCATCTATGGCTGCTAGCCTGGATCTGCCTGAGATGCTGACATACCTAATAAGCATCTTGAGGACCAGACAATAGGGGGTGGGGCGGTAGGGAAGGATAAGCATTGCGGGGGGGACACAAAAGGACCCAAATGGCAATGGTACCATAAAATTCCTTATCTTAAAAGACAGACTAAATGGTTGAACCTTCATCAGGTCCTTAGAGGAAACACCTGAATCACAGAGACCCAGAGAGGTTATGATGAAGACTAACCTTAAACTTCTCCTGTTTCTCAGTCTCTCTCTCTCTTTCTCTCTCTCTCTCTCTCTCTCTCTCTCTCTCATTCTTCTACCTCTTCTCTCTCTTTTATATTACCTATCTTTTTGTTTTTTCTTTTCCTTAGTGCTTGCCTATAACTCCCACTACCAGTATGTAGTTAACATACACAATAAGTTGTTGATTAGAGAGACCTACAAGGTTTCCCAAAAGAAAAAAAAAAGATTTCTGTCAGAGTACGTGATGACCCACTGTTGCAGTCAGGTTCTCATTGCTGGTAGAAATCACTTGACCAAGAGCAGCTTGTGGGATAAAGAGGTTTATTTTGCCTTATAGGCTCAAGGGGAAGCTCCATAATGGCAGGGAAAATGATGACATGAGCAGAAGGTGGACATCACCCCCTGGCTAACTTAAATTGGACAATAGCAACAGGAGAGTTTGCCAAACACTGGCATGGGGAAACTGGCTTTAACACACTTAAGCCCTCCCCCAACAATACACTGCCTCCAGGAGGCATTAATTCCCAAATTTCCATCAGCTGGGAACCTAGCACTCAGAACACCTAAGTTTGTGGGGGATACCTGAATCAAACCACCACACCCACCAAAGATTAGTGGTAAGACCCTACTGCCAAAAAACCCATATGCTACTGGTACAGAACATGGAGTAACCTGCCTGGAAACTGAAAGAGAGTCAGACCTCAGACAGCTAGCTTGTCTAGTGCCAGAAGGTGCTACATGAGTTGGAGGTTGGGGGGGATGACCAACATATGTTCAAGCAACTCGTGCTCAAAGCTACTCAGCAGCAAACAACCTGATGTGATACTCACACAAGTGTAATACTGGCACATGGCCATGGCGGGTAACCAACTGCTCTTGATTTGACTAATGGATCTGCTCAGTGGAACAGAACCCATAGCTGGTTCTAGGAAATAAGTCAGAGCCGTATCCTAAAAATGAGCCTGCTCTCCATTATCAAGATCCCACCAATCTTGGGCTACAAGAGGGTCTATATCTATTAAATTCTCTCTAAAACAATAATGGTTATCCCATTTCTCTGGTGCTGACTTCACTCTCCATTGGAGAATTTGCTTCTCTTTTGCAGATGGATGCAGATCCTGAGGAGAGAACCAACCTATTGCACCTAACCAGCGCCCCAACTGAAACCATAGAGTAATTGGGGAAATGAGCAAGAGTGCTGATTTATTGGTGAACCTGGTACCAGCACAAGGGTAAAGGAGAGAGATACACAGAGCACTCAACTCCTACCAAACCAGAGATCCAGAGACACAGAGGCTCCCAAGACCTCATCACTGAAGTGGGCCTAAAATTAACCCAACATGGCTCAGGGAAATTTACAGAAGAGGGGGTGGAAAGATTGTTAGAGCCACATGTTGGAACATTATGCACAGAGACATTGCCTCTTACCCACAAATGAAGGTAAACCCACAATGCACAACTCACATTCCCCCATGATGAGGCTCCCTGTGGAGGGAGGAGGATAGGGAGGATGCTAACATGGTAAAAACATGGCTGTATACATACTGTGCACATAACTAATAATAATAATAATAAACTATCAAACAACAGACTTCTAACTGTGGGCTATCAAAGGAGGGCTTTTCAAAAGTAGTCACAGAGAGATATTTACTAGTATTGCAATTACCTTCTTGTTGCTGAGACACCCACTCAAACGGAAGCAGCTCATGGGGTTCTTTCAGGTTCACTCCATCCTGCATCCATAGCAGAGGTACAGAATGAAAAGCCAGACCTCAAACTGGCTCTCTACATATCTAGTCCAGTTGGGCTCCACTCCAAATCTCATGCTTGGTGACATACCTTCTTCAGTAAGGCTCTGCCTGTTATATACTTTTTGTTAAATGTGTTTTTTGTTATTAATTAGTTTTATATCGAGCAAATACAGTAAGTTTGATACCATTATTAGGCTCATCTGTGACCTCCCTCCTCCCCTTGGCCCCTCCTTGTTGAGGTATATGGGTCATGTATTGTGGAGATAACCCACAGTTATGGGTAAGATAAATGTCTCTGCATATCATGACCCGACATGTGGCTCCCACATTCTTTCTGCCCCTCTTCCACAAAATTTCCCTGAGCCAAGTTTGGTTCATTTTTGGTCTGCTTCAGTAATGAGGTGTTGGGGGCCTCTGGGTCTCTGGATCTCTGATTTGGTAGGAGTTGATTTTTCTCTGTGTTGATCTCCTTCACCCTTGTGCTGGTACCCAGTTCACCAGGAAAACAGCACCCTTGCTTGTTTTGCAAATTTCTCTTAGTTTCAGCGAGGGCCCTTTTGAGGTGTGATGGGGTGGCTCTCTCCTTAGGATCTACATCTGTCTGAAAAAGAGAAGCAGATTCTCCAATGGAGAGTAAGTTAGCACTAGGACAAATGAGATAACCTTACATTTTTTTATAGAGAATTTAATAGGTGTACACCCTGTTGTAGCCCACGACTGATGGTAGCTTGATAATGGAGAGTGGAATTCTGTTTGGATATGGTTCTGACTTGTTTCCCACCTCCACATATGGGTTCCGTACCACTGAGGGGATCAGTTAGTCAAATCAATAGCAGGTGGTTTCCCACCATGGCTGTGTGCCACTATTGCACTTGTGTGGGCATCCCAACAGGTTATTTGCTGCTAAGTAGGTCAGACCATGAGTTGCATGGACAGATATTGGTCATTTTCCCCCAGTCGCCCGTGTAGCACCTTCTGGCACTGGACGTGCTGACTTTCTGGGTACTGACTCTCTTCCAGCTTCCAGTCATGCCATTCCATTCTACATGTCAACCACATAAGTTGTCTTCAGCAGTAGGGTCTTACCACTAACCTTTGGTGGGTCATCAAGTACTTGGACAGAAATCTGTCTTTCTTTTAGGAAACCTTTTAGGTCTCTCTGATCAAAAGCTCATTGTGGATGATACCCCATGCTGGTACTGGGAGTTACAGGTCAGTGCCCACTAAGAAAAGGAGGAAAAGATAACTAATATACAAGAGTTAGAGATAAGAGAGAGAGAGAGAGAGAGAGAGAGAGAGAGAGAGAGAAGCTATAGAAGATAAAGGTTAGTCTTCATCACTCCCTCTCCAGTGTCTTGTGGTTCAGGTGTTCCCTCTAAGGGCCTGGTGAAGGTTCAGCCATTTGGTCTGCCTTTCAGGAAGTAGAATTTCATGGTACCATTGCTGTTTGGGTCTAGATTTGTGTTTTCCACCCCTCCATTTCCCTCCCCAACCATCCTATTGTCTAGTCTATGAGATGCTTGCTGGGTATTTAAGGTATGTTGCGTAGATTCAGGCTAGGTGCTGTAGATGAGTGAGACTATGTGGAGATTTTTTTTTTTCTGTGATTGGGTAAGTTCACTGAGAATGATCTGTTCCAGGTTTAACCATTTTTCCTCAAATTTTATTTTGTCATTTTTCCTTACTGATGTATAGAATTTCATTGTGTAGATATACCACATCTTAGTTATCCATTCTTCTAGTGATGGACATCTGGGTTGATTCCAGCTCTTAGCTATTACAAATTGAGCCACTACAAACATGGTTGAGCAAACCTCTCTGGCCTGTGGTTGGAAGGTTTTAGGGTAGATGCCCAGTAATGGAATAACTGGGTCTGTTGGTATCTGTATAGTCATCTTTTTCAGGAGTCTCCATATTGCTTTGTTGTTTTCCAAAGTGGTTGCACCATCTTACATTCCCACCAACAGTGGATGAGTGTTCCTAATTCTCCACATCCTAGCCAGCATTTATTTTCATTTGATTTTTTGATGTTTGCTATCATTAGTGGGGTAAGGTGGAATTTCATAGTGGTTTTAATTTGCATTTCCCTGATGATTAGGGATGATGAACATTTTCTTAAGTGTGTGTTTGCCATTTGTATTTCTTCCTCTGTGAACTGCCTGTTCAGCTCTTTGCCCCATTTTGATCTCAAATTTCATATGGAAAGGCAGAGGTCCTCGCATATCCAAACATATCCTCAGCAAAAGAAATACCTCTGGAGGCATCACCATATCTGGTCTAAAGCTATATTACAAAGCCATAGTAATAAAAACAGCATGGTACTGGCATAAAAACAGGAGTATAGACCAGTGGAATAGACTTGAGGACCCAGACTTTGGGTCAAGCAACTATAGCTACTTGATATTCGACAAAGGCCCTAAGAATACAGGCTGGAAAAAAGACAGCATCTTCCACAAATGGTGCTGGACAAACTGGGTAACTATATGCAGGAAACTGAAACTTGATCCATATATTTTGCCATGCACTACACTCAAGTCCAAATGGATCAAAGACCTCAATATAAGACCAGAAACTCAAATACTACTGGAATAAAATTTAGGAAGTACTTTCCATGATATAGGAATGGAAAAAGACTTCCTGAACAAAACCCCAGTAGCTCACGATCTTAAACAGCCACTCAACCAATGGGATCACATGAAGCTGAAGAGTTTCTTTACAGACAAGCATACAATAAGCAAAGCAAATAGATTACCCAAAGAATGGGAGAAAATATTTGCTGGTTATCAAACTGACAGAGGCCTAATCTCTAGAATCTACAAAGAACCCAAAAATCTAAACAGTAAAATATCAAACACCCCACTGCCTGCTATATACTTAAGGAAGTTTCTGCCTGATAGAGAAGACTTAAGACTTAGGAAGCTTTATCAAAACAACCTTATGTTTTGGGGCCATTTACATTCAAACCAACACTACCAGAGAGCCTATCTAAGGCAGAACTTGAGAGTGCCAAGTCCCCCATGAAAGGCAAATAAACAGGTTCCAGTGATATATAGGAGGTCACTAAATAGACAAAAAACAATAAAACTAATTGATACATTGCTTCTTTTTATCTTTCTTTGATTCTATGTAAAACCTAGAATTATAGAAGTAAAACAGAAAATAAGCCCCAGAAGAATACAGAACACTTGCCCTTATTTTTGTTCATGTGTGTTTATTTCTGACATGGTGCCAATTCTATAAAGCTGAGGCTTACATTTAACTCTTAAATCTTCCTGCTTGCACATCCCAAGTGCTGGAATTACAGACATGCACTACCACACCCAACTCTCTCACCCTTATTTCCACGTTCACCAATTCCTGAACTGCAAATCAAAGTAAAGTGAAATATGAGACTTTAAATAGAATTTAAAACAGAAAGAATTAAAGAAACAAAACAGAAACAAATGTGAAATTGAGAAAAAATTGCAAAATATAAGAGATTGTACAACATTATTAGTTAATGACTGTGGTTATAATGGAATGGTTAGAAATATGGAAAATTATCATGTTTCTAATGCATGTGTAAATCAATGGTTCTAGGTGATTTGCTTCATTGCATTGACTTAAAAATATTTGATATTAGTTTAAAACCTTGAAAATAATAAGGAAGGGCAAGAAGTAAGAGCCAAGTTAATAATAATGAAGGGTAAATAAATGGAAATAAAATTTTGAACAGAATTAATTTATAACCCAAAGTTAACCTATAACTCAAATACAATATCTCAAAACTACCAGAGAATAGAATTTATAAAACACTAGCATTTAGGAGGACTAAATATAATTATAATACAGATTAACTCTCTTCACAAAATAGTTTCAGTATTTAAAATGTCATTTTATTTTAAGGAAATAACACTGAGATATCATAAAGATATATATGGTTAATTGTTAGATGACCTGCACAGACAGTATATAGCTTTGAAGAAGCAAGTATAAATCTGCCCATAGTAGATAAGGAGTATTATTAGGATATGAGATTTGAAGTATATAATTAGCAGTAAAATTGTTCCTAATAGGTGCTACCAAGGGAAGTTAATTTTGATGATTCAACACAGAAAGAAGAAAAAAAGGTAACACAGATGTTATTAAAAGAAACACAGAACTTCTGTTTTTCTAGCAGACAAAAAATTAGTCTGAAAAATTATCCTACTTAGCAGCACAAACGAAAGTGCTCCATAAATTATAAAGATACTTCAAATATATTACATTAGTGAACTGTCAATATAATAGCACTAATCACCAAAGGCCAAACAATCAAACCAAGACATATTTTTCAATCATCTGAATTTCAGAGGTGCCCTGGAGGGGAAATGTATTATAAAGAAAAATAGAATTTGAGAAACTTTAACAGTAGGCTTAAATGCTTATTTGGGGGTCATAAGAATGCATACAATTATGGAGCAAAGTTAGAGATTTCCATATAAAGATCCCTAAAGGGAACACAGACTCAAGACTTTAAAATAGTAACAAAACTCAACCAGTAAAGTGAAACTACATGGAAAACTAGTCCTGCATCAGTTCCAGATAGAGAAAAATAATTTCTAATAACAATAATATGAGTGCCTCTAAAAGTACATAACCACAGGTATACTCAGAAACTACACAATCTGTGCACAAGAATATTCCCAACATGAAAACCATTTCATAACAGATTGCTTTTATTTTTCCTCATGAAGGGAAACAAAGAAGTCCGAATGCCAAACTAATGGTTAAATATCAGAGGCACACCATTTAGAAGAAAGGATGAGACAAGGAAGTTCAGTGTGAACCAACACTTCATAAGACATCTTTGCTAGTCTAAAAAGACTGGTAGATTATTTCGCACTTGATTTCACTCAGTTTTATAAAATTAGTCAATGAAGATTAATGATACACAGATGCATTGATCACAAGTAGTAATGAAAACATAGGATTAAACGCCTAGAAAGAGGAATGGAATCTATTCTTTTAGAATTGATAAAAGGGTTTGATCAACTGGTTAAGTTTTAAAATAACAAGTAGAAGTTCTTTTTAAATTTTTATGCAGACAAAAGTCTTGAAAACTTCATCGTACTCTCTCTAGATTCTCTTGTTTCTATTTCTCTCTTTCTCTCTCTCTCCCTCTTCTCTCTCATCTCTCTATCCCTTTCATAATACTTATCTTTTTCTTCCTTCTCTTCTTGGGCACTGACCTGTAATTCTCAGAACCAGCAGGTGGCTATCATTCACAATGGTCTCTTGATCAGAGAGACCTACACAGTTTCCCAAAAGAAGGCCGATTTCTGTCAGAGTACTTGATGACCCACCAAAGGTGAGTGGTAAGACCCTACTGCTGAAGACACCATATGCTGTTGGCATGTAACAAGGAGTGACATGGCTAGAATCTAGAACAGTCAGTCCCCATGCAGTTAGCATGCCTAGTGCCAGAAGGTGCTACATGAGTGACTAGGGGGAAATGACCAATATCTATCCAAGCAACTCATGGTCTAACCTACTTAGCAACAAACAACTTGACATAATGCTCATACCAGTGCAATAGTGGTACACAGACAGGGTGGGAAACCAACTGCTCTTGATTTGGCTAACTGATCTATTCAGTGGAATGGAACCCATAGCTGGAGCTGGGAAACAAGTGAGAACCATATCTAAAAATGAGCCTGCTCTCCATTATCAATCTTCCACCAATTGTGAGCTATAAGAGGGCCTACACCTATTAAATTCTCTCTAAAAAATAATGGTTATCCCATTTATCTTGTGATAACTTTACTCTTCATCAGAGAATCTGCTTCTTTTTCTCAGATAGACACAGATCCTAAGGAGAAAATCACCCCATCATATCTAACAGGGGCCCCAGCTGAAACTACGAATAATTGGGGAAACAAGCAAGAGTGCTACTTTCTTTGTGAACCTGGTACCAGCATAAGGGTGGAGGAGATAGACACAGAGAACAATGAACTCCTACCAAACAAGATATCCAGAGACACAGAGGCTCCCAAGACCTCATCACTGAAGACCTAAAATGAACCCAACATGGCTCAGGGAAATTTGCAGAAGAGGGGGCAGAAAGGATGTTAGAGCCATACATTTCCTCCTACCCGTAACTAATCACTAACCCCAGACTGCAGGATCCACATACCCCAACAGAAAGGGTCCCTGTGGAGGGGGAAGGACAGGGAGGAGGCTGACAATGGTCCCAACTTGACTGTATTCACTGAGTACAAAAGTAATAAAGAAAAATCTTGAAAACATGGAAATTTTATAGAAACCATATAAGTAAGAAATTTTAACCTTTTAGACATTTTCGCAAACCTATAAAAACTAAGAGGCAAATGGGTGCATAGGCAAATGGACTAGGATTACCAAGCATTTGTTGAACATTTGATGTCTGAAATTATATTGGAGAGTTGTGACATAAAGGTAGGTTACTAAACAGTAGTAGAAAAGTTGCCATAGAGGATAATAAAATTCCTTCCTTTCTGGACACCATACACAAAAATTGACTCCAGCACTAAATCTTCTGAAACTATGGACATAGAACAGCAAATAAAATTTATTGATTAGAGGAGGGAAATGTGATACTTCCTGAATGAACTAAAGATGCCTCTAAATACACAAATTCCACCATATTATGAAAATTTAAAGGATAATACAAAACATGAAAGTCAGGCCACATATGGTGGCTCATGTCTTTAATCCCAGAACTTGGGAGACAAAGGTCAGAGAATCACCATGACTTCAAGTCCAGCCTAGGCTAAGTTCCATGTCAGCCTAAACTAGCAAGAGATCCTATCTCAGAGAAACAACAAAAACAACAAAAAATAAAAGTAGAGAAACATGAAAGTCAGTCCATAAACCAGAGAACATATTTACAATGAAACTTGGAATAAGTATTTATAATTTATAGAATTTTAAACATATCTACTACAATTATGAATGGCAGTATGATGTTTTAATATTTTATTTATTTATTTAAGAGGGACACAGAGACAGACAAGGAAAGAGAGAATGGGCACACTAAGGCTTCTAGCCACTACCACTGAACTCCAGATACAAGCACCATCTCGTGCATATGGCTTTACATACATGGGTACTGGGGAACTAAACTCTGGTCCTTAGGCTTTTCAGGCCAATTCCTTAACCACTAAGACTTCTATCTAGCAAACAAAATGATATTTTATGTGCATTAAATTCAATTTACCAGGACAATTTAAAAGCAAAAGCAAAATTACTGTGATATTTTATAGTCTCAAAGTTAGCAAAAATATGAAAACAATCTGATGATACAAATACATTCAACTTATTAAAAAATAGGTTCATAAGACTCATCTATGTTGATATGTGATAGGTTAGAAAAAGTTTGAAAAACAATTTTGTATATGCAAATGAATGTTCTATGACTTCATGCATCTGTCTGTACGTATTATTAAAATACATTTTATATGACAATAGCACAAAATTACACCTACTGCTATACAGAATAATATTTTGTGTTTTACTTTATATATTATTGTATGTAGTAAAGGTTTACTCTCGATACCCACCCCCCCCACACACACACAATGGAATGAAAATAAGTCCTAGAAAATTTTATTTAGGAGAGTCTTGCTTTGAATGGAAGGTCAGGATACAGAAAAATGTTGGTTGCTGGAATACAGAGTTTATTAAAAGTCTATAATTTTTAAATGGTCAGTAAAAAGTTTAAAGTTTAAAAAAGAAATGAAAACAAAATGAGGCAATATACACATTTCAATTTTTTGAAGAAGTATTGTTTATACATAATTCTTTAAATGGGTGATAGTTCAGTACTAATAGGGCCAGTTCAGAATCTGACTAGGGAATAAAGATGCCAGCAAAATACAGTGAGATAAGGAAGAGAAATAAGGAAAACCATAGCTGGAAGAGATATAAGACTATTCCCTCCATAATTAAGTTATAAAACTGTAAACCATTTAAATGAAAGAATGTAAAGGTAAAATTGCCCAACAGTTTTCAAAGGATTACAATCTTTGGTATCTCAGTTTACACAACCATCTCAAGATAATTTGTTATTAAATTATTATTAAATTTTTGCAACATTAACTTAAAAGAATATGAAATTAAATCACTGATAATATTTATTAAATCATCTGATAATATTCCAACTTCAGATTGAAATTTGAATGCATTTAAGACTGATTTCCTGTGTAAATCAACACTTATACATTGGGGCACAGACAAAGTTAATTCACTAAAATTTGAATTTGACAGCTTAATAAGAATAATTAAAGTAATGAGTATGGACTGTAACTCAATGGTAAAGTGGTTGAGCTGCAGGCACAAGAGTCTGGGTTCCATTATCAGTATCAAAGAAAAACAAAGAACTGTGTAGGTCATTACAATACACCTGATGGTGTCTGTCCTTTTAAGTATATGAGGGTTGTTCATGAATAATGAAACTTCAAATGAGACCAAAATATTTAAAATTTTCACTAATTTTTGATGACATTGTATTTGATTGACTTTAATAATATCAACTTTTATGTAATTTTTTTCTATTTATGATGGTCATTTGGCATATGGTAATACAAAATGAATTTATAAGCATTAAGTTTATATTTCTTTTTTATATTTTTATTTATCTTTCCAATCACAGAGAGATACAATAAAGACAGAGAGAATGTGTTGCCAGGGCCCTTATTCAGTGAAAAGAATTCCAGATGTATATGCCACTTTGTGCATCAGGCTTTACGTAGGTACTGGGGAATCAAACCTAGGTCATTCGGCTTTGCAAGAAAGTGCCTTAACTGCTGAGCAACCTCTCCATTCCTCAGATTCATATTTCTAAGTTGCAATTTACCACATTTAAGACTACATTATTACTGAGGTAATTGTCAATAGTTTTTTCATACACAAAAAACAAAATAGAGAAAAGTGATAAGTAAATATTGTAAATAATAAAGTGCAAGGCAGGTATAGGGAAAACAAATTATTTGAGGTAAATTATGGTACAATTTAAGGAGTGAATGCAAAATAACATGATACTTTTAATATAAGCCTTACATGTCTACATTGTATTCACTGTAGTCAGCTCAATGCTTTGAATATTTGTGACATGATTAAGTCTCATTTTATGTCAGTAATTATATGTTACTTCATTTACTGATAGTGTAAATTTCTTTCCTTAGGGTTTCTTTGGACAGCTAATGATCTGATACATAGGACATACATCAATGTAAGGCACATGGGATATGCTTAGTAATAGATTCTTATTATTTTGTTAGTAATATTATAGGTGTTTAAGAAACAATACAACCCAATCTTTTTGTTAGTTTAGGATAAATAGAATCATAAGATAACCAATCTTAATATTGGTTATAAAAATGTTGATGTTGATTCAAGCATTTTGAGCTGAGAGACACATGTATGAGTTCCCTCATTTTATACATATAAGGAGATGATAGCTTTAGTGATAAACACACATGCAATGTTCCAGCTAAAACTGTGGAAGGAAAGGAGAAAATATGAAAACATGTTTGTCAACTTTAGAATGAGCCCTCTAGTAACCCATAGAGTCATTATGATGATTATATGTCTGTTAAATATGAACAAAATAAGGCATCAATAAATCAAATAATTTCTCCAAGGCTTTGCATTCAATGTGAAACAGATCTAAAATAAATGTCCTGTTTCTTAAATATGCCTGAAGGTCTCATTTTAATCACTAAATTTCAAAAACAACTTTAAATGCAGATTACTCAACTAGATATGATTACTCTCTGCCTCCTCTGAACAAAAATTTAGTGAAATGTATATTTTTCAACTTAAGTGCAGTTGTAAAGTTACTATAATTAGAAATAATTTTGTTCTCTTTACAATGCTCATGTTACTTATATAAAGTCTACCATAGAGATTAGATTAAGTAATTCATTTTCTCTCTCCCACACCCTCTCTCTGTGTGTGTGTACTAATGCAGGCTTTCACATGCTACAGTGCACATGTAACAGCCAGGACAACCGTAGTTTCAGTTGTCAGTCCTAACCTTGCACCTTTCTTGAGGCAAGGGTCAGCGTTCCTCATTGTTCACCACTGCTTTTGGATACTGAGGCTCTGAACTCAGGTACTCATGCTTGTGTTGCAAGTGTTATGCTGGGCCATCTCCACAACCTCTAACATAAATATTTCCTAGGAAAATCTTGGCAAGTAGATGTGAGTTGAGAATATTATTATTACTATACTTTTTTATACTTGTTATTAGCTTAAATAAGACAAGATAATTAAGACATCCATTCCTGCTTTTCACCTTTGCAACCATCCAAAGATAGTTGAAGTTGTGCACAGCTAGACCTTCTTTCAGTATCTTGTCACCTGCCTTGTAGATGCTAAAAAGGATAAGGTTGCTATGGCAGGCAGAAGCCATAATCCATTGTTGAGACAATGCAGAAGCATTTTGAGACCTAGATCTTACCGATTTCAGTTTGGTATTACTATTGCCAACCTCTCAACTGTGCACCTTCTGACTGGGATACAGATGTTACCATCACTGGCATGAGAGCTTTGTGTGGCTCTGAAGGGAATTCTTGAAAGGCACAATCTCTAAGATCTGCTCCTCCAGCATATCTTATGGGATTTTAGTCACCAAACTCAACTAAATCACTTTTGCTTTTATCAAAGCCCTTAGGTTGGATTTTATTGCCTGTGTGCCACTGATGCATTTACACACACACACACACACACGCACACGCACACGCACACACACACACTGCGTTCTATCACCCTGACTTTTCTGAGTGAATTCATAACATGTCCTCATCCTCCCAGGTTGAAAACATTCACAGAGAAGTAATCACTATAAATTGATACCTCTAATCAAGGTTTTATAAGGCACACATTTGTGCTATGGGCCTTAGAGTGTCCTTCACATCTATAAAGGTTGTGCACCTGTCTCTCCTGAAATGCTCAGGTATAGTTATCTTCTCTCTGTTACAGTAAGGAAGAGTGAGGCACATGAAGTATAGAGAGATGAAGTTAGATCCTTGAAGAAATTCGTTAGTGGGAGATATTTGAACCTTAGCCCGTTTCTTCCTCTCACCTTGCATTTTGGCTGGCTACTGTGAGCTGAGCTGCTAGATCCACTACTTACTGTCTGTCATGATACATTGCCACACCAAAGGCCCCAAAGCAATGAGAGTGAATAACCATGGGCATAATCTTTGATATAATAAGCCAAAATGAGATGGCTTAGTTGTTAAGGCATTTGCCTGCAAAACCAAAGGACCAAAGCCAGATACACAAGTTTCTCCTTCTAACTTAATTATCATAGGTATTGTGTCACAGTAATAGAAAGCAAATTCACTGCATATACCTTATTAATGTACATGTAATTAGTTGTATGTTCATGTGTGTGTGTGTGTGTGTGTGTGTGTGTGTGTGTGTGTGTAGATCTTGTGCACTGTGAACTTGGTAGATTCATTTCTTAATTCTACAGGATATTTTTTTCTTTTATATTTATTCGTGTTTGAATATGTTTATGATGTGTGCATGTGCATGGGCATACAAATGCCACAGCACAAATGTCTTAGTCAGAGGACAACCTCAAAGTATTGTTCTTCATTCCCTCTTCTTTTTGAGATGGAGTCTTGTATTCCCTTTGCCTGTACACCAATCTAGTTAGCCCATGAATCCCTTGGTTCTGCCTCTCACTGCCATAGATGCAATAGGATTATAGATAGATGAACCATATTGTATCATCCTTTATATGGGTGGTGGGTAATTGAATGTGAGTAGGCAGGCTTGCAAACAAGCAGCTATAACCACTGAACAATCTCAATAGTCTGATTTTTTTTCTAAATAAGAAAAACTCAACAAAATAGTCTTCATAAGCATATACTCTGCCAATGGGCATGTTACTAATTTTTTCAGCCACCTCCAAAGCTATATTGTTCATTTCTCCCATCCTGAATTCATTCTAGAGTATCATTTCTTATTTCCCTTATACACTGAGTTCCCATGGCCCCCTTCCCCTCCACTCCCCTCCCCCACTTTCTCATTCATTATTCTGCTCTCTGTCATATACCCTCCCTCTTCTACTAGTCTCTGTTTTAATTTGATGTCATCATCTGTTTATCCTATTATGAGGGTCTTGTGTGGGTATTGCTAGGCACTGAAAGGTCTTGGATATCAAGGCCAAATTCTGTCTGAACAGTTGTATGTAAGAAGTGGTACCATTCCTTTGGCTATTACATTCTTTCTGCCACCTCTTCCTCAGTGGACCCTAAGCCTTGGTGAGTGTCAGATGTTTCAGTGCTGGTCACTCCTCCATCCCTTCTTCTCAGCACTATGTTGCCTTTTGGGTCATCCCAGTGGTCATCGTCATCTGAAAAGAGAAGCTTCTCTAACCAGAAGTGAGAGTAGCATTAATATATGAGTAGTAACATTGAGTGTAGTGCTTTCAGGGCAAATTGGTGAGAGCAATATATGCATTTATCAAGACAAGAGCAGGCTTTGTACCTCTCTGGCTCATGACTTCCCCTGCCATAGGCTTTTGATTAGGTTTTCAGTACCAGGCATGTATTCACTTCCATAGAGTGTCCTTCAGTCCAATTAGAGAGCAGTTGGTTTCGCCCAGAGCAGACATGCCACTATTGCACTCATTCAGTCATTTGGCCTGTCTGGCCAAACTTGAGGCTTCCAGTGTCCACTGTTTTCACCGCTGATGACTCTGTCTCCCATAAGACTGCATACAGTGCAGCTTTTTCCATCTTTCAGTTGGCTGGGCTACAAAGGTTTTCTGCTCAGCACCAACTTTATTTCTCAGTGACTTTGCCTCTCAGGCATGTGAAGTCTTCAGCAGTAGAGTCTTACCATCTCTTTCTCACAGAGAACCAAGGGCCTTGGCAATAGCCTGTAATGTTTTGGAGGGAACAAGGACCTCCCTGGTCAATGAATCACTGGAAGGTATCCCAACCCAAGCACTGAAAATTTTATAGTAAAAATCTTTGGCTTCTGGATGTGCCCTTATTTAAAAAAGTAGATTTTCATATATCCTGTTCAGAATATCTTGAATTTTGATTGACCCTCCCCCATCCTTCTTTTATACAATCTCTTTCCCTGACCTATTTTAGGCCTTTCCCCTCCCTGTAATCTGTTATTCTACTTACATATATAAAATACCATCCTCTTAAGACCTTCCCTCTCCTCCCTCCCTTATAGCCTTTTTCTAGCTTATGGGTTTCTGCTACTTATTTTTGGTTCCAGATCACACACAACTCTATACATTTGTAGCTAGGATCCACATATAAGAGAGAACATACAACATTTGACTTTCTGGGCCTGGGTTACCTCACTTAGTATAATCCTTTCCAGATCCATCCATTTCTCTGCAAATTTTATAATTTCATTTTTCTTTACTGTGAATAGAATTTCACTGTGAAGATGTACCACATCTTTATTACCCATTCATCTGTGGATGGACATCTAGGCTGGCTCCATTTCCTAGCTGTTGTGAATAGAGAGGCAATAAACATATTTGTGCAAGTATCTCTAAAGTAGTGAGAAGAGTCATTAAGACACATGCCTAAGAGTGCTATAGCTGAATCATATGGCAAATCTATTTTTAGCTGTCTCAAGAACCTCCACACTGAGTTCTACAATGGCTGTACCAAATTACATTCCCACCAACAGTGCAGAAGGGTTCCTCTTTTACCACATCCTTGCCAACATTTGTTGTCATTTGTTTTCTTGATGGTAGCCATTCTGACAGGAGAGAGATGGAATCTCAAGGTAGTTTTAATTTGCATTTCCCTGATTGCTAAGGATGTAGAACACTTTTTTAGATGTTTATATGCCATCTGTATTTCTTCCAAATAGAACTCTCTATTTAGTTTCATAGCCCATTTTTTATTGGGCTTTCTGATTTCTTACTGTTCTGATTTTTGAGTTCTTTATATATTCTGGATATTAATCCTTTCTCACATGTGTAACTGGCAAAGATTTTCTCTGATTCTGTAGGTTGTCTCTTTGCTCTATTCACAGTGTCCTTTGCTGTACAAAAGCTTTGTAATTTCATGAGATACCAGTGGTTGATTAGTGGTTTTATTTTATGAGCAATTGGGGCTATATTCAGAAAGTCATTACCTATGCCAATATGTTGAAGGGTTTCCCCTACCTTTTCCTCCAGCAATTTCAGAGCTTCATATCTGATATTAAGGTCCCTAATCCACTTGGATTTGTTTCTAGTGCATGGAGAAAGATGAGGATCTATTTTCATCTTTCTATATACAGATATCCAGTTTTCCCAGCACCACTTGTTGAAGAGGCTTCCTTTTCTCCAATTAATATTTTTTACATTTTTGGCCAAAATCAGATGTCTGTAGTTGCCTGCATTAACATCTGTGTCCTGTATTCTGTTCCACTGATCTACAAGTCTGTCTTTGTGCCAATGCCATGCTGTTTTTGTTAGTATGGCTTTGGAATATAGCTTAAAATTGGGGATGGTGATACCACAAGCATTATTTTTGTTGCTCAAAATTATTTTGGCTATTTAAGGTTTGTTCTGCTTCCAAATGAAATTTGGGATTTTTTTTCTATTCTTGTGAAGAATTCCATTTTAATTTTAATGGGGATTGCATTAAACATGTAGATTGCTTTCGGTAAGATTGACATTTTCACAATATTGATTCTTCCAATCCAAAAACATGG
Source organism: Dipus sagitta (assembly GCA_036346955.1). Classification (NCBI taxonomy): domain Eukaryota; kingdom Metazoa; phylum Chordata; class Mammalia; order Rodentia; family Dipodidae; genus Dipus; species Dipus sagitta. The sequence continues at coordinate 115,786,309 of CM070772.1, forward strand.
GATATCTTTCCATTTCCTTTTGTCTTCAGCAGTTTCTCACTTGTTTTAAAGTTCTCATTGTAGAGCTCCTTTACTTTCTTAGTTTATTCCAAAGTACTTTATTTATTTATTTAATTATTTATTTACTTTTTAGGCAATTGTGAATGGGATTGATTCCCTGATTTCATTCTCCACATGCTTGTTGTCAGTATATAGGATAGCTACTCATTTCTGTGTATTTATTTTGTATCCTGCTATGTTATTAAAAGTGGTTATCAGCTCTAACAGTTTGCTGGTAGAGTTTTTAGGGTCTTTTGTGCATAGAATCATATCATCTGTAAATAGTGATAATTTCATCTCTTCCCTTCCAATTTGTATCACTTTTATGAGTGTCTCTTGTCTTATTGCTATAGCTAAGACTTCCAGTACTATGTTAAATAAATATTGGGACAGTGGACACCCTTATTCTGTTCCTGAATTTGGTGGAGAAGCTTTGGGTTTTTCACCATTTAGTGTTATGTTGGTTGTAGGTTTGTCATAAATAGCTTTCATTATGTTGAGATATGTTCCTTCTAGTCCCAGTTTTTCTAGTATTTGATCATAAAAGGATGTTGAATTTTGTCGAATGCCTTTTCTGCATCTATTGAGATGATCATGTGATTTTTTTCCTTCAGACCGTTTATACGATGTATTACATTTATTGATTTTTCTGTCTTTGCCTGGACTTAGTCTGAGGGTGATGCTGGCTTCATGGAAGGAGCTCGGTAGAATTCCTTCCTTTTCTATTCTATGGAAATGTTTGAGAAGCTTTAGTGTTAGTTCTTCCATGAAGGTCTGGTAAAATTTGTCAGTGAATCCATCTGGGCCTGGGCTTTTTTCAGTTGGTAAACTTTTTATAACTGCTTGGATCTCTGTACTAGTTATAGGTCTATTTAAGTGGTTTATCTCATCTTGATTTAATTTTCGTAGGTCATATGAATCAAGGAAATAATCCATTTTTTTCAGGTTTTCAAATTTAGATGCATATATATTCTTAAAGTATGTCCTTATAATTGTCTGAATTTCTTTGGTATCTGTTGTAATGGTGCCTTTTTTATCTCTAATTTTATTAATTTTTATCTCTCCTCTCTTTCTTCTGGACAAATTTGCTAAGGGTTTATCAATCTTGTTTATCCTTTTGAAGAAGCAACTCTTTGTTTTGTTGATTCTTTGGATTTTTTTTTTTTTTTTTTGGTTTCTATTTCATTGTGTTCTGCCCTATTGTTTATGATTTTTTCTCATCTACTGCTTTTTGGTTTGCCTTGTTCTTCTTTTTCTAAGGACTTATGGTGGAACATTAAGTTGTGTATTTGTGAACTCTCTAATTTCTTAATATAGACACTTAGAGCTATAAATTTCCCTTCATTTCTTTTGATTTCTTCGAGCATAGATACCATCATTTTCTTGAAATCTTTGCTGGGCATTTCGTCCAAAACAGTCTCATTGGTGATCATTTCTGATGGATTTATAGTTTTTGTTTGGACTGTATTGTCTTGATTCTTTGAGTTTCTCATATTATATTGTAGCAACTTGTGCATCCTGAATTGATTTGATGCTTGGGTTTTATATTTATCTGCAGTGTTCCCAGACATGACAATCCCCCTCTATATACTCTCAGGATATGAGTTCAAGGTGCCATGTGTAGCTCTTGTACCCCAACCCAGCCATAGAAGTAATCCTGGGTGTTGAGTTTGCTTGATAAGCAAGTATTCTAGTGAACTGGGTGGGATAATTGACTGGAAAATTCTAAACTTCAACCTAATAACATACACAATCAATAAAAACCAGCACAAAGTATCCAATTGTGGGAATTAAAACAAACAGATAGTCATATAAAGCCAAAATCACTAAGGGTTTGTGTGTGTGTGTTGTTCTATACCCTTAATCTTGTCAGCTGGGAGGTAGATATTTCTGTTCTGAATTGGGTTCCATGTCAACCTGGATCTGAATCAAACGCTGCCTTCAATAATGACAGAAGCAAAAAAAAAAAAAAAAAAAATTGAACCCCTAAATACAGGTTATTTGAAAAAAAAAAATGGTAAAGCCAACCAAGAATATATACCCCATAACCTACCCTGACAAAGAGAGATTAGCTCTTACAGGACTGTTTAACTCTTTGTTTGTTTGTTTGTTTTTGCCAGTCAGCCTTGTTACCTTTTGAGGTGGCTTCCAATCTCACCAATGCTGAATGCCCATCTTGATCCCTCCATGTTGTGCTGTAAAGCTGTACCTCTGAGCAGCTCTGCTGGCTGTGCTGCCAATGGTGAGTGAATGCTGGAGGTTCACATTTCTGATGATGGGGATGGGAGAGTTCCAACTTCTGGAGTTGCTTGCACTTTCAGTAGTTCTTTAGTTGATCTCAGCTGTCTTTCCTTCACATTTATTAACTTTGTAAGAAGGCTGATGGAGGTGAAAAATCTGTTGCTTGGTCTTTGCTGCTGCTGCCACCTGGCATGCCTGGCAGAACTGTGCTGGGTGGGTATGTGCAGATCGCAGACTGTGACCGCCTTAGTTGGACTCTGGCCATTTTCCTCCTTTCTGGTGGGTCTTGGTCTCTCCGGCTTCTCCACTGTGTCTAAGAATAACCTATACTCCTTCACTTTTCAGAAGAAGAGTGTATTTTGGTGGAGTTTTGCTTAAATCCCTCCCTAGGCTGGTTTGGCATGGCTCCTAATTTGCCATCTTACGTGGAAGTCCCATATAGTTTAACAATCATAATTTTTATGTATTTGTGTAGCAATCAGGAAAACAGCAAAAATATGTAGAAAATTATTGTAATTAAGAAATTACTGGGAGTGATTTGAGATCTTTTTTTCTCAGTCACACTAGGAAAGAATAGTGACTACTCTTCATGCCTTTCTACAAGGTTAAACCATGTTTTTTCTTTTTATTTAGAAATAAGAGTTCTGAATTATACTGACATAGGAATGATCATATTTATTATATTATTCTGAGATTTTCTAAGCCTTTAACAGAAAGGCTATATTTGAGAGGATTTAAGAAAATGTAGGGGCCTGTAGAGATGGCTTAACAGTTAAGCGTTTGCCTGTGAAGCCTAAGGACCCTAGTTCGAGGCTCGATTCTCCAGGACCCACGTTAATCACATGCACAAGGGTTAGCACGCATCTGCAATTCATTTGCAGTGGCTGGAGGCCCTGGCACACCCATTCTCTCTCTTTCTATCTGCCTCTTTCTCTCTTTGCCTGTCACTCTCAAATGAATAAATAAAAATAAACCAAAAATTAAAAAAGGAAAATGTAGAATTCAAAGCACATACTGCTAAAAATTATAAATACCAAACTTATGAAATCACTTAACTTAGAATAATATAACATTCCCCCAGATATGAATTGCTCTAAGTAGCTCTCAATATTTTCACTTATCATAGACAACTGAGGAAGATTGGACCTCTAACTTTGTTTTTATTTGTTTGTTTTGCCTTATGTTTTACTGGATGTAACAAGGGAATACAAAGTTACAGAATTTTCCATACCACTAAGCCTCAGCCCAATGACAATGTCCTTTAACAGTGCTTACCCCCACCACTGGTTGGCCCATCACTATTTCTAGTCCAGTAAGCAGTCTCAGGAGCCAATATTGGCTGTCAATCTATTGTTGATTCAGTGAGTCAAAGAGGACATTAAAATTTACTTCAAAAGCAAAAGTAATAGGGTTTTAACTTGTACATGTCGACCAAATTTTTTTTATATAAGGAATGATTAAAGGGGGCTGCAGAGATGTCTTAGTGGTTAAGCTCTTCCCTTTGAAGCCTAAGGACCCCAGTTCAAGGCTAAATTCCCCAGGACCCACGTTAGCTAGATGCACAAGGGGGCGCATGTATCAGGAGTTTGTTTGCAGTGGCTGGAGGCCCTGGCATGCCTATTCTCTCTCTCTCTCTCTCTCCCTCCCTCTTTCTCTCTCTGTCACTCTCAAATAAATAAAATAAACAAAAACAAATTAAAAAAAGAAATGATTAAAGGTCAATTCATGAGTCACCTAAAATGAGGACAGGGCAGGGCAGACAACAGAAAAGGGGCAGATAAGCATCTTGATATAAACAGTTTTCTGCCCTGCTTCTCATTATAAGACAAAAGATAATTAGGACCCAACCACATATGCATGCATAAAGCCAGATAATGGCCAGTCTGATGAATTATGAATTATTTCCACTAACTACGATTCCTCTTCTTGATGCCTGAGGACTTTAAAAATGAGTAATAAAAATGGTTGATTTCACAAGTGGTTACATGAGAACCTAAAGTTTAATTTTAAAGTTATTTTTAAATCTTAACATACAATACAATATAAAATAGGCAAGGTTTGCACACCATATGGAAGACTAAGTAAAACTTTACACAAATCCCAAAATAATCTAAATCATCCTGAATTCTTTCCTCTTTTCTTAGTAGGATAGTTTATAAATTAAACTTATTTATCTAAAAAAAAAGTTTACTTACAATCTGAATACACAAGAGATAGCTTAGTTGATAAAGTGCTTGCTGCTGAGCAAGCATGAGGGCCTGTACTTGAATCCACAGCACCAATGTAAAAGCCAGGAGTGAGAGACCACCTGTAATCCCAGCACAGGAGAAACAGAGACAGGAGTCTTGTTGGAACTTGCTACTAGCCAGCCCAGCCAAATGGAGAAGCTCTAGATTTAATGAGAGACCCTGCTCAAGAACTGGGGTACAGAATGATTGAAAAAGGTCCCTGTTTTCTGCAAGCACACACATCTGCATCCACTCACACATATCCATCTACATACACAAGCATGCCTATATACATGTGCACACACCATACACATATATGCAAGTAAAAATGTAGATATTTTGTGTTAGGTTGTAAAGTAACAAGCTGATATATAATATGAATTACATTTGTTATCAATAAATAAATTATGTTAATAATATTAAGTATATTTGCTATTAGTAGAATTAATTAATATCCATGTGAGAGAAAATTATTGAGTTTGTGTCCACACAGAACCAACTTGACCACTGTAACTTAATAAATCAAACAAATGGGAATAACCAAGTAACAACTGCAAGGGTACCTGCTCATGTGCACATATGTATGAGAATGGAACCTAGTATAAAATAAATGAGAAACCAACATCTGTTCAGTACCCAATAAATGTCTTGCATTGTTATAGACCATTCTTACATATTTTATGTTAGTTTGTCCTTTGAACACAGCTGAATAAGCATTATAAGTTCTATTTTAAACATAATTAAACTCTAGCTCAGAGAGTTAAAGTAATTTGGCCAAGAACATAAAGCTAGCAAGGAGAAAATTCTGAAAGTTTAAGATTAACTGATTAACTGAGGCCATTTTCTTTCCATTGTACTACTACATTAATAGATGGAAATAATTTAATTTAGTTGCTCAATGACTTTAAAGATGAGTCAAATATTTTACAAGTGAAAGCAGACACATCTAGAACAAGGAGTTCACAGAATATATTGGTTCTTCTAATTTATAATATGAGCTTTGACATCTTTACAGAAAATAATGAGCTACAACAAAATTTATTTGTGTCACTTGACTCTAATCACAGAGACCCAAAAGTAAAAGAAGAAAATGAATTCATCAATCATACTGATTATTTGTTAATCTACCATCTAATTTAAGACTCTACTTTACAAGGCAACATCAGCTCAATTGTTCATGAACTGAAATATTCCCCTAGCTGGCATAAGTACATTGATATTGAGGTGCAAAATACTGTTCACATAGGTCTCTTTCCATTTTCATAGAGCCCTGTGCTTAATACCAATTACATTTTCTTTTGCTTGCATGAACTGGGGTTGTCAGAGAAGATATGAACTTATTTACTTATGTTTTGTGAAAGATTGCAAGGCATGGTGGTGCATGCTGTAATCCCAGCACTCTGGAGGCAGAAGTAGGAGGATCACTGAGAATTTGAGGTCATCCTGAGACTACTTAGTGAATTCCAGGCCATCCTGGGCTAGAGCAAGACCCTACCTCAAAACAACAAAAACAACAACAACAAAAGATGACTATAAATATGTTATAGGATTTTTAAAGTCAGAAAGTTACTGTTATCTACAATTTATGAAAATTAAACTCATTTTTCTTGTCAAAAATTAAAACTTTCTAAAATTTTATTAAAACACTTATTTTTTCCTCCCTCCCCCCCTTTGTTTAATAAGTCTAGACAGTAGAAGAAAAGAGAAGTGGTGAAACTTAAGCAAATGGGTTCTCCAAATTCCTAAAAATAAATAAAAGGAACACATATAATCTGTAAATAATTTTCCACCTCGTAAAATAGATGTGAATTTTTATCAGATATCAGCATAAATATTTTAAATGAATTATTCACCTTACTGATATGTTTATTTAGAAAGCAGTATGTGAAACCCTCTGAGAATCACAAATTATATCATGTTTATTGACAATTATGGCCGTATGCTAGCAAGACATATTTTATGTGACTCTTGACACTATGTTGCAATTTTTAGCTTCTGTGACTTAAAATTAATTAAATATAGTAGAAATACTAGGATGTCTTCAGATATGTTCAATATTACAAATTTTATAAAAATCATTCAATCCCATGTCAAAGACAATTAGCTCAAAAGTTTTTACTTGATTTATTTTCTTAAATGAAAGTTGACTGTAGAAAACTGTAATCATTAGAGGTCTTTCCACAGCAAGGAAGCATATTCTCTTCCACAATTTTAGAAGTATTAGGAGTTTAAGGAAAATTCTACAGAACGTTTACTCCATGTCAGAGTCATGCTTTTAATTTTCATGCCTGAAGCCAGTTTGCCTGAATGGTCACTTCTAACTGGCTGTTGAATAATGTATATTAGATGTCTTTATATATAAGTGATCTTCAGCAGAGTAAATGGTAGAATAAATCATTTAGTTGCAGAATTCAAAACAAAAAGAAAGTGTGATTGTGAAAGAATCGCTAGGTTCTGAGGGAGAAATCCCCAACTTCTGGGAATTATATAGTTAACCTAAGAAATTATATATGGTTTCTTGGGAAAGGCTGAGGTTCAGGGTGTCCAGGGTTCTGGTAGTTTAGCTAGATATGTGGTCAGCTAGAGGCTGTTACAAATGACTGCTTCTCTGCCATCAGCTTACCCAGCAGCTCACCTTGTCCTTCCCTAATTCAAAAGATTTCTTGGTTGCTGCTAAGAAATTTTCAGTAGACAATCAATCAGTCTCTCACACCTTCAATTATATGTAGACACAGCCCCTGATAGGCCCCCCCAATAAAGAAAACTCAGATCTCAAAACTCAGTAGAGTTCCCATTTCAAGGATCCCATCCAAGTCAATAGAGTTTTTTTTCATGCTTGCAATAAAATATGTTGTTTCTGTCTTTGCTTTAATTCTGATTCCTGTAAAATAAAGCCTGCTACATTCCTGTCACAGAGCTTGTAGGTTACTTCACAGCCAGGAAATGGTAATTCTTCACTGCTCCCTGGGAAAGAATCCTTTCCAGCCAAGCTCACAGAGATTCACATCCCCTCATTTAACTTCCACAGCCTCTAAAACAATGGCAGGTTTTCAGATCACACACAGTACATAGACTTGCATCACCACAGAGAAAAGAGCTTAGAAAGCCCTTCTGTCATGCCACCATGTCTCGAAGGTTGTATAACAGAAAGAGATGTGTATGAAGAATTAATAACATGTTATACATGAAAGTTTTCAATATGAAAGAAGAGTACAGAGACCATCAAAAATAGTACAAGGACTAAAATGTTGTGGGTAATGGTAATTAAATTATATTCAACAATAACCGTAGTCACTGGATATGCAAAAAATAATATCAATTAAGGTTTTATATTTAAGTCTGAACATTGAAGATTTTCACAGAAGTTCACAATTTCCTCCTACAAAGGACGAATAATTCAAGTAGGAATAATAGCCCATGAGATGACTTTTTTGGGAACAATATCCTGAGACCTGTATCTACCCATGAGTTTCCGCTTTGAAAAAGGTAGATGTAATGACTACTGAAGAAAAGAAGGGAAGTTTTCTCAGGCAAAAAGATGAAATCAATAACATTAATAGAAATCTCTTTAGAGTTGAGCTCTCAAGAGCCTCTTATTATTATTATTTTATTTCAGGTGTTTTTAGTCTCCTCAGTCTCAGTGTCTTCAGCAACCTATATAGAGAGGTTCTAGGCTTTTTAAAAAAATATTTTCTTTTCATTCATTTGTGAGAGGGAAAGGTAGAGAGAGAAAGAGAGAGAGAGAGAGAATGGGCATTCCAGGTCCTATAACAACTACAAATGAACTCCAGATGCATGTGCCATGTGCATCTGGCTTACTTGGGTTCTGTGGAGTTGAACCTGGGTCCTTAGGCTTCACAGGCAAGCACCTAACCTGCTAATCCATCTCTCCAGCCAGTTCTGGGCTTTTGACTAGGTTTATAGTCATTGTAGAGAAGGCGCCAGAAGGAATATGAGCCACAGGGTGGGAAAGCATACTGTGGAGTACTGCCCTCCTGTCATTGACTTACTGGTGTGTTCATGACCACACAGTAGTTACTGAAACCCCACAAGACCTTCACTGTTCTGAGCTTATAAACATTTTGACATAGCTTACAGAAGAGGACATGATCAAGTGATAATGTGTTCACATATTAAAGTTTACAATATATTTTTAAAATAGGACCTACTAGAGGGTTGGATAAACATATGTCATGGGTGGATGAAAGATAAGACATGTAAGGAGACAGTCAGCATGAAGTCACTACATAATGTGACGGTGCAGCTCACAGATGTCTGGGGCTTTCCTTTTTTAATATTTTATTTATTTATTTATCTGACAGAGAAGGAGGGAGAGAGAGAGAGAATGCGCATGCCAGGGCCTCCAGCCACTGCAAACGAACTCCTGATGCATGTGCCCCCTTGTGCATCTGGCTTATGTGGGTCCTGGGGAAGCGAACCTGGGTCCTTTAGCTTTGCAGGCAAATGCCTTAACCACTAAGCCATCCCTCCAGCCCATGGGGCTTTCCTTTTATCAAGACACTGTGCAAACGTTTTTCTATAAATACTTATTCTCAAAGTAATGAGGGGGGGGGAGAGAGAGAGAAAACTCTGCGTTATCAAAGATATAGCCCAGGTTCAAAGGGAGCAGGTAATGGACAAACCCTTACTTTGTCTTTTGCCTTATATCTTTTCTGATAGCATTCTAACAAATCCTTCCTTTCCTGTCATGTAAATTTCCTGACTCAATACTACCCTGGGCTAAAATCAAATGGTCAACATTATAGACAAATCATAAAGATGTTACTCAACTTAGATTCTATTAAAATTCCACCCTCAAGTTCATCACAATCAAAGTGAAGTCAATGTTGAGCATAACAATTATTGTTTTTGGTAGATTTTCTAAAGAGATTTTGAAAACTAAATCTGTCTCTGTACTCTGGCTGTCTCACTCCAGCCATCTCTTTTAACAGGTGTGTTCTCAGGAAACACAAACTAATTGAAATTTGGCCACACATAATTAAAATAACAATTACTCCTCACCCCCCCCATTACATAATGTATTCTTAATTGATTTTGAATTATTTGTGTCATTCATTTCCTCTTGAGTAGGTAATATAACATAGGACATGGAATATTTAGTATGCAGTTGTATGCTGAGTTATTTGCAGAATGTTGAACTTTCTCTCCAGTCTGCTTATGGTGCACAGGTTTGCTTATATTAGCAACCAGCTCCTCATTCTTAAAGCAGGCTGCTCAATCTGTGCTCAGCTTCAAAAGAAGAGGTATACATTGTGACATCTGCTGTTCTGTCTTCTGAGATCACTTGCTCTGGATGAAGCCTGTTGTCACCTTAGCAGAATATACAAGCAGTCCAAAGAGAATGATAGCATGGTAAATGTCAATGGTCTCCTTGTAACAGACAATATCTGGGGGCCAAGTATAGAAGGAGTCTCTTCAGACAGCCAACAATCCAGTTCTTGTGGTCTTTAGAAAACAAAAGCAATGGTGGCATCTTAACTATAATTTCATTAATCTCTGAATCCAAACTAATCCATTCTGAGATTTCCTAGCCCTCAGAAATGTAAGGTAAACATGTTTTTATTTACTTTCTAAGATTCAGGATTGTACAGCCATAGATAACTAGTTTAAACGTCCTTAAGTTTGGAGAATTACCCTGTTGTTCCCTCTAAGGGTTCTCCTTTCATCCATTGGAATTCAGCCTACCTCTCTACATCTCCCTGGTGTGGGGAGTACTTGGGAGTAACTGTGAAATCATGGTGGTGACATTGGTTCTGTCCCTTCCTTGCTGCTTTTGTCATTCCAAGAGAGTGGTTTCGGGCAAATCTTTTACTCTGTAATCATCTGCTGTTATACCTTTCTCTCTTATGCATTTCACAATGTACAGGCTATGAAAACTAATCTCATAAATGAATATGGCCAAGGAAATCTACTTAGGAATGATGTCAGCACCACATTCCAAAAATGTTTTGTAAATAAACCAAGTATATTGTGGCTAACTATATGCCTGGCCTAGAAATACAAGAAGAGCCACATGAAACAAGAACATCTCAGTGGATGGTAGGCAAGCCCTTGCTGCTCCATCTAATAAATTCACACACCCTGTGAGACAGGTACCTTGGCTCATTGCATTTTCTTCTTTACAGTGTTCTTCTATGTGGCCTTGAAGAAGGGAGATAAATCAGTTAACTGAACAGGCATTTAATCTCTTTTTATGTTCAGGGGGAAAAGAGCAGAAGGAGATTAGGATATATGGCCATTTTACTGACAAAACCTTGATCTGGTTACTGATTTTCTGACTGGAACAATTTGAGTATTTTTAGATAAAAATAACTAAGTTTACTAATAAAGGATGGTATGAAAGAAATTTCTAATTTCATAGGTTAAATAATATCTCTATTAAATCTCCTACAGTAGCTAATTATCAAGAAATAATTAAATTAGGTTAAATAAATACGACTTCATTTTAAAATTTTTCTTCACTTGTTAAATCACTACTCTACTCACCTCAAAAGAAAAAGCTAATGTCACAGCTTCTTTCATGTCATTCATTGCACTGGATACCAAGTTCTGAAAACCTGGAAGAAAAGTTTTCTGGGAATTATGGTTCTTTGCAGGAGATGAGCCATTCCTCACACATCAGCCAGAGCCCAAGTAAAACCACCCAGAAATTGGCAAAATGAACAAGAGTGCTGCTACCACCGAGAGCCTGACAACATGCACCAAGGTGAGGGACACAGACACTGAGGATGCTCAAAGCATACCAAAACAGAAACCCAGAGTCTGCTGAGGGTGCAACACTAAAGTAGACTTAAAACACACCCACCACAGCTCAGGGAATTTTCTGGAAGAAGGAACAGAAAGACAATAAGAGCCACAGACTGAGAGAGAATATCCAGAAAAACCCACCCTCCCCCACCCATGACTGACTGCTGCTCTCACAACTCCTAACCAACAACCACTGGTGAATACCAGAAATTCCACTGAGGTTGGTCCTCAATGGAATGGGGACAAAGAGGAGGGAAATGATATCAACACATGATGCGACCATACAGTATTTCTAGTTAATAAAAAACAAACAAAAAAAAAAAGGAATGGCTACATTCCCACTGCATATGTCCAGGTAATCAGAGTAAAAGTCCACTGCTAAGCAAGCAGGGAAGCTCAGAGCAATAATAGCACAATGGAGATGAGGAAGAGCTATAAAATACAGTGCTTTTCCAGCCCTATTTTCAGATGTTAAACTGACAGATGTGCAACATGTGACCATTGTCGCAGCAGGCATAGCTTGCCAGTTATTCCTCATTGCAGTCTCCATGAATCAGCTTAACAGGGGGAAGTAGTTTACAATTTTGTTAAAAGCCATTACTACACACTCCTGAGTATGCCCTATTACACATTTAAACTGTGCTGAGACATACTTCTCCTATTTGTAACCATTTTAATTCTGAGGCTATTTACTCTCACTAGTCAGTTACTTTAAGATCCATAATCATTTTGCACCTCTGTCATCCCTCATGAATCTAATACACAGAAATCCAGAGAGTTGGAAAGACAAAGAATTTTGCTTTTTTGCATGTGTTTAAATTTCATTCAATAGCACTGTCATTTTGGGAGAGAATATACTTTCGTTTATTAATAAAACAGCAATATTTTAACCTACTTCCCATCACTAATATGGTTTGCTTTTGTGAAATGCTAATATGCAATGAAATTAAGCCAAACCAGCCTGTCTTTTAGAAGTTTTTTTTTCCCCTTTAACTCATGAAATACATAATATTAAAGCTGATTGCCTGGCTGACTCCATTATTAGATAACCCCAAAATGTCAAATAGGACTGTTTAAATTAGGTGAGCAAAGCAGAATTACTAGTTCCACACAGGAAAACTGTGAACCATTATAAAACTGGTGAAAAGAAGAAAAGAAGCTTATAGAAATTTAACAGTTTGAAATTCATAATCAGTTTTAATCTCCTGTGTTCATCGTTTTTTAAAAATATATTTCCCACTTCATTTTCATTTGTGAACTGGAAGCAATGCATTCAGAAGGAGCAATTAAACTCTCTTGACACCATGAACTTGCTTGAGTTGGGTCATGGCACCGTGGGCAATTAGATGGTCAATGTAGGTCATTCCAAATATATTCAGCTACCTTCCATTTTCCTCTAAAAGTTAGTCAATGTGCAAAGGTAATAGCTATTGTTACTTGGTTTGCTTTTTACTCACTTATCTGTGTTTATTATAATTAAATCTTCCTAAGGTATATTTTTACCTTTACTAACCTCATTTCGGAAATTGAAGACAGTTCTGATTTTTCTATTAATTTACGGCTAATGCAGTGCTCACATAAATAGACCTTAGACCTACTGCTAACGTAATGGGACTTTTAAAAACAAAGTGAAATATTCTGTTAAGAAATACTGCTCATTGAAAAAAGTACGGATGCATCAGACACATTCTATTTCAAGTGGTTCTAAAAATGCCTGCATTGTATCTGACCCAGCTAATAATAGAAAGTAAATTAGGAAGTGAGTTTAGTGAACATGTAGCTGAGAGTGTGATTTTTGCCTTACATAGTCTTCTGAACAATAGAAATTGCTAAATTGGGAAAGGAGTTGGCAAGATAAAAAGCCCTTAAAAGGTGCTTTCAAAGTAACAATAAATTTTCCAGAGGAACTTCTCTGTAGTCATCTGTCTTTTGACAATCTCCCAAATACTGAACATCCATTTATGGTTAACCAAATTAAGGAATACTATAGTGCAGATTTTGGCATTTTACATTATTTTAGTGCAAAGTAACTAATTCTTCAAATAAATGTTGCAGGGTGGAGTGAGGGGATAGACTTCAATTCAAATGTAACCCTATCTGGGAAGTTTTTCAAAATGCTTATTTGACTTTGTTTCAAAAACCTTTAAAGATATTTCTAGTGTATAGTTATTATTTGATGAGTTTGCCTTCACGAATAGGTACATGGTCAACTCTTTAAGTACAAGAATCAATCAATGATCACTTTAGCATTTTTCAGGGCCTAAAACCATATCTACTGCTTAGTAACCAAATTGAAAACTGTGTATGTACACACAGAAACAACGGCATACATATGATTCTAGGACATAAATACATTTTAACTTTTTATAATTTAAAGTAGTTAAATTTACCAAAGAATAAGTTTAGGTGGCAATATAGCAATTCATCTATGGGAACTTCCCATAGGGAGGGTAAATTTTCCTTCTCATATCTTAAGTGTTTTCCCTGCTAAAACTACAGATTCTCAATATGTGAACTATTTTTGCTACATCAATGTTAGAAGCATAGCAAATTGTTATTTCCATTAAACATGTAAAGATAATTTCCTCTAGACATTTTTATGTCCTAGGTTAATGAACTACACTTCCATAGCACCTTTGTGTTGCTGTTTCCTCTAGATTAAAACATTTCCTCTTGAAGGTGCAGAGATGGGTTCAAAGGGCACATGGACCTCCTAAGACACTTTTCAAACTCAGCTCACAAATTTTATAAGACTTGTAAAGACCCTCTCTGAGTTTATATGAGCAGCACATATTTCTGGGAGAGAGGAAACTCTTTGATGAAGTTACCCACACAATGGGCAGAACATTTCAGTGAAAGCTCTTCTGAGTCATCACCATTGGTAATGTGGGCTTTTCTCCCTTGCAGCTGGCCAAGTTCCTGAAAGTAACCCCAATAAGCTTACTGGTCCATCTGTTAGATTTGAATGTATTTCTAATTGGTCTATTGGCACCTTACTGAAGTTTAATAGGTATTTCTGCATCTCTCCCCAGGAAAAGTAATGCAGAAGCAGACTATATTTATGCATCATTCTTTCGATAGTACCATTACAGGTGATTCAAGGAAAAGAGAAGTAATCTGAAAATTGCAAAGTGTCACACCACCAGGCCTTTCAAAAGGAATAGATATGCTAAAATTTTAAGTCTCTGCACATGGACATGAATAATAAAGTTTCAAATATGAAATCCCAAGGAATCATGGGTGAGGAACTGAGTTCTATTGATTCACTTGGCTGTACAAACATCACTATAAATCTTTTGCTGAAGACACAGCATATCAGCCTGACTTACTACAGCTGTGAGCCCTTGCTTTTATTTATATAAAATAAATGGCTTATATTCAAGAATCCATAGTTATTTCTCTGAGGAAATCAGATACCAGCTAGGAGGAATAGTAATCTATGTGATGTAAGAAGGAATAAAAATGGTTGGTGATGGGTCAGATAAAGTTGGTACTAAGACAGGAATCATCAGTGTGCAATGAATAAGGGAACTGCGGTATCATCTAGTTACAGATAGAAAACTTATATCATTATATTTTGTCAATCAGTAATATTCTAATCAATAGAAATATTCCACTTACCCTATTAAATTGAAAGGTAGTGAACACTTTTTAAAGGTTTAATCTACACTTATTTTGAGGAGTTAAGCAATAGTAGAAATTATCTAATATTCTTAAGTGCATATTTACAAAATTTTTAGTTGGCATAATTAGATAAAGTGTCAAATTAAAAAAAATGGATTTGGAAAAATAAAGAACAGTTTTCTTAAGTGGCTTATATTTAGTTTAAATAATGTCTCTTTAAGCTGCAGTAAATTCAGTTTAAAGGCTTTTTTTATTAGACTTTTGATCACTGAAACTTCGAGAAGAAAAGTCTAGCCTTTTATCTAGCTTGAGAAACTTGATTGCAATCATATAGTACCAATATAATAATTCATACCAGTATATGAAGCTAATTAACATTTTTTCTACTATTGTGCCTCAGAGTAGGAAAAATATGAGAAGTTACATGCATGCTATTCCAATTCAAGGGGTAAGTGGCATTTAAAATGCAAAGAATCAGTAAATCACATAATGATAAATTATATTAAAATATTTTAAGAAAATGTTGAATGGATCTATATTGCGTTAGTAAGAGTGTGTTTTCAAGAAAATATCTGTGATTTACTTTAAAGCTAGAGTGCTGAAATTATTTTTAGTGTATAGCTTGATTGTTTGCTTTAACATGTGGATGTAATACACACTTCTAATTGTTGTGTCCTGTTCACATATGATTTTATATGTTCTATATGAAACCTTAGGCATATAATTTATATGAGTATATATAGTTGACACTTACTTGATTCATTATATAGTTGGATACATAAATACATATATGATTATATCTTCTGAAACTGTCTCTTAACTGTCTTCATCACAGTTTTTCTCTGTTTATACTACATTGCACTAGCTCCTTTCCTATCTTTCTCTCTTTTCCCAGTTCAATTAATTTTTTGCTTTTATTTTACTGAATATGTTCTTATAAGATCACCATATTACATTGGCCAATGATTACCCCTTCTTATTTAAAAGTGTTCTCTTCATTCACCATCAGGACACCCCATCCTTCATTGCTGTTTTACTCTTTACTGGCCTTCTTAATAACTTTTACAGGAAATTCCATTTGCTCCTGGTCTTTAAATATTACTTTCTCCTATAGTGTGGTCCCTGAACCCAATTTGTTTTCTAGCTATATTCTCTCTTCAGATTTTCTTATCCTGTCCCATCTTTAATGCTACCTGTAATTGGACAACTACCAAAAGTAAATCTCCTATCCTTATCTCTCCTCTGGATTTTAAACTGGTGAAAGGGAAACATTTGTACCACATTTCCATTTTGTTTCTAAAGACATTTTAAACTCAACATAGCCAAACTGGAGTTTCTTTCATGTCAAAATTTTTGGAAATTATGCTTTCCCTCGTCATTTTTTCCTTTCTATTTTATTAGTTATATTCAGTTCTGATGATTCTAGTGAACCTGCTTTTGTCTAGCTTACCCATAACTGTGGGCTAACTCCACAATGCAAGACCCGTATACCTCAACAAGGAGGGGCCAAGGGGAGGGGGTAGGTCACGGATGAGCCTAATAATGGTACCAAACTGACTGTATTTGCTGAATACAGAACTGACTAATAAAGAAAAAAGAAAAAAAATAAATTATATTCACCATTCCACTACATGTACTAGATGAATCTAAGGGTCCTCAAGATCTAATTACAATACAAAACACATGGACTTTACAGAACACTGGAAAGAATTTCCCACCAAGGTACAACACAGACCTGAGTGACAGAGACCTCAGTAAAGCTGAGGTAGTATAAATTATATAAAGTTTTTCTAAAGGAGTGAGCCACTAGTAATCACAATCTTCTTCCTTTTCCCTTGTGAGGGTAAAAATAAGTCAATAACACAAATCTAAAACATGAATATAGTAAGAACTAGGGATATAATTTTTATAATTAATATTTTATAAATTATTTATAAATAAACAATTCCTTTTGTACCAGCAATAAGCACTTTTAATTGGAAATTCCTAAAACTATTTACAATGGCTTCAAAAATATGAAGTGCTTACGTAAAAATTTAGCTGTATGTGTGCAGAACCTATATTCTAAAAGTTATGAAACACTGATAAAAATCACTGAAAAGCTAAACAAATGAGGAAATATCTCATAGTCAAAGGGTCTTACACTCATAGATGATACTGAAATAATTGTCTTTATTTGAAAAAAGATTGTAATTAACTAAGATTAGAGAAATTATTTACAACATAAAAATCTCAAAGTGGATCACAGTACTACATAATATAAACTTCAAAAAAAATCTAGAAGAAAGAATAGAGGCAAATCTATTTGACTGTAGGATCATAATAGTTATTTACATATAGTACTAGCATGACACCAAAAAGAAATATTGCTAAGTCAGATTTCACTGAAGATAAATATTTTATCCTAAATACATTACAAAGAGAATTACAAAATAAACCTGACTGGGAAAATATTTGTAAAGTAAGTATTTCTTTAAGAATTTATCTATGATATAAAATGAATGCTTGAAAACAATGTAATAAGAAATAATTTAAAATATAAACAAAAGTTCTGAAGACAAATGTCACTAAAGATTTAGTTATGCAAAGATTCCAACCTAAGTTGCCACAGAGGTACACTCACCCCCCTAATGAAGTGCCCAAATTTTAATTTTTTTTTAAATTTTGAAATCTGACAGAAACAACTGTTTGTAAAGATAAGGAGTAAGAAAAAAAAATATTCAGTGCCTGTAGGAAATTGTAATGGTAAAACCAAATTGGAAGAGTGTTAGTTAATTTCTTCCAAGTTTAAAGGAGATTTGTTTTTTTAACAATGAGATTTATGAAGCTCTACCCTGGGTATTTCATTTTGACAACTAATATCAACACAAAAGACTGCAATTTTACAGAATGCTTTGTTTCTAATAGCCAAAAAGCTCAAATTACCAAAAAGTCCCTTGATATATAAGTAGATGAATTATAACAAGAATGAAATGGAATATTACTCATAGATAAAAAGGAGTGAGCCTCTAGAACCACAAAATTACATAGATGAATTTTAGGTGCATGTTGATGCATGAAAGAAGCCAATCTGAAAAGACCACATACCATTACATTTCAAACTCTATAGTTAAAAAGAAAATATTTTGTATGCTACTGTACTCATGAATACATGATACTGCATTTGCCAGAAGATGAAATTTCATAGCATACAGTGTCAACCTTGGTGTATGTCAATTAAAACAATCATGTTAGAGGAAACAGACTCTACAGATGTAGATGGAGATAACATGAAAAAGTAGTGTCACAAATGGATGAAACAATCTTATTGAAACATTAAGCTTGTGCACTGATCTCATTAATGGGAGCACTGAAGTCTAAAAACTAAAGAAAGGCAAAATACAAGGAAAAGAGGGATTACATACTAGTTGGTAGGTTCATTTCCCATAAGGGTTTCAGTAGTAAATTTGATACTATGACACATTTATACTTAAACTAACCAGTGAAGAAAGTGTCCAGTGAATGATGAGAACATAGTTTTTTCAGTAACTTTAAAGAAATGTTTCAGAAAAGCAAGGATGAGCCCATACCTATCCAAGTTATACTGAATTCAAGCAGGACACATAAGGGTGAATTCAGGCTTAGGAATGTAAGTCTTGATGATGGCATATAGAAATATCTATGAATGTGTTCATGTACATATTAGTTAGTATATATGCATGGATGCCCCTGCTCTTCAAGTGAAGAGTCTATAAGCAACGACATTGCAGAGAGGATTGCCACGGTGTCCCCCTACTAGTTTCTAACAAGAGAAAGCAGGAGCAGTTTAGACAAATGGCAGACTTTAGAACCAAGGAAGAAAACATCCAAGATGAGCATAGAATTTCTTGTAATATTGAAAGTATAATAAAGAACATGTGGAGGATGTATCCACACCTTTTTGTGAGCTTCAAATAGGTTCTTCCAGAAGGTACAGTAAGAACAAGGGAAGAAAGAGTTACTTAGTACCTGACAAAAAGTACCCCTATCATGCTATCGCATTTACCATGAGTAGTGATAAGCTGTAGCTGTTTCCTTGGTGAACCTGGTACCAACACAACAGTGAAGGAGATAGACACAGACAACAGTCAATTCCTACCAAACCAGACATCCATAGATACAGAGGCTCCCAAGACCTCATCATTGAAACAGAGCTAAAATGAACCCAACATGGCTCAGGGAAATTTGCAGAAGATTGGATGGACAAAATGTCAGAGCCACACGTTGAGTCATGATACACAGAGACATTGCCTCCTACTCACAACTGATAGCTATCCCCACAAAGCACGACCCATATTCCACAACAAGGAGGGTCCCTGTGGATGGGAGAGGACAGGGAAGAGGCAAACAATGATAGCAACTCGACTGTATTCACTGAGTACAAAACTAATAAAAAATAAAAATTTTAAAAAGAGCAGGAATAAGTAAAAAATGTTCAACATCCCTAACCAACAGGGAAATGCAAATTAAAACAACTGTGAGATTCTACCTTGCTTCAGAAAGGATAACAATTATTAAAAAATAAAATGACAACAAATGTTGGTAAGGATGTGGAGAAAAAGCCCTCATTCACTGTTGGTAGGAATACAAACTTGTACAAGCACTAAGGACATCACTTTGGAGATTCATGAAGAGGTGAATACAGAACCACCAACAGGCCCAGTTACTCCCTTACTGAGCACTTACCCTAAATGCTCCATGCTTCACTACAGAGATACTTTCTCCACCATGTTTATAGCTGCAAAATTCATAATAGCTAAGAACTGGAATCAAACCAGGGGCCGACCATTGGACGAATGGATAACAAAGCTGTGGTAGATATACACAACAGAACTCTACTCAGCAGTAAGAAAAAATGATACGATGAAATTTGTAGGAAAATGGATGGACTTAGAACAGATTGTGCTCAGCAAACACACACAAGCACAGAAAGACAAGCACTGCATGTTCTAACTCATCTGTGCTTCCTATCCTAGATCAGCTTGACTTGTCAGCATATCAGATAGGCAAGTAGAGGCCCAGACAATGGGGATGGAAGGGTTTGGGGGAGGGGATAGAGAGGGTGTGAGGGGAAATAAGCACAAAAGTAAACACATAATGAACTGGTACCATAGAAACCTTTCTCCTGGAAGGTAGACTAAAAGATATGACCCTCAACAGGGGCATGGGGAGCAACCAAAAAGAAGGGACCTGGAAAGGGTGGGATGAAGCCTAACCTTAAAAAAATGGCTCTGACCTGTAACTCACAGTATCAGAATTAGGTGCTACCCACATTGATCTGTGGATCAGAGAGACCTATGAGGTCCCCTAAACAAGAGTGGCTTCTGTTAAAGCACTTGACTACCTACATGAAGTAAAAGGTAAGACCTTATTGCTCATCAAACTATACAATGCCAACATAAAACATGGAAAGACCTGGCTGGAATATTGAAGAAAACCAGGCCCCATCTAGTACTGGGAAGTACCATATAAGCTACTGGGGGAAAGTGACCAAAAATTGTGTGAGCAAGCAGTGCTCTAAGCTACTAAGAAGCAATCAATCTGATAAGATGTACACACCAATGCACTGGTGGCACACAGCCTGCATGGGTAACCAATGACTTTATGATTGGCTAATAGTTCTACTCAGTGTAAAGAAACCCACTGAAATTGGGAATGAGGTCTGAATTATATGGAGACAAATAGTATGCTCTCCAATGTCAAGTTCCCAATAGTCTTTGGCTAAAAGATGGACTACATCTATCAAATTCTCCCTAAATTAATAACTCTTATTCAATTTAACCTATGCTGACTTTGCTCTTCATTAGAGAGTCTGTTTGTCTTTTTCAGAAGGTAGCAAGACTGGAGGATACAAACCATCCCTCCCATTTAAGTCAAGGCCCAGGCAAAACCAGCTCCCATGGTGAGCCTGATAATCAGCACCAGGGTGAAGGAGACAGACACAGAGGATACTCAACACATACCAAAGCAGAATTCCAGAGACTCCTAAGAGCTCATCACTGAAGTAGACTTAAAACTCACCCACCAAGGCTCAGGAAATTTGGCAAAATAGGGGGCGGAAAGATTATAAGAGCCACAGGTTGGGATATCATACGCAGAGGCACTGCTGCCCCCAATAACTAGCTGCTGCTCCCACGATGCATAACCCACAACCCCGTGGAGACTGCCAGCAACCCCACTGCAGACTGCCTATGTGGAAGGGGGCAGGGAAGAGGGAAAAGATGGTACCAACACATGATGTATCCATTCAAATTATGTTCTTAATAATAATAAAAAAAAAGAGTCTTAGAAATGTGACACAGGACAAGGAGACTATAGATCTGTGACTACTCAATTTAATGTAGAAGCCTAAATGAAATCAGTCATCACAAAAAAGTCACTAAAAGGGTAAATATTTAGGAACTCTTAAAATATAGACTTCACTTAATAAAACTGGCCATAATGAGGATAAGATATCCATACCGACTCATTAATTATGATGTGTGAACCAAACAAATGAAAAAAAAATGTTAGCAGTGTAAACAGAATGGTAGAACATATGGGAATTCTTTCCTACTCTCTTTAATTGTTTTTTGTATTTTATAACCATAATTTCTATAGCCTAAAACTTAAAATGTATAGACATTTTAGCAAAATGACTTATTTGAAGAGAACAATTTATATTTGGCTATATAATTACTTATAAATCTTACATGTAAGCTCAAAATAATTTTAAGTTTCTCTTCAGTCAGTTGTTGACTATGCCAGACCCGCCTCTATTACAATCTGGTGAATGGCAAGCCTTTTGTGTTTGTAGGACTTTGCTTGACACAGACTGCTCCACACAGAATGTCATGCTTTCTTGTGTCATTTCATATCTTTCTCAGAAAGTACAAAAGTATTCCTATGGATTTTAGCATCTGCTATGGCAAAGCACATCTGATTGTATGTACTATGGTCCTGCAGAAGGAGGCTTTAAGAAGGGAAGTAGGGCTGGAGAGATGGCTCAGCAGTTAAAGGCACGTTCTTGTAAAGCCTGTCCACATGGGTTTGATTCCCCAGTATCAGTGTAAAGCCAGATGAACCAAGTGGCACATGCCTCTGCGGTCCATACGTACAGCTAGAGGATCTGGCATACCAATAATCTTTTTTTCTCTCTCTCTCTCTTTGTCTCTTTCCCCTCTATTTGCAAATAAATAAAGATATTTTTTAAAAAATAATGAAGGAAAAGTTAAAAGGCAAGAATATACCAAGCATTATACCCAGTCCTGGTGCTCTATTCCCCTGCCCCCATGGGACATGCTGTGATTTCTCAACTGGCATGAAATCACAACAGTGGTTATTAGTGACTTTTCTCTGTCTGGAACAGCATTGGAAAATGTGGTTGTTTCTCAGACAAATGATCTCTGCTCTGCTCAGGTTGGAGATCTGCTCTCAATCTGCACATTTCATGTTCCTTCTTAGTTTTTTGAGAATTGCTTGATGAATGCTATCCTTACAATAATATATGAAACATATTTATAAAAAATAAATAATAAAAATAACAACTCACTAACCAGGGTAAGAAACCAAAGCTTAATCAACAATTTGGGGGAAAAAAGATTGTGAGGCATTTGCAAGTAGCACCCTTCCCTTTTTCATCAAAGAAACTACTATCCCTGGCAGTGTTTATCATTCACCTGATCCTTTTAAGGCACCCTGGTAGGTGGGCATATGATCCACATATTGAATACGGTAAATTGTATTTCTCATTTTAGGCATGTTATATATTGTTTAGGTATTTATATATTATATCTCTGTGGTATGAGAATTTTACTACATGTAACAATTTATTTATATTATGGGCTAATAATGCATGATTGAGCTACAAATCTTTCATCAAATCTCCTGACAATGGATATTTTATCAGTTCGATTGTTTATATTCTTTGTTAATGAAAGCTATAATTAACTTTATTTTACATTTCTTGTTGCATATGTGAAAATTTCCTACTGAATACATACGTTAGCCATATTTATGATCAGAATTATGAAGTCTTATGCTAGAAATTAACAGATGATTGCAAATTGTGTTCCAAAGCAGTTTGGAATGAGTATAAGAACTGCTTTGTGAGCTAAAGTGATGGATAGCTCAGTGGTTAAAGGCATTTGCTTGCAAAACCTGACAGCCCAAATATGATTCCCCAGCCCCAGTTCCTACAGGAAGCCAGATGCACAAAGTGGTTCATGCTTCTGTTTTTTTTTTTTTTTTTTTTTTTTTGGCAGTGGCAAGATGCCTTGGAGCACCCATTCTCTCCCTGTCTCTCTGCCTCTGTCTCTCTTTCCCTTTCAAATAAATAAAATGAACTTTTAGAAAATGTAAAAGCCTCAGAGGACCCCAACACCTCATCACTGAAGCAGACCAAAAATGAACCCAACATGGCTCAGGGAAATTTTGCGGAAGAGGGGGCAGAAAGAATGTCAGAGCCACATGTTGGATCATGATATGCAGAGACATTTAGCTTACCCATAACTGTGGGCTAACTCCACAATGCATGACCCGTATACCTCAACAAGGAGGGGCCAAGGGGAGGGGGTAGGCCACGGATGAGCCTAATAATGGTACCAAACTGACTGTATTTGCTGAATACAAAACTAACTAATAAAGAAAAAAAATGGTTAAAAAAAAGAAAATGTAAAAAAAATCTGCTTTATAAATGTTATTAGTATTAGACTTTTAAATTTTTACCAGTAATATATATTTACTATCATGGCATGATAGTGCAATTTATCTAATTTCTAATGTTGTTAAGAATGTTTGCATTAGCTCCTTGGACAATAAACAGGACAGTGCCTGTCCATAGTTTTTTAAACTATTTTATTGGCCTTTACTTACATTATACAATATATATTATATACATATATATAATTTAAGTGTGTTTGAAAATATTATATATGGATATATAGAGATACATACTTATGTTTTTATAATCTGCTAGTATGATGTACTAGGAATTTCTACAACTTATCACTTGCCCTATTACTTTTTCAATACTGTCTTTGAGCAATTTTTATTGTCTTTAATATGAAAAATTTTCCAGACAAATTTGCCACATGAGCTTTATTGAATGCATTCCTATTATTGTATTATAGAGAAATTCTCCTAGTATTTTCTAAAATTCACCTAGTTTTGACATTCATAATATGATTCATCTGCTTGAAATTGACATCATTTGGTATAAAGCCATATAATTGATTGTCCTAATATCATTACTAACGGTATAAACAGATGCTTATCATATGCTTCTGAGAAACCATTCTTAACTCTTGTATCATATATTTATCTTAGGCCAATCTTTTGTTTTACTTTGCCTTTAGAACTGCTCTATATTTGTGTTGGGCAGATGTCAACCTTGTCAATTCTTGTCAAATGTGACTTGATGATTCTGTTTGCTTTTTTCCCTAAATTTCTAAGAAATGATATAATTGTAATATTCCAAGCATAATTTGAATACAACACTAAGCACCCCATTGGCACTTTTCCCTCAGGTAAACAATTTTATGCCTGAATGTCCAATGTTTCTATTTTTATCTTACCCTCAAAAGTGCTTTTAAGCACCAGCAGACTGTAGTTCCTTATCTATGATTTATGCTATCTGATGACACCTCTTTTATCTTAAACTATTTTTAGTATCTTGTTTGACCAGAGCATATCTCGACTTGATTACTTAAGCTTCTTCTTTCATATAGCTGAGTTTTCCCCTTAGCCACACTGTTCTCTTATTTTGGATTTTTTAAATGTATGTGCATTATTTATAATAATTAAATGACAAGAAAAAAAAAACAAGAGCCTGGAGATAAAGCTTAGTGGTAGATGTCTTGTTTTGCCATAGGAACCAGGTTCAATCTCTAGCACTAAAAATTACAAACATACAAAAAGACAATACCATAACAAGAGGAATATTGCTCATTTATTTATAGTTGAGGCACATGTATAAAAATATGTCAAGTATTTTTCAAAATCAGATATCCTAATACTTGATGAACCCCTGGGATTTCTAGTGCAAAGCACCTGCAAATTAGGGAAACCATCATATTGATAGCCCTGATCTTAAAACTCTTCAGGAATAACACTTGATCCTGATTATGTTTATGCTTACCAGTGTTGTGACAAGATTGCTGAACTGAATCTTTGATTATGTTACTACTCCATCATGCTCTCTTCTCAATTTGTAAGCTATGTTTTAGGTATTACATCATAATTTCTGATAATACTAAGATTTCTATGAAGCTTGTTAAATTTCCTAGAGTTCTTTCATCCAGAGCATTATTTTCTTTATTATGTCACTCTGGGAAGTTTCTGGGCAGGATCAGAACAGTAGTGACATTGGAGAAATATGTGGCACATTAAATATGTGCACAAATTAAGCACAGGAAATAAAAAATAAATTGTTTATTAGTTGTTATGGTTCATATATGAGCCAGTTTTCAGGCATGTAGTACACAAAACAGATTAGTTTGAAAAGTAAATGGTATCCATTTATGAAACAGAGGTGAGAATAAAGAAAAAGAAGACAAGTGCTGTCTATCATTGTGAAGTTTTAATGTAAAGTCTGCTTTGATAAATATTTGTTGATTTTATTGATCTCTAAGTGGCATCATCTAGTATTTTGTCATATTCCATTTCACTGACATTCATTTCACTCTGTATTTTCCAACCTCTCTTCATATTCAATTTGGTATTAAAATTTGACTTTCTTGAAGGGAGTGCTTGGCTTATGGATTTTTAATCTTTCTTTATATATGGTGTGCAAATGCTGAAAAGCATTCCACTTGATGTACATTTTAGCTCCTTTCTACAAATTCTAACATACATAAATTAGATGTATTTAATTCTAAATAATCTTTACATCCCATTCTCACTTTCTATTTGATATATATGCTATATATAGTATGCTTATTTCTAAACCAATAGGGAATTAAGAATATTTGACATTGTCTTCTAGCTTCAACATACTATGAACTATATT
Source organism: Dipus sagitta (assembly GCA_036346955.1). Taxonomy (NCBI): domain Eukaryota; kingdom Metazoa; phylum Chordata; class Mammalia; order Rodentia; family Dipodidae; genus Dipus; species Dipus sagitta. Next base: position 115,812,214 of record CM070772.1, read on the forward strand.
CTTATAAATTAAATAATTTAACTGACTTGTTTACCAATTGCAAATATGGTTTCCTTTCCACTGAGCAAATCTGTTAGCCAACCCAAGAGCAGGTGGTCTCCCATCATGGCTGTGTGCCACTATTGCACTTGTGTGAGCATCATACCAGTTTGTATGCTTCTAAATAGCTTAGACCTCAAGTTGCTCACACAAATGTTGGCCACTTTCTCCCAGTGGTTCATGTATCACCTTCTAGTACTAGACAGGATATCTGGGGATTGGATCTCTTCCAGATTATAGCCATGTCTGTCCATGTTCCATACCAATAGCATATGGTGTCTTCAGCAGCAGGGTCTTACCACTAAACTCTGAAGGGTAATCAAGTACTCTGACAGAAGTCTGTCTTGTTTTAGGAAACCTTATATGTCTCTGGTCAAGAGCCCATTGTGGGTGTTAACTGCATCCTGGTACTGGAGTTACAAGCCAGTGCCAAGGGGAAAAAAGGAAAAGAGATAAAATAGAGAAAATAAAGAAAGAAAAAAAGAAAAATAAAAAAAGGGAACAGGAGAAATTTAAGGTCAGGCTTCACCTCACCCTCTCCTGGCCCTTCAATTCATGTGCTCCCTCTAAGGTCCTGAAGAGGGTTCAACATTTTCATCAGTCTTCAAAGATATAGGACTCTATGGTACCAGTTCCATTTGGGTTCAGTTTTGTGTCCCCGCCAATCCATTACCATCCCCTCAAGCCTTACCCTTCCAGGCCTCAAGATGCCTGTTAGGGGTGTCAGCATCTCAGGATGATCCACATTAGGAGCCACAATCATGTCTTTTTAAAACCTCCTCAAAAAGAAGAGTCCAGGACCAGATGGCTTCTCAGCCAAATTCTATCAAACTTGTATGGAAGAACTGAAAACAATATTTATCAAACTGTTCTACATAATCAGAGAATGAGGAAAAGCCTCCAACTCCTTTTAAGAAGCTAGCATCACACTAATATGAAAATCAGACAGAAGCCGGGCGTGGTGGCGCACGCCTTTAATCCCAGCACTCGGGAGGCAGAGGTAGGAGGATTGCCGTGAGTTCGAGGCCACCCTGAGACTCCATAGTGAATTCCAGGTCAGCCTGGGCTAGAGTGAGACCCTACCTCGAAAAACCAAAAAAACAAAAAAAAAACAAAAAAAAAGAAAATCAGACAGAGATACAAGAAGACTAAAGGCCTATATCCCTGATGTACTTAGATGCAATGATCCTGAACAAAATGCTCACAAACCAAATTCAACAACACATGAAAAGCATTATTCACCTTGTTCAAGTAGGCTTTATTATCCCAGGAATTCAGAGTTGGTTCAACATAAGGAAATCTGTCAATGTAATACACCACATAAATAAGCTTAATCATAAAACCACATGATAATTTCAATAGATGCAGAAAGGGCCTTCAACAAAATACAACATCATTTTATGATCAAAACTTTGGAGAGAATAGGCATGATGGCTTATATGTCAACATAATAATGGCTATATATAAAATACATAAAGCCCATATAATACTTAATGGGGGAAGATTCAAGGAAGTCCCATTGAGGTCAGGAACAAGACAGGGGTGCCCACTCTCACCTCTGCTCTTCAACATAGTAGTAGAAGTCATACCCCAAGCAATAAGACAGGAGAAAGAAATAAAAGGGATACATATTGGGAAGGAAGAAGTCAAGTTAGCCCTATTTGCAGATGATATGGTCTACATAAGTGACCTGAGAGCCACTATCTCAAAACATTTAAGGGTGATTAATTTCTTCAGCAAAGTAGCAGGATACAAAATCAATGCACAAAAATCAATAGCCTTTCTGTATACAAAGGAAAAAGATACAGAGAAAGAAATTAGTGGCACTGCCCCATTTTCAATAGCAACAATAAAATAAAAAAAAAACACTAAAATAAAATACCTTGGAATAACACTAACCAAGGATGTGAAAGACATATATAATGAAAACATAAAAATATTCCAGAAAGAAATCTAGACCCAAACAGCAATGGAACCATAAAATTCTACATCCTCAAAGAGAGACCAAATGGTTGAAACTTCACCAGGTCTTTAGAGGGAACACCTCAGCCACAAGGCACTGGAGAGGGTATGATGAAGACTGACCTTAATCTTCTTCAGCTTCTCTTTCTCTCTGTCCCCCCCTCTCTTCTCTAACTCTTTTATATTAGTCTTTTTCTTCCTTGTCTTAGTGGGCACTGACCTGTAACTCCCAGTACCAGCATGTGGCTATCATCCACAATGAGCTTTTGATCAGAGAGACCTACAAGGTTTCCTAAAAGAATGACAAATTTCTGTCAGAGTACTTGATGACCCACCAAAGGTTAGTGGTAAGACTCTATTGTTGAAGACACCTTATGTGGTTGACATGTAACATGGAGTGACATGGATGGAAGCTGGAAGAGAGTCAGTCCCCAGATAGTCAGCACGCCTAGTGCCAGAAGGTGCTACATGGGCGACTGGGAGAAAATGACCAATATCTGTGCAAGCAACTCATGGTCTAACATACTTAGCAGCAAATAGCCTGTTATGATGCTCACACAAGTTCAATAGTGGTGCACAGCCATGGTGGAAAACCAACTGCTCTTGATTTGGATAACTGATCCCCTACGTGGAACAGGACCCATAGCTGGAGCTGGGAAAAAAGCCAGAACCATATCCAAACATGAGCCCGCTCTCCATTATCAAGCTACCACCAATTGTGGGCTACAAGAGAACCTACACCTATTAAATTCTCTCTAAAAACTATAAAGGTTATCCCATTCATCTGTTGCTAACTTTACTTTCCATCAGAGAATCTGCTTATTTTTTCCAGATAGATGCAGATCCTAAGGAGAGAACCACCCCAACATACCTCAAAAGGGCCAGGTGAAACTAAGAATAATTGGTGAAACAAGCAAGAGTGCTGTTTTCTTGGTGAACCTGGTACCAGCACAAGGGTGAAGGAAACTGACACAGAGAACAATCAACTCCTACCAAATCAGATATCCAGAAACTCAGAGGCTCACAAGATCTCATAACTGAAGCAGACCTATAATGAACCTAACATGGCTCAGGGAAATTTGAAGAAGAGAGGACTGAAAGAATTTCAGAAAAACTCATTGGGTCATGATACGCAGAGACATTTCTCCTACCCATAACTGTGGGCAAACTCCACAATGCATGACCCATATACCTCAACAAGGAGGGGCTAGTGGAGGGATAGGACATGAATGTACCTAACAATGATTCCAACTTGACTGTATTTACTGAGTACAAAACTAACTAATAAAGAAAAAAATGGTTAAAAAAAAGAAAATGTAAAAAAACATCTGCTTTATAAATGTTATTAGTATTAGACTTTTAAATTTTTACCAGTAATATATATTTACTATCATGGCATGATAGTGCAATTTATCTAATTTCTAATGTTGTTAAGAATGTTTGCATTAGCTCCTTGGACAATAAACAGGACAGTGCCTGTCCATAGTTTTTTAAACTATTTTATTGGCCTTTACTTACATTATACAATATATATTATATACATGTATATAATTTAAGTGTGTTTGAAAATATTATATATGGATATATAGAGATACATACTTATGTTTTTATAATCTGCTAGTATGATGTACTAGGAATTTCTACAACTTATCACTTGCCCTACTACCTTTTCAATACTGTCTTTGAGCAATTTTTATTGTCTTTAATATGAAAAATTTTCCAGACAAATTTGCCACATGAGCTTTATTGAATGCATTCCTATTATTGTATTATAGAGAAATTCTCCTAGTATTTTCTAAAATTCACCTAGTTTTGACATTCATAATATGATTCATCTGCTTGAAATTGACATCATTTGGTATAAAGCCATATAATTGATTGTCCTAATATCATTACTAACGGTATAAACAGATGCTTATCATATGCTTCTGAGAAACCATTCTTAACTCTTGTATCATATATTTATCTTAGGCCAATCTTTTGTTTTACTTTGCCTTTAGAACTGCTCTATATTTGTGTTGGGCAGATGTTAACCTTGTCAATTCTTGTCAAATGTGACTTGATGATTCTGTTTGCTTTTTTCCCTAAATTTCTAAGAAATGATATAATTGTAATATTCCAAGCATAATTTGAATACAACACTAAGCACCCCACTGGCACTTTTCCCTCAGGTAAACAATTTTATGCCTGAATGTCCAATGTTTCTATTTTTATCTTACCCTCAAAAGTGCTTTTAAGCACCAGCAGACTGTAGTTCCTTATCTATGATTTATGCTATCTGATGACACCTCTTTTATCTTAAACAATTTTTAGTATCTTGTTTGACCAGAGTATATCTCGACTTCATTACTTAAGCTTCTTCTTTCATATAGCTGAGTTTTCCCCTTAGCCACACTGTTATCTTATTTTGGATTTTTTAAATGTATCTGCATTATTTATAATAATTAAATGACAAGAAAAAAAAGCAAGAGCCTGGAGATAAAGCTTAGTGGTAGATGTCTTGTTTTGCCATAGGAACCAGGTTCAATCTCTAGCACTAAAAATTACAAACATACAAACAGACAATACCATAACAAGAGGAATATTGCTCATTTATTTATAGTTGAGGCACATGTATCAAAATATGTCAAGTATTTTTCAAAATCAGATATCCTAATACTTGATGAACCCCTGGGATTTCTACTGCAAAGCACCTGCAAATTAGGGAAACCATCATATTGATAGCCCTGATCTTAAAACTCTTCAGGAATAACACTTGATCCTGATTATGTTTATGCTTACCAGTGTTGTGACAAGATTGCTGAACTGAATCTTTGATTATGTTACTACTCCATCATGCTCTCTTCTCAATTTGTAAGCTATGTTTTAGGTATTACATCATAATTTCTGATAATACTAAGATTTCTATGAAGCTTGTTAAATTTCCTAGAGTTCTTTCATCCAGAGCATTATTTTCTTTATTATGTCACTCTGGGAAGTTTCTGGGCAGGATCAGAACAGTAGTGACATTGGAGAAATATGTGGCACATTAAATATGTGCACAAATTAAGCACAGGAAATAAAAATTAAATTTTTTATTAGTTGTGATGGTTCATATATGAGCCAGTTTTCAGGCATGTAGTACACAAAACAGATTAGTTTGAAAAGTAAATGGTATCCATTTATGAAACAGAGGTGAGAATAAAGAAAAAGAAGACAAGTGCTGTCTATCATTGTGAAGTTTTAATGTAAAGTCTGCTTTGATAAATATTTGTTGATTTTATTGATCTCTAAGTGGCATCATCTAGTATTTTGTCATATTCCATTTCACTGACATCCATTTCACTCTGTGTTTTCCAACCTCTCTTCATATTCAATTTGCTATTAAAATTTGACTTTCTTGAAGGGAGTGCTTGGCTTATGGATTTTTAATCTTTCTTTATATATGGTGTGCAAATGCTGAAAAGCATTCCACTTGATGTACATTTTAGCTCCTTTCTACAAATTCTAACATACATAAATTAGATGTATTTAATTCTAAATAATCTTTACATCCCATTCTCACTTTCTATTTGATATATATGCTATATATAGTATGCTTATTTCTAAACCAATAGGGAATTAAGAATATTTGACATTGTCTTCTAGCCTCAACATACTATGAACTATATTCTTATAAATTAAATAATTTAACTGACTTGTTTACCAATTGCAAATATGGTTTCCTTTCCACTGAGCAAATCTGTTAGCCAACCCAAGAGCAGGTGGTCCCCCATCATGGCTGTGTGCCACTATTGCACTTGTGTGAGCATCTTACCAGTTTGTTTGCTTCTAAATAGCTTAGACCTCAAGTTGCTCACACAAATGTTGGCCACTTTCTCCCAGTGGTTCATGTATCACCTTCTAGTACTAGACAGGATATCTGGGGATTGGCTCTCTTCCAGATTATAGCCATGTCTGTCCATGTTCCATACCAATAGCATATGGTGTCTTCAGCAGCAGGGTCTTACCACTAAACTCTGAAGGGTAATCAAGTACTCTGACAGAAGTCTGTCTTGTTTTAGGAAACCTTATATGTCTCTGATCAAGAGCCCATTGTGGGTGTTAACTGCATCCTCGTACTGGAGTTACAAGCCAGTGCCAAGGGGAAAAAAAGGAAAAGAGATAAAATAGAGAAAATAAAGAAAGAAAAAAAGGGAACAGGAGAAATTTAAGGTCAGGCTTCACCTCACCCTCTCCTGGCCCTTCAATTCATGTGCTCCCTCTAAGGTCCTGAAGAGGGTTCAACATTTTCATCAGTCTTCAAAGATATAGGACTCTATGGTATCAGTTCCATTTGGGTTCAGTTTTGTGTCCCCACCAATCCATTACCATCCCCTCAAGCCTTACCCTTCCAGGCCTCAAGATGCCTGTTAGGGGTGTCAGCATCTCAGGATGATCCACATTAGGAGCCACAATCATGTCTTTTTAAAACCTCCTCAAAAAGAAGAGTCTAGGACCAGATGGCTTCTCAGCCAAATTCTATCAAACTTGTATGGAAGAACTGAAAACAATATTTATCAAACTGTTCTACATAATCAGAGAATGAGGAAAAGCCTCCAACTCCTTTTAAGAAGCTAGCATCACACTAATATGAAAATCAGACAGAGATACAAGAAGAAGACTAAAGGCCTATATCCCTGATGTACTTAGATGCAATGATCCTGAACAAAATGCTCACAAACCAAATTCAACAACACATGAAAAGCATTATTCACCTTGTTCAAGTAGGCTTTATTATCCCAGGAATTCAGAGTTGGTTCAACATAAGGAAATCTGTCAATGTAATACACCACATAAATAAGCTTAATCATAAAACCACATGATAATTTCAATAGATGCAGAAAGGGCCTTCAACAAAATACAACATCATTTTATGATCAAAACTTTGGAGAGAATAGGCATGACGGCTTATATGTCAACATAATAATGGCTATATATAAAATACATAAAGCCCATATAATACTTAATGGGGGAAGATTCAAGGAAGTCCCATTGAGGTCAGGAACAAGACAGGGGTGCCCACTCTCACCTCTGCTCTTCAACATAGTAGTAGAAGTCATACCCCAAGCAATAAGACAGGAGAAAGAAATAAAAGGGATACGTATTGGGAAGGAAGAAGTCAAGTTAGCCCTATTTGCAGATGATATGGTCTACATAAGTGACCTGAGAGCCTCTATCTCAAAACATTTAAGGGTGATTAATTCCTTCAGCAAAGTAGCAGGATACAAAATCAATGCACAAAAATCAGTAGCCTTTCTGTACACAAAGGAAAAAGATACAGAGAAAGAAATTAGTGGCACTGCCCCATTTTCAATAGCAACAATAAAATAAAAAAACACGAAAATAAAATACCTTGGAATAACACTAACCAAGGATGTGAAAGACATATATAATGAAAACATAAAAATATTCCAGAAAGAAATCTAGACCCAAACAGCAATGGAACCATAAAATTCTACATCCTCAAAGAGAGACCAAATGGTTGAAACTTCACCAGGTCTTTAGAGGGAACACCTCAGCCACAAGGCACTGGAGAGGGTATGATGAAGACTGACCTTAATCTTCTACAGCTTCTCTTTCTCTCTGTCCCCCCCTCTCTTCTCTAACTCTTTTATATTAGTTATCTTTTTCTTCCTTGTCTTAGTGGGCACTGACCTGTAACTCCCAGTACCAGCATGTGGCTATCATCCACAATGAGCTTTTGATCAGAGAGACCTACAAGGTTTCCTAAAAGAATGACAAATTTCTGTCAGAGTACTTGATGACCCACCAAAGGTTAGTGGTAAGACTCTATTGTTGAAGACACCTTATGTGGTTGACATGTAACATGGAGTGACATGGATGGAAGCTGGAAGAGAGTCAGTCCCCAGATAGTCAGCACGCCTAGTGCCAGAAGGTGCTACGTGGGCGATTGGGAGAAAATGACCAATATCTGTGCAAGCAACTCATGGTCTAACATATTTAGCAGCAAATAGCCTGTTATGATGCTCACACAAGTGCAATAGTGGTGCACAACCATGGTGGAAAACCAACTGCTCTTGATTTGGATAACTGATCCCCTACGTGGAACAGGACCCATAGCGGGAGCTGGGAAAAAAAGCCAGAACCATATCTAAACATAAGCCCGCTCTCCATTATCAAGCTACCACCAATTGTGGGCTACAAGAGAACCTACACCTATTAAATTCTCTCTAAAAACTATAAAGGTTATCCCATTCATCTGTTGCTAACTTTACTTTCCATCAGAGAATCTGCTTATTTTTTCCAGATAGATGCAGATCCTAAGGAGAGAACCACCCCAACATACCTCAAAAGGGCCAGGTGAAACTAAGAATAATTGGTGAAACAAGCAAGAGTGCTGTTTTCTTGGTGAACCTGGTACCAGCACAAGGGTGAAGGAAACTGACACAGAGAACAATCAACCCCTACCAAATCAGATATCCAGAAACTCAGAGGCTCACAAGATCTCATAACTGAAGCAGACCTATAATGAACCTAACATGGCTCAGGGAAATTTGAAGAAGAGAGGACTGAAAGAATTTCAGAAAAACTCATTGGGTCATGATACGCAGAGACATTTCTCCTACCCATAACTGTGGGCAAACTCCACAATGCATGACCCATATACCTCAACAAGGAGGGGCTAGGTGGAGGGGATAGGACATGAATGTACCTAACAATGATTCCAACTTGACTGTATTTACTGAGTACAAAACTAATTAATAAAAAATTAATTAATTTTAAAAAAAGAAATTGAGGAGGACTTGAAAAGATGGAAAGACCTCCCATGCTCCTGGATAGGCAGAATTACCATTGTGAAAATGGCAATCCTACTAAAAGCAATGTACAGATTCAATGCAATACCAATAAAAATCCCAGCATCATTCTTCACAGAGATAGAAAAAAATGATCTCAAAATTCATATGAAATGGCAGCAGGCCTCAGATATCCAAGCACATCTTCAGCAAAAGAAACATATCTAGGGGCATCACCATACCACTTCTAAAGTTATATTGCAAAGCCATAGTAACAAAAATAACATTGTACCGGCATAAAAACAGGGATACAGACAAATGGAACAGAACTGAGGAACCAAATTTTAGGTCAAATAACTACAGCTACTTGATCTTTGAGAAAGGACCTAATAATGTAGCCTAGAGAAAAGGCAACATCTTCAACAAATGGTGCTGGACAAACTGAATAACCATATGCAAAAAAATGAAATTGGATCCCCACATCTCACCATGCACAAAAATCCAAACCAAATGGATCAAAGGCCTCAATATAAAACCTGAAACTCATCTACTCCTGGAATAAGAAATAGGAGGAACTTTCCACAATATAGGAGTGGGGAAAGACTTCTTAAACCCCAGTAGTTCAGGAACTTAAACAATCACTCAATCATTGGTATCTCATGAGTCCAGAAAGTTTTTGACAAACAAGCATACCATAATTCCATAAACAGAGCCAATAGATTACTCACAGAATGGGAGAAAACTTTTGCTGGCTATACAACTGACAGAGTTCTAATTTCTAAAATCTATTTTAAAAAAAAACTCAAAAACCAAAACAATAAAAAAATCAAACAATCTACTCACAGGATGGAGAAGAGAACTGAATAGGAAGTTTTCAGAGGAAGAAAAACAAATGGCAAACACACTTAAGAAAATGTTCAACATTCCTAACCATCAGGGAAATGCAAGTTAAAACTACTATGAGATTCCACTTTACTCCCAGAAAGGATAGCAAACACTAAAAATCAAATTGTTTATTTTCTGTAAGTATAGAGGTTACCAGTAATATTTTTTTTTAATCAAATGAAAACAAATGCTATCAAGGATGTGGAGAAATAGGAGCCCTTATTCACTGTTGGTGTAAACTGGTATACCTACAATAGAAAGCAATATGGAGACTCCTAAAAAGGTTGGCTAAACAAGCTAATTTTTAAAATGTGTTCAGAATATTAATAAATATTTGAATAGAACAACAAGATGATAATATAATGAACTCTTGGCTACTGAACCTACTAGTATAGGTATTCAATGCTACTTTAAATACTTTGGCTTCATTAGTTCATCCTGGGACAATTACTTGTCATGTTATGTAGGAGACATTTTGCCCAAACATTCTGATGTCTCTGTCCCTTTTCATTTATAATTCCCATGGCATGACTATATAATTATTCCATCCTATCCCACATCTGTGAATAATAGCTATCCAGCAGTACACACACACACACACACACACACACACACACGTATGTATATAGATAGATAGATAGATAGATAGATAGATAGATACATACATACATACATACATACATACATATATACATATATACATACATACATACATATATACAGACATACAGACATACAGACATATATATGTCTGTATGTCTATATATATAAACATAGATTAGACTAGACTTCTTTGAATCTTAGTAGAGCTAATGTGGTATAATTTTACAAAAATTACTGGTTTATTTGATCAAAAGTCAGAGAAAGTTAATGAGCAATCAGCAATTCTACCTATAAACAATTAAGAGACCTCTGGAGACAGTTGGTAATCCTTAGACTATACTACCTCCTCCTATTTACCACATTCAGGATATAAAACACTTCATTGATTTGTAGACACTTAGAATAGTATTTGATCTTCTAAGATAAACAATCTGTGCTCTTTTAATCTTTTCTGAAACTATGTATTTTCCAACATTTGTGATCACTATCAGTGTAATTCAATTTAACAAGCTCTCTCATATCTGTTCAGCACTGTGCTAAGTTCTATAGAAGACACACAATGAAGAAAAATTAGCATCAAGCTTTAACAAGCTTATGCTATGTGATGTGAAATATACTTACAAACTAACTTTAACCTAAAACAGAGACATAAATGATGGCTCTGCAGAGTAAATCAAGAATTAAAAGTTAATAAGAGAAAGTAGAAAATATGGTACAAAGGTTTGATTCAGTAGAATGTGAGGATTTTATGTAAAGTAGACTTTGGCTTAGGAAGGATGTCTTGCTGACTTGTAGAGAATTTCCATGCTTTCTGCAGGGTTCTAAGTAAAGGATATGTCAGGAAATAAGCAGCACCTAGAAGCTATTATTTCTTTTTGTGTTAGACTTCTATTCACAGACATTAACAGGCACCATAATCCAGGCATAAGGATATGGAGTGAATAAAATACAAATCCTTCCTTCAACTCCATGTATGTAGTCATGAGATAAATGAACTCACAATAAAGTACAACATCATATAGCATAATGGTCTAAACAGGAAAACTACATTTATGGTATTTATATATCCAAATTTGCTAAGAAAACATAGTAGGCAGGCACTGTCATGAAAAAAGGTAACTTTGAAGAGATGACAGAGGGCTGGGGGAAAAATTTAGTCAGTGAAATGTGTACCTCATACGCTTGGGACTTAGTTTCATCCATAGAACCCATATAAAATGTTGTGTGTGTGTTAGCATGTGCCTACAATGCTATTATTGTGGAAGTAGAAACTGGCAGGTCTCTAGCCAGCCAGTTTAGCCTAGTTGTGAGTTACAGGCCAATGAGAGACTCTTTCCCCAAAATGGTAAAAAGACTCCTGAGGACTTCCTCTGATTTCCACACGCACACGTTTACGCATACATGTATCTCTGTGCACAGGCACAGTGTTTGTAAAGCCAAAGAACCCAGGTTTGATGACTTGGGACCTGCCTAAGTCAGATATACAAGCGTCTGGAGTTCGTTTACAGTGGCTAAAGGCCATGGGGCATCCATTCTCTCCCTCTTTCTCTCTCTCTACCTCTCTCAAATAACATAAATAAATAAATTAAGAATTTCCTTAAAAGTGAATTTTAGTACATATATACACATATATATGTATGTGTATATATATATATATATATATATATATATATATATATATATATATATATATATTCAGTATCAGTTGACACAACCCTAGAATAATAGGAAACTTAAGTCTGAGAACTCTCCTTTCCCAAAGTATGTTTTATTTTTTATCTTTAGAGTTTATGTTTGCACCTGTCTTGGTATCCTCTGCTCTGTCAATTGTCTAGTACTGTGATAGCCTGTGAATGTCTTTTTTTTTTTTAATTAAGCAATCTTAGAGAACTGAACCACCATGGTTAATTCCAACACACATCTGCTTATCACAAGAGGCTGTATTTAAAATTATACCCATACCTAAACCCTTTTGAAATTGTGTTTAACCTTTTTTTTTTTTTTTTTTTTGAATTTTTTTTTTTTTTTTATTAGTCAGTTCTGTATTCAGCAAATACAGTCAGTTTGGTACCATTATTAGGCTCATCCGTGACCTACCCCCTCCCCTTGGCCCCTCCTTGTTGAGGTATGTGGGTCATGCATTGTGGAGTTAGCCCACAGTTATGGGTAAGCTAAATGTCTCTGCATATCATGACCCAACATGTGACTCTGACATTCTTTCCGCCCCCTCTTCCGCAAAATTTCCCTGAGCCATGTTGGGTTCATTTTTGGTCTGCTTCAGTGATGAGGTGTTGAGGGCCTCTGAGGCTCTGGCTCTCTGATTTGGTAGGAGTTGATTTTTCTCTATGCTGATCTCCTTCCTCCTTGTGCTGGTGTCTGGTTCATCAGGAAAAACAGCCCCCTTGCTTGTTTCTCGAAGTTTTCTTAGTTTCAGCCGGAGCCCTTTTGAGGTATGATGGGGTGGCTCTCTCCTTAGGATCTACATCTATCTGAAAAAGAGAAGCAGATTCTCCAACGGAGAGTAAGTTAGCACCAGGACAAATGAGATAACCCTTACTTTTTTTTTTTTTAATAGAGAATTTAATATGTGTAGGCCCTCTTGTAGCCCACAATTGATAGTAGGTTGATACTGGAGAGTGGGCTTATGTTTGGATATGGTTCTGACTTGTTTCCCAGCTCCAGCTATGGGTCCCATACCAGTGAGGGGATCAGTTAGCCAAATTGAGAGCAGTTGGTTCCCCACCATGGCTGTGTGCCACCACTGCACTTGTGTGGGCATCACAATAAGTTATTTGCTGCTAAGTAGGTTAGACCATGCGTTGCTTCGATAGATATTGGTCAATTTCCCCCAGTCGCCCATGTAGCACCTTCTGGCACTAGATGCGCTGACTGTCTGGGGACTGACTCTCATCCAACTTCCAGCCATGCCATTCTAATTTGCATGTCAATCACATAAGGTATCTTCAGCAGTAGGGTCTTACCACTAACCTTTGGTGGGTCATCAAGTACTCTGACAGAAATCTGTCTGTCTTTTAGGAAACCTTGTAGGTCTCTCTGATCAAAAGCTCATTGTGGATGATAGCCCCATGCTGGTTCTGGGAGTTACAGGTCAGTGCCCACTAAGAAAATGAGGAAAAAGATAACTAATATACAAGAGTTAGAGATAAGAGAGAGAGAGACAGGGAGAGGGGAAGTGAGGGAGGGAAGATGTAGGAGACTAAGGTTAGTCTTAATCTTACCCTCTCCAGTGTCTTGTGGTTCAGGTGTTCCCTGTAAGGGCCTGGTGAAGGATCAGCCATTTGGTCTATCTTTTAGTAAGTAGAAGATTATGGTACCATTGCCGTTTAGGTCTAGATTTGTGTTTCCCACCCCTTTGATGCCCTCCCCTCCCTCCCCTTCCATCCTAGTGTCTAATCTAGGAGATGCTTGCTGGGTATTTAAGGTATCTTCGGTAGATTCAGGTTAGGTGCTGTAGATGAGTGAGACTATGTGGCGATTTTTTTTCTGTGACTGGGTAAGTTCACTGAGAATGATCTGTTCCAGGTTCAACCATTTTTCCTCAAATTTCATTGTGTCATTTTTTCTTACTGCTGTATAGAATTCCATTGTGTAGATATACCACATCTTAGTTATCCATTCTTCTAGTGATGGACATCTGGGTTGATTCCAGCTCTTAGCTATTACAAATTGAGCCGCTATAAACATGGTTGAGCAAATCTCTTTAGTCTGTGGTTTGAAGGTTTTAGGGTAGATGCCCAGTAAGGGAATAACTGGGTCTGTTGGTATCTCTATACTCAGCTTTTTCAGAAGTCTCCATATTGCTTTCCAAAGTGGTCGTACCATCCTACATTCCCACCAACAGTGGATGAGTGTTCCTGCTTCTCCACATCCTCGCCAGCATTTATTTTTATTTGACTTTTTGATGCTTGCTATTCTTATTGGGGTAAGGTGGAATCTCATAGTTGTTTTAATTTGCATTTCTCTGATGATTAGGGATGATGAACATTTTCTTAAGTGTATGTTTGCCATTTCTATTTCTTCCTCTGTGAACTGCCTGTTCAGCTCTTTGCCCCATCTTGTGAGTGGGGTGTTTGACTTCTTACTGTTTAGATTTTTGAGTTCTTTGTAGATTCTAGAGATTAGTCCTCTATCAGTTGGAGAACCCACAAATATTTTCTCCCATTCTGTGGGTAATCTATTGGCTTTGCTAATTGTATGCTTGTCTGTAAAGAAACTCCTCAGCTTCATGTGGTCCCATTGGTTGAGTGATGGTTTAAGTTCATGAGCTACTGGGGTTTTGTTCAGGAAGTCTTTTTCCATTCCTATATCATGGAATGTACTCCCTAAATTTTCTTCAAGTAGTATTCGAGTTTCTGGTCTTATATTGAGATCTTTGATCCATTTGGACTTGAGTGTAGTGCATGGTGAAATGTGTGGGTCAAGTTTTAGTTTCCTGCATATGGTTATCCAGTTTGTCCAGCACCATTTGTTGAAGATGCTGTCTTTTTTCCAGCGTATATTGTTTGGGCCTTTATCAAATATCAAGTAGCTATAGTTGCTTGACCCAAAGTCCGGGTCCTCAAGTCTATTCCATTGATCTATAGCCCTGTTTTTATGCCAGTACCATGCTGTTTTTATTACTATGGCTTTGTAATATAGCTTTAGATCAGGTATGGTGATGCCTCCAGAGGTATTTCTTTTGCAGAGGATATGTTTGGAAATGCGAGGCCTTCTGCCTTTCCATATGAAATTTGAGATCATTTTTTCTATCTCTGTGAAGAACACTGTGGGGATTTTAATTGGTATTGCATTAAATCTGTAAATTGCCTTTGGTAGGATTGTCATCTTCACAATGTTAATTCTGCCTATCCAGGAACATGGGAGGTCTTTCCATTTTCTCAAGTCCGCCTCAATTTCTTTTTTGAGTGTTTTTATGTTTTCATTGTACAGATCTTTCACTTCCTTGGTTAACGTTATTCCAAGGTATTTTATTTTTTTTGTCGCCATTGAAAATGGAACTATGTCTCTTATTTCTTTTTCTGTATCTTTGTCCTTTGCATAAAGGAAGGCTACTGATTTTTGTGCATTGATTTTGTATCCTGCTACTTTGCTATAGGAGTTAATCACCTTCAGGAGTTTTGGGATGGAGTCTCTCGGGTCTCTTACATATATAATCATGTCATCTGCGAATAAAGCTAACTTAACTTCCTCCTTTCCAAATTGTATCCCTTTTATTTCCTTCTCCTGTCTTATTGCTTGAGCTAGGACTTCCAGAACTATATTGAAAAGCAGAGGTGAGAGTGGACAACCCTGTCTTGTTCCTGATCTTAATGGGAATTCCTCCAGTCTCTCTCCATTAAGTATTATTTGGGCCTTCGGAGCTTCGTATATTGCCTTTATTAGGTTAAGATATGAACCAACCATGCCAACTCTCTCCAATGTTTTGAACATGAAGTGGTGTTGAATCTTGTCAAAGGCCTTTTCTGCATCTATCGAAATGATCATGTGGTTTTTATGTTTAACCTTGTTTATGTGGTGTATTACATTGACAGATTTCCGTATGTTGAACCACCCCTGTGTTCCTGGAATGAATCCCACTTGGTCAAGGTGGATAATGCTTTTGATGTGTTGTTGGATTCGGTTTGCAAGGATTTTGTTTAGGATCTTTGCATCTAAATTCATCAGGGAAATAGGCCGGTAGTTTTCTTTTCTTGTGGCATCTCTGCCTGGTTTTGGAATTAGGGTGATGCTAGCTTCATAAAAGGAGTTGGGTAGCTTTCCCTGTTCATCAATTGTGTGGCACAGTTTGAGGAAGATTGGTTTGAGTTCTTCCATGAAGGTTTGATAGAATTCAGCTGAGAAGCCATCTGATCCTGGGCTCTTCTTTTTTGGGAGGTTTTTTATTACTTTTTCAATCTCCATGAGTGTGATGGGTTGATTGAGGTGATTAATCTGCTCTGTGTTTAGCTTTGGTAGATGGTATGCGTCCAAGAATTTATCCATCTCCTCCACATTATCCAGTTTTGTGGAGTAGAGGTTTTTGAAATAAGTCCTGATGATTCTCCCAATTTCACTTATGTCTGTTGTGATCTCTCCTTTTTCATTTTGAATTTTGTTAATTTGAAGCTTCACCTTTTTTTGCTTGATCAGATTGGCCAGGGGTTTGTCAATCTTGTTTATTTTTTCAAAGAACCAGCTCTTTGTTTTGTCAATTGTCTTAATTGTTTCCTTGGTTTCCAATTCATTGATTTCCGCTCTGATTTTAATTATTTCTTTCCTTCTGGAGCTCTTTGGGTTGGATTTTTCTTGTTTTTCCAGTGCCTTTAGGTGGATGGTTAGGTTATTGATTTGGGACCTTTCTGTCTTTTTTACGAAGGCATTGAGTGCTATGAATTTTCCCCTGAGGACCGCCTTCATTGTGTCCCATAAGTTTTGATACGATGTGTTCTCATTGTCGTTCAATTCCAGAAATTTTGCAATTTCATTTTTTATTTCATCCACTATCCATTTATTGTTTAAAAGTGTGCTGTTCAGTTTCCAGGTGCCTTTGGGATTCTTGGTGGGTCTTTTATTGTTGATTTCTAGCAATATAGCATTGTGATCTGATATCATGCAGGGAATTATGTCAATCTTCCTAAATATGTGGAGGCAGTCTTTGTGACCCAATATATGGTCTATTTTAGA
Organism: Dipus sagitta; assembly: GCA_036346955.1. NCBI lineage: Eukaryota > Metazoa > Chordata > Mammalia > Rodentia > Dipodidae > Dipus > Dipus sagitta. The sequence continues at coordinate 115,829,163 of CM070772.1, forward strand.
GAATGTTCCATGGACTGCTGAGAAGAATGTGTAATCTGTGGATTTGGGATGGAGTGTTCTGTAGATGTCCGTTAGGTCTAAGTGATCTATGGTTTTGTTGAGCTCTCTTACTTCCCTGTTGAGTTTCTGTTTGGATGATCTGTCTATTACTGATAATGGTGTATTGAAGTCCCCAGCTATGATGGTGTTTGTGGTTATTTCTGTTTTATTGTCAAGTAGGTTTTGTTTTATGAACTGTGGTGCCCCTGTGTTTGGTGCATACAGATTTATGATTGTAATATCCTCTTGATGGATCGTTCCCTTGATAAGTAGGAAGTGGCCTTCTTTGTCTTTTTTGATTATATTTGGTTTGAAGTCTATTTTATCCGATATTAATATAGCTACACCTGCTTGTTTCTTATTCCCGTTTGCTGGGAATACTGTTTTCCACCCTTTCACCCTGAGGAGATGTCTGTCTTTAATGGTGAGGTGGGTTTCTTGAAGGCAACAGATTGAGGGGTCTAATTTTTTGATCCATCCTGTTAGCTTGTGTCTCTTGATGGGTGAATTAAGGCCATTAATATTTAGGGTAATGACTGTGAGATTTGATTTGATCCCTGCCATATTGTGATGGTAAATGTGGGTTGGAGTTTTCATGGACATTGAAGTTTTTTGTGCCTACTCTGAGTTTGGTTGTTGTGATCTGCTTCTTGTAGGCAATTGTGTTTGATTATTTTTTTCTTCTCTGTGTAGAATTTCCTGAAATACTCTCTGTAGGTTTGGTTTTGTGTTCATATAATTGTAAAGCTGAGTTTTGTCATGGAAAGTTTTTTGTTCACCATCTATTATGAGGGATACTTTTGCTGGGTAGAGTAGTTTGGGTTGGAAGCCATAGGTTCTTAGACTTTGCAGTGTTTCATTCCAGGCCCTTCTAGCTTTCAGGGTTTCCATTGAGAAGTCTGAAGTAATTCTGATGGGGTTACCTCTGAAGGTGGTGTGCTGTTTTTCCCTAGCTGCTTTTAGGATTTTCTCTTTGGTGTCAATGTTTAGAGTCTTAATAATAATATGTCTTGGAGAGTTTCTCCTTTGGTCCAGTCTGTTTGGAGTTCTATTGGCTTCTTGTATCTTGATGGGCCTTTCTTTTAAGAGATTGGGGAAGTTTTCTTCAATTATTTTGTTAAATAAGTTCTCCATGCCTTTGGTTTGGATTTCTTCTCCTTCTGGTATTCCAATGATCCTGATATTGGGACGTTTAACTGTATCCCACAATTCCCTCATGTTCTGTTCACAGGAGCTTTTAAACTTACTGAAATTTTTGAACTCTCTAACTGTTTCTTCCATCTTGTCTTCCAGATCAGAGTTTCTATCCTCCACTTGGCTGACTCTATTCTTGAGAGCTTCTAGTGAGTTTTGGGCTTGTTCAATTAAGTTTGCATTTTCTATTATTTTTCTATGTATAATTTCCATCCCTCTGTCAAGCTCCCTTTTCACATCATTTTCTGATTTTCTTGATGATTCTTGGAGTTCATCCTTGCATTTCTTTATGTCTTCATTTAGCATGGTCAGCTGATTTTTAAGGTCTTCTTTTTTTTCACTTTCCCTCAAATCTCTTAACTCTCTTTGAAATCCTTCCATTTTCTTATCTAATCCTTCCAATTTCTTATCTATTAGTTCTAGTTTAGTGATGGCAGCATCCACACGATTGTCTGCCCTTTGTTGCTTTCCTGCAAGTTCTACCAATAGGTTGGTTAGAGTTGCATTGCTCATAGCTTCAATGTGGTGTTCTGGTCCTATTTGTTCTTCTATGTTTTGGTTAGAAGTATTCATTGTGGGAGTGGGTGATCTAATTGGATTTTCTTGCATTTGATTATTCATGTTATTTCTTTTGCGCTGTGTTCTGCCCATGACAGTGTATGGGCAGATAAGTGGGCGTATCAGCCTGGGCTCAAGAACAATGGGAATCTTATGCAGCCTGGGGGCGTTGCCAAGAAGCCTGAGCTTTGGCTGTCACTTGCCAAAGCCGCCTATCTACTGCCTGGCAGGGGCGCCGAAGTTGCCTGAGTTCTCAAGCGGTAATGTGCCAAGGCTGCCTGCGTTCGAACTAGGAGTGGCATTGAGGCACCAAGCACTGATGCCGCCCGAACTCTGGCTGGGCACGCTAGGAACCGGCAGCAGTCTGCGCTCCCCCGCCACAGGACAATTGTGGACAGCCGCGCGGCAGACAGAGGGCAAGTGGAGGAGAGTGCGGAGCAGTCTAAGCTTCCGCACGCAGGGAATAATCTCACTTGCCAAAGCCACCTATCTACTACCTGGCAGGGGCTCCAAGGTTGGTTGAGTTCTCAAGCGGTATTGTGCCACAGCTGCCTGCGTTCGAGCTAGGAGTGGCACTGAAGCACCAAGCACTGAAGCCGCCCAGACTTTGGCTGGGAACGCTGGGACCGGAAGCAGTCTGCGCTCCCCCGCCACAGGACAATTGTGGACAGCCGCGCGGCAGACAGAGGGCGAGTGTATGAGAGTGCGGAGCAGTCTAAGCTTCTGCACGCAGGGAATAATCTCACTTGCCAAAGCCGCCTATCTACTACCTGGCAGGGGCGCCAAAATTGTTTGAGTTCTCAAGCGGTAATGTGCCAAGGCAGCCTGCGTTCGAGCTAGGAGTGGCACTGAGGCACCAAGCACTGAAGCTGCCCAGACTTTGGCTGGGAACGCTAGGAACCGGAAGCAGTCTGCGCTCCCCCGCCACGGGACAATGGCGGCCCGCCGGTGCGGCAGGCAGGTAGGGGGTGGCACCTGAGCTGACGCAAGCGAGAGATACAGTCTGAGCTTGTGGGACTGGGCACACTCAGTAGGTGGGCGAGTGGACGAGGGTGCGGAGCAGTCTAAGCTTCCGTGCGGAGGGAACGATCGGCGCGCAGTGGCAGCCCTGCGGGCTCCGGAGCAGCAGCAGCGGCAGGGGTGGAGCTTTGAACACGGCGGTTATTTGGGGCGAGGGGTGCCTACCCGCCCAAAAGGGGACCAGCAATTCCCTGTTCCCCCACCTCTGTGCCCTCCCAGATTTCTCTCCCCTAAAAGCCACTATATACCCTTAATATCTTGCCTTTCTTTCCCGGGATTTGCAGCGCAGCTAGGCGGTCGCCATCTTGGCCGGAAGTCGAGACCTGTGTTTAACCTTTAATTAAATAACTATAAAAGCTTTGAGTTTCTCTGAACAGATTGTCAATTATCCAAATGGCAACACTTTCAGCCTCTCTGATCTCAGACTGAAGTGTTCTACCCACTGAAGTAGCAAACAAATGAGTTCAAAACACAGATTGTACACTAGAGAGGAGTAAGAGAGGGAAAGCACTACAGCAGTGTCCTCTGTGTTACTGTGATAGTCAATGTTGACTATTAATTTATTTGGATCTCTGGGAGTGTGGCAACATATGTATCAGGGTATATCCATGAAAGTACCTTCAGAGAGAATTAACTAACTGGGAAAAGTTCTTTCCTAAATGTGAGCAGCACCATCCTCTAGGCTGGGAGCCCTAGTAGAATAAAAGAGCACAACACAGGAATTCTCTTCCTTGCTGTTCACCATAATGTGAGCCATTCTGCTCTTGGTTCCATGCCTGCCCTGGCTGCCCTGCCTTTGAAAGCACTAACCAAACAAACCTTTACTTGGATGGCCTTGTCAGATATTTTGTTATAGTAACCAAGAAGATGACAATCACAGTCATAATGTGCTGATCCAGGACCCAATGCTTCTTTACTGTGACAGTGCTTAAGGATGCTATATTTACAAGTCAGCAAAGCAGAAGAGTGATTTCCATCAACATGAAATCTTGTGATGGTTTGCCTTTTTCTAAAAGTGGGTTGTGTGGGAAAGAATGTTATGTACTCCCAAAATTCCTGTGTTAGATCTTAAAACCTCTGGTGTGATGGCATTTGGAGAAAAGGGGTAATAAATAGAAAATTATATTTAGATGTAGTTGTAAAGTCAGAGGCTCCCTGATGAAGATTTGTACCTTGTTATTATAAGGGAGAAGAAATTTGCTGTCATCTTCTTCCTTGTAAAAGCATGGAAGGTAACTTTGAAATTCAGAAAGCATTCCCTTACTAGATATCTAAACTTCTGGCATGTGGCTCTTAGACAGAAATGTCTGTAGTTTCAGTCAAACATTCATCACTTTGTTATGGGAGCTCAAGCACACTAAGATGGATATATAGGAAGCTCTATACTTGCACTGTTCACGGAATTTGTCAAAGAGATCACCTAGCAGAAAAACTTCCACATTTACTCCCCCATGTCTCTTCTACTTTCTTGTAGTTGTGTGTTGTTCTAAAGCCTGGCATCTTGCTGGCAACATTACTTACTGGATTGCCTCTAATAATGGATGTACAAGTATTAGACTGTTAGTATTATACATAAAAGAACTTAGTTTCATGTATATTAGTTCTGTTATGGTTTATTGTAGCTCTGATAGTATTAGAGTCATAAGGCAGTATGGAGACGGGGATGGAAATCTATGATGATTCTACTTGCCATCACAACTTGAGCTAAGTTTTTTGTACAAGGCCAAGAACTAAGTAAGAGGCAGCTTAGAAGCTTTTATTCATGTATCATACCTCTCTGGTCCAGTTTGTCTATGGTAGAACTGCCATAGCAATGCTGACAGTACCCTTCTATCTTACACACTGTCACATTACACACCATCAATAAGCTATGCACTGCTCTTGGAAACTGGTGGCAAGACGGCTACACCGCCCCTGAGCAGTTAGGAGACCTTGGGTCTCTGAGTGAAAAGAAGCTGTGAGGAGAAGCATTACAATCTAATATAAATAATATAAGCCCATCATTTGGAGAAAAGCCATAGGAATCTGTAAAGGGCATGGGCCATGCTATGATTAGTGCTCTGAATTCCAGGGGCTGCAATTATCTGCTTCTACTACCATATCATGACACCCCCAGCCAAAAGCAGCGTACCTTATTCATGTGTTAACCCACTATGTAGCATTGCTCTTGCAGTGTGATTGTTACATGCTAAACTTTATCCCTAGAGTAGCTGCACAGGGGAAAGCGAGGTAGAGAGATTTTCATTTCAGTACAGCAATTGAACATTGATACTTGGTAACATATTGAGCTTGTGATATAAGTGAGACACTATTATACTAGGGTTCATATTTGTTCACTCAACAATAATACATTTCTCCATTTTGCCCAAGGGAACATTGAGGCACATAAAACCAATTTTTCCTGTCATAATAAAGCTAATAAATTAAAAAGCTTGGATTTTATTTTTAAAGAGTAAGGCTCAAAAACCATGCTTTTATATATAGTAGAAATTTTGGGGTTTATACTCAAAAGAAGTATAGACGGATCAAATGGTAATTCAATTTTAAGCATTTTGAGGAGTCTCCATACTTATTTCCCTTGTGGCTTTACAAGCTTGCACTCCCATCAAAAGTGAATGAGGGTCCCTCCTTCCTCACCAGCACATGCTGTCATTTCATGTTTTGATGGTTTCCATTCTGACTGGAGTGAGAGGGAATCTTGTAGCTATTTTAATTTGCATTTACCTGATGAGAAGGATGTTGAACATCTTTTTATGTATTTATGGACAATTTATACTTCTTCCTTTGAGAACTCTCTGTTCAATTCCCTGCCACAATTTTTGACCGGGGTGCTTGATTTTTTACTGTTTGGTATTTTTAGTTCTTTTTAAGCATTTTACATATTAATTTGTGTGACAGAGAAACAGTGAGAGAGAGAAAGAGGGAGTCAGAATGGGGGGAAGAGAATGGGTGCACCAGGGCTTCCAGTCACTGTAAATGTAGTTCTTTTTTAAAGTAGAAAATTTGTATGACCACATCATGTATCGGTACCAACATTTGCCTCCTCCCTGCCAGTTTCACTCAGGGCCCTCCTCAGTGGGACTGGTGGAATTCACATTGGGGTTGTGAGTTAAGGAGTTCTGAGGGCAGCAGTCAGTAATTGTAGTGAGGTGGAATGCCTCTGTGTATTCCCTCCCACACTGTGGCTTTTACAATATCTCCACCTCCTATTCCTCAAAATTCGCTGAGCTATGGTTAGTGTGTTTTGGGTATACTTTAGTATTGTACTCTCAGCAGCTTCTGAAATTCTGATATGATACATTTTGAGTATCCATAGTGACTATCTCCATCCCCCTGGCACAGGGTGTCAGGCTCTCCATGGAAGCAGCACTCCTGCTCATCTTGCCAATTTCTCTGTGGTTTCACCTGGGCCCAAGCTGATGTGCAAAGGATGGTTCATCTCCTGCCAGATAGTCAGCTGTCTTTTCTTGTCTTCTTGAGAGATTTTGGTTGTCCTCAGTTCTTACTGCCTTCTGAAAAAGAAAAACAGATTCTTCAATGGAGAGTGAGATCAGCATAGGTTTAAGGGGTAAGCATTGTTCATTTAAAGAGATTTTATGGGTATAGCCTCTCTTTTGGCCAAAACCTAGTGGGAGATTCTTACTGAAGTTCATAATTATGCTCTTCATAGGATTCTGACTTGGTTCTCAGTTTCAGCTATGAGTTTCTTTTCCCTGAGAGGATCACTTAGCCAATCAGGTGTCCACGGGTTACCTACCTAGGCTCAGTGCCAGCATTATACAGATGAGTACATCTTGTCAGGCTTGTTGCTTTTATAAAGCAGTGCCCCCTTCTTGCTCACAATGTTGTTGGCCATTTTCTCCCTGCAGCCCATGTAGCACTTTCCAGAATTATATGGGCTAACCATTTAGGAATTGCCTTCCTTCCAAATTCCAGCTGGATCTCTCAATGTTCTGTGTTGGCAGCATGTGGTGTCTTCAGCAATGACTCTTGTCTCTTGCTTTAGATAAACTGCTTTGACAGAAGCTTGTCTTCTTTTGGGGACCTCATAGTTCTCCCTGATCAACAGCTCAATATGGGTTGTTACCAGTTTCTGGTACTAGGAGTTATAAGCCAGAGCCAAATATTTTAGGGTTAGGCTCCATCCCACCCTCTCCAGGGACCTTCTTATTAGACAATCACCCCATACTCCTATTGGTGGTTACGTCTTTTAGCCTACTGTGAAGGAAAAGTGATTCTATGGTATCAATTCTTTTTGAATTTAATTTTGTATGTATCTTCCTTCACTCTCCCTTTCCATTCTCCTTCCTGGAGTCCCTTCCAACTCTATTATTTGTTCCAGGTTAGGAACTACAGATGAGGGAGACAATGCAGCATTTGTCTTTCTGTGCTTGTGTGTTTGCTTAGTATGATCTGTTCCACATCCGTGCATTTTCCTACAAATTTAATTATATTATTTTTCCTTAGTGCTGAGAAGAATTTCATTGTGTAATTTACCATATCTTCATTATTCATTTAGCAAACTATGAGCATCTAGGTTGATTCCAGTTCTTAGCTATTGTGAATTGTGCGGATACAAACATCATTGATCAAATATCTCTGCAGTGAAGAGCCTTTCCAGTAGTTGCCCAGTAGAGGAATAGCTGGAACAGTAAATAGCTCTATTTTCATCTTTTCAAGAGTCTCTATAGTGATTTTTATAGTGGTGGCATGTTTTCACTCCCATCAGCAATAAATGAGGGTCCTTCTTTCTGCACATCCTCACCAACAATTATTTTAGTTATTTGAAGACTCTAGATATTAAATCTTTGTCAACAGAATAGCAGGTAAATATTTTCTCCCATTCAACAGGTTGTCCATGGACTCTGTTGATGGTTTGTTTCTCTGTAAAATAGCTTTTATATTTTCATGAAGTTCCAGTCGTTGACTCTCCATGCTATTGCAGTCTTGTTCAGAAAGTTTCCCTATGCCTATATCTTGGACTGTTCTCCCTACGTTTTCTTCTAGCTTATTTAAGTTTCATGTGTTTTATTGAGGCCTTAACCAGTTTGGAATTGATTTTTTTGGAATTTGAGAGAAGGGGGGTCCAACTTCAATCTTTCATATAAGACTATCCAGTTTCTGTAGTATGATTTGCTAAAGATGCTGTCTTTGCTTCAGTGGCCATTTTTGGCCCCTTTGTCAAAGATCAGGTACCTGTGGCTACTGAAGCTCTTACCTGAATCTTCAGTTCTATTCCATTCATCAATATGCATGTTTGTATGCCAGCACCATGCTATTTTTATTACAATGACCTTATAGTATAACTTAAAGTAAGGTACCATGATACCACCAGAAGTGTTCCTTCTGCTCAGTGTATTTGTCTATTTATATCATTTTGTGCTTCTATATGAATCTAGAAACTATAGTTTTACTAATTCTGTAAAGAATGTTGCTTGGATTTTAATGGAAATTGCATTGAATCTGTATATTGATTTTGGTAGTATGGCCATTTCAACAGTATCAATTCATCTAAACTATGAAAAAAAAAAGGAAGATAATTCCATCTTCTCATGTCTTCATCTAGTTCTTTCTTCAACATACTCTACTATATACCATAGAAACATATGTTCAGCCATTTTTATCACTGCTCTATTCACAATAGCCAGGTACTGGAATCAGCTAAGATACTTATCAATAAATGAATGGTTAATGAAGATGTGCTACATATACACAATAGAATTTTATTGAGAGATAAAGAAAGGTAAAGTGACCAAATTTGAAGGAAAATGGAAGAACTTGGCAAAATATACTAAGTGAGGTCACACAGGCTCAGAAAGATAAACATCACATGTACTATCTCATCTGCCATTCCTAAGTGGGATCAATTGGAGATGAGTACAAATGGTACTAAGCACCAGGAATACAGGCATAAAACTAGAATGAGACCAGTAGAGAAAATAGATTGAGAGAAGAGGAGAAGTTACCTAATAGGTTGAAGGAGGAAAAACAAATGTTAGTGAAAAGGGAGGCTTTACACAAATATTACCACAAAATGAATCAGTTCCATAGAAACCCGCACACTGACTAGCATTATACAAGATATGATAAAGGGGAGAAGGGGAGAGTCCAGATGGAAGGTGAAAAAGCTTAACCTTAAAACCATAGACTCTGGCTGGTAAATCCCAGGCCCCAAAACGAGTTACTACCCACAGTATGCTATTGTTCAGAGAGACCCATGAGGCCCCAAAGTAACGTAGAACATTGCCAAAACACTTGATTACCTGCCAGAGCTAAAAAGTAAAAACATGTTGCTGAAGACACCACAGCTGCAGTCATTGGATATCTGAATACTATGCTGGAACCAAAAGAGAAATTCTCTCTCCCTTGGCTAAAATTCATAGTGCTGAAGCCACTGAAGGACAACTGTCACCAAAACATGAATAAGCAGGGGACCCTGTAGACTCAGAAATCAACCAGCTCAACAATAAGTACACACTTGTGCAATAGTGGCATGCAGCCTATGTGGATAACCAACTGTTTTCTAATTAGACATGAGACCTGCTTAGTGGGAGATAACTCATATCTGGTACTAGAAACCAAGTCAGAATCCCAAGGTCAGAAAACTCTGGCATAAGAGGGAAGCCTTCTCTGTTCTCTGGATAAGAGTGGGCTTACACAGCAAAAAATAAATAACTCCAATAACTTTGGCCATTCTCTTTAATCAAAGCTGCTCTTGCTCTTGATTGGAGAATGTAGAGGACAGCCAAGACCCTTTGGTAAGACAAGAAGATACTGACTTCCCACAAGACTTGCTGCCTCTATCACATCTACCAGGGTCCAGCAGAAATTGCAGAGGAAGTGGTAATATGAATACTGCTCTCAATGCTAGCCTAACAACCAGCTCAAGGTGATGGTGATGAATACAGTGATCAAACAAAACCTGTGGAAGCAGAAATCCAGAGGACGCAGAATGCTCAATACTAAATAAGACTGGCAACAGGCCTGTTATGGTTCAAGGAATATTGTGGAAGAGAGGGCAGAAAGATTGTAAGAGCCACAGAGTGGGTAGGATACCCTGAGGCAAGGTCCTCTTTCTCCCCTTACCCCAGCTACCACATGTAAACTGACTGAGACCTTCATGACCCCACAAAGGATATCATAACCCCATTGAGGAGGTCCCCCAGGGTGATGGGAGCAGGGGTGAAGGGATAAGAGATTTATATATAAAATAAAAAAATGTAAAAAATGCTTTAAACCATTCAAATGTATATGCTATTGCAGCATATTTACTAATGCTGGTCCATGAAGGTTTTATTAGGTATATATTTCCATAAAATAATGATCATAAATTTTTTGTATTTTATATAGATGTTGCAAGGATTAATGATAATTAATTCTTAGATAGGTGTCTCCTATGTATATGTGTAGAAAGCACATGTCCATGATTAATTACAAATATGTTTTGAATATGTGAATTTCTCAGGAAATCTTTTAAGGAAGTGTTACATTATCTTTCCAGCACTATTCATTTTTTGGAAATGAAGCTGAAATGGATATGCCTATAAAATTTCATCTATACTAAAGACGCTTGCTAACTTTTGGGAGCCCCGAATGTCCTCCAATATGCCAGGCATAAGTGCTCAATGTGAATGCCCCTGGGCTTTCTGTATAGATTACATCAAGATTAAGTGCCCTGTGTCAGCATCTGGAAAATAATATATGTGCCCCAGCTATTATTTATAGCTTCAGAAAGTTGCCATTGCAATTGTCTATGACAAATATGTCAATTCCAGTGCTGTGATTATGCAGGCATATACCTGAGAGGATGATGTCGTGTGTAATATTAGCATCTCTGAACTCCTTTGGGGACACATTAGAATGTTGAATTCTGTCACCTTGAAATACTTTCCCCTCATAAGCTGTACTTCCTATGTGTGATGTCAGAGTAGCTAGCATTTTATTCAGAACCACTGCATATGGACAATAATCACTCTTCCAGATGGAGAATGATGCCAAGGACATACAGAAGTAAAATAAAATGATTATGTGATGAGTTCAAATGATCAGGACATTTGAACTCAGGTTATTTAATACCAGAAAGATGAATTACTATAATCTGATTACCTACTTCTAATGAAAAGGAAAATAATCTCTTCCCCTTCCCTCAATTTAGCTTCTTTTTATGTATTCTGCTTCAATGGATATGTTGGGATTGTCAGGGATGAAAAGAGAGGAAGATTTCCTCTAAATGGAGCCAACTTGGCCATTGGAAATGGATTCTGCAGCTATATAGGAAGATTGATGGCCCTGTAACTCCTATCTAGGTGTCCTGATTAAGACCATGAAATAACAGGTCCTGGGGAAATTTTGCTATTACAAACATTTCACATGATCTTTATTTGAAGGCAAACATGTATCTATAGCTAGTATCCCCAACCTTCTGTTTGCAATAATCATTACTACTGGTCTCAATGTAGGGAATACTCGAGGTTTGGAAGAAAACTTATTTGCTAAACATGAATTATATTTAATGAATCCAGCTTTTGAAGAAAGTATATCTGTCAAAATACCACAGCACAAGCTATGCAATCTATATCTCTACTGATAATAACATAGCAATTTCAGGAAGAATATGAGACAGAGAATATATAGTGAAAGGACTCTAGTAAATGGGATAAATCTGATAAATTTTGCTATTCTAACTGCTGTTAAAATTATATAAAATTGCACCTTTTGACATAACAGAAGTAATTCCCCAGAAAGGGAAAATGTGGTTTTTGTTTGTTTCTTTATGGACAAAAGTATTTATCATAGCACTACATAATTTTAATTTTTATATAATTTATGAAACTGCTAAAAATATACTTATTATGGAGCTGGAGAGATGACTTAATGGTTAAGATGCATGACTGCAAAGCCAAATTACTCAGGTTTGGTTCCCTAATACTCATGTAAAGCCAGATGCACAAGGTTGTGTATGCATCTGTAGTTCATTTGCAGTGGCTAGAGGCCCTGGCATGGCCATTCTCTCTCTTTCTCTCTCCCTCTTTCTCTTTCAAATAAATATGAAAAATAATTTAAAAGATGCACATCATATAAATGTACAGGTCAATGAATTTTAGTGTTTGCATGTACCCACAAAATTCCTTCTGTGATAAAGGTATAAGACATTCCTAGAAATACAAGGTCTCTCTCTCTCTCTCTCTCTCTCTCTCTCTCTCTCTCTCTCTCTCTCTCTCTCTCTCTCTCTCTCTCTCTCTCTCTCTCTCTCTCTCTCTCTCTCTCTCTCTCTCTCTCTCTCTCTCTCTCTCTCTCTCTCTCTCTCTCTCTCTCTCTCTCTCTCTCTCTCTCTCTCTCTCTCTCTCTCTCTCTCTCTCTCTCTCTCTCTCTCTCTCTCTCTCTCTCTCTCTCTCTCTCTCTCTCTCTCTCTCTCTCTCTCTCTCTCTCTCTCTCTCTCTCTCTCTCTCTCTCTCTCTCTCTCTCTCTCTCTCTCTCTCTCTCTCTCTCTCTCTCTCTCTCTCTCTCTCTCTCTCTCTCTCTCTCTCTCTCTCTCTCTCTCTCTCTCTCTCTCTCTCTCTCTCTCTCTCTCTCTCTCTCTCTCTCTCTCTCTCTCTCTCTCTCTCTCTCTCTCTCTCTCTCTCTCTCTCTCTCTCTCTCTCTCTCTCTCTCTCTCTCTCTCTCTCTCTCTCTCTCTCTCTCTCTCTCTCTCTCTCTCTCTCTCTCTCTCTCTCTCTCTCTCTCTCTCTCTCTCTCTCTCTCTCTCTCTCTCTCTCTCTCTCTCTCTCTCTCTCTCTCTCTCTCTCTCTCTCTCTCTCTCTCTCTCTCTCTCTCTCTCTCTCTCTCTCTCTCTCTCTCTCTCTCTCTCTCTCTCTCTCTCTCTCTCTCTCTCTCTCTCTCTCTCTCTCTCTCTCTCTCTCTCTCTCTCTCTCTCTCTCTCTCTCTCTCTCTCTCTCTCTCTCTCTCTCTCTCTCTCTCTCTCTCTCTCTCTCTCTCTCTCTCTCTCTCTCTCTCTCTCTCTCTCTCTCTCTCTCTCTCTCTCTCTCTCTCTCTCTCTCTCTCTCTCTCTCTCTCTCTCTCTCTCTCTCTCTCTCTCTCTCTCTCTCTCTCTCTCTCTCTCTCTCTCTCTCTCTCTCTCTCTCTCTCTCTCTCTCTCTCTCTCTCTCTCTCTCTCTCTCTCTCTCTCTCTCTCAGTTCGTTACCCACCATGGCTGTGTGCCACTATTGCGCTTGGGTGAGCATCATATCAGGTTGTTTGCTGCTGAGCAGCTTAGACCACTAGTTGCTTGTACAGATGTTGGTCATTTTCCCCCAGTCTCTCATGTATCATCTTCTGGCAATAGACAAGCTAACTTTCTGAGGACTGACACTTTTCCAGATTCCAACCAGGTCATTCCATGTTCCATACCAACAGCATATGGTGTCTTCAGCAGTAGGATTTATCATTAACCGTTGGTGGGTCATCAATCACTCTCACAGAAGTCTGCCTACTTTTGGGAAACCCTGTAGATCTATCTGATCAACAGCTCATTGTGTACATTAACCACATGCTGGTACTGGGAGTTTCAGGACAGCTCAAAGGGAAAGAAGGAAGAGAAACATAGTTGGTATAAAGAGAAAGAGAGAGAGATAAGAGAATATTAAGGTTAGTCTTCATACCCTCTCCAGGGCCCCATAGTTCAGGAGTTCCTTCTAACGACCTGATGAAGATTCAACTATTTAATCTGTCTTTTAGGATATAGAATTTTTTGGTACCATTGCCATTTGGGTCCAGTTTTGTGTGTCACCCCCCACCTTTATCCTTGCCTCCTGCCCCACCCTACCTATTGTCTGAAGGTCTAATACATATGAAGAGAGGATTTACTGACTGAAATCACAAGGTCAAGAGAGAAGAGTTACAATAACTGCCAAGAAAGCTATCTTTCTTTCTTTCTCCTCTCCTCTCCTCTCCTCTCCTCTTTCTTCTCTCTCTCTCTCTCTCTCTCTCTCTCTTCCTCTGTCTTCTCCAAGGGAGAAAATGGCAAGTGGTTTGGTTGAATAGTTTTGCAAATAAACTAATAATTAGCAATGCATTCACAGACTAGTACTATTCCTTATGAGGAGAATGTCTATCTGTGGAATTCTTTATGAAGGATTCTCCTGTTTAGGAATTTTTTAGTAAAGAAATCTAAAAATTCAAGAAATTATGAAATGTCATGACAACCCTTTAAAAACCATGTTATAAGCCGGGCGTGGTGGCGCACGCCTTTAATCCCAGCACTCGGGAGGCAGAGGTAGGAGGATCGCCATGAGTTCGAGGCCACCCTGAGACTCCATAGTGAATTCCAGGTCAGCATGGGCTAGAGTGAGACCCTACCTTGAAAACCCCCCCCAACAAAAAAAAACATGTTATATATTGGGCTGGAGAGATGGCTTAGCAGTTAAGCACTTTCCTGTGAAGCCTAAGGACCCCAGTTCGAGGCTTGATTCCCCAGGACCCATGTAATCCAGATGCACAAGGTGGTGCATGCGTCTGGAGTTCATTTGCAGTGACTGGAGGCTCTGGCATGCCCATTATCTCTCTACCTATCTTCCTCTTTCTCTGTCTGTCTGTCTGTCACTCTCAAATAAAAAAAATAAATTAAATTAAAAAAAGCTTGTTACAAAATATTGTTGTTTCTTAATCTGAAAATTCTCACCATGTTAAATGCCATTCAAATATATCATAGAAAATGTTCTGTTACTTTAGCCCATTCAGCATCTGATGCAGAGATGGACCTAAAGCCACATTGTGGTATCTCTATACTCAGCTTTTTCAGAAGTCTCCATATTGCTTTCCAAACAAGATGTCTCCTTATTTGCCTATGCCATTTGATTATTGAACACTTGATGCAGGTAAAAACTGATGTAGCATGACAGTCATATTCTTTGTGTTAGATCATAGCAAGTCAACAATAACCTCAGCCATTAACCTACGTAAAATATTGTATGAAATTATGTTACCCTTGAATGTTAAGAAGCGGTAATCCTCAATATACAATGGTAACAAAATTTTCACATCACCTATGTACATATCTATCCTGTAGCTCTATCATCTATTAGCTATTTATAGTAAGGTTATAAAGACAACTTTGGCTCATATCCATGAGAACAAATATAAAATATTAATTAAGAAGTCAAAAATACATGTAAATATTGATTGCACACTATATGAGATTGTTTCATAGTTATCTCTTCATCTCAAGATAATTATCTGGGAGATATTGATTGCTCAAAATGGAGGTAATGGCATGCATCTATATATGAGTACCCATGACCACTGTGCTTGCCCTCTTTTTTTTTAAAATTTTTTTGTTTATTTTTATTTATTTATTTGAGAGCGACAGAGAAAGAGGCAGATAGAGAATGGGCGCGCCAGGGCCTCCAGCCACTGCAAATAAACTCCAGATGTGTGCGCCCCCTTGTGCATCTGGCTAATGTGGGTCCTGGGGAATTGAGCCTCGAACCGGGGTCCATAGGCTTCACAGGCAAGCGCTTAACCGCTAAGCCATCTCTCCAGCCCTGTGCTTGCCCTCTTAAGGGAGAACTTGTGCTAAATAGAAAACTGTTCACTGAGTGAAGAAGCACTGTTCAGCAGCCTCTGCTGTGTGTCCATAAGCCACTATGCTGGGTTCTGGGGCCAAAATTATGAATGATGTAAGTGACTTCTATTACATAACTCTTTTATAATAGGAGGCCTGATAATCGAAGTGGCAAATGCTACAAATAAAATAACTAGAGATAATGCAAATTTATGAAAAAGCAGGGGCTGGGAGGTAGCTCAGTTGGTAAAGTGATTGTCTTGCAAGCACAAGCACCAGAGTAAGATCTTCAGAACCCACATAACAAAAAGGTAGGCATAGTGGCACCTGCTTGTAATCTTAGCATGAGGGATAGGTGAGGTAGACGCAGGTGGATCCCGAGAGCTTGCTAGCTAGCCATACCAGTTTACTTGGTGAGTTCCAGGCCAGTGAGAGATCTTATCTCAAAGTGTGGGGAGCCCCAGAGGGTCCCCCAGATGGGATTGTCTACCAGACCCGGAGACACTCACACGGAGAACTCTCAATGCAAGTCGCAAGAGGTTTATTGTGGAACCGGTGCACCGGGGCTCGACACGAAGTCCTCACGCAGGAGGGGTGAAGAGCCCCGAGCAGCCGGGAGGTAGGGGTTTTAAAGGGAAAGACCACAAGCATGTTTCAGTTCAGGGACTTTTCAGACGTCATCAGGCAGTCGCCTCGGCCGTGCCGTGCCGTGTTATCTTGACCTTGGGCAGGGAGTTAGGGCTCCTGCAGTTAGGCATTGTTCAACTGCCTCTGAGCCGAGGCTCCCCAGAGAGCGGAGGCTTCTCAGAGATTAGGTATGGGGGTTGCGGTGGAGCAAGCAGGCACAAGTTTCTAAGGCAAAGGTCGGTACTTTAATTAACTATTTCCTTACCTGAGCCCGGGCAGCTGGTTGCAGAAAGTCACATACAATGTGCCTTATGTTAAGCAAGTGATTGTACAGAAGCCAAAGAAGCAGGTTAGATGTATTTATTAGGGATTGGTGACCTTTCAAAAGAATGGTGGATCACAGATGAAAAAGGACACCCAACATTGTCATTTGGCCATCACATCTATACACGCATATATGTTTGTTCATCAGAATACATAAACATACCTGTTCACAAAAAAATACAATCAAAAGCAAGTGTGAGAGGGCAAGTGGGTATGCATGAGCAGTGTAGCATGTCTCTGTTCTTTGAGTGCAAAATCAGAACTATAAGTCGCCTTAATATTACTATTTAAAAGTAACAATGGGGCTGGAGAAAGATGGCTTAGCGGTTAAGCGCTTGCCTGTGACGCCTGAGGACCCTGGTTCGAGGCTCGATTCTCCAGGACCCACGTTAGCCAGATGCACAAGGGGGCGCACGCATCTGGAGTTCGTTTGCAGTGGCTGGAGGCCCTGGCGTGCCCATTCTCTCTCTGTCTATATCTGCCTCTCTCTCTCTCTCTCTCTCTCTCTCTCTCTCTGTCCATCGCTTTCAAATAAATTAAAATAAACAAACAAAAAAAAATAAAAGTAACAATGTTTCTTTAAAAGATAATCTATGTTTAAATATCCAGATACAGCAGTAACAATATATAATGCATTCACAATCTGGAGCTTGCTGCCTGAGAGTTCTTTAGCATTCTTTCCCTAAAGACAAAATAAACAGAACTGAAAAGATTATTATTTATTATCAAATTTAAAATCATATTAGCACATAGTGGAAATGTCTTGTAGTATCAAAACACAAAAATCATAACAGAGTACATCACCTTCTGTTTTCTCATGGCTCCTAATAGATATTCCACATGGAGAAATTTCAA
The DNA here is from genome assembly GCA_036346955.1 of Dipus sagitta. Classification (NCBI taxonomy): domain Eukaryota; kingdom Metazoa; phylum Chordata; class Mammalia; order Rodentia; family Dipodidae; genus Dipus; species Dipus sagitta. The sequence goes on from CM070772.1 coordinate 115,846,319, forward strand.
CCAGAATTATTGGTATAGAGAAACACTAACCTTGATAAAATGGGAAAATGATAAATGATCTTTTTATAAAATATAGTGATACTTTTAAGGAAAAGATAATTTGTAACCTAGTAAAATATACGTATCGAAAGCTGAAAATTCATACTCCTGTCTTTTCAAAATGCTTATTTAAAGTTAGAAGTCCTCATCTAAGGTTATGTAGTATTTTTGGCATGAGTATATAAACATAAAAACCTGTAACTTCCATATGTATAAAATATTGACATTTTTCCGAATTTTCCTGGCCTATTACAATCTGTTTCTTGGATCTCTGCACCCAGTTGTATGAGCCACAGATGGATGTCATATTTCTGCTTCCACCATAAAAACCACCAGACGTTTTATTCAAATTAGAAAAGCTAGTAGTTTCACTGAATCCTACAAATCTTGATCATTAATCATTAATGAAATATGGTTATTTGAAAGGTTTTCTGATAACTATGTCACTTGATAATTGAAAGTATTAGAAAAGCATGAGTAGGTCTAAACAAACAAATTAACCGTTCAGTTAAGGTGATTTCTGTTTAATAAAGAGAATTCATGAAAAAGATAGCTATTGAGACTGAGTAGCAGAAATCATACAAGAGAGAATGTATATAGTATTTCATTTAGCTCTTGCAAAAAGAATTTAAAAGCCCTGCACTTTATTATTTCTTGCTTCACTGATAAGAAAGCTGAAAATCTGAGAACTTAATTTTATTGTTTAGGTATATATATATATATATATATATAGACATATATGTGAGCAATAGCTACTTCCCCAAGTTTTTTATTAGTCATACAGGAAGTCAACCAAGGAATATAAAGTATTTACAAAAGCATGTATCTGATGCTGTGAAGATTGTTAGAATTATAGGTGGCTACATATATAATAGATGAAAGATGATTAATACTTGATAGATTGTAGAAAATTTTATTCATACATGATTAACAACAGAGAGACAAAAATATAGATGATTTTGATTAACAATGTTAGTGAATTAAGGCTATTAATAGGGAGGTATTTTTTACTGGAATACTTTGAATAGGCATGCCAGGGTCACCAGCCATTGCAAATGGAATCCAGATATAAGTGCCACATTGTGCATCTGCCTTATGTGGATACTGAGGAATCAAGCCTGGGTCCTTAGGCTTCATAGGCAAGTGCCTTAACGATTAAGCAATTTCTCCAGTCCACATATTTTATTATGCAAAATTCCAGGTTTGGGCTGGAGAGATGGCATCTGGATTTCATTTGTAGTGGCTGAAGGCCCTGGAGCACCCATTCACATTCCCTCTTCTCTCTCTCTCTTTCTCAAGTAAATAAATAAAAATAATAAAAAATAAATAATGTTTTTCAAAAGTTCCAGGTTTTATTAGGGCATGTTCGTACATGTGTATAATTTACTTTTATTATATTTAAGCTCTCCCCCCACATAAATTCTTCTCATTTATTCTTCCTGTCCCCTTCTAATGGTCCTTCCCTGTCCCTATTTGTCCCCACTTATTTCCTGTTTGCTTTGTTTGTTTTTAAATTCTACAAAATGTGATAACTGTCTTTTTAATTCTGACTGGAGAATAATGGTTGCCAACAGATTGAATAAGATCCTACAAGATTAAAATCAGTGCATAATACATTGTATAATGTCAATATACTTGTGAAATGGTGGCACACAACTGAGGCAGGTAACCAACTGTTCATGGATTGGACATGAGACCTGCTCAATGGGGAAGAACTCGCATCTGACTCTGAGAACTAAGATTCCCCAGGAGAGATTCTTTTTATTTTTATCACCAGCAGTATTTGTTGTTTATTATCTTTGTGATATCAGCGATTCTGACAAGGGTGAAATGGATAGAGTTGTATACATTTTCATAGTCTCTTACATACATGTGTGCTCCTTTCATACTTACTGAGTAAATCTTTAAAACGTGCTCTAAATTTTGCATAACATATAAAAATAATCACCATGACATGGAAGATGTCTCAGGAGGTAAAGTACTTGCTACACAAACATAAAATCCTGAGTTTGCATACCCAGAACTTATGTAATGCTTGACTGTATTGCTAGCATCAGTGATCACAAGGAGCCTATGGTAAGAAGGGTTGCAGAGCCTGGAACCTTCCCTGAAAGGGAAGTAGAGACTACTGAGTCCCCTGGCATATTCAGCAGTGACCCATGAGACCCTGCAGCCTCAAACAAAGTCGATGGCATGGTTCCACACTTGAAGTTGTTCAATGACCTCCACATCAGCACTGTTGCACACATATGCCTGCACTCAGACACAAGATCACATAAACATCATACACACACACACACACACACAATAATTATCATCCAAAGCTTGCGTGTTTTTTATGACTATGGTGATAATAAGAAATTATGAAGAAAGAAAAGGAGTAACACTTTCTGGAAACAGTTGTTGATAATCTCAGGCACTTCAAACTCTACAATGTACTATATTCCTGGCCCCATATTTGTTGTTTTTGAATGATACTTGCTCTATGTAATTTTCCATAGCATGTAATATCTGTGAATTTTAAAGGTGTACTGTATTTGGCATAAAATATCAAAATATTTTGAACCACATGGCATGAGTAGAATAAAACACATAATGTGACATTTCAGAACTAACAATAGAAAGATATATATGAACAATGTCTTTTTCCAATTACCCCAATCATCTCAAGATAAATGATACTCTATAACTAAACAGAGGAAAGTTTACTTTATACAGATTCGTGGGGGTGGGGGGGTAATAAATCTCCCACCCTTATTGAATTTATATGAATTAGGTATCTATGAAAGGCACTGGTGTTATTAAAATGCTTATAGAAATTTGAAAATATAAAAAACATTGTCTAAGTAAATTTAATATTGTTTTAGTCAAATAGTAGAATAAGAATATGTGTTTATTTCTGCTTTTTTTTTCTACAATAAACACATACTTCAGTATCCAGAGGAACAGAAATCAGTAAAGAGTCAAACCAGTTTATGCTAGGGTCACATGTCAGGAAAGGAGGCCATAATGCAGTTCTTAACCCACCATGAAGCACAATTTAACTATCAGGACATCAAAATAATGAAAGGGCAATGCTAAATTTTCTAGCATTTGGGTCATGCAGAGAGTTATTCTAAGTCAATTTTCCTTTCTGAATCTCCTTCTCCACTTCAATAAAGAATATGAACAAAACATGATCTTACATGACTAATGCTAGGATCACTTGAAATAATTTGTGTAAAATACTTGAAAATTATAAGTTACTACATAAATATAGTGTATTTCTAGTACTTTGTATGCAACAAATTATTCAGGTCTATTTAATATTTAGCAACAGGACACATGAGAAGCAGGAAGGTTGAATCACCTGTTTAAGAAAATCCACATTCTAGGGCCACTCCACCCTCTGTCTTTGACCAAATTAGCTTAAGGACACTGGCATGAGCAGCATGGTAGAAACCTTCAGTGCTTCCCATCTTATGTGCTCTCCCATATCATACCATGGGCTGAGACGCTCTGGAAACTAAAGGGAGAAGCAGATTGAAAAATGGCTTAAGTTAAGCCCTGCATCATTTTGAATGTATATAGGGCTGTGCTTCATCCAAAAAAGGAAGGCCAAGGTTCCCCAAACCTCCAAGGCCAAAAATAAGCACAGAGGGAATTACACTGAGGACTTTTGTTCACACGTAACTTGTGGATTCTAGTTCCAAGGCATCATTTTAATAGGCAAGCCTCTCTCCTAGCGAACAATTACAAGGACAATGACATTGATTGCAATTTTAAAAGTGACATTTTGCCCTTGGATATAGATGGCATTTTCTGAGACACTCATAATGCCTCACCCTTCTCCAATCAATCTGTGGCATGTGTCTCACACTGATTAGTGATATCCTTTCCCTGTCTGTGCAGACATAAATGAGTGATTACACATGAGCTCACACAAAAGGACATGCAAGCAACCTCAAGGAGATACAATTTGATTAGAGTGAAATTTACAAGAGCCACATTTTTAACTTTTAAATCCCTAGTCTGTGCCAGTCACTTATGAGGGTCCTTTTAGTCATTATAGTCCTACAAATGGTAAATATATATATATATAATATATATATTAATATTATATTTAATATGTATATAATATATATATATTTATTATATATATATAAATTTTCTTTGTACATACCATATATATGACATAAAATATAGTATAGAATTTTGTACACATTATACAATATATAGAATAGTGTCTACATACAATTGTCTACATATAGATACAAAGACAGAAATTAATATATGGGCATTCCATTGCAATCATCCCATAGATTAAACTGCTTTAGTAACAACTAAGTCAAGAATTGAATCCCAACCTTGTCTTGTGCTTCTCTTAAAGAAGAATAGGTCTTGGACTTTATGAAGACTTTCAAATTCTGTTTTTGTCTGTTGTTTTGTGGCTGTATTACAAGCAGGAAAATACTTTCACCAACAAATGTCTCACAGAGAAGCTCCATTGTAAGTGTGCTTAATCTGCTTTGTAGTGAGGTTGTGGAGACAGTTTTTGTTGACAAATCTTTAACACACTGGCCTTGACCTTTATACTTTTCTGAAAGCTTTGTACCACTCTAGAATTTAGAAAATCACTCATTTTTTTTTCTCAATTAATGGTTGCTTCTTCTCTACAATGTGTGTGTGTGTGTGTGTGGTGTGTGTGTGTGTAGAAGGAAGAACAGGGGATAGCATTGAATGAGACTAGTGAAAAGGAGTGGACAGCACAGAAAGAAGAAAAAATAAAGCTTCAATGTCAATTATCCTATTTCACAAGTCAGCCTAGGATGGTCCTGATTATAATACATTTGCTGTCATTTAGGCTAATGATTTTAATGCAAATTTATTTTGATAAGCATTTTCTTAGATTACAGAACATACACTTACCTAGCTATAGTTTACAGTAAAGAAATGCCTGACTTTAATTACTGTATTATCCTTAAGAGAAAAGATAAATAACTGCATTTAATAGCATCATTAATTAGTTAAATAGCATTTTAATTAATATGTCTCTAATTAAACAAACTAAATTTTGTTCACAAAGAACCAAAGTATTTTTTTCCATCCTCTCTAGGAGGAAGAGTAGCACCCAATGCTTCAGCTCATTAGTGTGTAAATTTTTAATTGACTACAATATTGGACTCCTGAATATATATCATACACAGCTCATTCACAACTGGAAGCTAGCTGTTCATAACTGAAACTTCTCTTACAAGCAAATTAATATATATATTTTTTTCTTAAGTAGGCATATTTCCTTCTTCTTTAATTGAGAACTTTATCCTATAAACATATTTCATAATGGTCGTGTCCTTGTGGAGGTTATTCTCTTAAGTTTCCTCTCTCCCATCCCCATTTGTAATTGGCATAGGGTATTTAATGCACTAGTAAGACTCGGTGAGGAAGATAATGCCTCAAAATACATCCTCCCACCCTGCGACTTTTAAATTCTTTCTTCATCCTCTTCCACAATGTTCCCTGAGCTACAGAGGGTGTGTTCAGCTCTCAGCTGCTTCAAATTTTGTGCTGTGATGAACCATGCATCTCTTTAGTGTCTACCCCCATGTCCTTGGAGGAGGTTCTAGCCTAGCAGTGGAAGCAGCACTCATTCTACCCACTACTTCCTCTTCGAAGCTTCATGGTTTATGTAGATGTGTGCAGTTGGTTTGCTTTTAAAACATACTCATTTCTGTCTCCTGCCTTAGATAGGGACAGCCAATTAAAGAAGAACATCAGCTTAAAATATTCATAAAACCAAAGCTTCCCATTCACGAATATGTTGTTTTCTTATCCTCAGTACGAAGGTTGAGCCAATGTAGCAAGAGAACTCATAGCACTGACTAGGAAAAATATCTTTCAAATGAATAGATGAATAATTACCAACGTATAACTTCAAAATGGTATCATCTCAGAGATGATTGCACATTTATTTTCCTGCAGCTGGGTTCAGTACATATAGTGTATAGAATAGCAATAAGATTGCAAAGCAGATTTGGTATTGATGTTGATAGAATATTTACTATGCAGAATATGGCAATGATAGGGCTGGAGAGATGGCTTAGCAGTTAAGCGCTTGCCTGTGAAGCCTATGGACCCCGGTTCAAGGCTCGATTCCCCAGGACTCATATTAGTCAGATGCACAAGGGGGCACACATGTCTGGAGTTCATTTGCAGTGACTGGAGGCCCTGGAGAGCCTATTCTCTCTCTCTCTCTCTCTCTCTCCCTGCCTCTTCCTCTGTCTATCACTTTAAAATAAATAAATAAAAATAAACAAAAAACATTTTAAAGAATATGGCAATGATAAAATGAAACATTTAATTTTCCCCCAGACAGGTGACATTTTTATTTTTTTAATTTTCAGGCACATCTTTGAAGTTCTCTAAAGCAGTATCCAATCTTGAAACATCTAGAAAATACAATGGAAATGCTAAACCTATAGTTTGTCAAGACAATACATTATGACCAGAATCTTGTATTTCCCATCTCTTTCAGTACCTTTTAACCTTTCATGCATATATTTATCACTAATTGGCCTGAGGTAGAACTTGAACTTCATTTATCTTACATAATTCTAAAATAAGTCATTTAGTCACCACAAAGAGACATAGACTTAAGGTAATCTTTGTCTTTTTGTCTGAATATATGCTTTGTATATAATTGGAAAATGAAAGATGAAAATACTGAAATAAAAACATAATTACCCATAGTCCCATAACCCCAGCTAGCTACATCTTCTGTGCAAAGCACAGTACTTATGTGGTTATCCAATTTTCTTCATGTTGTATGCATTCTGCAATAAGACACATTCAATTTAGTATTATGAGAACTTTCCTCATGTCATGAAAAACTCTCTAAGAGCTGGGGAAATGGCTCAGGCTTGCTTACAAAGCCTGTGAGGCCTGGTTCAACTCCCCAGTAAACATGTAGTGCCAGATGAACAAAGTGTCATACATGTCAAGTCAAAGACTCTAGCCCATGCATTCTCTCCCTACCCCCAATCTCTCTCTCTCTCTCTCTCTCTGTCAAATAAATAAATATAAGTACTTAGCATAAATAAATTGGGCCATCTTCCTTCCAAATGTTAGCATGTTTGACAATAGCAGCTTCAGTAACATAAAACCAGTCTCTGTGCAGGTAAATTTTAAACTTGTTTGAATTTCTTCAATCTTAAATATTATATCTCTCAGTCTCATATCTTTAGCCAAGCACATCAGTGCATTATAAATTTAACCTTCAGCATACTTTCTGGGTTTGGGTAGCAGAAGGCAGCTAGCCCTTATGTTAGCATCCAAGTTTTAACAAAGTTTTTGTAGTGTTTCCTTTCCCCTTAGAAAGTTTATAAGCAAAGCTTCCAAATACAATTTTGTTGTACTTATCAGAATAGTTTATAATACTTGGCTTAGCATTCTAGAAGACATTTTTAGTTGTAAGCACCGTGTTTTCTATTCCTCTAGCACAAGACCAAAATTTACATGGTCAGGTTTATCATGCAGCAATACTCCACTCTCAGTAACAATTGTGTCACAGTCAGCTTCAGTTGTTGAGATAAACTTGTAAACCAGACAGTTATTTTAAAGGGGGGACTTATGAAAGCTTAAATATAAAGGAAAAGTTTCATAATGACAAAAAGTCTGGGACCCTTTTTACAGGTCCACACACACAAAAAATCCAAACAATAACCACCAACAATACAAACAAACACACTTTAAAAACTCTAGACAATGAGCTGGAGAGAAGGCTTATCAGTGAAGGCACTTGCCTGCAAAGCCTCAGGACCCATGTTTGACTCTTTGGGACCCATGTTTGACTCTTCAGATTCCATGTAAGCCAGATGCAGAAGGTGACAGGAACCTGGAAGGTCATACATGTACACAAGATGATGCATACATCTGCAGTTCAATTACAGTGGCAGGAGGCTCTGGAATGCCAACCCTCTCTCTCACATTCTCACTACTCTCACTCTTGCTCTCCTGCATAAAAAGGCCCTTCTATTGGGCTTGTCTAAAAAAATAAAATAAAATAAAAACTCCAGACAAATCTTCAACATTTTATTCAACACTTTACATATCTTTGGCTGGAAATTCCAAATCTGCCAACAAACCTTAAAACTGAACCCTAGGATGTGACCACAATGACACCTCTTCCAGACAGGTGGCAGGAGATCTAAAGCTTTACTAAAATTAAATCTATTGGAGGACATCCATTCAAACCACCACAGCAATCAAAATTAAATACCAGAGACCCCATTCATATCTCCTGACACCAAATGTTTTCTTAAAGAGGAGGAGCTGGAGGAAGGAAGATTGAGAAAATGTAAACACAGGAAACTCTCCATCCTCACCAGCACACTCTTTAGATTCTAGTAGATCTATCCCACCTGTGATAAATTTCTTGCCACTGGTAAACATGATGAGACCACCCTCAAAGGAACAACACTGAAAGCCACCCTTGTCTTTACAATAAGGGTGTGGGAAGAGCACACGATGAGGTCATGACAAGAGTTGAATCTCTAGTTTGTTCATTCTCCTGTTGGCTGTCAATTACAGTCTATCTGCTGCATGAGCCAAGTGCTTTCTGCTAAGCAATAATGGCAAAGACCTTCCAGGAAAGGAGGCCTCCTGTATTATGGTCCTTCAATCGTGTATCTCAAGAAAGATGGGTGAAATTCCCATCAAGAAACTCATGGCCAGGGACTGAGCCATAGGAGGCCCAGTGAGCAAATCCACAGGAACCACAGCAGAGGCAGACCCTGGAATTGCACCATTGCTCTTCCCTCCACTCCTTTTTGTCAGCCTTCAGGTGGGTCAAACTGTCCACACAGCCATATGACTTCCAGCTTTCAAATTAAACAGAACTACATGTTAGAGTGAAGTTCTGTCCACAAAGGCAACTGAAGGCCCCATTTCAAGGTTTCAGTTCAACAGGGAGATATAAAGAAGTTTACTTCTTAGGATTACTGGAGATCAGTGCACAGATAACTATGATTCTCACAAACCCTGACACCAGCATGAAGACGGACATATACTGCTGTTCAGACTTGGTTTTGAGGCCATCACCACAAGGATCCTTAATTATGGCAGGGAAAGGTCTGTTTAGTCCTTACAAGCCTCTCTTGCTGTGGTATGTACCATGGTAGTTAATATTGATTGTCAACATAATAGGATTTTGAATCACTTATATGACAAGCTTTTGGGCATGCCATATCTGTGAAGAGGCTTCCAGATTAGGTAAACTGAGGTATAAAGAACCACACTAATTGTAACAACACCATTCCATGGGCTGTGTTCTGGGACTTTATGAAAAGAATAAAGTGATCAGAGCACCTTCATTCACTACTTTCTGCTTCCTAACTTTGCCTACAATGTTGTCAGCTACTTCCTGCTCCTGCTGTTTGGCTGGCTCCACCATGATGGACCGGATTTCCTCAAACTACAAGCAGCAATAAACCAAAGAAAACCTTCCTCCCTCAAGTTGCTTCTTGTCAGATACTTTGTCACAACAACAAATAAAATAACAAATATATGAATCTAGAATCTCTCCCTGTACATTGTGGCTTGGTGATCTATTGGTACTGTTAGCACTAATGTAAGCAGATGCTGACTGTCACAGAGCCTATTGCTCAAGCTAAGGGAACATTGTGCGCAGCAGCTGACATCACAGATGCTGCTCTCAGCATCTCTTTCTACTGAGATGATGAGGATCAAATTCACTTTATGTGCATTGCAATATGCTCTAATATCTTTCCACAAAACTTCTAAATTCTCTATTGGCATCAGCAGATAGATCATAACCAGAGAAAAACACACTTTTATCCTTTCATATTACCAATAACAACTTCTGATGGACCCAGATAAAACCAGCATCTAACAAGAATTGTGTAGCCTCTTAATCTAAATGTGGCAATATGACAGACCACTGCCATAAATAATGACACACATGGGTCTAGATTAAAGTGAAATTTTTGTGTATTACCTAACCAGCACAAAAGTCATTCAAGAGGAGAGACTTTCCTGGTATTTTTCTGTGAATAATCCCAAAAATAAAAATAGGAGTTCCCACCCAACATGATGTCCTTGTTGCAGCCTTCTAATGTATCACCCAAGCTGTTCCTACCACACTCACCCTAACAATTCACATTTACAAATTTAGTTTCAGGTCTTAGTAGCTTCTAACTTTGTTTCTCTAACCTTGCAGAAGGATCCTTTCACAAGTTAGAAGTGCCCATTGGGTTTTGGAACGATAGGTACAGATAATCTTAAAGGCATGCAACCTCTAAGGATGGTGGATATTGAGTTCATGGTCCTTGACTTAAAAGTTGTCTAACAATCTTAAATACCCATCATACAATCAACAGAGCCCTCATATTGCCATAATCGAATTGGTATCTTCAAAAATAGGTAAAGTAGATAGATTAGGGTCTTCAAACCATGTGAATATCTCAATATTCATTGCTCAAACTGCCACAATCACCACCAGTTCAGTGAAAACACAGAATTAGAAGCAGCTGGAACACATATAGTCCTGTTAGAGTGATGGCTCACACAAGGAGGAGATAATGTTTGGATGCCGTTCTAGCTGGGAAGGACGTGCTTCTGAAAGAGTATAGCAACTGATGCTCAGCACAGCAATGAGCATACCAATGGCAAGTCTCCTCACGCCACATAACGAATACCTCTGTGGGGCACAATATCCAAGCAAAATGTGTTCTGTTCCCAATAGCTGTTGACTAGCCATGTAGAACATCCTTAGAAACTTTCTTGTTCTAACAAAGACCATGACCAATGTTCAAAGAGATCATGATTGCCAGCAAAACTCAGACAATCTTCCCCTAATCCAGAACAAGCTAAGGCTCAACCTATTGCTTTCTGGATCCATGAGAAATTTAGACAACATTCCACCTGTGTCTATATTTATACACCATCATGATCAGCTTGAAGATAGCATAAAGTATCAAAAATTGACTCATAAGTTTCTGACCATGGGCAAAACTCAGAACACTACTGAAGGGCAAATCCATCAAGCAGTGGGTAAAAGAGTTCTTGACAAGTAGACTTCATGAATGATCTCATCCCACTGAGAGCATTGCATGGTACTCTAACTGCAGTTGACACTTTCTCTGGTTGTGCCCAGACAACCTTGATTCCCTTGACTGAGACCACACTGTTGGTGTAATACAAGAGCAACTTTGCTTCTCATTCCAGTTTCAAAAGAGCATTTTACTTGAAAACACTACAGATTGTGGTTCACATTACACATCAGTAGGCCAAATCACAGAATATAAAATTGATTCTTCATATCCTGTATCATTTCCAAGATAGGAAAACTAAAATGCTCAATTAAAAGAGAAGCTTCAATGGTTAGCCATTAGGGATCTCAACATAAGAGTTCACTTACATCATTTGTGCTCTAATGTTCACCAAACTCTCTTGTCTTTCCCTTCAAACTTGTACCCTACTTTTACAAGTATTGACAGTTCATTCTTTGTAGGAGACAATGAAAGGATTGATGAAAGATTATAATGGCTATGAAATAATGAGTGGGAGGCAAAATCTCTTCTCCATATATCACCTAAATACAGAGCATGGATTTTTGCCAACACATTCTTAACAGATAGTGACCATAAATTTCAGCATTTTATGTAAGGTGGCCTACTGCTCTGTCTCATGAAGCCTCATGGGATCAATCAGTACATATAGGCCAAACATTTGCTAAGCTACAAGAGGATCAAGCCATAAGGTTTGCAGGCTTACACATATCATCCCAAAATATAAACTAAGTGTGCTGTTATTGGTGATGGTGCTGGACAGCCTGCCCACACTTCAGTCAATTGGGAAGAGATCTCTGTTACTGACAGTACATGAGTTCCTTTTAAACATGAGAGGTTGGACACAAATATGGAGGTAAATATATATATATAAATATTTCTCTCTCCTTTAAACTAGCTTATATGAATTATCACTTGCCAGAATTTGTTTATACACACATATATGCTGTTGCATATATCACCTACTGTCCATCCCCACAGAGAAGCATTTCATTTCATTGCTGAAACAGTGAATATCATAAAGTTTTTTTTCTAACTGTGAAACTTTATGATACCTTATGCACCTCAAACATCATTCATCTGAACCAATATGTTGCGACAACTTGACCCTGACATTGAAGAAACAAAGTGCTTCCTTGAATGTCAACTTGTTTCATCAACAGTGGAAGCAAATGGAACATCTCAGAAGATGGACACAGGATCCACCATTGGTGATGACTTGGTCCTGAGAGTGGTGATCTCCTCTACTGTATTAATTCAATTATGCTCAAGGAGTACTCACCAGGAGGAGCTTTTCCATGGTTGACCATATTGATCATCCATGCTTCTTCTCTATGAGTGCTGTGTGTACCCCTTGTAACATAATTGCTTTTGTGAAGCACAACTTTCATGTGTCTTCCTTTTAACATTGTAGCATGTACACATGTGCTATTATTAAACATCAATCAAAAAGTCAAAACAACTTCTGTCTTGTTGCAGACTATACTATCTGGCAGCCCCCATTCACCTGGGGGATTTCTAGATAGCACTGTTGATTTTCTACTCATGGGTGTGCTTTGCATAGTTATCCTCACAGTAGGAGTCATTCATTTAGAAAATGTTGTGTACATCCTCACCTGCATTTCATTTAATTTGTGAAAGATAAATTTTCAACTTTGAAAGCACATACCAGTCTGAATTCCTTGACCTGAGTCATGAATGATATTCAACACCTCGTTTTTCATCTAGATCAAAGAAATTTGGGAAGTGCACAAGTTCCTTATTTTATTTTAGTATATTTATTTATTTATTTATTTATTTATTTATTTATTTATTTATTTATTTGAGAGAGGGAAACAGGCAGAGTGAGAGTGAGAGTGAGAAAGAGAGAGAGAAAGAAAGAGAATGGGCACACCAGAACTTCCAGACACTGCAAATGAACTCCAGATGCATGTGCCACATTGTGCATCTGGCTTACATGGGTACTGGAGAATCAAACTGAGGTCCTTTGGCTTTGTAGGTAAGTGCCTTAACCACTAAGCAGTCTCTCTAGCCCTAAGCTCCTTATTTTAAATAAGTGTCCTGACTAATGAACCTTTGAGGATTATTGAAGCTCATTGTTGCATTCATTTGTCCAGGAAGTTCTGGACATCTTACTTCAAGTTTTCTTAATCATGCCCTTGGTATGTTGTTATGTCAGACTAACTAATCAGTCCCTTTGACAGATCTTTAAGTCTGTTCCCTTTAAGTACATAGTGAAATTGTATATGTCCCTATTGCTCTGAATGTATAAGGGCTGATGTTAAAAAGTCCAGTTCTGGACAGAAAACTGATGTAAAGTCAATTAACCCTAGTTTCAAATTCCTCCCAAACACCACACAAAACTTTGCTAACTTGAAGGGAAAATCCAATATACTTCTCCAAATATATTTCATTTGGGTTTAAGGGGATGTGAAGTTACTATAAAATTACATCTTCAACTATGGTTTCATAAAGTCAATTCATAGGTATCTAAGTTTTCAAACAAGCTTTAATTTTCTCCCTGGTTAGCAGAGTTTGTTAATTACCTGTTTTCAACTCAATGGCTTCATGTTGCTATAACTAAAGCTTCTCCTTTATCACATCATGGATATGTTTTCATTGTATATGGCAGTCAAAAATATTCTATTTCTTACATAAGAGAATAAGAACCTTCACAAAACTACAATACAGAGAAACTAATGAAAAATGGGTTAAGAACCAACCATTTAAAGTCTATGAAAATGGTTAAAATAATACCAAAGGAAAAGACATTCATGAAGAAAAATATCCTAAAATTTGGTAAACAAAATAAACTGAGAATCCATTATGGTACTCCAGCATCCACTGAGTAATATAGAAAGTATGTTTGATTTGTACAACTGATAACATGGGGCTTTCTCTTCCCTCATCTCTCAGGGCACCAGATTTTCAGCATAGAAGGATGTCAGCAATTCCTATCTTGCAACCAGAAAATTTAGAGGATTTTAGAGGAAGGGATAAGTTATGAGACAGTTTGAAGTAATCAGCAGTTCCATTGAGATGTGTGCTAATTATAAGTTATCTGGCTTGCCAGGAAGAATTGGAAATAAGAGCTGAAGTGTGGTTTTTGGGAGCAGAGTGAAACTACAAAACTAACCTTACAGTAGCCTGTTCAAAAGAGATGCAATATGTGCATCAAGACATAGTTTAGAACAATAGCGCACTAGCTAAAAGAAAGAAATAAACACTTGGGTGTCTGGAAGATAGACAGCCAAGGATACAGTCTTAAGTGATAGAAAAACAGAGAATTTGCTGATGGTATATACAGATTAGCAGAAATTGCAAACCAAGTATGGTGGATAATGCTTATAATCCCAACATTCAGTTTCTGAAGCAACATTTCTTTGTGTTTAGGGCCAGGCTGAACTAGAGTCAGTTCTAAGCACCTTAGGCTACATAGTGAACTTCTATCTCAAAAAACAATTGTATGTAAAAGTATATGTGTGAATAAATAATATAAACAGATAAAATAAAATAGAAAACATCTCCAAAAGATAACTTGAATCCATGGGGACAAATGACAATAATCAGAAGTAAGACAAATGCAAAGGTTCCTGTGTATATAAGAAGGCCAGGAATGTTTCTCAGTTGTAGAACACTTGGGTAGCACAAAGCCCAGGGTTCAATCTGCAGTACTGCCAAAAGGAATAAATTATTATTGAAAATGATAATGTTCTTTATAGTAACTTCTTTTTAACATTTTCATGTGCTCGTTCTCCTTCCAAAGGTCCATTCAAGACCCAATCCAAACCAATGCCTCCTGTATACATCTCACTGTATCAAAGGCACCAATTTTCCTCTAGTTCTAATCTATGCACTCATCATATTCTCTTAAATGATTCAAACTCTAGTTATATAAGGAAAATCCTAAAAGGGAAATATCTTAACTATCTAATTTTGCACTATGCTTTTTGGAGCAAACTTTTTTTCTGAGGGAATGGATCACCAAAATTTGGGTAATTGCAGTGAGCAGGAAATAGAAAAATCCAAAAAGGAATACATTAATAAACTTATATTTCAACCTTAAAAATCTATAGCATTATGTATTATTTTCTACTGAATTGCTCAATTCCTGAATGAGTTAAAATATAATATGTGGTTCCTGTTTGCACAGTTTCTTTTAATTTCATTAATATTAAATTATATATCCATGTGATAATATTTATACCATCTAAATATTTATAATTTTTCCTTCTTGAAAGACAGAAATTTTTGTCACTATTAAAATATTTTTGCACTATTCAATATTTTAGTCCTGCAATTCTTTGTATGACTCAATGATGTCTGCGTACATATTTGTCAGTATTTATCTATTGCATGTTTCCCATAAATCTTCATTTGTTCTGCTCTGAAGCATCTTCTACTAAATGTAAGATGTCATCAAGGTAGGTTCATTTTCACAGATTTACACAGAATGGCTCCTGCTTACAACTAATCTCTCTGGCCAACATCTCCTCAAATTCCTTACAGTGTTCCAGTATTTTAATGTTGCCCTAATTTGTTTCTGGTTTCAATCTTCTGGGGTTATCATGGAGGTAAAGATAGATAAGCAAATAATATGTATGCCATCCATAGATAGAAAAACAGATATTTTTCCTTGTTTTAAAATGGCTTGGCTATCAAAGGCATATACATACATATATATATATATATATATATATATATATATATATATATATATATATACATATACATATACATATATATTCTACTGGCACTCATCCTTTTCACTACGAACTTAGCTCACAGAGAGCAAATGACCTGTTACATACACACAGAATTAATTCTTAGTAGAAGGAAGATGAAGCCAGTGGATTTACAATTTGTATTTGACAGCCTTTCTCACTACAGTGTGTTTTCAAGGCATACATTTTTTTTCTTAATTTACAACACACAAACAATTAAAGGAAAACACTGGGTTAGAAAGAAGCCCTTCCAAGTGAATTCCATAAGGAATGCTCATAATTGAAATGTAGCAACTTTTATAGATGCTCTCTACTTACAAAATTAGAAATAGTGCCTTCTGTAATAAACCAAATACATCAGAAAGTCAATGTATACCCTATTGATGGGAATATTAGAAGTGAAGCCTGGGTGACAAAGATCAATCAGCAACTATTCAATTTGGATTTCATGTGGACATCATCGCCTAGTCTCAGCAAAGCAATCTATAAGTTCTCTTGTTCTAAATTAACTATACTGCTCAGACCTTTATTTATTCCTGAGTTAGCTAACCTTTCCTAAGTATTTCATATTATGTTTAATCAAAACTTCCTCTTCTGTTTATCTCCAATCTGTTTATTGACCCTGAGTTTATAAGCAGTATTCTTATATGAGTGAAATCAAAGGTTGTGGGAGGCTGCAAAGTTGGATCATTTTTATTGAAGCACTCAGCAGATTAACCACATGACCCTGAGCTTTATAATAGCAGTTATAAACCAAAGAGTTTCATACAACTGGATGGAACTCAGAAATATCCTCCATATCCAAACTCAGAGAAGCTGCCTTTTTCTACTAATCATTTTTAATAGCATTGTTATTTTTAATAGACAAATAAAAAATGCATTGAGATTAACATGCCAGATTCTAGCTCTAAATTTTTATGTCCTAGAGAATAGGCTTGCATTATAAAAGCAGGCCCAGTTTCAAAGTAGAAGCTGGGTGTATAGCAAATAAATAAATAGGTTGAGTCACTTTCCAAAGAAAGATATGCAACAGTTTTAGAATAAAAATGACTTTATGAGATGGAAAAGATCTGGGAAAATTATGCATTTCAGAAGAGACAAATTTCATTTGGGAAATAAGATAAAATAATTTTTTAATTTCAAATATAATGTAGAATGAATATTATGCATCTCTTTCCACATGATACTTTGTTCAAAATATTGATAAAGAGAAGAGTAGGGTTTTCTATCTACTAAGTAGTCCTATGCCTTCCTAGAAGTTCACAAAGATACGAAACATAGTAAAGCAAGACATGGGCTGGCAAGATGGCTTAGCAGTAAAGGCGCTTGCCTGCAAAGTCTCACAACCCATGCTTGACTCTACAGATCCCACATATGCCAGATGCACAAAGGTGAGGCAAGCTCAAGGTCACCTATGTCCACTATGTGGCACAAGGGTCTGGAGTTCAATTTTAGTGACTGAGGTCCTGGAATGCCACTTCCCTCTCTCTCTCTCTCTCTCTCTCTCTCTATCTATCTATCTATCTCAGTATAGAAAATAAGCAGCAAGATACTTTATATCTATACATAGAACATAAAATTATCAAAGGCTATTTTTGTTTTCTTTTGATTGTTAAAATCTATTTGTGTGTATAATACCTCTAAGAACTTCTAAATGTAAATACAGAGCATCAATGGATGATCATTATTAACTTTACACACTTTCAATTAATATCTGATCCACATACAGAACAACAGAGCCAGTGTATAAGTCTTTTACAATGAAAACATGAAAAACATTAATGAAATTATCTTTTTCTCTCAGTTGACTTCTTGGCTACCCTCCCCAGTTATGTATACAATTTTGCTGTCTGTGTTCTATTAAGAAGAAAAGGATAATATAACTACTATTGGTATTTAAGATATGCTTATTTCTATCAGGCACAGAATATTTCTGGGCTAACTACAAACCAAAACATTTCTCTGTTTAGTATTATGCTTTATAAAATGAAGAAAGCAAGAGAGAGATATAAGACATACATACATACATGCATCCATCCATCCATCCATCCATACACACACAACCACATCATATATATATATATATATATATATATATATATATATATATATATATATATCCATACATATATATGTGTGTGTATGTATGTATGGATGATGTATAAAATGTTAGAAAGGCAACCTGTGTTCTCCCTGTCTCCATTCCAACTCTCTGGAGCAAAGACAGGAGTATAATATATGTATCCCTTATGTTTCTTGATAAATGGAGTACAGTCAACTGTAGACACTAGAGCAAGCCTCCCTAGATTGATTTAGAGGGGTGACCACTGTTTTACAGAGAAGGTGACACAGAACAAAGAGACAACCTAAGCAGTGCAACTGCAAACCTCCAGAGGTTAAGGGGCATGTTGTCAGGACCCATCCAACACATAGGGGTTCTTTTTTTTTTTTTTTTTTCTCAGTAGTGGAGAGGCCCAGGAAAAGATGCTGGAAGTAAACAGGCAAAGGTCTCATGGCAAGACCACACCTGAAGGACCAAATCAAACTAAGTAGGGAGATGTCATGTATCCACTACCCATCACACAGCATATGTAAACCCTTGCTTCATTTTCCACTTACCAGGAAGGGTGAGAAGACCATAAGTATACAGATACTCAGTGAATTAATATGAGGGAAGAAATTTCCAAAAGGACACAGTCTAACTGCTGAAAGGATGTCAAATAAGGGTTATAGGAAGTAATCATTTTATCAAGGAGCCATTTACCTCAGAGAAACAGAACTTTTAATAGCTATATTAATTATGGATGTTATTGGTATGGATAAAGATTTAATAAAGAACAAGGGAAAATATTCCTGCTCTTAGCAAATTTGATGATCCACAGCCCAGAATTATACATTCAGTTTTCAAAAATGAAGTAAGTTTCCTATGTGAGCACATTCTCATTGAGAGCCGCTGGACAAACAGCACATACATCTGGTACATAAGCGCAGAGTTGACTGACAGGAAGGTTTCCACCTCACCTAAGCTGGGAATATCAAAGATCTTACCCAAAAATGAAGATCTGGAATTGAGCTAAGGAAATTCTATCAGTATGCACGTCTCTTCTCAGTGGAGTTTCTATTGTGTGTGTTGGTTTCATCTGGGTTTGTCAGTCTCATTTAGCTAATGGCTCAATCAATCCTTGTGTGTGGGAGGAAGTAAAGGACTAATCAGTTTAGCCCAAGTCATGCCCCACCATGCAGTGACAGTCACCCAGGTGAATGATTCAATGGTTCAGACTCTCATTTACTGGAGGTAAATGGCAGTCCCGACAAAGAAAAGATACTGGGAGATTTTTTTTTAAGAAAACAAACTATGCTTAACAATGGAGTAATAGAGCACAAATAAAAAGAAAGAAGAAAAGAAAACAGAAAAAGTGAAAAGCTATATTAGAATCCAGTATAAAAATTCTTACTGAGCTTCTTTGTAGCCAGAGAAAGAGGAAATGATAAGGCATTTTTTTTTTTTTTCTGGTAACTGATATGAGGATGCAGGAGAGTTAATCAGGAGAAACACAGAATTGAATCATGCAATCTTTCCTCAGCAGGATTATATAACAATCCTTGATTAAATGAAAAAATAAATATTGCAGAAGACAGAAAGGAGAAGGCATCCTATACAGAATTACAAATATGTGGTACAACACCGTTTGGAGAAACAAAAGAAAACTCCTTATTATTCAATTCCTTGAAAATGCACTCAGATGAATAAAAGTCTACAGCATGACTTTCCTTTTATGGTTTCAAATTATTTGATATACCTCAGACTCACCAGGAATGCTAAATATAAACTTTCAGTCTTTCTACCAATTGTGATTAGCAATTGCATTTAAGATTCACCATTTTAGAGTATATTATACTTTCAAAGATTGAGTTTCTTAACAATGTGTCTAATAGAATGTTGACAATTAGGCCATATATGTATACGTTGCCTTTTGTCAGTTCTTTTCAAACTCTGTGGGAATGAGAATGGTGTCAAACATGATAAGCCAGTGTTCCCAGGATTCTGTACTATCTCACTTGCATATAGGTGAGTCAGCAGGAAGAATTGGTAGGATACTGGATAGCAGAATAATGAAAACAAAAAAGACCACGATGATCCTACCATTACCATCAATACCATCACTAACCTACTGCCACTCTCCTGAATTGTCATACTGCCTGAGTGTCTTTCTATGTGTGGATATATCTTCATCCATGGAATATGGGTTTTTGAGGGCATAGAGAAATGCTGGGAAAATTTAGGTAATGTTGAAATAAATGAAATTTAACTGAGTAGAATGGAGAATATTGAGGTGTTAACTTGGAACTTGTACTAAAATATTTTCTTTATTTTTTTACAAAGGTTGCCATTTTATATCCCCTCTATCCTTTGCCCCGTTTCTCTGAGGGCTACTGACATTAGGGTTGTCAGTGCTCACTCTTGGATAATTAAGATCACAATCAGTCTTGGTGTGGGGAGGCACTATGCCTCTGGATGTTTCTACATACCCTGTGGCTCTTACAATCTTTCTACCCTCTCCCCACAATGCTTCATGAGCTTTAGTGGGTCTGTTAGCAGTCTACTTTCATGTTGAGTTTTCTGTAGTCTCTGGGTTTCTGATTCAATGTGTTTTGATTGAACACAGTGTTTGTCACAGTCCCCCTAGATCTGGTTGTCAGGCTGATAGTAAGAGCAGTACTTGTATCACAGCATTTCTTGTGGGCTCCATCAGATGTTGTAGATAGAGGGGGCACTTCTTATGGTAGGCAGTCATCTCTCTTATCTTGTCATATTGATGGATCCTGAGTTTTCTCTGCCATCTGTAAAATAAAACATTGTTCTCTAACCAAGGGTCAGAGAAGCTTGTATCATTGTTAAGACTAAATATAAGCAAATTTCTAGACTTTTTCTTCATAATTACTCTCCAAGCTCACCAATATCAGCCTTAGGTCCTGAGCATATGTTTCCATGTGCACTTCCAGGGGTGGTAACTTCACCTAGGCAACAGCTATTCATGGACATGGCTTCCTTATCTGTCATAATGCAGCAATTCATGTGTCAAACATCACCAAAAATCCAACTCATCCACCTTTGCCAGGGATTTAGGAGACTTCTCTTTTATCTCCCAGCTCCTATGTTTAAAAATTCTATCTTTCAGATTCTTACACAAGTGTATACTACATTTTTACTGCATTTCATTATTGCTGGTTCATTTTTCTAAAATGTCCTGACTTCTACAATAGACACACAATACTACACATTGCTGTTCACATACACCTTGCTTCTAGGCTCATTCAATTAGAAATAAATAGGTGTGCATAATAGAAATGCTATGTTACTTTTAAATAATTTTAGAATAAATTTTGCTGCCATATGACAGAAAGATCAACCCACACATATATTAAAAACTCAATAAGGGCTGGAGATATGGTTTAGCAGTGAAGATGCTTGCCTGTGAAGCCTAAGGACCCATGATAAATTCCCCAGGACTCACATAATTTAGATGCACAAAGTGGCACAGGTGTCTGGGTTCATTTGCAGTGGTTAGAGGCCCTGGGGCATTTATTCTTTCTCTCACCATCTGTGTCTTTCTCCCTTTCTATCTCTCTCTAAAATAAATAAATTAATTAAATATTAACAAAAAACTAAATAAATTCTAAAGAATCTTTATAACATGTATTAGTAAGATTAGAAAACTGAAGACAAAGGTAATTATATTATTTGCATCACATTTTATTTAATGTACATGATACCTAAGTACTTACATGATAATATCTGGACTCTGAAATGTTTCATTTTGATTTTTTTAATATATTCATTTGTAGTTAGTACATATTAGACAAGTGTAGTCAATTTAACTGATACCAGGAAAAGAAGTGCTTTTTTTCTCTTTTAACACCCCTTCCCTTGTAATTACTCAACTCAGCATACATACATACATATGGTTAAAAAGACCATGATATTCTTGAGAATACAGTTGATTGAGAATCTGAATTGCATCATAATAGTAGTGGTACCTTCACTGACCTCTGGTACACATGGCACATACATACTATAATTATTCTGCATAAATAAAATATCTGGCCACTGAGGTTATATTCATGTACTCATTCTTAGTTTCATAAAAAAAATGAAGCCAACGTTTAAAAAAAATCAATTTAAAATCCCATCATGTCTGTAGTCCAGGAATCACTAAGCAGATTGGCGGGCTGGGAGTTCTGGCTTGGGATTGCTCATGATCTCCTAATCAGGTAGGTGGTAGGCAAGGCTAGTTTAATCACACAGAATTTTCCATTCTTATGTCTGCTGCAGTATTGAGAATCTTCAGACAACTGGGACTCTGAGGCCTCATTCAGGATGTTTTCACTATGATCCATAGCTCTTTCTTATGAGATGTCTAACATAGTGGCTCTGTTGGTACCTAGATTTCTTAGTGAGGGTTATGTTCTCCAAAACATATACTCTGAAAGACTGGAGGAAGCTACATGGCAATAATCATCTAGCTAAGGAATCATATGTTATCTTTATCCACATGTTATTTACACATTAGGGGTATATCTATGAATAAAACCTATGACTAACTCTGTTATCATAAATGTATAACTAACATAACACAAAAGTTAACAGTATAGTGAAAAGTGTCATGGATCAAATGTAAGAGAACAGAATAAAGCTACTTGGAGTAGGAGAGATGGAAACAGGTATCAAACCAAACTCTTTGTTTTTAATAGTATTTCTCTTTTAAAAATATTCAAGTAATTCTTTATTTTTATGTATTCATATGTGTGTGTGTGTACATATGTTTGTATGTAGGTATGTGGGCTTGCAAGTGCCAAGTGTGTATAGAAGTCACAGGGCAAAATTCAAGTTGGTCCTTGCCTGTTTGCATCATTTGAGGCAGGGTTTCTCACTCTAGATTCTTATTCTACTATTCTGTGTTCAACTTGCCTTGAGCCTCTGGGAATTCTTCAGTCTCTGCCTCTCCTCTTGCCATCATCATCAGCATGCTGGCATTAGAGAACCCCTCTAACCCTTGAATTCTGGCTTTTTTAATCATGTGAGGGTTAAAGATCAAGCTCAAGTAGGCAAACATTTTATCCACTGAGCCACTTCTATAGTCCCATGTTTTTTAAAATACAAAATTATAGCTATATAGAAGAACTACATAAAAAAAACCATAACAGAAACCTATTGCACAGAATGGCCATTATAGATAATGATTGTATATCATACTCTTAAAAAGTGCTAAGAGTGCTTAAGTGTTTTATCATAAAATAATAATTATCTTAGCTAACAAAGTTGGTAGTAGTAATATCTAACCAATCCACAATATATATTTACTTCAAAGTATTATTTTGTACACTATAAATATATGCAGTTTTTCTTTCAGTTTCAAAATAAATAACAATAAAATGGTACTATCAATCTATAACCCAAAGGCCTTTCAATTTTAAATCAAAATTTCCCTACCAATTTTCAACACTATCCATTCATTCATAATTTCATTATGGCATAGGTATATATTTCCAACTCAATGTAACAGCATTGTTTGAGTTATACTGAAACTTATTTCAAAAACACTGTGAGAATGCATACAAATGTCTAGTCTAGCTGAGATGAAATGCCTGTGTTCGCCAAGAGCAGATCAGAGATATGATTTCTTATTATATTTTGTTCACAGTTAACCTTGAAGATAGCTAAGTGTCTACACCATTTTTTCTTCTCAAAATGATTAAGGAGGCTTCTTCCTTCCTGTGCATGAATCATTATGAAGCACAGCTACTTGCTTGACTACACATGACTTTGGTTTCTTGGTGTCACAACCTTAGGAGCATCTACATAGGACCATAGGATTGAATGAGGACAGAGCTCCTTATAACAGGTCAGGGAAATCTTAGCTTTACACTATCCTAAAGGCAGAGCAAACCTAAAGGACAGGTGCAAGCCAAGGACAAGATAGAAGCAATCCTTGGTATGTAGTGAGACTTGCCCTGCACAGTATGGTGACTCATGGTCAACCCTGCAGCTCTTAATGTGTTCAGCAGGAAAAATCACCAACAGTCCTTAATATCAAGCTCACAAATGAGTAGGTGACAGGGCACTTGAAATGGGGTTCCTTGAATGGGGATATTCTAGAAAAACGAAATGCACACTCAATTTTGAGGAATATGAAAAGAGATGCAAGTATATAATTAATTTTACATTGATTTTATGATGACAATAATATTTTAGATGTGTTGTGTTAAAATTAGATGAAATTATTTCCTTTGGTATAGATTTCAAAATAAGAGCATTTCTGAAGTGAAAACTGAACTTCAGTTCTTTGTGTCTCATTCATGCAGCCACTGCCATATTCCTCAAGACAAGGTATTGTCTATGTTAAAGACAAATGGGGTTGGAAAAGGTGAGGAAAGAAAGGCACATATTGAAATATTGCAGCCTTTTGTCTAACCATACCAATAAAGACCAACACCTGCTTACAAGTGTTATCTTTAAACACACCTTCAAGAAATATAAAGAAGCAATGCAAATATACATAGTAATTATTAACTCCTTGGAAATAAAACAGCATGTCATTAATTCAGGGAATACAGATTCATACTAACACAATCACTAGCAGTTCAACACTCATATTCAACATATTCAACACTCATATTCAACATATAAGGGATCACCATGTATAATAATGTAGCAAAAAAGACATGAAATCTAAGTTTGTCATAAAATCATCCTGAAAATAAGTTTAAAAAGTAATCGCATTGAAAAATCTTGAGAAACATTTTTAAAAGATTGTGTTTTTAATTTAACACTATTTTAAAGATTATTATGGGCTATGGTACTTTAGCAAAAGATGATTGTTTAAAGACATGTTCGTTTCTATGCCACAGTATTTAATATTATGTCAAGCCTTTGTCTCAGATACATGGTGTGGTAGAAAAACATAATGTCAGAGGTGCCTGCTTTGTCAAAAATATCCTCAATCTTTTCATGAAATAACGTGTGTGTGTGTGTGTGTGTGTGTGTGTGTGTGTGTCCACTTGTGCATATGGAGACATATGGGAAAGGCTTATTTGGAGAAAAAGAATAGAGAATGGAAAAGAATCACGAGACTTGAATGCAGAAGAGAGCCAGGAGTAACAAGGGACCATATGGCACATTTTTGAGTAGTTAGCAGAACTCAAAAGAATGACTCTGCTTTATATACCACACCAGAGAGTTCCTACCATGTAGATGGCAGGAGGTGGCAGAGAGCTGAAGTAGAAGAAGGGGTCAGGATCATTTCCCATTATCTCAGCCCAGGGTAGCTGATACAAGAGTGCTTACCAGAACAGAGACCTGGAAGTTCAGGACCAGTGAGAAGCCATCCAGAGGATGTTCCCACCTGGTAAGGATCTATTTGAAATCTTATTGTGGTGGCTTTACCCTCAGGCTCCAATAAATCTGAGAAGGAGCTGATTGGTCTGGGCTCAGAGGCTGACTCAGGAGTAAGGGGCAAGAGAGATTATTGGATAGGCTGGGTCAGATGTTGACCTCTGGTCCCGCTGGAGCAGGCAGGCACAGTGTGCCTTCTATGGGCCCTCTCTCCTGCCTTCTACCTAATTCTCCCTCAATATTATGCTGAGTGATGAAAAATAACCTTTATAAATGGTTTTTTTTTCTTTTCAAAGGAAATAAGAAGTAGTTTATTATGGAGCCAAATATGAATGACTGCTGCTTGGAAACCCCTACTGATTGAACACCATGTAATTTGATCATAATCGTTGCCATATACCTTTTGTCTTCCTTTTCCTCCTTTCATTCACTTTGTCTTTCCAAGTATTCTCTTTTCCACTTGGATGACTTCTTGCCTTCATCTAAAATCCATGTCAAAATATTGATGAGCTCAATATTCTGTAGGTTCTAATAATGTGGAAGTAGTAATGACCATGGTGAGGTCATGAAGTAGCAAGCATGAGCTTGGAGAATCTGTTCTGCCATTCCCCTAGCTTTTTTATTCTGTCTGCCCCCTTCTTTTGCAATATTGCCTGAGCCTTGGATGGACTTACAAAGATGTCTCATTTATCACTTATGATTAAAACTTTTAAGTGCTTGAATTTCCCAAGTAGTCATTTTTATCTGCAGAAAGAAGTTTCTGTGATCATAGTTGGCCATGTCTATTGATGATTTTTGTCCCACAGCATGTGTCCCAGCCCTTTCCAATACTGTTACA
The DNA here is from genome assembly GCA_036346955.1 of Dipus sagitta. Lineage (NCBI taxonomy): Eukaryota > Metazoa > Chordata > Mammalia > Rodentia > Dipodidae > Dipus > Dipus sagitta. The sequence goes on from CM070772.1 coordinate 115,872,380, forward strand.
GCAATCTTCATTTTCTAGTTTTCTGTAAATGGGCACCCTTTAATTGACAGCCATTGGAGCCTCCCCTGTTCCTGGAAGTCATGAACAGGGAGCTATGGATAAAGCAAAAATATTTTTACACCTGGCTAAACTGGGTCATTGTAGCCAAGCCATAACAGTGAATTCCAAGTACAAAGACTACTGCATGCATGCATGGCTGAAGACACTACTTCTGCTTCAGAAGACCCTGGTACAGTCATGACAACCCTGGACATTTTTACAATGACTCTGAGAGACTTACTTATTTCCATGTCATGCCAACCCTCAATTAATTCTAGATGATCAGGTATTCTGGATCGCCCTGCCAACTTCACCTCTTCTCAGTGGGACTGATGTGTTTCCCAAATGGCTTGCCAAAAAAAAAAAAAAAAAAAAAACTCATGAGTGACAAAAGGAAGATTGTCCTTAGTTGAGATTCATGAACAGTGCACATTGGAGACTTCTGATTTGTGGAGACAGAAATCATGCACATGGCAGCTTGGATTGACACAACTACAAGCTACCCATAAAATGCCACACCCGTTCCCTGCCTATAGAGCCATATTATTCATCCCCCTTGCATCCCTGGGAGCTTCTCCTGAGTGTTCAAGCAACAAGCCCCAATAAAGGTGATAACATCTAGGAGTGTGGGTTTCATTTTCTTTACTGATTAAAGAATTGAAAAGGAGGAAAGGGTTTAAAAGAATAAAGGTGGGCTGGAGAGATGGCTAAGACATTTGCTTGCAAAGGCAAAGGAGGACTCATGTTCAATTCCCCAGGACCCACATAAGCCAGATGAACAAGGTGGCAGATGCATCTGGAGTTTGAGTTTGTTTATAGTGGTTGAAAGCCCTGGCATGCCCATTCTCTCTTTCTCTCTCTTTCTCTCTCTCTCTCTCATAAATAAAATACTTTTAAAAAGAATAAAGCTTATTTCAAAGTAAGAGAGAAAGAACAGACTCCTCTGGAAGGAGGGGATTCTAGAGCTGGAAAACCCACCAGCCCCAGTGGGTGCTGGACTTTGATCAAGTGAAGGAACCCCACCAATCTGGACTCCAGGATTGGTCAGCTTATATGAATGGGATGACACTGGCTAGTTCATGATGCATCCATCACTGTGGAGGTGTAGCAAGCTTAACAAGTCCTCCTCAATATCTTTATTGAGTGTTTGTATGTTTTCATTGTATAGTTCTTTCACTACCTTGGTTAACGTTATTTGAATGTTTATTTTGTTGTTGTTGTTGCTATTGAAAATGGGACCATGTCCCTTATTTCTTTCTCTGTATCTTTGTCATTTGAATATAGAAAGGCTACTGATTTTTGTGCATTAATTTTGTATCCTGCTACTTTGCTATAGGAGTTAATCACCTTCAGGAGTTTTGGGATGGCGTCTCACAGGTCTCTTACATATAGTATCATGTCATCTGTAAATAGAGCTAAATTAACTTCTTGCTTTCCAAATTTTATCCCTTTTATTTTTTTTTTCTCCTATCTTATTGCTTGAGCTAGGACTTCAAGTACTATATTGAAGAGCAGAGGTGAGAGTGAAAACAACTGTCTTGTTCATGATCTCAATGGGAATTCTTCCAGTCTCTCTCCATTAAGTAGTATTTGGGCTTTAGGAGCTTTGCATATAGCCTTTATTATGTTAAGCTATGAACCTATCATGCCAATTCTCTCCAATGTTTTTACCATGAAGTGATGTTGCATTTTCTCAAAGGACTTTTCTGTATCTATCAAAATGATTGTGTGGACTTGTGTTTAACCTTGTTTATATGGTGTATTACATTGACAGATTTCTGTATGTTGAACCACCCCTGCATTTCTGGGATTAATCCCACTTGGTCAAGGTGGATAATGCTTTTGATGTGTTGCTGGATTCGGTGTCCAAGGAGATTGCTCAGGATCATTTTGTCTAAGTCCATCAGGGAAATGGCCGGTAGTTTTCTTTTCTTGTGGCATCTCTGCCTGGTTTTGATATTAGGGTGATACTAGCTTCATAGAAGGAGTTAGGAAGCATTTCCTGTTCCCCAATTGTGTGGCACAGTTTGAGAAAGACTGGTTTGAGTTCTTCCATGAAAGTTTAATGGAATTCAGCTGAGAAGCCATCTGGTCCTGGACTCTTCTTTTGGGGGAGGTTTTTTATTACTTTTCAGTCTCAATGAGTGTGATAGGTTTGTTTAGGAGATTAATCTGCGCTGAGTTGAGCTTTGGTAGATGGTATGTGTTCAGGAATTTATCCATTTCCTCCTTATTATCCAGTTTTGTGGAATAGAGGTTTTTGAAATAAGTTTTGATGTTTCTCCCAATTTCAGTTATGTCTGTTGTGATGTCTCCTTTTTCATTTTGAATTTTGTTAATTTGAAATGTCACTATTTTTGCTTGATCAAATTGGCCAGTGGTTTGTCAATCTTATTTATTTTTTCAAAGAACTAGCTCTTTGTTTTGTCAATTTTCTTAATTTTTTTCTTAGTTTCCAATTCATAAATTTCTGCTCTGACCTAAATTATTTCTTTCCATCTGTAGCTTTTTGAGTTTGATTCTTCTTGCCTTCCTAGTGCCTTTAGGTGGATGGTTAGGTTATTGATTAGGGATCTCTCTGTCTTTGTTATGAAGGCATTAATGCTATGAATTTTCCTCTGAGAATCACTTTCATTGTGTCCCATAAAATGTGGCACGATGTGTTCTCATTGTCATTCATTTCTAGAAATTTTGCAATTTCATTTTTTATTCCATCCGCTACCCATTTATTGTTTAAAAGTTAGATGTTCAGTTCCCAGGAGCCAATGGTATTCTTGGTTGGTGTTTTGTTGTGTATTTCTATAAATATAGCACTGTGATCTGATATCATGCAGGGAGTTATGTCAATCTTCCTAAATATATGGAGGCAGGCTTTGTGTCCCAGTATATGATCTGTTTTAGAGAAGGTTCCATAGAATGCTGAGAAGAATGTATAGTCTGTGGATTTGGGATGGAATGTTCTGTAGATCTCTGTTTGGTCTAAGTGATCTAGGGTAGTGCTGAGTTCTCTTACTTCCCTGTTGAGTTTCTGTTTGGATGATCTATCTATTACTGATAGTGGTGTATGGAAGTCTCCAACTATGATGGTGTTGGTAGCTACTTCTGTCTTATTGTCAAGTAGGTTTTGCTTTATGAACAATGGTACCCCGTGTTTGGTGCATAAAGATTTATGATTGTGATATCCTCTTGATGGTTCATTCCCTTGGTAAGTAGGAAGGGGCCTTCTTTGTCTTATTTTATTATTTTTGGTTTGAAGTCTATTTTATCCAATATTAGTATAGCTACGCCTGTTTGTTTCTTATTCCCACTTGCTTGGAATATTGTTTTCCACCCTTTCACCATGAGGAGGTATCTGTCTTTAGTGGTGAGGTGAGTTTCCTGAAGACAAAAGATTGAGGGGTCTAATTTTTTGATCCATCCTGTTAGCTTGTGTCTCTTGATGGGCGAATTAAGGCCATTAATATTTAGGGTAATGACTGTGAAGTTTGATTTGATCCCTGCCATATTGTGTTGGTATATGTGATTTGGTGTTTTCATGGACTTTGATTTTTTTTGTGCCTTCTCTGAGTTTGGTTATTGTGATCTGCTTCTTGTAGGCATTTGAGGTTGATTATTTGATTCTTCTGTGCGGAGAATTTTCTGAAATACTCTCTGTAGCTTTGGTGTTGTGTTCAAATAATTGTAAAGCTGAGTTTTGTCATGGAAAGTTTTTCTTTCACCACCTATTATCAGGTATACTTTTGCTGGGTAAAGTAGTTTGGATTGGAAGCCATAGGTCCTTAGACTTTGCAATACTCCATTCCAGGCTTTTCTGGCTTTCAGGGTTTCCATTGAGAAGTCTGAAGTAATTCTGATGGGGTTACCTTTAAAAGTGATGTGCTGTTTTTCCCTAGCTGCTTTTAGGATTTTCTCTATGATGTCAATGTTTAGTCTTAATGACAATACACCTTGTGGAGAGTTTCTCTTTTGGTCCAATCTGTTTGGAGTTCTGATAGCTTCTTGTATCTTGATGGGCCTTTCTTTTGAGAGAGTGGGGAAGTTTTCTTTGATTATTTTGTTAAATAAGTTCACCATCCTTTGGTTTGAATTTCTTCCCCTTCTGGTATTCCCATGATCCCGATGTTAGGACATTTAAGGGTATTCCACAATTCCCTCATGTTCTGTTGACAGAAAATTTTGAACTTATTGAAACTTTTGAACTCTCAAACTGTTTCTTCTATCTTGTCTTCCAGATTGTAGTTTCTATCTTCCACATGGCTGACTCTATTCTTGAGAGCTTCTAGAGAGTTTGGGGCCTGTTCAATTAGGTTTGCATTTTCTACTACTTTTCTATGTATAGTTTCCATCCCTCTGTCAAGCTCCCTTTTCACATCATTTTCTGATTTTCTTGATGCTTCCTGGAATTCGTCCTTGCATTTCTTTATGTCTTCATTTAGCATCGCCACCTGATTTTTGAGGTCCTTTTTTTTTTTTTCACTCTCTTTCATATCTCTTAACTGTCTTTGAACTCCTTCCATTTTCTTATTTATTGGGTCTAGTCTAGTGATGGCAGCATCCACACGATTATCGGTCCTTTGTTGCTTTTCTGCAAGTTCTACCAGTAGCTTGTTCAGGGTTGCATTGCTCATAGCTTCATTTTGGTGTTCTGATCCTAATGACTCTTCTGTGTTTGGATAAAAGACGTTCATTTTAGGACTGGGTGATCTAACTGGATTTACTTGCATTTGATTTTTCATTTTATTTCTTTTGCACTGTGCTCTGCCCATCACAGTGTATGGTCAGGGAGAGTAGGACTGTGGTCTCAATGAGTGGAGGAAGTGGTGCCTCTCTCTCTCTCTCTCTCTCTCTCTATATATATATATATATACACACACACACACACACACACACACACACACACACACATCTACATACAAGGAACTCAGGCAGGGCTGGGAAGATGGTTCATTGTGTAAATTGTTTGCCACATGAGCATTAGTACTTGAGTTCAGATTCCCAGTACCCATGTAAAACCTCACTGTGGAACCATATGCCTGTAATCCTATAATCTTAGGTCTTAGGAGGCAGAGAAATGGGGTCCCTAGGGCTTAATTTCTCAATAGTGTAACTGCATTAGTGAGTTCTAGGTCAGTGAGAAACCTTGCCCAATAAGCAAGGTGGAAAATAGCTGAAGAAAACACCACATGTGTTCACCCTCATACATGTGAACATGAATGCACTTGTGCAGTCACACCACATAAACACTTATATATACCAACAGAAGTAGTCAGTATTTGTCCAATAGTGTTATGGGGATACTAACTGCTCCCTCTTTGAATCAGAGGCCCACTCCATCTGACTGAATATCTAGTCAAAAACCTATGGCTGAGAAAGTCATAAGATATAGTAGTAAAGCTACTACAGTTGTCTAGATAAATGTCCATGAAATTATCCTCTACATGTTTATGTTGTGCCCATGTATTAGCTGTTCCACTTTGGTTAGAGAACATTCTCTTTTTCAGGTGGTGATGACGACTAGGGAGTCTGAAAACTCATCAAAGTGCTGAGAAGCAGTAACATTTGCATGCTCAGCAGTAAATGAGACATCTCTAGCCACCATCCGAAGGTGCATTGTGGAAGAGGTGGCATAAGCAGTGCAAGAGAAAATGATGATGTAGAGTGCTTTGAACTTCATCTTCCAGCAAAGAAGTGGCTATGGCATTCATTGTTTTAGAGACCGTAATCATCTGTACAAACATACAAAGTATTGTCATTATGCTATTATGGATGATGCAGAAGGACAAAAGAATGAAAAAAATAACATCAACAAGATGAAGTTCTAGTTAAAGAAAACAGGAAGTTGTATGAAGGAGGAATATGGGAGCTAGCACAGAAGAATGTGATGGGAAGGGATGAGGATCAGAATGCATGGTGTATATACATAATGGTTGTCAATAAAAATATAATAAACAAAATGCTTATTCCTTTTCTTAAAATTTTATAAATCAATAATAATTAATCTGATAGTTGTTCTGATAATATTCACATTAATATTTACTTCATCGTATTTTCTATTGATATTGCTAGGGTCCCATGCTTTCTGTATGTTTCAGAACATTAATGGTTTTCCAGTAAGAAGTATACACATATCCAAATTTGGTAAGATTATTCTTGGCATTTGCAAATTTGCTGCAACACACTCACAGACATAACTCCAAATCTAAATACTCTTGATGTATCAGATGTACCTATGTACTTTAAGAAACTCACTGTATTTGTACTCTATGATAAATAAATTATTTTCATCTATTTAGATGGCTGGTTCTACTAAAGCTATTATATTTTCCATTGCTATGGTTACCTATAAAATGAGGATGCCTCCTCATTGCTACAACATTGCTTATGGATATGGTAATATATTCATATACAAGAAATGTGGCCTCCTTCACAAAGCTGAATTCACTGAAACAACCAACAACAAGAGTCTTAGCAATTATTCATTTTATTCAGTTCACTCTCCAAGGCTATCTGTTCAATACACCTTTTGTTTAAGAAAGGCAATTTGTATTTTTGCCAGCTCAGTGCCAAAATCATCCTTACAATGTTAATCTCATATCAGACAATAAACAGGGCATGATTCCTTTCAGCATCCCAGTAACAAACCATTTACTGAAATGACAGTAGCAATAAATTACATAGTTACCAGATTGTATACCATGTTATACAAATACAAGGCCTAATATCTACTTAACATTTGCCTTTGATTCAATTTCTATCATGTACAGAGCATTCCATTGAGTTAGAAATGGAAGTGGAAAACTTGATTTTTTTTTCCTCAAGGGTCTTTTCAATCTTGATAGCTGATAGATGGGGAATGGACAGAGCCAGAAGAAAAATACACATTGCCATGGGGAAATAGTTATATTACAACCTATGACAAGTATAGAGTATCAGTTTCACTGGAAGCATAAGGAACTAGGGATACTACAAGGTAGAGTATCAGTGTTTTACAAGTACTTTCAGAAACCTGGACTCTTGGAACTATAGCAAAAGCAGACCACTCTGAATAAGAACCAAGAGCTGGGCTGGAAAGATGGCTTAGCAGTTAAGGTGCTTGTTCACAGTGGCCAAAAGGCCCTGCAGCACCCATTCATTCTCTCTCTCTCTAAAAAAAAAAAAATGTAAAACAAACAAAAAAGAAAAAAGAGCTTAAGAGGAAAGGGTGTGAGAGCTTTGATTTTGAGAGAAGCAACATTATAAGCATTTTATGTATTTACTTGAATTCTTCAGTTTGATAAGTTATTGCACAAGATGTGTTTAGTAGAATTCAAAGCATAAATAAGGAGGCCATGGGAAGTTAGGATATTTAGGACCTATTCATGTGAAAAGGTCTTATTTTGGCAGAAACAGCCCTGGCCAGGTACCATCTTCCAAATGATGTTAGTTCTGTCCAGAGAGGTACTAAGATGTTGAGAGCAAACATAGATGAGTTCTATTATGGCAAAATTCCTACTGAAATCAAAACAAACATTTATCTGAAACATAAAAATTGCTAAAAGGTTAGAAATTCAAACATCCATTTTGTGAATTATGTTTATTTAAATCTATATTCTGAGGATTTAAGTCTATGTTCACATATTTATTTTAATATGCCATATTGTGGCTGGAGAGATGGCTTAACGGTTAAGCGCTTGTCTGTGAAGCCTAAGGACCCCAGTGCGAGGCTGGATTCTCCAGGACCCACCTTAGCCAGATGCACAAGGGGGCGCACGAGTCTGGAGTTCGTTTGCAGTGGCCAGAGGCCCTGGCACGCCCATTCTCACTGTCTCTCTATCTGCCTCTCCCTCTCTCTCTGTGTCCGTCTCTTTCAAATGAATAAATAAAATAAAATAAAAATAAAAATAAAATAATATGCCATATTGAGTAAGGTTGGAGTTTCCTTCTTGTCTTGCCAGGGGCAGTTGACACTTCAATTCTTTGCACTACTGTCCCTAGCTAACTACCTTGCCCCTCATTTCTATCAATCTGTAAATTCTTTCTTTCTTATGAGGCTCAGGGCTGCACCCATGATGAGGAATCACTGTTCAAATACAAGTACTTCTAGTAAAGGTATGTTCTTGAGAGGAATGCTTAAAGTCAGAAAGTCATTCTTCATTACCAAACCCTGTGTGTAATAAGCTCCTTGCTATACTAAAGAATTTTAATTCTTAACTGTAAAAGAAACTTTATACCAGTTCAAATGAGACAAACAGAAAAGACATGCATTAATAACATCATTATATTAAGAAGATGAGCAAAGAAAAATTATAGTTAGGCAATTTTCCAAGTTTTACTGTGAAACACCAACAGTGATTTCCCAATTCAAGTTTGATTTATTCTTTCACTAATGGTCATAAATGTTTCCTGCTACTTCATATTTGCATCTTAAAGAACAAATAACTCTCTTGGTTACTGATGATAAGTGGGGTACAGTTCATTCTTTGCTTAGGAATTTGTTCTTCTTTGATCTTCATTCAACAAAAGTAAGACATACAGAAACTTGATATGTCAAATTCATTCATCAGAATATAAATTGCCTCATAAATAGCCTCACTGACTTTTGATTGGCAGATAGTATCATGCAAAGTAGGTAGAACTAGTGATCTTCAAAAGTCAGGAAATTAAATGATATTTGATGAGGAATAGATTGTTTCATTTTATTAAATTCCACAGGGTAGGGACAATGTCTTACTCATATCCTGAAAACCCATCCCTATGCTCTGCTACTTAAATATTTAATATTTCCTTCTCAAGGAAAGCTAAAGACATGAAACATTTTTAAACCTAGTGAAAGAAATTTTGCTTCATTTGATAGGAGATGACTCATTACAAAAATAAATATAATCAAATGGTTATTGAAGTGATCATTTATGGTGATAACGTTGGTAGACATCTGTCATGCAAGTCAGGATTTACTTGACACACATAAGAGTCACAGAAGTGTTTGTGACAAGACAGGATATGCTCAGTGATCTACTGATAACTAACAGAAACAAAATGCTAAATTTAAATTTAACTCAAATTTAGTACTTACTATATCCTCCGCTGGTATTAGAGGACTAGATGTTATTAAAACCTGCTTAGATTCTTTACGTTTCTCTGACCTATGTTTTCATACTTGTTTCCCTGTGGAACATTGACTGAAACTAATTTGCAAATATTTTGTTGAGAGACAAATCCTTTACAAAGCCAAACATGCAAAAAAAAAAAAAAAAAAAAAACTAACAAGGAACCTATTAACAACATGGTTTATGGGGTTCTACTTTCAGAAATTGGAATTTAGCTATCTAAGGTATAGTTAAAAACTTAAGGAATTTCATTTTTTAATACTTTACTTATTTATTTGAGAGAAAGAGGGAAAGAGAGTGAGAGAGAAAGAATGGGCACGCCAGCACATCTAGTAACTGCAAACAAACTTCACATGCATGTGTCACCTTGTGCTTGTGCATCTTGCTTACATGGGTCCTGGTTAATTGATCCTGGGTCCTTAGGCTTTGAGGGCAAGTGCCTTAACCCCTAAACCATCTCTCCAGCCCAAGAATTTCTCTTTAAATCAGTGTCTACGTCAAACACACTAAAATATTCTATGAATAGTATCCCGTGGTGCTGGAGAGATGTCTCAGAAGTTATGTGTGCTTCCTGTGCAAGCATGAGAGCCACTGGGGGCATAAGACCACGTCATGTTGAATCTCTACAACCCAAGTAAATAGCTGTATGTAGACAAATGCACCTGTAACACAAGTCCCATAGGAGAGAAGAAACCAGAGAATCATCATGGAAGCTCACAGCAAAAAACCCAGCAAGCCCCAGAATCAGGTAGAGACTGACTCAAACAAGAATTGGTGGAAGAGTGAAGGTACTGGTCACCCAAATTTCTGGTCAGGCACCACAGGTGAGATCATTCTGCCATAGGCAAGTGTATGGGGCACCATATGTGCACATGCATGTATATATATATATATATATATATATATATATATATATATATATATATATACATGACTCGTAACACACACACACGTGCATGCAAAACAAAACAATAGCATACAAAGAATAGCTCTTAGGGGCTGGAGGGATGGTTGAGTGGTTGAAGGGCTGGTTTGCCTGGGTTCAGTTCCTTAGTCCGCACAAAGCCAGATGCACAAAGTAGCACATGCTTCTTTAGTTTGTTTTGCAGCACCAAGAGGCCCTGGTGCACTCTTACTCTCTTTCTCACATTTTCTCACTTCCTATTTTTCTCTGTCTCAAATAAATAAAAAATAATATTTTACAAAATGTATACCCTTTAGCTTTTAGGCATAAGGTTTGCATAAATACCAATAAGGCAATAATCAATTTCCCTGGATTTCCCCAGCTTAGACATCTCTGAAATTCCACAAATCCCTCCATACTCAGAAAATAAATAGTAATTCCTCATGTATTAAAGCATATATATATTCTATCTTTATGAAAAAGAGATGTTCAAGTAGCTGCAAAAGTACTCAAGGAATGATAATTTGGTATACAACATTGTAATACATCCAAAACAAACGTAGCCATACACATATTGTTGGTTTTAGAAAACTACCTGACATTCTTCACACTCTGCTAATAGAAAAGATGAAACAAGTTGGGAAAATACTATAGCCATGGGCTAAAGAAAACCTTAAATATGATTTCCTTATGATGTCCACTATATACCTTTTTTTCTAGTAGATTTGACAAGCACTGAAGGTAAAAAGGCATATCGTATTTAAATGAGTATAAACAGAAATCAGTTAATTAGTAAATCTTTTAAGCAAAATTAAATATAGTAACAGTCCAAACAGATCTCCAAATAACAAGAACTATAAATGATCTTTTTACATTAGACTTTATTTTACATACCTTTATTTGACTCTCTCAACAAAGATTCAAAATATGAGGATGAAAGGTCTGGAGAAATGGCTTAGAAGTTCAGTCACTAGCCTAACAAAGCCAAACGATCAGGTTCAATTCTCCAGTACCCACATAAGCCAAATACCCAACATGGCACATGTGTCTGGAGTTCGTTTGCCATGGCAAGAGCCCCTAGTACACCCATTCTCTCCCTCCCTCTCTCTCTCTCTCTCTCTCTCTCTCTGTTTCTCTCTCCCTCCCTCTCTCTCAAATAAATAAATAAGTACAATATTTAAAATATGAGGTTTAAATATTTCCTTCTTATCCTATGATTTTATTGAGGTGCAAAGAGCTTGTTATTTTATTGGCCACTTAGTATATGATTAGTAAACAGAAAAATGAATTATATTTAATTTCCTCAGTTCATTTTTATTTTTATTTTTTTAAATTTTTTTGTTGTTTATTTTTACTTATTTGAAAGTGACAGATAGAGAAAGAGGCAAATAGAGAGAGAAAGACAAAGAGAGAAAATGGGCGTGCCAGGGCTTCCAGCCACTGCAAACGAACTCCAGATGCGTGCGCCCCCTTGTGCATCTGGCTAAGGTGGGTCCTGGGGAGTCGAGCCTCAAACTGGGGTCCTTAGGCTTCACAGGCAAGCGCTTAACCACTAAGCCATCTCTCCAGCCCCGTTTTTAAAATATTTTTTGTTGTTTATTTTTATTTATTTGAAAGTGACAGACAGAGAAAGAGGCAAATAGAGAGAGAAAGACAGAGAGAATTCATTTTTAATGTAAATGTCCATTTTGTCTTGAAATGTTCACAACTCCTAAAGCTTCCATTCTTAAGATAGTGGATTGCACAGTATTGGGATGATGTGCCTCAAGAGTAGTTCTCAATGTATTCACAGAAGCTAAGTGAATTTAGAAAATTCTTTTCTCTCTCCTACTCTGCTGGCTTTCAAGATGCTATTCCTCAAAACTCAAAATGAGACCCAAGAGTATGGACTTTACTTAGTACTTATAGTAGTACAATAGTATTTAGCTTTCCACTTAAACACATTCCTCTGGGTGAAGAAAAATAAATCAAAAAATAGTAAAATAATACATTTGTATATTTTGTTAATACTATCACTTTCTTTTTTTGAATTTTTTTTATTAATTAGTTTTGTACTCAGTGAATACAGTCAATTTGGTACCATTGTTAGTCTCATCCATGTCCTAGCCCCTCCCCCTGTCCCCTCCTTTTTGAGGTATATGGGTCATGCATTGTGGAGTTAGCCCACAGTTATTGGTAGGATAAATGTCTCTGCATATCATGACCCAACATGTGGCTCTGACATTCTTTCGCTGCCTCTTGCCCAAAATTTCCCTGAGCCATGTTGGGTTCATTTTTGGTCTGCTTCAGTGATGAGGTGTTGGGGACTCTGGGTCTCTGGCTGTCTGATTTGGTAGGAGTTGATTTTTCTCTGTGTTGATCTCCTTCACCCTTGTGCTGGTACCCGGTTCACCAAGAAAACAGCCCCCTTGCTTGTTTTGCCAATTTTTCTTAGTTTCAGCCAGGGCCCTTTGGAGGTATGATGGGGTGGCTCTCTCCTTAGGATCTACATCCATCTGAAAAAGAGAAGCATATTCTCCAGCGGAGAGTAAGTTAGCACCAGACAAAAGAGATAACCCTTACTTTTTTATAGAGAATTTAATAGGTGTAGGCCCTCTTGTAGCCCACAATTGGTGGTAGCTTGGTAATGGAGAGCGGGCTTATGTTTGGATATGGTTCTGACTTGTTTCTCAGCTTCAGCTATGGGTCCTGTACCACTGAGGGGATCAGTTAGCCAAAGCAAGAGCAGTTGGTTTCCCACCATGGCTGTGTGACACTTTGTAATGAATGAATTTGTAATCAGCTAACAGGAGGATAAGTGAAAAGTCTATCAAACTTCATACAGATTAATCTACAAAGCCATGAGCTGACTCCTTAGCTAAATTACTCATTTCCCATACCCAGGAAAGTTCATGCAAATTCAGAGAACTTCCTTAAGGAAATTTTAATAATCAAGATTACTATAGTAACATCTTCTTATCAATAAAAAATATTATAAGCAAATTAACATTTACTATTCTGTAGTGTGTTTTCATGAATAGACATAGATTTCAAATAGTGTATATTTATATAAAATTTTTACATGTGAGATAATTGCAGCTCATTTCTCATGCTGCATGCCACAAAAACTGAGATACAGAGGTCTATTTGTTTTATCACAGGTACTAATTTTCCCAGTGTTTTCTGGAATTTTAAGAGACAGTATCATAGAGGTAAGTAGAGACCAGTGATTCAATTCATGGAAGTCAAATTATGAATCTAAGTTTGGTAAGAGCTAGGAAAATAGTCAACATCCAAGAAGAGTTCCAAGCACCATTTCTTTGGAAGATATGGGAGTGATAAGACATAAGTTATAAGACTAGAAGACTATTTCCAGTGCTTTGAGAATTCTGCATCACTTGTATTTAGAAATAAATTGAAATTTTCTCTTGGACTTTTATACTTTTAACCAAGAAACTTCAAAATGACCTCTGTTATTCTGGTCACATATTCTGAAACCTGTTCATTTAATCAACCATATGTATTAACACACAGTGTCAACAAGCATAATTTCTATCACTTTTGTAAAGCTACATAGTACTATGTATGTTTCAATATTTAATTTGACATGTTTTTGTTGCTTACAAATTTTAAAAATTATGCACAATGAATAACCTCATATATGGAACTGCATATTTTTCCAATTATCCTGTTTTTGATTTCCTAAAAATAGAACTCATGGACCAAAGACAATACACTCAATTGATATTTTGGTACATGTTACCTACTCAGAAGTGACAGGGTTGTTTCCCACCCCAATACCAATACTGATTATCCTCCATTTTGCTTATTATTTGCTTAGGGGAATAGCAAACAAAAGAAATGACAGACATTTTAAATTCCATTGTTTGACAATGACATAGGATGTTTTATAATTTTATTGACCAATAAATAGCATTGATACTGGAATGTTCTGAAAAGGCCAATAATTTTCAGTACAAATTCAAAAGTTGAACTTTTTGTTTTCTTAGATTTTTTCAATGAAAATCTGGTTAATATGACATAGTTAAAAGAATGTGCTGCAGAGAATGATCTAATCTAATGGAATGAAAGCCTTTCCAGATGAATAGTTCTATTAAAGGACTCGTTTTTTTATGCCAAATCAATTTTACTAAAATAATAAAAGTCCTTTAAATGAATGTCCATAAATATAAATAGTACAATTAGTACAAAGTAGATTTCTTTGAAGATCAGATAACTATTTTTAAAAGAAAGTATATTCTCATAAGGTCGCAAATGATTCCAATATATTCTTTTAGCAAATATTGCTATTTTATAGTATTTTAAAAACCACTATATTTTTTTAAGATAGTCATCACATAAAAGTAATTTTTTCTAATAGTTTCATCTATACAAGTAATTAATCTGATACTCTCTTTTCTAGAAATTGCACACTTTCATCCAGGTTGGGGATGGCACACTTAGATAACATTATCTATATGAAACATCATTTCTTTTTTTTTTTTTACATGCTCTCCTTTATTTTATTTTATTTTATTTTTTTTCTTTATTAGTCAGTTCTGTATTCAGCAAATACAGTCAGTTTGGTACCATTATTAGGCTCATCTGTGACCAAGCCCCTCCCCTTGGCCCCTCCTTGTTGAGGTATAGGGGTCATGCATTGTGGAGTTAGCCCACAGTTATGGGTAAGCTAAATGTCTCTGCATATCATGACCCAACATGTGACTCTGACATTTTTTCCGCCCCCTCTTCCGCAAAATTTCCCTGAGCCATGTTGGGTTCATTTTTGGTCTGCTTCAGTGATGAGGTGTTGGGGGACTCTGAGGCTCTGGCTCTCTGATTTGGTAGGAGTTGATTTTTCTCTGTACTGATCTCCTTCCCCCTTGTGCTGGTATCTGGTTCATCAGGAAAACAGCCCCCTTGCTTGTTTCTCCGATTTTTCTTAGTTTCAGTCGGAGCCCTTTTGAGGTATGATGGGGTGACTCTCTCCTAAGGATCTACGTCTATCTGAAAAAGAGAAGCAGATTCTCCAATGGAGAGTAAGTTAGCACCAGGACAAATGAGATAACCCTTACTTTTTTTTTTATAGAGAATTTAATATGTGTAGGCCCTCTTGTAGCCCACAATTAATGGTAGCTTGATATTGGAGAGTGGGTTTACGTTTGGATCTGGTTCTGACTTGTTTCCCAGCTCGAGCTATGGGTCCCATACCAGTGAGGGGATCAGTTAGCCAAATCGAGAGCAGTTGGTTCCCCACCATGGCTGTGTGCCACTATTGCACTTGTGTGGGCATCACAACAAGTTATTTGCTGCTAAGTAGGTTAGACCATGAGTTGCCGGGACAGATATTGGTCAATTTCCCCCAGTCGCCCATGTAGCACCTTCTGGCACTAGACCCGCTGACTGTCTGGGGACTGACTCTCTTCCAACTGCCAGCCATGCCATTCTAATTTGCATGTCAATCACATAAGGTATCTTCAGCAATAGGGTCTTACCACTAGCCTTTGGTGGGTCATCAAGTACTCTGACAGAAATCTGTCTGTCTTTTAGGAAATCTTGTAGGTCTCTCTGATCAAAAGCTCATTGTGGATGGTAGCCCCATGCTGGATCTGGGAGTTACAGGTCAGAGACATAATTATCTCAGTGAGTGGGTAAAAATTTATGCTCCTGTTAGACCAAAATATGCTGTGTGTTTCATTTTTTAATAAACGAATATATATGGAATATATATATATATATATATATATTAAACAAAATATAAAGCATATGTAATAGTAGTCATATGTAAAACATATCAACATCTATGTATTAAATAATACTGGTTTTTAGGAGCAGCAACTTTTCTTTAAGTGCTGACATTCTGCAGTATTCTATTCTTGTCCCTACTTTTGTTACTCCGCAGTGGCTTTATTTAAATTCCATTCAGCAAAAAGTCAATATGTTCTAAATGAACTCTTAATCCCTTTATCACCCCCCCCACACACACACACATCCTGTACTCCCAATATTGTTTTCTTTCACAGTTGCCCTATGCCAAACTATAAAGTCATCTCAGGCTTTCTAACTCCCAACATTGAATTAGTCACTGAGTGCTATTGATTCTGCTCCATAAATATCCCCTTAACCCACTTTCCCACCATTCCTTTGAAACACCCTTAATTTAGACCTTGATTACCAAAATGACATTCTAACATATTTTTCTACCTCTAATCTCTAGATCTAAACGCTAGTCCCTCTCTAATAAATTTTCCTTAAGGCTATTGGAAGAATCATTTTCAAATTTAGATCTGATTAGACTATCAGCCATCTATGAAATTTAACCATGTTATGAAAAACCCTTATCTTCACACAGAATTCTCCATATATGCTCTTATGATGCCTTCCTACTCTGCAGCTTCATCACCTTCCTCTCACCCTTACAGACGTCAGGTACAGAATGCCTTTGCAGGCCTGAAGTATTTCACTCTTTATTGTGTCCATTTTTCCTACATATACTATGTATATATGTACTTTAACACACACTTACCATTCAAAAATATAAAGAAAGTTAATGCATGAGAAAAAAAACTCATAGGCTTAAGCAGGGTCTAATTTCACCCATCAAGGATGCCTTAGGAAAGGCAATCACACTTGTCTAGAACACTTCTAATATATATTAAATCAGTTGATAAGAAAGAATACTGTGAGACTGGGTGATACAATTAGAAACTGTTGAGGGCTAGATAGTTGGTTCAGTGGTTAAGTGTGCTTCCTGTGTAAGCATGAAGGGCTAACATCATCTGAATTCAAAACTCCAGATCCCACATAAAACAGCTGGGCATCATCACTCATGACTGTTAACCCAGTTCAGCAATGAAGCAAAGACCCAAGAACCTATAGAGCCCCACAATCTCTGGAAACAGTAACAGAAAGAGGCTCCAACTCAAAAACAAGACCAAATGGAAGAGCAACAGAGTTGGGCACCTGACATTCCCTTCTAGCCTCCACAGGGAAGCATATGGAGTGCTGCATGGGCACCTACACATGTATGCACTACACACACACCTCATTACACATACACAAGAGAGACCCAAAGGAAAAAAAAAAAGTAGATACTGTCTGTCATGAGCAACCATTTGTTTAGAGGGAAGGCCTCTTTGATCTCCTACCTATAACCTCCATTAGCCTCACAAAATCATCCTGAAGCTAATATATAGTAAATTTAAATATAAAAACACAACTATTGGGATGTTTCATTTGTCTTTAATATTTCTACACTTCTCGTAAGCACAGTACTGACAATTTCAACTACCAACTATCTTTCAGGTTGGTATGTGTAGTAAACAACAATACAGGATAACATATCCTGTTTTTTCTTAAATAAAGGAATAGGTTTGATTACTGCTCAGTATAATAAAGACAATTTCTCTTTTCAAACAAAGGATAGGTTTATTTACAGTAGATAAAATATGAATCTGAGTTATCACACTGGATTTTCTCAGATGTAATAAAACCTATGTATGTGCCACATCTTCCTTGGTTGTTCACCTTCTCTCCATGGGATTTCAGAACAGTACAGAATGATACAAACATGTCTCCTGTTGCTGACATACAGTAGGTTATTACCCACTGTCTTGTACCAGGTGTCATTTTGCCTCCTCCACTGACTACTAAACTGTACAGCAGGCTAACCTGTTAGCTTACAGGAAGGGTACAGTCTCAAACCATCACAGTTTTTTAGACTACTTTGAAGATAAGTCCTGTCCATCAAACCAAACTGCCATTCCAATTCCAACTTGTGAAAGATTTCTTGAACAGTTTTCAGCCATTGGTTGGAGTATAGAACATTTAGTTGACCAAGCAATGTTTGACCTTAGTAACTATGTATCTAGAGAAGAATATAGATCTATCAACTTTTTATAATGATATTTGGATCTAAAGTCTTGCTCAGAGGACACAAACAGACTTCCACTGAACAATCTTCCTAATGCCCTTCTACTACATACTCTGGTTTCTCTTCAGATCGTATAAATCTTTCGCCTTTTACTAATGCCCTTCTGCTTATATCTTAAGACAATATCACAATATGGTCCCATGGTTTTTTATTTCAGACTGCTTTTAAACTTGAGATTCTCCTGCCTAAGGCACTTGAGTAGCTGGGATTATAGTTGTGCTCCACCATATGCCATAATCAAACAGCTTATATAAAATATATCATGAGGGCTGAAGGTATGTCTTAGTGGTTAAGGTGGTTACCTGCAAGGCTAAAGGACCCAGGTTCAATTCCCCAGGACCCACGTTAGCCAGATGCACAAGGGGGCGCATGCATCTGGAGTTCATTTGCAGTGGCTGGAGGCCCTGACATGCCCATTCTCTCTCTCTCTCTTTCTCTCCTTCTTTCTCTGTCAAATAAATAAATAATAAAATATTTTTTAAAAAATATGATGGGATGGTCCTGCTCTGTTATATGAATGCAATCCAAGTAACATAGATCTTATTATCTTTGACCACACCCAAGTTATTCATCTTGACCCATTTGATTGTAGAAAACATCCTCTCTTCTGTATTTGCAAGGATACTGTCAGGGTGCTGGAGAGATTGCTGAGTGGTTAAAGATGCTTGCAAAGCCTGATGCCCAGGTTTGTCTTCCTAGTGCCCACATACAGCTAAGTGCACAAAGTGGGGTATGCATATGGAGTTCATTTGCAGAGGTAAAAATCCCTGGAGTGCTCTCTCTCTCTCTCTCTCTCTCATCTCTGTCTCTCTCTCCCCTTGCAAATAAATAAATAAATAATACTTTGAGAAAATAATACCGTGGGAAAAAAAGAACAAAATTCAACACATTAAGAACATTTCAAAATGCAGAAGGCCATTAAGGAATCAGGGCTTATGCACCTATGAGACTACTATCTGGAAAAATGACTTCTCATTTAAAGACAGCCATAAGAACCTGTTTTGCCTAGCTTACTGATGAATAATATGCTGTCAAGGTAACTTCTGCCCAGTCGTCTTCCATATTACATGTTACTTGTGAAATTTGCTTTGTGTTGCTTTTCTTTCCCTTTGAAAGCCCCATGGAATCTACTTCTTGGGAGCACTCATTCAGAGCTGTCTGGTTTAGGGTGTGATTTTTCTGACTGTGATTCCTAACATACTAAATGAGGTGTTTTTTTTTTTTTTTCACTTTCACAGTTTCTGAGTTTAAGTAGATTCAAAATACTTTCACATAACAAGCTGTGCTCTTAGAAGATATGAATAGTTAGACATATTCATTTTCAGTCCTTCAGCATTTGCTCCTAAGATTCTGTGCAATTTTTACTTGATTTATTATCTTGCAATGCGCCTATGGGCTCATTGATATCAGAAGCATGAACTTACTTTGCATACCAGTGATTTGCTATTTAGAAGGTGGCTCAGTATTCAAATGCACTTCCTCAATAAGCATGAGGGCCTTAGGGGTTACTGAGACCACTTGAGTTTAAATATCCAAAACCCACTTGTAATATTAGTCCCTCAAGAGAGCAGAGATCCAGGAATCACTGGCATGAAAAAAAAATGGCAAGCTTTAGAATCACTTCGAACCTCCAGCTCATATAAGAATGGGTGGGCCATGTGTGGTTGGGGTAGCTAGCCGTGGTAATGCTAGCCAAGCATGGTAGCACAAACCTTTAATCTCAGCACTCAGGAGGCAGAAAGGTAGGAATATCAGTGTGAGTTCCAGGTCAGCCTGGCTAGAGTGAGACCATAAATCCAACAAAACAAAACAACAACAACAAAAATGGGTAGAAGAGTAATGGGACTGGACATGCAAACTTCTTCCCTGACCACTGCAGGCAAGCACATCCTACTGCAGGTAAGACAATTGGGTATCACAAGAGCACATAAATGGATGGATATACACCGTATACCACACACACATACCACCCAAGAAAGAAAGCATGAAGATATCTTTTTGAAATAACAATCAAAATTAAATCAGATCACATTTTATTGACTTAAAGAAAATTATGTATCTTTAGTATAATAAGTAATGTCTTTACAAATTATTTGACTTCCAATTAGAAGACAGGGCTTATCAATTCATTGATAAGCAATCAGTCTAGTACAGTAGATATCAGCCCAGCTACACATCAAAACACTCTGATGCTATACTTCTTCAATCAGTATCCCAGGAAGAATCTTTACAAAAGTCATCTTTAGTTCAGAATAGCTCCTACAAAAGACAGAATTAATAAGAACTTAGAGCTGGGTGTATGATGATTGTGATCGGGAAACCTTTTGGAAACAACCATTATTACTCCATTTTCAATTAGCAAATGCTCTAAATGAAATAAGATGTTTGGTCTGTGTAGCAATCAATTTCTAAAGTAGTAAAATCAAACTGAATTATACTCTGATTCGCACATGTAATTTCTCTTTT
The DNA here is from genome assembly GCA_036346955.1 of Dipus sagitta. NCBI lineage: Eukaryota > Metazoa > Chordata > Mammalia > Rodentia > Dipodidae > Dipus > Dipus sagitta. The sequence goes on from CM070772.1 coordinate 115,892,787, forward strand.
GAACACAATCATGATGGACTCTAATAGTTGTGGTTTTTTAGGATACTAATCTACTGTGGAACAGAACTAAGTTCTTGTTAATTTAACTCTTTTTAAAGTTATTTTCATGCACAGTACTATCTACATATATTTGAAGATATGTATTTACAGCCAGAACATGTGAAATATCAGTATTTGTATTCCATCAGCAGATTATACTTAGAAATTATCTGGCTACTTCAAATGTTTCTTGCTGTTCTTTCACAGGCGCCTGCTGCCACTTCATGTGAGATGTGGTAATAGCAGCACTGACTTTGTTGTCAGTAAACTCCACGAGGACATTAGCTAAAAGGTCATCGCCGAGCACTTTTCTTTCCATAATACTTAAGTACTCAAACTTTTCATATGGTATCTTTTGATTTGTCCTTATCACACCACTCTCAGGAAGATCCTACTTGCCCTCATTTTCTAATGTGGATACTGAGATACAGACAGGTTAAGTGATTGGCTTCAGACTTTCAAAAGAAATAGCTGGAAATTCCAAATCACAGATGGAGTTTCTTTGGGTGCTACATGAGTCAGTACTGCCCCTCTATGGCAGCTGAAAGTATACATGGAGGAATCTTACAGGCAGGTTTACCCTTCCTTTCAGCTAAGGATTCTTTATCATTATTATCATTATTATTACTGCTATTATTATTGTTATTAACAAGGTATTTCATATGGATACATCATATGTTGGTACCCTCTTTTCCTTCGACACTGCCCCCATTCAGCTGGAGATACGCCTAAGTGGGGTTACAGGTATTACCTATGGGGTTGTATGTTATGCCTTGTGGGAGCAACAGACAGTTATTTATTGTAGTGAGGGGATGCTCTGGGCCTTATATCTCAACCTATGCTTCTTACGATTTTTCTGCCCCCTCTTCTGCAAAACTCCCTGAGCTGTGATGGGTGACTTTGAATTTTACTTCAGTGATGAGCTCTTAGGTGCCTCAGGATCTCCACTTTGGTATGTGTTGGGTATCCTCAGGGTCTGTCTCCTTCACCATGGAAGCAGCACTTTTGCTTATCTCCCCAGTTCCTCTGTTGTTTCAGCTGTGGCTTGGCTGAAATGCAAGGGGTAGTTTATCTCCTCAGGTCTCACTACCTTCTGGAAAAAAATAGATTCTCCAATGGAGAGTGAAATCAACATAGCTTAAATGGCTTAAATAAGCGTGATTAACTTAGGGTGAGTTGATGTATGACACTGAAGAGCATATTCTTTGTCTCCATCAGATTCTTATCTGGTTCCCAATTGCAAATATGAATTACTATACACTAAGTGGCTCTCCTAGCCAATTGGAAATGAATTTGTTACCCACCAAGGCTGTGTGCCACTATTGCACTGGCATGTACATCCTCTCAAGGGGTTTGCTTCTGGGTAGCATAGACCTCTGGTTTCTCAGACCAGTGTAGGGCACTTTCCCCCATGAGAGCTCATATAGTGCTTTCGAGCACTAGATGGGCTGTCTGGGGCCTGGTTCTCTTCTGGATTAAATCCAGGTCTCTCCATGTTCTGTGTCAGCAGCAAATGGTGTCATCAGCAATGTCTTACCTTTTGCCTCAGGTCGATAATTAACTGCTTTGACAGAAACCTGTCTTGATTTGGGAACATTGTAGGTCTGATCAATAGCAACTGGTTTCTGCTACTGGGAGTTACAGTCCTGAGACCAAAAATAAATAAATAAATAACTTTAGGGTTCATCCCACCATCTACAGGGCCCTTCTTTGCAGGTGCTTCCCCAAATACTCCTTTGAGGGTTATATCTTTGAGTATATCTCCCAGGATAAAGGTTTCTATGGTATCATTTAATTTTGGATTTAGCTTTGTATTTGCTTTTCCTTACCTTCCCTTTCCCCTCCCCCAAACCCTTCTATCCCTATTGTCTAGGCCTTGAGTTGCCTATCAGGTATGTCAGCAACTCGTCCAGGTTAGGAACCACAGATAAGTGAGACCATGAAAGCTTTGTCTTTCTGTGAGTGTATGATTTCGCTAAGTATGATCTGTTCCAAATCTGTCCATTTTTCTACAAATTTCATTGCATCCTTTTTCCTTAATGCTGAATAGAATTCCATTGTGTAAATGTACCACAACTTCATCATTGATTCATCCAATCATGGGCATCTGGGTTGATTCCAGTTCTTATCTATAATGAATTGAGCAGCTATAAACATGGTTGAGCAAATATCTCTTTAATGATGCATGGAGCATTTAGGATAAATGTCCAGTAAGGGAATAACTTGGGCTATTGTTAGCCCTATGTTCATCCTTTTCAGGAATCTCCATATTGATTTCCATAGTGGCTATATAAGTTTACATTCCCACCAGCAGTAGATGAGGGATCTTCTTCCCCTTATCCTTGCTAACATTTGTTGTTGATAGATTTTTAAATTTTTGTTTCCATTCTTACTGGAATAAGGTGGAATCTCATTGCTGTTTCAATTTGAATTTCCCTAATGGTTAGGGATGTTGAGCATTTTATTAAGTTTGTTACCCATTTGTATTTTTTCCTCTGAGAACTCCCTGTTCAGTTCTCTTTCCCATTTTTGGAGTAGGTTGTTTGAAAATTTTTTATTATTTAGTTTTTTGAGTTCTTTGTAGATTCTAGATATTAGGCTTCTGTAAGTGGTATAGCTAGTGAAGATTTTCTCCCATTCAGTGGGTAATCTATTGGCTCATCTTATGGTATGTTTGTGTAAAAGCTTTTTAGCTTCATCATCCAAGGGTTTTTAGGAGGATAAACATCCTCTATGTATTTATAAATCTAATGGTTAAATCATTTGGCTCATTCAAACACAGTAACATAATATCTTCTCCATCATTTAGAACAAAGACTTCATATTCCAGAGTAGTATCAGACCATCTTTTGACAATGGAGTGTGCTTGATGAGTATTACAAGGTCATTGAATTCATCTCTAACCAACAAAAGGTACACAAAAGTGGATTATTTACTGAAGAATTAAGGCAATGCACAAATGAATATTGAGAAGAAAACTTTGGGGAAAAATAGGACAAAATGACCAATATTCTGAGAAATTTGTTGTAGAACTATAAAAAAAGAGATTAAAATAAACCATCTTCTTAGAATATGCTTTGAGGAAGATCAAACTAACCCACCTGCCATGAACTGAATTACATTCTACCAAAGTGCATGTCAACCCCTAAGCCCCAGTTACACAGAAGGTTCATATTTGGAAATAAGGGCTTTAAAGAATTGATTAACTTACAATGAGGCCATGGGTGGACCTAGTTAAAGAGGACTAGTGTTCTTGTAAGAAGAGAGCTTCTTATGCCTGCACAAAGGGAGTAACAGGAAAGAGGAACAGGAGGATGGCAATGTGCAGGACAAGAAGAGAGGTCTGAGACGACTCCAGATTTGACAGTACCTTGATCTTGGGCCTCTGTCCTACAGAGTAACATGTTGTTACCTAAGCTACTCATTCTGCACAGTTTTCCTATGGCAGTCTTAGTAAATTGAGACATCAACCATTTGGTAGATTCATCCCAAGCACTGAGGCAATATGTCTACAGACACACAATGGCACACTTGTACCTGCTTCACTATGCACTGTTCGGTCCCCTCTGACCCATTTACCTGTGCCAGAGACTATTATGCCTAGAACATAGCTCTACAAAATAGCACTCACATCCAAGACTATCTGAAGATTTGACTTCAGAGTTGCTCTCAGCCTTCACATAGGACAGGTGTAGACAGAATGACAGATAAAAAATGCTTCCCCCCCAAAAAAAAAACCTCAAATGCATAAAGGGATGAGATTGTTGTATGAATATATTAGCTTCCTTACCCTTTACATATCTACTCTGTCTCTGTCTTCCAGAGTTCCTCAGTAGAGTGTGCTTGGAATTAGGCTTCCATTGCTTACAGTAGGGCTGATTTGATGACATGCCTTTTTTATAGTTTGTTCTTTCCTTACTATACCTTCTCACTTCTAAAGCTATACTTGCCAAGATTGCCTCCAAAGTAAAGCATACACATTTAAACTGTTCTTGAGTTCCGAGTATGAAAAGATTCCAACTGAAATACTGCCTTCATGTATCACTGATCTAATTCAACATTCCTGTTCATAGATAATATACTTTATAGTACATCATTCCATAAAGACACAACAGTCTGCATGACTTATTAAACTGTAAGGAAAGTATATATCTCTCAACTTCACAATAATTCTAGCTTTTGAATTATTCTTCAGAATATACTTATCTTGAAACTCTTTATAGAACCTCTTCTTTGCTTCTTCCTCAAAAATATGCTCATTTGGTCCTTTCAAAAAAAAGTTCCTTGACCCTTTAAACCTCCATTCATCTCTGTTGTAGTCACTGAAATTTCTTTAACAAAATGTTCTAGGAAGCTCACCACCACATTGACTTTTCCATCTTTCTGTCTTTGCAGTTCAATCTTGCTTATATCATGCAAATATCAGACAATTATTCAATATTTTTTCTAATACTTTTGTCAATTCCTTATGGTATTGTTTTCACATTTAGATACCATATTAGTTATAATTTAGTCCATTTATAGTACAAGAATATTCACATGTATCATGGGAATGATCCTGAAGCCTCCTCAACCCAGTTCTGTCATTTAGCTCCAGCTCCATCCCCTTCATAGTACAATTTCAGCTATTGTTTCTATAGCTCTTAGAGAACCCTAACTAATACAGGAAGTCTAATAATTCAATACACTATTAAATACACTCCTATGTCGCCTATACACTCATTCATGTCTCTTTTGTGCATCTCTGACTCTATGAGGCTGGCCCTTAGCCCAGTTTTCCTTTTCATCACTTTTGTTCCTGGGACACTTTTCTATATTTTTGTATTTATACTTTTATGTGTATATACCTGCCTTCTTGCAGAAACATCTTAAAATTGAATTCAAGGAGAGTCAATTTTTTCATTTCCATCAATGACACTTTCTTTATGTCAGGTATTCTTCCAGATTGCCTGGCACTTCTGGTAGTGGGCTATATATAAAGAGGCTCCAAGAGAACATACACCTGTTGCACTGGCTGCCTATGCTGCTCACTTGTATGTGCAACTACCCTGTTTCACTTATCCTTTGTCAACATTGGAACTGACTTTGATCAGCCCTCCAATGTGGACTGAACACCATCAGCAGACCTTCAATGCCAGATTTGGGACTGCAGAGGCATCCAACTTTATGGACTGAGAAGTTATGATGTTCTACAGTGCTCAGACCTGAAGAAAACAATTGTTAGACTGCAATAAACTAATCCAACATATCCCCTTTATAATACCATTTCATTCTGTAGGTTCTATTCCTCTTAGAGAGCCCTGACTAATACATGTAGTCTAATAATTCAGTACACTGTTAAATACACAAGTGCTCAACTCAGGAACCCAAAGAAGCTCAGACTGTTTCTGTACTTTTTATATTTTTAATTTAATTAAGGGAGGCAGATATAGAAAGAGAGAAAAGGCACACCAAGTCTCCTAGTCACAGCAAATAAACTCCAAATGCTGCACCATTATATACATGTACCTTATATGGGTTCTGGGAAATGAAACCTGGGTCCTTTGTCTTCACCAGAAAATGCCTTTCTAGCCATTTTTATCTTATTTTATCCTTTATTTAGTTGAGAGAGAGAGAGAAAAAATGAGCCTTTCTGTACTTTTCTCTCAAATCATACATCTATAACTGAATCAACAAGTACCATAGCTTGGAAATAGAATCTCCCCCAAAGATTCAAGTTTCAGTCATGGCATTGGGGTGGCACAATTGGAAGGTAGTGGAACTTTTTATGACATAGATTTTTGTTGTTGCCTTAGGAGGGGGCTAGGAGGGTGAACGAAACCCTAGAGCTATAACCTTCTCTTCCTTTCTCATGAGTTTCCCAGCTCATGAGGTGAGTGGTTTGCTTTATCACACATACCCACCATGATAGCCTATACTTGCTAGGGACTAAAAGTGATAAGGCCACTCAATCATGGTCTAGAACCTTAAGATCACTGAACCAAAATAAATCTTTTCACTGTTTAAATTGATTATCTCAAGTACTTTGTCACAAAGATAGAGGGATGGTTAACACAAGATGTAAATTCTGATTATAATAATCTATTAGTATTTATATTATCCCATGTGCCTCAATATACATCTGTACTATTCTGTCTAATTCACTAATTTTTTTTTTTTTTTTTTTGGTTTTTGGAGGTAGGGTCTCACTGTAGTTCAGGCTGACCTGAAATTCACTATGTAGTCTCAGGGTGGCCTCGAACTCACGGCGATCCTCCTACCTCTGCCTCCCAAGTGCTGGGATTAAAGGTTTGCGCCACCACACCCGGCATCTAATTCACTAATATTTTAATTCAAACCCCTATCCCCCCATCCCTCTTATTGTGATTTAACAGTGGTAGAAATTACCATAACTCATCATCATTTCAGAATATTCTCTTTTGTACAGAAATAAATTCTCAGCCTTGGCCGACTTAATTAAGCAAGTCCATATAATTTCTATGGGCAATGGTTTCTGCACTAGAGCAGCTATTTTCCTGTGAAGGGATGAAAAGCCAATATGTGAAGTTCCAGCCTCTGCTACTTGCATCGTCTAACAGAAAGGTTAAACTCATGTCAGCAGTAGTTTGTCAGTGAATATAGTTTAGAAGTTCCTAAAACCAGACTTTATGAAATAACATGCTTCTAATGTTGAAAAGCATATCAAAACAGATACAATATAAACACTTTTTTTGAGAAAGGGTTTCACTCTGGAATACACTGTGTAGTCTCAGGGTAGCCTCAAACTCATGGTGATCCTCCTACATCTGCCCCCCAAGTGCTGAAATTAAAGGCATGAGGCACCATTACCAGCTCAATATCAACACTTTCATGATGCCATTCTGTTGAAAAAATACCTGCCCAGTGTATGCTAATTATTCTATATATGCAGTGTTCCACATTTCTTCTTACATTGTAAAAGTGCTTTCCTTGGTCAATCATCTTCTCATCTTCTCTTATGCTTAGCATCATCTCTTTATGGACTAACATGATGATTTTTCTAAATAAGAAACAGATGTTTTATTTATTTGTTTCTCTATCTATCTATTTATTTAAGAGAAAGAGGAGAGAGAGAATAGGCATGCCAGGCCTCTAGTCACTGCAAATATACTTCAGCTGCCAAGCCTCTTAACTGCTAAGCCATCTCTGCAGTCCTGATTTTCTTTTGTAAATATCATAAAATTCATACTTTAATACGTCTAACTACTGTTACTATCTCTACCTTTGATTCGTGCCCTTCTGTTATTTTTTTTTCTTTTCTTTTTTTCTTTATTAGTTAGTTTTGTATTCAGCAAATACAGTCAGTTTGGTACCATTATTAAGCTCATCCGTGACCTACCCCCTCCCCTTGGCCCCTCCTTGTTGAGGTATATGGGTCATGCATTGTGGAGTTAGTTTTTTAAAATTTTTTGTTCATTTTTTTTATTTATTTCAGAGCGACAGACACAGAAAGAAAGGCAGATAGAGAGAGAGAATGGGCGTGCCAGGGCCTCCAGCCACTGCAAACAAACTCCAGACACATGCGCCCCCTTGTGCATCTGCCTAACGTGGGTCCTGGGGAATCTAGCCTCAAACCAGAGTCCTTAGGCTTCACAGGAAAGCGCTTAACCGCTAAGCCATCTCTCCAGCCCCCCTTCTGTTATTTAACTGGATGGCTTATACTAAGACTTTGAGATCACTAAGGGTAAAGTTCTCCAAAAAATTTTCAACTTGCAAGCTGATTTTAAACAACTTCAGGGAATGTTGAGTATTTATATTTTGTTTTTCATTTCTTGGTTCTCTCAAACTGTTTTATACTTGTTACAGTCAGGTTCATGTTGCTGGCAGAAAACATCCAACCAAGAGCATCTTATGAGAGGAAAGGGTGTATTATGGCTTACAAACTTGAGGTGAAGCTGCATGATGGCACAGAAAAACAGTAAAATTAGAGCAGAAGGTGGACATCACCTCCTGGCCAATATTAGGTGGTCATCAGCAGCAGGAAAGTATGCTAAACACTAGCAAGGAGAAGCTGTTTATAATACTCTTAAGCACATCCACAGTGTTACACTGTCTCCAGGAGGCTCTAATTACCAAACTGCTACCAGCTCAGAAACTAGCATTCAGAACACATAAGTTTATGGGGGACACCTGAATCAAACCATAGTAATACTAAAAATCTATTGAGAAAGCCTTACAAAATCATTCTAAGACAATAAGATCAAATGAAAGATTTAGTTTTGGGGGGCAAATTTTATCCCAAATGCATTCACAGAAATAACATCAACTTCTATCAGTGTCATTGTGGGAACTTCTTTGCTTTATTGTACATTCATTCACTAAGTAGTAGGAAATAAACAAAAATCTTAAGGACCACTCGTATAAGCTCTGGTGAATATTGAGTCTCTTGGTTTGAGCAAATGTGGTTAGTTCCTGCATTAAACTATATATTTTCTACACTTTTCTAAAGTCTTTGATCTGTTTGATATTTTTTCTTTTAATTGAAAACAGTGTTTCCTTTCTCAGTGAAGACAGGGAATCTCTTTCCAAGTATTGCAGTCAGTTCCTTGTTGCTGGGAAACTCACCTGACCAGAAGCAGCTTATGGAATCAAGATGTTTATTTCAGACTTACAAATCCAGAGTAAAACTATGAATGGTGGAAATAGCTGGCTCCCTTTCATAGAGCCAAGCAGAGAGATACCACCAAACAGTCAGCACAACTGAACCTGTAAGCACCAACAACCAGGGCACCAACAACTGTCCTCCACACACCTTAGGGTTGGACTCCAGCATTCCATCCCTATGACACAACCTCTATAGCAGGGGTCTTCCTGCTAGGGGTTCAATTGTAACAAAACATGAGCCTGTGGGCTGTACATTCAAATTATCATATTTAAACTATCACCCTAAGGAAAAATGTGGCTTTTTAAACAGGTTGCTTTTTTTCTCAAATTTTTATTAACAACTTCCATGATTATAAAAAATATCCCATTGTAATACCCTCCTTCTCCCCACTTTCCCCTTTGAAATTCCATTCTCCATCATATCCCCTCCCCATCTCAATAAGTCTCTCTTTTATTTTGATTTCATGATCTTTTCCTCCTCTTATGGTGGTCTTGTGTAGGTAGTGTCAGGCACTGTGAGGTCATGGATATCCAGGCCATTTTTTCTCTGGAGGGAGCACATTGTAAGGAGTCCTACCCTTCCTTTGGCTCTTATATTCTTTCTGCCACCTCTTCTGCATTATACCCTTGGAAGGTGTGATAGAGATGTTATAGTACTGAGCACTCCAGTCACTTCTTTCCAGAACCATGACACCTTCTGAGTCGTCCCAAGGTCGCTGCCACCTGAAAAGAGAAAATTCTCTACCAAAAATGAGAGTAGCATTAATATAGGGGTATGAACATTAAGAGAAGTGTTTACTGGGCAGTTTGATAAGCATAGTATTTACATTTAGCCAGACACAGCAGACGTTATACCCCTAGGGCTCATGACTAGCCCTGTTTTAAGTTTTCAGTATCAGGGATGTATTCCCTCCCATGGAGCACACCTCCAGTCCAATTAGAGGGAAATTGGGTTCCACCATATAGATGTGCCACTATTGTACCCATTGCCTCATTTGGCCTGACTGGCAAAATATAAGGCTGGCAGTGTCCACTGATGAGTATCTTCACTGGTGATTTCTCTGTCACCCATTGAATGGCATATAGAATGGCTTCTTCCAGCTTTATGTCAACTGGTTTACATGGAGGAGGTTATCAGTTCATTTCCAGTAGGATTTCTCAGTGGTCTTGCAGCCCAAGTATATGGAGTCTTCAGCAATAGGGTCTTACCATCTATTCCTGGTGGGAAACCAAGGGCCTCGGCAATGCCCTATAATGTTTTGGGGGCATCAGGGACCTCCCTGACCAGCAACTCACTGGAAAGTATCCCATCCCTGGCACTGAAAATTTTCAAGCAACAATCTATGGCTCCTGAGTATTCCATTGTCCAAAAAAGTAGGATTCCATATGATTTGTTTATATCCTCTTAGATTTTGACTAGCCCTGCCTCGACCTTTCTTTTACTTGATCTCTTCCGCTGACTTCAATTTGGGCCTCTTCACCCCCTTAATCTATTCTTCTACTTACATATATACAATAACATCCTATTAAGTACCCCCTCCCTTCTTTTCTCTTCCCTTTATATCTCTTTTCTAGCTTACTGGCCACTGCTACTGAGTTTTTTCCTTCTCACACAGAAGCCCAGTCATGTGTAGCTAGGATCCACATATGAGAGAGAACAGGCGACTTGGCTTTCTGGGCCTGGGTTACCTCACTTAGTAAAATCTTTTCCAGATCCATCAATTTTCCTGCAAATTTCGTAACTTCATTTTTTTTTTTTACTGCTGAGTAGAACTCCATTGTATAAATGTGCCATATCTTCATTATCCACTCATCAGTTGAGGGACATCTAGGCTGGTTCCATTTCCCAGCTATTGTGAATTGAGCAGCAATAAACATGGTTGAGCAAGTATTTCTAAGATAATGAAATGAGTACTTAGGATATATGCCTAGGAGTGCTATAGCTGGGTCATATGGTGGATCAATTTTTAGCTGTCTTAGGAACCTCCACACTGATTTCCACAATGGCTGGACCAGATTGCATTCCCACCAACAGTGTAGAAGGGTTCTTCTTTTTCCACATCCTCGCCGGCATTTATGGTCATTTGTTTTCCTGATGGTAGCCAATCTGATAGGTGTGAGATGGAAGCTCAATGTAGTTTTAATCTGCATTTCCATGATGACTAGGGATGTAGAACATTTTTTATAGTTGCTTACATGTTATCCGTATTTCCAACCTTTCACCCTAAGATACTGTCCATCCTCTGTAGAAAGGTTGGTTTCTTGGAGGCAACAAATTGAAGGATCCTGTTTTTGAACCCATTCTGTAAACCTATGTCTTTTGGTTGGGGCATTGAAGCCATTGATATTAAGAGATATTATTGTAAGTTGTGTATTTATTTTTGCCATTCTTTTGTAGTTCTTCCAGTTTTACCTTTGCTCTCTTGTGTTAACTACTCTTTGAGTATTGTTTGTTTTTTTCCAGGCTCCTTATATTTGTGCTTTTCTTTATCTTCAGCATGGAGGATTCTTTCAAGTATTTTCTGTAGAGCTGGTTTAGTCTTCAAATACTCCTTTAGACTGTTTTTGTCGTGGAATGTCCTTCTTTCTCCATCTATTTGAATGGATTGCTTTGCAGGATAAAGTAACCTTGGTTGACAGTTGTTATCTTTCAGAATTTGGAATACATCACTCCAAGCCCTTCTGGCTTTTAATGTTTGTGTTGAGTAATCTGCTGTGATCCTAATTGGCTTGCCTTTGTAGGTAATTTATTTTTCTTTCTAACTGCTTTCAACATTTTTTCTTTGGTTTGTGTATTTGGTTGTTTGATTATAATATGGCGAGGAGAGGCTCTTTCCAGGTTTTGTCTGGTTGGTGTTCTAAAGGACTCCTATATCTCCATTGACACCTCTTTCCCAATTTGGGGAAAGTTTTCTTCTGTGATTTTGTTGAAGATGCCTACTATGCCTTTGGAGTGAAATTCTTTACCTTCTACTATACTACGAATTGTTATGTTTGATCTTTTCATAGTGTCCCAAATATCTTGAAATTCCCATTCATACTTTTCTATTAGTTTGTCTTTCTCTTTGTTGGCCTGTATTAGATCTGCCACCCAGTCTTCTAGCTTAGATATTGTGTCCTCTCCTTCATCCATTCTACTGGTGAGATTTTCTACAGAGATTTTTTGTTTTAATTTCATTAACTGTATGCTTCATTGCTAGTAATTCTAACTGTTTTTTTATTATTTCTATTTCCTTATTTATGTCTAGTATTGACCTCTTCATTTCAGTAAATTGATTTCCTGTGTTTTCTTTGATTCCTTTGATTTTCTCTTTTATTCCTTTGATTTCTTCTTTGACTTCTTTGAACATATTTATAATAATTCTTTTGAAATCTATCTCAAGCATTTCCTCTAACTTGTTCTCACTGGAGGTCATTTCTGATGCATTAATATCTTTTGGTGGATTTATATTGTCTTGATTTTTGGTGTTTCTTGTGTTATAATGTATATATTTTTGCATTGTGGATTAATTTAATGCTTGGATTTTCTAGTTAGCTGGGTATTGTTGGATGTATCAATCAATCTGATGTTATATATCTTCAGGATAGGAGCTTAAGGTGCTAGGTGTGGCTCTTAAGACTGTCAGAGTATCTACAATAGTGAACCTAGGTGTTGGGTTTGCCTGCTATGGGAGTATTCAAGTAGGCTGAGTGGAACAAAATACAGATAGATTCTAAAATTTAATTAACAATTTACACATTCAATGAAAAACAACACAGGGTATTTATGCCAGAGTAGGTATTATGACAACCAGATCCTATATCAATAAGGAGGTTAAGATTTCTGGTCTGTTGAGGGTTCCAAGTCAACTGTGACCAATTGAGACCCTTCCCTAATGTATAACAGAAGAGGAAACAATGCCACTATAAATCAAGAAGCAACAAATAACAAGCCCAAAATATAGCTAATTTAAGAATGGCAAATATAACCATCCATCAGGTTTAACATATAAGTTATCCTGATATGGTAGGTGCAATTATCACTTCCAGTTCAGGGCTATATACCAGTTTTATTAGGCACGAACTGATCTGGTGTAATCCCAGTTAACTGTTGGGATGATTTTGGTCTCAATTATGCTGCTTTCCTGCTTGGGTCCCTCTTTGGTGCACTGTGGGTTCAAGCAGGCTGGCTGGGTCACTGGACTGCTGCTCTGTTCACTGGAGCTGAGCACTGGCAGTGGGGGAGGGGAGGCTGTCAATGGTGGCTCTAGTTCTCTCGCTGGTCCATGTGGTCCTCTACCTCGTGATATGCTCCTCCACTGTTCACTGCCCTTCTCCCTTCACGTTTCTTGAGTTTGCGAAGAGCTCCAGTGTGAGTGGAAAATCCCCTCACCTGGCTTTTCCTGTGGCTCAAAAGCCAAGTCTGGTCACTGTGCTCCTGTAGACTTGGCACCACCACTGCTGGAGCCACTTCTGCCTGCCTGTGTGGGCTCTGGATGCACTGGATCTCTCCTACTTCTCTTCTGCCTTTTTAATTTCTTATACACCTCATTTTTTAGAAAAAGTGTGTGTTTTGCTGCTTTTTTTTTTTTTGGCTTTTTCTTCCCTAGGCTGCTTTGCCATGGTTTGCACACTGCCATCTTAGCCGGAAGTCTGCTTTTTTTTTTTTTAACCTTAGAACTGTAGTGCTTTAGAATATGCTCATGATATTTTATCAGAATGGCTTCAACCTCTCATACCAGCCCTCTCTCCCTGTTCACATTGATAAAACAATGATTATTGATTCATATCCCTCCAATTTCCTGGGGAAGCTGACACTTTTATAATTATTGCTTAGGTGTGGAGAACAGTGTCTAAACAATATTGCTCTATTTTATGTCATTGTACCATGCCCAAGTGTTGCCTTTTCATTAAGATGTTTTATACGACAAATATCTACCCATTTGTACCCTACAATTATTTTTCTTCAGATCATTTGTAAGTTACTCATAGCTCTTACTACCACTTCATATGTACTTACTTCATTGTTATTGACACCTTCTCCAGAAAGAGGAAAAAAAATCTCTTTGTGTCTGTGTAATACTCAGTCACCAGGATTTATTATAAATTAATAGTTGCAAGTGTGTATGAATAAAGACAGAATGAATACATAAATAATAAATAAATAATGTTTTTCAATTAAAGAAATTTTAACTTAATGTAGGGTATATTGGCATAATTATGGTAGAAACTTCCGTAGACATCTCCTGTGGAAAGTACTATGAAGGTCCACAATGATGACTTTTATAATCTAATATATTACCAGATCCATAATTTAAATCTGGGAACTGGAGCTGGAGAGATGGCTTAGTGGCCAAAGGCATTTGTTTGTAAATCCAATAAGTCTGTTGGCTGGGATTTGATTCCCCAGCATCCATGCAAAGCAAGATGCACATAGTAGAATATGTGTCTAGAGTTTGTTTGCAGTAGCAGAAGCGTCTTTCTCTCTGTCTCTCCCACTCTCGAAAAAATACTTTTTTTTAATACTGGGAGCATATGTTTCTTTATATTATTTTCTTTTTTGTGCTTTCTTGCTCATCATCTGACATCTCTTCATTATTTTAAATATCTAATTGTATTATAGAAATGCTTTTGTATTATTATGATAATCTTACTTTATAAAGATGGGCATAATTTTTGTAAATTTTGTAATGACAATACATTAATCTAGAATAGATGAGAATCAAATGTAAGAAGTAAAACTGAGAATCAGGAGAGTGGCTCAGCAGTTAAAGTTGTTTGCATGGAAAGCATGCCATCCCAGGTTCAATTCCCCCGTACTCACATAAACCAAGGTGCACAAAGTGGCACATGCTTCTAGAGTTCTTTTGCATTGGCAGAAGGCCCTGACATGCCCATACTCACTCTCTCTGTATGCCTTTGTCTCTTTTATTTCTTCCTACCTCTTTCTCTCAGATAAATAAATAAAAATATTTTAATAATATAAATTATTAATCTACTAGATGATAAAATACAGTATTAAATGACTTAGAAAAATGGCTTAGCCTAAGATTTGTTTTGAGTAGGACCCCAAAAGCAACAACCCAGTGAAGGGCAGGAGAGCTCTGAAATACTGTCTTCCAGACACAAAGCTGTCATTGCATTCATGACTTCACAGTTGCTAACCATACCTACAAAGGACCAGCATAATATGAGGACAAAAACATGGCATCAAAATAGAAAAAAAGGGGCTGGATAGATGGCTTAGTGGTTAAGGTGCTTGCCTGCAATGCCAAAGGAGCCAGTTTCAATTCCCCCGGGGCCCACATAAACCAGATACACAAGATGGTGCATGAATCTGGAGTTCATTTGCAGTGGCTGGAGGCCCTGGTCTGCCCATTCTCTCACTCTGTCTTACTACCTCTTTCTCACTGTTTCTCAAATAAATAAATAAAAAAAATTAAACAAAAAAAATAAATAAAAGGGCTGGAGGGGTGGCTTAGCAGTTAAGGCACTTGCCTGCAAAGTCAAAGGAGCTAGGTTCAATTCCCCAGGATCCACCTAAGCCAGATGTACAATGTGACACATGCATCTGGAGACCATTTGCAGTGGCTGGAGGCCCTGGCATGCCCATTATCACTCTTTCTCTCTTTCTCTGACTCTCTCTCTCTCAAATAAAGAAGTATATTTAAAAAAATAGAAGAAATATTAATTTTAAGTGAGATGGGGTTTGGTGGTGATGGATGGGGAGGGAGACAAAAGAATGTGATAGGAGGTGATTATGATCAGGGTGCGTTGTGAATAAACAGCTACGAAACCTCCTGTAGAATAGAAGGAAAGGAATTCATATTCATGTTGCATAAATAACTCAAGACACACTCAACAATAAAATAATGATAATAGCCAAGTTAAAATGCACAATTAGAATACACATTTCCTGACAGGAGATATACAAATGGCAGATGCTTAATAAATACTCAGCATAAATGATGATGATGGAAATGAAAATCACTTCAAAATAAGAAATCATGTCCCCCCCCATTATAACAGACATAATATAAAGTTAAAATGTAATAAAATATAATAAAGCTAAAATAGAATAAAATAAAATCTAGCAACAAGGAAACTTACAGCCTAGCCTGGCTCAGTGCTTCAGCCTCCATCCTGCCAGAAGGTTGCTGCTCCTCACTGTTTCTCTAGTCTGTCTGTAGAGGTCAAAGTCCATTGTTCTCTTTTGCTTTTCTCTTACACTTTCCTTACATAAGGAGCTTATATGAAAACATTTCAGGGGTTACTTCTCATGACAGCTATATGTACTAAATCCTTCTAGAAATATTTGTAGTCCTTTTGTGTTCTGTACAATATGCAGAGAAACATAACTAACATGTAAGCAATTTAAAGTGGTGATTTTTCTGTATAGATATCCATTTTTGTGGCCATGGGAGTTGGTTTTCCTACGGTTCAGATAAAAGGGCAGCCCTCAAGAATAATGTTGTATTTACATGTCCTGCCTTCTCCTACCAAGGTTATTTTTCCTTTGTTTATCAAAAGAGCTTTCAAAACACATATATGTTCTGTCCAGACATCCATCTATTCCACAAAAGTCTGGCAGTGAGAGATAAGGGATCATGAGTGGAGTGATGTAGAAACACACAGGTCTCAGCAGTACACCAGGCCAGACATCCAGTTCCCTGCTTGGGTTCAGCACCATCCAACTACCTCCCATTCTTTTTTATGAGAAATGTGAGAAGTTTCTCATGCTAATGCTCTTGGATTTTCCTTTGACCATCTTTATATATTTTAGGCTATAATGCCCACATATTTGCTATGTACATTTAAAAATATTGTATTAATTATCTCCACCATATTCTAGTTAAAAGGAAACCAAAGTGTAGTTAAATAAATATCCAAATCACAGGGCATTTCAGTGGCAGATCTGTTACACCGTATGTGACTTCACACTCTTACTGATTAGAAGGGTTCTAAACTACAGTGGAGGATTCCCATGTGCCAGATTAAGAAAAGGCTCCCATGCCCTCAGATGACAAATGAGACACAAAGGGAAGACTTAGACCTCTATCCTTATCCAAAGGTATATGTTCTCACAGTTGGAAGACCATCTGAATACATCTCTCTCTTCTTTCTAGTTTCTTGTAGATTGTATCCAAAATTATTAAAATGTCATAATATATATTTGGTGTTAACAATCAAAACAAATGTGTGAATGATTAAATACAAGATGATGTTTTAATAAAAAGTTAAGGAAAATTATACATAATTATTCCCTGTATCCTATTCTAAGAATGTGAGGTTTGAATGTGAGAGGATATCTATGAAAAGATAGGTCAAATACCATAGTTCTAACATCTAATTTATTGCCAATCTACATTGATATCTCAGAAAAATCATTCTAAGCATCATTATAATTGCTCAGCCATCAACCTGGATGAGTTCTTATAATCTGTGCAGGTCACACAGCTTAGAATTATCATGGATATCAAGCATTGCTCTGAGTCTGAAGCATAGTCCAAAGCATCACAGATTATCTGAGCATATATTATACCAGAAAATATGACCCTTTTTAAGTGTAATGATGCAAATAAACATAAGATGATTAATTAATTATATAAAACCTTAATGCTATATATTTTATGTGCAACATATAATAAGCACATTGTAAACATACAAGAGCTTTTAACAACATCTCAAAATGGAAAAGCATTCACCACAAAATTTTGAGTAAATAATAAAATTTGTGAGACGTTAGCTCAAAATAACTTCCCTTTGCATTCCCTCCAAATTACTACATTGATAAATATCAACTATAAAATAAATAAATAAACTGTGGCATAGTATATGATGGAACACTATCCAATACTGAAAGTTAATCACATGCTGAGTCATGAAAGAGTGCTCCAAGAAGATTCAAGCCCTCTACAAATGTGTTGAGTGGTAACACTGACAGAAGGCAAAGGACTGTTCAAGCTCTGTGGTGGCCGCCAGCTATTCAGGTGTGTCTACTTAAAAAAGTAATAATACTCAGTCATAAAATTACAAAGAAAAAGGGGCTAATACTTCATTCACCATCAAGATATGGTTGAGAGCAAGTAAGAAGGCAATTAATTATCACGACAGCACCATTCCACACAAACTGGGGCACAGGTTATGTTAAATGACTTCAGTAGTTCTCTCTTTAGTCCCAAGGTAATTGTATATGAATATAATTAAGTCAACTTTTTTCTCACTACTTTCTGGTTTCATAAGAGGATGCCATAATTTCTTTGAATGCTCCAAAATAGCTAGAAGTATAAAATAGATAGTACCAAATTTAGAAAGTTAAAAGAGCAATATTTGATCCATGAAAATCACAGATGTCTTTGGCTACTTGAGAAGGTTCAAAAGTGTGTTTAAAGTAGACAGTGGGTTACTAAGAATACTTCTGCAAAGATCAGGATTAAAGGAGAAAACTAGGATAATGTCTATTGACTCAGAGAGGTCCACAGAAGAAGGAAAAGGGTAGTCCACTATAAGGACATATAGCACTTTTGAGAAAAGCCAAGACCACCTCTTTGCATAGGCTTTCCAAGAATAAATGACTTTCTGAAAATGAAGATTCCTAGAGACAGCCATTCATTCTTGTATACATGTAACATTCTTTATGTTCCTGAATTGTGGTACTTCTCGTAGATTTTCCATTATGGACTTAAAGGTAACAGATTATTTAACGTTACAGAAGAGAATAAATTCTGAACTCATCATTTAGCTTTGCATTGCACATGTAGTTTTCTACAAGGTGAGAAGTGATTCCTAAAAGAAAAAATAAAAGAATAAAACTTTAGTGACCACATAATATAGCAATGATAGCTTAATAAAATGTAATGCAAGAAACTGATTAAAATGTTCTATCAACTTACTAATATGAACTGTTATCATTGAGGGAGGAGAAGGGGAAAAATTTCAGATGAAGTTGACAGCCTTAATTTTAGGACACATAATGTCTATGGTAAGTAGGAGAAAGCAACAAAATAAACTATGGCTGCATATAATCTTAGCTCTTGTTCTTCATCATACAGTTCTTATCTTCTGAGGAGGTTCCTCTGGCATAGGATCCCATCAGCATGCCCTGAACTTAGCCTCATGTCCAGATCCACTACCTCTGCAGAAACCACCTTACCTCACCCTCAACACTGAGACTGATCAAATGCAAATTTTAAATATTAAAAATATCCTCCCCTTTATCTTAGAAAAAGGACCAACAAGGATGTAAGAAATGTATAGAGGGAAGGAATACTATGTAACTCTGCCATGTTAACATGACAGGCTATTGCACTAATGAACTCATGACAGCTATGCTTATCTGCACAAGACCTACCCAAAATAGGGCCTATCAATGCTCCATCATGGTTGGAGAAAGTGTTCTTGAGGCCCAAGCTCTCCCTGAGGAGATAATGACACATAAAAGTTGCTAGTTGTCATTCTCTTTTCTAAGTATCCACTGGTAAATGGTGGAAAGAAGGGGGCCAGCAGGATTAGGAGTGTAAATGAGATAGTAACGATGGACTGGAGAGATTGCTTAGTGGCTAAGGCACTTGCCTGCAAAGTCAAAGGACCCAGGTTCAATTCCCCTGGACCCACATAAGCCAGATGCACAAGATGGCACATGCATCTGGAGTTCATTTGCAATGGCTGGATGACCAGGTATGCCTATTCTCTCTCTGCCTCACTCTTTCTCTCTATCTTTCTCTCTCAAACAGATAAAAATAAAATATTAAAAAAGAGACAGTAATGGGGTATGTACATGATATATATATACATACGTATGTGTGTGTGTGTGTGTGTGTGTGTGTGTGTGTGTGTGGTTTAAAAAGGGGGGGGGGAATCAACTGATTCCTTGGTAGTTAGTTGGTGGTATTTGAAATCCCTGTGAAGCTGTACTCTTTTCCACCCCTGACCTCCTGCAGCCATCACCTCAGATTGATTTTCCCCTTTCTTAAATAATTAGAACTAGAGTAGGGCCAGCAGGAAAGAATGTCCATCCACAAGAGTACCTTTCCAAGTATGTATTTACTGCTCACCTTTGCAAATGAGAGATTTAAGTCTTATTATGAACAATCCAGAAAATCCCTTCTGTTCTTACCCCTCTCCCCAAAGTAATACAAAAGCCCCTTAGGGGAAACCTCCAATAGCACTTATCTATTCTCTCAAACTTTTATCTCTGTTGATCCCAGGCTCAGTTACATCAGAATATTTTTACTTTGGGAGACATGGCTTATCAATTCTTTCCAGCCTGAGAAGCATGTATTAAAGTGAGCACCTGAGTTATGCCTCAAGGCAATATTAAACATTCTCTTTCCAGCTAAATGATTTTCTGTCAACCAGTATGTTGGGCACCCTTGGGAAAGTTAGAGATTCATTTATAAAGAATTGTACTACACAGACATAAATTTAATCCTCCAAATCAATAGTATTTAGATTTTTAGAGGAGATAACCAAAGTGCTATCTGCAGCAAAAAAAAAAACCTCTATTCTTTAGTTAGATCATTTTCACAAATCTAATTACTTGACCACTGGCATACCACAGCATTGCAAAGCTTATTTTAGTAACAGATTCCCATCAGGATATGTTAAATCATGAGGATGCAATGCCTCAGTAAGTGTCAATCAGAAAACTTTCAATGATCCATCACCACTTTCAGGATATGACATTAAAGATCACTTATCTCTATATACCAGACATGAAGAGAGTAGATAAAATGGCTATACACCAGCTGACAATGATCAGATAATATGGCACATTCAGTGCTCTCTGTCATGAATCACAGAGTTTTATACTATCTACTTAATATCTTTCTGTATTTTATAGCCTAATGTAGGGATGCCAAATATTTTAATTCACCAGAGGACAAATGAATCACAGCTGTTACAATGCAGGCATGGGTCTGGCTGTTTACAGACACACTGAGGTTTCAGGGACATGACACCTTCATTGAAAACTGGGATTGGTTTTTTGACACATGCAACTCTTGACAGAGGACTCTTGCCCTATGAACGTGAAATGGACAATGTTTCCTGTCACAGGTGGTTGGGAATGGACTACTCTTACAGCAGCAGCTTATCTTTAAAAGCTATTTCTTCACTCTCAAAGATATCTTGACTTGTTGGCCCCTCAATCTTAGGACCACTGTTTCAGATGTGTGATGCTGCATGTTTGCACACTGACAGAGAAAAGAAAACAATGTTTTCAGCTGTCAATGTAAAGAGTTCCTTCAGGGTCTGTGGTCTCCAGTGCTATGCGGAGATTTGTGTTTTCTGCTGCAGTACAGTGGAGATGGGGTGAGGGAGACAAATAACACCATTAGCATAGTTGATGAAGGAACACATCATAACACATTGAGGCAAGAGGATTTCTGTGCAGCTGTCTTTTGGTGCAGAGAGATAGTGGTCTGCTAGGTTTACAACTTACATCCACCACTTGGAATCAGTTCAGTGTGGGTTTCCTCAGCAGTAGCCTGAGCAAGGTACTAACATTTGCTTCATAACGTATGTGAGAAGTAAATGAGGAAATGTTTAAGATCATTAACTTAAAATATAGTATGATACACTTTCTCATATGAGAAACAAGAGTGGCCAACAGGGCTATCAATAAAGTCCTTAAGCCACCAGGTTCCCGAATACCTGCTTTCTTATTTCTACAATATCTGTTGTTTATTTCTCAAGATGTTATTTTCAAAGCATAAGTGCCAGCAGCAAGCACACAGCACTAACTGCCCAGATATTTCCATTCCTGTTGCAAATGGTACTCTGAAACTACGACTTACACAGAACTAAGAAAACTCACTAAACATCCTGAAGACTTGACAAACCCACATGAAGAAATCACTTAACAAAATGAGTTCTAATTAAGTTCATATGATTTGAGAAACAGACATGAAGGAACTTGAACCCAAATCTTGTAAATACAAACATTTCACTCCAACAACTAAAATATTCCCAGCACATATGTTTCATACTGTAAGCAATTTGAGAAGAATAAATGAAGCACTATATGCATTTACTACTGAAAATATTTTAACTGAGGTTTGAAAGGGAAAGAAAAAGGAGGAGTGTATATGAAACTCAGAAGTACTGCTACAAATAACAAAGTGAAAATTCTCAAAAAGTCATATACTGATTTAACCTCTATTATTCACTGTGGTCCAAGTTTACTGAGCAACTCTGGGCTACAGACTCTGAATCTAGGGAACCCATATTCATTTTAGGAATCAGAAATGTTAAAAAAATAATGACAAAGAATAAAACTTTGTAATAGAGCCACAGTGCTGGGAAAATACAAGGTGGAAGATATGATTACTTTATTGGAAGAATCAGAGAAGATTTTCTAAAAGGGGAGAATTAGGAAGATGATTGTGGTTTTCTAAAAACAATAAAAGTGAAAAAGGGAACTATGGCAAGAATAATGTGATCCTAAGTGTCAACACAACACTGGGAATCAGTGAAAAGAAAGATAATTCATTAAAAAAAAAAGTCAAGATGGTAAGAGAAGTTTAATGAAAGCAAATCTCAGTTGAGGAGGCAAGTAATCATTCCTGGTGTGTGTGTGTGTTAGGTACTGGGGAGGTGTGGGTAACAATTACAGGAAAAGACGGTATTATCTAGCAATGTCACTCCCATGATGTGGCCCAGCTTCCCTGATCATATAAAAATCTTTTTATAAAGCATCTGAGGCAAGAAGACAATTATCTGTCCAATATTTAGATAAAGACAGATTTGTAGTAATGAAAATATCCCAAGGAAACTCCAGTTTGGGAGTAGAGATTGATAAACGAGGTGTTATCTAGGCATATGTCAATCACAGCTCTGAGCACAGGCACGTCCCCTGAACTTCGCTTCAGGATGTTGGGAAGAAGCCCTGACTACACAAAGGGAAAAAAAGACTCAATTTGTCACTGAAAAGTTAGTTGTTATAAAATAAGTAACTATTTACAGTTGACTTTTTTTCCAAAGTATGCAATTTTAGGGAAGCGTCTATAGGTAAAAATTTAAAGCTGGGTGTGGTGTCGCACGCCTTTAATCCCAGCACTCAGGAGGCAGAGGTAGGAGGATCACCGTGAGTTTGAGACCACCCTGAGACTACATAGTTAATTCCAGGTCAGCCTGGACCAGAGTGAGACCCTACCAAAAAAAACAACAAAAAAAAATTAAATGACCTCTTGTGGTTTAGGATTTCTGCTCTGATATGTAAGAGCTTGGGAATTATTGTTCCCATTATTAAAACAACAGAAAAAAAACTGTGAAAAAATGAAAATCAGTGATTATAGAACTGATGGAGAACTGCAATAACAGTACAAAAATCTCCCCGAAATCTAGAGAAAAGCTATGCCCAAAGGGACAAAGAAATATGGGTCTATATATGACAAATACATAGAACTTTAAAGCACAAAGTTGAAAATAATGCTTATATGATAATTTTTGAAGATTTTTCTTTATTATTTATGTATATACTCAGTATGTAAACAGCCATGTTGGTACCATCGTTAGCCTCCCTCCTGTCCTCCTTCCTCTAAAGGGACCCTCCTTGTTGGGGATTGAGGGTCATGCATTGTGGGGGTACCATCAGTTATGGGAAAAAGGCAATGTCTTTGTGCATGTCTCAACTTGTGGCTCTAACAATCTTTCTGCACCCTCTTCCATGATTTTCTCTGAGCTATGTTGGGTTCGTTTTAGATCTACTTCAGTGATGAGGTCTTAGGAACTTCTGTGTCTCTGGATATCTGGTTTAGTAGGAGTTGAGGGTTCTCTGTGTCTATCTCCTTCACCCTTGTGCTGGTGCCTGGTTCACCAAGAAAGCAGAACTCTTGCTCATTTCCCCAATTACTCTATGGTTTCTGTTGGGGCCCTGGTGAGGTACAATGGGCTAAATCTCTCCTCAGGTTCTGTGTCCATCTGAAAAAAGAGAAGCAGATTCTCCAACAGAGAGTGAAGTAAGCACCATATAAATGGTGTAATCATTATTATTTTAGAGAGAATTTAATGGGTGTAGGCCCTCTTATAGTCCAAAATTGGGGGTAGCTTGATATTGGAGAGCGGCCTCAATTTTTTGATATGGTTCTGACTTGTTTTCAAGTTCTGGCTATGGGTTCTGTTCCATTGAGAAGATCTGTTTGCAAACTCAAGAGCAGTTGGTTACCCACCATGGCCATGTGCCACTATTGCACTTAGATGAGCATCATGTAAGGTTGTTTGCTGCTGATTAGCTTAGGCCATGAGTTGCTTAGACAGATATTGGTCATTTTCCCCCCAGTTACTCGCTTGGCACCTTCTGGCACTACACATGCTAACTGTCTGAGGACTGACTCTCTTCCAGATTCCAGCCAAGCCTCTCCATGTTCTGTACCAACAGCAAAACTTATAGGTCTCTCTGGTCAACAGCTCATTGTGGATGTTAACTGCAACCTGGTAATGGGTGTTACAGGCCAGTGCCAAGGGGAAAGAAGGAAGAAAAAGATAGGTAATATAAAAGAAGAAGAAAGAATAAACAGAGAGGGAAACAGGAAAAGATTGAGTAGTTTTTATCATACCCTCTCCAGGGCACTTTGATTAAGATGTTCCCTCTAAGGACCTGATGAAGATTCAGCCTTTTAGTCAGTCTTTCAGGATATATGATTTTATGGTAGCATTTCCATTTGGGTCCAGTTTTGTGTACCCCCCTCTCCCTTAACCTCCCCTCCCACCCCACCCTCCCTAATGTCCAGTCCTCCATATGCCTATGAAAATTTTGATGAACATTTAGAGGTTGAGTATGAGAACATTGTGGACAGAAGTCTTGGAGGATTCCCTCCCCCAGGTTCACATGAAGAAGAATCTTCTTGTCTTTGTCCTGACAAGGGGGACAGAGAGACCACCTTTTGTAAGTCATAGGCAGATCATGCTTCACAATAAAAGTCTCGCTCTCCACAGAAAGGCATTTTGTCAGAATATAAATCTGAAACTTTACCCCAGTGAGAGAAAGGTATTCCTCCTAACTATAGAACTTTTGGATCTCCTGGACTCCCATAGGTTTCTACAACACAGGAAAATACATAGTCCACAAGATACTGGGTTTCCAGGAACTAGATTCAGAACTCAGGAGAGAGAAAAACAAGCAAGATCAGATGAGAGGCAATAAACCAGTGGACAAAACATGTGAAGGCTACATTATCTAGCACAAGCCTACTAAAGTCTGAAGCATCATCAAAAGTTTCAAAATGGACTGGAGAGATAGCTTAGCACTTAACTCACTTCACTGTGAAGCCAAAGGACCTTGGTTCAATTCCCCAGGACCCACGTAACCCACAGGGATGCCATGGCACACCCATTTTCTCTCTATATACATATATATATGCCTCTCTCTCTCTCTTTCTCAAATAAACAAAAAAAAATAATAAAATATTTAGGAAAAAAAGAAAAGTTACAAATCCTTCACTGAGTTTTCAGTTTCCTGAGTGTCCATGGCCATCTCCAAGTGAGGGTTCTTGCTGGCAGTAAGAGCAGCATTCATATTTCTTCTGCTACTTCCTCTGTAATGTTTCCTGGGAGCTTCCATGTATGACAGAGATGACTTGTCCAGTGCTAAGCACTTGGATTTCTCTACTTCTCTTCTTGTTTGGTCTAGCTTTCCCTGTTTGGCTACTCAGAGAGGTCATACCCATCAAAAACGTCTTCCAAATGTATGTATCGATCACCTTTGATCAATGCTGCACTCGTTTTTGGTTACAGAACCTATTTTTTAAAGATGATAGTGAATAGCACGGGGACCAAGCCCATCAAAATGACAAAAAGAGTAAGCCAAGTTCCTAGAACATGGAACAGGGGAGAGGGAATTGAAGAGGGTAACTCAATGAGAATATGACTAATTAGCAGTATTTTCACACATTTTATTCCCCAGTAAAAATTATTTTTAAGGTTTCAAATGCATTACATCAATATATTCACCTTCCAGCAAAAAGTCTTATATGATAATATATCAGTGAATTGTAGCTGAAAATATTGCAAGATAAAGGTACTAAACAGAGTTTTAGTAAGTCCAGTGCTGAGAGCCAATGATGGGAGGATGAAACATCAGAAAATTCAGAAATATCTATCACCTACAGATACAGCAACATTGAAAACAGCACAATCCATGAATAGTGTGCAAAGTCACATTCAAGGTCCATTTATTTCACTTCCCATTGCTAAATGCATCACACCTGGCCTTAATAAATGAAACATACAGAATGAAACATACAAAATTACATAATATTTTAAAGGCACAAAGAAACACAGTCTACAGAGACAAAAGAAGCATCACAATTATAAAGAGATATGAAGTGTTTTGAGGCTCTGCTTGCCATAAATACTTAAAAGGGATTGATATTTTTGACTCTATTAAAATTCAATTTTGAACCCATCTGGTTCAGGCTTATCACTTGTTGGATATAAATATTGAAAAAAATATTTTTTCATTCAGTCAGGAGACTGATGTTTCTAGGGATATAGCAGTTTTCTCTAGGTCATTTGATTTGCTGCCATATAATTGTTCATAATAATCACTTCTGATGTTTCTTCTTCTGAGATATCCATCCATTGTAATGTCTCATCTTTCATTTCTAATTGTATTCATTTGAGCAGCATTACTCATAATAATCAAAATGTGAAAAGAACATGTGTCCATTGATGAATGAGTAGATAAAGACTTTACAACATAAATAAACTATCTAATCTTAAATAGAGATCCTAAAATCTGTTAGAATATGGACATTATTATTATGTACAACATAGGACATTATTATTATTATACTAAGTGAAATAAGGCAGAGAAAAATATTACATGAATTTATTTATATGTGGAATACTGTTAAAATCAATTTGGACATAATTTAATTCTTCTTTATGGCTGGATACATTATATTGTGTATGTATATAGCATTTTATTCATGTGTTCAGGATGGGCACCCAGGCTGATTTTAAAGCATGGCTACTGTGAATTGTGCTGTAATAAACAAGGATGTGTGAGTATTCTGTGGTGAATTGACTTGGATTACTTTTGGCAGAGTCCTAGGTATTTGTTTTGTTTTATTGTTGTTGTTGTTGTTGTTTTTGTTTTGTTGTTGCTGTTGTTCCTATTTTTATTAGTTATGTACACAGTATGTATACCACCATGTTGGTACCATTGTCAGCCTCCTCCCTGTTCTCACCCCTCTGCAGAGACCCTACTCATTGGGAAATGTTGGTCCTGCATTGTGGGGTTAGCCATCAGTTATGGGTAAGAGGCAATCACTCTGTGCATAATGACCAAACGTGGCTCTAACAATCTTTCTGCCCACTCTTCTACAAATTTCCCTGAGCCATGTTGGGTTTGTTTTAGATCTACTTCAGTGATGAGGTCTTGGGAGCCTCTGTATCTCTGGATATCTGGTTTGGTAGGAGTTGAGTGTTCTCTGTGCCAATCTCCTTCATCCTTGTGCTGGTACCAGATTCACCAAGAAAGCAGCACTCTTGTTCATTTCCCCAGTTACTCGTGTTCAGGTGGGGCACTGTTGAGGTGTGATGGGCTGATTCTCTCCATTTGAAAAAGAGAAGCAAATTCTCCAGTGGAGAGTGAAGTCAGCACCAGATAAAATCATTATTATTTTAGAGATAATTTAATAGGTGTTGGCCCTCTTGTTGCCCACAATTGGTGGGGGCTTAATAATGAGAGCCCGCTCAGTTTTTGGACATGGTTCTGACTTGTTTCCCAGAACCAGCTATGGGTTCTGTTCCACTGAGAGGATCCATTAGCCAAACCAAGAGCAGTTGGTTGCCCACCATGGCCATGTACCACTATTTTACTTGTATGAGCATCTCATCAAGTTGTTTAATGCTGAGTAGCTAAGACCACTAGCTGCTTGGACAGATGTTAGTCATTTCCTCCCAGTTGCTCATGTAGCACCTTCTGGCACTAGATGAGCTGTCTGGAGATTGACTTTCTTCCAAATTTCAGCCAGGTCACTCCATATTCCATATCAACAGCATATGGTATCTCTCAAAATTCATATGGAAAGGCAGAAGACCTCAAATATCCAAGCATATCCTCAGCATAAGAAACACTTCTAGAGGCATCACCATACCTGATCTAAAGCTATATTACAAAGCCATAGTAATAAAAACAACATGGTGCTGGCATAAAAACAGGATTATAGAGCAATGAAATAGAATTGAGGACAAGTAAGTACAGCTACTTGACATTTGACAAAGGCCCTAACAATATAGTCT
The DNA here is from genome assembly GCA_036346955.1 of Dipus sagitta. Lineage (NCBI taxonomy): Eukaryota > Metazoa > Chordata > Mammalia > Rodentia > Dipodidae > Dipus > Dipus sagitta. The sequence continues at coordinate 115,920,675 of CM070772.1, forward strand.
GGAAAAAAGATAGTATCTTCAACAAATAGTGCTGGACAAACTGGATAACCATATGCAGGGAAACAAAACCTGATCCACACATCTTGCCATGCACAAAATCAAGTCCAAATGGATCAAACAACTCAATATAAGACTGGAAACTCAGCTACTACTGGAAGAAAAAATCGAAGGAACTTTCCATGATATAGGAATTGGAAAAGACTTCCTGTAGAAAAGACAAGTAGCTCAGTAACTTAAACAATCACTCAACCATTGGGATCTCATGAAGCTGAAAAGTTTCTTTACAGGAAAACATACATTAAGCACAGCCAATAAATTACCCACAGAATGGGAGAAAAATTTTGCTGGCTATTCAATGGACAGAGGCCCAATTTCTAGACTCCTAGGTTTTGTATAGCTGGATTGTATGGTAGTTCTTCTTTAATCTATGGAATTCTCCACAATGAGTTAGGTAGTGGGTGAACTAATTTATATTCTCACCAGCAGTATGCAAAGGTTCCTCGTCCTACACACATACCTTGAAAACTTTTACTATGTGTCACTTTTATTTTTTAATTATTATTCATGTCAAGCCCTCACTAGTCTTTGGCTAAAAGAGGGGTTACATACATCAAATTCTCCCTAAATTAATAATGCTTATACCATTTAGACTATGCTGACTTAACTCTCCATTGAATAATCATTTCTTCTTTTCAGAAGGTAGTGAGACCTGAGGAGATAAACTACCCCTTTCACTTCAGCCAAGCCACAGATGAACCCACAGAGGAATGGGGAAATGAGCAAGAGTGCTGCTTCCATGCTGTTCCTGATAATCAGCACCGGTGTGTAGGAAACAGACCCTAAAGATACTCAACACATACCAAAGTAGAGTTCCAGAGGCTCCTAAGAGTGTATCACTGAAGCATACTTAAAACACACTCACCATGGCTCAGGGAATTTTGTGGAAGAGGGGGTGGAAAGACTATAAGTGCCACAGGTTGAGACATCATGCCCAGAAGCATTCCCTCTCCCAAAAAATAACTGACTACTGTTACCACAACAAATAAACCACAACCCCATAGGGAATAACTGCAACCCCACTGAAGTGTGTCCCCAACGAACCAAATGCAGGGACAAGGGGAATGAGGATGCCAACACATTATATATCCATGCAAAACATCTTGTTAATAATAATAATAATAAAGATAAAAATGTAAAAAAAAAAAAAAAAAATGACTGCAATTTTCAAGATACTGAACTTGGAGAACTGAGCCAGAAATGAAAGTTACCTGTAAGGTAGTTCCTTGTCTACACCAAACTACAATATATCTTGTAGACATGGTTATTCTAACTCATACAAGAAACTCCACAGTGCACTCCTTTCTCTGAATCTGTTTTACAAAGAAGTCTTTCTAAAGAAAGCAACTTAAATTGCTTGTGTTGTGCAATATGTTGTTCTCCAATTAATTTTTACATTACCATACTGGAAATCTAGCCCTGAAATGAAAGTTGTTTATGAACTAGCTCCTTGTTCTATGCCAAACTAGAATACGTCTTCTAGAAGTGGTAATTGAAACTCATATGGCAGACTAAACCATGCACTTTTTGTCCACAGCTCTTAGTTTGTAAATAGAACATTCTCAACAAAGGTCCTTACTTTCCTTGCATCATACAATATGGTGTTCTGCAGTCATTTTCTTACCTAACTTAGAAAATTAAAATAGAAACAATTCACAAACTATTAGTCTTAGAAAGAATTAAAGAATAATTTTTACGATTGTTGCCTTCTAAGACATACCTTTCTAAGAAACTAATACAAAAATTCTTGCAAGTTTGCTCAGTTCAGTTAAATGAACATTGAAATAAAAACAGTTCATAATCTTGGTTTCGTACTATAAGATGGACTGCAATTTGTATGTTACTGAACTTGGATTACTAACCCTGAAATGGAAGCTCCTTGCTTTATACCAAACTCAAATATGTCTTCTAGACATTGTAATTCAAACTCATGAGAAACTCCTTAGTTTTCTAGCCAGAAGGCTTTCTACACAAAGTGCCTTACTTTCATTGTGTCATACTATATGCTGTCTGGCAATCATTAGGATACATTACTTACTTTGAGTACTAAATAAAACACAAATGAAATTAATTTACAAACTAACAGCTCTTATGAGAAAAGAACTAAAGCATGATTTTTAGACTTGTTAGATTGTTAGACTTGTTGCAGTCAGGTTTGCATTGTTTGCAGAAAATACACGCCCAAGAGCAGCGTATGGGAGAAAAGGGTTTCTTTTAGCTTACAGACTTTACTGGGCAACTCCATGACGGCCAGGACAAATGATGACATGAGCAGAGTGTGTACATCACCTCCTGGCCAACATTAGAAGGACAATGGCAACAGGAAAGTGTGCCAAACACCAGTAAAGAGAAGCTGGCTATAACACCCATAAGTCTGCCCCCAACAACACACTGCCTCCAAGAGGCTCTAATTCCAAAATAGCTATCAGCTGGAGATCTAGCACTCAAAACTCCTAAGTTTAAGGGGTACACCTGAATCAAACCACCACACATGATAAGACATAACTTTGATCAAAACCAGCATGTTTGGCACACCTTTTCTCAGTTCCGTTAAATGAGCATTCCTACCACAAACAGCATACAATTTTACTTTCATACATTAAGAATAACTGAAATTTGCAAGATACTGACCTTGGAGAACTAAGCCTGACTTGGAAGTTACCTGTGAACTAGCTCCTTGTTCTATACCAAACTACAATATGTCTTCCAGACATGGTTATTCTCACTCATACTAGAAACTCCATAATGCACTTCTTTCTCAGAATCTATCTATTTTATAAAGAAGTCTTTCTAAAGAAAGCAACTTAAATTCCCTGTGTCATACAATATGGTGTTCTCCATTCATTTGTACATTACCGTCCTATTAAACCTAACCCTGAAATGAAAATTGTTTATGAACTAACTCCTTGTTCCATGCCAAACTAGAATACGTCTTCTAGAGGTGGTAACTGCAACTCATATGACAAACTAAATTGTGTACTGCTTTCCCCACTTCTTTTACTTGGTAAAGAAAACATTTTCAACAACACACCTTACTTTCTGGGTGTTCAATATGGTGATCTGCAATCATTGTGTTATCTAACTTAGCAAAGTAACACAGAAATGCAATTAGTTCACAAATTCCTAGTGTTAGAGAGAACTAAGTTAAGATTTTTAGATTTGAGCTTGCCTTCGAAGCCATAGCTCTATAAAAACTAGGACAAAAATTGTTCCAAGTTTGCTGAGTTTTGTTAAATGAACATTTCTAGTAATAATGGCTTACAATATTTGTTTCAGCCTGTTTAAAAAAATAAAGTCTTCACTCCATGAAGTGGAAATGCTTTTTGTTATAATGCAATTTCCTGAGGTATTGGAGTCAGTACCTCTGCCTATATCTTTAAGAAAGTTTCAGATATTACATGAGGTTCTTGATGCAGTTTGACTTGATTTTTATACAGGATGGGACGTATAGCTCTAACTTTAATTTTCTTTTACTTTTTAATGGGCATACCCGGGCCTCCAGACACTGCAAACAAACATCAGCAGCAAGTGCTACCTGGTGCATCTGACTTAGTGTGGGTCCTGGAGAATTGACCCCAGGTCCTTTTGCTTTGCAAGCAAGTACCTTAACCACTAAGCAATCTCTCCAGGCCTCTAACTTAAATTTTCTAAAAGCATCACTTGTTAAAAAAAAAGAAAACCTTTTCTATAATTGTTTTTTCTTCCTTTATATCAAGAATCAAATGACTGTAGGATTGGAGTGATGGCTTGGTCGGTCAGTAAAGTGTTTTCCATGCAAGCATGAAGGAATTAATTTGGATCTTCAGCACTCATATAAAAAGCTGGGCATGGTGGTACACATCTGTAATTTTAGCACTAGGTAGGTGGAGGAAGAAAAATCCCTGGGTCTTGTGGACCAGCTAGTTTAGCCAAGTCATTAATTGAGATCTAAGTTCAGTGAGAGATCTTATTTCAAGAAAATAAGGTAAAGAGTGATTGAGGAAGTCACTCACCATCAACTGTGTCCTCCAAGTGCATACAAACACAACCTGTAAACCATGCATACACACACACACACACACACACACACACACACCATACAAATACATACACATGCAAATTTAAAAAAATAAAAGAATCAAATGGCTGTGTGTGGACTGATTTCTAGATTGTTTATTTTATTTCATTACTCTATATGTCTGTTTTGTGACAATGTGATGCTCTTTCTGTTACTGTAATTAGATAGTGTATTTTAATTCAGACATTATGATAACTCAGCTTTGGTTCCTAGGTGTTTTGTGTTTTCATGTGTATTTTGTAATCCTTTTTGCTTTAGTTTAGAATTTAAATATAAATTGAATTGACTATAGGTGGCTTTGGTAATATAATCATTATTAATTATATAAACACAGGAATATGTAAGCTCTTTCTTTCTTTTAGTTCCTTTCACAATTCATTTCCTGGGTGCTTCATAGTTTTCATCTTAGAAGTCTTTAACATTTTGGATAAGTTCACACCTAACTAATTTGTACATAACTGTGAATTGGATTATTTCCTAATTTCCTTTTTCAGTGAGTTCATTGCCAATGTACAGAAGAGCTGATGAGTTTATGAGCTAATGTGTTGTTCCGCTACTTTCCTTTTTTTAAATTTTTTTGTTTATTTTCATTTATTTACTTGAGAGCAACAGAGAGAGGGGGTGGTTAAGGGCCTCCAGCCACTGCAAACGAACTCCAGATGCATGTGCCCCCTTGTGCATCTGGCTAACGAGGGTCCTGGGGAACTGAACCTCAAACTGGGGTCCGTAGGCTTCACAGGCAAGCGCTTAACCACTAAGCCATCTCACCAGCCCTCCACTACTTTCTTGAGAGTGTTTTTGGCTTGTATCTAAAAGTCATGTAGTAGAATTGTTTAACTGTAGGATCATATCATCTGATAATGGAGATGATTAGATTTCTTGCTCTCTATTTATATTTCCTTATGTATTCTACACGATTACATTGGATAAGGTTTAATATGCCATGTAGAATAAGAGTGGAAGGAATAGTAACTGTAGCAGACAGCTTCAGGTTCGCTAAGATGAACTTCCAGATCAGACACAGCTAAGGAGGAAGGGATTTATTCAAGCTTACAGATTCAGGAAAAGTTCCATAATAGCAGAAGAAGCTGTTCTGCCTTCACAGGTCCAAGCAGAGAGAGAGAAGCACAAGCCAAAAAGCCACACAACACAGCACAGAACACTTTGCATATCTTTAGATTGAAATCTGCAACCCACCACCACACCTTATGATCTGCCCAGTGACACTGCCTCTAGCCAGGTGGCTGCAGATGCAAAGTACAAACTAATAAAACACTGAATATATTGGGGGCCATCTATTCAAACTACCACAAACACCATTGTTCTATTCTTGGTTTAAGTGACTGCTTCATTTTTTCCCTTTTCTGAAAGTGTTGTCTATGAGTTTTCCAGTCTTTATAACATTAATATAGCATCGTTACATTCTTTGTTTAGGGCTTATCATGAAGGGGTTTTGAATTCTGTCTACCAAAGCTTGTTTCTGTATCTGTTGAAGAGGTCATGTGATTTTTACTTGTGAATCTACTTATATGGTGTATTATGTTTATTAAGTTGCACCTGCTGAGTCATCTTTGTTTTTTTTAGCAGTCAAAAGATGTTTATTTTGTATAGAAAGATGTGTAAAAAAATAACTTTACAAACAGCTTTGCGTTCATAGAGAAAACTTTCTACTGAGGTTGTCTAAGATTTTAATATTTTAAATTGTACCATCACTAAATAAGGTGGGGACACTATGTGAATTTCATTGCACTGGGAGAAATGCAAAGCATTTTTTAATGTAAAGTATACAGAGCATTCTAGTCAGCTACAGCTGTGTTACAGCTATTGTTCTTTTGGATTTGATCCAAAGAAACCTGAGTCTGTTTCCAGAGAGAATGAAAAATGTTTTAGACACCTAATCATTTACTCCTCACTGAAGATACACAAGAATGGCGTTCTTGGTAGAATCCACTCTCGACTTCTTGAATCCATTTCCCAACACTGATACTTTCCTCTCCCTTTTCCCCATCTCAGTTCACTTGGGCTTCAGGTTCAGTCCTCGCAAACACCAGGCATCCAGATTCTCTTCTGAGACATGTCCCATGTCACCCAGTTTTCTAGAACACTATCACCTCTCCTGAGTCATCTTTGCATGGGGTAAAAACAACTTTGCCATGACACATTGTTTAATAAATTGTTAATCTCAGTTTGTAAAGATTTTATTGAGGATTTTTAAATTGATGTTAATTAATGATATGATCTAGATATTTCTCTTTTTGTTTTCTGTGTGTATCTGTGTGGTTTTATATGGTTTTGATGTCATGATAACACTGCCTTTGTATATTGACTCTTGAAGCATCCCTTTCCTTCTAGTTTATGGAAAAGATAGATGAGCACTGGTGTTAGTTATCCTTTAAATATCTGATAAAAATCATCAATGGACTGTGAAGCCTTCTAATTTTCTTTGTTGAGAAAAGCTTTGTATTATTTAATTATTTTGCTTATTATATACCTGGTCAATACTTCTATATCTTCTTGGTACACTGTTGGTAGAAGACATGTTCTAAAAATTTGTCCATTAATTCTATGTTTCTTATTTACTGAATTGTAACTTTACAAAAACTTTCCTAATAATTTGATTTCATTAGTATTGTTGTAATATCTCAAATAATTTCTAATCTTATTAATTTGGGTATTATCTTTCCTTGGTCGCTTATAAATCTCTTATATTTTTAAAAAAATGAAATCTTTGTTTCATTGATACTTTTATGGTTTAATTTCCATTCCATCAATTTCAATTACAATTATTATTTCATATCTCCTACAATATTTTTGGTATGGCTTGTTATTGCTTTTCTCAGACATGGAGGTATTTCTTTTTATTTATTTGTTTATTTATTGAATTACTAATTTTTTTTTTTTTTTTGGCTTTTCAAGGTAGGGTCTCACTCTGGTCTAGGCTGACCTGGAATTAACTATGTAGTCTCAGGGTGGCCTTGAATTCACAGTGATCCTCCTACCTCTGCCTCCTGTGTGCTGGGATTAAAGGCGTGCGCCACCACACACAGCATAGACTTACTAATTTTTAATAGCTCTGATTTTTTAATGTAGGCACTCAGGTATAAATATCTCTCTTAGACGTGCCATTTCTGTGTCCTGTGAATTGGGATAAGTAGTATTTTTCATCATATATACACATATATGATTGACAACTTCTATACTTACAGACAATAAAACTGGCATTGCCCTCCCCTCCCCCACTTTCCCCTTCATAACTCTGCTGTCATATCCCCTCCCTCTCTCCATTAGCTTCTCTTTTAATTTGATGTCATCATCTTTTCCTCCAATTATGAGGGTCTTGTGTAGGTATTGCTAGGCACTGTGATGTCTTGGATATCGAGGCCAATTTATGTCTGGACAGTTGTATGTAAGGAGTGGTACCCTTGCTTTGGCTCTTACATTCTTTCCACCACCTCTTCTGTAATGGACCCTGAGCCTTGGTGGGTGTGGGATGTTTCGGTGCTGGACACTCCTCAGTCCCTTCTTCTCAGCAGTATGATGCCTTTAGGGTCATCCCAGTGGTCATTGCTATCTGAAAAGAGAAGCTTCTCTGACCAGAAGTGAGACTAGCACTAATATATGAATATGAACAGAAATGTAGTGCTTTCAGGGCAATGTGGTGAGAGTAATATATGTGTTTATCCAGACAAGAGCAGGCTTCATACCCTAAGGCTCATGACCCCCCCCCCCCCCCCCGCCATAGGATTTTGATTAGGTTTTCAGTACCAGGCATGTGTTCTGCCCATACAGGAGCCTTCAGTCCAATTAGAGAGCAGTTGGTTCACCCCAGAGCAGACATGCCACTATTGCACTCTTTCAGTCATTTGGCCTGTCTGGTCAAACTTGAGGCTTCCAGTGACCACTGTTTTTGCCACTGATGACTTCAGTTTCCCATAAGACTGCAAAGAGTACAGCTTTTTCCAGCTTTCAGTTGGCTGGGCTACAGGGAGAAGGTTTTCTGCTCAGCACCAGCATGATTTCTCAGTGACTTTGCCAATCAGGCATGTGAAGTCTTCAGTAGGGTCTTACCATCGCTTTTTTCATGGGAAACCAAGGGCGTGGTGCTAGCCTATAATGTTTTGGAGGTAACAGGGAACACCTTGGCCAACAAATCAATGGAAGGTATCTCATCCCTGGCACTGAAAATTTTCTAGTAGCAATCTATGGTTTCTGGATATGACATTATTCAAGAAAATATATTTTCATATATCTTATTCAGAATATCTTGAATTCAAGGTATTTTTCATTTTTATTTGATGCCAAGAAATTATTGAATCTACTTCTGCCATTTCAATGACCCAGTGGTCATTTGCAAGTATGTTGCCCAATATGTATATGCTTTTCAATTTCTCTAATTTTCCTTACTATTTATTTCATATTATATTACCACATGATTTGATAGTGTGGTGAGTTGATTCAGGTGTCCCCCATAAACTTGGGTGATCTGAATGCTAGGTTCCCAGCTGATGGAGATTTGGGAATTAATGCCTCCCAGAGGCAGAGTACTGCTAGGGGCGGGCTTATGGGTGTTATATCCAGTTTCACCTTGCCAGTGTTTGGCACACTGTCTTGTTGCTATTATCCAACTTATATTGGCCAGGGGGTCATGTCTACCCTCTTCTTATGCCATCACTTTTCCCTGCCATGATGGAGCTTCCTCTTGAGTCTGTAAGCCAAAATAAACCTTTTTGTCCTACAGACTGCTCTTGGTTGTATGATTTCTGCCAGCAATATGAACTTGATTGCAACAAATTGGCTGAGTATTTATTGAGTTGTTTTATGGCATAAAATGTGATCCATTGGATGCTGAAATATATTTGCTTTCATAAATTTGGGTATAGTATTTTATCCATATCAGATAAGTACATTTGGCATATTTATCTCAATGTAACTGTGTAATGTCATAGTTAATTTTTATTTGGACTAACTATCAGTCGATGTGCTCAGAGTTTTGAGAATATCCTGTTATAATACTATTTAGATCTGTTTTTTATGTATAGGTTTTTGCAGAAAAGTGAGTTCAGTCCATATAGGTTTACAATAATTCCATATTCTTTATATATTGTGCCTTTTATAAGTATATAATAGACTTTTTAAACCTCTTCTATATGGTCCTTGATGTCTAGTTTGTCAGATATGAGTATACTTCAGCTTTCTCTTGTATTCTATTTGCTTGAATACTATTTTCAAACCTTTCACTTTTAGTCTTGTGTGATGTTGCCAATAAGGTGTATTTCTTACAGTAAACAAATAGCTTTTCGATTCATTCAGCAAGTCTTCATCTTTTAATTGAAGAGTTAAGATCATTTAAAGTCTAGTGTTGCAAAGAGTTTTATATTCCAGTAACATTTTTGTTTTGTTTCTCTGGTTGTACCAAATACTATTTGTTTCTTTTTACCCTGTTCTTTAATGATTTATAGATTGATTCTTCCCTAGTTCCCATTATTTATATATTCCTCTCATGAAATTTATTCTATCCCAAGCTCAGATTATTGTAATTATCATTATTCCTCATCTGTGCATAGAATTCTTTTAAATATCATATACAAATTTAGCCTAGTAGTCATGAATTATTTTAATCTGTTTATCTTGCCATGTGTTTATATTGTCAAAGATTTTAAATGCTAACTAACTATAGCCATCAACTATATTTGTTTCAGAACTTGAAATACAACATCCCATATGCTCCTGACTCTCAGGGCTTCAACATAGAGATCTAATTTGATTCTGAATTTGTATTTGAAATTTAGAATTAATCCTGTAGAATATAATAATTTTATTTTGTTCTGTAAACTTAGTGTTTTAAATGCAACGTGATATAAAATGACTGTTTCAAAAAACAAAGCAATGGAAAATCAATCAATGCACTTAAAAATGGGGCAAATGGGACAAGTAACTGAGAAGATAGTTATCAAAGGAAGAAATATAAATATTCAATAATCATTTTAAGAAATATTTGACATCTCTAGACACCATGGAAATGAAAATTCAAATGCTTTGTGATTTCATCTAACTCTGATCAGTATGGCTGCCATCAAAAAAAAAAAAAAATCAAATGACAGCAAATGCTTTTGAGAGTTTGTTGAAAAAGGAAACCCTCACTCATTGTTTGTGAGTGTAAATTGGTATAGTCACTATGAATATCAGCATAGGGGCTTCTCAAAATTCTACAAATAGATGTACCATTTGTCCTAGCTAGACCATTCCTTTACATATGCCCTAAAGGTTGTAATCTTTAGTGTAGAGATACTTTCCCAGCCATGTTTGTCACTGCTAAATTCACAGTAGCTAGGAGTTGAATCAAACCAGATGCCCACCAACTGATGAATGGATTATGAATTTGTGGACCACATACATAATGGGGTTCTACTGAGTGTTAAGAAAAAAACGAAATTAACAGAAAAGTGGATGGACCTAGAAAAATTATAATAAGTAAGGTCACACAGGCTCAGAAAGAGCAATGTTGCACATTTTCTCTCATATTCAGATCCTGGCATGGAACATATTGATTTGGCTATAAGCTGTAGTAAGCATTAATAGTACTTGTAAGAAAAGTAGAACTAGGTTTAGGAGAATAGAAGAAGAGATAGCAGACACAGAAGCAGAGGGAGAGAATTCTGGGAAAAGAAGTGTCTAGGGGGTACAGAAGCAAGGAGGGGAGAGAAGAGCATATCACAAAACTAAAGACTATATAAATTAGTACTATTCATTAGCTAGTTAAAACCACAACCCTTAAAGAGAGAACGAGAGAGAGAAAAAAGGTTTGGGTAGAAGTACCCTGTAAATGGGGAAAACCATAGGCTTAGTAAAATCCCAGTGCTAGAATCAGGTCACCAGCCACAGTGAGCTGTTGGTCAAGGAGGCCCATGATGATCCCCAACGTAATGCAGGCTTTTGACAAATCACTGAGTTACCCACAAGAACTAGATGGTAAGACTATATTGCTGTGATCACAGGACATTGAAATATCTTACTGGAACTGACATAGAGGCTAGCTACCTGCTAGCTAGCTCTCATAGTTCTGGAAAGTGCTATTCAAGCTGCTGGGTGAACAAGTAGCGGATCCTACAAGCTACATAATCATCTGGCCAGGCATGATGTAGACATTGGTTCAGTAACAACACATAGGCTATGTAAGTAATCAACTGTTCTCTGATTGGTTATGAGATCTGTGCAATGGGGGGGGGGGGGTTAATGACTGTCACTGAGAACCAAGTCAAAAGCCTATGGATTGAAAGACCATAGACAATGGAGGGAAGCTTACAGTGATCTCGGGATAAATGGAGAGATTATAGACATCAAAAAAACTTTCTAGCTGGGTGTGGTGGCACATGCCTTTAATCCCAGCACTCAGGGGCAGAGGTAGCAGGATCGCCATGAGTTCGAGGCCACCCTGAGACTACATAGTGAATTCCAGGTCAGCCTGGACCAGAGTGAGACCCTACCTTGAACACCCCCCCCAAAAAAAAACTTCGAGTTGTGCATGCTTATCTCATTAAATCCATGCTGCTCTCATTCTTGGTGACAGAACCTACCTTTTAAAGATGGTACTGAATATAGGGCAGACCCATCAGAATGACAAGAAATGAAAAGGATGAGTACCTAGTATGAGATGAGTCATCTATATTACATCTTCCAGGGCCCAGGAAGTATAACCAAGGACAATGCTATGAGTGCTGGTCCCATGATTAGCCATTAAAACCTTTTTCCAGGAAAACTTTGGTAGATGCTGAGAAGATGTAAAACTCATAAAAGCAGAAAACAAAAATTATTGAGAGCTCAACACTAAAAGATACAACTAACACACCCACCCTCAAAGAATCATGGAACACTGTAGGTGAGAGGGTAGAAAGAATGTAAGAGCCACTGGGAAGGAAAGTATACTGTGAGACACTGTCCTCCCTAGAGGAATGGAATGGTGGAACCATGATACCACCACAGTGACTATAGATTCTTTACTCAAGGGGGCTCTCAGGGGAGTGGGGTTGGGTAGAGGGTACACAAGAGGATGGAAATATCACCAATTTGCATTATGTTCATTTAATAAAGTTTTCAACAAACTTCAAGTTTTAAAAGATCAAGAAATGGAGGAAGAGTCGAGAAAGAAAAGGTGACAAGGATGGAAGAGAAGAAAAGTGGAGTGGAGAAGAAGGGGGGAAGGGGAAGATGTAGGTGAGAGAGAAGAGGATGGCAGAGCAGGGAGGAGAGTAGATGGTCTAGTAAGAAATAGTGAAAAAAAAACAGTAAGTAGAGTAATCAGGAATAAAGGAGGGTCTTTGGAAGGAGGAAATATGATCAAAAGTAGGTTTTAGTCGTGAATGTTTCAATTCTGAGGAAATAACTAGAAAACAAGTTATATCTTGTTTACAGTATAAATCGATCTTTAAACTGTAATTTTTATGTTTATGAAGATTACGGTGTTTCAAAAGTTCTAAAGCAATGGATTATAAATATAGGCTTAGAAAAAAATGATGTTCATTAAAATGATTTACTTTTTTAAAAAGTAGTTTATATACATAAATCATATCTAATAATAGAAACCACTATTTTTATAATTAATATGTATTAATACTGTTTAATACTTCAGGAGAGTCAGAATCAAAGAGCAAGACTATGAGACATTTTGCTCCTAGATTTGAAATTGTAGGATAGATTGTGAGCCTAGGTGTTCCAGCTACATCTACAAGTCAAAAATGTGGAAGAAAATTTATTCCCCCAATACTATATTTATAGAATATCTGGCAACCAAAAATGTTTAAGCAGTTTCAATTTTGTTAAAATCTTACATAAAAACAGTTTTGAGATTATGTTAATGTTTATTTCGTTTATAGCTATATGTTCCCTTTTTCCTCAAAATTTCAATTTGCTTTGGAGCAGTCAGAGTGCAATCTGGTTATTGGTTCCTGATTGTTAGAGACACAAGTTGGGATATTATGCACAGAGACATTGCCTCTTCCCCATAACTGATGGCTACTCCCAAAATGCACGACCTACAATCTCCATGGGGATAACTGGCATCCCCAACCAGGAGGGTCCTTTTGGGTGGGGCAGGGATGAGGGGAAGGATGTAACCAACATGTGCTGTTTACATACTGAGTATGTCCATAACTAATAAAAAATAATTAAATGTCTGCTCATGCTTTGGCAGATATTTTATCTATACACTTTAGATATTTTCCTAGGTTATACTTTAAGATTGTTACATTTATTTAATTTCATTTTTGCCTAAAATAGCATGCCCTAACTCTGATTGAAAATTTAGATCTCTACTTAGATTTAGAAAAAATATAGTATTTTATTGGCATAGTAGCAGCAATATCAATACAAGTAATCAGAAGAAAAATGGAAGAAAGGGTGAAAATAAAAGAACAAAGGATTTAGAGAAAGAGTATGTGACTATTCTGGTCCCAATTCTGCCCTATACTTATTGTGTATCTTAAAACAGGTCACAACATTCCAAAATTCTACTTCCATGCCTAAAATCAGGATGATAATTATGCAGTATGAAGTGTGTGGATTTTATTGGACATTAGACTTGACTTTGTCCAGTATCCTGCAAGGTCTGAATGGCCAATGTTTAGGAAAAAAGGAGTAGGAAAGACATTCTTTTAAAATATTTTTTTTCTGACCTGAGCCTTTACATTGTTTGATCTTTTCTTGTTTGTTTTATGTTCTTCTATGCATGTGCATGTATGTTGCATGCATGCACGTGCGTATGCATGCTGCACGTGCACATTAACATGAGTACATATGTGTATGTAGAGGACAGAGTTGGACACTGGGTGTCTTTTTCAGTTGTGTTCAACTTTATTTTATTGAGACAGGCCCTCTCACTAAACCACAAGCTTTCCCCTTTGACTAGACCAGCTGGCCAGCAAGCCCTAGGGATCTGCTTATCTCTGCCTTCCCAGTTCTAGGATTACAGGCACATGCCACCACAGCCCCATATGTTTACATGCTTAGGTATTGAGCACTTATTCATTGAACCATATCTTACTCAGACCAGAAAAGACATTTTAAACATGAGCTATATTAAGCAAAATATTTCATATTGGGAAAGTGCATATAATTGTTGAGAAATTTGTCACAGTCTATATCAAGATGTTGTTAAAATCCACCTTTATTCTGTTTAAGACAAGCATTTAGTTTTGATTTTACTTGGTATATAATCATATTTTACCCTCACACTTTATATATTAACTAAGAAAATTTTAAAAGATTTTTCTCACTTTCTTAGGAAATGGCCTGTTCTTTTCCATTGTGAAACTATATCCTAATATCTTTCCCACGAGCCTTGAGCATTCTTTCATGATGCTCTCCCACATACTTTCACCTGCCTGGATCCACAGGAGACAAAGTGGCCTTCATTCAAAACCCCAAGCATACAAGGACAGCAGGCTGTCTGTCATAATGCTTCAGTCTGAATTCATTGTCATTTAGTAGCAGAGAACAAACTGATCTCTATTTTTATAATTCAAAAAATTATTCTAAGAGGGTTTCAAACCATGAAGAGTTATAGTTCATAATGACCAATTTTAGCATGTTTTATAATCCATTAAAATGGGAATATCACCTTAGGGTGCAATTTATTTTTTCTTATCATAAAATTCTACTATAGTTAGAACAGTCATATAAATAAAAGGCTGAGCCCCTTGCAGAGGTAATGAAAGGAAACTCATTCAATCTTACTTGTGATGTTTCATTCTGGCTTTGTTGACAGCTGAAGATACCAAATTATAATCAAATGCCTTTAGCATAGAGGAGAAAAATGTGAGTATTAAACAAATTTGTCCGTATGAAATGATTGACAGTGTACAAAGATTTGAGTCAGTGGTTTATTAAATACAAGAATCTGATCTAAATTAATTTGGAATTACAAAGCAGGTGAAGCATATGCTAAAGGAAACCAAGGAAATGTATTCATGTGTTTTCTGTTCTATTATTTGTATGTGTTCACTTTCAAAAGATGTAAAAACACAATGTATGCTATGAGTTTTCAAATAAACGTTCTTGGTGCTTCTTCTCTCGTAGTCTGGGGGAGTATATAAACAATCCAGCCCTCTGTGAACAAGCAACTTCACACATAAGAAGCATGAGACCAAAAGAGAGAAGAAATGAAATGACATAGAATATTGATTAAAAGAAGAACTGAATTTCTCTGTCTTTTCTGAATATACTTTAACTACAATTGAACAGAAAAAAATGTCATCTGAATGCATTTACTTAGTTTACTTAGATTTTTAATAATAGCAATGATATGAAGGATACTGATACAATTCAAAATAGGGATTTCAAAAGAATTATTTCTACTGCTGCATTCAGTAACCATAAGTATGAGAATGACTTTCATGCTTTTATGCTTGGATCTTCCAAATGTATGTGAACAACACAGTGTTGAACCATGGAATGTAGGAGACAGTGAACAGGCAAGGATCTTACTGGAGGGCAGAAATGTGTTCTATATTCTTAAATAACTAATTCTTCTATCTTTCCAAAATGATACTGTCTGTAAATGAGAGAGAAAAGTTCTCTTCCACAAAATAATAAAATGATATAAATTATTACTTGCATTTTTATCAGTTAAGGTGATTTGATGATTGATACATAAACATATAGCCAGATAGATCTGAGCTACTGTCCAGGTTCCTACATTTTCTTATGTTTATATTTGAGAATTATCTTAGCCTCATAGATACTCAATTCCCATATCTTTAAATTGAATATAAAGCAACAAGTGTGATGAATGAATGGCAATGCATATAAATTTCTAGCTATTCAGCATGTCTTATTTAATAAACATCATTTTCAGAAGTTATAAAGTTGTGAAGTAAAAATATATTTTAAAATTCTGATAGACTTAATGATAGAAAAATATTGTAATATTCCATTTTATTAACTATATTATAAAAGGAACTAAAAGAAAAACAAGAAAAGCATACATTTCATCTCTGGGTCATATAATGAAATTAATCAAGAGTTACTGACATATAAGTAGATCATACATATGGTAGGAAAAAGATTTAATACAGAATAAATCTTGAGATACACTGCTAAAATAAAAACTTAAGTAGTCCTCAAGCATGGGAAACACTGGCATGTAATGCCAATCAACAAAAGTGGTATTATAGCTGCACTGGTAGATGGATGGATTAGTAAAAACCATCTCACTGAACTTTTCTATTGTTCTCTTGCTGTTTTCTCAAAAATGAAATATGAAAATAACCAGGTGTTTTCATCTTTATTTTCTGTTGCAAATACAGTAGTACTTTTGACATCTTGTGAATTTTAAATGTCATGCTATATGTGTTTGTCTTCTATTGTTGAAATTTGTAGGGCTATTTATAGCACTTTATCATTTTGAAGAACAAAATTTTTATCTTATTCATACTGAGTAGTTTTCTGAAGTACATCAGAATAATATAGAACTATGTTATATGCATGACTTCAAACAGTACAGGGAATATAGATCAATGATTGTGAGGAAGTATATGATAGAAATTGTCTAGACAGCTGAGGGTAACAGGGCCCCCAAGGTGAATAGTTTTTTTTTTTTTTTATAGCTAAAACAGGGAAGTATACTTGAGCCTATAAGGGTGAGGGGACCTGTTTATTCCTTCTTTTTGCCCTAAAGAAGTTCTCCTTCATTAAAAACCTGCCCAGGCATGGGAACTGGACAGATGGTCTCATACCCCAATCCAGTAAAGCCTTATTAATTCTAAGACAGTAACCTTCTATGGAATCTCATTTCTGGATTTCCTGCCTGCTAAAAAGAACCTCTTTTTTCTTTCCTTCTCTAATGTTCTCTAGTAAAACATTTCTAAACCTCACCCCCTCACCTTCGTGCTGCTGGGACAAAATGACCAAAGACAGCCAATGAGAGGAAAAGTTTTATTTTGGGTTATGGTCTCAGCTAGTAGCTTCATGATGGCAGAGGAAAGCCTGGCATAAGCAGAGGCTGATCATCACAATTTTGCCACAGCAGCTTGAAACTAGTAGTAAGTTAGTGAGTCAAGTTCTGGCAAGAGGCAGCTGGCTATGATGTCCTCCAAACGTGTTCCCAACAACACACCTCATCCAAGAAAACCCCACTTTCCATACTGCCATCAGCTGGGAACCAAGTATTTAAAACACATGGGTCTATGTGAGACATTTGATTTAAACCACCACACCCTGTATGGTTTGTGGATTTCACTCTTTGAATTCATAAAACAAGAACCTGGTGGCCAGAGATTCAGTGGAAGTTTTGTGTGGCTGCCAGTTTCCAGTTCCCCAACTCCTGAGTTAGCCCAACCAAGAGCTGAGATAGACTCCATTAAGCTCAAAAACACCTTAAATTCCCATATTAGTAAGGCATTGAACCCAGGATGTATGAGGTCTTAGATTCAATACCCAGTACCCCAAAGAAGAAGAAGGTTAAGTTCATAAACATATTAATCCTCCTCAAGGTAAACAATACCCTTCCAATGAAATCCAATTTTAAAATCAGAACCTGATTGAATTGGTTATCTGTTTGTTTGTTTTTTTAATCAACATGGAGATTTATCTGATTGTAGCTAGGACAGAAGAGAAACACTGAAAAGTCTATATCCCTCCTCCTTCTCCTCTCTGCCCTCCTCTTCATGGAGTTTGTTATTTTATTTTTTGTTTTTGTCATATTTTGTTTTGATATAGGGTCTCTCTACATAGCCTTCTTCTTGGGCCTTCTCAGTACATGGATTACAGGAATGTGCCTCTACGTGCCCAGCTTCTGCTTTGTTCAAGACACATTAGGTGACTGATATTGGTCACATAGTTGTTAGTGTCAGGGAGAATGAGACTTAGTTTTTAGACTGTCATGCCAACTTTATGGTTCCTAACCTTTGCAGGGATGGACAGTGTCATGGATACCTTTGGAAATGTGATAAAAACTAAGGAAAAAAATGACCTGCCGCCCTCCCTGCACTCAATTACAGAGGTTGAGTGCCTCTCCTGTGTACTGTTTGCCATATTTGACTGTGACATCTTTAGTGGATAATTAGTTTTAGAGGAGGTCATTTTCATAAATGGTAAAATTTTCATAATATGATTAAGACCCATAAGAAAATTCAGTATTTCTCCCACCCTCTTCTCTGTGTCCCCTTATCTCCTCTTTCATTCTCCATTTCCCCATCTCTCATTCCCCACATACTTGCCAAGGAAAACCCATGTGATTTTACAATCAGAAAGGAAGTCCTCACCAAGAACCCAGCAATGTTGCCATGATATCTGAATTTCAGATTCCTAAGCAACTAAGACTAACTGTTTGTTATTTAAGCCACTCAATCTATTGTAAATTACCATCACATAAATGACTAGGAGAGTAGGTGTTCAATTAACATTTCTTTTATTCAAGAATGAAACCCCAATCCATATACATAGGAATGGCAATAATTAAAATCTGAGAATAGCAAGTGTTACGATTAAAAAGTTAAGTAAAATTTAAGTAAAGGACATTTTTATGCATTGATGGTAGAAGTATAATTTTTATAAGGATTTTTAAGACCAATTTGACAACATCAATTCCAGTGAAAAGAGCATTTCTATGAAAGACCTCTCTCCCAAAAGGGGTCCTGGATTTTTATGGAAAACAGTTCTAGGGGAACAGGCAAGAGATAAGAAATCAGATCATCATTGATTTCTAGCAAGTGCAAACTTTCCTTCATTTTTCATTTTCAGGGGTCCAGTCACCCTAAATGTACCCCCTCTCAGGGCTGAGGATCAACTCTGGACCTCATAAATGCCCCACTGAAAACCAGTAACATCAGAAGAATTGTTTGAAAGTAAATTTCTTTTATAAATGTCATGTGCTCTTGATAGAGTCTCAAATATACAGTTTCTTCTTTCTCCTTTCCTTAATAGAATTAAATACCATTACAAATAAACAAGATTTTTTGTGAATACACATGACAGCCTAGTGGGATTACTGTAGCTATAGGCAGGGTGGTAGACTATTTCTAGTCCATGTTGTCAGTAAGCTTATTTCCTAATATGTGAGTCAACTAGAGGAGATGCTGGGATTCTATCTTGTTGGTTAGTAAATGTTATCTCAGAAAGATTAATTCCATTGTCTAAGATAGGACCAGTTGATGGCATACTAGGAATTTAAATACACTTTCTCTCACTCTAAATTTATGTTCTTCTTTGTTATAAAGTAGTAATTTTTAGTAACAAAATAAATCCTCGAGGTAACAAAATAGACTAAAAGTAATGACATAGTGATTTTCAAAATAGTGGTGATTTCAAACAACTTAGGTCAAACCAGAACCAGAAATCAGCCCTCAAGCTTATGAGACATCTGAGAGTTAGCCATGTAAAAGAAAAGATACCATATGACTTTTCCTCTATGAACCTGATAATAGACATAGAAGTATCCTACAGTGAAAAATGTATGTTGTTTAACTGGTAAATTTTATGTAGTATGAATTATTTTTCCTTTAGTCAATCATGATCAAATAATAACTAAAGCTTTAAAAGGTTAGAGTTAAAAATAATTACACTGTTAAAAAAAAACATGTAACTATTGTTTTTTATCTGTTTTAAGATTCTAAATGTGAAAGAAAATGCTGTTATTTTGTTTTAAAGGTCATCCAAGAATTGGAAGCTTGAGTTAAATTTCAAAGATTTATTCTAAGACCAACTGTAGGATTTTAATTATTTCTTCCTGAAATCATTGGATAAGCACATTACTGAAACAGTCCAAAGCATGAAAGCTCAGAATACTGCCTTACATTTAAAGCCACATAATATGGTTGCTTTATTTATACTATTCAAGAAAGACTACTTGATATTTCCCAAAGGTTTTGAATTATATGATACTCTAAGGGTGAAACTCACCATGTTAAAATGTTATTACAGTAGACAAACCATGGTATTTGGTAAATGAAAAAAAAAAAATACAAGAGCCTAAAAATCCATAATCTTCCCTTAACTAAATCTATGTGTTTTGACAAGTTTACATAAATTTACTGATTTTTCTTTCCTCATGTATAACATTGAAATGACAGTTCTTATGTCATCTATAAGAAAGGAATGCCAGTAGGATTGGATGAGCTACTATATATCAATGTATTTTAATTCATATAAACCTTTGAATATGTATTGAAAATATAAAAATACAATGAAAGCTTACCTCAATGAATGTCATAAATTTTAAATAAGTTAATATATGTGAAATTTATCATTAATTCATGAATGAATTCAATCAAGAGATGTTACTGACATTTTGAGTAAAATGTCATATCTTATGCTAACCACTGAAAATAAATAAATTTGGAAAGCTTGGTTATTGGAACTCAAAGTGCAGCATGGGGGGGGCATAAACAAATAAACGTGTAATAAAAGCAATTTGGTAAATGGAAAGTTTTCTCTAGATACATTTAGCGTAACTGATGAATCAGTTGGTTATTCAATAAATTTAGGAAGCTAAAGAAGTAGAGAAAAGCCAATTAAGTAGCAGGCAATGACAAAGCACAAAAAAGATGCAAGTCATCTAAATAAGCCATGGAAACGTTAGTTGAGTGAAAGGTACCTGTAAGAAAGAAAAATAATGCCCAAAATAACCTCATCTGTGACTCATCTTGCTTAGTACAAAAGTTATTTTAAATTTACCTTGAAATGATAAATTGTTACTGAATAAATTAAAAGGCTTCCAAACAGAAAACAACCAAGAGTGAAGAGACACCTTACAGAATGAATTTTACCAGCTATATATCTGACAGGGAATTAATAGCTAGCTAAATAATGTAAGTCAAATAATCTAATCAATAAATAGACAAATGAAATGAACAGACTGTTCTCTGAAGGGGAAGTCAAAATGGCCAGTTAGTATGTGAGAAAATGTTTAAAATTCAGCCTCCTGGGGATGAAAATAAAAACTACATTGAGATTCCATCTCACCAGTCATAATGACTAGCTACAAGAAAAAAAATAATAAAGGAGGATATGTGGGGTAGAAAGGAACCCTTTCATACTGCTAGTAGGGAAGTAAACTGGTGAAGCCTTAATGGAAATCAATGTGAAGATTCCTTAAAAATACAGGTCTATCATATAATCAGCTATATGATTCTGTGCATATACTTGAAAGAAGCTAAATCAGCATATCAGAGAGATACATGGACATCCATGATTGTCTCAGTGCTGTTCACAGTGGCTGAGATACAGAGCCATCAAGAGATAGGTAAAAAAAAAAAAAAAAAGTGAGGGAGAAAGAGAGAGAAACTTTACTCTGTCATTAATATCTAAACTATGTCATTTGTAGGAAAATGGATAGAAACATAGAATATTATGTTCAGTGAACTAAGCCAGAGTGAGAAAGACAATGTTACACTTTCAGTTATGCAGAGCGTGTGTGTGATGAAAGTATAAGGGGAATTATTTGGAGAAGGAAGAGGAGTAATGAAAGGAAGATGAGGGGACAAAAGAGAGTAGTGAGGAAATAAAACTCAATAATGCATGTTTTATTTCATATGTAGAATTTAATTAAATATGTAGGTATAAATGTTATATAATCCATACATGGGTTATAGTTATCTTCTTATTGCTGGGGCAAACCACACAACTCAAAGCAGCTCATAGGAGTAAACCATTTGTTTTGCTTATAGTCTCAAGGGGAAGCTTCCTTGTAGCAGAAAAATGTACATTACGAGCAGACAACTAAGTGTCACATCTCTGGGTATAAGTAGTCTGAGTACTAGGGTTGGAGTTGGGCTAGTAAACCTCAAGGTCTGTCCCCCAGTGACACACCTATTCCAATGAGGCTCCACTTCCCTGGGGAAGCTATGGATTGAGTATTCAAAACACTTGAGGCTATGGGGACATTTCACACTCAATTTCACATTCACACTTGATATTTTTGACACAGATAATTACCATAACTAAGGTAGTAAACAAACACAATGACCTTCTTTCCTGCATTTGTCAAATTTCTAAAACCAGTACTAGGTAGGTACCAAATTTGATAGTTCAGGGAAAATGAATATGAGTTAAGGAACAGCAACTTTCTTCATCATTCTTCCTCCAGACTTCCTGATTTTAAAAAAAAAAATCAGAACTCCTATTGTTCTAATGCAGCTGGTCTATTCATGACACTTGTCATCTCTCAAACAATTTCAGCTGAAACATGCAGTCTCTGTACTATGGATCTGTCTCTGTTCTCATTTCCTCCACTAAAGACACCAGTCCATTACTTTTAATTTCAACTTTGCTCAAGGCTTTAAGACATGAACAAAGCAGCCAAAATCTCACTCAAACTGCTGCTCACCCAGTCTCCACACAGTGCTTCCCTTCTGAAACCTTATAAACCAAGCCCCCACAGTCCACAGCTCTGTCTGCATTTGAGTCTTTCAAGCTTTCACCAGAAAGGTGCAGCAAGAACTGCTGATAATACTGCCAGCTTCCTCCAGTTTAAGGTTCCAAAAGATTCCCATATTCTTCATACAAATCCGTTCCAAAAGATTAAAAAGCACATAGTATGGTTTATGGCAGCAACAGCCACATTTCCTCCTACCGATTTTGATGTGGTTACTTTCTCATCACTGGATTAAACATTCAACCAAAGCAGCTAATGAGACAAATGGGTTTAATTAAGCTTATAGTCTTGAGATGAAGCTT
Source organism: Dipus sagitta (assembly GCA_036346955.1). Taxonomy (NCBI): domain Eukaryota; kingdom Metazoa; phylum Chordata; class Mammalia; order Rodentia; family Dipodidae; genus Dipus; species Dipus sagitta. The sequence continues at coordinate 115,943,455 of CM070772.1, forward strand.
CATCATGGCAGGTAAGCCTCAAACAGCTGAGCATAACATTTCTGAGTGGAAGTAGTCTGAGTGCTGATCTTGAATCTGGATTAATAAACCTCAAGGTCCAGCCACAGACACCCATCTCCTCCAGCAAGGCTCCTCTTTCCAAACTGCCACCAGTCGGGGATTGAGCATTCAAAACACATAATGGTATGGATCACATTTCACAATCAATCTACTATAACATGTGTGTATATATACACATACATGACATGAAAACTGAAGCAGTACTATTCCCAGGGAATCTGGAGATCAGTGGGAGGCAGGGAGAAGGGACCAGAGAGGATAACTTGGAGTTAATATTAGCAAAATACAATAACATACCTATATGAAAACATCATAATGAACCCCAATGCTTTTTATGCTAACTTAAAAATAATAATAATATTTTAAATGATAACTACATTTGTGCTTTTAGTGATGGCACTCTGTATGAAGTCAGAAGGTTAAGACATGTAAGAATAAAACCAGAGTTTTAAAACCAATTTAGTCATAGCTGTAATAAGAGGAGAGATATATAATAAAGATATAAACCAAACTTTCTCTCTAAACACAGAAACAAAAGAGGAGAGGTAACATTATAGAAAGATAAAGAATAAGAATCAATAGACTAGATCAGTAAGAATAGATGGATTTAGGAAAGAGAAAAATCAAGGGAGACATAAAACTGGCAACAGAAAGAGCAAATAAGTATGATTGAACCTATGACAGAATGAACCATGTTCTACTCACTGATTACCTGAACCATGAACACAGAACATAGACTGAGTAGTAACTATTATTCTTGTTTCAATGATAACTTCAAACTTGTCATGACATTTGTGGCAAATCCATGAAAGTCTTCCTATTTTCTGTTAAACTCAATGTTGTTGTCATTTCTGACATTTTCACATCTTTTTGTTTTGTTATTATGCAAGCCCTATTGTAATGACTTCAAAAGATTTCCTTACTGCTGTCATTTCTTTAACTTCTAGTACACATATCCAAATAAAAATTGAAAATGAAGATTTCCTTTATATGTACTAAAATTTACTCTTTGGCACATGGTATGTCCTTCAAAAGGATTTTATGTTGTGACTTGACTCTTTGAAGAAAGATAGGAGCATTTTCAGTAGGAACACGACCTTTGAAGTTCTCTGCCATAGCACCAATGCACTATGACTTAGCCTGCAATGTGATTTCATACATTATTTTTGGCTTTAATCTCTTAGATTTTTAAAAAATCTTAGACTAGAACTATAAGTCACATCAGATGTATTAGTAATATAATTTTACTATGAATAATTTCTGACACAGAAGTACTGCACAAATTCTATATCAGTAGAAATATTTCATGTAGCATTTTAATTACTTTGTCAATCTAGTTTAATACTTGATAACCTGACTGATAAATAAGGACATGATAAGTATATATTTACTAATTTTCTATCAAACAAATATCACTATTACAAAAACATTGGTCAGTTTTACTCAGATAATTTATTATGTGTCAACATGCTTCTATATAGACAGAGTTTAAAATCTGTGCGGAATTATCAGGCATAGTTCTTGCTTATGTATATTAGAATTTAACTGTCTTAAACTATGTTTATATACTCCCATCCTTCTACATAACTCCTGTACTTCATATGCACTGGATATAAGAAGAATACTGTTATAAGCTACGCAGAAAATTTGTCCATTGTGTCCTCTTTATATTCTTCAATAGAATGAGTAGGGAGAGCTCTCTAGGAAACATTTGATTGCATGCCAAGCTTGCAGACTTTCTCTTCTAAGCCACTTTGACTGGTGAGGAAGTGCATCCCACATACGCCATTTACAATAGAGGTGGTTCCTTAAATAAGAAGATCATGTTTCAAGATGCAATGAGAGAGGGTCGAAGGAGATAGCAGTATTAGTACACTTGCTTAAGTATACGTATGGTTGCAGGACATTCATAATGCACTTATGGGATTGTAAACCATCACTGCAATTTATTAGTCTTGTCATGCTGCTGTAGGTAACTGGAAGATCTGGCTGCAACAGAGGTTTCAGGGAACCAGTAAAGTAGTCAAGCTGCAGAACCCCCTGTATTAGCAAGCATGCAGCTTCACTTCTAGTAATAAGTAAGGAAAAGCATGGAGCCATGAGCACAGTGTTGAAAGCTACTGACCGACAGAATGCAAAGACTTTCACCAAGAACTGTCAGTGAACATGTCCATTGCAATATTATAGCCTAATAATGTCTCAATCCAGGGAGACAGATGACACAAATACATGCACATTTCAACCATGGTGAATGGATCTAAGTCCCCTTCCTTTCTCTGATAGAGTATGAAACCTCAGACCCTATCCCAAAATGTACATCTCTGTTTCTGGCTCCTCTACAAATTCAATGGCCAACTGTACTTTTTGTGTTGTGCTTGTTCTGTTTTGTTTTGCTTTTGAGACAGGGTCTGAAGTATCCCAGGCCAACTTCAAACTTGCTATGTAGTAGTAGACAGTGACTTTGAACCACTAATCCTCCATCCACCCCTGGAATGTTGGGATTACAATCATGTGCCACCATGCCTGTTTTCAGCTATGCTTCTTTCTGTGGCTGCTACATCTATGAATGCCTGCTGGCTTTTATTCTGTGATGAACTTGGACACTTCCTTCACTTCAGAACTAGACTGTGTTTGATTTCTATACACATGAGAGGAAGGTTTCATCTGGCTGGTGACAGTAATATCTGCCATACTCTACATACATCAAAGTGTCTGCAATGCATTATTTGTCTCCTCCTGGAAGATGGATAGATACTTTTAAAATTATGGGCTGTGAAAATGGTTTATCAGTTAAAGGTAATCTAGCCTGGGTATAATTCCCCGGTACATATGTAAAGGCATATGAGCAAAGTGGTATATGGGTCTGTAGTTTCTTTGTAGTGGTAAGAGACCCTGGTATGGCAGTACTTAATATCTCTCTCTGTTTCTCTCACCTCTCTGCCTCTGTGTCTCTGTATCTTTCTCTCTCTCACACACACAGACACACACACAAATAAATAAATAAATAAAATATTTAAAATTAGATTAACATTGATACTTGCTAATATTACTTGTCAATAGAACATTTCACTTCTCCTGAAAGCCTTGTATGTTATAAACCACATTTAAATAACAAGTCATGTACACGTTATTTAAGATGTCCTTTTGGCATTTCCTATTTAATTATTTTTAAGATCCAACAAGGATATCTCCTAGTCAAAAGTAGTTTTAGAAAATTAAACAATTATTTTATTGTATTTATTCTTAGTAATATAGATCCCCATTTCTCCTTGGGTCATAAACAAAAAAAAAATCCAACATGCCAAACTTAATCAGGAACTTTACCCAATGATTATTAGAGTCATAAGACCAGAAACTGACAGTCTGATCTGCTGGTCTAAGAAAGCTTATGCTGGTCTCTTTTAATTGCCTTTTGTTTATATTTTAATTAAAAAATATCCTTACCTCACAGTTAAACTTTTTATAGATATCTGTGGTTTTATATTTTGGGCCTATTTAAAAAGGAACAGTTGTATTCAAATCATATCTGAAAGCTCCAAGTTTCAGCCAGAAATTCAGTTACGTAAATATGAAAACAAATGCCAGAAAGAAAACTAACCACTTCTGTGTTCCAAACTCACATGGAAGGCAGAGGGAGGGTGTAGATCACAAGATAAAGAGAGTGCTTCTAGTGCATCAAAGGGCAATCTTATGAGTAAAGCTCATAGTCCACCACACTGTCCAGATGCACTTGAAGCCATCATCTGAACCACTGAACTGTAAGTGTGAACTGTACCCAGTCGTCTATGCTGCTCAAAGGGCCCTGCTCTCATTTGGTGGTATAGCTGTGCACTGCTGAGCCAACAAAGCAAGGCAGAAAGCAGGCAATCGATATACCCTGGGGAGAGGGATTGAAGACAGAAAACTGGATAAAGCCATAGCTCTGCCCAGAAGTAAGGTGGATATTTACATGAAAGCACACTTTCAGTAGAAAAAGATTCTTGGAAAATTGGCTTTGGATAGAACCTGATATAACTGATTTTTTAATCTTATTTTGTTTTAATACTATTGGCTTCTGTGGATTCTATAAGATTCTGTATATATATGTCAGGGGCTATGAACAAGGATGGGAATAAAATATACTGAGTCCTTGTCACCTTACATTTACCAACACAGCAATTCTTATATCTCTTAAACACATTATTTTTCCTCTTAAATCAGAAGTTTCTGTACACAGATAAGGTTTTTAAAATAGCTCCTTTAAGTCAAGTGAATAGTTCATTTTATACTTGAAAGAAAAAGACGGTGAGTTTAACATGAAGATATTAACTGGTATTAAGAGAGCTGGCTCTAAAATTCTATGTCCTTCTTCAAGCTTGTATATTTACCAAGGCCTTTCAGTTCACTAAGCCTAAGCATTCCATTTTTTTTTCTGTAAAATAAAGAATTCTCAACTTTTAGGAATATATTTTGAAATAAATGTTGTAAATGATTCAAAGAAAACAATAATGAACATATTTGATAACCACGTAAACATTAGCAAATTGACAAATAAAACATGAACTTCTGTTAAAATAAGCATCCAATGGCACTCTGTTATATTGGTGTTACTATAAGGAGAAATCTATGAAGAATGAAATTCTTCATACTGTAATGAATAATGGATAAACAGAGGACAAGCACTGTGGACAGAAGAAAGTGGTTACAAAGTTACGTAGACATCTTAAAGTGCACTGGTATCTCTACATATGAATAAATGAATTCTCTATTTTGTAACTCAACAAAAAAATTGTTCAGATGTTATGGATATAAAATACTGAACTGAGTCATAGTGTGCATAGGGTACTATTTATGGCATTGTCAGAATGCTGACATGCCAGGAAATGGCAAACTCTATGAATGCATTTTGCCTGCAGTTTAGTATCTGTGGTCTTCCTGTATAAGAAAAGGTTTAAGTGAGCTTTTGGAAGAAAGATATAATTTCCTTACTATGATCATGAGGACTACAAATGGTATTTCACTTCTGCAGTTTGTTTATGCCTCCACCAACCCCATATAACCTGCATATTTTAAATGCTCCTACCAATCTGGTTCTCTCTATAGCTCATTGTAGCAGACACATTCAGGTTCGCTGAGATAAACTTCCAGACCAGGCACAGTTATGGAGGAAGGGATATTTATTGACACTTACAGATCCAGGGGAAGTTCCATAATGGCAGAAGAAGCTGGCCTGCCTTCACAGGACCAAGCAGAGAGAGAGAAAGCACAAGCCTAAAGCCAAAAGCCAAAAGCCAGAGCACACTTCAGAAACTCCTGCTAGGCACACTTTGAATATCTTTAGATTGAAATCTGAAACCCACCACCACACCTAAAGATCCACCCAGTGACACTGCCTCCAGCCAGGTGGCTAAAGATGCAAACTACAAACAAATAAACAACTGAATATATTGGGGGCGATCTGTTCTAGTCAAACCACCACATTTCGCCCTTGGCCCCCAATAGATTTATAACTATCACACATTGTAAATTGTACTCAGTTCAATTTCAAAGCTCCCCACAGTCTTGATCAATTTAAGATATTAAGACCTGTAAAATCAAACAAGTTAAACATTTCTAACATATAAAGGCACAGAGTAAACCTTTTCAACTGGTATAAGGCATAGCAAGGAGACACTAAAACAATGCAAACTCAACCACCATCAAACAAACATCAAACTTCTGCAGTTCAAGTGCAATACAACCAGGGACTGACAGTCTCCAGTTTTTCTAATTCTGCCCCTCCAGCTGGGCAGAGTAGCCAGGGAATACTTCCATCTTAGGCCAATAGTGCACTTTATGGTAGCCCTTGTATTGTCCTGGTATATACAAAACATCTTCAGGTCTTCATGCAAACCACGGTCCATCTTCCAAAGGCTCTTTCAGCCTATCAGGGCATCAGGCCCTACCTCATGCAGCATCTCAGCAGCAGCTCCTGGAACCGTGTGCAATTCACGACCACTGTTCACATTTTTCATGCTTCTGAAACCAACACCAGGTGTGCAGGACACAGTCATACTCTTAATTCACAGACAAAATAAATCGTAACCTTGAAAAGCAGGTTTGTTCTCCAGCAAACTCTTTCTAACAGTGTTTGCATTTCTATGATAGTCATTCATCAGTCATGCTTTCCATAGTAAAGCAATTGGACCATCTTCCTTTAAGATTGCTAATGTGTTTGACAAGAGCAGATTAAGTAACCTAAAACCAGTCTCAGTGCCTATAATTTTAACTTGCTTGAGGTTTTCCAGCTTAAAATCTTAAATCTCTCAATCCAATATCTTTAGCCAAGCACATCAGTCCATTACAAATTTAACCTTGATCAAACTCTCTGGGCCTCGGCCTGGGCCTTGGCAGCAGGACGCAGCCAGCCCTTATGCCAGTAGCCCAGATCTAACAAAGTCCTCTGCAGTCTTTCCTTCCCCTTAGAGATCTCATAAGCCAAGCCTCGAAGTTCAATGCTGTATGCACTTAACGTTCTCAGACTCTCATCAGAATAGTCCATAAAACTTGGCTTACCACTCCAGAAGACATCTTCAGTTACAAGCACCAAGTCAATGCCTATTCCTCCAAAACAAAGGTTCCAAAAGATCAACATCCACATGGTCAGGTTCATCTCAGTCCACTCCTTGGTACCAAGTTCTGTAGCAGACAGATTCAGATTTGCTGAGAATTATTGAAGCTTACAGATCCAGCGGAAGTTCCATAATGGCAGAAGAAGCTGGCCTTCCTTCACAGGACCAAGCAGAGAGAGAGAGAAAAGCACAAGCCTGAAGCCAAAAACCACAACACACTTCAGGAACTCCTGCTAGGCACACTTTGCATATCTTTAGATTGAAATCTGAAACCCATCACCACACCTTAAGATCCACCCAGTGACACTGCCTCCAGCCAGTGTCAACAAATAAACAACTGAATATATTGGGGGCCATCTATTCTATTCAAACCACCACACTCATGAACCACTGAGCCCAAGCAAAAATGCCACCCAATTTTAGTAAGTTTAATCCTGTTTTCAGGTCACTTTTTTTTTTAATTTGTTTATTTTTATTCATTTATTTGAGAGTGACAGACAGAGAAAGAAAGGCAGAGAGAAAGAAAGAGAGAGAATGGGCACGTCAGGGCCTCCAGCCACTGAAAACAAACTCCAGACACGTGTGCCCCCTTGTGCATCTGGCTAACGTGGGTCCTGGGGAATCGAGCCTCTAACCAGGGTCCTTAGGCTTCACAGGCAAGCCATCTCTGCAGCCCCTTCAGGTCACTTTTATCTTATTTAAAACAGCTGGGTTGAATCCACTATGGAACACACTATTGAATGAAGACTGGAATATGTAACCAGAGCTTCACATAAATAACTCTGATTGGAAGGTCTGCTATAGAGCCCTCTCAACCCTACACTTTCAATAGTAAACTGCTCTCAGAAGCACCGCTTAAGGAGGTAGCAGGTGTCAGTGTTATAATTTAGTGCCAAATATCCTTATCAATAAGAGCAAGCTTTCTTTGTTGTTGTTGTTGTTGTTGTTAAAGTGTTTTATCACAGAGTTTCCATTCTTTAGGTAAGGGTTATTAAGTAAATTTGGCTATCATTTTTAAAAATATAAGAAACTTCATTTGGAGTTATTTCATTTTTTGTGCTGTAATTATGATAAAATGAATATATTATAATGTAAGAATCCCTGGAAAAATGAGCAGAAAAAGCAACAGTCTATAAATAGGATTCTAGCAGTTAATATATGGCAGTTGCTTACATTATTCATAAGTACTGGACCTGAGACAATATATTAAAATGGAAAAGCTATCATAATATAGAAAGCTGAAAATCAGCACTCAAAGAGCTGTATGATATATTTTGTTGACAAGGGAGTTGGAGTCATAAGCCTTTTTACTCCACTTCTAGCTTCAACATTAGGAACATGGTCATAGTACAGCCAAAAAGCAACCCCTACCCCCTGGAGCAAAGGCTGACTAACAGGAAACTAATTCAGTAGAAGCCAAGAGGAAGAAAAGCAACTAGAGAAAGTGATATAGTTGATGTGTGTCTAGAAGGCAGAGATAAGAGGGGACTTTGTGGACTTTGGACTTTGTTATTGATCTGCTTGCTGGGCTATTTAATGTGTCTAGTCATAATACATTATTTCCTCAGCTTCAGACTTAAAATGTGATAGCAAAAATTAATAAAGACTATTTTTCTCCTACCTTTTCCATTTTTTATTATACTACATTTGTCATGGAAATAGTAAGATCCCACACATGTTAAGTAGACCTCTTATGAACTATGATGATTAGTGGTTTGAGCATCAGCAAAAAAGAATGAATCATCCTGAAAATTCATTGCAGACCTTATACTACTCTTGTGAATTCTAAGTATCCTTGACTCCATGAATCTGTGGCAGGGGCATGGGCTTTGGAGTCATACCAAACAAGCACCAGCAAGTTATTTAACCTTGTTCATATTACTGCAGAGTGAAGATAGCAAGATATAACTCATAAGATTACTGGGAGTTTCATAATAATAGGGTGCTACAGAGAAGGTATTTCACAAGTGCCAGAGATGCAATGGTAGTCATCATTAAAGAAGCAGACTATAAAGAATAAATACATATAAGACAGTGCTTCTAATCCTGGCAGTGCATTATGATCACATGTGGAACATACCTGCCATAGAGATGCCACAATCTATCCCTAAGGACATACATATTCACTTGACACAACACTGTAGTTTCTATGTTTCAAAGAACTCCATACTTGATCCTCCTATCCAACTAGGGATGACAGCCACTCTGATGAAGGTATTGTTCATAGTTAAACAAGACTCAACAACTAAAAAATGAAGAGAACTTAAATGAAGTTTGTTCTGCCTATTGTCACCAACTGTTGCATATACCATAGAAAATGGCATATAACTATAAATAGATGCTGACAATAATTCCGTGTGTGATACATAATTACATAAGACAAATTAAACATTTCTACATAGAAGATTAATATTTGAATAAAGTGCCAGGCAACTAAGCAGGTTTATTTCTGTGACTCTGAGTATTTTAATCTGTGTTTGGACTGCAGTCCAAGGTAGGAATATAGGAGCCTGAGCTCAGACCATCTGTCCTGTGCTTCTGCCTTGTATTCAAAAATTATAAAATATGATAGGTGCAAATTACTCATGCACTCCTAATACACACTGCCTCTCTTCTCCAGCCCAGCCCTCCCATTATGTTTTGGAATGTCATCTGGAGCTTGCTCAAGTTCACAGCCATCATCCCAGTAAAGGGAAAGCAAAATTGAAAGCAATCCAATTGTGAATGACTATTAACCTAAACCATGGCATGTCTCTCAGACTATAGCTATGTAATCTGTAAGAACCAAGAGAAGGATAGTGGGTAATGCACAGGGAAGTCAGAGCAGATGAGATCAACACTAAGATCTAAACTTGAATAAGACATTCAAGCAAATTAGGGTAACGTGTGCATTTTCATTCTGTGTATACATTTTCTCTACACAAATGAAGAAAACATTTCAATTAATTAAATATAACCCTCTGGATGTTATAAGCAAGTTTTGATTAAACCATTACCATAAATATGTCAAAACAAACCTGTAAGAGCCTTATGAACATTCTCCAGTCAGTCACTAATAGCAGAGGCTGAGGAGGCTTTAGAGATTGAGGAGGCTTCAGAGGAGGCAAAGGAGTTGGAGGAGACTTCAAGCCACAAGGAAAGAAGACAGGAATTTGAGTAGTTGCTTCTTTCTGTCCCAGTCTTTCCTTCTTCCATTTGAAAGAAAGGACTTTGGGATTTTTAATCTGCCACCTGTTCAATGACTTAGCCTTCTGAGGACACTCTAAGACAGTATGCATTCCTGTGAATAGAATCCATAAATATAACATTTCAAGAAGAAACCCTGTTGGTCTTGACTGGATCTTCATTAAAAAAAAAAAAATCAAAGTGATAAGTGATAGAGCTAAACCTTATCTGTAAGCTCTGAATTTATATTGCTTCATCCCAAGTACAAAACCATTTTTTTCCTACAAATAGTTTCTATTTGTTTTCTTTGGGGGCTTCAAAAGAATGTTTTATCGTAATTTTTGCTTCAGTTACTTTAGGACTAGTTAAAAGTTCTAAACTTTAAAAAGAATAATAAGAAGAAGAAAAGTTGCAGCAATTACACAAAGCTTACCATTGTTGAATGCTGTTCAAAGTGTTATTCACATATTGGTTCATGTATTCTTAAACACTACCCTAGGATGTAAGCACTTTTTATGTCCCTATGAGATGTACAATCCAGATGCTTATGGAAGGACAGACTTATTCCCATGCCTCCTAAGAATGCTGCTAGAATATGTATCTCAGCTTCCTGAAGGATAGAATGGGGAGCCCTGATTCAATGACTAATCAAGATGAGAATGCAAAATCCTGATATTTCTGTAATAAACTGGGAACACTGCAAGGTTATTCCAGGTAATCACATTCATGGGGCAAAGACTTCTTTAAAAGTCTATGCAAGTCCCAATCTTGCCTCCAAACCTTCCATTCTAAGAGTGCATAATCATAAATATCCTACACCTTCATCTTAATCAGATTTCCATGGAATGCAATCTTGATATGGCACTTAAGTGATTCTGATCACCATGACAACGATTCCTAAATAGGTGTCAGATATGAGTACAACAATGTCATCAACCAATAATGTTGTTGTACATGTCTATCAGTAGACTTTGTCTCTGTCTCCATGGAGCACTCTGTTGTAAGCTATCACTTCACCATCTGCTATTTCTGCTTATTTTGATATCAGTTTCATGGCTGCTCTATTTGTTTCCATTTGGAATGGCTAGATTTCATCATCTACTTGACTGGGCTTAGAAATACCTAGTAAAATACACCCAGGTGTGATTGCGAGGGACGTTCACAGAAGGATTACCTGAGTGGGAGGAAAAAATTATATAGGATGTAAGTAGCACCATCCCATGGGCTGGGTGCTCTGACAGAATAAAGAGGAAAAACAAATCTAAAAGAGTGTGTGGATTCCTCTTCATCTTTCTGATGCCCTATCACACCCCATGGTCCTCCATACATATCCTCACCAATTAACTGAAACTTATAAAACTGTAAAGCAAAATAAATCATTCATTAAGCTGTTTCTGTCAGGTAGTTTTGTCATTGCAATGTAAGCTAATGAATGCAGAAAACTGTTACTAGAAAAGTGTGGTCACTGCTGTGACTAAAACTGACTTTGTCAGACATGGTGCCTCATGCTTTTAATCTCAGCACTTGAGAGGCGGAGGTAGGAGGACTGCTGTGAATTTGAGGTCATTGTGAGACCACATAATGAATTACAGGTCAACCTGGACTAGAGTGAGACCAATTCCGTGAAAAGCTAGCTAGATGATACATAGATTAGATAGATAATTGATAGATAGATAGATAGATAGATGATAGATAGATGGATAGATAGATGGATGGATAGATATAGATAGATAGATAGATAGATAGATAGATAGATAGATAGATAGATAGATAGATAATAGATAATAAAAAAATTGGCCTTGGTTTTCTTAAGACTTTAAAATTGGTTGTGAGAGGAACATGGAAGAGTTTGGAGATGCAGGCTACGGAAGACCTATAATGCCATAAGGAGAGCTCAGCATGTAATTATGCTTAGAGCCCAGAAGACCAGAATACTGTCAGAGGTACATACAAGAATGACAAAGGATCTGGGGAGATAGCTCAGTCCTTAAAGTGCTGACTTGCAAAGCCTGTTGGTCTGAGTTTGAATCTCTATTACCCATGTTAAAATAGATAAAGAGTGGTGCGTGTGTCTGGAGGGATTTTGCAGCAACAATAGGCCCTGGAACACATATGCACACAAACACTCCCTCTCTCTCTCTCTTTATCACACAAATAGATAAAAATATTTTAGAGCTAAAAAGAATGCTTAGTGGTTAAGGTACTTGTCAGAGAAGCCTAAGAACCCAGGTTTAATAACACAGTACCCATGTAACCCAGATGCACAAAGTGGTGCATGCATCTGGAGTTCATTTGCAGTGGCTAGAGGCCCTAGAGTGCCCATTCTTTCTATTTCTCTCCAAAATAAATAAATAAAAACAAATTTTAAAATATTATAAAAAATACTAGGCTTTTGCTATATAAATAAAACCAGTTGAACTAGAAGTCTTGCAAAAATATTGTCCACATTTTGTTCACACTTTGAAACTTTATGGGAATAACAATTAAAATGTGACATAATTTGATAGAGGAATTTTCTAGACAGAATAGCATCCAGACTGATTGCTGATGATTTATGTTGGTGGCATGCTTATTGCTGACTGAATTTCACCAGACTTACAGTATAAATGAGGTACAAATAGCAGAGCAAAGGGATTTTAAAAATGTGCAATGTGGTCAGAAAAGAAATGACTTGAAGTTATAGACAAGAAGTCCATGAGCATTAGAAAGAATAGTTTCATTTTTAAAAAGTCAAGAACTTTTCAGTGGGATGAGAGCAGATTGGCTAGATTCCCCTCATTATAGCCTCCAAATATGTAAAATTGTAAACTTATTTGGAAGACTATACACTGTAGAAGAGATTACTGCTGTACTTGCTTGCTTATAAGGAAATGTTTAACAATGTTTGGCAGCCCAAGCACTCAGATGCCACAGCATCCATGATGCAAAGGTGACCAGCTATTATGAAATTATAGATAGATAGATGATAGATAGATACATAGATAGATAATACATATTTACATATGCATTATATTATTATACAATGTGTATAAGAACTGTTGGTTCTCACCTTCCACCTTATTTGAGGGTCCCTCTCTTATTGTTTTGATGCTGGGAAGCCCAGTCTAACTAGCCCATTAACACACTGATAAGATGTACACTAGTGCAGTAGTGGCACACAGCCTTGGTGGGTAACCAATAGCTTTCTGATTAGCTAAGAGATTCATTCAGTGAAAAGGAACCCATATGTAGAATTAGTAACCAGGTCAGAATTCTATGGAGACAAAGATTATACTCTCCAGTGTCAAGCTCCCAGTAGTCTTTGGCTAAAAGAGGAGCTACATCCATCAAATTCTCCCTAAATTAATAACACTTATCCCAATTAACCTATGCTGACTTCATTCTCTGTTGGAGAACCTGTTTTTCTTTTACAGAAGGTAGCGGGCCCCAAGGAGACAAACTACCCCCCACACTACAGCCAAGCCCCAGTGGAAACCACAAACCTATTGGGGATATGAGCAAGAGTGCTGTTTCCATGTTGAACTTGACAATCACTACCAGAGTAAAGGAGATACATGCTGCGGATACTGAACACCTACCAAAGCATAGATCCAGAGGTTCCTAAGAGCTCATCACTGAAGAAGATGTAAAACAGGCCCACCATGGCTCAGGGAATTCTGCAGAAGAGGGAGCTAAAAAATTGTAAGAGCCACAGGTTGGAACATTATGCCCAGAGGCATTACCTTCCCCCAACAAATTACTGCTGCTCCCAAAACGCATAACCCATAATCCCATGGGGAACACCTGCAGCACCACTAATGAGCCACCCCCCAGCAGAATGGGGGTAGGATGATACACATGATGTATCCATACTAAGTATCTCTGTAATAAAAAAGTAAAAGATTCTCATTGAATTTCCATAGGCACACTGGGGTTACAGATATTTGTGCCACTTTGAGTCCAGGATTACATGGGTGGTGGGGAACCAAACTCCAGTTGGCAGGCTTGCAGAGCAAGCACCTTAAACCACTTAGAAATCCCCTTGCCTCTGGAACATATTTTCAGTTTTTATCTGAGTCATGCAAAGGTTTTTCTGAATCTTTCTATTCTTTTTCTCTTTCATTAACTCATTTCTTGCCTGTAAAATGTCACTTTATGTGGTTATGATAAGTCATGTTATAGTTTGAAGATTTTGCTGCTTACCCTTTCTCTCATCCTACACTGTATCTTATTTCTCTAAATTTCTGCCTTTTATATAATACTTTTTATCCTGAAATCAATTTTTCCACTTTCTTTGCGACTTCAAAACAAGAGTAGCTTTTATTATAATAGCAAATAAGATATTTCTCATTTCCATTTGAGATGCCATACAACTGGTCTTCAGAATATTTCTACAAAATTTCTGATCATGACTACTTTCAAAAAGGTTTGTTCTTACTGCTGCTGCAGCTTCTGCTTCTAATTCTGTTGTTGTTTTAAGAAATGATCTTAGCTGGGTATGGAGGCACATGCCTTTAATCCCAGCACTCCGGAGGCAGAGGAAGGAGGATCACTGTGAGTTCGAGTCCATCCTGAGACGACATAGTGAATTCCAGGTCAGCCTGAGCTAGAGTGAGACCCTACCTCAAAAAACAAACAAACAAACAAACAAACAAAAAAGATTTTTTTCATGGACCCCCCGCTGCTGATCTCAACTTTGAATCCTCCTGCTTCAGTCTTCTGTATGTTGGATTGTGGGCACCTGCTACTCCACTTTGCTTCCCTAAAGGGTCCTTTCTAAGCCTTCATCAAAATCAGCCATTATTGCTCCTTGTTAGCAATGCAGACTTTACTAGCTTGTTTCCTCTTGTATCTTAACCTAGTTCCAAGGCTGTTCATTTTCAGCCTTTTGGTAGAGCAATACTCTGAAACCGGCACCAATTTTCTGTCTTAGCTCACTTTGTGCTGCAGCAACATGATAATGGAGAGTGGGAAATTCATAAAGAACAAAGTTCTATTGATTACAGTTCCAGAGAGTAAGAACACTGGAATCAAGTGGCCAGCACCTGTGGAGAATCTCTGTGCTGGGCATCTTTGTGGTGACAAGCTAAATGGTAAGAGAGGAATACAGGAACATGGTGCAGTCTTTTATAAATTACTCACTCCTATGATAACAAACCCATACCACTGATGAAAATGCCCTTCGTATCCTAATCGGCTCTCAAAGTGTCTACCTCTTAGCACTATTGCACGATGTTAAAGTTTTTCTTTTTTTTGTCACTTTTTCTCTTTGCATTACAGTTTGGGATATTTATTTAAATCTATCTTCAAGTTCACTAATTCTTTCCTTAACCATTGTTTCAGCTCACAGTTCGATAATTAGAGACATTCTTCATTTCTCTTATAGTGTCTTTGAGGCAGTTCCTTTTGATACCTCCTGCTTCCCAACATTATCAACCTTGTTAAACTTTGCCTACTTTTTTCTGTTAGGACTATCGATGTGTTAAGCATCATCACTTTCATCACTTTAAATTGCTGTCTTTCAGCCTCTGCGTCACATCATGTCTGTTTATGGTGATGATTTGTCTCTTCAGAATGTGTTTGATTTTTCTTTTTTTTTCTGAATGCTGGGTAATAGTGACTGTAAGCCCTCTATATTTCAATAATTAGAAAGACCTGAGATAGATATATCTCTAAAAATGCGAGATTGGGTTAATCTGGGTATAAGCTTGGAAATGTTGGCTGGTATTGTAGCCCTAGAAGTTTTTGTACTAGGGCTTCAGAGTTCTCCCGTGTCTTCATTTTTGCCTCCTCTTGACTATGCATTGCTTATGCATTGCTTCATCATCATCATAATCTCTATCTCACAGCTCTTTGAGAAGTTACTCACTGTTATACTGGTAGCTATACTGTGGTTATGGTGGCAGTTTGCAATCTTGTAGTTAAATATCAGCCTCTTTGTGAATCCTGGCATTTGGATGTAGTTCAAATATCCCTCCTGGAGTATAGTCACCCCTCCCTTTCCTCTGGTCTTAAGTCTGGATATATATTGTTTCCAGCAAATTTTGGATTGGATTCTTAACTTGTGATTATAATATTTCACACCCTCTAATAACTAAGAAAAAACATTGAAAGGTGCTGGAACTGAGACTAATTCCTACCTACAAATTGATATAAATCTCTCTTAAGTCATTTTTCCTGGCTACTTAACTTTTGCTTTATAGAACCTTCTGGATGTCTTTTTAAAATACTATTTTGGGGCTGGAGAGATGGCTTAGTGGTTAAGTCCCTGCCTGTGAAGCCTAAGGACCCTGGTTCAAGGCTTGATTCCCCAGGACCCATGTTAGCCAGATGCACAAGGGGCGCACGCATCTGGAGTTCGTTTGCAGTGGCTGGAGGCCCTGGCGCGCCTAGTCCCTCTCTCTGTCTCTCTCTCTCTCTCTCTCTCTCTGTGCCTCTTTCTCTGTCTGTCACTTTCAAATAAACAAATAAAAATAAACAAAATTTTTAAAAAATACTATTTTTTCTCCCTCCAAGAGCAACAAATTTTATTTGTCTTCAACTTTGAACCTGATGTAGTTCCTACAGATATGCATACAAGTGTGGCACAATTTGTTATAAATATGGGCAATTAATATTTTTGTCTATAAGAGAAAAAATCTTTGTATCAGTGGCAATTTTTTCCCTAAGGTACTGAATAGATGAAATGTTTCTTGACTCCAAAATAAAGTTCAGAGAGAAAATTAAAATATATTTGCCATTTAAATAGCCATGTAATATGACATATTATGGGAAATAAGAATGGTAAAGTATAATAGAGACTGTGCTTTAGTATTCTTTAACTATAAAATTATATCCAAAGCCATATAGGCTTATGCAACATTGTCCTTCTGTCAAGTTTTGTACAGGCTATTAAATATAAAAATAGTTCCATTATATTGCTAAAATTATTTTAAAGTTTTTAAAACCCTCTATGAGTATATCTTACTTATAATAAAATATCACCATCTGGTGGCATCAATTTCAAACTACAGGCAAAGAAACCTATAGGGTTTGGCATTTAATAAGCACATCATTACATACTCCCAATGAAACATATTTTAAAATAAATACGGATACAATGTTAAGAATGAACTAGAATCTTGGAATGTCTATAAAAAGAAAAACCTTTAAGATGATGATATTCAAAAGGCCAGTTTACAAATGAGACATTTGTGTGATACTGTAAATCAACATGACTTCCTATGTCAATAAAAATCATGAAGGACAGATACTAGCTGAACTAAACTGAATGGCTCGTGATGCAGTTCCTGTATATCATGGTATAAGTTCCTGATCTCCCTATGGACCCACAAAATATTCAATGAACTATATGTCAGAGACACTTCTTTGGGGAATAACTTCCATAGTCCAAGTAAGATATGTTTTAGACTACAGTAAGCACATGGGTGAAAGGAAATGACTTATTTTTACCTGCATAGGCACAGATACACAGTTATAGCTATGAATATAGCAACCCAAATGTACATATCATCACAAGATTTGATGACAGACTAAATTTAGGCTATAAAATAAATTCAATTACAAAAAAAAAGACAAGACCAGCTGCTGAGCCCAAGAAGGTGGATAATATGGAGGACAGAACAGCTTTAGGGAAAAAATCAGGATTTTAGTTTAGGGTGACATTAGCACTGGATGTCCAGATTGAAATATCAAGAAGGAAAGATTCCAAAGTTTATGGGAGAGGTCTGAGGTCTTAGAGCATACCTAGGTATGTATCATCATTAAGTAATATTATTTCAAATTTTAACATTGGTTGAAAATCACTATACAAATGAAAAAAAGCAATCCAAGGATGGAATCCTGGGGCATTTGGTAATTTAGAAAGCTAGAACAGAGTCAGAAAATGAGGGCCAGGGTATCAAATCTAACACCATCTTCTTTAATGCTTTCTAAATGCTAAGGGTGTTCATACATATTTAAAGGTTGATAATTGTAGTGGCAGTAGCCATAGGTGGTCCAAGGAGCCTGAGCTCTTATATTGTGCGACCATTTATAGAAATATTTTCTGGGGGCTGGAGTGAAGGCATAGTAATTAAGGCACTAGCCTTGCACAGCCAAAGGAATCAGGTTCAATTACCCAGGACCCACATATGCCAGTTGCGTAAGGTGGCAACATGCAGCTGGAGTTCATTTGCAGTGGCTGGAGGCCCTGGTGCTTGCTGACTCTCTCTCTCTCTCTCTCTCTCTCTCTCTCTCTCTCTCCCTCCCTCCTTCCCCCCATCTTTCACTCTCATATAAATAAAGAAAAAGAAAAGAAAATAAATAAATATTTGCTGGCCACATGTATAGGGTATGTTAGATGTGATCAGTGAGCATCTATCCTGGAAGTGAAGTAAGGCCAAGGAAAATTGTCTGTGCCTAATCCTGATAGACCAAGAAAGTTCAGAACTAAGAATAGAATAATAAGGTTGAGAGATACAGCAGTCATTCGTGAGAGAGTGACAAAAGTCATGTCCAATGAGTTACTGAGGCAAAGCTTGACTGTGATAAGAGGGAATAGAAGCAAAAAGTAATAGGAACTACTCTGCCAGACTTTTTAATAGAAAGAACATCTGAAAAGTGATGCTTGAAGGGATATATGGACTTAAGAAATCACACACATAGATACACACACATACACACACAAATATACCACATGGCAGTGAGAAATATGCAATTAATGGATATTTTGATATAGGACAGTAGCTATGGAAATGGAGTAGCAAGAAATAAGATATCTTCATGAGTATGTGTTTACATAGGTTCAGGGCAGTTCCCACAGATAACATGATAAAAAGGGATGCTGGAAAATGGAAATGTGGCAAAGCTCTAAGGCACTATGCTCTGAAGGCTTCTCTTTTCTTAAGCAAGAGATTGAATAGCTAAAAATGGCAAAGGAAAAGACAGTGGAAAGTTTAAGAAAAAAACATATGGATATATCATCTCTATGAATGAGAAAAAGAATTGTTTAACAAACCCACCTATTTAGCCATATACAAAAATCAAGTCCAAATGGATTAAAGACCACAATATAAGACCAGAAACTCTTCAACTACTGGAAGAAGAAATAGGAAGTACTTTCCATGATATAGTACTGGGAAAAGACTTCTGAACAAAATCCTAGTCGCCAAGGAAATTAAACAAGCACTCAACCAATGATATCTCATGAAGCTAAAAAGCTTTCGCACAGACAAACATACCATAAGCAGAGCCAATAGATTACCCACTGAATGGGAGAAAATCTTTGCCAGCTATTCCACTGACAGAAGCCTAATATCTAGAATCTACAAAGAACTCAAAAAGAACTAAACAATAAAAGAAACCAAACAACCCACTACAAAAGTGGGGCAGAGAACTAAATAGGGAGTTCTCAGAGGAAGAATTACAAATGGCTAACACACACTTAAGAAAATGTTCAACATCCCTAACCATTAGGGAACTGCAAATTAAAACAACTATGAAATTCCACCTTACCCCAGTAAGGATAGCAAACATTAAAAAAAAAAAAAATCAAATAAAAACAAATGTTGGCGAGGCTGTGGAGAAATAAGAACCCTCATTTGCTGTTGGTGGGAATGTAAGTTTATACAACCACTATGGAAATCAATTTGGAGACTCCTGAAAGCGATGAATATAGAGTTACCAAAAGACCTGGTTATTCCCTTATTGGGCATTTACCCTAAAAGTTCCATATCTCAGTTCAGAAATATTTGATCAACCATGTTTATAGCTGCTTAATTCATAATAGCTAAAAACTGGTATCAACCCAGGTGCCCATCACTGGATGAATGGATAACCAAGATGCGGTATACCTACACGATGGAATTCTACTCGGCAGTAAGAAAAAATGACACATTGAAATTTGTATAAAAATGGTTGAACTTAAAACAGATCATTATAAGTGAACTCACACAATCACAGAAAGACAACAGTCACATGACCTCACTCATTTGCAATTCCTAACCTGCATCAGCCCAAGTTGCTGACATAGCAGAATAGCACCTTGAGGCTTGGACAATAGGGAGGGTAGGGCTTGGGGGAAGGGAAAAAGTGGGGGAACACAAAATCTGAACCCAAATTGAACTGGTACCATAGAATCTTATACCCTGGAAATCAGACTAAAAGGGGAACCGTCAAGTGGACCTTAGAAGGAGCATTTAAATCAAAGGGCCCTGAAAAGAGTGAGACAACCCCTCACTTCAAATTTCTCTGGTTTCTCTTTTCCTTTTTTCTTTTTTCTTTGTCACTGGACTGTAATTCCCTCCACAAGGATGTGGTCTGCATCCACAATGAGCTGCTGATCAGAGAGACCTACTAGATCTCCCAAAACAAAGACAGACTTCTGTCAGAACACTTGATTACCCACCAGAGGTTAATGGTAAGGCCCTACTGCTGAGGACACCAAACACTTTTGTCATGGACCATGCAGAGACCTGGTTGGAATCTGGAGGAGAGCCAGTCCTCAGATAATTAGTCCATCTAGTGCTGGGCAGAGCTACATGAGCTACCAGGGGAAAGTGGCCAACATCTGACCAAGCAATTCAAAGTCTAAGCAAATAACCAACTGTTGTTGGATTGGCTAACAGATCTGCTCAGTGGAAAGGTAGTCATATCTAGAACTGAGAAACAAGTCGGAATGTCCAATATCCAGGTCATGATTCTGCTTTCCATTGTCAAGTTCCCACTTACTTTAGAGTATAAGAGTGTCTTAACCCTTTTAATTCTTTCTAAATTAATAATGGCTGTCCCACTTAATGGGCACTGACTTCACTTTCCATTGGAAAATCTGCTTCTTTTTCAGATGGGAACTGGAATTGGGGAGATAAATGACCAAGCACACTCCACCTCATCCCCAGCATTAACCCCAGAGAAATTGGGGAAATGAACAAGAATACTCCCTCCCTCTTCCCAGAGAGAAACTCATTTTGGCTTGGGCTTCCAGTTAATCTTCCCTTTGGATCCTCACTGTACCTAAAATAAACCTCATAATTCATAATTTACCCTTCTCAGAGCCCATGTTTTCAATTCTTTACTAAGTTGGATAAGAATCCAAAAATTGAGGTCCACAAGGTTGGGATCCCTGATCTTTATAGAATTTAATCCCTTGTTAGAACAAATTCCTGCATCATTCTCAGTTCATTCCAGGAATTACTTATGTGATATGGTCAGCAAATGCATCTAGATCACCATTCACACCAATGCCTTTGAACTAGTCAAATGGAAAGTTGTGGTGTTTCTTATATTTTCAAAATTCAAAATGATCATAATAAGATCATTTGACATCAAATTTCAATAATCATGGTGAAATGGAAACAAATTTAACAACCAACAAAACAAGTCTCTATGGGCTAAGCACCCTTGGATATAAAACCAAATGCATGGGTTAAAGGGAAGGATAAATGGTTATTTAAATCTAATGTGAACATGTTTTGTAGAAATGGAATATATGGGTACTATATCTTATCTCCACTAAGGTGCTCTTCTCCCAGGTGAAGCATAATTGTGCCAAGGAAAACAAGGAAGCTTTGGTTGAGTGTTGTCTGAGTGTCAACCTGAGGACCAGAAAGACAGGAAAGGTAAGCTATATTCTCCTTCAGTCAGTGGTACACAGATCATAGAGGACACAAACCTTATGCTGACAACCAGGGGACATGAAGGAACACTGTTGGGTTTAAGTCAATGAAGTGGCTGACTAGCAGTCATAAGCAAAAACTTGCACAACTTACTTATTCTTTCATGACATTGAAAAGTATTTAATGAGTGTTATTAATCATGTCGGCATCATAGCCTGTATTTGACTGTGCAAAGATTAGACAACAAATAGACTTGATCTTCCGTTTGCAGGATTAAGTACAACTATCAGAACTAGAGGAAACCCAGAGCAGCCATCTACTTACTGGTAGAACACAGGCTGCCTCCCCTGGCTTCTCTCTACTTCAGCTTGTAACCAGTACAGTTTCCCCATGACTCAGAGGGGAGATTTCTAGGGGAGACTATGTGTCACCAAATAGCAGTTCTGCCCACACTAGCCAAGTTCACTGAGCGCTTCTAATGCAATGGCTGCAGCTGCTACCCATTGAGAGCTTTATTATGGAGGCCTCATTTTCTTTCCTAGCAGGCAAGGCTGAGCTACTCCTGCCAGCACAGCCTTCTTCCTGCTGCTGATTCTCAGCTGTGGGCACCATTACATTGCCTTCCACATGAATTTGGAACTTTCCTGCTTCCTGTTTCCTGTGTCCTGCTGGGTCCTCACGCATATCTTTAGATGAAAACAACACTCTGGAAGAGTGTGGGGAAACAAACTGTGAAGAGGAGCTCTTTCGCCCAACATGCTGTGTGTAAAACTTCATGCTGCCTACAGCTGTGAGCCACACAATGAGTTTGTAAATCTTCCCCAGAATTAATGAAATAGAATTTTTTAAAAGGCATAAAAATGCATCTTGGAAGAGGGAACCTTTGACATCAATTTTATAAGGGGAAAGCTGTCTGCTGGACTCTTATTAACCTGAAGAGATTACACCAAACAGGCAGTTACTCCACTTTCACCTGCTTGCTCTTAGTTTGAGTCATTCTGCTGAAAAGATTCAGGCGTGGTCAGATCCACTCCCTTTGCATCTACCCAGGACACAACCATGGGACATGATGGGTATTATCAAAGGTTGAGGATACTCTTTTGATGCAAACTCTCTAAGTTTCAACATATGTCTAACTTCCAGATAATTCTATAAATGAATACTTATTTATTCTAATTCCCAAATAGTTCCCTAAGTTCTCAACTTCCTCCACCCCACAACATCAGTTGTACCTTTCACATTAATTGGGTTCATATTTAAACTAATAAGAAAAATGTGTTGAATGCATCTTGTTTGTTCAATTCCAAGCTAATTATTCCCAGGTAGCACACTGGTTTCATTCATAAAATAACCATGTCAAAGAACACATAATATTATAATCACTTTCTTTCCGATTAGGAAAAAAAAAAAAAACAGCACAGCAGGGTATGGTGGTGCACACCTTTAATCCCAGCACTCAGGAGGCAGAGGTAGGAGGGTCACTGAGTTCGAGGCCATCCTGAGACACCATAGTGACTTCAAAGGGAATCTGGGCTAGAGTGAAACCATACCTTGAAAAACAAAACAAAAACAAAAACAAAACAAATGAACAAACAAAAAAAGCAGCCCATCAAATTGAGTAAGCAATTTTTCCAGGCACTCACCAATTCTAAAACCTAGATATTTTCAGTCAGGTATTCATCACTATTAATTTATCTAAATGTTCCATCAATGTATTTAAATGTTATATATTCATTATACTTTAAGATAATAAGTTCTTATTGTGCTTTATCTTTTACCAAAAAAAATATTTTTCCATTTATATGTGGCCTGTAAGGTTCTACTATTTTAGCAAATTCTTTTTAACCCATGCCCACTGCTTATACTTTCCTAAAGCTAAAAGTTCTCATTACAGGTTATTAATTTCTAGGATAAAACATCTTTTGTCTCCTGTGGTCACAGCTGGATGAACAAGAATTTATAAAGAATAATCTCTCTCTTCTAGGACACAATAAAGATAAGTATTCAGTAAGAGAAAGGCCATGTGACCAGCAATATTAAAATAAGTATCTTGATATTCCAGAAAGATACAGTTTTAATCTGAGGTTTCATTATTTCACAGTAAGGATATACCATTTCTAAATTTTATTTTGTTTTTTTCTTTTTTTTTTTTTTTTCTTTTTCTTTTTCTTTTTTTTTCTTTTTTTTTCTCCTTTTTTTTTTTTTTTTTCATTAGTCAGTTCTGTATTCAGCAAATACAGTCAGTTTGGTACCATTATTAGGCTCATCCATGACCTACCCCCTCCCCTTGGCCCCTCCTTGTTGAGGTATACGGGTCATGCATTGTGGAGTTAGCCCACAGTTATGGGTAAGCTAAATGTCTCTGCATATCATGACCCAACATGTGACTCTGACATTCTTTCCGCCCCCTCTTCCGCAAAATTTCCCTGAGCCATGTTGGGTTCATTTTTGGTCTGCTTCAGTGATGAGGTGTTGGGGGCCTCAGGGTCTCTGGCTCTATGATTTGGTAGGAGTTGATTTTTCTCTGTGTTGATCTCCTTCACCCTTGTGCTGGTACCCAGTTCACCAAGAAAACAGCACCCTTACTTGTTTCACCAATTTTTCTTAGTTTCAGCCGAGACCCTTTTGAGTATGATGGAGTGGCTCTCTCCTTAGGATCTACATCTATCTGTAAAAGAGAAGAATATTCTCTAATGGAGAATAAGTTAGCACCAGAAAAATGAGACAACCCTTACTTTTTATAGAGAATTTAATAGGTGTAGGCACTCTTGTAGCCCACAATTGGAGGTAGCTTGTTAACTGAGAGCGGGCTTATGTTTGGATATGTTTCTGATTTGTTTCCCAGCTCCAGCTATGGATACCGTACCACTGAGGGGATCAGTTAGCCAAATCAAGAACAGTTGGTGTCCCACCATGGGTGTGCACCACTATTGCACTTGTATGAGCATCACGACAGGTTATTTGCTGCTAAGTAGGTTAGACCATGAGTTGCTTGGACAGATATTGGTCATTTTCCCCCAGTCACCCATGTAGCACCTTCTGGCACTAGACGTGCTGACTGTCTGGGGACTGACTCTCTTCCAGCTTCCAGCCATGCCATTCCATTTTATGTGTCAACCACATAAGGTGTTATCAGCAGTAGGGTCTTACCACTAACTTTTGGTGGGTCATCAAGTACTCTGACAGAAATCTGTCTTTCTTTTAGGAAACTTTGTAGGTCTCTCTGATAAAAAGCTCATTGTGGATGTTAGCCACATGCTGGTACTGGGAGTTACAGGTCCATGACCACTAAGAAAATGAAGAAAAAGATAACTAATATAAAAGAGATAGAGAGAAGAGAGAGAGAGGGAGAAAGCGAAGCTGTAGAAGACTAAGGTCAGTCTTTATCATACCCTCTCTAGTGTCTTGTGGCTCAGGGGTTCCCTCTAAGGGCCTGGTGAAGGCTCAAATAGAGGAAGTACTTTCCATGATATAGGAGGGGAAAAAGACTTCCTGAACAAAACCCCAGTAGCTCATGATCTTAAATAGTCACTCAATCAATGGGATCACATGAAGCTGAAGAGTTTCTTTACAGACAAGCATACAATAAGCAAAACCAACAG
Source organism: Dipus sagitta (assembly GCA_036346955.1). Lineage (NCBI taxonomy): Eukaryota > Metazoa > Chordata > Mammalia > Rodentia > Dipodidae > Dipus > Dipus sagitta. Next base: position 115,968,445 of record CM070772.1, read on the forward strand.
ATTACCCATAGAATGAGAGAAAATATTTGCTAGCTATCCAACTGACAGAGGCCTATTCTCTAGAATCTACAAAGAACTCAAAAATCTAAACAGTAAAACGTCAAACACCCCGCTCACAAAATGGAGCAAAGAGCTGAACAGGCAGTTCACAGAAGAAGAAATACAAATGGCAAGCACACACTTAAGGAAATGTTCATCATCCGTATTCATCAATGAAATGCAAATTAAACAACTATGAGATTCCTCCTTACCCCAATAAGGATAACAAACATCAAAAAATCAAATGAAAATAAATGCTGGCAAGGATGTGGAGAAGTAGGAACACTCATCCACTGTTGGTGGGAATGTAAGATGGTACAACCGCTTTGGAAAGCAATATGGAGACTCCTGAAAAAGCTGAGTATAGAGATACCAACAGACCCAGTTATTCCCTTACTCTTGGGCAACTACCCTAAAACCTTCAAACCACAGGCCAGAGAGATTTGCTCAACCATGTTTGTATCTGCTCAGTTCGTAATACCTAAGAACTGGAATCATCTCAGATGTCCATCATTAGAAGAATGGATAACTAAGATGTGGTATATCTACACAATGGAATTCTATACAGCAGTAAGAAAAAATGGCAAAATGAAATTTGAGGAAAAATGGTTGAACCTGGAACAGATCATTCTCAGTGAACTTACCCAATCACAGAAAGAAAAAAAAAAAATCGCCACATACTCTCACTCATCTATAGCACCTAACCTGAATCTACCCAAGATGCCTTATATTCACAGCAAGCATCTCGTGGACTAGACACTAGGATGGGTGGGGAGGGAGGGGAGGGCAAAGGAGAAGGTGTGAAACACAAATCTATACCCAAGTGGCAACAGTACCATAAAATTCTACATCCATTTCTAAATTTTAAATGACAATTTTTAGCATAAAATTACTTCATATAATGATTGACTAGCCCATTATATTCATGAGAAAAACCAAAACCCAAAATATAAAAGTAATGAAAAGCACACATTTATTAAAGAACAGACCATGTATGTGATTGTCATATTGGAACACAGAAACATGATTCCTTAGCAGTATTGACTGAGTTATAACAATCATGAAATTCTGTTTTTCCATTATATTCTAAAAGTAGCCAAAATTTTAAAACTTGCTGCTATAACAAAATTCTGGGTATTGTTTAATGGACAGAAATTTGTTGACCCATAGCTCTGAATGTTAGGAAGTCCAAGAAAGAGACTAGTCCCCAGTGAGGGCCCTCTGGCTACATCATCGGATAGCAGAAGAATAGAGGGATAGAGAAAAAGAGGAAAATTGTAAAGAGGTGAGTAACCAAGAAAGAAAAATAAAAAGTAGGAGAACCAAGGCTTGTGAACAAAGCATTAGTCCATCTATGAGGGAAGGTTTCCCATGCCCTACATACCTCTTAAAAGCCCCATCTTTTAATACTAATACAATGACAATTAAATCTTGTATGATGTTTTAGAAGCAATATCCAGATTAGTGCAAAGTAGTATATTATATCTAAAATTGAGTCATAGATAGTAATTCAAATATATTATTAGTTAAATATAAAATGACAATAGTAGAAAACCATTTATGAATTATGGTAGAAAAGGGAGATCATAAATGGATATGCATATTTGGAATAAAAAGGACATTTCAAACGTGGAAATAGAAAAGATTTTCCAATAAAATAAATGTTAAGAAATACTGAGTCTGAGAAAATCTAGAATTTCACACTGAATTGAAGTGAAGTTGAAAAGGAGTCTGCAAATGATCAATTAAAGAGATAGGAGGGAAGGTAGAAGAATGAAGTGTCATGAAAGTTGTGAACAAAGTGTTTAAAGTGATTCAATGGGGAAGACATGAAGATATATCTAAGAGTGCCAGTCTATTCAAGGGACAGCAGCTCATTATGGTCCTTGCCAAAAGACATTTCAGTGGTGTGGAAGAAGAAGCCAGATTGCAATGCATTGAAAAGTGAATGGGAAAAAGTTACAAAAATTCTATAGATCACTGGTTATCACAGTAGGAAGGAAATAGGTCAGTAACTACAGGATGAGAAGTTCTAAAATGTCTTAAATATAATTGTTTGCTCACATTCTTCAAAACCAAGTCAACATTAATTGGTTCTTTTCAAGTACTGTGTATAGTCTCCTCCTTGCTCCTTTGAGTACTAAACACTGGATACAGTTTTGTTTCTGTGTTATCATGCCAGTGTCATTTCATTAGGAACTGATTTTAGTAGCATAATCTTCAGTTCAAATGAAGACCAGTTTCTTCAAAATGATATTTAAAGTAAGTTTCTGTAACCCTACACTCTCAAAACTCCCATTGCCATCTGTCATTTGGCTTCAAATCCTGCCAGCCTGAGTGAGCCCAAGAACTTTCTTCATTTAACATTAAGGGTCTATAAACACTTTTCGAAACAACTATCTGACTACATAAGCTTGAGGCATTAATTCAGGTGCTGTGTGAGAGGAACTATATCTGAGCCATATATCTCAGCAAACCGGTATGACCCTTACATCACTGTATTCACAGATGAAGTTCTCAGAGCTACTATTGTTCTTATAACAAAATTGAAATAATATTTAGTGCAAGAACTTGTTTCTTTTTTTATAATTTGAGCAATTGTGAAATGATAACTTGAGGACATTTTTAACTCCAATGCATTAACAATGCTATTGCCAAGTTTTTTCACTTTTGGCTGATGTAAGAATTTTCTTATTCTTATTTTATAATTAAGTCAAAGTGAAATTGAACCAATCTAATTATAAGTCCACTTCTTTAATACATTTATGTTGAAAAAACCTAAAAACATAAAAATACATAAATAATAAGTGAATAGTTTTGTAATTTTTTTGATTAGCTGATTTATTAGAACTTTATTTTTTTCTTTTCAACATCCTATTCTACTGCTTCCTTGGCCCTTTTTGCTTGGATGCCAAAGAAACGGGCATTGGCACAGGCCATGTGAAGACTTGAGAAAGTCTTGAAGCTCTTCTCCTCCTCTGTGATGGCTCTGGCTTTTTCCTTTCTATAGACGTTGCTAATGGGCATCGCGGGTCCAGTCAACTGAGTTCCACTTGGAGTTCTTCAGCAGAGTTGTCTCCCTTCTTGGGGGCTGAGGGCTTCCTGGGGAAGAGGATGAGCTCAGAGCGGTACTCCTTTCGGCGCTAAACGTTGGCCTGCAGAGACTCAGTGGACTTGTTCCGGCTCCTCGGTCCACAGAGATACCAACAGTCCGGACCATCTTTCTGTGGATGCTGGCCACACTGAGCTCCTCCATGCTGAAGCCCCAGCCTGTTTGGACTTTGGTGTGGGTCCTTATGGTGGGACACCGCAGGATGGGCCCTGGGCGATTCAGAGCCCTGCCGGCCTTTGTGCCTGCGGATCTCCTGTGCCAGCTGGTTGAACCAGGTGTTCACTCATCGCTGCCAGTCCTTGTGGAAGTGGGGCTTCAGGATCATGCCATTCCAGGCTGGGCGCCATGGCTGCCTCCAGTGTAGGAGAACGACTGAGCGGAAAGGTACTAGCGCCGCAAAGGAACAGTTCTGTAAATTTTTACAAAGCAAATTGCTAAAAAGAAATAAAGGGTACTAAAGAAATGGCTTAACAGTTAAGCTCATGCCTGTGGAGCCAGGGGACCCATGTTTGACTCTCCAGATCCCATGTAAGCCAGACACACAAAGGGACACATGGTCAAGGTCATGCAAGTGCACAAGGTGGCACACACACATCTGGAGTTCCACTGCAGTAGCTGGACGCCCTGGTGCATCAATTCTCTCTGCCTCTCTTGCTCACTGTCACTCACTGTCATTGAAACAAAAATTAAGAAGAAATAAAGCACTAGGGAGATGCTAAGGTACTTCCTTGCAAATCCTGTCACGTTGTGTTTGATTTCCCAGTACCCACATAAAGCCAGATGTACAAAATGGCACATCAGTCTGGAGTTAACTTCCAGCATCAACAAGCCCTGGCATGCCTACACTAAAGTAATAATTACCTGACAAGAAGTTTGCAAAAATGGACAAATACAATGAGTAGACTGGTGTGTTTGCTGTTTTTAATAATGAATTCTTTCATTAGTATAAATTATGCCATTATATGTGAACCAATTCTTGTAAGACATATACAATATATAAATATTCGCAATATGAGGGTTTGCTTTGGTTTTCACTGCCAGAAGTACACAACAGGCTCAGAAAGCCAAACATCACTTGTTCTCTCTCATATGTGGATCCTAGCTACAGATGACTGGACTTCTATGTGAATAGGAATAAAATTCAGTAGCAGAGGCCAATATGCTAGAAAAGAGATAGAAAGGGAATAGAACAAGAGGGGGGGGAGGACTTACTAGGATGTTATTGATTATATGTAAGTAGAAGAACAGATTAATGGGGGTGAAAGGCCTAAGTGAGATCAGGGGAAAAGATTGATAAAGGTGGAGGGAGGACTAATCAAAATTTAAGAGGATATAAATAAGTGATATGGAAACATGTTTTTTTGACAATGGAACACTCAAAAGCCATAGATTGTTTCTAGAAAAATTTCAGTGCCAGGGATGGGATACCTTCCAGTGGGTTGTTGGCCAGGGAGGTCACTGATATCCCCAAACATTACAGGCCAAGGCTCTTGGTTTCCCACCAGGAATAGATGGTAAGACCCTACTGCTGAAAACTCCACATACCTGGGCTGCAAGGTCACTGAGACATCTGGCTTGAACTGAGCTGAGAACATCCTCCATGTAGAAGAGCTGACAGAAAGCTGAAAAAAAAAAAAAAAAAAAAAAAAAGCAATGCTGCATGCAGTTCAATGGGAGAGAGAGAAACCACCGGTGGAGATACTCAACAGTGGATACTCCAGTCTTAAATTTGGCCAAATGAGCCAACGGGTTCGATAGTGGCATGTCTGTTATGGGAGAAACCAACCACTCTCTAGTTGGACTGCAGACCTATTCCATGGGAAGGAATACATGCCTGACACTAAAAACCTACAACTAAGTAGTCATAAGCCCTAAGGGTGTAAAGTCAGCTGGTGTCTGGCTAAATGTATATACTATGCACACCAAACTGCCCAGTAAGCACTTCTCTTAATGTTCATACGCATATATTAATGCTACTCCCACTTTCCATTAGAAAAGCTCTTTTCAGATGGCAGTGACCTTGGATTGACTCATAAGGAACCATGGTACTGAGAAGTGACAGAGGAGTTCTCAGCACTGAAATATCTCTGTCACATCCTCCAAGGCTCAGGGTCCATTGCAGAAGAGGTGTTGGAAAGAATGTAAGAGCCAAAGGAAGGGTAGGACTCCTTACAATGTGCTCCTCCAGATACAAAATGGCCTGGATATCCGTGGTCTCTCAGCACCTGACACTACCTACATGAATTATGTTTCTTGTTTGTTGACCATAAACCCTTCGCTTTCAATTTGGGGCACAATTAAGAGTGTTATAAGATTATTTTATAATATTTTCTTACAGTCTTAGAGCCAATTATTGTACTATTTGTGTATGAAGAAAATTGTTCAAGTGTTAGTCACCTCCCTTGTTATTTGCTTCATGCTCAAATTGTGTTACCATAAATTGTGACTGCATTTATCAGGTATTCACTTAGACTTTCCATAACATACTTACGCATATACTAACCAAACTGTTTAATTGTCAGCGAAAATGTAGAATGGATACATGTGAGAAGTTATGGAAAAGATTTCATCAACTGATTTAACTTGGAACTTAAACCAAATTTTACTCTCAGTTTTGGATCATGGTATCAGAATACTTTTGCACTAAACTTCTTAGAAGTCCTAAGTTTAAGGTGGTGCTAGGCATTCAAAAAGAAATATCCCAAAAGCACTTATGAGAGTTAAGAGACAAAAAGTAATAACCATTGAAAAAAAGTTTTCTTTCACATTGATTTTCAGAATGTGAGTAAAACTCTAGGAAAATGTTAGTGAAAGACTCACTCCCTTCTTGAAGAGTTTCAGTAAATGTTTGAATTAGGGTGTGGTATTTTTTTCCACACAGCACTTGACTGCAAAATCAAAGTCATCTTTTTCTGGTGTGTGTGTGTGTGTGTGTGTGTGTGTGTGTGTGTGTGTGTATGGATGTAGTTACATGTATATGTGTGGATATATGTGCACATGTATCAGATCATATGTAGAGGACAGAAGCTGACATCAGGCACCTTCCTTAGTTTATAAAATTCATTCTCATTTCTGTAAAAACCAGAAAATTACTGGCATTAGTACATAATTTCTCTTCACTATTTAATTTTATCCAATTACCACAACCATTATTTGGATATGTATAGCTATGTCAACATCTTGTTAGTTTATGATTGTTTAAGTCCTTCTGAGGTTGAGAATAAAAATATCCACATGAAATAAATGCTTGTGATTGATGAGCATGCTCTGTTTAGTGTGTTCCTTTGATGCAAAATAGCACTGTGAACTGTGTACTATTATTTTTTATGTTTACTTGCTTAGTAACATTGTTAATAATAGTTACATAACTGAAATTTGTTTTGATGAAAACAGCTTTAATCTCTGATTTTTCAATATGCCTAGAAGACAAAGACTTTACAAAACATAGAGTATAATTTTAGGGGACTGGCTTGCAAAATTGATAGGATCTATATTCACATGTCAGGATTTAATTATCTTATAAGTTCCTTTTTGTTCTTTCCCTTCCTAAAAGCTCAATTGCATATTGTAACTAATTGCAATATTCACTGATATTCTGGACAAAACTTCTCTTGTTATTTTTTTTAAATATATTTGAACTCAAAACATGTACAACAAAACACAACACAGTAAACTGAGTTTTAGATGTCTATAGGCAAAAGATCATCTTGTTCAGGAAAAAAATATGTCCATGAAGTAAATGGCTTTATTTTTAATTGTTTAAATTCCCAACTGTTTGACGTGGTATACCCTTTCTAAAGGTTAGAACTTCCATCTGTCTGTCTTTTCATAAGAGACACAGAGAAGCTCAGCTACAGATGTGACAGTCCCAGGGCAAGAAGAGGGAATGCTAAAGCTGCGATTTTTCCAATCAAAAAAGGCACTTTTTTCTTTCAAGACATCCTTTTTTTTTTTTTTTTTTTTTTCCCTGTATGACACTTTACAAGCAGCTCAGTGGTTCCGTGAATAAGAAGCTGCATCCTTTGTCCATTGGGCCTTTCTACAGGTGACCTTGTGGGAACAGATCAAAACTGTCCATTCTCTGATTTGCATATCTCTTGAAGCCAATCAAGATCTGTTTACCTTTCCTTTCATTTAAAATAAACAAAAGTAAATATGAAAAAAATTAATGCTTAAAAAGCTTCTAGGCCATTTAATGAAAGTATTTTCCTGCTTCATCCTGAGACCAGGAAATAGGGAGGGTGGGGATTGAGGGGAGGGCAAAGGTGGGAAGGGACACAAAACTGAACCCAAATGGAACTGGTATCATAAAATCCTATATCCTGGGAGATAAACAAAAAGGCTGAACCCTCATCAGGACCTTAGAGGGAGCACCTGAGTCTAAGGACCCTAGAGAGGGTGAGATGAAGCCTAACCTTAATTTCTCCTATTTCTTTTCTTCTTCTTCTTTCTTTTTTTTTTTATATCTTCTTTCTTTTTCTTCTTTCTTTTCCCTTGGTGATGACCTGTAGTTCCTAGTACCAGGATGCAGTTAACACATACAATGAACTGTTGATCACAGATTCCCACAAGGTTTCGCAAAAGAAGACAGACTTCTGTCAGAGTACTTGATTACACACTGGAGGTTATTGGTAAGATCCTACAGCTGAAGACACCATATGCTATCAGTGTGGAACACGAAGAGACCTAGCTGGAAATCTAGAAGAGAGCCAGTCCCCAAACAGTTAGCCCATCTAGTGCTAGAAGGTGCTACTGGGGGAAAGTTGCTAACATCTGTCTGAGCAACTCAGAAGCAAGCAACCTGACGTGATGTTCACACAAGTGCAATAGTGGCACACAGCCATGGTGGGTAACCAACTGCTCTTGGATTGGCTAACAGATCCACTTAGTGGAAAGGAAACCATATCTGGAACTGGGAAACAAGTCAAAATCATATCTAGATAACGAGTTTGCTCTCCAATGTCAAGCTCCCACTAATCTTGGGCTACAAGAGGGCCTACACCCATTAAATTTTCTCTAAACTAATAATTGTTATCCCATTTAACCTGTACTGACTTCACTCACCATTGAAGAATCTGCTTCTCTTTTTCAGACAGAACCAGGACCTGAAGAGAGAAACAACCCATCACACTTCATCCCAGCCCCAGTTGAAAACATAGAGGAAAAGGAGAAATGACCAAGAGTGTTGCTTTCTCTGTGAACCTGATATCAGCACAAGGTTGAAGGAGGTAGACACTGAAGCCATTCAACACCTACTACACCAGAGATCCAGAGGCTCCTAAGAGTCCATCATTAAATGAACCCAATATGGCCCAGGGAATTTCATAGAAGAGGGGGTGGAAAGATTGTTAGAGCCACAAATTGGGACAATATGCACAGAGACATTGCTTCTTCCCCACAACTGAAAGCTACCCCTACAATGCACAACCCACAAACCCCATGGAGGTGACCACATCCCCAAAAGGGAGATGTCTTTGGAGGGGAGGCAAAGCTAAGGGTAAGGATGGTACTAACAAGTGCTGTTTACATACTGAGTATGTCCATAACTAATAAAAGAGAGAGAGAGGGAGCAGTTACCCATCTGCCTATGAGAGGGAGACTTTCTGCATGAACTCACTCTTTCTCTGACAAATAAAATCATTTTGTTTTGGATGATAGTTATCAAAGAAATTCCTTAAACAAAAATAAAATAAAATAAGATAAAAAATGAAACTGATTCATTTGAGCCCAATTCTAAAATTGCATGATTTCTACTGTGAAAGAGAACTACATTCCTTGGTTTAAAACTAAAATTATCACAACTCCAGTTAAGAAGTTGTCTCTACAGAAAATAAAATGGGGTTGATCATGGGGCTGAGTACAGTCAATCATTTTCAAACACAAGTTGGAAATATATGAGCAACTTATATCTTAATGTTATTTTTGTTATCTGTCACTTATAAGGGTCTTTCAATTAAAGATTGTGTGTGTGCTTCCTACTGTGGCTGCCATTTATAACAAGGACCGCAATAGTAGTGGTCTAATGAATGTTGGCGGAAGAGAAAAGGTAGGGGAAAGGAGCACTTGGTAAAAGCCCTTGTAGTCTGGTGGAAATGAAAAACTCCACAATAGTGGTTTACATCACTGTGTGCTCACATCTACAAAGAGGAACCATCTGTGCCAACACTCAAGACTGCAAGATGTTCTAACAATATTCACAAGATCTTCCTACTAAACTAAATAAACTTTCAGTTAAAAAGATTGATTTTTGTTGTTTTAGCCAGTTGATTCAATTGTTATTGTTGCATTAAGAAACACCTAATCAATAAAATTACAGAGTCTCAGGGAAGATTTAAACTTCATACTAGAAGTCAGGGGAAAGCTTGACTAGGAGGCATGTGATATTCAGTAAGAGTCACAAAGAAATATTTGGTATTTTCATCTAGTAATCTGGATAGTGTCAATAAAATAATGTCAGTGAGTCAATCAAAGTGAATTAAAGGGTGTGAATAGAGATGCATTCAGAAAACATACCAAGTCAAGAGATTCAGTGACACTCATTAGCAATCACAGCATGATAATGACCAGTGAAGGGGGGGTGGGGAGCCGAATCCACAAGGAGCCACAAATGGAAACAATAATCAGAAAAGTTCTGCCAATGTAGAATATAACTAATTATGTGTTGTGGATAAAGAGAAGAGGCCACAAACATGAAGTGGGAACACATGATAAAGGCTGAGTGATTCTCAGGAATGAGGCAGGTATGCACCTACATTGTTAGTGCCAGCAGTGACTAAGGATTTACACATCATGTCAAACTTTACACTCTTCTTCTATTAGTAGATAATTTCTCACTTGATTCTGACAACAAGTTTATTATGAAGGTATTTTAAATCTTACGAATGAATAAATGGTGACTATGTGGCTAGATGGCTAATAAGCCACATTTTCTATTCCAGATTTATCCAAGTACAGAACCAATACTAGCTACAACTAGACCTGGCCACATATGCTATGGCCGTGACTAGGAGTCTATAAAGGTAGAGTGGTGAATAACCTTATCTGTGATAGGAATCTCATATAGCTATGTAGCTTAAGAGTTCTTAAGAAAGAAAATAAATTCTTCAGGGACATCTATACAAACACTAACAGTTAACAGTTGGGAAAGAAAAAGCTAGAAAATGTAAAAAAGGAAAGAGAAAAAAAGACAAGATAAAATATAGAAGTTACAGGGCTGGAGATATTGCTTAGTGGTTAAGTCATTTGACTGCAAAGCCAAAGGATGCCGGTTTGATTCTCTAAGACCCACATAAGCCACATGCACAAGGGGGTGCATGCGGCTAGAGTTCCTTTGCTGGAGGCCCTGGTGTGCCCGTGCCTGTTCTCTCTCTCTCTCTCTCTCTCTCTCTCTCTCTCTCTCTTTCTCACTCTCCCTCCCTCTCCCTCTTTCTTTCTCAAATAAATAAATAAAATATATTTAAAATATATATAGAAAGAAGTTATAGGTGATCTAATAGGTTGATTGTATTTATGTCCTACCAGAATATAGTCCTCTTATATCCTATTTCATACATAATGGTATGTATAGTTTATTATTCTAGTGTCCCTATTATATACATGAAATTTACAAAGTAAAGAAGTTACATTAACTAATATGAGAAGGATTGTACCTTCTCATGAATAATAGGTGAATAATAGGTTCCAGCAGGCAAGGGCAAATAGTCATATATATGTATATGCAAGGGGAGAGAGAGAGAGAGAAGAGGGCATGAGAATGGATGTGCCAAGCCCTAGAGCCACTGCAAACAATCTGCAGACATATGTATCACTTAGCGCATCTGGCTTTACGTGGTTACTTGGTTACTGAACCCAGGTCATCCTACATTGCAAGCAAGTACCTTTAACTACTAAGCCATCTCTCCAGCCTCCCTACAATCTTTATGGGAGGATTAAATAAGGTCCGAATGAAATGAAAAACTTGAGGACATGATACACTAAAGAGGGAATCCACAGACATAGGAAACAATGACAGGCAGCATGTGCATTGAGCATAATGAGAGTGAGTGGGGTGAGGGTGGTAACATGAGCTCAGACTCAGACATGTGGACCTCACCCCTACCCAACATGCTGTGACCTTGAGCCAGCTATGGAACCAATCCCCATTTCCGCTTCCTTATATATTATAGGCAGCCTGGTAATGTACATTACAGCAAACCAACCACTTCTATTTAACCTGACTACTGTCTCAGTGTTCTCACTACTCAGTAGCCACACATTCTGAAAAAGATGATGACATGTCAGAGCTTACATCCTCAACCTTTTGATTATCTCCATGTCCTACCAAAGACAGTCCTCTTATGTCCGGGCTCAGCACAATAATGGTACATATAGTTTACTATTCTACTGTCTCTATTATATGCGTGAAATTACCAAAGTAAAGAAGTTAAACATACATAATTTTCTGAAATTCTATAAATCAGAAAATACTTTGGAAACTGCCTAATCCAAGTTTTTCTCCTCTAACAAAAAGAAAGCCTGTTTTTCATTGTACAGTTTTCCAGGGAAAGTCATTTTTAAAATGCCCTTGCTAAAATGTTTAATCTCCGTGGATCTCATTGTATGAATCATAATGAAAGAAAAGTGCTGGGGGTGCCAAACACCAGAAACCAACTGTCCACTGCTGAGATGCTAAGTAGGCAGGATGCTAATCCAAGGTGCTGCCTTTGTCTTCATAGAGGTCACAATAACAGGACAATCCCCAAAGAGGTGATAGCTACCAGCGAGGAGTGATTATTCAGCGTCATAGTCAGCATGAGGGAACGCACATGCCATGTGAACATGAGCCAAAAGGTGCTTATTATAGGATGGTGTAAAAATAAAATGGGTCAGAGACAAAAATACCTCAGCAACCTAAAGACCAGCCTGGGCTTCCCTTTGATGTAATGGTTCCTTCATTCCTTCAAAAGGAAAAACATTCTTTTATTCATTCACCTATTCATTCCTCCAAAATCCCTGACACTGTTCCAAGAGCTAAACCAAATTACACTGGCTTGATGCCTGATATCAAAGAATAAGAGTTTATATTTTAGACATAAAGGCAGACATTAAACAATGTGCTGTTATGATTTGAAGGAGGCCAATTAAAAATAATACTTTCCTCAGCACTAGTTTGGAAATAGAGGAGTGAGACAGATGGAGGTGAAAATGTCATCCCTATTCCTGATTTCTCCGGCTCATGGGGGAAAAAAAAAATGACATTCTAATGCTGCATTCTGGAGTTAAAGTTGCCCTTAACAAAGCAAAGAGACAACACCGAACTGCCACAATTTTCCCTAGATGTCCTCTTTAGATGCCCTGTCCCTACAATACTTGAGGAATAGAACAATAAACCAGAATTCTGGAGTTTAGTCTGTAAGGCCTAAATAATTGACAAAATGATTGCATCAATTTTGTTAATGTCATCATGGTGGGAGAATCTCTCCTATACCTCATTTACACACATGGTGTGGTACACCATTCTCTACACCCACGTGACACCCATGTGACTGTAAAACTCTACCTCAAAGCCTATTTTCCCACCCCCAAAATTTAAACTGGACTTGAGATTTATACCAGCCAAAGAAATATGGTAGAAGTTATGCCATGCCTTTTTAAAATCATACACATTCAGAAGCTTTGTGGGAGTTTTTATTAAACCTGAAACTGCATGAAAACAAATTCACATGCACCTGCTCAAGAATGAAAATGATTTAAAGCAAAGAGGAATTTGCCTTGAGGAGCCAATTTTATCCCATTTCAGCCAATTTATGAACTGATAGCAGATAGATGATGAATGAGGGAAGATCAACTTAGTTTGGGCCTGATCAGCAAAGAAGCTAAACCAACCTCACAAACTTAACAGAAACCACTCACTCTTTGAGCTGTTTTGTTATATAGCAGGAGGTAATACATGGGAGGTTGATATTGCCCGATCTATACTCCTTGATTGACTCTTAGGTATGGGTACAATACCTTAATTGTTTTGCAAGAGTACAACACAAAAATGAAAGAAACCAAAAGTCAAAACCAAAATAAGGGCTATAAAAGCTATAGCACAAAGCTAATAAGCAGAAATGGTTAGCTACCAATGCAGTTATAGTTATGGATATATTTTTAGAGATATTATTGAGCAAATGTGAGAGTTATAAAATATTAATAAAATTAAATTTCTTCATTATAAAAGCAATGAGATAAAACTTTGAAAGGATATTGGGAGATGCATATATGTATGGAAAAGTACTTTTTAAAGCCAAGTAGAACACAAGAGCAGGACTAGGGGTAATGGCAACTTCTATGGGAGTAGGAGGGAGCAGAACTTGTAGTGAAACTCACCAGAGACTTCATAGGTACTAAAAATGTTCTATGGCTCATTTGTTCTACAATTTTTACATGACTATCATTAATAATATGACTAGAACATACATTCTTGGTATGCATATTTTATAGGAAGTAATATTTTAAATAAAATGCTTAGAAAGCAACAAATGTAGTAATGAGAGACCCTGTTAGTATGTGTGGTCAAAGTACATATGAGATATGTTGATGGTTTTGTATTATATATTTATGGAAGATGAGGAAAAACAGACAAATCAAAGATTTTCAGTTTCACCACCTACTAGCTGTGTGACTTTTGAAAACTGTCCTAACTTCTCAATGTGTCTATCAATAATATATTAAAATATAGAAATTAACCATGTCTATAATAACTTTAGATTTTAAGCTTTATTAGAGCAAAAACATTGTCTATATTATTCATTCAAACCCTGATGTCTAAAATAGTGTTTTCATATAATTGGCAATAAATTCATGAATATCATGTGTAGTATAACAAAATAACTGTGTAAAGTAATATGACAGCTTTTGTACATCTCATATCTGATACAAATATAGTTATTAAAACTAAATTGAAAGTCTTAGATAACATTTGATATTAAAGGACACTTATATTTAAACTCAAATTTGGGTTTCTTTTAAATGATTCATAAAAGTTACTTATCATTCAAGGATAGAGAAAATTTATTTGGTGGAGGTCTGGAACATGTATTACTTTGTAAACTATACTACAATTATTTGTTGGGTTAGAAATTTCACAAGTAGTGGGCTTGGGAGATGGCTCAGCAGTTGAAAGTACTTGTTCGCTTGCAAAGCTTTCTGACACAGGTTGATTTTAGAGGACTCACATAAAGCCAGATGCACAAAGTGGCATTTACATTTGGAGTTTATTTTCAGGAGTAAGAGGCTCTCTCTCTCTCTCTCTCTCTCTCTCTTTCTCTCTGTCTCTCTCTCCTCTCTTTCCCCTTTCAAATAAATATTTTTAGAAAGTTACACAAGTTACTAAAAATATGCTTTATAGTGGAAAATGTATACTTTCATACTTTTCTTTTATTCAATAGCATAATAAATTCCTGATAATAATTTAAATTTGTATTATTTTATCTTGGACATCACATATTCAAGTGAGCATAAAATTATATAATTGTTCACCAAGAGGCATAAGCCCAAACAACAGACTTCTAGTTAGAAGTAACTGATAAGTTAAGGGTGTATTTTAAATCATGAAATAAAGAAGTTTTCCCTTGCTCTGACAAATCAATTCCTCAATGCTTTCAAGCCTAGGAGCAGATAAAGAGCCAAAGTTAAAACTAGGTGTCCATGTTACTTGCCTCTTGGCTGAAATGATCCCAAATATGGAGTCTGAGATTAAATGAATTCCCTAGACTCTATAATGACCATAGAATTTTCCCTCTGTTCCTTCAGAATTATGAATGCCAGGACAGCTTCACAGCACAGTTCATGATACTTTTCCAAATGCCATACCAATATAATTGAATTTGTATCACTGACTTGCTTCCTCGGGCCTAGGTTTTATCCCATGATTTTCCCATCATCTTAGTTCTAAGTTGACTATTCCTATATTTAGTTCACTTAGGGAAGTTGTGGTCCCTCCTAAATTGTACTAGTACTTGCCTCTAAAGCTTAAGGTCTCCCTGTGTCTCTAGGATACTCTTTGACCTCATTGCATATAAGCAGACATCTCTTCTACCTTTGACAATATCATGGGTGAATGTCCCTTCAATTTTGTCTTGAATTCTTCCAGGAACAGGAAGTCCGTTACTTCAAAAGTAAGTCATTCCATTCTGAACCATAACTAACTCAGTTCTTGAAAGTTCTGCCTAATGAGCTAGGCTTTGTTTATAGGTTCTCTGTCTTAGAATCACACACACAAAAAAATCACCTATTCCTCAGCTTGTAGACATTTAAAATAAATACTACCCTATTCTTCAACCCATACAGTCCATAAAACACAGCTTACTATTTCTTACCCATGGTACTGCTTGGCAGTTTTCACATACTCCACTAAGGTTTGGGTTTATACTTCCCAAGTGATTAGAGAATCTGAGAACTTATTCACATACTGTATGTGAATACATGCATTTATTATTTTGAAAAATGTCCAGTTAACTTACTTGTCATGTTACCGGTCAAAGACAACGTGAGGGCTGCAGATATAGCTTATCAGTTAAGACACTTGCCTGTGAAGACTAAGGACACAGGTTTGATTCCCCAGTACCCACATAAGCCAGATATACAGGGTGGTGCATGCATCTGTAGTTTGTTTGCAGCAGCTAGAGGCCCTAGCACTCACTCTCTCGTGCTCTCTCTCTCTCTTTCTCTCTCTCTGTCTCTCATAAATAAATAAATAAAATATTTTTTAAGAAAAAGACAATGTAATTATCTACAAATGATAGCATGATAGACACGGTTGAGTCATAAAGTGGAATGAAACCTAGTCATTTGTAGCAGTATGGATGAAGCTATAGAACATTGAGTCAGATGAAACATCAAGGTGTAAAAAGGCAAGTATGGCTTGACTTCACTCATGTATGAAATCCAAAGAAACCTGATCTTATACAAGTACATAATAGAACAGTTATTGCTGGAGGATGAGGAGGGAGGGGAAAGAGGACTTAAAGGGACAGATTGGTCAATAGGTACAAAATTACAGTTAGAGAGGAAGAACAATTTCTCTCAGCACAAATATGCAAGCACAGTAGGGTGGTGATAGTTAGCAGTATCGTAGTACATATTGGAAATATCTAGAAGAGAGGATTGTGAATGTTCTTGCTATCAAGAAATTATGCATACATGTATATGGGACATTTGATCATCATTTATACATACATACATGTATAAACACATTATCCTGTGTCTCTTGAATATACATTCATTATGTAACATTTGAAAATATAAAATTTGCACGTAAAAGCTGGAGATATTTAGTTCATCTTGTTAAAGCTTATTACAATGAAAGTAATGAAGATGGTGTGCTATGCCTAAACAACAAGCACATAGGTCAATATGAAATATAATTCAGAATCAGGAAAAAGTTTAAAAAATGTTGCAGGATTACAAGTAAGAGATAAAGATTACTTAATATATGTCATAATAGTGTCAGGTTTGTTGAAACAAAAAAAAAAATGTCTAGAAGTCAACCCAACATGTTCTGTTCCCAACTGCTCAGTTTGTAGCTAAATGATTAATCCATAGAATATTATATATGTCAAGCTTCCAATCAAATCCAAATGATTCCACTTGCAAAAATTTCAAAATGACCTTAAATCTGAAGAGTAAAATACATATGTATATCATATTCTAGTAAAACACTGAATAACAAACTTCTGGCAACAGCAAAATATTTTTTTGTTTGTTTATTTATTTATTTGATAGCGACAGAGAGAGAGAGAGAGAGAGAGAGAGAGAGAGAATGGGCACGCCAGAGCTTCCAACCTCTGTAAACGAACTCCAGATGCTTGCGCCCCCTTGTGCATCTGGCTAACGTGGGTCCTGGGGAATTGAGCCTCAAAGCGGGGTCTTTAGACTTCACAGGCAAGCGCTTAAATGCTAAGCCATCTCTCCAGCCCCAAAATAAAATTTTTAAGGCAAACTTTCTTTGATATTGACATAATTTATTTGCAAATCACAAAATACTTACAAAAATATGAGCTGCTTGCCCTCAATGTATAAAACTTGATGAAAACTGGTTTTATATGTAACTACATCAAGTTAACCTATAACGCATTTGTCTGTTGACATACTGTGAAATAGATGGCTGGGATCAATAATAATAACTGCTAAGTGATTGAGTTCCTAATATCTTAGAAATATTCACCATCAGTTTTGACCAACTATTTAATAACCAGAATTGTACCTTAGAATGACCAGATTGAATGTGTATGTGATCCATGAGATAATGAAATGTCAAGGACAAATAAATCCAGTAAAACATTCAAATTTTTCATTATAAAACACTTTAAAACTTTTTTTTTATAAAATTTTGATGGTGGCCAGGCATGGTGATATATGCCTTTAAAGCCAGAATTAGTGAAGAAGACATAGGAAGATGAGTTCAAGGCCAGCCTGAGACTACATAATGAATTCCAGGTCAGCCTGGGGTACAGTGAGACCCTAGCTCAACCCCCACCCTGAAAAAAAAATCTGATTGTGATTATTCTAATTTTCTGTCAACATCTTTAGTAGCCTTATACTTGTCAAAAATGTGTATTCCTCTAAGATATGCTTCATCAAGTGCCCTAGTATCTAATTACATATGTAAACATCTTTGTTATGTCAACTTATAGTGGAAATGAAGCCCATTTAGAGCAAGCAATTCATTCCAAGTTCAAGCATGGAGCGTCCATAATTCAGGAATGAGCAAGTACATCTCATGTTCTAAAAATGGCAAGAACCAATAGACATTCACACCAATATACATTATCTTAATGGCAGCTTTGAACTTTCTCATTTAGGCATCAAATCCCAAGCCAGAGTTTTACATCTTTATAGTTTCTGTTTTATGCTCCTTCTGCTAACAAGAATTCATTATCTACTCACTAAGTAAAAGCAAATAATCATACAAAATAAACAGGGAGATAATTAATTAGCACAATAAACACTAAGTGATTGCTTATACACACTGAAATAACAAGGGAAGACAGCCTGTGCCTATTTTTTTCCTTCCTAAGGCAGGAAAGAAATGTTCTTGTAGTGATCTAGTGATATGGCACAGATGGACTTCTGTGAGATGAAATTGGACCCTCTGCTGGGACTGATGACCCAGACCTCTGGGACGACTGTGCTTCTAACACTCTGAAGGAATTCTCCATGATACTTGCTCTTACTTTCCCTTACTAAGTAACTGTATGGTAATTCACCACATCTGATACACACACAGACCTCAAAAATCGAAATAGAATTTGTGAACAATGGATATTAAAAATATAAACTTTGACACTCTACAATCTCCCTAACCAAATCTATTTTTTTACTTTTTTCCCTATAAACCAACTGATTGAACATTAGAATTCCAAGAGTCCTTTCAATGCTAAGAAACAAGGTTTAAAATTCTAGTCTAGCTTCTGAAGAACGAAGTGGTTGGAATTAAAAGATCAAGAGAGACAGCATCAGAGATTACATTTGGACAAGTGCTATCAGCTACACAGGGAGGGCCTCCAATTTAGCTGTGACATTTTAAGAAGTGCTAAAGGGTGAAAGAAATTGTGAGGGATACATGAAGAATTCTTCTCAACCAAAGGACACTGAATCCATCCGGGAAAAGGAAAAGTCATTAACACTGAACCATTGCTAATTTTATATTCTGGACAAACAGCAACATAACTCAAAGTTGTGTTATCAAACTCTGGCTCTCACTCTTGGGAATGAATTATCTATCCCCTTACTCTTTTAAAAAAATTATTTACTTAGCACATTAGTATAGGAACAAAATATTTAATTTTGCTTTCCCTCTAAATATCCTTACTTTTTTACAGGATCAAAATACCTATACCACTTTTTCAAACACATTACCTAAAAGACACACTTCCTTTTTAATATTTAATTTTTATTTATTTATTTGAAATAGAGAGACAGATAGAGAAAGAGCAGACAGATAGACAGATAGAACGGACACAACAGGGCCTGCAGCCATTGTAAACGAATTCCAGACGCATGTCCCATCTTGCGCATCTGGCTTATGTGGGTACTGGAAAATTGAACCTCAGTCCTTAGGCTTCATATGCAAACACGTCAACTGCTAAGCCATCTCTCCAGTCCCAGAGACATTTTCTTGATGAGAGTCTGCTCACAGATGACTTTTTTTTTTTTTTTTTTTTTAGTTTTGTTGTTGTTACTGTTGATTTTAGATAAGGTTCTATGAAGCCCAGTCTGACTTCTACCTTACAATGCATTTGTGGATGACCCTGAAACCTTGACCCTCCTGCTGCTATCTCCTGAGTTCAGGGGATACAGGCAGGCATATACTTTCATGCCTAGCTTCTGATACAGAATTCTGCTATGAGTTTGTGGTAGTTTATAAAATATCCTCATAGACTCATGTATGTGTATATTTAACTCCCAGTTGATGGCACTGTTTAGAAAGTTTTTAGAGCCTTATTGGACTTGGTGTGACACTAGGGTTAGGCCTTGAGTGTTTTAGTGCATTTTGAGACTCTCTGCTTCCTCCCTGGGTGTCTGACACCCAACTTCCTGCTTCTGCCATGCTTTCCAGCATGACAGACTTCCCCTCAAGCATGTAAGCTGAAAGTAAACCTTTTCCTTCCTTAAGTTGGTTCTGGTTCAACATTTTGTCCCAGCAATGAGAAAGTAACTGATCCGTAATCCTCAGAGTGTAAGATTGGGCTTCTAGCTCAAGAGGTTGAACACTTTCGATTAGAATATGGGGAAACAAATTACTATATATTTAATATGAGATGAAAACAATTTGCAAAATAAGTCAAATGAAATTGCCAAGTTTAATAAACTATCTGGGAAATCCAAGGGTTCTAGAAACCATTCTTGATTTATTTATTTATTTATTTTATTAATCAGTGTTGTATTCAGTGAATACAGTCAAGTTGGTACCATTGTTAGGCTCATCCATGTCCTACCCCCTGCCCCGGGCCCCTCCTTGTTTAGGCATATGTGTCATGCATTGTGTAGTTAGCCCACAGTTATGGGTAAGAGAAATGTCTCTGCATATCATGACCCAACATGTGGCTCTGACATTCTTTCTGCCCCCTCTTCCATTTTGTAAAGAATACAGCACATTTTGGGAATAATTGAATGGGTGATAATAGGAATAACTACTCTTAATTGTTCCCTGAAACTTCTTGAATCCTTTTAAAGTAAACGATAAAAGGTTTTCTTATATTTGTGGCAACAGAAGGACAAATACTAAACATTGAACATGAGAATGTGACCAATATTATGACACAATTGTGTAATCCCAGTGACATATACAATAAAGTATTAGAAAAAAAAGAAAACATTTTGACAAGGATGTCAAGTACAGACAGTTTCTTATCAAAAGAGACAACAAAACACAATTACAGTACAACTAAAAATAAGAGAAAGAAGTGAAAGGTCTTAGAACAAAATTCTAAGATTTCAAGGGAAATTTAACGGAAAAGAAGACTGACTGAAACAACAACAGTGACATAATTCACATGCTCTTGGGGTAAAAAGTAATTGGTTTCATCAAGCAGTGGGGGAAAATGTAATCTGGAAGGCAGTGACAGGTCATGACAGATGCCTTACAGACATCCCATCATCACCTACAAGCATGGAGCCACTCTGCGGGTGTGAGAGCAAGTGATGTTCAAGTGCTTATTGAGCACATGACATACAGCAGCCCAAGGAGCACTGTCACCACACATGCCCCGAATCCCTTTAATTTTACAGCCAGACTAGTCATGTCTTGCTTTATTTATGTCAAGTACATGTTGCTAAGACTTGAGTCTTATGGCCCTCAATGAAAATCCTTTTTTTTTTTTTTTTTTTTTTTTGGTTTTTCAAGGTAGGGTCTCACTCTAGCCCAGGCTGACCTGGAATTCACTATGGAGTCTCAGAGTGGCCTCGAACTCATGGCAATCCTCCTACCTCTGCCTCTCAAGTGCTGGGATTAAAGGCGTGCGCCACCACACCCGGCTTCGAAATCCATTTTTAAAAAGACACATTAAGTCCTACACTCTCACTAAGCCCTGAAAGAATAGATCAATGTAGCAGTCACAAAGTCAGTTTTAGGGACAAGAGTAGTTCTTAGTAATTGGGATACTCTAAATAATAAATTCAGGCATTATAGTCTACAGGCTAAATTTATTCTATAATAATTAAAGATAATTGAAATTTTAACCTTGTTAAGTACATACAGATATTAGGTTCCAACACCAAAGATTATAATTATATATGATAATCATAATGAATATATATAATCACAAGATATATACATATATATATATATATATACACACACACACACACACACACACACACTTACATGGATAAATACATATCTGTACAAATATATCACACAAATCTCATAAATATCACACAAAAGATATCTCCAAATAACTCTCATAACTGTGCTGATTTATGAAGGTTTGTATCAATATTAGACTAAGAGTACATTTTCATAGTTATTAACCACTGAGAAAGTTTTCTCCTGCTGGAAAATATTGTGTGTCTTACATTCAGTTATTTTCTTTAGTAAAATATGCAAACAGTGTTCCCACTCAATTACTGCTAAGACAGTTTGAACTTGGAGGGAGGAGGAGAATTGAGAAAACAACAAAGACACTTGCCTAGTCAAACAATAGTAAGGTCTTAAAGGATAAAATTGAAAATATAAGGTCTCTGGAGAGCCCACAACAAAATAAATTTGCTTCTAAAATAATCATAATACTATCAGAAAGGCAGCTAGGATCAATGTGGTCTGTGATTTTTTTCCCCTCTGGTCTATGTAGAGTCAATAACTGCACCAACTCTCAACCATCTACACTGTAATTATTCTGCCATTTTGCCCCTGAGTGATGGCAAAACCTGGGTCCATCATCAAAAAGATTCCTACCTGCCTTGGAGCTAATCATAAGAACATCAACTGGAAAAAAATGGAAACATTTTCTTCTTCTCAAGTCACCTTTGTCCTTCCTCTCTTCTGCAGAGTACCAGATTCATCATATTGTTGCCTGCTGAGCAGCAAAAGGAAAGCACTATTTCAACCTGAATCATCATATTCTTTGAAGTATTCTATTACTGTTATTAGTAAGCCTGCATAAAATTCCTTTCATATCTCCTGAGATCTTTGGTAAAATTTGTAGGAAGCTATTGAATGCAATGAGCAGAACCTTCACATGGTATGACAGTACCATAATTAAGAGTGTAATCTACAAATTAGCTCCTTTTGGTTTAAATCCAGAATCAACTCTTCATTACTTATGACAGTCATTGGATTGTTTTATTATTTAGCACTTATTTGGTTTAGCGTTCTTATCTATAAAATGAAAATGGCAATAGCCTTTATTTCAATAACACTAAAAGAGAAATTACATAATACCCAAGTCATGCTAGTATACATTATTTAATAAAAATTAGTGTTACAGCAGGTTTCATGTGACTTTTTCTAAATATCTCATAATTTGAATGGAGGTTCATGCTCTATAAACCATAAACAAAAATAAGGTACTAGGCCTTCACAGACTCTAAGAAAGTATTGACTGTGTCTTCCATTATCAGTAACCCATTCCAGCACCTAGGATCAGTAAAGTATAGATGATCTCATGAAGCTCAGATAACTTTTAGCAAGCATTTCTGCAGAAAGAAAATACATGATATGAGGGATGCTAGTCTGTTAAGCCCAATGAGAAATATTCTTCAGAAGAATGTTTAGCATTTGGCAGATGTCCTTGTGAATATAAGGACATGTGGATATGTATGAGCTGTCTAATGTTTCATTAAAGAAGACTTAACAGTAAGATATTAGATGAAGTTGGCAGGAAAGAGACAGGGGCCATGGGAAAGCAAAGTACCTGCTAAGTGGAAATCTTGGATACCAGCTGTTGCACCCACAGAGATGACAGTGACCCATTATGATCCCTACACCTGCTGAAGAGATCTTCCTGCCTATAAAGAACTGAGCTCAGCTGGAGGAGGCTAGAGGTGATGCTGACCATGCACATTTTGAGAGAGAACCATGGCCCCAATCAAAGAATCCACCATTTGTGTCAGAGCCTTCAGAGAAAGTATCCCAGGATGGGGAGGGCTGCTGGGAGAAGTCCACAAATATGCTCCAGGAAAATTCCAGCTAGTGTGCTTCTTCCACTGAATGCTCCACTGATGATGTACCTACTAGTTGAAGTATTTTCTCCCTCTCTTTCCCCACTAGAAGTACAGCTGTGCATAAGAGACAAAATCATTGTACTCATGAAGCTTCTGACATGGAATGGAAGATAAACAATAAATGAAAATAAAACACATGTACAAATAAAGTGAGCAGGGCTGGAGAGATGGCTCACTGGTTAAGGTGCTTGCCTTTAAAGCCAAAGGAACTCGGTTCGATTCCCCAGGATCCACATAAAGCCAGATGCATAAGGAGCCACATGTGTCTGGAATTCATTTGCAGTGGAGAAATGCCCTGGTGCACCCATGCTCTCTCATCCTTTCTCTCCTTCTCTCTGCCTCTTTCTCTCTCTCTCAAATAAGTAAATAAGAAAGAAGAAAGAAAGAAAGAAAGAAAGAAAGAGAAAGAAACAAACAAAGAAAGAAAGAAACAAAGAAAGAAACAAACAAAAAAAAAAAAACAAAGAAAGAAACAAAGAAACAAAGAAAAGTGAGCATAAAATGTGATATAATGATAGTTGCTCAGTACAGATTAATTCTTCTGCAGGGTATTTTCACTGGTTGTTACTTTGTATAAGATACTAGTGAAAGGGTTGCAATTAACTGTGAACTGAATGTAAAAGGGAATGACTTGTGAAAATAGAAGAAAAAACCATGCCTCTTTCTAGGGATATCCTTAAAAAAGAAAGAAGCTTAGATGTTTTAGTAAATCTAAAATAATGTTAACACAGCTGGAACAATCTGGAATTGGGAGAAGAGATATCATTGTATGTTTTGGGGGATTATGATTATATTACAGTTGAGTGATCAAAATGAAGAGAAGGCCAAGATAATTTGTAAAGACTTAGCTCAGATTTATGGATGGGTACAGTTTTTGCTTTTACAGATGCAAAAGGAGAAGCCTATTTGAAAGGATAGTCTTCTTGGTAATTTTGCAATGTCCATTAGGCTGTTTGATATGTGAACCAAATGGTTACCTAGGACAAGCAAACAGAAAATTTCTTAGGAAGTAAGTAGTAGGGGAAAAGCCTCTAACTTAAAAAGCAGAAAGCAAGGCTAGAGATAGATGGCTTAGAGGTTAAGGCGCTTGCCTGCAAAGCAAAAGGACCTACATTTGATTCTCCAGGACCCATATAAACCAGATGTACAAGGTGGCACATATATCTGGAGTTCATATATATCAAATAAATAAATAAAACAAAATATTCAAAATACAAGCACAGATAATTGATGGAGGATATTCTATACAGCTGGTAATAAGTAAATACAAATCATTTCATAAGAAAAGTAGACAATGTTAACATATAAGAAAAATACATTGGTATAATAGAGAAAAATATCATAGCTCAGCTGTGGTCAAACACTCTGAGCTTTGACTTGATCTGACTTAATTATAGTATTTCCAGATATGGTATAGAGCAAGGTCAGCTCAATAAGAACAATAAAAAGAAAAGGCTCCATCATCTTCTGCACTTGGAAATCACAATAACCTAACAGAAAGGTCAAGGTATCACTATAAACATGTCATTTAAAAGTGTAAAAGTAAAACTTTTATGGGAGATAACCAATCACCTTACTTTATTTGAGGTCAGCACTACAGGAAGGAATTCATGCCTACTATGATAAATCAAATGAAAGGCCTATGTCTGGGAAGATCATAGGCCCTAGAAGAGAAACTACCACTGTTGCTTTCCTGAGTGTACATGTCAAAATGCCTTCTAAATATTTATTTATGTTTATTACCATAGATTAGTGTTGATCTCAGCCTTAGTTGAGTTAATCCAGAGACTCATAACTGGTCAAATGGACTGTTGAGAGTGCTCATTCCTAAATTGGACATCTATATCATCCTCTGTAAGGTGTAGGGAACATTTCAGAAGAAGAGAAAAAAAAGAATGTAAGAGCTAGAAGATGAGGAGGAGTGCTGTAGGTATGCTTTCTTCTGGACATATGATCATCTCACTCATAAACTCACAGCGACTGTGTTTGTCTGCACAAGACTGGGCCCATCGACATTCCCTCAGGGATGATGAAGGGACCCTCTCCCCTCTGAGGAATTATTGGCAACTAATGATTGTTGGACAGCAGAAACCATTGCCTTCAGTTGTGTAGCCAATGGTAAGTTACTCATGCTCTTATGCTCCAATAAATACCCTGCAGTCATGCTTATGCAACCAACCCTAACTCATCTGTGAGTCAAATAAAAAGGCATGAGAGTAGTAGGTCATATATATATGAAATTGTTAGAAACATAATTTAATAAATTTAATTTTTATTGAAAAAACTAATAAAAGAAGTGAAGAATGTAGCCTGAGCAGAGCTTAATATAGGGCCAGTGGTGAAAGCTGGGAGACTGACACCTTTTATATTAAACTTTGTAACATGAGTTGTCACCTTAAAACACCTTAGTGAAAACAGAAACCATAAAGGAAGAAGACAAGGTAAGAAGGAAGATTAGCAGGGAAAGGAGTAGGGTATGGACAAAGAGGAAGGAAAAGAGGTGTGGGAGACAGGAAGGTTTAGAAAGTGGATTTGTATTGATAATTTTCTGAGCACATGTTTCACATGGTTTTATATCTTGTCAAGTTAATATTTTACTAAATAAATTCAACTTTAAAAGATAAAATACTCCCAAATCATGTTAATAATCTCAAGTCTACTTAAAAGATTTTTTTCTATGTACCTGAGGCTACTAAACATCCCCCAAACAAAACCCTTCGCTCAGCAAACCCCATTCCTGAATGCTCTCTCTTTGTTTGCTGTTCCTCAAGCCATCTGTTCCATGTCAGTTTAGGTTAATAGAACTTGTGAGACTAAAACATCCCTCAGAAATGCCCCAGCAGGTGTTACCTGTGAAGATCCAGGCTTCCCCTCTGGTACCACTAAATCTCCCTCTCTCATATTGTGGACCTGGTGGCAGAGATACTTTCCCCCAAATGTTCCCCTTCCAGAGGACAGCAAACTGAATAGTGTGCATCAACAAATGCATAAAGGAACAAAGGTACATATATCCAAGTTGAAGACAAACACTATAAAAAGTGATAAATAAAAGCAGAAGCTACAAAGTTTGCAATTTGGATGTTTTCATAACTGCAAAATGAACGACAAATATCTATTCTTATTGTACAAGTACACATGAAAACAGAAAGCATAAAAGCAAAGCTGGTGACTGTTCTTCTCACATACAAGTGCATATGCTAATGACGTCTCCAAATGCTTTGATTTTCTGAGTTACAATTCTGACTCAGGCAGAATCAAGTTGCAGTCACCTTTAGAGTGAGACTCAGATCCCTAGGCACTGGGTTAAAAATAAAAGGGCAGCAGAGACAAAAGAGGAAACAAGGACAAATTTTCCAAAACTCTTCTTTGTCTTTAGGGTATTTAGATGAAAATGAGGAAATCAAAGACTGTAAAACCATTTATTTGCAAGTAAATACCAATGTGGTTCAGTTATGTCAACAACCCTCCATCTGCCAGCTGTGAGGGTAAGGGAAGAAAAGCAATTAAGCACCTTATTAATCATGGCTTCAACTGGCAGATTCGAGCACCACATGATTCATGATAGGTGAAGAAACATCTAGATAATGTGTTGCTGTGTGTGGTTCCCTGCCCCGCCCCCAGTGAAAACAAGTAGAAGAATCTAGGATCTTATTTAAAATTTTTATTCATTCCCAGGAATAGAATGGCTGGACACCTCACTGATGAATTTCTTATAAAATTTATCAGACTAATTGCCTTTCCTAGTCACAAAAATATATACACACACATGAAGAGACATGCACCCAATTAATAATTCCTTAACTGTTTGCGTTACATACCACCTCCTTCTCCTGCATCCACTCCATCCATTGCATAAGGAAACAGTTACATTTGTTAGAAACATCTAAAGAATAAAATTGCTTCCAAAATAATAGCCCCTCTGCTCATGTGCCCAAATGGCCTGTGAGTCAGACAAAGACTACATCACAATATTTCTGGCCTAAGACAAGCACTTCTGCCTCTGTAAAATGCAAAGGTTCGTGAACAATATGATATATTAAGCCTCCTTAGTCACTAATGCAATTCATTGTATTGTTGAGAAGGAAAGAGATAGAGAATATAGAACTAGACAAGGCTGGGGAACATATCTTATAGAAGAAAGGGAGTACATGGATAGGGGAATTCAGATACTAAACATAAATTTTATTAGTGTAGTCCACAAAGCCCTGGATACCTTGGTCCATTTCTAAGTATCATCAAATAGCACTTTCATGTTTTATCATAGTGTTCAATCCATCTGGCCTTCTTTTCAGCTCCAAAAAGTTTCCAACTGCAAATACTTTTAGGACATACCTACTTGTTCTTATTTACTCTTAAAATGATATTCCAGCACCAACTCTAAGTACTCCATTGCCTGGGATAAGTTATACTGTCCCTCTAACTATTGTTTGTATTATCAGTAAAATTCTTGTAAGAAAACACCTCCTTCACAGACTTATGTTTTTGTTTTTAAAAAGAAGTAGCATATGTCAAATGTGCTTAAACCTAAAATAAAATCAGATAAAGACTTCAAAGCTCAAATCTGTGTGTGTGTGTACATTTCAGCCTTACATATGTAAAGATTTTTAAGAGTAATTTAATCTGAAGGAAAGACTTTTACCAGAACCAAGGAGTTCATCAGAGAATGTGGATAAATTTTGAGGAAGAAAGAATTATTAAAATTAGGTAAGATCACATTTAGATACAAGGAAAGAGCACATTTTTAAAGTTGGGGAGAAATAATTCTAAACAAGATTAGACACAGCAGTGAAGTTGGTGCATTTAGATGAAAGAAGGTTGATTCTGTCTCAGTGTGTGTACCATGGAATAAAGTCAGTATAATAATAACAAGAGTGAAAGGCCTTTGGGCAGAGGCTGAAGAGTTTTATTTTTGAGCTAATTAGGAGCTACAATGGTTTACTGGTTAGGGAGCAATCTGATTAAAATAATTTAGAGAAAGTATAATTGTTGCTTTAATTAGGATGGACTAGAGAGGAAGAGAAACTGCCCAGGACTCCTAAAGAGCACTGGAAATGGAGAAGGCATATTTCTGAGAATAGGTAACTCTGCAGGAGCATTCACAGAATGGTATTGATTCCCAAAATAGAAAATGAAACAGTAAAATCTTACAAAAGGGCTCAATATTTGATTTATTTAATGCTTGGTATATTTAATGTTCTTTGTAACATAAACACATACCTCATTATAGTTAATAGTTTACATTTCACAATTCAATTATGATACTTTTGTTAAAAAAATGTTGTATTGTGGAAAGTATTATACATCGCTCATCTCTTATAATTTTTTAGACAAGCAAAAGAGACTGGCCCTTTTTTATGCAAGAGACAGGAGTGAGAGTAAACAAGCCTCGCACATGAGAGAGAGAGAGAGAGAGAAAGAATTGGCATTCCAAGGCCTCCAGCCACTGTAATCAAACTCCAGATGTGCGTACCACCTTGTGCACATGCGCAACCTTGTGTGCTTGTGTCATCTTGTGTACCTGGCTTATATCGGACATGCAACGTCAAACATGGTTCCTTAGGCTTCTAAAGCAATCTCCTTAACCTCTAAACCATCTCTCCAGCCCAACCCTCTTTTTTATTTTATGTATTTTTGATTGATTGACATAGAACTCAGGACCAAAACCAATGTTAACAGATTCTACAAAAACTTAGAAAATATATTTTCTCTTTATAGAAAAAAGAAAAACAGGCCAGTGTCAATTTATAACATAATATTTGCCCCCACCCTACACTTCTCAATCTTTTTTTATTTTTTTAACCAAATTGCTACTTTAGCCTGCAATACACAGTAACAAATCAGGTGTATTGGCCATATCTACTACTTTGGAGACATTACCAGTAGGCACTCGGCTGATTCACCAAATTCATTTCACATACCTTAACAAACAGCCTTCAGGATCCTATTGATTTTTGCTTTACTTAGAAACCAAGAACTTAGAAGTTAAAAGAACATACATACTGTGCTCACTATCTTTTCTAGTTTTTCATCTGTGCATTTGATCATTTTCAGTTATCAAGTGACACATATTCATAAAAATACATCCATGTCTTTGAATATGTTGTCTATGAGATAGAGAGACATATATCCTTCCAGAGATAAGTTATATCTAGACTCTTTTGTAGAGAAACAAGAGAAATGGTATCTTTTACTGAGTCCCTGAATATGCACAATTTAGTGCACATTTTAACCTCATTTAATACCATATTGAATTCTAGAAGGTGAAAATAACTGTTGTTTCTCTCAAGTGAAGAGCAGAGGCTAAGGAATATTAGTCAATAAATGGCAGGCTTAAAACACAGAATCTGCCTTTACAACCTTGGATATTGTCATGTCTTTCCCGTTCTCTCACTTTTCTCATGGACTATACTTTCAGTATTCCTAGTGGCCATATCTAGAGTCTCAAGTGATCATCCAACCACTGCCCAGTGACATCTGTATAATGGAGACCACCAGCAACAGAGTCATTGAAGAAAATTTAGGTAAGAAAGAAATAGTCAATGAGGCAGAGATGGTATACCTTTTTCATTCAGATAAAAATGTAATGTTCTGGGCTGGAGAGATGGCTTAGCAGTTAAGCTCTTGCCTGTGAAGCCTAAGGACCCTGGTTTGAGGCTCAATTCCACAGGACCTATGTAAGTCAGATGCATAAGGTGGTGAATACATCTGGAGTTCGTTTGCAGTGGCTGGAGGCCCTGATACACCTATTCTCTCTCCCTCTCCCTCTCTCTCTCTCCCTCCCTCCCTCCCTCTTTCTCTCTATCTGTCACTCTCAAATAAATGAATTAAAAAAAATTAAAAAAAATGTAATATTCTCTTTTATGGGATGAAAGACATCTTCACTATTTGGGAAAGCACATTTGTAAATGCATAGCTACTGAGCCTAAATGCTTACAGTTTAACAGCTAGTAGAAGTCTCTAAATAGTGAACTCATGCATGAATGAAGGAGAAAATAACAACTTTGGAAATTATAAATTCGTTCCACAAAAGATGGAAGGGTAACATTGTTTTAAACAGCTGTAGAAGTGTTTTCTTGATGGGTGGAGTAAAAGGCAGAAGCAGCTACCACAAAGGTACAAAGACATGTCACATGTTTGGGAGGTGACAGAAATCTAATATACATGTACTAATGTACTATTCTCTCTCTCTCTCTCTCTTGATATATATATATATATATATATATATATATATATATATATATATATATATCTGGAATTACCAATAAAATTGTGTGCCCCAGAATCTATGCTTCTCAGCTTTGAATTTCTTTCATGAATAAGGTCACTGGAAGTTTACAAATAAGATACTGACAAAATAAGTATGACATATTATCAATGTCAGTTACAGTATTATCTTTAGCCATTGCTGGATTCCCCCAAACAGCCCTTGGGGTGGGGGTAAAAAGGCGCAGAGTCAATGACACAAGACTCCAGGAGTCAGGTGAGAAGCTGAAAGCAGGCTCGTTTATTGAGGAAAACATACATCTCTATATACCCCTTCTTCGCTTCCCATTGGTCCGTTCATATACCCCTTCCCCACGTCCCATTGGTCCTTTCGTCATTTGGCATTGTGTTGTCCCTTTTTCATTGGCTCATTTCCTGCGTCAGTGGTGTCCAGGTGTTTAGGCAGGGTTTAGCTTGGCTCACCGGGGAAGTAGCAGTCGCAAATGTGCTGTGTTCTCAGGGCCTCGTCCCAGGGCTGTGCTTCTCCTACATTTCCACCTTTTTTTTTATTATTTATTTTGGCATTCCAGTGGGAGTTTGAGCCCAATGCTCTGGTTTTATTACTCCCACCTCAGAGGGCTCCCAGCATAATGGACTGTGTCTGTCTTAGGTTGTCCTCTTCAAGGTTAAGCCTTACCCGTCATTGGCACATGAATTTTTAATTCGTGCCCTGTCTTAGGCTGACCCAGCCCAAGAGGACATTACCCTTCTTTGACTACCAGCCCTGGAAGGATGACCACTGTGGGAGACCTGCTGGGGTGTTTGGGAGGGCAATTTATATAGAGGCTTCACGGATTTCAGTGACCCAGGCCTGACCAATGTCATGAGGCAGGCCATGATTAGGATGTTCAAGAGCCCATGAGTACCTGGAGTGTAGACTTATTGATGGTGCGTTGGCGTGACACATGCTATAGGAGACACTTAAGGAGAACAATTGGAAACAAAACAACTCTGTCCATAATGGCATATGTAACGATCCAGGAGGGGGTCAAATAGTCTTAATATAATTCCAGCTCTTTTGGATGAAGGCGTCATCAAACAACAGTTCTTCAACATGTGTATGATAAAGGGATTGTATTTCATAAGTTAGTTGGAAAGTGTAATTTAGGAACTGTTGTAACCATGAGCCCTTAATATAATTAGCCAGTTCATGGTACCTCTGGGTAATATTATTGACAGGAAAGGGGGTCAGACAAAAGGATAAGAACCATGGATTGGATCACAATTATATCTGACTAGAGAGTTTAAAGTATTGATTTCCTCCCCCATTAGGTCAATTTGTTGTTATACGTTTATTACAGCCGTATGGAGGTAAGTGTTGATTAGATTAGCCCAAAGGAAGCCTTTACTGCATTTGGGGCAATGGGTCTTGGGGCTTGTGTTCAGACAGTCATGGCGTAGGTGGCCAGTCCCACCGCACCCCCAACATGACGGGTCAGGTGGATTGGATGGCAGAGAGCAGTTGGTAGACCACTGTCTCTCCAATAGGAGGGCATCTATGGAAGCAGTCAAGGCATCAATTGGACCCATGTTAAGATCAAGGTCTCTAGTGGACAGGACCTACTTGGGGATCTCATCATTTCTGACGGCTGCCACCGCATTGTGGGCAGATGCATTGAGGCCCTCCCATGTCAGCTGCTTGATAAGCATATCCAGGGTGGGACTCTCCATTCCACTGCCTCTGTGATTCGTGTGAGGAAGTCAGTAAGCAACAATTCCCCTGATATTTGGATAAGATTACGGAAGTAGGTGGAGGGATGGGGGGGGAGGTGTGCATGCCTTGAGCTTTGAGGGCCTTGAAGGCCAAGTCAGAGACCTGCTGAAAATAAGCACGGAGGCCACTGGTGGATTGGGACACTAGGTCAATGTATTGGCCAGGTCCAGAGGAATATTGAGACCATATTGAATATTAAGGTGGGCTTGGGCCTCTGCTTGGTCATCATAAGCAGAGTGCCAGCTGAGGAAAACTGAGGGCTCCAGCACAGCTTAAGAAGGTGGTGCCGAACATAATGTGTTTGAAGCTGCATGGCCCATTGTCAGAGGACTTGTTCAAAATAAGGAGAGTCCGGGCCAGACTCATTGGCTGCCTTGTGAATGAGGGAGAGATCAGTAAGGGGGTAGGTATCCATGGCTGGTTGGCCGTGTTGGGGCCCAGATTAACCGGGTAGGCCTTGGCTGGCCACCCGTATGTAAGGGGAGGCATGAGGGCAGATGAAGGCTGTCGCGGTGGGGCACTGGGCAGGAGAGATGTGAGTGGCTCCGCTCGGAGGCAACAGCACAGAGTTCCCGCCAAGGTTACTGGGGAGGGAGAGACAGGACGTGGTAGCCAGGGATCGTCTAGGACAGGCGTGGGGGCTTGGCAGGAGGCACTGACTTAGATGTCTCGTCCCTCTCGTCATCAGAGGATTGGCGGGGACATCTACTGTGGCTCCAATAGCGGGCGGTAGTGGGATGATGAAAGGTTGACACTAGTCTGCTCCTGACAAGGTTTATTATGGGCAGCTATGGCTTCTTCAGGAGAGGAAGACTTCAAACTTGCTATGATGGCAAGGAGAAGAGGGAGAAAAATGGCAGGGGGAACAATCTCTGAGCCAACTTTGGGCTTCCTGGGAAGGAAGAGAACCCTCATCCTTAAGTCTGGGTCCCACATGTTCTTGGGAGAGATCCAGGGTGCCAGTATCACAGCCACATTCCAAAAAATCCTTCATCTCTGCAGACTTAACCTTAACTCCCCGAGTTACAAGAAGGGATTTGAGTGCCCTGACCTGGGGCTCCTTGCAGTGTGATGGCAGGTTGCCAATCTCATAGGCAAAGCAAAAGCAGAAGAGATGAGAAGTGTGTCTGACCCAAGTGTCTTGTGCTTAGTGGGGGGCTTCCGTGGTTCGTTAGGCCATGGCCGTATGCCCACAAGGTGTCTCGGCTTGAGGAGGGCCAGTCAGGTGACCACTCCATGGTTCGGTCTCCTGGGGCGTCAGCCTTTATGTGGAGACACCGGGAGAACCAGGAATGAAGAATATACCTCCCTAACGTCCAGACGGACAAACACAGAGAGAAAAACAAAGAGAGGCCACCTCGCTCACCTTCACGGGGCAAAGAACACGGAACACAAAAGGGGCCAATTTACTGAGTAAACACTGAGTAGGGGGCTCCACGTCACGCCACGAGAGAGGAAGGGAGTCCATGAGGTTGCCCGCGGGAGAAAATGAAAGTACAGCCAGCGAAAGGGAGTAAAAATCAGGACCCAAGACGTGAGGTCAGAGCCCACGCCCGCAGGGGTGAGGAGCCCCACGTTGGGCGCCAGCCTGCTGGATCCCCCTGAACAGCCCTTGGGGGTGGGGATAAGAAGGCGCAGAATCAGAGTCAGGTAAGAAGCTGAAAGCAGACTCATTTATTGAGGAAAACACATATCTCTATATACCCCTTCCCCACTTCCCGTTGGTCCTTTCATTATTTGGCATTGTGTTGTCCCTTTTTCATTGGCTCGTGTCCTGCATCAGCAGTGTCCGGGTGTTTAAACAGGGTTTAGATTGGCTCACAGGGGAAGTAGCAGTGGCATATGTGCTGTAATCTCAGGGCCTAGTTCAGGGCCCCAGTGGCTACGCTTCTACATTTAGCGATAATCAGAACAATAGGCCAAATGCTTCTAAAGCTCATAGCACATTGATAGGCTTAAGCTGGTTTTTTAAATTGGAAGTAATTTGACAATAATGGCAGCCATGCATCAGAGAAATCATCACTTGGTCACATTCTCAGTCATAGAAAGAGGAGACTCCTGGTCCCACCTGTTTCCATACCCACACTCTTTTTTTTCTTTTCCTCTAGTAATCTTTTCCTAAGTACTGAAGTTCATGGTGTCTTATACTCCTATAAGAGTAGAGGGGCATACATGTGCAAGCAAGATCTTAGAGAGACAGTAGTTCCCAAATTGGTAATAGACATTGTCACTTCCTTTCTGTCTTCATAACAATTATTACAAAATAATCTGGGCTTTTGATCTCTCTTGCAGCAGCTCAGTACTCATTGCCTCTATTTTCTGTGTAATGTCATACTGTAAATTACACAGGAGAAAGAGTATAAAAATTGAAGGGCTGGGGAATGGTCCAGTGGTTAAAGGCCCTTTCTGGCAAATCCTGCTGCCCCTGGAGTTTGTTTCCAGTGGCAAGGGGCACTGGCACATCCATACTCTCCCCCTCCCTTCTCTCTCTCCTTCTAAAATATATATGTATTTTAGAATGGGTATGGCAATTGAGGTTTTGATAATTTGGAATCCACCAGCATTGAAGGGCCTTTAACCAATGTAGCAATTTTACACCATTCTTTAATTATTTATTTTAATGTAGATCTTGTGTAGTTAGTGTCAGACACTGTGAGATCATGAATACCATGGATACTTTGTGTCTAGAAGACAGGATTGCAAAGTACTCTTCCTTTTCATTTGGCTCTTGCATGCTTTCTATTACCTCTTCCTCAATGGTCGCTGAGCCTGGAAGCCTGTGATAGAGATGTCTCACTTGGTGTTGAGTACTTTATTGCCACTTCTTTAGTGAGTTCTTTCATGAGTTTTTTGAGTCTCCCCAGTCGTCACTGCTTGCCGTCTGAAAGAAGCTTCTTTAACAAAAATGAGAGTAGCATTAATATGTGAGCAACAAGGTAAGTAGTAATGGGTGGTTTGATGGGCATTATATATCCATTTAGCCAGATAACAGTAGTAGTTTCCCTCCTATGGTTTATGCCTTCCCTCTACATAGGCTTTTCATCTGGTTTTCAGTATCAGGCATGGATTCCCTCCCATAAAACGGGTCTCAAGTTCAATCAGAGAGCAGTTTGGTTGGTTTCCTCCATAACAGATGTGCCACCATTGTATCAGTTGGCACATTTGGCTTTACTGGTCAATTGGAAAGTACGCAGGGGTTTACACAGTTTTTATTATCCATGTTAAGTGGCATCAAGAAGACAAGCCAATGGGCTGGAGAGATGGCTTAGCGGTTAAGCACTTGCCTGTGAAGCCTAAGGATCCCGGTTCGAGGCTCAGTTCCCCACGACCCACATTAGCCAGATGCACAAGAGGGCGCACGCATCTGGAGTTGGGTTACAGAGGCTGGAAGCTCTGGCGCGCCCATTCTCTCCTTCTCTCTCTCTCTCTCTCTCTCTCTCTCTCCGTCGCTCCCTCCCTCCCTCCTTCTCTCTGTCGCTCTCAAATAAAAAATAAACAACAAAAAAGAAGACAAGCCAAGAGATAGTTTAAGGTACTGTAAAAATTAGTGGCATAGCTACTTTTCCACCTAGAGAGACCCAGATATGGTTAGAGTGCAATTGGTTAATAAGACACAAGACAAATCCTCTCGACTCCTAATGAGCATCCTTATTTTTTAGAAGCTTACACTGGTCCATGCATATTATCTTGAAAGTAGATATTGAAGGGTACAGTAGAAGGGATGGAAGTAGCCATGCATACTGTCATAATGTTCTTAATAGTGGAATGACCCTGCCCTTCTATTTACCGGCTGTGTGGTCTTAAAGACATCATTTGGCCCCTCTCCTTTCAACAGCACTAATCTTAATTCAGAAATATTAAATGATTTTACAAAGGTCAGTTCTTTCAAAGTTCCTTGTTTGATTCCAATATTCATTATGTCTACGATGCTATATTTTTTTCTGGAAAAATTACTAACAACCTCCCTTTGTCCATTTATTCAAAGTTTGCATCCCCAATGTCAGCATTCTAAAATACCTTCCAGAACAATGCAGGTAAATACTTTGATATATGTGTAAACTATAAGAAACCCATGGTTCCCTTCAGATATTCCACACTGTATTTTTCAAAAGACCATAATTGTTACCAAAGGGTATCTTTTGGCTAAATCCCGTTAAGTTATTCCTTTGTACAGTAATATATTCCAGTTGACTCTTCATTTGATATTTGCATCAAGCCCCAGCTTTCTGCCTCATGTCTCTTCTTTTATCCCCAACCAAATTTCTTGAAGTTATCATTTTTCTCCCCTAGAGAACCTGGATTCATCTCATTCCATATGGCCTTTAATCAGTAACATGTGTTTCGCCTACTCAGGTCTTTTCTTCTTAGCTCCTTCTGCTAAAGTTGACACTGATGATCATTCTCACTTTCTTAAAGCTCTACTGCTTACTTTCCCTGAAACATTGGGTTGTCCTACTCTGACTTCTAGGACTTCTCGGCAGCTCATGGGCTTCTCTAATCAGCCCTCTGTCTCTTGCATTAGCTCATCAGCCTTCTCCTTACATGCTCCCCTGGGAGTCCAAACATTCTTATATGTACAGCAACAACACACCTGTTAAAATCCCTAAAATCATTCAGGATACCATATCTATAGTTTTTTTTTTCTTTTTCTTCCTTTCAAATTTTTTTTATTAATTAGTTTTGTACTCAGAGAATACAGTCAATTTAGTAAACTCAATCAATGTCTTACAAGTACCAGAATCCCAGCATAAAAAACTGTACATGTTGTCTTTTATATTCTAGTAAAAGTTCCATTATATTCTAGGAAAAAACCTTTCTTTTTCCTGATGGATATAATAAAGTACAAACTGGAGGGACAGCTTAGTGGTTAAGGAGCTGCCTGTAAAGCCAAAGGACCCAGGTTCAATTCTCCAGGACCCATGTCAGCCAGATGCACAATGTGGCCAATGTATCTGCAGCTCATTTGCAGTGGCTCGAGGCCCATTCTCTCCCTTTCTCCCTACCAGCCTCTTCCCCCTCTCTCTAATAAATAAATAAAAATAAAATATTTATTAAAAAATCATATCTATGATATTGTGTCTTCCACTAATAGCTTGATCTCTTCACATAGAATGTGAACATGCCTTCCTTTTAAACACAACCATTTAATTATATAGTTTCATGTTACTATTACACATGGTGTATCTCTCATCTAGACCACAGTTTTTTAATTTATTTTATTAATTCATTTGTGCATTGTGTTGGGGGGGGTGTATATCTTCCTGCTGCTGACAAATGCCCAGCCAGCTTTACAAAGGCAGCTGGGGAATTGATGCTGATATGCAGACTTTTCAGGCAGACTCCATTAAACACTTAGTGATCTTCCTAGCTCCTAGACTAAATTAAATTGTGTATCACAACACCATATGGAGTCATATTACCAAGTGTGGTGGTCACAAAAAGTAATATATGCAGTATTTGATTGCAAATAGCCACAAAGTAGTAAAGATATGGCAATGTTTCAGAAAGTTTTCTTGGTGATACCTTTTGTGATGCCTGTCTGGTGGACAGTTTGCCAGCTCTAGTTACAAATCAGAAGCTACCTCGGCCCACCTATAGATTCTCTGTTTTAATGTGGAATCAGTTTCTTTGAGGTGTCATTTTTATCAGCTTCTATTTGTCCAAGTTGGCAAGAGAGCACATTATGGAATTTTAAGTCAAGCTGTAGGACTGTTGTGATTTACAATGTGTTTGGTCTTGAGGACAGCATTTTCTAGGGTGTTTAGGGAGAAAAGCCCTTCTGCTGATCACAGAATTATGGGCCATTAAGAGGGCACCACAGACCCCAGACAGAGGAGGAAAAATCAATACATTCTTGTGATAGAATGATATTTCCATCATATTTCTGATTGCCAAGCACCAGACAGGATGAAATTTTTTCTTTTGTTTTGTTTTGGGTTTTTTTTTTATTGAATTTGCATCTATAAGACAGAATTGAGGTCTGGCTTCTGTACTTCCTGACAGAAGGCCATGTTTCTGTGCCTTTAAAAATTGCTACAGTGGGCTGGAGAGATGGCTTAGCGGTTAAGCACTTGCCTGTGAAGCCTAAGGACCCCGGTTCGAGGCTCTACTCCCCAGGACCCACGTTAGCCAGATGCACAAGGGGGCACACGCGTCTGGAGTTCGTTTGCGGTGGCTAGAGGCCCTGGCGCGCCCATTCTCTATCTATCTCTATCTGCCTGTTTCTCTCTGTCTCTCTGTCACTCTCAAATCAATAAATAAATAATTAAAAAAATTGCTACAGTAAGGAGCCTTCTCAGGCAAGTATTTTAATAATATCATAGTGGATATGATTATTTCATGTATATTAAAAAAGTATACAGAAACCTTACTCTATTCAATGCAGAATGATTAGGTAGGGGCTGAAGATAAGGCTCAGTGATTAAAGGCACTTGTTTGAAAGTGTGATGGCTACAGTTCAGTAACCCAGTACACACGTAAAGCCAGATGCACAAATAAGTACATGTGTCTGGAGTTCATTTGCAGTGACAGGAGGCCCTGGAACACCTCTGCCCTCTCCCCTTCC
Source organism: Dipus sagitta (assembly GCA_036346955.1). Classification (NCBI taxonomy): domain Eukaryota; kingdom Metazoa; phylum Chordata; class Mammalia; order Rodentia; family Dipodidae; genus Dipus; species Dipus sagitta. The sequence continues at coordinate 116,007,325 of CM070772.1, forward strand.
AACCTCTCTCTCTCTTGCTGCCTGTTTCTCTCTCTCTCTAATATTCTTTGGCAAAATTTAGTGATTATAAATTTTCTAGGAATACCACATCCAGCATGAAGAAGTAAGTTGACAATGGTAATTAAATATGAGATTTACTGGTGCAATGAAGTCTACCAGGAACATGGAGAAGAGAACTGTGGTTATGAATAATGAACATATAATCTAAGAACATACAGGGTTTCATCATTATTAAATCAAGAAACACAGCAATAGCCAATACTTCTAGGGAACATTCCAAGTAAAACAGACATTTGTGGTTATTCAGCCAGTATATTGCACAATTCCATGGGCATAATTTATTTATATTCTGGTCTGTATGAATGGTACTCATGGAATTGTTTACTGTAAGACCTGTATGTTTAACGAAATGACTCTCACTTAAGCATTTTGTACATTAGCATTTATGATCCTCTGATAAAACTTTAGAAGAGAGTACTACTATTAATGACCCATTTTATAGATAATAAAAGCAAGCCATAGAGATATTAAGCACCACAACAAAGACCACAGCTGGATGCGGGGAGAGCCAGGCTCCAAGCCTGTTTCCTACCACCACACTTCTACCTGGATAATCAAATCTTGTGAGGTTGAGCTAACATGTAAAAAACTAAAAATAAATGTTTCTAGAAACAATGAGAAGAGAATAATAGCTGTTCAGCAAAGTCCAGAAAGAAGTAGTACACATACTTAGCAAGATACCTTCTGGAGTGTGGGCAACTGTCCAGCAGTAGAAAAGAGATCCACCTGCAAAGGAACTGTATTCTTTGTGTGAATCATCAGTTCCAACACAAGAAGAAACTATACATAATATGTGACAAACTAATAATTTCATCATTAAAAAGTAAGGAAAGCAGTCTCTGACCGGAAAGATGGCTTAGCAGTTAAGACACTTGCCTACAAAGCCTAAGGACCTTGTTCAAGTTTCCAGATCCCACATAAGCCAGATGCACATTCTCCTGCTGCTGTTTCCACCTGTTGTAGTGGAGGCGATGTCCAGCCTCTGCTCATGCCATCATTTTACGGCCTTTATGAAACTTCCCCTTGAGACTGTAAGCCAAAATAAATAATTTTCTCCCACAAACTGCCTTTGGTCAGTTGTATTGTTCCAGCAACATGAATGTAACTACAAAATGTCCACTTGCAGCCTTCTAGTCTCATCATATTCCATTTGATTCTTCCTCTCCTCTTGGCTCATTTGCTTACATTACATCATGTGATTACATTAGGTTCATCTTGATAATGGAGGACAAGATCCACTTAAAAAAATATGATGATTTGATCAAAAACATTATTTCCAACTGCAAACTTATTAACTCCTCTTTCCCATGTAGCTCAATATATTTGAAGGTTACAGGGACTTCAATGCAGAAATCCTTGAAGAATGAAGAACTTCTATTGTATCTAGCACAATGTGTCAGATAGAATTTGCTTGTACTTTGCTGAGAATTTTTGAATCTGTATTCATAACTTTTATTAGTCTAGATTCTTATGATGTCATTGCCTTTTTAAATTTTATTTAGTTACAGTTGTTATTCATTCGGTACTTTTAAAATTATATGCTCATAATAAGATGAAATTTCCTCTGTGCACTGTTAGCTGCATAAATATTGATCTTGTATATTTGTCTTTAACTCAAAGGATTTTCTGATTTCCTCTTTGTCCCATTATTTATGTACAATACCATTATTCTCCAGATATCTATGGCTTTTCTAATGGTTTTTATTTTTTTTTAATTTCTACTAAGTTCTACTGCTATTGGAGGGCAAGCTTTTTATTTTTCTATCCTATTTACATTTATTGAGGATGGTGTGGTTTAGCATTGAAGCCAAGTACACCTAAGATTCTACACTAGTTGGGTAGAATGTCATGAAGATATTACACCTATTTGATTTATATTTTCATACAAAAGTTTTAAGTTCTTATTGATTCTTTTGTATATTGTCTTCAGATATTGTAAATAGATTTCTCAATTGTTATTGAATTGTTTATTTTTCAATGCTGCTGGTTTTGTTTCATATACTTGTGACTATGCTAGTTTCATAAATGTTTATGACTCATAACATATTGGTGAGTTACTCTTTCTATTGGTCTTTTATTGTTCATAGTAACTTATTTGCTTTCAATGTTGTTTAAATAAATATTAATGTAGCCAATCTAGCTTAATTTTGGCTAATGTCCAAACCGAATATATTTTTAATTCTTAGTAAATCTGCTGCTACTCTATTTGTTTCCATTAGTTTTATTTTTTAAAGTTTGTATTTTTTTACTACTATGTCCTTTATATTAAATATTCATGTTCTGAAATATCTTTTTCTTTATTGTTTCTTTAATTATATTTTTGAGTTGTTCTCTTCTTGGATGCCCCTCAGTTTAGTAACTCCTTAAGTTCTATGTTTCCCATTAATAGTCCATATACATACATACATACATACATACATATATATATATATATGTGTGTGTGTGTGTGTGTGTGTAAAATAGATAAATTTAAGTATAAAGTAAATATACTAATTAGGGCTTTGCTAGTCCACAAAAAATATGAAAAAAATAAAAGACACTTTTTCTCCCATATGATCATATTATCTTATTTCTTTTCATGATTTTGCTGAAATATGACTATTTTAAGTAATGTAATATAACAACTTGGCAAATCAGTTTCCGTTGTTTTCCAGGATTTTTCTATATATATATATTTTTTTTGCTCTTGCTGTTTTTCTAGTACTTTCCACATCCCAGTTCAGTGTTTCTGTAGTACAAGAGACTTAGAAGTAACTAACTAGTCAGCTTGGAGATAAACTAACAGTGGCAGATAAGCTTATAGCATCTCTCTAGCCCAGTTTTGGCCAAGTGTCTTTGTCTGTCTGATGGAGCAAATCGTCAGCCCTCAGCCTTGCAGATTAAAATTGCCTTAGAATTTACCTCCTTCTTGTGAAAAATCTTAAAGTCAGAAAGAAGTGTGAATTTAGAGCCATGTCAGATCTTTCTTCAGTATGCAGATATAAAAACATAGTAGCATATATCAAAGGGACCGTCTGGATTCCAAGAGACTTTCAAAGATACTATGGACATATCAAATAAAATTTTCTTTTTGTATTCTCATCAAACTTTCATTTTCCCTACTGCCATCACTGGCCCAGACAATTATTATTATTTTAATATTTAAAAAATATTTATTTATTTACTTATTTATTCATTTGTGAAAGAGATATGCATCTTGGCTTATGTGGGTTCTTGGGAATGGAATCTGGATCCATAGGCTTCACAGGAAAATGCCTTAACTGCTCATCCATCTCAACAGCCCATTATATTTTTTTATCAAATAATATTGGACAAAGTTTGTACATACTGGGAAAGCTCTGGTTTAGATCAAAGATATGTAGCAGGTGAGTGTAATTTCCTAAGAAACTTTCAGAATGATCAAACATTCAGAGTAAGAAGATAAGTGGAATTTATTATAGGAATTTGAAATTATACACATTCTCCAATACATGCTAGACAGTTAATTTCCAATAAGATTAAGAGGCTCGGCGCGGGGGTGGGGGGTCAGCAGTGGAGAGATGGCTTGGCAATTAAGGCACTTGCCTGTGAAGCCTAAGAACCCATGTAAAATTCCCCAGTACCCACATAAGCCAGAAGCACAAGGTAGCACATAAGTCTGGAATTCAACTGAAGTGGCAAGAGGCCCTGGCACACCCAATCTCATTCTTTCTGTCTCTAATAAATAAATAATTAAATATTTAAAAGGCTGTTTACTTTTAAGGCTATCAAAAGATGGAAAGAGGTATGTGTGAATATAGTAAAAGAAACTACCAAAAACATTACTGGTTTTCTAAGATTAAATGATTTTTCTTAAATAATTTTTCTCAATATTATTATTACAAGATTTTGTTCTGGGAATGATTTTTGTGAAATTTTCCAGTTTTCTCATTAATTTTTATGAACAATAATGTTCAAAACTGCTCATGCTATCATTCACAACAATGTCACTCAATGTTTTCTATAAAGACATTAGATGTTGCCACTGTAGTATAGCATTAATTATAATAATTTTTTAGATATTTTTTCATGAAATCCTTATGGACAGCATATAGCAATGTAATTTGACTAATAGCACAATTAACCACATTCATAGTTAAATAAATTAATATAATGAATGGTTTGATTAGTAAACTGGTTTAGATCTGCAGAGAGGTCTCCAACAGCTTAGTTTTTGCTCTGACATAATTTAGAAGCTTCTGGAGTAATATATGTAAATGCATAGAGGACTTTTAAATAAAATGTTTAGAATAATTTAGCTGATATTTTAAAAATGTTGGTAGACCAAAGGGCTGAATATGATAGATGATAGATTTAGTAAGGCCCAATGTAAAACTTCACATTTAACTTTTAGTAACTTGTATTTGAATATCAAGAAAAGAATACATGGGACTGGAAAGATGGCTTAGTGGTTAAGGCATTTGTCTGCAAAGCCAAAGGACCCAGGTTCGATTCCCCAGAACCCACATTAGCCAGATGCACAATGGGCACATGCATCTGGAGTTCATTTGCAGTGGCTACAGGCCCTGTTGTGCCCATTCTTTCTCTGTCTTTCCCTCTTCTCTGTCTCTCCTCTCTCTGCTTGCAAATAAATAAATAAATATTTAAAAAAGAAAAGAATACTTGGAGCAATTTGGGACAGAAATGAAGATGAGAGAAATAGGAAAGAAAAAAAGGAGGAGGAGGAAGAGAAGGAGGAAGAGAAGAAAAACCCCAATGATATGTTTTAATAACAGGGCAAGGTTGTGGCTGGTGTACATGTACATACATGTAACTGCTCTCCAAAACATTAATGCCTACTTAGTTCAAAATTAGAGTACTTAATGCATCCAGGCTACTTTGTTAGATACTTAAACACAAAGAGTTACAAATGCAACACAGGTTTAATCCTCACAAAGCCATTTCTGCAATGAATTCCATTTTCACATGGGTGAAAGATCAAAGGACAGTCTACACTGTGATGAGTTACATGGAAATATACTTGGTACTAATCTAAAGCAAAAACAAAAACACCACATATGCAAATACAGTAAATATTATTTGCATCACAGCTAATCACACGTACAAATAACATATTTAATACTATATGAAGTAATTGTTTGGTAGGTAAATACACCTTACCTGTCCCACAAGGAATTGAACAATCCAGAAAATGTAAATGATTAAAATATACTGAACATTCACTATAGGTTTGGTCCTAGAATAAAAATAATAAAAGAAAAGTATTTCTGGCCTTGGAAGATCACAATCATATGAAACCCTCCATCCAGCCCCTCTCAACAGCAACAACAAAATTATATATATACAAACCTCCCTAATCTACCAGTGAAAATTGACTTAAGGACCTTAGACAGTTATTAAATTAACAAAGACACTCATGTCATGATTGACCCTCGTTTCACGTTTCTGAAAGATAAAAGTTCAATTCACACTGTGAGCATTTCTGTGGAAATGTGCTGGAACATTATTCTGTGAATTGGAGATAAGCAGACAAGATTAGAATCACACATAAGTACTCGTGAAACCCTAATGCAAAGCTAGTACAGTCATCAGACTTTTAATTAAAGCTTTGAAAGTAGTTATACCTCTACAATGTGCTTGATCCTTATGAACTTGTTACACGCACACATTGTTTTCATTGAATTGCTACAGCAGCTCTGAGCACCAAACAAGATTTATAACATCACAGATTGGATGACAGATAATAGTAGAGGCTAAAGATGATAAATAATTATTGGCACCATCTGGACCCTGTTAAAAACATCCTTTTAGAGAGTGCATTTCAGAGCCATGCAAAAATAGAATCTGCACAAAGAAAACAAAAATGTTAAATTTAAATTAGATGAGAGCAAAGATACTAATTAAGAATTCACAGGAGAACTATAGATCTAATTTAGAAGCAATTGACACAAAATTATTCATAAAACTGGATGGTTTTTCAGATTTGATTCTACTCTCATGAAGTAGAATGCGTTCAATATTAATCTCTTCGTGTCACAGACAGCAAATGCCACCCAATCTGAGCCAACAGGTCATTCTAAAAGGCAGCTTTTCTACTTTTCAACTGAAAAGGGGGGTTCCTTTTGACATTGATATGCATTAAATTCAATACAGAAAATGTGACTATCTATGTATACATACTGTTTCTTATCTTATTCAGGTCCTTCTCCATAAGTGAAGAGTTAGCTAATCGTGTGAAAATCTTAGTGGATGGTTTCATAATGGTAGTACTGTGGGGCCTGGGGAGATTACTCAGTAGTTAAAGGGTAGTGCTTAGAAAGCCTAATGGCCTGGATTTAATTCCCAAGCCACCTACTTACTTGGATACAAAAAACAGTACAAGAATCTGATGTTCATTTGTAGTAGCAAGAATCCTTGGCATACGCCCCCCCACACACACACTCTAAATCTACATATGTGCGTGTAAATAATTTTTAAGAACATTATGACAGCAGTTCTGCCGGGCGTGGTGGTACATGCCTGAAGTTCCTGCACTTGGGAGGCAGAAGTACAAGAACACCTGTGAATTTGAGGCCAGCCTGGGACCACAGAGTGCGTTACAGGTCAGCCTGGGCTAGAGTGGGACCCTACCTCAAACAGAAAAAGGACAGTTATTGTGACAATCCTACTAAACCCCAGACAGAAGATTTTTCTGGGTGTCTGACTTTTTTCTGAAAAGGATAAGAGGACATCCCAGAATATCTATACATTTCTATCTAGGTTCTCATAAAAGCAGCTTACATAAATTCCAATAAGAAGAGCTTTAAGGGAATTAAAGAACGTAAACATATGTACTTCCCAAGTGACTACAAAAAACATATATTTTTACCCGTCACATTTTACACGTTTTCTATTTTATCTAAGATGCTTCAAGTGCTCAAATTGGATGTACTTTTGGTTTAGTAGACAAGGAAACTAGTTATTTCTCCAACTCAGGCCTGTCTATTCTATTCCTATAATGTCATACAATGTTGGAAAGGGCAGCAAACAAACCAAATGGAGTTACTGAAAATGGAGTATCTGGAGCTGAACAGATGGCTCAGCGATTAAAGACACTTGTTTTCAAAGCCATTGATAGTCCAGGTTAAATTCCCCAGATAAAGCCAGATGCACAAAATGGCACATGTATCAGTGGCAATAGGCCCTGGCACACCCATACTCTCCATGTTTGCCTCTTTCTTTCTGTATCTCTCTCAAATAAATTAATTTCTTTTAAAAAAAACAACAAAAGAAACTGAATGATCTAGAGCAGACTGAAAGTTGCAGAGCTGGGAAATAATGCAAAACTTTCAGGACCTGCTGCACTATGGGGTAAAATAGGCTTTGGGGAGGCTGTTCATTATAGAGGTGGTTTGAGTTCCTCTCAAGAGCAGGACCTTAAACTGGGACAGTCACACGGAACATCTGTCATTACCCTTGTGTTGACAAGCTTGCTATGTGACAACTTTTTTTTTTTAATTTTAGAAATACTTTATAAAGTCTTAACTTCAGCAACTTGAATAGAAAACATCAATGTCTCAAGAACAATAGCCATTTTCACTTTTTTTCTTTTTTAATATATATATATATATATATATATATATATATATATATATATATATATTATTGATAACTTCTATACTTACAGAAAACAAACCATAGTATTTTCCTCCCTTCCCCCACTTTCTCCTTCATAACTCTGCTCTCTGTCATATCCCCTCCCTCTCTACATTAGTCTCTCTTTTAATTTGATGTCATCATCTTTTTCTCCTATTATGAGGGTCTTGTGTGAGTATTGCTAGGCACTGTGAGGTCTTGGATATTGCTGCCAAATTCTGTCTGGACGGTTATAAGTAAGGAATGGTACCCTTCCTTTGGCTCTTACATTCTTTCTGCCACCTCTTCCAAAGTAGACCCTGAGCCTTGGTGGATATGAGATGTTTCAGTGCTGGACACTCCTCCATCCCTTCATCTTAGCACTATGTTGCCTTTTGGGTCATCCCAGTGGTCATCGCCATCTGAAAAGAGAAGCTGCTCTAACTAGAAGTGAGAATAGTATTAATATATGAGTATAACATTAAGTGTAGTGCTTTCAGGACAATTTGGTGAGAGTAATATATGCATTTATCCAGACAAGAGCAGGATTTATACCCCTAAGGCTCATGACCTCCCCTGCCGTAGGCTTTTGATTAGGTTTTCAGTACCAGGCACGTATTCTCTTCCACAGAGAGAATTCAGTCCAACTGGAGAGTAGTTGGTTTCCCCCAGAGCAGACATGCTGCTATTGCACTCATTCAGTCATTTGGCCTGTCTGGCCAAACTTGAGGTTTCCAGTGTCCACTATTTTCACCACTGATGACTTCTGTCTCCCATAAGACTGCATACAGTATAGCTTTTGCTAGCTTTCAGTTGGATGGGCTACAGGGAAAAGGTTTTCTGTTCAGCACCAACTTGATTTCTCAGTGACTTTGCCTCTCAGGCATGTGAAATCTTCAGCAATAGGGTCTTACTATCTCTTTCTCAAGGGGAACCAAAGGCCTTGCCAATAGCCTGTAATGTTTTGGAAGCAACAAGGACCTCCATGACCAACGACTCACTGGAAGGTATCCCATCTCAGGCACTGAAAATTTTCTGGTACAATCTATAGCTTCTGAATGTGCCATTATTTATGAAAGTATATTTTCATATGTCATATTCAGAATATATTGAATTTTGATTGACCCTCCGCCCTCCCACCCTTCTTTTATATAATCTCTTTCCCTGACCTCGCTTAGGCCTTTGCCCTCCCTGTAATCTGTTCTTCTACTTAGATATACACAATACCATCCTCTTAAGACCTTTCCTCTCCTCCCTTACTTATAGTCTTTTTCTAGCTTATGGGCCTCTGCTACTGACAGATCTGACAGAAGGATTAATAGCCAGAATATACAAAAAAAAAAAAAACTCAAAAAGCCAGAACAATAAGAAATTAAACAACCCAATCAAAAAATGGGCTATGGAACTAAATAGAGAGTTCTCATCAGAAGAAATACAGATGGTACATAAACATCTAAAAAAGTGTTCTACACCCTTAGCCATCAAGGAAATGCAAGTTAAAACTTCCTTGAGGGCTGGAGTGATGGCTTAGCAGTTGAGGCATTTGCCTGCAAAGCCAAAGGATCCTGGTTTGACTCTCCAGGACCCATGTAAACCAAATGCACAAAGGGGCACATGCATCTGGAGTTTGTTGACAGTGGTTAAAGGCCCTGGAGTGCCCATTCTCACTCTCTTTCTCTTTCTGCCTCATTCTCTGTATCAAATAAATAAATAAATAAAATGTTTAAAAAAATTACCTTGAGATTCTATCTCTCTCCTGTCAGAATGGCTACCATCAAGAAAACAAATGATAATAAATGTTGGCAAGGATGTGGTAAAAGAGGAACTCTTCTGCACTGTTGGTGGGAATGTAATTTGGTACAGCCATTGTGGAAATCAATGTGGAGGTGCCTGAGACAGCTAAAAATAGATTTGCCATATGATCCAGCTATAGCATGCTTAGGCATATATCCTAATGACTCTTCTTACTACCTTAAATATACTTGCACAACCATGTTTATTGCTGCTCTATTCACAATAGCTATGAAATGAAACCAGCCTAGATGTCCATCCACAGATGAATGGATAATAAAGATGTGGTACATCTACACAATGGAGTTCTATTCAGTGGTAAACAAAAATGAAATTATGGAAATTTGCAGGGAAATGGATGGATCTGGAAAGGATTATACTAAGTGATGTAACCCAGGCCCAGAAAGCCAAACGTGGTATGTTCTCTCTTATATGTGGATCCTAGCTACAAATGTAGAGACTTGTGTGTGATCTGGAACCACTTTCACTTTGTATTATGATAGAATTCTTTGCTAACTTGCTGGCCACTGGTCACACCATGGTGTGTTTAAAACAAACAACTTACCTGTCTACATTAACATACCTGTACATCTTAGACTCAGTTCTCATCAAAGCATTAGGTATGCATCTAATTATATTGATCACCAAGCAGAAAGTAGTACTGAATAAATGAGAAGAAGTGGTGAAAATTTGAAGACCACAATAGGTGTGCTTCATCAAGAATATGGATGAACTCAAAATATTCTTGACTCTGATTCTCCATATATAGAGACAAATCTCCAGTGTGTATGTGTGTGTATACGCAAGCATCCAACTCAAATTCTCACCAAAAGCTTAGATCACAGAATACTCAGCATTGTTTATCAATATTTTATAGGAATCATAATCTTACAACATTAAAAACTGAATAGGTTGACTTACCTTTTTTTCTGACCACATGGTTGAACCTTCACCAGGCCCTTAGAGAGAACACCTGAGCCACAAGACACTGGAGAGGGTTTGATGAAGACTGACCTTAATCTGACACCACTTAAATATCATATACTTTTAGCATCAAAACCAGTAAGTACCCAATCAGAAGTTTATCCTTGACTGCACCCCCCTTCTCTCTGAGTGCAATAGCCACAAGCTCCTATTTCATTTGTGCTAATCCCTCATTCTAATACCCAAACTTCTCTGGAGTCTGGCAACTTATCTTCAGTCCATTATATTCTTAGCATGGCCATTGCCATCTCTTGGGAACTTTTCAATCATGTTCTGACAGCTCTTCTCAACTTACACATTCTTTTAAAATGTTAATATGGTTAGGTTGCTGCAGTTATCAATCTCTTATAAGCCTTCCCATGTAGATAAAATAAAGAACAAATTTCAAAACATTTACACTATCTCTTGAAAATCACTTGTAGAGTGTTCAGCCATTTAGATCATCTTCAGTGCTTTGCTTCAAGTGCATTGCTTTCCAGGACAAGCTGTCACCCATCTGACTATTGTACCAGCTGCCAGTCATATATTGATGTCTCAGTCTAGATATGTCCTTCTTTTATTATGTGATGGTCAAAGGTTCACATATGCATGTGTGTGTGGAGGTCAACGTGTGTGTACATGTGTAGAGGTCAAAGCCAGTTCTCTTTTTCAATCACTCTCAACTTCATTTTTTGGAACAGTCTTCAGCTGCACCTAAAGCTCATCATTTTAGCTAGTCTAGCTGGCCAGCAAACATCAGGAATCTTCCTGTCTCTACTTAACCAGAGTGATGGTGATATGCATGTGACACTGTGTCTACCTTTGTATGTATGTTGGGCATCCAAACTCAGGTCATGCTTGAGAGGCAAGCTCTTTACTTACAGTCATCTCCCTAGCTTCTGCACATCATTTTTGTCAGTATGTTTTTCCTAACTCACATCCTCTCTCCCTCATTATTAACAGACTTTCTATATATTCCTTACAAGTATATAGGTTTGGTCCTTTTTAGCTATTGTTGTGTAATATTGTAAACTTTTAATTGTCTCTCCCACTAAATATTGAATTCCAGAAGGAGTTGGGTAATTGTTAGAACAGTCTCTGTCCAAGGCCTGTTTTCGCAGGTGTTTGATGCTTGGTTAATGCTGAATAATTCTTGAAAATGGCATAAGTTTATATTCAAGGATAAAAGAATCTCTTCACATCAACCATTTTTGATATTTGGCTTCTTCTTCCTAATGAATTAAGCTTCAGACTTATTGGCATGACTTGAAAGAGTGTTTCCATTTAATTCCAACATTGCTGTATCATTTGCAATGATTTGTTCCAGTAATAGAGCCACAGGTATTCTGTTCAGAGTTCACTGAGTAATAATTCCTTTGGTTTCATACTTTCGTCCCTGTTATTCTTAGTGTTAAGACACCCTGTTTTACATTTAACCTTCTAAGTCTGTTTAGTTTTTAATCTGTAACTCAATTGCCACTGTTTTTCTGGAGTATTCCTAACACCCTTGGAAGGATAATCTTGTCTATATCCTTAATATACTTATACAAATCTTTGAAAAAAAATTAATTCTCATTTTCCTCATTATCTTGTGTTTTCTTATGCATCATATCACTAGACTCTTGGGGAAAGAATACAATCATCTATGCAAAGCCCATGTTTGCTCTGTCCTCATGACATGGCACATATTCTGTGAATTTGTACCAACAGATAATCTCCTGACAGCCATTCTTCTTTTTTTAATTTTAAATGTATACTTTAACTTAAATTTGTAAAAGACAGTATTATTCCTGTGCTTTTATCTAGATTTAAGTTATGTAATAGTATACTAGGTTATCATGTGCATATTGAGTAATTACCACTTCAATAGCTGAAGACTGTCAGCATAGTTATACTCTAAACAACATTTCATGTCCTGTGCACATGTAATTTCAAGCTTAGTTTTGTAAGTATATGATTAGTTGTATAGTGACTAATGCCTGATTTAATAATTCAAATAACTGGCAACTACCTAGATTAGCAAACCACATGGAAATTTAACAGTTGCCCTTGGTATTTCATTTTGTAGATTTGGAAGCTAATCTAGATTGTTATTCTGCCAGATTAATTTAGGAGGATTCAAAGAAAATCATTTTTGGGCTGGAGGGATGGCTTAACAGTTAAGGTGTTTGCCTGCAAAGCCAAAGGACACAGGTTCGATTCCCCAGGACCCACATTAGCCAGATGCACAAGGGGGTGCATGCGTCTGGAGTTCATCTGCAGTGGCTGGAAGCCCTGGCACACCAATTCTCTCTCTCTCCCTCTTTCTCTTCCTCTTTCTCTGTCAAATAAATAAATAAAAAATAACATATAAAAAAAGAAAATCATTTTGTTCACTCTTATTATATTTGGGCCAATTATTATGGAATAATATACAAAAGTGGGACAATGGAGGTAGGAACACTCTTTCAAAATATAACTTTCAAGTAAACATTCTTATAATTAATTTACACAAGACTAATTCACTTTTCCATGTATGTATGTGTTCTTTAATACACCCTCAACCATCATCTGGACTTCCATTTCTGGTCATGGAATAGTAATGGGTAGTTTATTCAATTATTGCTATAAGCAACTGAGAAAATGGCAAAATATATAAAGCAACTTTTCAGAAACTAGACAATAGGCAGCTCAGAACTGATACTCAAGAGAAAGAAAACAGTGGGCATCACCACATACCACAGCCATATTCCTCTTGCTTCATGCCTTTATGAAACTTCTATGTAACACAAAGTGGTTTTGGAGAGCTATAGAAGCAGAAATAACTATTTTGTTCTGTTGAAACTGCTTATGACTCAGTGCACCAAAGAGAAGAAAGTTTGGATGGGTAACACAACTATGAGATCACGCATTCCAGTTGCTTCTGCACCAGATTAACTCTCCTGGAATGTGTGTCCATAACAGATGCTGTGTGCGCTATGCAAAGAAGAGTCTGGGAGCTATGTGGATGAAGTCTTGGACAGGTACAAGCTTTCAGCTTGGTCTTTTAAGCTAATGATATGACCCTTGATCAGCAATAAATAACTTATCAGTCTCTTATTCTCAACCTATAGCGTGTGAAAATTGAACTAAATAACCCCTATAGTAACTTCTACAGTTAAAGTTGTGGATATGTAAAATACCTTACAAAACATACCTAATAAACATACTAATATTCTGAAAAAAAACTGTATGTGAAGTGTCACCATAGTCTTTGATGAGTATTAAAACTTCAATTTCCTGTAGCAATATTCTAAAGCAATATACTAAAGCCAAGAATGACTATTCTAAGGTGGGGAGTAGACAGAAATTCTAGCAATCCCTTAGCACTGAATTCCAGTAAAAATGAAAAAGCTTCTCTGAGCACCCAAAATTCAGTTAAGGCCAAAATGGTCAGTATTTCTAGGGCTGTTGTTCTTAAATTGTGGGGGTTCACACCACTGAAGGTTTACTCCACAATAAAGTCAGAACTATTTTCATACACTAACAACATGTCAGTGCTTGATCCTGTACCATTACTTGCACTAGTGCAAGAAAATAAAAGGCAGGTAAAGCTTCACACATCTTAATATAATCACAGCATGAAAGTCTAGTAAAAACATTAAGCTCTTCATTGTCATCCATTGACTGTACAAGATTAATATTATTGCTCTATGCATATTTTTAGATCAATTTAAAAATGTGCTTGATAAAACACAACCATTTCTTAATTTTATTAAATTTTGATGCTGCATATATATTATTAATAGCCTTTGTATATGCATGAATCCTCTTTGCACACCAAAATTCAAAAGATATATTTTAAAAAGTACTCATACAACAATGTGAATTGAAAGTTAACCTACATGTTTTTATGAAGTATTTTACCTTAAAGAAAAATTAATTTTAAAGGATGTTTTGAATACTACATAGATATGCTCTTAAAATTTAATCAAGTGAAAACTTCAAGAAGATAATGGATCGGAGCTTTTATTAGCACCTCCGGCCAAGATGGTGACCACCTAACTGCGTCACACATCCCCGGGAAAGAAAGACAAGACATTAAGGGTTCACTGGGTCTTTTAGGGGAGAGAAATCTCCAATAGATAGCTAGTGGGAGGGCACAGAGGGGAAAAAACATGGAATCACTGATTCGTTCACATGTGGGTAGACCACCCTTCGTCCCAAGCAGCCACCATACCCACAGAAGCAGCTTCAGGAAACTCCTGCACTTACTGTAGGAAAAGGGTCCCAGGCCAACATAGTTCCACTTGCCTCACTGCACAGGGGCAATTGCCCTGCTACCCCTGCCCACAAGTGACCTTGGCCAGGCTATGCCTGCTGGCCCATTGGAGTTCAAGCTCCTTTGATCAATTTGCCCACCAAACACATGCGGCTGTGCCAATCCCTGCTTGTGCAAGCTTAGCATGCTCTTCCCATTTGCTCATTTACTGCTCTGGCCACTGCACATTGATGCATGAGCCCAGGCCCATTTCAACTCGCCATGTGAGCTCAGACTGTCTCTGCCTGTCGCTTGAGCTAGCTCAGGTGCCAGCACATCACTGTCTGCCATGCTGGCTGACCAATATTGTCCTGTTGTGGGTGAGCTCAGACTGCTTCTGGGTCCCAGTGTTCTGCCACACCAGAGTTTGGGCTGCTTCAGTGCTTTGTGACTCAGTGTCCCTCCTGGCATGAGTGCAGGCACCTTTGCCACATTACCATGTGAGAGCTCAGGCAACATTTGCATCCATGCCAGGCAGGTGCTCAGGTGGCTTTGGCAAGTGAGAGCCAAAGCTCAGGCTGCTTGGCAACTGCCTCAGGCTGCTACAACTTCCCATTATGCTTGAGCACAGGCTGATCCACCCACCTACATGCCCATACACTGCTATGGGCAGACCACAGTGCAAAAGAACTAACATGAAAAATCAAATGCAAGAAAATCCAGTTAGATCACCCAGTCCTACAATGAACATATATAATCAAAACACAGAAGAACCATTAGGATCAGAACACCAAAATGAAGCTATGACCAATGCAACCAGGACCAAGCTACTGGTAGAACTCGCAGAAAAGCAACAAAGGACCAATAATTGTGTGGATGCTGCCATCACTAGACTATATCTAATAGATAAGAAAATGGAAGGAGTTCAAAGACAGTTGAGAGATATGAGGGAGAGTGAAAAAAAGAGGACCTCAAAAATCAGCTGGCGATGCTAAATGAAGACATAAAGAAATGCAAGGATGAATTCCAAGAAGCATCAAGAAAATCAGAAAATGATATGAAAAGGGAGCTTGACAGAGGAATGAAAATTATACATAGAAAAGTAGTAGAAAATGCAAATCTAATTGAACAAGTCCAATATGCTCTAGAAGCTCTCAAGAATAGAGTCAGCCATGTGGAGGATAGAAACTCTGATCTGGGAGACAAGATGGAAGAAACATTTAGAGAGTTCAAAAATTTCAGTAAGTTCAAAACTTTCTGTGAACAGAACATGAGGGAACTGTGGATACACTTAAATGTCCTAATATCAGGATCATTGGAACAGCAGAAGGAGAAGAAATTCAGACAAAAGGCATGGAGAACTTATTTAACGAAATAATTGAAGAAAACTTCCCCAGTCTCTTAAACGAAAGACCCATCAAGATACAAGAAGCTAACAGAACTCCAAGCAGACTGCACCAAAGGAGAAACTCTCCAAGACATATTATCATTAAGACTCTAAACACTGACACCAAAGAGAAAATCCTAAAAGCAGCTAGGGAAAAACAGCACACAACTTTTAAAGGTAACCCCATCAGAATTATACCAGACTTCTCAATGGAAACCTTGCAAGCTAGAAGGGCCTGGAATGAAACACTGCAAAGTCCAAGAACCTATGGCTTCCAACCCAAACTACTCTACCAAGCAAAGGTATCCCTCATAACAGATGGTGAAAGAAAAACATTCCATGACAAAACTCAGCTTTACAATTATATGAACACAAAACCAAACCTACAGAGAGTATTTCAGGAAATTCTCCACAGAGAAGAAACAAATAATCAACCTCAAATGCCTACAAGAAGCAGATCATAATAACCAAACTCAGAGTAGGCACAAAAAAATGCAAAGACCATGAAAACACCAAACCACATATACCAACACAATATGGCAGGGATCAAATCAAATCTCACAGTTATTACCCTAAATATTAATGGCCTTAATTCCCCCATCAAGAGACACAAACTAACAAGATGGATCAAAAAATTAGAACCCTCAATCTGTTGTCCTCAAGCACCCCACATTATCACTAAAGACAGACACCTCCGCAGGGTGAAAGGGTGGAAAGCAATATTTCAAGCAAATGGGAATAAGAAACAAGCGGGCATAGCTATATTAATATAGGATAAAATACACTTCAAACCAAAAATAATCAAAAAAGACAAAGAAGGCCACTTCCTACTTGTCAAGGGAATGATCCATCAAGAATATATTACAATCATAAATCTGTATGCACCAAAAACAGGTGTACCACAGTTCATAAACCAAAACCTACTTGACAATGAAACAGAAATAAGAACCAACACGATCATAGTTGGGGATTTCAATACACCATTGTCAGTAATAGACAGACCATCCAAACAGAAACACAACAGGGAAGTAAGAGAGCTCAACAAAATCACAGATCACTTAGACCTAACAGACATCTACAGAACTTTCCATCCCAAATCCACAGACTACTCATTCTTCTCAGCAGCCATGGAACATTCTCTAAAATAGACCATATACTGGGTCACAAAGCCTGCCTCCATATATTTAGGAAGATTGACATAATTCCCCGCATGATATCAGATCACAATGCTATATTGCTAGAAATTAACAACAAAGACCCACCAAGAATCCCAATGGCACCTAGAAACTGAACAGCACACTTTAAAACAATAAATGGATAGTGGATGAAATTGCAAAATTTTTAAAAATGAAGGACGATGAGAACACATCGTAACAAAACTTATGGGACACAATGAAGGCAGTCCTCAGGGGAATGCATAGCACTCAATGCCTTCATAACAAAGACAGAGAGATCCCAAGTCAATATCCTAACCATCCACCAAAAGGCACTGGAAAACCAAGAAAAATCCAACCCAAAAACCCCAGAAGGAAAGAAATAATTAAAATCAGAGCCTAAATTAATGAACTGGAAACTAAGAAAATAATTAAGACAATTGACAAAACAAAGAGATGGTTCTTTGAAAAAATAAACAAGATTGACAAACCCCTGGCCAATTTGATCAAGCAAAAAAAGAGACGCTACAAATTAACAAAATTCAAAATAAAAAAGGAGAGATTACAACAGACATAAGTGAAATTGGGAGAATCATCAGGACTTATTTCAGAAACCTCTACTCCACAAAACTGGATAATGCGGAGGAGATGGATAAATTCCTGGACACATACTATCTATCAAAGCTAAATTCAGAGCAGATTAATCTCCTAAGCAAACCGACTACACTCATTGATATTGAAAAAGTAATAAAAAAAAAAACTCCCTAAAATGAGTCAAGGACCAGATGGCTTCTCAGCTGAGTTCTAGCAAACCTTCATGGAAGAACTCAAATCAATCTTCCTCAAACTATGCCACACAATTGGAGAACAGGGTAAGCTACCCAACACCTTTTATGAAGCTAGTATCACCCTAATTCCAAAACCAGGCAGAGATGCCACAAAAAAAAAGAAAACTACCTGTCAATTTCCCTGATGAACTTAGATGCAAAGATCCTGAACAAAATCATTGCAAACTGAATCCAACAGCACATCAAAAGCATTATCCGCCTTCACCAAGTGGGATTCATCCCAGAAACACAGGGGTGGTTCAACATATGGAAAATTGTCAATGTAATACACCACATAAACAAGGTTAAACACAAAAACCACATAATCATTTTGATCAATGCAGAAAAGGCCTTTGACAAGATACAACATCACTGCATGATCAAAACATTGGGAGGATTGGCATGGTTAGTTCATATCTTAACATAATAAAGGCAATATACAAAACTCCTAAAGCCCAAATAATACTTAATGGAGAGAGACTGGAGGAATTCCCATTAAGATCAAGAACAAGACAGGGTTGTCCACTCTCACCTCTGTTCTTCAATATAGTACTGGAAGTCATACCTCAAGCAATAAGAGAGGAACAGGAAATAAAAGGGATACAATTTGGGAAGGAAGAAGTTAAGTTAGCTCTATTCGCTGATGATATGATTGTATATGTATGAGACCTGAGAGACTCCATCCCAAAACCCCTAAAGGTGATTAACTGCTATAGCAAAGTAGCAGGATAAAAAACCACTGCACGAAAATCAGTAGCCTATCTATATGCAAATGACAAAGATACAGAGAAAGAAATAAGGGTCATGGTCCAATTTTCAATAACAACAACAAAAAAATAAAATAAACTACCTGGGAATAATGTTAACCAAGGAAGTGAAAGATCTATGCAATGAAAACATAAAAACACTCAAAAAAGAAATTGAGGAGGACTTGAGAAAATGGAAAGACCTCCCATGTTCCTGGATAGGCAGAATTAACATTGTGAAGATGGCAATCCTACAAAGGAAATATACAGATTTAATGCAATTCCAATTAAAATCCCAACAGTGTTCTTCACAGAGATAGAAAAAATGATCTCAAAATTCATATAGAAAGGCAGAAGGCCTCATGTATCCAAACATATCCTCAGCAAAAAGAATACCTCTGGAGGTATCACCATATATGATCTAAAGCTATATTACAAAGCCATAGTAAAAAAAAAAAAAACAGCGTGGTACTGGCATAAAAACAGGAGTATAGACCAATAGAATAGACTTGAGGACCCGGACATTGGGTCAAGCAATTACAGCTACTTGATATTTGACAAAGGCCCTAACAATATAGGCTAGAAAAAAGACATCATCTTCAACAAATGGTGCTGGACAAACTGGATAACCATATGCAGGAAATTGAAACTTGATCCACACATTTTGCCATGCACTACACTCAAGCCCAAATGGATCAAAGATCTCAATATAAGACAAGAAACTCGACTACTACTGGAAGAAAATATAGGAAGTACTTTCCATGATATAGGAATGGAAAAAGACTTCCTGAACAAAACCCCAGTAGCTCATGAACTTAAACAGTCACTCAACCAGTGGGATCACATGAAGCTGAAGAGTTTCTTTACAGACAAGCATAAATAAGCAAAGCCAATAGATTACCCACAGAAGGGGAGAAAATATTTGCTGGTTATCCAACTGACAGAGGCCTAATCTCTAGAATCTACAAAGAACTAAACAATCTAAACAGTAAAAAGTCAAACTCCCTACTCACAAAATGGGGCAAAGAGCTGAACAGGAAGTTCACAGAGGAAGAAATACAAATGGAAAACACACACTTTAGAAAATGTTCAATATCCCTAATCATCAGGGAAATGCAAATTTAAATAACTATGAGATTCCACCTTACCCCACTAAGGGTAGGAAACATCAAAAAATCAAATGAAAATAACTGAAGGCCAGGATAGAGAGAAGTAGGAACATTCATCCACTGTTGGTGGGAATGTAAGATGGTACAACCACTTTGGAAAGCAATATGGAGACTCCTGAAAAAGCTGAGTATAGAGATACCAACAGACCCAGTTATTCCCTTACTGGGCAACTACCCTAAAACCTTCAAACCACAGGCCAGAGAGATTTGCTCAACCATGTTTGTAGCTGCTCAGTTCATAATACCTAAGAGCTGGAATCATCTCAGATGTCCATCACTACAAGAATGGATAACTAAGATGTGGTATATCTACACAATGGAATTCTATACAGCAGTAAGAAAAAATGACACAATGAAATTTGAGGAAAAATGGTTGAACCTGGAACAGATCAGTCTCAGTGAACTTACCCAAACACAGAAAGCAAAAACCACCACATAGTTTCACTCATCTACAACACTTAACCTGAATCTACCCAAGATGCCTTATAAACCCAGCAAGCATGTCATGGACTAGACAATAGGATGGGTGGGGAGGGAGAGGAGGGCAAGGGAGGGGGTGAGAAACACAAATCTAGACCCAAATGGCAATGACACCATAAAATTCTACAGCCTAAAAGGCAGACCAAATGGCTGAACCTTCACCAGCCCCTTAGAGGGAACACCTGAGCCACAAACACTGGAGAGGGTATGATGAAGACTGACCTTAATCTTCTACAGCTTCTCTCTCTCTCGCTCTATCTCTTCTCTAACTCTTTTATATTAGTTATCTTTTTCTTCCTTTTCCTAGTGGGCACTGAACTGTAACTCCCAGTACCAGCATGTGGCTATCATCCACAACGAGCTTTTGATCAGACAGACCTACAAGGTTTCCTAAAAGAATGACATATTTCTGTCAGAGTACTTGATGACCCACCAAAGGTTATTGGTAAGATGCTACTGCTGAAGACACCTTATGTGGTTGACACATAAAATGGAATGGCATGGCTGGAAGCTGAACTAGAGTCAGTCCCCAGACAGTCAGGGCATCTAGTGCCAGAAGGTGCTACATGGGCGACTGGGGGAAAATAACCAATATCTGTCCAAGAAACTCATAGTCTAACCTACTTAGCAGCAAATATACTTTCGTGATGCTCATACAAGTGCAATAGTGGCACACAGCCATCGTGGGAAACCAACTGCTCTTGGATCGGCTAACTGATCCCCTCAGTGGTATGGTACCCATGGCTGGATCTGGGAAACAAGTCATAAACATATCCAAGCATAAGCCCTGCTCTCCATTAATAAGCGACCACCAATTGTGGGCTATAAGAGGGCCTACACCTATTAAATTCTCTACAAAAAAGTAAGGGTTATCTCATTTGTCTGGTGCTAACTTACTCTCCACTGGAGAATATGCTTCTCTTTTTCAGATAGATGTAGATCCTAAGGAGAGAGCCACCCCATCATACTTCAGAAGTTCCCTGGCTGTAACTAAGAACAACTGACGAAACAAGCAAGGATGCTGTTTTCATGGTGAACCGCGTACCTGCACAATGGTGAAGGAGATCAACACAGAGAAAAATCAACTCCTACCAAATCAGAAATCCAGAGACCCAGAGGCCCTCAACACCTCATCACTGAAGCAGACCAAAAATGAACCCAACATGGGTCGGGGAAATTTTGCTGAAGAGTGGGCCGAAAGAATGTCAGAGCCACATGTTGGGTCATGATATGCAGAGACATTTATCCTATCCATACTGTGGGCTATCTCCAGAATGCATGACCCATATACCTCAACAAGGAGGGGCCAGGGGGAGAAGGTAGGACATGGATGAGCCTAATAATGGTACCAAATTGACTGTATTCACTGAGTACAAAACTAATTAATAAAAAAAAGAATGGAAGGAAAAAATAGCTTTTATTGTGCTGAAAAAAATAATAATGGATCATATTCCTGTCGAAGAGAAATTTGAACTTTCAAATTTAAATTACAATGGAAAAAGATTTTATCTGTTTCATCTTCTTGACTTAATAATTCCTTAATGCAATACTGAGCATAGATGTCTTATGAGAAAACTTGTCCACATTTGGCATCATAACTCATCAACCAGTGCTTTCCAACTTACCAGCAGTCTGTGATATAAAATCCTACATGTTCGGGTGTGGGGAGAGGATAATCAAATATTAATAATGAACCAATAGGTTTTGATACATGAAAAACCCCAAAGAGCCTTTTCATGGCTTCAGTTTCCACATTGCATGTAAATTATAATAAACCATTTCTTACAAACTTTTGGTGAGCACTAAAGAGAAATATCTGCATTGATATGAAAAAGCTACTAAATTATAATCATGTTTTAAGCAATATTACTGGGAAAATCTGTATTTTCTAGATATCGCAGTAAGTTTTAAATTTTTAGTTATTAATTAGCATTACAAAATTGGGTTTCCTAATAGTATTTCCAAACATGTTTTTTTGTTTTTCTTCCCCCATTCCCTCTGCTAGTCTCTTTCACTAAGTGTTTTTTCCAGAAAATATATTTCGTTTTTTATAAAATGTATTAATGTTAAAATTGAATGCATTTAATAATGAAATATTTAAAAGATTTATAAACAAAAATTAAAAATTCTTCTTTTTAAAATTTTATTTATTTATTTGCCAGCAGAACGAAAGAGAGAAGAAAGACAGAGAAGACAGACAGAGAGAGAATGGGTATGCCAGGGCCTATGGCCACGGAAAACGAACTCCAGACACATGTGCCCCTTGTGCACCTGGCTTATGTGGGTCCTGGGAATTGAACCTGGGTCCTTTGGCTTTGCAGGCAAATGCCTTAACTGCTAAGCCATATCTCCAGCCCAAAGTTTTAAAAATTTTTTTTGCTTATTTTTATTTATTTATTCGTCTATTTGAGAGTGACAGAGAGAAAAAGAGGCAGAGAGAAAGAGTATGGGTGTGTCAGGGCCTCCAGCCACTGCAAACAAACTCCAGATGCATGTGCAACCCTATGCATCTGGCTTATATGGGTCATGGGGAATTGAGCCTCAAACTGGGGTCCTTAGGCTTCACAGGAAAGCGCTTAACTGCTAAGCTATCTCTCCAGCCCCCCAAATTCTTGTTTTAATTTCAAACATAGTATATACTGTTACAGGTAACACATTTTCAATAGCCCTTTTGAATACTCAATAGATTTCATATTTTAGTATTTTTATTTTGTTGTTTAACAGAGAGGTGGGGGGAAAGAAAGAGGAGAGAGAGAGGAAAAATATATATGGGCACTCCAGTGCTCTTTTCCTGCAAACTAATTCCAGACACCTTGCCACTTTGTGTGTCTGACTTTATATAGATAATGGGGAATTAAGTGCTGGCTGTAAGGCTTTGCAAGCAAGTACCTTTAATCATTTAGCCATCTTCCCAACCCAATAGATTTTAAAGGAAAGGAACTGATTCTAAGAAAAAAAATGTTTGAGGTTTGAGAACTGCTGCCTTCTGTCTACTGAAAAAGTACATTATTAAATTTTAAAACATGGATGGCCTTAATAAGTATATTAGAAATTACAGAAGACAGGGTCCATAAATATGAAGGCATGTAAGGTAAAACAATCCTACTAGAACAAGGGTGTGGTGGTTTGATTCAGGTATCCCCCATAAACCTAGGTGTTCTGAATGCTGGGCTCCCAGCTGATAGAGATTTGGGAATTAATGCCTCCTGGAGGCAGTGTGTTGGGGGCAGGCTTATGGGTATCATAACCAGTGTCTCCTTGCAAGTGTTTGGCACACTCTCCTGTCCCTGTTGTCCACCTGATGTTGGCCAGGGGTTGCTGTCCACCCTCTGCTCATGCCATAGCTTCTCCTGCCATCATGGAGCTGCTCTTGGTCAGGTGATTTCTACCAGCAATGCAAACCTGACTCCAACAGTAAAGTGGTACTAAGGAGTGGGATTGCTGCTAGATACCTGACTGTGTGGCTTTGGCCTTTTGGAGCTGATTGTCAAGAGGAATGAGGAATGTGTAAGGATTTGAAACCTTGGCCTAAGTGACACCTTGCAGTGCTGTAAGTACAGCTTAATGGACTATTCTGGTCAGACCAGAGTTGAAAGACTTGAATGCAGTAAGAACTATGGACTGTGAGGTTTGGTTTATGAGGGTGAAAAAGAGCTTTGCTTGAACTGGGACTTTGTGTGAGAAGCTTGCTGTCATGCCCATGTCCTGAGAAGTTGTGCAGGGTGGCTTTGAGCAGAAATGAACTGGTGTTAGCAGAGGGATATGGCACAAAAATAAAAATCTTGGGGTTAACTGCTGCCCATTCATCTGAAATTGAGAGATTACAACCTTTGAGATTGGGCCAGCTGACCTACACTGGGGTAACGGAAAGAATGTAGACACTTTTGAAGGGGCCTGAGTGCTTAAGCAGTATCCTGTTCTTCAAAGTCTGCTTTATCCCCCCCGCCCCCCCCCCTCCGTGGATTAACAAATTGGCACCCTACCTGGCATTATGGAGTATAAGAAATGCAGAAAAGAGAGGGTCATTGTGTTTGCAACACGGTCTTGTGCTCTGAAATGGCCATGAGCAGTGTGAAGCAGGTTTTCTGGATGCCTGCATGGAGACCCCATGGGGTCATGAGGATGAATGGTGGATTGCAGTGGAGACCCAGTGGAGATGCTGGGACAATGAGACTGCTGCTAAGGAAAGCTGCCAGCCCCAGATGAAGTTTTCCAGGACTGTGAGAAGCCTAGCTGGAGGGATGGAATTGGAATCCAGAGAGTTGTTGCTAGTTAGAATTGTCAAACTTGGAGATTTGTTACTGACTAAAGTTGTTGGACTTGAAGCTATAGAGTTTGATATTTGCCATGGCTGTTTTAAATCTTGCATTGGCTGAATATTTCTTGTCTATGCCCAGTACCATGTTTTTAGTGTGAATGTTTATTCTGTGCCATTATGGGTTTGGGGGGGGGATTTTTTGGTATTATGGATCAGTTAAAAGAACTTGGAGTATGGGGATGTTTGAACATTATTAGAATTGATAGAAAATATGGGGACTTTTAAAGTTGGATGAATGCAATGCAATTTACATCATATATAGTTATCAGTTTATAGGGGCCAGGGGCAGAATGTGGTGGTTTGATTCAGGTGTCCCCCATAAACTTAGGTGTTCTGAATGCTGGGTTCCCAGTTGATGGAGATTTGGGAATTAACACCTTCTAGAGGGGGTGTATTCTTTGGGTGGGCTTATGGGTGTTATAGCCAGTTTCCCTATGCAGTGTTTGGCACACTCTCCTGTTCCTGTTGTATACCTTATGTTGTCCAGGGGGTGATGTCCACCCTCTGCTCATGCCATCGTTTTCCCCTGCCATCGTGGAGCTTCTCTTCAAGCCTGTAAGCCAAAATAAACCTCTTTTCCCACAAGGTGATTTCGGCCAGCAAAGCGAACCGGACTGCAATAAGGGGTGGGGGATGAAATCAATATAAAACAGAGCTTAGAAAAATGTACACCACTCCATATGATGTATTTCCTAGAACTGGAATTCAAAAGAAAATTAAATCTATTGTTGGGAATACAGTCTAGTAGTAGATTGCTTGAGTAGCAAGAACAAGGACTATGTTCTATTTCCACAACTGGAAAAAAAAAAAAAAAGGAACAAAGCATCAATGTTATAACAACAGTTTCCCAGAATTAGGCAACAGCAAAAGAATTGTAGAGGACTCTGGAGATATCTCACTAAATAAAGTGCTCACCACTCAAACTTAAGTATCCACGTCAGATCCCAATCCAGTATAAAAATCCCAAAGCTGGGCCAGGCTTTGGTAATCCCAGAATGCTAACACTGATTGTGAGTTGGGAGGTGGAAACAGAAGTTTCCCCTAAACTCATGGCAAGCCCAGTAAAGAATCCCCAGGGAGGACCTCTGCCTCAGACGAGGGGGAAGGCAAAGGACTGACCAAAATATTATCCTCTAACCTCCACAAGTGTGTAGTGATTCACAGGCCTGCACTCACACACTTATATGAACTAAGCACACACATAAACATGCACACACACACACACACACACACACACACACACACACACAAATAATTTTAAAAAATGAATCTGTATGCCCTACAAAGAGAAAAATCACATCCATGCTTACAGATCTTGCCGAACCTGGGGAAGACACAAATTGAAAAGCTGAAGAAATCATAAAGTCAACAGAGGCTAGAGACAAAGGACACATTGCCAATGATAACAGTGAAGGTAACCACTTCTCAAGGGAGCAGGAAGGGAACTCAGAATAAAATTAATGATCTCTTTAAAGCACAACAGAAACAAGAAAATAACTATGAGTCATAATTCAATTAAAATATGCTTCAAACATTAAAACAATATAAAATATTTGGTCCAAAAATTCTGAGATTTTTTTTTCATAGGTAGGTCTTCTAAGGGGTCTTCAGACTGAAAAAGAAATACCCAAATGATGGAACAACAAAATTAAGTAATATTCTCATAATTTATTTTTTAAATTTTTTTCATTTAAAACAAAACTGGTCATCTGTGTGTTTTGGGGTACCACTGTCATCCCAGCTCTTGTGGAAAAAACATATCATTGTCCAACGAAAATAAAAATATTAACATCATGCTGTAGGTTTCATATACAAGATAAGATTAGACTACATGTTCTCCTGTTACTAGGTGTCCTTGGATTTTTACTGAAGAGGTACAATATTAATGAGAACTAGATTGTGATAAGAAAAGGATAGATATTATATTATTTAATGTAATTATTAAAAACATTATGATAAAAGGTATGGAGTACAAACTGAAATACCAAAGAGGAATTTATATGAAATATTAAATGTGTTCAATCAAAATGAGGAGGACTGAACATCAGAAAAAAGAAAAAGTACCCCAAGCAGAAAAATATATATATAGAATGGTACATGTTTTCAGTCACCTTTGTGTTGCTGGCACGAAGCGCATGACCAAAACAAGTTGTGAGAAGAAAGGGTTTATTTTGGATTATAGACTTGAGGGAAAGCTCCATATTGGCAGGGGAAGTGATTGCATTACCAGAGGCTGGACATAACCTCATGGCCAACATCAGGTGAAGAATAGGAACAAGAGAATTTCCCAAACATAGGTTAGGGAAAGTTTGTGACAACACCTATAAGCCCATCCCCAACAATATATCATCTCCAGCAAGGCTTCAATTCCTAAATTGATGCCAGTTGAGGACCTAGCATTCAGAACACATGAGTTTATGGGGGCACCTAATTTAAGCCAACACAGTACCATAGTTTAACAAAACAGTACCAAAAATTACATTAATTGTAAACAAGCTAGTTATAATTAAAACACAGAATAGGTAGACAGAGCAAAATAATTACAAATAATTACAACCTAACTGCATGCCATTGAAATGATTACATACATTTTAAATGTAAATATATAGAAGAATAAATGTGAAAAAGATAATGCAATCTTCAGAAAGCTAGTGAACATATGTTATGAGGAAAGACATAGGCAAAGAATATTCTCTGTGATTGAAAAGAAGCTATCATAGTGCTAAAGAGGCACCTCAGGGGCAGAACTTCATAATCCTAAATGTGAATGGAAGAAATAATAGAGCTTCAAAACACATAAAGTAAAGCTGACTTATATCAAGAAATATTAAGTCCACAAGTTTGTGACTGTAACAGCCCTTGAGCCATAAGTGAGAGAAAGTTTTAAAAAGTCAAGAGAATTTAGGTTTAGCATTTTTCAAATTCACCTAATTCACCGTGACCATAAATTATAATTTTACCTCAGTTTAATTTCAATGTCTGCATTCATGATAAAATAAAAGTCCTGTTAAAACAGTTCACTCACATAACTTAATATGCTGCAGAAAGAAATATTTGCAAGAGAACTAGTATGTAATGCTATGTTGAAACCCAAAATTGAATATTATCCTAATATTTAAAAATGGTTTTTAGCTCTAAGTACTTGCATTGTTTCATAGTGAATTATTAACTGTATGCCTAGAATCCTACATATATAAAACTTTGGTGTAGAATAATTAAAGGAAAAAGAAATATAATTTTTACTTTATTTTAAATTGGAGAATATTTCTAAGACAAAATTCGCGGCCTTTCCAAGTAACTTTTTAGTAAGAGTTTCCTTAGCACTGTCTGCTCTGATCACCAATAAAGTAGGCTTCCTCTGCCTCACTTATGATTACAGGCTCTCACCTCAGCTCACTCAAATTCCCTTTGTGTTTCTATTTAAAAAATTCTCCTCTTGATATATATGTATATATACTAATTCTCTCTGATATTCAAATCTAACTTATAATTTGAGAGACACATGCAAAAACAAAAATAATGACAGAAAATATAGTCCCTGTAGTTTTCACCAAAACACAAAAGTATATGCACCTTGAGAGGATCATCACATTAATCCTATTATCCTGCCATGCATACCCTCCCTGCAGTGACCTCCTTGCATTTCTTCCTTGGCTGCTTATTGTCTGGTTCCCATAGCAGCACACATGATCTTACTGTCTCATTGTTCCAGCTGGTGTACAGAAATGCATTAAGTTTTGACTGTTGATCTTATAATCAAGAAAATGGTTAAGCTTACTCATTAATTATAATAGTGAATTTGTATATATTATGTATGTAATTATTATATGTGTGAAAGTTGTTTTATTTCCTCTTTCAAAATCTTAGTCCCATTACATAGTAATTTTTCCTGTTTAATCCCACTACCTCCAATCTTCCAATGCTAATTATCTCATTTCACTCACATTATTTTCCTTTACCAGGTTAAATGTAGAGAAGTCCATAAAAAAATCATATCAGTATCACACCCCAGTCCCTCTTACACAAGAGTCTGAAAAAAAATCTGCCTGACTTTTTTCAAGCATTAGGTCAAGTTTTTCCAACTGTAAATCATGTTTCCCTTTATTTCAAATTATATCTCAACCAATATCATGCATTTAATTTCTCAATTGATGCAAGTTAAGATTTCCGGTTAAAAGATTCTGGGAAAAACAGCCTTTATTACTAAGTTCCCCATAGTATGGATAATCACTCCTTTTCTGATGAAACATAACAGCATTTTTTCCACAACTGGATATTGTTAAGTAATTCCAATGACACTTGGTAAAAATGTCAAATACCACCATGCTAACAATTAAGTTTCTGTAAATGAGTCTATACTTTACTAAGGAAACAATATGAGTAACACACACACAAGATGCCGTTCCATGGCTATATCCTCTGAAGAAAATAGCATGGCAACAGGATCATTTCTCCAAGCCTCATGCCTATCACAGCCAATGTCATATTAGCTTTTATGTTCCTCATTACTGGATATAAATGAAAAGACCCAGGTGATCAATGTTCTTTTGTTCAATTCAGTAACCAGAGCAATTCATAATGACCCCCAAAGACAATCATAATGGCTTAATATATTCTTTTTATGATTTGTATTTAAGGCAATCATATGGAAATTTGGCTTATAATAGCCCATGAAATAAAACAATTACTCTTTCCGGGACTCCGTGTCATGTTACCATCCAGATATGGATTTTTATTAATATTCATTATAATTTCACATAACCAGGAAAAAACTAACATTTTGTTGCAATTTTCAAGAGAGAGGAAGTAAAAGTAATATAAGCAAAGTGAACTAAGTGGTATTATGAGGTAAAAATATTTTCTAAAACTTTAAAATTATCTTCCAGCTTCCAATTTCATGCAAAAAGAAGCAGAGACACTTAGTAAGTGTTAAAATTGGTTATGACATTAAATGTCAGAGTTACATAATTAAAAACTCAAGCATAAAGTATGTATGTATGGCTCAAGAAAGATTATTTTACCAAATATATCCTCCAAATAGCCAGTCTTGACCAAGAGAAAAATCTTATTTTATTACTCTCCTAATTTTCTAAGGCAATTCCTTTGAAAAAGTCTCTGTCATAATAATCTACCCTGTTGAACATGTAGTCAAAATAAACATTCCAACACCTCCCCATCCAAATGCAGTGGAAACAAACATTTTCATTAATAGGTTGAATCTAAACCATATGTTTATTTTCTGAAAGAAATTTCTTATTTACCAAATGCTTGTTAGCAGGAGTCCAGAGTCCAGCCTGACAGGAAGAGATGGACTGAAACTAAAATGTAATTGTTTGAAGTCCCATTTCAAAATTGAATGAATTAAATCACTCAGCCTTTCAAAAAAAAAAAAACTAACTTATTAAAGACAATAAAATAGTTTTCTTAGAGAGAGGACGAAAATATTTTTTTATCTGTATACAGTCACTGTTTTCAGCCTTCCCCTCTAATTTTCATCTATAAAAGTTGAAGCCAATTTCAGAACTTCCATATTTGTAATAGCACTAAAAGTTGCCATCTCTGACTGCCCATTATATTCCTGGAAATTTACAACAGAGTCAGAACTCATAACCCAACAACTATCTACATTACTGTTAACAGAGGTATGTTGCCCCAAATTTCAGTTTACGGCTCATATTTAGCGATGCCACTGCCACCACCACTACCTCCAACTTTAACCCTATCACTCAACCTCTACTTTACCTCATAGATTCAACAAAAGTGAAATTCCTGATTTCAACCAGTTATCAATCAACATCTAAACAAGAGAATCCAAAAGGACATGACATGATGTACCTATTCCTATCAGCACAGATAGCATCTGGGATGAAGATTTCATATATGTGAAAAGTACAGATACCTTTATGTACAAAAAACTTAATTTTCATAAAATCTTCATCTCATAAAAGATATTATTCCTTCTGAAGAAAAGTATTCATGGATAAAATATGCAAAAGTTAATCTTACTATAAAAACACAAAAACAAATAGGTGTCAAGTTTAAGTTGGACACTGGGATTCAATTAATTAGCCAGGCCTTGCTTCAGTGAATGGATTGGATAGTTCCAGGAAACCATCTAAAGAGTACCCAAAGAAATAACAGATGACAGTAGCTTAAACCAACATTTTGTGCTAGTTAGGAAGAGTGACAAACAGGAAGTTTAGATACATTTTCAATAAAATTTGGTAAAACTTTAATGTATCACATTCTTTTTGTAAACTGTTTTGAACTTTAAAAAAAGCTCTTTGAGCCAGGCTTGGTGGCGCATGCCTTTAATCCCAGCACTCGGGAGGCAGAGGTAGGAGGATCACTGTGAGTTCGAGGCCACCCTGAGACTACATAGAGAATTCCAGATCAGCCTGAGCTAGAGTGAGACCCTACCTCAAAAAACAAAAACAAAACAAACAAACAAAAAAAAAAGCTCTTTGTTAATTTTATTTATTTGAGAAGGAAGGAAGGTAGTAGATAGGTAGGTAGGAAGAGAGATACAGAATGAACAGGCCAGGGCCTTCAGACACTGCAAATAAACTCCAGATGCATGTGCCACTCTATGTATCTGGCTTATGTGGGCACTGGGGAATCAAACCTAAGTCCTTAAGCTCATTCTCTCTCTTTCTCTCAAATTAATAAATACATTACTTTTAAAAAAGAAATAATTTGAAATGCTAGAAATAATTTTATATATTAAACTGAAAAAAGGTATTAATTAATAACCTTTTTAGGGGCTCCCACTTAGTATGGAAGCAATTCTCCAAAGATCTATTAATTTTTTAAAATTAGTCTTCAATAATTTAAATTTACAAATTTTAAATTTCAGTCTCTCTAAAGCTCTCCTTTTTCAATTTAGAGATATCACTGCTTTTGTAAATGGAACAAAAGTAAGGCCATCTGCCTTGCTATAAGTTATATAGAGTTGGGGCAATGGGAGGGTTGAGAAAGGTCTCACAAGAAAAATATCATTTGAGCTGATATTAAAGATTCCAAGGAATTTTCTTGCCAGAAAATGACAAAGAAATACTTTACCATTAGAGAAAATGTATAGAGTTATAAAAACATGCTATGTTGGGGAATTTTCAAGTTCTTGCAAGGGCAAGAACTATAAGAATGAGATATGAAAGATAGTATTGAACTTGATAGCACAGTACTATTTTTTTTAAAGTCATGCCAAAGAGTTTGTAAAGTTCTGTTAGTTTAAGTCAAGTTTAAAGTATAAAAATATACTAAATATGAATAAGGAGAGTGGGACTTCATCCCTTAAATATCTGTTCTAGTAAGCATAGATTTATAAAGTGCATAGCCTGTCTGAATTCAATAATAAGAGATAACAAAAAAAAAAAAATACCACGAAGGGCTCATTACAGCCACTCTAGCAGCCAGAACCTTATTTCATGGAACTAAAAGTGCAACATTAAAGGCTCACCAGGGCAATTTAAAATGTTACTCTTTTTAATTCTATTTAATGCTTTTCTAATTATTTTAGAAATTGAACAAGTTAATCGATTTATGATACCCACTGTCATAATTTGAAATATCAGCACATTGGTTCTGCCTAAAACACCCACCACACAAAATTTCTTACATAAATCTATTGTGGTTTAAATATAGTAGGCTTCCTAAAATAAAGAACTCTTTCTTCTTGATTTTCTGTATTTTACTGAATACATTTATTTGTTCTGAATATTTCGAAATCACCCCAAATGAACATGACCAAAATACATCCTAAATATTACTTTAGTTTTGTGTTTTTCTTACTTTCCTCTTATTTATGTTTTTGTAACACAAACAGGTCATGTAAGATGAAATCCTAGCTTTTCCTCATACATGATCTATTACTAAATTCTATGGTTTTATTGTTAAATATGCCTCAAAGTTATCCTTTATGCCTGTCCCCATTACTTTTGCTCTGCACTGGGTCCTCATCCAAGGAAGAAATGCAGTTGTCTCCCAAGTGTTCATTCCCCCTTCATTCCTGCTTCAGTCCAATAACTTCTGCAGAAATAACATTCTAAAGCACAAAACATATCATTCCTTGCCTTAAATCAATACTTTTGATTCACTTAAAGAACAAAATTACAAGAATAGTAGAAAGAAAATGACATATCTAAGAAATGACTTTAAAATGATAACATTAAAATAGAATAGGGACTAGTTGGAAGGAAGGAGCTCAGTGGAGAGTGGTCATGGGCCAAAGGAAGTTGGCAAGAGGGGATAATGATCAGAGTATATTGTGCATTTAAAGAGGCTGTTAATAAAAAGTTATCAAAGAACAAGTAAAAAATTTACAATACTCTTCTCAAGAATTTTATACCACAATAGAGGAAGACAGCGAAAAACAGACAGTTATGAAAATATCTATGGTGGTTTCAGATTAAAGGAAAAGTTGGTGACTTTCAGAAAACTACTAGAGAAGGTCAGTAGAGTAACTCTTAGATTGTACAGAAAAGGTTGTTCTCTGAGGAGATGGCATTTTATGATGAAATCTGAATGCTAGTAAGGAATCACCTATGCATAATATAGAAAGAGCAAGAGTAAGTTCAAAGTTCCTATTCAGCAATAGATTTGCATACTGAAAGCACCAGTATGTATGTTGGGGGGGGGGAGGCAATCTGCAAAGTGGTGTAGTGCAGCAAGTTAAGTGTTACAATACAACATGGGAGAAGGATCAGAAGCTGTACCAGGTACAGATTTCCCAGAGTCAGGAGCTAGGTTCATAGTCCTGCACATGTAAACCTAAGCAATATCATAATGAAGTATGAACCCTAAATTAAGGAAGGAAATGATGCAAAAGAGAGAAGACATGTGAACATCCCACCATGTAGCAAGAAAGGAGGGCAGAGTAGATAGAAGTGAAACTGAAGATGAAAAGCTACTGAAGGCTGTGGAACCACATTCATGGGGACAGGGAGGCATCAGATGCCAACATGAAAAAACAAACAGTTGCAACAGGTTTGAGGAAGTCTTTCCTGGAGGTAATATTTGGGAAATCATGTAGATATAGAAATTTAAATCTATAAATCTAGTTTTGATATATGTCAAAAGAAAAGAGAAAGGGGCCCAGTCCTATGCATTGAAGAATTCTACAATTTAGTGGAAAAGAAGATAATCTTAATTTTTAAAATGAATATATTTATTTATGTATTTATAGACAGGGACTCATTATAGCACAGTCCAACCTAATACTCATTTGGTAGCCCTGGCTGGCCTTGAACTCATGGTGATCCTCCTGTATCAGCCTCTGTAAGCTGAGGTTAAAGGAGTCAGCCACTATGCCCAACAGAGAAGAAATCTTATTAGTACATTGTCACCATTGTAGCCAATTTTTTTAATTAAATGATTTCTTCCCTACATTATTAAAAGGGCAAATTTTATGGTGACCTTGTGGTTTCAATGCAAACTGTATATATATACATATATATACACATATATATCATATTACCATATTCTTATTAGTGAGAAAATCATGCAATTTGATATATTTCATTTTCCCCTGAAACATCAATGAATCTGACAAAGTAAGGGAATAACAAACTGCAAATTTAAAACTACTTTACTCTTGGGACAAGGATGTAGCTCAGTGGTAGAGAACACACATTCATGAGGGCCTACGTCAAATTCTCAAGAGGGAAATAAATAAGATAAATAAATAAATATTTACTTCTCTTTGTGCCAAATAAAAACTTTAATGGCATAAAATATTATATTAAGTAGCATAACATGTGTTTGCTGCAACAAAAGTAAATATATGTAATACAAAATTGTATGGAACTCACAAAGTTCATCTCAAGTTTCTATTGTGTATCATTTAACAGTCATTATAGGTAACAATACTCAAACCTGGGAAAAAATAAGTGTATAGTTACCTCAGCTATACAATCAAGCCTGGACCTTATTGTGGAAGCATAAATTAGACCTTTATCAATTATAATTTGTTTAAATTCTTTAGATATAGAACCTGCATAGGGTGAGCCCTTACTAAGATAACAGTTAGTTGTTTCTTTTTTTTTTTTTTAATTCATTAAAGGCATTTATTTTATTTCTTTTTTTTTTTATTAGTCAGTTCTGTATTCAGCAAATACAGTCAGTTTGGTACCATTATTAGGCTCATCCGTGACCTACCCCCTCCCCTTAGCCCTTCCTTGTTGAGGTATACGGGTCATGCATTGTGGGGTTAGCCCACAGTTATGGGTAAGCTAAATGTCTCTGCATATCATGACCCAACATGTGACTCTGACATTCTTTCCGCCGCCTCTTCCGCAAAATTTCCCTGAGCCATGTTGGGTTCATTTTTGGTCTGCTTCAGTGATGAGGTGTTGAGGGCCTCTGAGGCTCTGGCTCTCTGATTTGGTAGGAGTTGATTTTTCTCTATGCTGATCTCCTTCCCCCTTGTGCTGGTGTCCGGTTCATCAGGAAAACAGCCCCCTTGCTTGTTTCTCCAATTTTTCTTAGTTTCAGCCGGGGCCCTTTTGAGGTATGATGGGGTGGCTCTCTCCTTAGGGTCTACATCTATCTGAAAAAGAGAAGCAGATTCTCCAACGGAGAGTAAGTTAGCACCAGGACAAATGAGATAACCCTTACTTTTTTTTTTTTTATAGAGAATTTAATAGGTGTAGGCCCTCTTGTAGCCCACAATTGATAGTAGCTTGATACTGGAGAGTGGGCTTATGTTTGGATATGGTTCTGACTTGTTTCCCAGCTCCAGCTATGGGTCCCATACCAGTGAGGGGATCAGTTAGCCAAATTGAGAGCAGTTGGTTCCCCACCCTGGCTGTGTGCCACCACTGCACTTGTGTGGGCATCACAATAAGTTATTTGCTGCTAAGTAGGTTAGACCATGCGTTGCTTCGATAGATATTGGTCAATTTCCCCCAGTCGCCCATGTAGCACCTTCTGGCACTAGACGCGCTGACTGTCTGGGGACTGACTCTCATCCAACTTCCAGCCATGCCATTCTAATTTGCATGTCAATCACATAAGGTATCTTCAGCAGTAGGGTCTTACCACTAACCTTTGGTGGGTCATCAAGTACTCTGACAGAAATCTGTCTGTCTTTTAGGAAACCTTGTAGGTCTCTCTGATCAAAAGCTCCTTGTGGATGATAGCCCCATGCTGGTTCTGGGAGTTACAGGTCAGTGCCCACTAAGAAAATGAGGAAAAAGATAACTAATATACAAGAGTTAGAGATAAGAGAGAGAGAGACAGGGAGAGGGGAAGTGAGGGAGGGAAGATGTAGGAGATTAAGGTTAGTCTTAATCTTACCCTCTCCAGTGTCTTGTGGTTCAGGTGTTCCCTGTAAGGGCCTGGTGAAGGATCAGCCATTTGGTCTATCTTTTAGTAAGTAGAAGATTATGGTACCAGTGCCGTTTGGGTCTAGATTTGTGTTTCCCACCCCTTTGATGCCCTCCCCTCCCTCCCCTTACATCCTAGTGTCTAATCTAGGAGATGCTAGCTGGGTATGTAAGGTATCTTCGGTAGATTCAGGTTAGGTGCTGTAGATGAGTGAGACTATGTGGCGATTTTTTTTCTGTGATTGGGTAAGTTCACTGAGAATGATCTGTTCCAGGTTCAACCATTATTCCTCAAATTTCATTGTGTCATTTTTTCTTACTGCTGTATAGAATTCCATTGTGTAGATATACCACATCTTAGTTATCCATTCTTCTAGTGATGGACATCTGGGTTGATTCCAGCTCTTAGCTATTACAAATTGAGCCGCTATAAACATGGTTGAGCAAATCTCTTCAGTCTGTGGTTTGAAGGTTTTAGGGTAGATGCCCAGTAAGGGAATAGCTGGGTCTGTTGGTATCTCTATACTCAGCTTTTTCAGAAGTCTCCATATTGCTTTCCAAAGTTGTTGTACCATCCTACATTCCCACCAACAGTGGATGAGTGTTCCTAATTCTCCACATCCTCGCCAGCATTTATTTTTATTTGATTTTTTGATGCTTGCTATCTTTATTGGGGTAAGGTGGAATCTCATAGTTGTTTTAATTTGCATTTCTCTGATGATTAGGGATGATGAACATTTTCTTAAGTGTATGTTTGCCATTTCTATTTCTTCCTCTGTGAACTGCCTGTTCAGCTCTTTGCCCCATCTTGTGAGTGGGGTGTTTGAGTTCTTACTGTTTAGATTTTTGAGTTCTTTGTAGATTCTAGAGATTAGTCCTCTATCAGTTGGATAACCCACAAATATTTTCTCCCATTCTGTGGGTAATCTATTGGCTTTGCTAATTGTATGCTTGTCTGTAAAGAAACTCCTCAGCTTCATGTGGTCCCATTGGTTGAGTGATGGTTTAAGTTCATGAGCTACTGGGGTTTTGTTCAGGAAGTCTTTTTCCATTCCTATATCATGGAATGTACTTCCTAAATTTTCTTCCAGTAGTACTCGAGTTTCTGGTCTTATATTGAGATCTTTGATCCATTTGTACTTGAGTGTAGTGCATGGTGAAATGTGAGGGTCAAGTTTTAGTTTCCTGCATATGGTTATCCAGTTTGTCCAGCACCATTTGTTGAAGATGCTGTCTTTTTTCCAGCGTATATTGTTTGGGCCTTTATCAAATATCAAGTAGCTATAGTTGCTTGACCCAAAGTCCGGGTCCTCAAGTCTATTCCATTGACCTATAGTCCTGTTTTTATGCCAGTACCATGCTGTTTTTATTACTATGGCTTTGTAATATAGCTTTAGATCAGGTATGGTGATGCCTCCAGAGGTATTTCTTTTGCTGAGGATATGTTTGGAAATGCGAGGCCTTCTGCCTTTCCATATGAAATTTGAGATCATTTTTTCTATCTCTGTGAAGAACACTGTGGGGATTTTAATTGGTATTGCATTAAATCTGTAAATTGCCTTTGGTAGGATTGTCATCTTCACAATGTTAATTCTGCCTATCCAGGAACATGGGAGGTCTTTCCATTTTCTCAAGTCCGCCTCAATTTCTTTTTTGAGTGTTTTTATGTTTTCATTGTATAGATCTTTCACTTCCTTGGTTAACGTTATTCCAAGGTATTTTATTTTTTTTTGTCGCAATTGAAAATGGGACTATGTCCCTTATTTCTTTTTCTGTATCTTTGTCCTTTGCATAAAGGAAGGCTACTGATTTTTGTGCATTGACTTTGTATCCTGCTACTTTGCTATAGGAGTTAATCACCTTCAGGAGTTTTGGGATGGAGTCTCTCGGGTCTCTTACATATATAATCATGTCATCAGCGAATAAAGCTAACTTAACTTCCTCCTTTCCAAATTGTATCCCTTTTATTTCCTTCTCCTGTCTTATTGCTTGAGCTAGGACTTCCAGAACTATATTGAAAAGCAGAGGTGAGAGTGGACAACCCTGTCTTGTTCCTGATCTTAATGGGAATTCCTCCAGTCTCTCTCCATTAAGTATTATTTGGGCCTTCGGAGCTTCGTATATTGCCTTTATTAGGTTAAGATATGAACCAACCATGCCAACTCTCTCCAATGTTTTGAACATGAAGTGGTGTTGAATCTTGTCAAAGGCCTTTTCTGCATCTATCGAAATGATCATGTGGTTTTTATGTTTAACCTTGTTTATGTGGTGTATTACATTGACAGATTTCCGTATGTTGAACCACCCCTGTGTTCCTGGAATGAATCCCACTTGGTCAAGGTGGATAATGCTTTTGATGTGTTGTTGGATTCGGTTTGCAAGGATTTTGTTTAGGATCTTTGCATCTAAATTCATCAGGGAAATAGGCCGGTAGTTTTCTTTTCTTGTGGCATCTCTGCCTGGTTTTGGAATTAGGGTGATGCTAGCTTCATAAAAGGAGTTGGGTAGCTTTCCCTGTTCATCAATTGTGTGGCACAGTTTGAGGAAGATTGGTTTGAGTTCTTCCATGAAGGTTTGATAGAATTCAGCTGAGAAGCCATCTGGTCCTGGGCTCTTCTTTTTTGGGAGGTTTTTTATTACTTTTTCAATCTCCATGAGTGTGATGGGTTGATTGAGGTGATTAATCTGTTCTGTGTTTAGCTTTGGTAGATGGTATGCGTCCAAGAATTTATCCATCTCCTCCACATTATCCAGTTTTGTGGAGTAGAGGTTTTTGAAATAAGTCCTGATGATTCTCCCAATTTCACTTATGTCTGTTGTGATCTCTCCTTTTTCATTTTGAATTTTGTTAATTTGAAGCTTCACCTTTTTTTGCTTGATCAGATTGGCCAGGGGTTTGTCAATCTTGTTTATTTTTTCAAAGAACCAGCTCTTTGTTTTGTCAATTGTCTTAATTGTTTCCTTGGTTTCCAATTCATTGATTTCTGCTCTGATTTTAATTATTTCTTTCCTTCTGGAGCTCTTTGGGTTGGATTTTTCTTGTTTTTCCAGTGCCTTTAGGTGGATGGTTAGGTTATTGATTTGGGACCTTTCTGTCTTTTTTACGAAGGCATTGAGTGCTATGAATTTTCCCCTGAGGACCGCCTTCATTGTGTCCCATAAGTTTTGATACGATGTGTTCTCATTGTCGTTCAATTCCAGAAATTTTGCAATTTCATTTTTTATTTCATCCACTATCCATTTATTGTTTAAAAGTGTGCTGTTCAGTTTCCAGGTGCCTTTGGGATTCTTGGTGGGTCTTTTATTGTTGATTTCTAGCAATATAGCATTGTGATCTGATATGCAGGGAATTATGTCAATCTTCCTAAATATGTGGAGGCAGTCTTTGTGACCCAATATATGGTCTATTTTAGAGAATGTTCCATGGACTGCTGAGAAGAATGTGTAATCTGTGGATTTGGGATGGAATGTTCTGTAGATGTCCGTTAGGTCTAAGTGATCTATGGTTTTGTTGAGCTCTCTTACTTCCCTGTTGAGTTTCTGTTTGGATGATCTGTCTATTACTGATAATGGTGTATTGAAGTCCCCAGCTATGATGGTGTTTGTGGTTATTTCTGTTTTATTGTCAAGTAGGTTTTGTTTTATGAACTGTGGTGCCCTTGTGTTTGGTGCATACAGATTTATGATTGTAATATCCTCTTGATGGATCGTTCCCTTGATAAGTAGGAAGTGGCCTTCTTTGTCTTTTTTGATTATATTTGGTTTGAAGTCTATTTTATCCGATATTAATATAGCTACACC
Source organism: Dipus sagitta (assembly GCA_036346955.1). NCBI lineage: Eukaryota > Metazoa > Chordata > Mammalia > Rodentia > Dipodidae > Dipus > Dipus sagitta. Next base: position 116,047,157 of record CM070772.1, read on the forward strand.
TGCTTGTTTCTTATTCCCGTTTGCTGGGAATACTGTTTTCCACCCTTTCACCCTGAGGAGATGTCTGTCTTTAATGGTGAGGTGGGTTTCTTGAAGGCAACAGATTGAGGGGTCTAATTTTTTGATCCATCCTGTTAGCTTGTGTCTCTTGATGGGTGAATTAAGGCCATTAATATTTAGGGTAATGACTGTGAGATTTGATTTGATCCCTGCCATATTGTGATGGTAAATGTGGGTTGGAGTTTTCATGGACATTGAAGTTTTTTGTGCCTACTCTGAGTTTGGTTGTTGTGATCTGCTTCTTGTAGGCAATTGTGTTTGATTATTTTTTTCTTCTCTGTGTAGAATTTCCTGAAATACTCTCTGTAGGTTTGGTTTTGTGTTCATATAATTGTAAAGCTGAGTTTTGTCATGGAAAGTTTTTCGTTCACCATCTATTATGAGGGATACTTTTGCTGGGTAGAGTAGTTTGGGTTGGAAGCCATAGGTTCTTAGACTTTGCAGTGTTTCATTCCAGGCTCTTCTAGCTTTCAGGGTTTCCATTGAGAAGTCTGAAGTAATTCTGATGGGGTTACCTCTGAAGGTGGTGTGCTGTTTTTCCCTAGCTGCTTTTAGGATTTTCTCTTTGGTGTCAATGTTTAGAGTCTTAATAATAATATGTCTTGGAGAGTTTCTCCTTTGGTCCAGTCTGTTTGGAGTTCTATTGGCTTCTTGTATCTTGATGGGCCTTTCTTTTAGGAGATTGGGGAAGTTTTCTTCAATTATTTTGTTAAATAAATTCTCCATGCCTTTGGTCTGGATTTCTTCTCCTTCTGGTATTCCAATGATCCTGATATTGGGACGTTTAATTGTATCCCACAATTCCCTCATGTTCTGTTCACAGGAGCTTTTAAACTTACTGAAATTTTTGAACTCTCTAACTGTTTCTTCCATCTTGTCTTCCAGATCAGAGTTTCTATCCTCCACTTGGCTGACTCTATTCTTGAGAGCTTCTAGTGAGTTTTGGGCTTGTTCAATTAAGTTTGCATTTTCTATTATTTTTCTATGTATAATTTCCATCTCTCTGTCAAGCTCCCTTTTCACATCATTTTCTGATTTTCTTGATGATTCTTGGAGTTCATCCTTGCATTTCTTTATGTCTTCATTTAGCATGGCCAGCTGATTTTTAAGGTCTTCTTTTTTTTCGCTCTCCCTCAAATCTCTTAACTCTCTTTGAAATCCTTCCATTTTCTTATCTAATCCTTCCAATTTCTTATCTATTAGTTCTAGTTTAGTGATGGCAGCATCCACACGATTGTCGGCCCTTTGTTGCTTTCCTGCAAGTTCTACCAATAGGTTGGTTAGAGTTCCATTGCTCATAGCTTCAATGTGGTGTTCTGGTCCTATTTGTTCTTCTATGTTTTGGTTAGAAGTATTCATTGTGGGAGTGGGTGATCTAATTGGATTTTCTTGCATTTGATTATTCATGTTATTTCTTTTGCGCTGTGTTCTGCCCATGACAGTGTATGGGCAGATAAGTGGGTGTATCAGCCTGGGCTCAAGAACAATGGGAATCTTATGCAGCCTGGGGGCATTGCCAAGAAGCCTGGGGTTTGGCTGTCACTTGCCAAAGCCGCCTATCTACTGCCTGGCAGGGGCGCTGAAGTTGCCTGAGTTCTCAAGCGGTAATGTGCCAGGGCTGCCTGCGTTCGAACTAGGCGTGGCACTGAGGCACCAAGCACTGATGCCGCCCAAACTCTGGCTGGGCACGCTGGGAACCGGCAGCAGTCTGCGCTCCCCTGCCACAGGACAATTGTGGACAGCCGCGAGGCAGACAGAGGGCAAGTGGACTAGAGTGCGGAGCAGTCTAAGCTTCTGCACGCAGGGAATAATCTCACTTGCCAAAGCCGCCTATCTACTACCTGGCAGGGGCGCCAAGGTTGGTTGAGTTCTCAAGCGGTATTGTGCCACAGCTGCCTGCGTTCGAGCTAGGAGTGGCACTGAGGTACCAAGCACTGAAGCCGCCCAGACTTTGGCTGGGAACGCTGGGACCGGAAGCAGTCTGCGCTCCCCCGCCACAGGACAATTGTGGACAGCCGGGCGGCAGACAGAGGGTGAGTGGAGGGGAGTGCGGAGCAGTCTAAGCTTCCGCACGCAGGGAATAATCTCACTTGCCAAAGCTGCCTATCTACTACCTGGCAGGGGCGCCAAAATTGTTTGAGTTCTCAAGCGGTAATGTGCCACAGCTGCCTGCATTCGAGCTAGGATTGGCACTGAGGCACCAAGTACTGAAGCCGCCCAGACTTTGGCTGGGAACGCTGGGAACCGGAAGCAGTCTGCGCTCCCCCGCCACGGGACAATGGCGGCCCGCCGGTGCAGCAGGCAGGTAGGGGGTGGCACCTGAGCTGACGCAAGCGAGGGATACAGTCTGAGCTTGTGGGACTGGGTACACTCAGTAGGTGGGCGAGTGGACAAGGGTGCGGAGCAGTCTAAGCTTCTGCGCGGAGGGAACGATCGGCGCGCAGTGTCAGCCGTGCGGGCTCCGGAGCAGCAGGAGCGGCAGGGGTGGAGCTTTGAACACGGCGGTTATTTGGGGCGAGGGGTGCCTACCCGCCCGAAAGGGGACCAGCAATTCCCTGTTCCCCCACCTCTGTGCCCTCCCAGATTTCTCTCCCCTAAAAGCCACTATATACCCTTAATATCTTGCCTTTCTTTCCCCGGGATTTGCAGCGCAGCTAGGCGGTCGCCATCTTGGCCGGAAGTCATCAGTTGTTTCTTTATTCATGAGTATATCAAAATTCTCCTCTCTGATTTTTTCCTCTCTCCTCCAAGAGTTAATGTGGATTTTAAGTATATTTGTACCTATAATTCATGAATAAATAAATAAATAAAATTTGCTCCCCTTTCCAGGAGAAAAAATATTTGTGTATAAATATCAATGCTACAAATAAATATAATGAACTGTATAGTTTTAAAAGCTGGAGGAAAAGCAATTGAAGGGAAATGACAAACCTTTGGAAAGATAGATGTTTGCTCTGATGTAAACATTACATGTCCTACATATGCACATAAAAATATATGGTATATATGGTACCTATAAATATGTACAAAACTCTTGTTTGCATCAGTTAAATTTAAATTGAAAATCAATAATTCCCTTAATAAAAATTTTAAAGATTCTCTATAATAGAATTTGTAATTGTGTCATAGTTATCTGTGAAACTTGAAATTGAGCCTAGTTATAATGATGGAATGACAATGATAGAATAGGAAATAAAGATAGCCCAAGTTATAAGATCAAGGTTTCATCAACTTTGTGATAAGCAACAGTTTTATTAATAGGACAAAATTATATCACAACCTCAATTAAACAATCTTTTACAATTATATATGCAGCTGAGTTCACTCTTAAGATGCAAAAATTTCACACACAACTCATTTCAGCAAATATGTACACTCAAAACTAATGTTGTCCAAACTTACCAGTTCTGCTAAGAAAATGAGAGAAGCCTCCAAAAAGAAAATATGATACACATACATACAATGGAATCATACTCCAATCCAAAATAGAACATGTCATGGTATTTACAGAAAAATGAATAGAAATTTAAATCATTATGTTAAGTTAAATAAGCCAGATTCAGAAAGACAAATATTGCATGATTCCTCTCACCTCTCATATAGAGACTACATATACTAAAATACATACATCGATACACACACACCCACATATAACATGAAAATACAAGACAGATCATGGAGAAAGGAGAGATATAAAGTTAGGGCAGAAGGGGAACAAGAAATGATAATGAGGGTAAAGAAATACAACCTCATGTTTTCTCTCATATGCAGAATTTACTTTTACATAGGACATGAATGTAGAAGGGGAATTATTTGAGAAGTGGAAAGGGAACAGTAAGAAGATCAGGGATGGAAGAGAAGATGGCAGGGTAACTATGATCAAATTGCATGATCTTTTATATTATTATTATTATTATTATGTGTTTTTTTTTGAGGTAAATTTTCACTCTAGTCCAGGCTGACCTGGAATTCACTATGTAGTCTCAGGGTTGCCTCAAACTCATGGTGAGTCTCCTACCTCTGCCTCCCAAGTGCCAGGATTAAAGGCATGCACCACCATGCCCAGCATAATATTTTTAAATTTATTTTTATTGACAACTTCCATAATTGTAAACAATATCCCATGGTAATTCTCTCCCTCCCCCAACTTACCCCTTTGAAACTCTACTCTCCATCATATCCCCTCCCCCCTTTTAATAATTTTTTTCTGTATTAGTTTTGTGCATACTCAGTGTGTAAACAGCCATGTTGGTACCATCCTTAGTCTCCTCCCTGTCCTCCCCCCACCCTCCAAAGGGACCCTCCTTGTTGGGGATTGTGGATCATGCATTGTGGAGGTAGCCATCAGTTATGGGGAAGAGGCAATGTCTCTGTGCATAATGTGCGTAATTGTAGCTCTAACAATGTTTCCCGCCCCTCTTCCACTAATTTCCCTGAGCCATGTTGGGTTCATTCTATGTCTACCTCAGTGATGAGATCTTGGGAACATGTGTGTCTCTGGATATCTGGTTTGGTAGGAGTTGAGTGTTCTCTGTGTCTATCTCCTTCACCCTTGTGCTGGTACCAGGTCATCCAAGAAAGCAAAACTCTTGCTCATTTCCCCAATTACACTATGGTTTTAGTTGGAGCCCTCATGCTAATTATTTTTTATAATGAGTATACACTAACAAAATATAATAGAGAACATGTGCAATTTCTGATGATTCTGATGATTCAGTCCTAAAGCTTATATAAACACACAAGGAAGTGTTGAACCCAAGCCAAGCCAGTGCTGAGTACTGAACTCAGGGTCTTGAGCGCAGGCAAGGGCTGAGCTCTTCCACTGAACAAAATCCCCAACACTGCAAAAGAATGGTCTTTAGTATATTTTGTTCACTCCAAAGCTCATAAGTTTACTGTGAGCATTAGTCATAAAATTCAGTAATCAAGAAATAAGCAAAGTTTAATAATTCAAAAGCCCAGTGTGGTGGCTTATACCTATAATACCAACACTTTTAAGACTGAGGCAGAATTGCTGTGTTTGCAGCCAGTCTAGGCTACAGTGAGATCTTGGTACCAATATGTGTTGTTTCCATATTAAGTATGTCTATAACTAATAATAAATGTAATAAAAAGTAGAATAATCCAGGAAAATAACCTATACTCTAAATAGAGAAATAAGTTCATAATAGTCTATATAATATTAAACCTTTCAATAAATTTCTAAAGAAGATCTAAGATGGTCCCTTTTGAATTTTCTATGTGTTATCCTAGTCAAAGTTAACACACAGCATTTTTCAGTTAGCAATGTTCTACATCACACATAACACCACTTCAACATTTGGCTGTCTTTCTATACATTATAAAAAAATTCTGAATTGTGATACCCACACAAGTGCAGTGGTGGCACACAGCCATGGTGGGGAACCAACTGCTCTCAATTTGGCTAACTGATCCCCTCACTGGTATGGGACCCATAGATGGAGCTGGGAAACAGGTCAGAACCATATCCAAACATAAGCCCACTCTCCAATATCAAGCTACCATCAATTGTGGGCTACAAGAGGGCCTATACCTATTAAATTCTCTATAAAAAAAAAAGGGTTATCTCATTTGTCCTGATGCTAACTTACTCTCTGTTGGAGAATCTGCTTCTCTTTTTCAGATAGATGTAGATCCTAAGGAGAGAGCCACCCCATCATACCTCCAAAGGGCCCTGGCTGAAACTAAGAAAAATTGGAGAAACAAGCAAGGGGGCTGTTTTCCTGATGAACCGGATACCAGCACAAGGTTGAAGGAGATCAGCACAGAGAAAAATCAACTCCTACCAAATCAGAGAGCCAGAGCCTCAGAGGCCCCCAACACCTCATCACTGAAGCAGACCAAAAATGAACCCAACATGGCTCAGGGAAATTTTGCGGAAGAGGGGGCGGAAAGAATGTCAGAGTCACATGTTGGGTCATGATATGCAGAGATATTTAGCTTACCCATAACTGTGGGCTAACTCCACAATGCATGACCCGTATACCTCAACAAGGAGGGGCCAATGGGAGGGGGTAGTTCACGGATGAGCCTAATAATGGTACCAAACTGACTGTATTTGCTGAATACAAAACTAACTAATAAAGAAAATAAAAATAAAAATAAAAAAATTCTGAATAGACTTTTATCTTACCATAAAAAGATAGAAAAAAAATAGTATAGCCACAAAGAACAAGGAAACATCATTGATGTCATTGTCCCTATAGGCTGCTGGGCCTGTCAAGTAATAATCATGTGGATGCAAGCAAGCCAGAGCAATTGGGAGGGGCAGAAAGAAAGATGAGTACAGTTATACCACAGAACAAATTTAAGAGAATAAGTTTATCAATAGCAATGAGATGTTTGTACTCTTACCAGAGGGAAGAAAAACTTTGGATCTAGAATGATTTCATTCCCACTTTCACATGACCTCAACAGAATTTAACACAGACAATGGAGTTGGAAGGACTGCCAATTCCATCCAGTTGCATTTAAAGTGTGTCATAGAGTATCAAATTATTTCTCAAAAAAGCATGGGAAATAATTTTTTTTGGACCTTGACTGATCAGATTTCAGCCAAAGAAGCATTTTAGCCATGTGTTTTTCATGTATGTTTGGGGGGGTGGTTAATTAGAGAGAGTTAACCTTATGGAATTCTAGGAAGTGATTACACAATGACTATGAGGCTGTTGTACCTATATTTGGTTGGTCCAACATAAGGTCATCAGGAGTAAAAGAAAGAAGATGGAAGGTGAAAGCATGCACAGTGAATTTTATAAGGACTGCATGGCATTCACAAAGCTGGCCTGCAGTTTCCACTGCTGTCACACAATCTCAAAGCTTCCAGTAATGAAGGGTCTTCAGGAAAAGCTAACATCCTTCATCTTGTTGCTAACTATGGAGCTTTGTTGAGAAGTTGAAGAATCTGAAAGAGGTCTGGCAGGATCTGAAAACTGTAATCCAGTTGCTTCCTGAGCCATCAAGGTGAGCCAGCAGATAAGCCTCAATGTGGCTAATGGCTGCAGCTCCACCTCCACCTGCCAAGATGGAGGATGCCCCTGCTGGCCAAGAGCTACCCAGGGAAAGGAACAGAAGGAAAATAGTGCCAACTGAGACGGGCTAACACAATGCAGATCCTCAATGTTACTCATCTATTTTATTCAGAGGCACTCCTCATTCCCAAATACTTATGCACCTTACTCATTGATTTTTCCACAAATGGAGTAAATATATTATGTATTGTGAGTGAGATATATTCCGTAATGAACCATATATTCCATAAGGAACCATATTCCATAATGAAATTTAGAATGAATTCTAAATGAAGAATAAGTGGCACAAATCATGAAACAGTATGAGGGACAAGGAGACCTGGAAGACACTGTACAGAACATATGTTCCACTTTACTGTACCTTTTAAAGTTAAGGATTTAGCCGGGCGTGGTGGCACACGCCTTTAATCCCAGCACTCGGGAGGCAGAGGTAGGAGAATCGCCATGAGTTCGAGGCCACCCTGAGACTCCATAGTGAATTCCAGGTCAGCATGGGCTAGAGTGAGACCCTACCTCGAAAAACAAAACAAAACAAAAAAAAAATTAAAAAATTAAAAAAATTAAGTTAAGGATTTAACAAGTGCAGTTATATCAGCTACATGATCATTCTCAGGCAAGAGATGGAGCTAGGAGCTAGAAGATGTATTATAGTTAGCCATTTAGTATTTATATGTATTCCATGCATCCTAGTGAATTGACTTTGTGTTTATAGTATATAAATACATGGCTACTGCTCAGTGCTGTTCACAGTACTTTGCTTTCCCTATCATTAAAGAAAAGCAAAGATGAGATTTTGACATTGATTTGCAATCTTTCTAAATCATCCACTTTTTGACTTATTCCATAATCTTCTTCAAGGCTTCATTACATTTTGCCTTATGCATATTTAATGCCTACTGCTATCTGAATTCATCAACTAAATTGATATGTATGTTTCTGTATTGAGACCCACATTGTGAATGAATTAAGGAGCACAAAAGAAGCATGATTTGTTGTTGACAGTGCTTATGTACTTAATTGTATAGAAGTTCAACTTTGTGTTGATTTAGGTGCAAAAAAGTACACTCAGAAAGCTAAGTAAAGTTTAATAAATTCTGCTATAAAGCCATTCTCTTGTATAAGCTACTTCAGCACTGACAGTGTTCTACAATGTAAGCTGCAGCACCATCCTTGCTCGGTTCAATTGTGACGAAGGCACTACCTAAACTAGGCAATCAATTAAGTATGGAAATGCACAGATAGCAAGTAGGGGGAGATAATAAATCCTATCTACATAATAAAGTATAATCAATATGCTCGTATGATAAAAGCATTAAAACTTATTGATGTTTCCTGTTTTGTTTTGAATCCATCCTTATTCTTGGCTATAGACATGTAAAGATTACTGGACACTTGACATGGTGGTATGATTGCAGAGGTGGCATGAGCCCCTGAACAATTACACAGCTGTTTATGGTTTTGGTTTATTGCTCTGGGACATACCATTCTGGAGACATTCTGTTCCAGTTCATTTTAACAGTAATTAGAAGTACCCCCATAACAAGAGCTTACTGTTAGAAACAACTTCATTACTTTGGGTGATTTTATTGGTTTCCTTTAGGGTGAAGGACTAGTACTAATAGTTGCAATTTAATAGGAAAATTATTGAAGCAAGAAAGAATCCACTGAATCTTAAACGAAGCATTAAACAGACATTTCCCTTCCAAATAGTGAAATAAAAGAGAATTGCCTTTACCTAAAAAAAAATCATTGTATTAATGCATATAAATAGCATGATAGGGTCATTTGAATTAAATGCTTAACTATTGCTTAAATTGGATATTAAGTACTAATGATGGTCAATCTCAATTCACAACTTGATTGGGTCTATAATCACCTAGAAGAAAAATCTCTGAGCACATCTTTCTTTTCTTTTACTGCATTAAGAATGTCCATCATAAGTACAGGGGGCACAATCCCATGAGCTAGGGTTTTAAGCTGTATAAAAGAAGAAAGGAAATGAGCTGAGCATAAGCATTCATTGCTCTCTGCTTCTTGATTATCGATGTAATATGAGCAGTCACCTTCCACTTCTGCCACCATGCCTTCCCTGCCATGAATAATCCCTTCAAACTTTGAGCTGAAATAAAGTCTTTTTTTTCCTTCTTAAGTATCTTTGGCAAAATATTATCATAAAAGCAATAAAAGTAACTGATATAGTACCCGTACAGATAAATTCAGGTAAAATTTAAATTGTGTGTGTGTGTGTGTATTCATGTAAGGCATTTTCCTCCACACTTTATTTGAAATGAGGTAGAGTCAACATACTTTGTCTCTGGAAAAAAAAAAATCTATCTTCCTTTATCTTTTATGTGTCTCCCTTCCTTTCATTCTAAGCCTATTCTTCTCTCATTTCTACCCTAGTATCTGCTCTTCTCTTTTCTCTCATACATTATCTCTCTAAGCAGCAACATTTTATTTCTTGTGAAGAGTATTAATGGGACAATATAATCACCTCTGGGTGCACATATGATTTTCTCTCTGCCAAATACTTTATAATCATTTAGTAATCTTTCCTCCCACTTCCAATACAAGGTGACACAGCATAATATCCAGTACTTTAAAACTGGCAAAGAAGATTTAGAAAGGAACTTACCAAGATTCCAAAGCAGCAAAAAGACATCAGTCTTATGAAATGTAACTTTTTATCATTTTTCTTACAGAATATAATGTGAAAATTCCATCATTTGAAAACAGTAGTCTTTCATTTTAAAAGAAGCTTAAATTTTCAAAATACATGCAGTTCATAATACCTGTATTCTAAAATAAGAAGCAATTTTAAGAAGAATTTGTTTGCTTCTTTCAAGCTCATGGTCCAGGTACAGAGTGACAGCATATTCTAATGTTACAACAAAGGTGTACCTCGGCATCTGTAAGGTATAAATCTATCAAGTTCAGTGACTGCATCTGTTCTGTTTACTTTTATTGACTAGGCATATGACATGATGCCTCACTTTGGGGAGTAGCTCCATAGCACTTGTGGAAGTAGTATTGGGATATGTGAAACAAAATAAATCCTCTGCTTGTAATTAACATACACATGTATTCCTACCTACTTCAGAAGCTGAGGCAAGAGAATCACAAGCTCAAGGACAGCCTGGACAACAATCAAAAGCACTCCTCTTCATACCAACCCAATCTGCATAGTCTCCACACTACACTGTTTCCCTGTTCCTCAAAACTGAAGAACAACAATCCTTTAGGCATTCCTTTGCTTCAGCTGTATTAAGAGTCATCATTTTGTGTTTTCTGAAGTCTTAGACTAACATGAATATCAACAACTTGGATGGAAATATAATGGTACAGTGTTAGGTAGTTCACTGCTATTTTAAAAGAAACATAAGTATAAAGATAGATACTGGGAAGTAACTGAACCCTTCACGATAGTTCAGAGTACTGTTTGCTAAGAAAGCAATTGAGAAGCAAAACTATATTAAAAAAAAAAAGAAAGAAAGGTAATCAGGGACAACTTTAGAAGAAGTGTTGAAAAGACTAGTTTCTTTGAAATCCTAGTCAAATCATGGTTTCTAGATCTCTATGTTTAGGTCATGTTGTATTCCTGATCAAAATTCTCACACATCTGCAGGAAATACTTTAAAACTTTTCATGTACTGTTACAAAACATATTATCATTATCACTAAACTCAAGGAAGAATGCTACAAATGAGAAAACTTATCCCTATTTCCACAAAGGAGAAAAAATTTATCTTCAAAATATGTCCAAGAAACAGGGCTTGAATACAGCACTACAGTGGCGATCTATAACTGAAAGCTTTTCCAGGGCATACAACAAAAGAATTAATCAAATAAATTTCACTAATCCCTTTAAAAATACCATGTTATAGGGGCTAGAGTGATGGCTTAGCAGATAAGGTGCTTGCCTACAAACCTAAGGACCCAGGTTCAATTCCCCAGAAACCACATTAGCCACATACACAAGGTGGTGTATGTATCTGGAGTTCATTTGCAGTGGCTAGAGGCCATGTGCACCCATTGTCTCTCTCTATCTGCCTCTATCTCTCTGTCTCTCTCAAATAAATAAGTAAATAAAATAAGGTTTAAAAGGTATGTTTAAAAAAATACCATGTTTTAGACATCTGTTGATGGAGATACTGTGTACACTATGTGATAGGATAAAGTTCCAAGTTTGAAGATCAAAAAACAAAGAGAATTTACTTGTGGCTGAGTAGTCATTATAGTATCATCTCTATGCAATGACCATTGGAATAACAAGCTCAAATAATCTTAATGTGCCACTTAAAGTAGTCTATTATCAAATGGGATAATGTCAAAAATTTGTAGAGTTCATGTGACTCATATAATGAAGTTAATTATACTGACTTGCTGAAGCATTAGAAATAAAGTAGTAAGAATAGCTCACTGTTTCAAAATGAAGTTCAGTGCATGAACTTAAACATAATGCTATGCATATCCAGTCACTGTAAAGTCATTTCCTAAGGGGTCCTGTGGAAAACACATATACTTGTTTCCATAAGACTCTAAACAACTTAATGAAAACAAAATTATTGAAGCTTTTTTTATTCTCTTAACCATTTCCCCATATGACCCATAATTCTAAACATTTCTTCTATTTCTATAGATTGGACAGCCAGTGATAGCCACAGTCAAACTGCAAAATGGAGTGCCTCAAAACACAGTAAGACAATAAACTACATATTTACTTCTCAGTCAAAAACATGTATAGGTCAGCTCAGCTTTATCTGAACTAAAATTGATTCAAGAGCTTGACTTTAAGCCATGGATTGGGTCCAGATTTGACAGTGGCGTTCACTTTGATCATAGGTGTCCTGATACATATTCTTCTCATGGTAAAGATGAATAGCTTAAATGGCTAAATTCAATCCTGCATATCCTGCTTAAACTTGGTACAAATTGCATACCACCATATTATTGACTAAAGTGAGTCTAATGGCCAAAGCAGAAATATACAAATGCCTCTCATAAAGCGAAGGTTTTTTGGTCAATAACCTAACACCACAGTGAGAAAAGAATTGATTCTTGTGGAAATTCACAAGCTGTATACTCAATAAGTAAAACCACAACTTTCAGTTAAAGAAAAAACTGGAAATATATGAGAGGAATTTCACTGTATATAGTCTTATCTCCTTTCAGAAAATCTCATGAGCATGTAGAGTAAATGATATCCTAGCAGTAAGTGAAGTACAAGTTGCATTGAATGAACATATCTGTAATGCACATGATGGTGTGTGTTAAGCACTATACCAGCCACTAAAGAAAGATGACTACCATGGGAGCATCACTATGAGCCAAAAGCCTGTGAAAACAGTGGATTAAGACTGCATGTCCCAATGAGGAAATTACACTTTACCAAGAGCAAATAAGAGCAAGTCAGCAATATTTGTTCTCACAACAAGATCAGGAATCAAGAACTCACACCTTGGTAATTGTATTATCATAAGTTGTTCTCACACTTGGCTTGAGGATATGAAGAGATTTCAGTTTGAGGTAGGTATGACTGTATCAGACCCTATTTGGCTTCCAGTTTGGGAAAAATGAAAATATATAAATTCAAAGTATGCAAACTAAAGGAAACCAGATTTCAGAACAATATCATAAGGGAAAAGCTGAAAACTGAATTATTTTCTATTAACCATAGATAAATGAAACATCATTTTTGTTCACTGGGAACTCACCAACAGGCTCCTTCCCTGCATCCTATGTAACAATTACTGGTCATTGTCATTTTCATCATCATTGTTGTTAACATTTTTCAGACAGCCTAAAACTATGCAGTACATTATCCACATGGAATGTAAATTCCAAGAGCATTAAATGAAAAGTGGTATTAACTCTATCTTATTAGAAAGATGTATCTCAAAAAGGAAAAAACAAAAAGACAACTAAGATCATACAGCTTGTGGCTGGGACAAATAGACTAAACTCTAGTTTGGCCTGATTCCAAAGAATTAGGTTTGAATATCTATTTCACATTTTTCCAAAATATCTGATACAATTGTTGCCTTGATTTTAGTTGTACTCAGGATAGACTATAACCAGGGAAAATATCTCCTTTTAAATAATCTGAACAGAACTCTATTAAGGGGGACTGATAGCTACTATTAGAGTGATATCATGCAAGTTTTAAGAATAGTGAAAGGAAAATGTATAGTGGGTAGGATAACTCATTGTTAAATGTTTCTATGAAGCATGAAGACCTCCTTTTGATCCCCAGGTCCTTCATAAAAACCCAGACATGGTAGCAAGTGTGTGTAAGCCCAGTGCTGAAGGAGAAAAAGTAGGATCTCTGGAGGTAACAAGTCAGTCAAACCAAAACAGCAGTAGCTCTAGTGTCAGTGAGGGGCACTGTATTGAGGAAAAAGGCAAAAGAATAATATAGGACATGTGGCACCCACTTCTGTCCTACATGCACACAGAGCCCAAAAATAATCTATACATATACATGTATATACCATATGCACACACACATACACACACACACACACACACATATATACAACAAAAATAAATCTCAGGGAATGACTCACAGAATAACAGCTGTCTATCATTGGTCAAATAATAAGTCATGGTGATTTATACAGCTATCATATGCTTTAATGTATAATAAAAGTCAGGTTGATATTATGTTATGCAGTTTAAAATGATGGCTACCTCAATAATATGAACTTTTCAGCACATCTAATAACTAAGAAGATGCTAGACTAAACTGTAATAGTATAAAATGCTAATATAAATTAATTATAACCTAACAACATATAATGTGGATTATGTCAGATATGGTTTGATATTTGAGAATAAAACAATGAGGGAAAAAACACTCAGAAAAAAAATGACCTTTTATTCTTACTCAAAAATTGAAAATAAATCTTCCTGTATTTATAATTTTGGGAAGTTCTATAAGTCTTGTAAGGATAAAATGATGTAATAATTCTTGAAACATGAAAAAAAAAGAAATGCTTAAAGTCAAGAAATATTGACTAACAGTTTAACTCTTGCAGGAAGGAATCAAACCTTTTATTCCAAAATGAAATGGGAAAATTGCAAATAAACAAAAACTGAAGCACACATTTTAAATCAAATTTTAAAAGTTATAAAAAGATTTATGGAATAAAATACCAACCACATAGCAGACTCTAGACTACTCCAGCCTATTTATAAATTTCTTTCTTTTCTTTTATATTTCTTTACTTGCCACACTTTTCTCATGACAGGCATGGCAGTTAGTTGAACTTCCATTCCATTTTTTTATGTTTTCCTTCCTAAGTTAATGTATTTTCTGAATCTCACTCTCATACAGAATCTTTCTGGTAGTTCTCTAAAATTCAATTCTTCTTCCAGTGCTTATAACCAATAACTTTAATCTTCTTGTGTCTATACACCAGTTTTTTCCATAGATTTTTCTCAGTACCAATTTTTCTTTGCAGTCAATAAATTATATTGCCATCTAATCAAGTTCCAAAATAAATCACTTTTTCTATAACATTTTCCCTATCATAGGTGGATTCTCTTGACAGAAATAACCTAAAAGAAGTTTAAGGTGAATTTTAAGGGAAAATTTAAGGTGATTTTTTTTCTTCTTCTCTCATACCAGTTATAAGAAAGAAATATAACAAAATGGCCCCAGACTCCATAACTCCTACAAACATAATATATTAGATTTCTTATTAGATTTCTCCATATTAATGAATAGTCATTCCGTGGCAAGGGATAAATGCCCAGCTCAAACTATTTGTTTAAACTATGTATATTATTACTTAGCTGAGACAAGGTGAAAATGACTTCAGCAAGCTGAGAACTATATCTGCATGGAAAGCTTGAGGGAACTGCCTTATTGTCTCCACTTTGTAGCACTTATTCCCCCTCTAGATTGGAATTATTTTCTCTTACTATAGGCAGATATTTTTATGCAGCTCATAAGGATAGTAATTAGCAACTCTTAATTTTTATTCCCCATTCTGAAGCATCAAAACAAGAAATGAAGTATATCATTCTTATCATTGGTCTGCTTAGGTTACTGCCCACATTTGGACAGCCTGCTAGTGCCAAAGGCATATTATTATTGGTCAGTCAAGTTCAGTGTTGCATATTGGAAAGGAATTGACCATACTCTCCAGATAAAAAATATTAAACAGACAATAATCAATGCTTCCTTACAAATTTCCAATAAAAGTTACAAGCATCTGGGGTTCCGTGCACCAGTCTGTGTTTGGGCTGACATGGTGGTGTGGAATTAGTAGGACAGGACCAGGCTTCTCCCAGCTCCCTGGTCTGGCTTCCCTCTGCAGAAGAGAATTTATGAATAAATTGGAGGTGAGTCAAGAAATGAAATATCTCAACAATTGGTTGATTTAAGGTTAACGAAGACCTGATCAAATGCAAGAATGAATTCCAGGAAGCATAAAAAAAAATCAGAACTCAAATTGAAGTTGTACCTCACAAAAGATATAGACATGATGCAAAATAATACAACAGAAAACAAAACTGAAATAGAAATTATTAAAAACTCTCTAGAACCCCTCACCAACAGAGTTACTAATGTGGAAGACAGAACCTCTAACCTGGAAGATAAGACAGAAGAAATAAATCAGGAGGCCAAAAATTTTGATAACTTCAAAAAAATAAAGTGAACAGAATATGAGGGAACTGTGGGACACCCTAAAATGACAAAACATTTGGATCATGGGTATACTAGAAGAGAAAATCCAGGCAAGAGGCATAGAGAACATAGTCAACAAAATTATTGAAGAAAAATTTCCAAATCTCACAAAAGAGAGGCCTATCCAGATACAAGAAGCCCACAGAACACCAAACAGACAGGACCAAAGAAGAAACTCTCAAAGATACATCATAGTAAAAACTCTTAACAATGAAAGCAAAGAGAGAGTGTTAAAAGCAGCAAGAGAGAAACAATTCACAACATATAAAGGCAATCCCAGCAGAATGACATCAGATTCCTCAATGGAAACCCTGAAAGCCAGAAGGGCCGGGAATGGAACACTTCAAAGACTAAAAAGCTATGGCTTCCAACCCAAACTATTCTACTCAGCAAAAGTATCCCTCATAATAGATGGTGAAAAAAAAAATTTCCATGAAAAAATACAGCTCTATGATTATATGAACACAAAGTCAAACCTACAGTGAATACTAGAGGGAATTCTCCAAACAGAACAGTCAAACAACCTATCTAAAGAGCCTACAAGAAGATCACAATAACCAAAATAGACCAGGCTCAAAATAGTACAAAACACAAGAAAGCACCAAATCCCACAAAACGCCTCATCATGTCAGGGATTAATTCAAACCTCACAATAATAACCTTAAATATTAATGGCCTTAACTCACCCATCAAAATATACAGTTTATCAGGATGAATCAAAAAACTGGACCCATCTATGTACTGTCTTCAAGAAACCCACCCCACCACTAAAGATAGACACCTCTTCAGGGTGAAAGGTTGTAAAATGATATTCCAAGCAAATGGAAATAAAAGACAAGTGGGTGTTGCTACATTAATATCTGATAACATAAATTTCAAACCAAAAGTAATCAAAAAAGAAAACAGAGGCCACTTCTTACTCATCAAGGGAATGATCCGACATGAGCACATCACAATCATAAATACATATGCACCAAACACAGGTGCACCACAGTTTATAAAACAAAATCTACTCAACAATAAAACAGAATAAACACCAATGCCATCATATTTGGAGACTTCAATACTCCACTATCATGAATAGACAGATCTTCCAAGCAGAAAATTAACAGGGAAATAGTAGAGCTGAACAACCTCATAGATCAAATAGACCTAAGAGATATCTACAGCTCATTCCACCCCAACCCTCCAGAAAACACAATCTTCTCAGCAGCCTATAGGACCTTCTCCAAAATTGACCATATATTAGACCATAAAGTGTGCCTTCCTAAAGTCAGGAAAATTGAAGTAATTTCCTGTATCATGTCAGATCACAATGCTTTAAAGCTAGAAATTTAAAAAAAGAGAGACATCAAGAACTCCACCAGCTCCTGGAAACTAAACAACACACTTTTAAACAATGAATGGGTCATGGATAAAATCAAAAAAGAAATTTGTAAAATTCCTAGAATTGAATGATAATGAAAACACAACCTACCAAACTTATGGGACACAATGAAGGCAGTCCTAAGGGGAATATTCATGACCCCAAATGCCTTCATTACAAAGACAGAGAGATCCCAAGTTAATAACCTGACTGTCCACCTAAAGGCATTGGTTAAACAAGAAGAATTCAACCCAAAGAGCTCCAGACAGAAATAAATAATTAAGATTTGAGCAGAAATTAATGAATTGGAAACTAAGAAAACAATTTTAAGAATCAATGAAACAAAGAGCTGGTTCTCTGAAAAAATAAACAAGATTGACAACCCCCTGGCCAAGTTGATCCACCAAAAAAAAAAGAAAAAAGAAAAGCCTCAAATTAACAAATCAGCAATGAAAAAGGAAAAACTACACCAGACATCACAGACATCAATGAAATTGGAAGAATCATCAGGGCATATTTCTATACGCAAAGGACAAATATAAAGGGGAGAAAGGACAAATATACAGGAGAGAAATCAGAGAGCAACAAAAAATAAATAAATACCTTGGAATAACACTAACCAGAGATATGCAAGACCTATATAATGAAACATAAAAAAAAAAAAACTCAAGAAAGAAATGAAGGAGGACTTGTGAAAATGGAAAGACCTCCCATGCTCCTGGATAGGTAGAATTAACATTGTGAAAATGGAAACTCTACCAAAAGAAATATACAGATTTAATGCAATACCAATAAAAATACTAGCATCATTCTTCACAGAGATGGAAAAAATGATCTCAAAAAATAAAACCTCTGGTGGTATCACCATGCCCAATCTAAAACTATATTACATAGTCATCAAGACAAAAACAGCATGGTACTGGAATAAAAACAGAAACATAAGCCAATGGAACAGAATTGAAGACCCAGACCTTTGGTCAAGTAGCTATAGCTGATTGATATTTGATAAAGGTGCCAATAATATAGACTGAAAAAAGACAGCATCTTCAACAAATGGTGTTAGACAAATTGGATGACCATATGTAGAAAAATGAAATTAGACCCACTCATTTTTCCATACACGAAAATCAACTCCAAATGGATTCAATAACTCATTATAAGACCTGAGACTCTTCAACTATAGGAAGAAAAAAGTAGGAGGCACTCTCCACAATATAGAACTGGTTAAAGACTTCCTGAACAAAACCCCAGCAGCCCAGGAAATTAAACAAACACTAGACCAATGGGATCTCATGAAGCTAAAAAGATTTTGCACAGACAAACATACATAAGCAGAGCCAATAGATTGCCCACTGAATGTGAGAAAATCTTTGCCAGCTATAACATTGACAGAAGCCTAATATCTGCAATCTACAAAGAACTCCAAAAACTAAACAATTAAAAAATCAAACATACCCCATCATACCTCAAAAGGGCCCCAGCTGAAACTAAGAAAAACTGGAGAAACAAGCAAAGGGGCTGTTTTCCTGATGAACCGGATACCAGCACAAGGGGGAAGGAGATCAGCACAGAGAAAAATCAACTCCCACCAAATCAGAGATCCAGAGCCTCAGAGGCCCCCAACACCTCATCACTGAAGCAGACCAAAAATGAACCCAATATGGCTCAGGGAAATTTTGCGGAAGAGGGGGCGGAAAGAATGTCAGAGTCACATGTTGGGTCATGAGATGCAGAGACATTTAGCTTACCCATAACTGTGGGCTAACTCCACAATGCATGACCCGTATACCTCAACAAGGAGGGACCAAGGGGAGGGGGTAGGTCACGGATGAGCCTAATAATGGTACCAAACTGACTGTATTTGCTGAATACAGAACTGACTAATAAAGAAAAAAAAAAATCAAACATACCACACCAAAAGTGGGGCAGTGAACTGAATAGGGAGTTCTCAGCGAAAGAATTACAACTGGCTAATACACACTGAAGAAAATGTTTAACATCCCTAACCATTAGGGAAATAAATGCAAATTAAAACAACTATGAGATTCCACCTTACCCTAGTAAGGACACCAAACATTAAAAAATCAAATGAAAACAAATGTTGGCAAGGATGTGGAGCAATATGAACACTCCTTCACTATTAGTGGGACTCTAAGCTGATACAACCACTATGGAAATCAATATTGAGACTCCTGCAAAGGATGAATATAGAGTTTTCAGCAGACCTTGTTATTCCGTTACTGAGCATTTACCTTCAAAGCTCCACACCTCAGTTCAGAGATATTTTCTCAACCATGTTTATAGCTGCTCAATTCATAGTAGGTAAGAACTGGAATCAACCAGGTGCCCATCATTGGATGAATTAATAACCAAGATGTGGCATATCTACATGATGGAATTGTACTCAGCAGTAAGAAAAAAAAATGACACAATGAAATTTGTAGAAAAAATGGTCGAACTTGAAACAGATCATTCTAATTGAACTCACACAATCACAGAAAGACAATCGTCGCATGTTCTCACTCATCTGCACTTCCTAACCTGGACCAACCCGAGTCACTGACCTAACTGAATGGCATCTGATGGCTTGGAGAATAGGGAAGATAGGGCTAACAGATCTGCTCAATGGAAAGGAAATCATATCTGGAACTGGGAAACAAGTCAGAATCATATCCGGGTACTGATTCTGCTTTCCATTGTCAAGCTCCCAATAATCTTGGGCTATAAGAGGGTCTACACTCTTTAAATTTTCTCTAACTTAATAATGGTTATCCCATTTAACCAGTGCTTACTTCACTCTCTGTTGGAGAATCTGCTTCTCTTTTTTGGACAGAAGCTGGACCTGAGGAGATAAATGACCCAGAGCACTTCACTCTAGCCCCAGCTGAAACCACAGAGGAACTGGGGAAATAAGCAAGAGTGCTACCTTTTTAGTGAATCTGATATCAGCACAAGAGTGAAGGGGATAGACACTAAGGACACTCAACACCTACCAAACCAGAGATCCAAAGGTTCCTAAGTATCCATCACTGATGTAGACTTAAAATGCACCCAACATGGCTCAGGGAATTGTGTGGAAGAGGGAGTGGAAAGATTGTTAGAGCCACAAGTTGGGACATTTTGCACTGAGATATTGCCTCTCCCTCATACCTTACTTCTGCCCCTATAATTCATGACCCACAATCAAAATGAGGATCACCTACATCCCCACCAAGGAAGGCCTCTTCAAAAAAGGGGCAGGGAAGAGGGAAAGTATGGTCCCAATATGTGTTGTTTATGTACTAAATATGTCCATATCTAATAAAAATATATACAAAATAAAGAAGAATACTAACAAATACACAGGTTTCCCTGTGTACCAGCACTTGACACCATCCATATCTGATTAAAATGTATTTTGACAATAGTCAACTTTTAAAAACAAACAAAAGAGTTACAAGCATCAGTATCCATTTCACATCACAAATATAGCATACTCTGTGTTTTAAATTATTACTTGTGTGACAAAAATAAAATAGCAAGTAAAGGGTGATGCTATGGTTCAGATAAGAAACATCCTCAAAAAAAGGTTCATGTATTCAAAGCTTAGTAACAAATGCTAGCTGTGTTCAGAGGTGGGGTCTGGGGAAATGATTGATAACAAGGGATATGAAGTCATGAAAAGATTCATCTATTAATGGTTATGAACTTTCCTCCTTTTGGTTGCTTTGCTATTCCACAGAAATGGGAACAACTGAGTGACATAGATGACAATGTTCACTCTCACCTAACAATGCATGCAATGGAAGCTCCAGCATTACTGATGTGCCTGCTCTTCCCCTTCCAGAACTGGGATTTAGGAATCAGATTGATGAACATCAACAATAAGCATCACTGTGGATTGAAAAATCATCACTGTGGATTGAAAAATCATCAACAGATGTGTTTTGTTCTCAATCCAAAAGCCCAGCTTTTACTTCTCCCCTGAAGGAAGAAGGAACACCCACAGTAGACAGAGGCATGCAACCAGAACCCTTTCCTGAAAAGTGTGTGTGTGGCCAGTATTTCTCAGAATTACATTACGTGTTAAATTTTTGTTGCCTCCTATTCTCCCAATTTGGGATTTCTCCATGTTATAATTCTCTAAGCATTTGTAGACAATCATTCTACTTAATTTTCTCAAAATGACAATTGCTCAAAGCTAAAGCCACACATTCTACAGGATGTCAACTTCAACAAGAAGCCACCAGTATCTTCCCATAATTCAAGGCTTCAGGCTATTCATCTCTGGACCTCTCAAGCTCCTACATTGAGGCATACCCCTTCTGCTCCTTTGTTCCAGAATCCACCCTAGTGGATGGGCTTTTTCCATGAGAGGGATTCAAGCGTCTTCACAAAAGGAGGCTCCAGAGGAAGCTACATAGAAGATTCTTCCATTTCTTTGGTACTATGCAGATCCTGGTCATACCAGTCTCAAAATCAAAGAGGAAACCTGAATTTTCAAATGTTTCTAGGTTTTTAGTCACTTAACCTTCAGCAGTCAGAGAATTCTGGCTCCAGGAAGAAAAATGTTGTAGCGTTAAATTTTTCTTCATTCTTTCCAAATGGTTCAATTCTACAAAACCTTTAAGAATTTTCCAGTTGGGGGAAGTAGGCTGGAGAGAAGGCTTAGCAATTAAGGCGTTTACCTCCAAAGCCAAAGGACCTTGGTTTGACTCCCAGGACC
Organism: Dipus sagitta; assembly: GCA_036346955.1. Taxonomy (NCBI): domain Eukaryota; kingdom Metazoa; phylum Chordata; class Mammalia; order Rodentia; family Dipodidae; genus Dipus; species Dipus sagitta. The sequence continues at coordinate 116,069,035 of CM070772.1, forward strand.
CACATAAGCCAGATACATAAGGTGGTACATGTGTCTGGAGTTCATTTGCAGTGGCCTTGGAACACCCATTCTCTCTATATATACCTGTCTGACTCTTTCAATCTCTCTCTCACTCTCTCAAATAAATAAATAAATAATAAATAAATAAAGATTTTAAAAAAGAATTTCCCATTGTATATTCACATCTTAAGGCTTCTATGACTCATATTTCAGAACTCTTGTCTCTGTAAATCAAATTTCTGAAGTGTGAGAAATGTCTGTGTAATAATAGCTATATTTTAAGCTACTACTTATTTTGTTAGTACAAAAGAGGGAAAGATGTTTCCTATCCAGTGATAAAAGAATTCCCACTTCCCATATTCCAGTCTACTTCAGTCAGTTTTGTGTTTCAATCTGGTATTTGCAATCCTTCTACCTGTCTATAATTTATTCATAAGGGATTAGAGGACTGGGGAGATGACTCAGCAGATAAAAGGGCTATGGCACAGTCAAGAAGACATGAGTTCAATGCCCAGCTTAAATAGAAATAAGCTGAAAATACTTTCTTATGCCTGTAACTGCAGTGCCAAGAAGGGCAATGACAAGAACATTACTATAACTTCCTGTCAGCTACTCTAACCTCTCCCCCAGATTGAGGAGACTCTGATTTTGTGAGAAATTCTGTTTCAGAGAAATGAAACAAGAAATAAAGAGTATCAGAAAATATCACACACACACACACACACACACACACACACACACACACACCATATACTATGCCCATGCCAAAGAATTAAAAATACAAGTCCATTGATTTGAATAATATAGAGGTGTTTATTTGACTGTACTTAAAATTCAAATATGTTTAATTAGTCATGATCAAGATAAATCTAATTGCTTAAAATAATTGTCAGTTGTGTATGTGTGAGCATGAGTAGGCTTCCTGCTCAGTAAGTAACTATTCTTCTCTTGCTTTCTTCTCTCTCTCTCTCTCTCTCTCTCTCTCTCTCTCTCTCTCTCTGTCTTTCCCTCTATCACCTGGCTATATGTTGGTTCATTCTCTATGCAGAAGAGCTTCCTTAATTACACTTGAGAAAAGAAGCACTAGTGGCTCCAGATATTTTGTGTTCATCCTTAGCAACCTCAGGAAGTGGATATCCTCACATTCAGAGAATGTACACTATCTCTTAGGAATGATAATCATTAACTTACTGTGGCAGGCAGACTAGCTCTCCACACACACACACACACACACACACACACACACACACATACAAACATGTTTGAATCACCAGAATCTATGACTGTGAGATCTTACATGGAAAAGGCAGAGGTTGACAGATATAGGGCTAAGGACTTTGTTGTCAGGAGAATATTCTGAATTGTCTGGGTATAATTATAAATTACATGAGGTCTTATAAGTGATCTGTATGTAGTTCTGTGATAGAGCATTTGCCTACATTATATGTAAGGAACTAAGTTCAGCCCAGAGAACTATAATAACAAAACAAAACTTTAAAAATATAAAAGAGAAAGAAGAATAAGTAAATCAGAGAGCTATAAAAGTAAAGAAAACTCCTATCCCCTTTTGCTAAGATACAAAGTGTTATGTGCAAGTGGTGGGTAGAAGACATAGATGAGATAGAAAGTATGAGATCAACAATGACAGCTTGAGAATCAGTACTAAGCAAAAGAAAACAGGTCATATTTTAGGCCCACCAATCAGGAGATGAAAAGAGCATGATACACAGAAGCCTAGTCCAGGATAGATAAAAGGATGAAATTCCAGGCCCTTTGGCATCCTCCTCAGACCATCCTGTGGTATCTAAGTGAGTATCAGCTACCTTCACCTTGAATCTTACCTTCTGCATCTTCCTTTGCATCTTGTTGAGTTAGTCTCTTCAAGAACTTGACAACTGGAACTAGGGAGATGTCTCAGTGGTTAGATGAGCCTACTTGCAATGCCTGATCCTAGATTTTATTTCTCAGTACCCATATAAAGTCCGATGTACAAAGGGGCACATGTCTGGAAATGGTTTGCAATGGCAAGAGGTTCTGGTCTCTCTCTCTCTCTCTCTCTCTCTCTGTTTCTCTCTCTTTCCCTCCCTCCCTCCTTCTCTCTCTGTCTCTTTCTCTGTCTTTTTTTCTCTTCCCTCTATCAAAAAATAATTTTAAATATTTAAAATAAGAACCTGCAATATAACAATGACAAAGAGCTCTGTATAGCTGAGAACAGCTCTCAACTAACAGCTAGCAAGAGAACAGAAGAGAGCCAAACCTACCACTGAGTGAAACAATTCTGCCAACATGTAAAGTCCAGACAAAACAAATAAATGTTTCCATATTTTACTGTATCTGTACTGTCATTTATTCTATTACCATATTTTGCAATTGCTTTCATAGCATTTTTAGCATGGTTTTCCCTTTCCACTTCTAGTGATTATGACTATACTGCTAATGAGGTTTAAAAATGAACAAAGAAGTAAGATCATGAGACAAAAGATCATTATACTTTGTCTAATTTTGGTCCCAGTTGAATAAACAAAATATTCATCACTTTTTAAATATCTAATTTCAGACATTATAGAGTTAATCGTCAAAGTAAAACCTCAAAGTTAGAATAATCTTGCTTAGAGTCGTAGACCTCCCAGGTTTATGAGTAAAACACAGATCATTTAATGCTAATATTCTTTCAGAAATTAGTTGTCTTGGTGATTAAGCAACATTCATCTCCTCATTCAGCAGGGTGCTCTAATCATTTACCAGGCTGTAATTTTCACAACAAGGCTTAACATGATACAAGATGGCAGAGCTGGCAGATGCAAAACGTACAAATAATGATGGTGATAATGATAAACACGAAGATAATCTTATGTGCCATATTGGTTTTTTGGTCCAGCTGCTCTTAAATTCTTATGTCTTGCCTCACAGGAAATATATACAGCCATGAATTCCCAAGTGGAGAACTTCAAAAGAATTATCATTATTAGTGCAGAACTTTTTTATGTTGTCATAAAGCTGAAAAAAAATCAGTTAGGTCTAATACTTCATTAATGGTTTCCACAAATCACATTTATATCCAACCCCTTATCCAATGTGATACTACAAAATGCCATTTAGAAAGACAAGTTTAGACACCCTTATATTATAGCATGGCAGAAACTATGGGCATAATTAATTTTTACTTATACTCTTATAAATCCAAGCAAAACTCTCAAAGCCATTTGGCCAATTACTGATTCTTTAGGGCAATGGAGCCATTGCAGAATGCTTGAGTTTATATTACTGGTATGATCAATGCTCTAATGAAATTACTGCATGGCAAAACTACTGGACTATTAAGAAAAAGCTAAAGAAAGAAATGAGTGCCTATCTCTGAATCTATAAAACAAATGGAAACTTTCTGGTGTTCTGTGATTGTCTATTAATTTCTCATAATGGAGCCTCATGTGGTACAGCTCTGACAAATTTCACTGAAGCATGTGTTCTCATATACAAGTTAGGAAAGCAAAGTTCTGCATGTGATCTTCTTAATGGAACTTTGTATCCTACTGTTCTTTATTATTATCTGAGGAGAGGTAGATGTTTTCTCATTCTCAGGAGTAATGGTAACATTAGTTGGTATTTTTTAATAGCCATCACACTAGATAAACCAATAGGTGTCAGGAAGAATTCACGCTGTGTTGCAGCTCCACAACTATTCCTTCAACACTAATACTTGTATTATAATGTTGTAAAACTCATGGAGAAATCTAAATGGTACAGTAAACCCAGAATTCAGTGAGAGAGTTAAAGTTCTTTTCTTCCCAAGTAAACCATTTCCAACTTAGGTATCATATAAGTCTTTAACACAGATCTTTTTAATGGTTCATTGAGAGGTCTAGTTCAATCACTTCCTATCTTATACTTGTCTGTGGAACCTAAATAAATTTGGCCTATACCAAGTCCTATAGTAGATGGATGAGTTTGGCCCAAAAGAGCCACTGTCCATGATTTAAAAAAAAAAAAAAACTTACTTTGATGTGCAAATAAATTAACCTGAAAGTATACCCAGGTGAGTAAGTAGCTAAGTCTCAAGCAATCATAGCTCAGTGTTTTAGCCAATGACAGGCTACCAATCTGTGATATCATGTCCATATACAGCCAAGATTAATGCCCTTTTTCTATTTCATTTTGTTTTTCAAGGTAGGGTCTTACTTTAGGCCAGGTTGCTCTGGAATTAACTATGTAATCTCAGGATAGCCTTGAACTTCCAGAGATCCTCTTACCTCTGCCTCCTGAGTGCTGGGATTAAAGCTGTGTGCCATCACCCTGGCTCAAGATTAATTCTATATGTCCCTTTCTTTTCTCTGGTATACATATATCCTCAAGTAATGTGTGTTAAACTGGCCAGTTTTTCTTTTAAGGTTTTTAAAAAAGAAATATAGTGAATACTTATGAAGAATATTGCACACAATAGAGAATATGAGTCAATTAATTTGAATTGGATCCTTAAGGCTGTAGGTTCCCCTTTCTAGTTATTGTGAACAGGACAGCAATGAACAAAGGTGTGTGAGTATCTCTATGGTAGGATATACAGTCCTTTGTATGTATGCCCAAAGTGGTATCATATGTAACTTAATGATATGTTAAATGTGAGGATGTGAAACTGAGTATAGGTCATGATTCAAGATAAACCACAAAAGAGGATCAAGAGGTAATGAAAAGTGGGGACAAGATGAAAATAATTATATGGCATGAATGCAGAAAGGAAGCTAAGCTTGTAGGGGGTGGTTCAAGGGGGAAGAAGAAGGGAAAAAAAGAGATAGAAACAAAAAAAATGTTTTAAAACACCAAAATGAAACTTCATTCATTGAATTCTAAAAGAAAACATAAATTTTAAAAAGCTTTATTTTCATCTTTGCTATAATTTGAAAGTGAATCCATGGTTTTCTGCTTCTCACTACTGCTTGATACAACCTTGGGGTGAGCCACCACCACCAGTGACAGACTATTTCAACAGCCTCCTAAGTGATCATGTGCTTTTGCCAACACTCCATTCTCAACAAAGAAAACAGAGTGATGGCATTAAAACTGAAATCATGCTTCTCCTTTGCCAGAACCTTATGGTCAACCATTTCTCTGGGATAAATAGACAGCCTCCTCACAGTGCTGCACCATCCTGTGTAAATCAGCCTCTGTGAACTCATGATTGCTCCTTGTTGCTCTGCTAGTCCACTCCAGCCAAACAGGCCTGTCTACTGTCATATAAAGCAGGCATGCTTCTACCTCATAGCTCAGTATTTCCTTTGCCTAATATCCTGGAGTTGTACATACAACTTATTCTCTAACACCCTCCAGGTTTTTGCCCAAATTTCATCTTCCCAACAATGAAATTATTCTGATGTATTTCATTAAAAATCTGAATTGCCTTCCTTTCATATTTTTCCTCATTTCTGCCTTGATTTCCTCCATCAGTTATTAACCACCTGGTATACTATGTATTGTACTTATTTATGTTGTCTATTATCTCTTCCCATCACTGATCCACTAATATATAAGTTGTACAACTTATATAAAGTATTTCTGCCTTGTCTTTTTAAATATATTATTAATTTATGTGCAAACAGAAAGAAAGAAAGTATATGAGTGGGTGTACCAGGGCCTCTTGCCACTGCAAATAACTCCAGTTTCATGTACCACTTTGTGCATCTGGCTTTACATCAGTCCTAGGAAATTTAACCCAGGCCATCAGGCTTTGCTAGCAAGCACCTTTAACTGCTGATCCATCTTATAACTGATGAATGAATGTGATTGTTTTGAAATCCTATAATTATAACTTCTTCCTGAATAAAATAAATCCAAAGATAACCTCAACACTCATCCTAAGTGTAGTGTTTGCTATCACTGAAATGTACTCAACAATCTAGGGATGCTATGATATAGAGTAAAGGTAATTTACTGTGACCTGGTGACTACCTTCATGGAAACAAATGCAATGTATTCCAACTTTTGTAGGAAAATATAAAATACAAATGCTGTAATTTATAAATATAGGCATAGGAACAAATATTTTACTTTCCTACATCCTAATAAGTTTTGTTTTCTTCAGAGATTATTACTGACTTTTAGGTTTCATACCTAGAAACAGAATTTCCTGTCACCCTATTGTTGTATTCTAGAGTCTATCCCTATCTATAGATTCTAAGTGTTAGAAGGAAACAAAGAGTTAATGTTGAAATAATGAGGTTAGAAAGCTTGAAGATTTATTTAAATAGTAGAGGCTTATGCCTGAAATAGAACATTTCCCCAAAGAGATAGGGATACTTGGTAGAAAACATCATAGACACAAGAGCTCTGTTTTGTCCTAAGCTTGAATGTAAATCTAGAAAGTCTCATATTTTCAGACAGGTTTATGAAAATATATTAAATTTCCAACAGAGACAACGAACTCCAAGAATATGAAGGTGTTTTCTAGGAATAGAGAGACAATTCTACAAACACACATTTAAAAAAAAAAAAGGTAATTGAATCTTGGAAACAGCCCATTTCTCATGCTACAGAGCAGCAAATTTTATTCAATGCCAGGCAGCTGATACCATTAGAAAAATACCACACTAAGGGACCAGTGTCTCAGACCAGTACATATAGTACACAGCTGAATTGCCTGAGGACTACAGACACAGCTTTGGCCATGTTGAAAACTAGAGTGATATTGATAAGTTTCTTGAATTCTAATTCAAATGGAAATGAAACTATATCTGAACTTAACTGAAGTGTAAACTGATTCAAAAACTTTAGAACACAAAACTCAGAAATGTTTTGCCAAAGAATGTAGGCATGTGTGTCACTGAACCATGCTCCAGGTTCAACCAACTACTTCAGAGTACAAGTAATGAAGGCAGTGTAAAACCATGGCTACTTTGTATATCCTTCTGCAAGACAGTGGCACACTGAAGGAGCAGCGCAAATGTGGAACCTTACCAAGTAAACCTGACCCTTCTTTGCTGTCAATATTGTGCCAAAAGACAAACAGACACACACATACACACACACACACACACACACACACACACACACACACACATCATTCAGGCTAGGGACAGGGAAGAAGGAGCAAGGGTGGAGCCAGCTGGCTTTGCCACCTGAGATGCTCTTTGAACTCTCTGCTTTGAAGGTATCAGATGGGATCTGCTGGTCAAAGGAAAGCAGATAAAGCAAATGGTGATAACAGAAGTTGAAAACATGCAATTGTTTTTTATTTGCCTTATCTTACAAGTTATAACCCTTTTCTTGAGCATGAAAGCAAGTTCTGTAGACAAAGTAATCAGATGGTAAAGACAAGATGCAGGCAGGGGAAAAGAAAAACAGTCCTCTTCCAATTGTTCTAAAGAAAAGATTTTGGAGCTGGGGCATCATAGGGCACACCTTTAATCCCAGCTTTTGGGAGGCAGAAATAGGAGGATCACTATGAGTTCAAGGCCACCCTGAGAGTACATTGTTAATTCCAGGTCAGCCTGAGCTAGAGTGAGACCCAATCTCAAAAAACAAAAACCAAAAAAAAACAAAAAAAGAAAGAAAGAAAGAAAGAAAGAAAGAAAGAAAGAAGGAAAAGGCTGTCATGAATTTCCCAAAATGCTTTGTCCACAACTAGGCCTATGTGTCCCATACCCCAGCATAATCAACTAGTACCTCTCAGGATCCTTTATGTGCAGAGTGTTATATTCTTGCCAGATTTATATTGGTTGTGAATCTATCTTAGCCCTTTGTATTAGCATTCACATGGTACAAACAATAATGGAACATTTAAGTTTACAGTTTCCATTCTCACCCAGTCCATACTCTCACTGTCTGTGATTTAATTTTATATTTCAGTCTTTCACTGCTAGTTGACCCAATCTGGAGTGAACTGGATGTGAGGAAAGAACTACCAAAATCATTTGGACAAGTACTAATGTATACAAGAGGGCTTTCTACAAGATGCCATCTGCAAGCCACATACCCAGAGGCTGCAATATAGCCTTTCATTAAAAAAATTTTTTTAAAAAGAAGAAACATTCAAATTTTGAAAAAGGAATTAGCTGGAAGTGTTAAGGTATGCACTACTCAGTTATTTGGTCAACAGAAATGAAAGACCCACATGCAACCAGCTTCTCTTTATAGAATTTTTCTGTTGGTCATAAAGTCAAAGAAGGTATATCAGAAAAAAAGCCTGTGAGACAGTAGAGCTAAAGTTCTTCTTCAGCTGGCTGATCACTAGTAAAGCTTGGCTCACTACAGATTCTGAAATAAGCAGGGGCCAAACAATTAGAAAAAAAGTTAATGAAAATGATATGAAGGGTTCATAATTGCAAATGCAATTTTAATTAATGTTCTTATCATTCCTAAATCCAAGATATATAGGATTATATAGGAAATCTCCACAAAGGCACTTAGTTTTCCTAACTTAAATCTTGAAGGCAAAATCACACACTCATATTTTTCTTTGGAGATATTCTCTTTTTTATTATTAGTTGTATACACAGTGTGTATACAGCCATGTTGGCACCACCATTACCCTCCCCTGTCCTTCTCCTTCTGAAGGGACCCTCCTCATTGGGGAATGTGGGTCATACATTTTGTGGCTAGCCATCAGTTTCTTTTTAAGTGCTGAAGGAGAGTGTGGAACATACAGCAATGGTCTAACTATGAGAGTAACTATGAAGGGAAAGAAAATGCATGGGTATATCAATCATGATTATAATGAAATACTGAGAGAATAAAAATATATTTGAAATACAAAATTTTAGTTCAAAAGAAGAATTCATATAAAAAGTCTATCTTAACACTAAATTTTGTGTTTTTTATTTCCTCTCTGTGATAAAGATAATGGGAGGTAGTAGATCTTAACTATCTAAGAAGTGGTAATGAATTCATTATCTAGACTCCTTAATTAGGCTCTTGTGGAGAATAACTAAAATAAAAAGCCATAAAGAAATGGGATATAGAACTTTCCCCCTTTCCTGCTATCAGATCTTTTTGTGTACTCTTCTGAGTTTTGTTTTGAGACAGAGCTCACTGTGGAGTCATGGCTGGCCCAGAACTCACTGTGGAGACCGGACTGCCTCAAATTTTCAATGACCCTTCTGCCTCTGCCCTGTAACAGTGAGCCCTGTAAATTTGAAACAAGTTTCATACTTACAACACATAAAAGCACAGAATAAACATTTCCATTACAAAAAGGCATAAAAAAGAGAGACTTGACCAATACAAAATTAATATCCATCAGGTACATATCAACATCTGTAGTTAAAGTCTCACATCCAGAACCAGTAATGACAGTCTCTGGATTTCTATTTCCACCCTTCCTGCCGAGTGGAGTAACCAGAAGAAAACTTTCATACCAAACCAACAACTCTCCATGGTAGCCATTGCATAGTCATGGTACATTCAAAACATCTTCAGGTTTCCACTGTAAACCAGAGTCCATCCTCACGATTCCATACAACATTTTTGGCCTGCAATACAGGGATGTCATCCTGCTTCACATTGATATACCTCAGCAGCAACTTGTAATTCAACTTTAGACAGTGACCTCATCAACCTGTACATAGGGACACTGCCCTGCTTCACATATAGGAATTCAACAGCACCTACTGGAACTTTGTGCTTTAAATGACCATGTATTTTTCATGATTCCAAAATTAATTGCACAACTAATTTATTAATCCAAGGGGAAAATTAATTGTGAACTTGAATAGCATGTTACTTCCTTCAAGTCATGTACTTTCAAAAGAATTTGCATTCCTATTGAGGATTTCCTGGGCAGATTTCACCCTCAGGCCAATGTGCATTGTTTCCATGTAAATATGTTGGCCCATCCTTAACAGTGGTAATCCGTTTAACAATAGGAGCTTTAGTAACCTAAAACAAGTCTCTGTGCCAGTAAATTTAAACTTACTTGAATTTTTCCATCTTTTAATCATACATCTTTCATTTCTATTTCTTCTGCCAAGCACACCAGTGCATTACTTTTAAATTTAAACTTGATTAAAAACCCTTGGGGGGGGGGGGGGGCTGGAAAGATGGCTTAGTCGTTGAGACATTCACCTGCAAAGTCAAAGGACCCAGATTCAATTCCCCAGGACCCCATGTAAGCCAGATGCACAAGGAGGCATATGTACCTGAAGTTCGTTTGCAGTGGCTGGAGGCCCTGGAATGCCCATTCTCTCTCTCTTTCTCTCCCTTTCTCTCTCTCTCTCTCTCTGTCTCTCTCTTGTAAATAAATAAATAAAACTTTTAGAGGGCTGGAGAGATGGCTTAGCAAGCAGTTAAGACACTTGCCTCCAAAGCCTAAGGGCCCATGTTTGACTCTCTAGATCCCAAGTTATCCAGACACACAAGGGTGTAGCAAGCACAAGGTCACACATGCCCAGGAGGTTGTGCAAGTGTCTTGAGTGTGAGTTCAGTGACTGAAGCCAAGGTGTGCCAATTGTCTCTCTCTTTCTCTCTCTGTCTCTCTAAAAATTAATAATAATGATAACTCGGCCAGACATGGTGGCACACATCTTTAATCCCAGCACTCAGGAGGAAGAGGTAGGAAGATTGCTTTGAGTTTGAGGTCATCCTGAGACTACATAGCGAATTCCAGGTCAGCCTGGGCTACAGCAAGACCCTATCTTAAAAAAACAACAAATAAATAAGTAAATAAATAAATAAATAAAAACCTCTTAGGGGTTGAGCAGAAAACACATCCAGCCCGTATACCACTAGCTCAGTCCCAACAATGTTCTTTGATTCCCCTTTGAAAGTTAATAATCCAAGCCTTCACAGTCTACAATGCTCTCTAAATTTAGCAATTTCAAACTCTCACCAAAATAGTCCGTAAAATTTGGCTTACCACAATGAGAGGCTTCCTACAGCATACAAGTTCGAAAAGACCAAAATCCACATGATCAGATTCATTGCCTCAAAACCCCACTTCTGGTACCAATTTAACTGCGGTAGCCAACTCATCATTGCTGGGACCAACATCCACCCAGACACAGCTTATGGCTTAAGGGTTTTAATTCATTTTTACAGATCCTAACAAAATTCCATCAATGGTAGAAGAAGCTGGCTCCCTTTCACAGACCAAAGCAGAGAGAAACCAGCAAACAGCCAGGAGATAACCAAAGCAGCAAGTACAAGAACTTCCAGAGCTAAAACTGCTCTGATCACACCTGGAGCTGGTCTGGAGATCTTCCACACAACACACCTTAGGACTGACCCCAGGATCCATGCTCAGAGAAACACACCCCCTTGTAGCAAAGATCTGCCTGCTAGAGACTCAGGAAGTTTAATTTAAAAAAAAAATGACTGAGTTGGGCTGGACAGATGGCTTAGTGGTTAAGTGCTTGCCTGTGAAACCTAAGGACCCCCATTCCAGGCTTGATTCCCAGGACCCATGTTAGCCAGATGCACAAGGGGTCCACATGCATCTGGAGTTCTTTTGCAGTGGCTGGAGACCCTGGTGGCTGCCTATTTCTCTCTCTGTCACTCTCAAATAAATAAAAAGTAACAAAAAAAATTTTTTTTAAATGACTGAGTCTATGGGACCATAATTCAAGCTGTCACATTCAAACTATCACAGACCATGAGGAAAGAAATTTCAAGACTTCCAGAAAGCAATGTCTCACCATGGCCTTTCTGAAGAGATGAGAGTTCAGGTGGAGTGCTCATTAGTGCTGACCCAAAACAGCTGCACTCAATGGGGAAGCCTCCCTTGAAGGAAAGTTTTCAGTCCTCTCTGAGGGAAAGGAAAAGCAGGCTGAATGGTAACAATCTGAAATTTAAATAATATTATAAAATGATCATCAGGTCCTGTAGGTTACACGTTGGTGAGACCACTGAAGGCTGAAAGCCAGACTCACTTCACTTTCCAGATCTCCTTATGCCAGAGCAGCCTGAGACAACTGGAGAGAGACTCTGAAAACATGGGGAGATGGAGTTTCTTACTATCTTGGAAAGTAGAGAATAAGTAACCAACTTTGCTTGATTCAGATTAGAGAATGAAATAGGGCATTTCCATAAGCTTTTAACAAATAAACTTCCCCCTTGACATTAATTAATATATGCCTTTTAAACAATAGTCCAATTAATTAATTTATTTTAATTTTCTGCTCACAATTATACTCTAAATGGAAGAATCGCCTTCATTGATCTTCTGTACTTTTTTCAAAAAATGATTTTTCAAACAAATGATAGTATTGCCTGTGCTCCAGATACCACCAGGGATAAGAGTATAAAAAGACAAACTTGTCACTTCCCCTCATAATAATTGTCTTTCTTAATAATTGCATATCATGTGTCAACTTCCTGGTTCAGCTTACTCAGACATTTTATGTGTCAATTCTATAGTGTTCAGGTTGAATATTTCCAAAAGCCCATTTCAATCCTCAGACTCTAATAATAATTTTTTTTAAGTAAGAGAAGTTTCTCCAAACCTTAAATATTTATTTTCAAAAGATTTTCAAAGTGCCTATTTAGTGACAAGGTTGAAAGATAGGAGATAGACAATGAGTAATGCAACATTTTTTTTTTTATGTGCTTGACATTATAGTGGAATAGTATACATAACTTTAAAAATCATCAAAAGAATATTAGATGGTGGTAAGTACCAGGAAGAACAAAGTCAGGTGCTAACATCTTAATGAGGGAAGATGTTAAGGAAATTCTTCTTTGCAGATACATTTGAGAAATTATCTAAGAATTTGAGACACATTATGTACTGAAACTGTGCCATTTATACTTTGTGTAATAAACATATGTGATATCATTGTTTTCTTGGCACTCTACCAACCAAAAATATCATTTTGTTATTTTTCGAAGTTATTATGTTATATACTCCATGCTGTTATAGGTGCAAGGCTGTATCATTTCATGAAATTGGTAAATATTAATATCTTGCTCAAAATTGTACAATGAATAACAAAATCAGATACAAATTCAGAATTTGTCATTCTGTATTAGTTCTATCTATCAATCTATCTATATACCTATTCTAGATCAAATGGAGAAAAATTATGAAATTTTAATATGTGAAAAATCCTTATAAGCATCATTAAGTATTTCTTTTTCCCAAAATTGAATATATTAGGTGAGTAATTAAATGCCAGGTAAGTGGCACATCAAAATTGATGTTATAAAGAGAGAGAGAGAGAGAGAGAAAGTGTGTATGTGTGTGTGTGTGTAGAGAGAGAGAGAGAGAATCATGAACAGTGATGACATAGTTAGGTAGATTTGAGGCAAAGTAGCATTTGACTGTTTTCCTCTACTCTGTAGTTACTAGTTGAAGAACAGCATACTTAGAGATGGAGGAATGTTTTGTGAGCCATAAAGTATGGTGTACTATAAAAGATCTTCCTACCATTTACCTCAGGTACTAAATACTTTATTCTTATTCCTTTACCACAGGTACTAACCTTCAAATACCGCCAGTGCTAAGATGCCCGAAAACCTATGCTTCTTTCTTTCTTTGCATTTCAATGTCTCCTTTGAGTCCAGTTACCTATTTCTGTGCTCTGGACCTTGGTGGGGGATCAAAGATTTGATTTGGCCTCTGTTTGGGCACTCTTTTGACTTTTTTTAAACCTTCTTACTATAGGATTTGCAATCCATTTTTAATCCTTCTACAAAACCTATCCATTAAAAGTTCTACACGTGGTAACAATTGAGTTTATTGTTTCAAAAATAAAGGAATTTGGACTAGAGAGATGGCTCAATAGTTAAGATGCATGCTTGCAGAGCCTAATGACCTGGGTTCAGATCCCTAATACCCATGTAAAGTCAGATGCACAAAGTGGCACATACATTTGGAATTTGTTTGCAGTGTCTAGAGGCCCTGTTGTGCCCACATTCTCTCTCTCTCTCTCTCTCTCTCTGTGTGTGTGTGTGTGTGTGTGTGTGTCTGTCTGTCTGTCTGTCTGTATCTCTCTGTTTGCAAATAAATAAGTAAAATATTTAAAAAACTGAATTTGGCTGTCTTTTAACTGTTCATATTTCCTAGACCTTCAACTCCCTGCTCTGGTAAGTCTCAGCTGAGATTAGAAGGTGGGGACAGCAGAGTACTCCCACATGGGATGTTTATCTCCTCCTGCCTTCCACATGGCAGAAGCTCTCTGTACCTTCTTTTCTCTTTCCTTCTCTTAATCTAATAAAGTCTCTTTACATCTTAAAAAAATCTAAATTTGAATGAGAAAAACTTAGAACTCATATAGCCTCTTTTTGCTACCTGGAATCTGCCAAAATTTATCCACCTATGACTCTATGACACCTTCTAAATAAGAACGCCAAAGAAATATGTGTTCATCCATGTTTATTCCTGCAGTAATACCAAGATTCATACTATGAAACAAGCCTCAATCACTGACCTGTAACTCCCAGAAGCAGCATGGGGCTATCATCCACAATGAGCTTTTGATCAGAGAGAACTACAAGGTTTCCTAAAAGACAGACAGATTTCTGTCAGAGTACTTGATGACTCACCAAAGGCTAGTGGTAAGACCCTACTGCTGAAGACACCTTATGTGATTGACATGCAAATTAGAATGGCATGGCTGGAAGTTGGAAGAGAGTCAGTCCCCAGACAGTCAGCGCGTCTAGTGCCAGAAGGTGCTACATGGGCGACTGGGGGAAATGACCAATATCTGTCGCAGCAACACATGGTCTAACCTACTTAGCAGGAAATAACTTGTCGTTATGCCCACACAAGTGCAGTCGTGGCACACAGCCATGGTGGGGAACCAACTGCTCTCAATTTGGCTAACTGATCCCCTCACTGGTATGGGACCCATAGCTGGAGCAGGGAAACAATTCAGAACCATATCCAAACATAAGCCCACTCTCCAATATCAAGCTGCCATCAAGTGTGGGCTACAAGAGGGCCTATACCTATTAAATTCTCTATTTAAAAAAAAAGTAAGGGTTATCTTATTTGTCCTGGTGCTAACTTACTCTCCCTTGGAGAATCTGCTTCTCTTTTTCAGATAGATGTAGATCCTAAGAAGAGAGCCACCCCATCATGCCTCAAAAGGGCCCCGGCTGAAACTAAGAAAAATTGGAGAAACAAGCAAGGGGGCTGTTTTCCTGATGAACCGGATACCAGCACAAGGGTGAAGGAGATCAGCACAGAGAAAAATCAACTCCTACCAAATCAGAGAGCCAGAGCCTCAGAGGCCCCCAACACCTCATCCCTGAAGCAGACCAAAAATGAACCCAACATGGCTCAGGGAAATTTTGTGGAAGAGGGGGCAGAAAGAATGTCAGAGCTACATGTTGGGTCATGATATGCAGAGACATTTATCTTACCCATAACTGTGGGCTAACTCCACAATGCATGACCCGTATACCTCAACAAGGAGGGGCCAAGGGGAGGGGGTAGGTCACGGATGAGCCTAATAATGGTACCAAACTGACTGTATTTGCTGAATACAAAACTAACTAATAAAAAAAAAGAAAAAGAAGAAACAACCTCTGTGTCTATCAATGGATAATAAATAAATGAAAGTGGTACATATGTAAAATGACATTTTATTTATCTATAAGGAACAATGAAATTATGCTTTCTATAGGAAACTTGATGGAATCATACATCATCATATTAAGCCTGACTTATAAAGACAAATATGACCTATTTTCTCTCATAGAATCTAGACTTAAGTTGACATATACATATAAGGTGTAGAACATGAAAGTATAAAATGAGAATATGGGAGAAGAGGTCCATTTCAGAGGGAAGGGGGAAAAAAAGAAAGGGTAATGAAATACACATGACATGAAAGCAGCAGGAGCTATTTGGGGACAGGAAGATGGACATAAGGAAGGGGATAAAAAGGTCAGAGGGACAAATAATAAAACTGTTAATGATATACATAAATGAAAATGTCACAAGGAAATGAAAGTTATTATGCATGTTAAATTGACTTCTTATCAAAAGTCATTATTTTTAATAGTAACAGGATGGACTGGAGCGATGGCTTAGCTGTTAAGGTACTTCACTGAGAAGGCTAAGGAATCAGGTTCAATTCTCCAGAACCCACATATGCATGTTGTGGCACATGCATCTGGAGTTCATCTGCAGTGCTATAGGCCCTGAGGCACACATTTTCTCTCTCTCTCTCTCTCTCTCTCTCTCTCTTCTCTCTCTCTCTCTCTCTCTCTCTCTAATAAATAAGTAATTTTTTTAAGTTAAAAAAAAACTATTACCAGGAAACTAAGAATAAGTGGGGGGAAAGTGCCTCTACAATATCTCAAACTGTAATCGCCACCCCTCAGTTCTTCCTTCACTTCTACCCTTTCCCTTACCAGTGACCCTCCCTTTATAGCACCCTAGGATTTTCCCTTCACTTATCCCTGTGCTGTGATATTTTTTCTTATTCAAAACTCTTAAAATCCTATTAAACTTTTAAGTATAAACTGTATTGAGATACTGGATTCCATTTGGACTACCATCTACTGACAGGCCAAGTCTTGAAACACAAGCGTCTCAAAGAAAACATGTACTCTTTCATGCCTCCCATAGGAGTACTAGCATCATTTAAACTGGGAGCCCTACAAAGTCTTCAAATATAGCTTAAGGTCTATGAAAAGAGACTCTGAGTCCCAACAAACAGTACTTACAGTATCAACTATCTTTCCACAAAAAAAAGTTGACTATACATGCCACCTGTGAGCTCAAGACTTTGAAGCAATAATAGTCATCCAGGTTTACTGTAGTTTGTAATCATAACACTAATATGGCTCTAGACAGTATAGTATTGTTCACATCATAGTCATCAATTTCTGTTCTGCCTTTTTCCTTTGGTCTACCTGTTCATCTCAGTGCACTATGTCCTTTTCCTTTCATATGGACATCAATATCAGGCCATGTTTCAAGGGCTTACTAAAGCACCAACTTATTTCCCTTAATCATTAAAGGTCATCTAAGATATTTACTAGTATCAAGAAATCCTTGTTCAGTGTCTGGGTGACTTTATTCTCTGCTTAACTGATTTTGGTACCTTTCCTGTATATATCAAATATTTACTACCAGATCTTTCCCATGGGGGACATAAATTTTCTAAGGACAAATGCAATTATGCATCCTCCAAGTTCATTACCTAGGGTTCTGTGAAGAAAATAATCTATTCACAAAATAAATCACCACCAGCATAAATTTCCTTGTCCCAAACACCAAAGCCCCACTGCTAAAGTTTATAGGAATTTTACTGGTGTTTTTCCTGGATTCCTAATTTTCCATTATTGCTTGCCTTTCTATGACATGGCCAGAGAATCTGTTTTCAAACCCTTACTTGAGATTTTCATTCCCTGTCCACATTTCAAAACCATACATGCTCTGTCTCATCTTCCTATATTCTTGGACTCTTATCACTCAGTGTCTTTCTCCATACTATATGCACAGGGAGGAGTATGTGGATAAAGTGTCCTCACTCAAAAACACAACTGAGTTCAAAGTCCTATTAGATATTTGAACTTCCTGTCCCACCTACACACTTCTCCTCTGTGCTAGGTGCCACTTGTTGTCATAGTGTGGATCATTTCTGAGGTATATGTTCACCAGGATAGTTCCAATTCTACTACGTACTAAGAGCATCCAACACTTTTCTGTTTCCATATTCATGTCCTCTGAAAGCCAACTACCTTCTCCCTAATAGTATCATTCTTTCTAACTAAATTTCACTCATCTATACTTTTCTTTCTTCTATCTGCAAGACATCACTATCACACAATTTAATATTTCTCCTCAGACTCCTCTCAAATGCCCATAAGTCACCTTTTTCATACACAATTCTTCCTTTGAGGATAAAATAGTACAATTCAAGCAAGACAGGGTACCAAATATTTTCCTACTAGCCAGTGAGCTCTAACTCCTGCCTGCAGTTGAATCAGCGAAACAGCTAAACTCATACCTTGCCAAAATTGTATTCTAGCACAAGGTAAGAATTTTAGTCTTCGCAGGTTTCAGGTATGCTTGTGGAGTTGCACGTGTTTTGGGAAATATTAAGGAAACATTCTGGTCACTACATTCCATTTAATAAGCTACAAGGTCACTTATAAAATGGAACTCAAGTGGCTAACTTACTATAAGCCTTACTATTTTAGAAGGAATTAGCTGCCCGCAAAACTGAAGCTTACACTAGTAACCAGGCACCTCTTGACATAAAGTTGCTAAGCTACTCTACAACAGAATGTTTCTTTAATTGCATAAATCCACTTTTTTATCCTCCTTTAAAGATAGGAATTCTACCTAAAGAATGTATGGGAGAGCAGATGCTTATCTGAAAATCTGGTTGAAATCATACTACATGAGATTTTATATATATTTAGGCATACATATATACATGCATACATACATACTCACATGGACTTTGAAGACACTCAGATGGCCATTTTTCTCCTTGGCTTCTTGCTTGAAACAACTCACAATCTCAGCAAAGATATTGTTCTCCTCCACAAAAATCAGTGGGGATACCTTAGGTCTCATGTTGGACAGAGAACCTCACCTTACTCCAATTGCTAGAAAAATGATTATGGTAAAAGTTTAAGCAAAGGGACTAGGGATGTGGCTTACCTGGTATTCCCCTAGCATGCACAAAGCCCTATGATTTATCCATAACACAGCATAAATTAAGGATATGCCTGTAGTCCTACCACTCAGGAGATGGAGGATGGAGGACCAGAAGTTCCAGTTCTTCCATGACCATCTACATTGAGTTTACGCCAATGTGGGCTACAGGAATAATGGTAAGGCAAGGATGAGAGCTAATTCTCTCTATTTTCTTTTTTTTAATTTGTTTGTTTGCAAATAAATTTTGTATGACGTGTCTCATGAGAACACATATGATCTACTGCAGTCTGCATATTTTCAGGCTGGCTCAGAGACATTTTTTGCTAACAGCTAAGTTGTTACTATAAAGAATTTCTCCTGGTTTGAAATATTTTTGTTCTTCTCTATAATAAAGGAAGTCTATTTCAAGGAACATTTTTCCCTGAGGCTACACTAACACAGGTCTTAAACCACAGGCAGAACACACACACACACACACACACACACACACCCCAAAATACAATTACACCAAAACTAGTCTTGGTGAACCAATAACATTATTGGGGTTGCTGACAGAGGAGGATGAGGAGTTGCTTACAGGAATAATGTATGACGTAAAGGTAGCTATATCACCCACCTCCCACCCTAGCACAGATGATGACTCTCAGGAGCTAAGTCTCTGTAGCACAAATGGTCAGGGAGTCTCTATCACACTGTATCACTGTCAGGCATCTCAGTCATGGAGTCTCACTCCAAGCATTTTTTTCCCCTTTATATAGCCTTAAGACAGGGTCTTTCAATATTTTTTAAGACTTCTCAATTTCTTGAGTCTTGAGGAAATCTTCAATTTCTAACTAGCATTAGCCAAAGTAACAGTAATATGACCTTACATAATTATTCCTATAAATTTGGGGAGTGATTGTATGACCTTTGACATTTCAGGTCTCCAAGACTTGACTTCTGAGAGCCTTCTTTCTCTGGTCAGGAGAGAATATTTCAGTTTGGAGAATCTTCTACATAACAGTCCTTTCACTGAAAGGATCACTCGGGATATTCAAGGCACACTTTGACTGTGTGAGTCTTACTACCCCAAACTTCTAGATGTAAATTCTCATTCTTCCACATCATTATCAATGTTTATTTTCCATCTTTTTAAATTATGGCTATCCTAGTAGGAGTGAAATAGAATCTTACTAAGTATTTGATTTCTGTTTCCTTAATGAACAATAATGATATGTGTTTCTTTTCCTTGCTTGTTAGTATTTGTATGTATTTGGGAGACAGATTTCTTTTAATTAGTTTTTACTTTGACTTTATCTGTATTTTATTTTTAGCACTTTTACATATGTATATAATGTATTTTGATCAGATTCATCTTCCATTACCCTTTCTTATCTTCCCCTCACCCAACCCCTTCTTCTTCCAAACTAATATCTTCCTAATTTCATGTCTTTTTCTGTGACACACTGATTTAAATTAGAGTTGCTTTCATAAGCATGAGTGAAGGGTATTTATTGGAATATGGTCAGTTTACCAGGATTTACAACACTGATAAACATGACTCACCCTTTTCCTAGCAGCTAGTAACTGCCAATAGCTCCTCTGGTACGAGTAGAATTTCATAATTGCCCCCCCATCCATGATAGAATGTTGACAATCATGTGTAGGAAACCACATCTGCTGTGAATTCATGAGTGTAATAGCCATATTATGTCCAGAGACAGCATTCCACATCATTCCTTCCTACCCTCCAGCTTTTATATCATCTTCTGTGAAGTTCCCTGGTCCTTGAAGGGGTGATATACATATACCTTTGGAGATTTTGATTTTTTATATTGTCCCTTTGTTTCAGAATTTCCTTGAAGCCATGGATTTCTGTTTTCTTTTGGTCCCCTATATTCTTTCACTTAAGAACTCATTTTTATAGCCTCTCTTCTAGTTGTGGGTATTTATGCCTTTTCCCCCTGGTTCCACCATTTACCTGCATTCCTCTTCCCATCCTTAAAACCTCCAACACTACCAATTAACACATTCAGTGTTAGAAGCCTCTTTTAAGTAGGTTAATTGAAGATATAATTTCACCCTAGAAGAGGTTATGTTTGTTTCTTTGGCAATTTCACAGATGTTCATTTTCTCAGTTCTTATCTTTGTTGATTGACCTTTTTTGCTGTGAATTCTAATGGCCAACTTACAATTTATCATTTTCTTACAGAAAATATGACCTTTAATCAAACAACTGCACCACTGGGTACTGCCAATAGAGGATACTAAAATTTACATATGGAAAAGTCCCAATCAGCAAAGTGCATCCATATGGCACTAAATCTAGCAAGGCAAACAAATATTTCCCATTCCTCTTGTATGCTCCCAAAAGAGTCATATTTTATTTGTGAAATCTCAGCCCACTGGTATCTTCCAAAAAGAAGTAGACAGATGTAAATGATTTCATTACCATTGCAATTCCTTATCAGATAGATCATGCTACCTAGTCCTTAAATAATTTGAATTCTTCTCTTCAAGCCTTGTCATTGATCACAACAGTACACTGGTTCCTGCCACCTAAACTGTAAACTGTAGCCTTCTCCTTTTCTATATGGATATAAAGACATTGATAAAAGGACATTGAGAGAGGAGGACTGCTCTCCCCAATCATGTGTCGACCTCCAGTGTCATAAGCAGCTGAAGCAGTGTAGTATGAGCAATTCACCAAGTGAGACTCTTGCATCCCCCCCACCATATCACTGGTAGAATTACCAGCACTGCCAACAATGGAGTGAAGAACTTTGTCCTCCTCACCCCAGAACTTCAAGAGCTATATTTTCGACTAGTCCTTCAAATGGTCTGAACATCCATAGGGAGTGCTTGTCCTGAGGTCAATAGTCATAGCTGCATGTTTGCTCCTCAGAAATTCTCTGACCTCTGCAACATGCATAAGAACACTTAAAATACTAACCCTAAAATGTTGGTACATCTAAACATAATCCTGATCCCATTATTAAAGGAACACTCTTGCTGAAATCCCTAAAATACATTGACTGGTTAATGACTATATGGGAACTTGGGATGTTTCCTTGTTATAGGCTCTCATCAACATTTGTCTGCTTATTCTGATGGGCATCCCCCAATAAAATACTTTGCCTCAAGAATGCCTTCTGAGTTTCATATGTTCTTTAAATCAGAACAGGTAGTTGAGTTCATTCTCCTTGAACAAAAGAATAAGAAACTGCTAACATCTTGGACCAGAACACTAAACCTTGACTCAATATTCACTTAAATTACTCAATGTTTAATATTTCTCTGAAGTAACCAATGATTATCTGTAGTAAGAAAAGGAAGAAATAGAAGCACCAAAACAGTCCTTTCTTCTTTTGCTCATGAGGCCTTATATAAACCTTCCAGTTTCCAATACTTGCTTTCATGACTGACTAGTTAAGGATAGAAATGTTTCTCAAAGTTTAGACATATTTGTCCCTTGTAAGGAGATAAGCACAGAGAAGAATACACCCTATTCACATAAATTACTGACACTTACTCTCTTCGCAAAAACAGCTCCAAACATAACCATCCTCTCTGTAACTTTCTTATCCCTCTCTCTGAAAATCTAAGGCACAACTACCTTGCTAAGACCTTTGGGTCTAGTATGTTCACAGCATTTCAACATCCTGAGCAAAATCAATCACAATACTTGAATTATTTTAATTCTGATAGCTAGACTTTAGAAGATTTTACCATCTCATGTTAGTGATAATATCCATCAATGACTGTTTTCTGTTTTATTATTTTTGTGTGTAGATGATGTGTGTTTGTGTGTTTGTGCCTATGTGTGTGTGATTGTGGGCACACATGTCCCACAGAGCACATGTAGAGGTAAGAGGACAACTTCAGGTTTTAGTCCTCACCTTCCAACTGATTTGAGGCAGAGTCAATTGCCACTCACAAGTGCACATGCCAGGGTAGCTGGCCTTAAACATTAAAGATGCTCACTCCTGTGTCTGACCATATGTGGGTTCTGGGGATCTGAACTCAGGTTATCACACTTGTGCAGAAAGTTCTTTTACTCACTGAGCCATTTCCTTAGCCCCCTAACTGCTTTCTTACTTCAATCCAGTTGCTGCCACCTGAACAAATTCATTATAGTGGGAACTAGTAACATATGGTACTAACAGATTATAAGTCAGAGTCTTGGGTATTCTGTAACTCTACCCTAACTATACCATCCGTCTACATACTCTGCAATAAAGATAAAATCATATCATAAGACAGAAAAGGACATTTTATCAGAGGAATATTTAATTATAACTCTCTTTTTAAAATTCTAATACTTTGACTAACTGTATAGAATGTTCCTTTCCTTGAGGTTAAGTAATATCAAACCAAAATAAGTCCTAAAACCTTTGTGTTTTGTCTTGCAAAGCCTAAACCCTATTCTCTGACATTGACATTAGGGAAATGCCCAAGCATGAGGCAGTGGAAGACAGAGAATGCTTATCTCATAAAAGCCACATACAACTCCAATGCTAAAACAATTTAGAAAAGTTTGGCATAACAAGTAACTTGTAATCAGCTAATTTCACATTAAGTCCTTCTCTAAAGACAAAAAGCAAAGAGGAAGTAGTCATATAAAATGATCACTTTCCAAATATCAAAATCAGCAGTTGACACAATAACTTCTAAGGATAAAATAGAAATGACTTCTATGGGAGAGGCGATGTGATGGAGAGTAGAATTGCAAAGGGGAAAGTGAGGAGGGGAAGAGAATTATCATGGTTTATTGTCTATAATTTTTTAAGTTGTCAATAAAACATAAATTTTAAAAGTAGAGAATTAAAATATGCATTTATTCAACTTTAAAAGAAAAGAAATTACTTCCAATATTTAACTGTCATTGCTTTTATCTGTTAATTTAGTAAGTTTTTACAAGACACAATGACCTGAGAAATTAAGGATTCTTATGAAACAGTAGAGGACTGTCAAACCTACTATCTAAGAGATTTTCACCATAGTAATCTATTAGATATGTGGACAATTGCAATAGTATTCAATTTCATGAAACTCTCATCTCATTGCTTGCATATATGCATATACTTATGAGAAAAGGACATTGTTATTACATTTACTCTTTCATCTGAGAGAGCACTAAAACCAGACATAAATCTACTCAGTGACTAAATATAAGACATAAAGTTTTAGTATTTTTTAAGTAAAAAGTGATGAATCATAATTTATATTCTACATTTGATTTGATTCAATGTACTTTTGTTTTTAATTCTCACTCATCATTTACATGAAAATTTGTTTATATTTTTGTAGGCTTATAAAAGTTATATTTTAGTGGTGAAAATTCACAGAATGGAATGTTAATATTCTTTCAATCTTTGAGTAGGATTTGAAGGAGCAAAAGGAGGTTGATCTATCTTTTCCTTTGCCTGGGGAGCCATGTAGAAAGTCTGGGCTCGTGGAACAGTTTGCAGCAGGAGGCTGTTCAGGCTACTTCTAATCCAAACAACCATAAAAGAAGCTTGAAGTCCTATGCAGAACTTTACGTGTGAAGTGATGATAGAGAATAAAAAAAGGATTTAAGTAGAAGGGGAAAAGCTAAGCTCCTAAGGCAGTAAGAAATATTTCTTTGCAGATGAAAAGGGATGCCTTAGAAATAAATCTATCACTTCTCAAGGGTTAGTCATAAAGCCAAGCAAAAACACCCCAAAGGAAAAATAGAAAAATGACCCCTGTGCAGATGGAAAGATCTTTTTTACAAAAGTATTTCATCCCATTCAGAACAAGGTGAGGAAACAGTATTCCACAGCCATATAGAAAATGGAAGCTCACACCTTCATCCCAATGACTCAACATTCAAAAAAACAGCCCAGTAATCCAAAGACTCTAAAGTTCCAGGGAAGAGTGCTTTATCAGAGTATTTTCGGTGTTATCATTTTACTAGAGTGTCTTTAGACTTCCTGTGTAGCCCTGTTTTTATGCACACCTTCAACTTCCTTCCAGGAGAAAGTAAGGTGTCATCTATGCAGGCAAGATTCCACCAGCCTCTGTATCTTTCCAGAAACATTTTACACTAACCCTTTTCCAGCTGGTTACCAAAGCATATGGTCGTATCTTTTTCTCTTTTTCGACTATAATGAATATCTGGATCCCATGTTCTTACCAGAAAAATATGGCCTGAGTTGTCTATTTAACCCTGTCAAAAGCAAGTGTATGCATAGCATATACAGATGATGGTCTAGAAGACAGGAAGTCTACCTACCTGTTCATATATTCCAAATTAATATTGAACTTCAATGATAATATTCAAGACCTAAGGCTGCACACTGGGACCTTCTGGATTCTTAAAGAACTGCTATAAGCAAATATGCTTTTAAAAATATTTAGATGGCTAGAGAAATGGCTTGGCAGTTAATGCACTGGCCTGCAAAGCCAAAGGACCCAGGTTCCATTCCCCAGGACCCACATAGGTCAGATACACAAGGTGGTATATGTCTTTGGAGTTTATTTGCAGTGCCTGGATGCCCTGGCTTGCCCATTATCTCTCTTACTCTCTCTTCCTCTGTGCCTCTTTCTTTCTCACACATATAAATAAATATAAATAAAATAAACAAATTTTTTAAAAAGACTTTGAACAATTTCACTAAACTTCTCACTCAGGAAATATCCCACACCTACCAGGAAAAAAGAGATCATCATAGCATAGATATTTCCTCTAGGCTTCTCATCATCACCTCCATCATGAAGCATAGAAGGTATTATGGATGCTAGACCTTATCCCTCAGACACTGCAAAGAAATAAATTCAACAACACAGCAGAGAACTAGGTCTGTGGCAACGGAGGTGTTAATATTTAAAAGGAAAGGAGGAATTCATCCTTGCATTTTGTTATGTCAGGATGAAGATCTACAAGGCTTCCTAAAAGAAAAACAGGTCAGAGTACTTGATGACCCACCAAAGGTTAGTGGTAAGACCCTACTGCTAAAGACACCATATGTGGTTGACACATAAAATGGAATGACATGGCTGGAAGCTGGAAGAGAGTCAGTCCCCAGAAAGTCCACACGTCTAGTGCCAGAAGGTGCTACATGGGCAACTGGGGGAAAATGACCAATATCTGTCCAAGCAACTCATGGTCTAACCTACTTAGCAGCAAATAACCTGTTGTGATGCTCACACAAATGCAATAGTGGTGCACAGCCATGGTGGGAAACAAACTGTTCTTTATTTGGCTAACTGATCCGCTCAGAATAACATGACCTATAGCTGGAGCTGGGAAACAAGTCAGAACTATATCCAAACATGAGCCCGCTCTCCATTATCAAGCTACCACCAATCGTGAGCTACAAGAGGGCCTACACATATTAAATTCTCTATAAAAAAATAAGGGTTATCTCATTTGTCTGGTGCTAACTTTACTCACCATTGGAGAATCTGCTTCTCTTTTTCAGATAGACGCAGATTGTAAGGAGAGAACCTCCCCATCATACCTCAATAGGGCCCCAGCTGAAACTAAGAAAAATTGGCAAAACAAGCAGGGGCGCTGTTTTCTTGGTGAACATGGTACCAGCACAAGGGTAAAGGAGATCAACACAGAAAACACTCAACTCCTACCAAATCAGAGAGCCAGAGACACAGAGGTTCCCAACACCTCATCACTGAAGCACACCCAAAATTAACTAAAAATGGCTCAGGGAAATTTTGCAGAAGAGGGGGTGGAAAGAATGTCAGAGCTACACGTTGGATCATGATATGCAGAGTCATTTCTCCTACACATAACTGTGGGCTAACTCCACAATGCATGATCCACACACCTCAACAAGGTGGGGCCAGGGGGAGGGGGTAGGATGTGGACAAGCCTAACAATGGTACCTACTTAACTGTATTTACTGAGTACAAAACTGATTAATAAAAAAAATTTAATTCAAAAAAATACCTAAGGAAAAAAAAAAGAAATATTCTGGGCTTAGATACTCGCCAGTGTTATACAACTTCAGAAACATGATGTAATATTTGTATTGACCACTTCAAAAGAGTGATATTTACAGTATGTGGATTTAAAGTGTAATTTCTTTCAAATAAAAAAATGTTGATGAACTGATAAAAAAAAAAAAAAGGAAAGGAGGATGTGTTCCAAACTCTCACCTGAGATAACAGACACCATTCCCTCCTGCCCCACCTGCACGTGGTCTTGGAGGTATTATAATATGTAAGAGGTAAAAAGTTGACTGCAGGTTGGGACTTTTTCAGTGAGTCAATGGCCATGACTTATTCATGCTGGGAATGGGACATTTCAGTGATGGAGCTGCGCAAGAGTTTCCCATGCTTCTCAAAGTAGCTCTAATACTCATAATAATACTCAATGACTCACCAACCTGGACTTGAATGGAATTCTTTTTTGTTGTTGTTGGCCTGTCAGTGTTATCTATATCAGCTGTGAATTATATATATATCATTATATTTTCCTAGGGAAAGTCACACTACCGTGATATTTCTTTAAAAAATTCACTACCTAGGAAGTGCAACAAGCTCCTAATAGTAAAATTATTATTATAACTGGCATACTCTCAAATAAATGATGCTGTGAATAGTAATTAAAGGTGTTTCCTAATATATAATTATGCTTATGGAAATATTCAGCAATTCAACTGATAAATAATCATCACATGCATTTCAATTTACTCTTTAATTAACAAGCTGATAACATTAGAATGTTTCAGTATCCTTATTTTTTTGAAATTCACATTTCAACACCTTGAAAACAAAAGTTTCTTCATCAGCAGTATAAAAATACTCTTTTCTTGATGACATAACTAATGAGCCACCCAAACAGCATGTGTACAACCACAAAAGATATTAAATTACAACTGACAGCATCATATGATAAATTGCCACATTTTGACACCTAAAGGATTATTTTCACTTATTTTTCTTGGACAATTAAGCTTATTCAACTTCCATAATAAGCTATGTCAGTCATCATCAAATATAAAATATTTTAATGGTATAAAGTAAGTAAGCTTTTCTCCTCATATAAATATCTAAGGACCTTAATTATACCTCATTAAACCTTGCCACCATAATTTGAAAGTCCCATTCATAATATTGAGCCAACAATTTTATGAAATAAATAGTCAATTATCTCCAAAGTACTCATGAACTTTTTATCCACAGAGCTTTTAAATTTGCATACACTAGGTAGGGTTTCAAACATCAGTCTAAATTTATAAATGAAATGATGAAAATATTTTCACTGCTGTAGAAAATGTATACTAGATTAACTTTTTAACTTTTTTTTCACTCTAGCTCAGACTGACCTAGAATTCACTATGTATTCTCAGGGTGGCCTCAAACTCATGGCAGTTATCTTCCTACCTCTGCCTCCTGAGTTTTGGGATTAAAGGTATGCACCACCATGCCCAGCCTGGATTAACTTTTAATATGTATCTTTGTAGACATTTATTCTAAAAGTAAATATAAAACTTGCATGTGTTATTATATTTATAATTATTCATTAAAGTTATTTAACTCAGCCAATATTTTTTCTAATGCCAACGGGTAAACATGTATAACCTAAAAACTATGCATAACTAAAACCCTGGAAGGCCTCTGAAATTTTACTTTACTTTCCAACTAGTAAGATAATATGCAACAAATTCTGTCATGGTAGCAACCTTCTCATTCACACACACAAAAAAGACTTAGTCACAGTATAAGCAGAAGGAGCCAAAGTATCACTATTTTCAAGTTTCCTGAACCTCCTTCTCCTAGGGTGACATGAAAAGAAACCAATGTGCCTGATTATTCATCAACTTTCATTACAAGAGAGGAGGCCAACTCTGTTCAAAAGGTTGTAAGCATGCTTGACCTTTGTCCTTGAGAAAACATGATTATCATATTCTGTAAATAAACTTACATGATGCTCCAATCAAAGATATCTTCAGGCTGGAGAGATGGCTAAGCGGTTAAGGCATTTGCCTGCAAAGCCAAAGGGCCCAGGTTCAATTTCCCAGGACCCATGTAAGACAGATGCACAAGGTGGAGCATGCGTCTGGAGTTTGTTTACAGTGGCTGAAGGCTCTGGCATGCCCATTCTCTCTCTATCTTTATTCGTCTTTCTCTGCTTACAAATAAAATAAATAAAATCCTTTTTTAAAAAGAAAGATGTCCTCATATTGTATCCTTGAGAAGATAATTTTAGAGATATGTACCAACAGTGCATCTTAGTGTGTGTGTGTGTTATATGTTATGTAATGTGGTGTTTGTGGGTGTGGGTGTGTATGTGGGGTGTGGTATAAGCATGAATGCATGTGCCTGAATGGATGTCCCTCTCAACCATTCGCCTGTCTATTTTTCCTTAAGACAGAGTTACTTACTGATTCTGTGTGAAGGTTAAGTTTGTTGTCAACTGGACCATATTAGAAATGGAGGGAGAAGGCTTCTTGGGCAGGTGGATGAGGGTATTTCCAATTAACTGAGGGAGACGTCCTGCCTCAAGAATGGGCTACACTTCTTCTGGGGATCTGTATATGAGGAAGCTCCAAAGGAGTGCCAGCACTTTTCCTCTTTTGTCCGGCTGCCTGTGCCACTTGCTGGTGTGTGTTTTATGCCTGGTTCCCCTTGCTGCCTGCTTGGGCATGCTTCTACTGTTCCTTTGACCTTGTGGAGTGAGCAGCTACCAGGTCTTAAGCCTCTTCAGCCGGCATCTGGTCTCCTGGACTGAACATCTTCCTGGTTCTTCAACTTCCCAGTTTTCATCCAGGCCTGTACTGCCTGATTCTTCAGCTCTGCAGTTTATGGGCAGCTGTTATTTGACTTCCCACCCTGTATCTTGTAAACTGATTTAATAAATTCCCTTTTATACATATTCATTATACTGGTTCTGTTCCTCTAGAGAACTCTGGCTAATACATTCAGAAACAAACCATTTTTTAGGTACCCCAGCAATTCTCAGGTAACTTCCCCCAACAGGACTGGAGTTGCTAACATGTGTGGCTACCCCCAAATATTTCATAAGGTCTCTCTGGGAGCTGAACTTTAGCAGTAGATCCCCACAGGCCCTCATGTTGGCACAAGAAGCACACTTAACTGCTGAGGCATCTCTCTAGTCTCCAGTATAGTACTTTTATACTACTAGTTTAAGACAAAGATGTGAGAGGCCAATAGTAAATTATCTCCCAATATACAGTATATCAAAGGTTTCAGTAGCCCATTGGTCTGTAGGTACCCCATAAATATATAGAACTAGAATCTGTGGTGGTTTGAATGTAAAAATGTTTTCCATAGTTTCAATGTCTATGATTAATCTTCCAACTCAGCCCCCAGCTGGTGGAGCCTGGGTAGGTGGGTGGGGCCTTGCTGGATGCAGAACTTGAGGTTCAGCCCCACTGGGTGTTAAGAGCTTGCTCACTTGGACTGCTTGCTTTATCTTCAGCTGGTTCATGAATATATAAGCCTGTTGTTATACTTTTCCACAATGGTGACACTTCTAATAAAAACTGTAAGTCTGAAATAAAGTATTCCCCCATAAACTTCATCTGGTCAGGAGCTTTGTCCCAGAAATGAAAAGGTAACTGCTGTAGTATCAATTACAAATAAAATAAAACTAACAATTTTTAAAGCTCTGGCAACTACATATAATAGATTGTGTCTACAAAAGAATTAGAAGAATTTTAACAGAATATTTCACCATATATTTTTTCCATTTCTCTGAAACAGAGAAGAAAAGTGAGGGAGAACAGGAAAGAGTAAAGGAAGGAGGGAGGGAAATGGGAGGGAAACCCCATTATTTCTCATATCTACTCAAGAATACTTGGTTTTTCCATTGACCTCTTTTAGCTACTCTCAAATTTGACTAGTTTCCTATTCTGACTGAAATTAAATTTATGCTCAATACGATGTTAGATAATGACAGAGCTTTTAAAGATCCTGATCCCTTATAATTCTTATGCAGCAGATCTGAAATGAGACATGGGAAACTGTGCTCTGAAATGGTTTCCAGAGTTGTAAGTACTTGAAAATGCACCCAATTTTATTCATTACCAATTATAACTAAGTGAACCCAAAATGAAAGCACTATTAGTCAATTAGATTGTCTCCCCATCCATCATAAAAAGAAATGCAGAAAAGAAAATAGAAACCATAGCTCACACATGTAGGGGTCACAACAGCAAATGAGAAGAACCAGCTCAGAAAACTTACTGATAGGATTGTGTACTGGATGCAGAAAGACAGTTCCTATGACACAGGCCTATTGATCCCAGACTACAACCACAGAAATGGGAACCAGAGCCTTCTATGTAACAGTCAAACACTAGAAAGAACTGAAATATATAATATCAGCAGAATGAGAGGATAAATACTAATGTAATCATTTAGAGAAAATGTATATGGCCATGAAATGGATGGAATGCAATTGAATGTGAGAACATAAACTACTCAAACATAAACATTGTGAGTAGAGTAAGTCATACATCTGAAGGCTACTCATCATTGTAAAATATATGTGACTCAAGGAAAATTGCTACTGATAATAAACAGAGATTTCTTACTTTTTAGTAAGGTGCCACTTGATATACAGGGTACATTAATATATAATATGAAAGACATTCTACTACCATCAAATAAATGTAATTATCATATCAATTATCATTTATCACTTAGGTATACAACATAAAATTACTTCGGACAAATAAGTGCTTTCCATATGTATCTATGTATGAATGATGACAGGAGGTTAGTTTGAAAATGTAATAATTCAAACAGTGAATGACACATGGTAGAGGTTAATGAATTTCTGGTGAATCAATGAACATTTAACAACAGATAAGATACGATAAAAATACATTTGAACAAAAAAATTTACATGTGTATGTGTGTGTACAGTGCATGCATATACGGATGCATGGTCAAGATAAAAATACATTTAGCCATATTTGAGGGTCATATCTTTAATCCCAGAACTTGGGAGGCAGAGGTAAGAGGATTGCCATGAATTCTAGGCCACGCTGAGACTACATAGCGAATTTCAGATCAGCCTGGGCTAGAGCAAAACCCTATCTCAAAAAAAAAATTGAATAAAAGCTATTGCATGTGCATGCATGTATACTGTTCATGTGTGTATGTGTATGGGCACTCATATGTGAATATTAGCATGAAGAGGTATGCATGTGTGTGTAGAGGCTAGAAGTGGTTGCTAGGGTTCTTCCTTTGTCACTTTCTACCTGATTCTTTGAGATAGGATCTTTTGCTGAACCCAGAGCTCACCAATTTGGCTATTGGCTCATTCCATTAACTAGTGAGTCCCAAGAATTCCCTGTCTCTATTCATCCAGCACTGGGATTACAAATATATACCACCATGTTCAGATTTTATATGTGCTCTGGGAATCCAATCTCATGTCCTCAATTTACACACCAAGCCCTTTATACAACACATGTATATGTTATATGTAACATACTTCATATAAGATTGTCTGGGCATACTAGAAGCATATGGAAAGACGTGTGTAGAAAAATTAGTCGCACAATCTTTAATAGTGTTTCTTGAATTGTACAATATAAGGACATGTTTACTTTATCCTTACCTATTAAATGATTTGCATTATAGTATGATGTCAAGTGTAATTATAACATAATTTTTAAACTGCATTAAAATATATACTTGTAAATACTTTCCAAAGAATTTCACAGAACTATTGAGTTTTAGCATTATCAAAGATTTAGTGACTGTAGAAATTCTGGCAACCCACTGAAAACAATACTTAACATTAACATTCATCTATGTTATTGTTTAATTTGCCATCTGTTACATTCAAACATCTCTTTTACAATTCAATATGTGATCATTAGAAATCCAAATATGTACCCACAGTATACCACACATAAACTATCCAAATAAATTACATTTACTCAAATTAAATGCAAATGGCCACAGACCTCTTCTTGGATCAGCATTTTTTGTCTGCTTTGCCTTCAGCTGGAAAGTGGAAATAAACTACTCCCTGCTTTGAAGTGGACAGCAAAACACTTTGATTTGTCTCAGGATGGTAGAGGGAGCTGCAGAGTAAACATTCTGCACTCAAGCCATTCAAACAACTTCCAAAAAGTGCACCTATAGCATTGATGAGGATATTAATAAATAAATGCTGTACACAGAGAAGGGATAAAAAGCCTCATCAGTGACCAGAGCAAGCACGAATAATTGATGTTTCAGAGCCTTGAATTAGATATGACATGTATGAAGTAAGGAAAATTATGCCATTATTTCCTGATCCTGAGATGTTCTTGAGTGAATGATAGAGTGAAAATTCTCAGAAGAAAAAATGGAAACAATCCCAGACATTCTATAATCAGGCCATAGACAAAGTATAGGTGATATGAAGGGGGAAAATGAATAAGGGAAAGAGGGAGGGTCAGAGGATGAACAGGAGGGAAAAGAAGGCCACTAAATAGATTAACATTGTTTGGCAGTTCAGGTTTACTAATGTAAAAGCAAAAGTAAAAAGAATTGAAAAGGAACTTATAATCTAGAGCTGAAAAAACCTAAGACAGTAAATTATTGATGTCTCTATACCCTATGCACAAAGATAAATCTATACTAGATGAAAGATTACAGAATTCACCACTTCATTCTCCTAATGTGAATATCCAAGATTCCATCAACTTACTATAAAACTATGCATTATTTTTAGAAGTCTACTGTGACAAAATTTATGCTTAACTCTTCAGATGCCTACTTCAAGAGTGGTTCCTCCTTCAGTTTTTGTTTCAAACAAAAATTTTATCAGAATGGTATCATCTGCTTCCCAATGTCCCTTTAAGCCTCACTGTCTCTTGGCTCCTACTATAAAGCATTACAGTTACATCTTATTGTGAAGATACATTTCAATAATTATGGTGTAATGTGTACCATTTCTCTTATTTTTCTATATTTACATGTAATAACAAGATTGACACAGCTAGGAACCTCCTATTCATTTAAATTTTTAGCTTGCAAACACTCACAAAGCTAGTTTCGTCAATTATATTACCAGTTCTTGAAATTCTTTTTACAGTGTTTTTATCCTGAGTCAAATTGATTAAACAGTAGTCAAAATTACTGGGTATCTGTGGATAAAAGTGACGATGCATGCATTGATTATTTTACAAATTTAACTCTGTGGCTCATGCTTCCAGGAGCATGCCTATCTGAGTAGAGAATAGCATTGTTACAACATTATTACCATGTAATTCATTTAAAAATATAACTTCAAGGTAATGACAGCCATTACTTATCTGCACTGGGCAAAGTGATGAAAAGAAGATGATGAGGTTTACTTGAAGAGACAAAAGCCTAAGAATGATTGTTGCCAGCAAAAATAAAACAGAATTAGAAACAGAAGGGTGAGAGGCAAAATTAAAGAGGCTTAAGCATGTCTCATTGGAATTATGATGACATGTGACATTAATTCTATTACATGGCAGCAGTTCAAAGTCAATGTGTTCAGGAGAATATCACCATCCCTGTTTGATCTAGCATTATGCATTTCATTTGTGGTCTTTGTGCCTAATATTTGAGTAGACTTAGTTAAAGGTAAGATTCTTGAGTTCATTATCTTGGAACTTACTGGATAACATAAGAATTCACATAAAGATACCTCTGATTGGCCTCTGTATGGCTTGCCCACATCTGAAAAATTAAATAAGTGTTATTCAGCTCTTTTGAGCAACTGACAAAGACAGAGACTTCTAATGATTCATACAGGAGACAATGGAGTAACAACTAATATTTCACTATAGAATTTCAAAATTTGTTCATTTCAAACTAAAGTATATGTCTAGTACAATTTATTAATGACTTCACATTGTTACTCTAAATATTTCACTGATTTTCTTCTAGAACTCCAACAGAGATAATTGGAAAAGCTTTGGATTTGGGGAAATGCTTCACTATTAGTGTTTTGCCACTAGTGTACTCTGTGGCTTCCTATAACATATACCATGCCACATTTTGCTCTTAATTTTGCTGTTATTAAGTGTCAGAGAGAAAAAGCAGGCCATAGATCTGAGAAGATAGCCAAAAACTAACAGAGATAACTGTGCTACCTATACATGGATGATTTTGTACAATTTTATATAGACTATGAGGTGTAGGAATTGAATGAAATGACAAAAAGGAACAGAGCAGCTGAGGGTTCCATTCACAACATAGTCAGTCATCTGTTTCACTATTAGCCAGTCTAAGTCAAGGTCATGGTTTGAAAGAGGTGACTTCATAGATGAGAAATAATCATACATTCATTAATTCATTATTTTGTGTATTTCACTCTGGTAGATACCTTCAGAGGTCGAGGTTTCACTTTATGATTATTTGAGTCTTTGTTTCTTTTCACACCTGAATGAATATATCTTTATAACAAAAAAGTTTAAAAAGATATATAACATAAAACAATTTAGAGTAAATACATATTATAACAGTGTTAAATTTGTGATTTAATTAAAATGCTCAATTTAAATAGATTTACACATTTATATGTATATATAACTTTCTGCCTGAAATGTAGGTTACTCATTCAACAAGCAGTTGATGAGAAAGACCACCATATTCTGAAGTGGGTTTGAGTTTTCTATACATAGGGTATTAAGTGGGAGAAAACCAATCCCTAAGCTAGAGGCCACTGGCTAGACCACTCTGTCTCATATACCACAGAATAACATCACAGAAAGGTAGAATAAACTAGCAAAAAGTATATTCGATCATTTTAGAAACATGAAATAAATGCATTAATAAGTAAAAGTTTCAAGAAATACTCTCTATTTACTTCATGAATCATAGTAACTATTAATATCAAGATGGTAGAGGGAGCGTACAGACTCCAGCTAAATCCTTCTGTGCAGAATTCACACATCCATCCTGCAGCCCCTGTAATCACAAGACTCCCAGTTCCCTGGCCCTGTACACCATTCAGCCCTGAGTCTTCTCTCCTCCTGAGCAGATGCTATTGCTGAACAAAGGGGGAAATTCCCTGTTAGCAAAGCTAGCCTCTCCTGACTAATCAGCATTCCCAGGGGAGCAAAAGAAACCAATCACAGAACAGAAGCCAAGGCTTGGAAAGTCAACTTGGGCTTTTCGAGCCTTCAAACAGGAAGAATTTCTGATGTGAGTGAGGGCAAAGGCTTTATAAAATGAATTCAATGCAGATTCCTTGCCTAGTACATGGGAAGAGGTTACATGGCCCTTGAATTACAAAGGAGAGATTTCTGCAAAGAGCTGGAAATTTAGTCCTGCACTCAGCCGATTAGTTTAATTATAGGAAACTTAAGTGTCCCATTATTTCAGGCACTACTGTATTATTAAAGGACAGGTGCTGGGTAGAAATGACTCTGAAATATGAGAAAGCTGCCTTGATGCTGTGGGAGAACTTATCTCCCAGTTGTCATCTTCCCAGCTCAGCTCGAACGTCTGGAATAATGTCACCCCAGACACAACAGTTATTTAATCTCATTCCATTTCTCAGTGTTAGGGTGCATTAATATTTTATATGTAGAAACAAAGTCCATTACCAAATTTTTCACATTAATAAATGTGCAGATGTGTTTAAAATTGCATAATTCCTTTTATAGCTACAACTTTATGCTCTTCAGGGTCTTCGAAAAAAACCTGAGGCTCTTCTACCCCTTCCTTCTGATCGTTGTCCAGTAACACTAGCATATGGGGAACCAACTGTCCTCACAATTCAGTAGACAGACAATGCCACATGAAGTGTTGAGAGATACTTAACTAAAATTAAACAAAGAAAATGAATTCACTTCATAGTAAATGCAAATTGTCAAAATGTATTTACAATTTAATTAAAATGTTCTTATTTAAATGGATTTTTAGTGTCAAACAATAATTTTTAAAGGAACCATCAAACAGTAACTGCAAATGGTTTGTTTCACATAGCCTAGTTCTTTGTTTCACTACATATAGTAGACAACTGTGAGTATTTCAATAAAAAATCAGTTTCTCACAAGAACAACCACAACACTCTTACTTCTAGGCCCAGTATCTCAGCAGGCAGAGCCAGTTTAAATGAGTAACATACCACCCAGACTAGACAGTATGTTTCATTTCTCTGGAATCTCAGAAGTCAGAGGTTTTTTTCATACTTGCCCTGTGATTTTTCTTTTTTAACAATTAGTCCTTTTCATCATTGAATCCTTCCTGAACATACTCCACAAACAATATAGCACATACATTTGTGGAATTAAAATTAGAAAATAAAGTTAAAACATTTATGCCCCTTAAAAAGTAAATGATGAAATAAAAAAATCACACACTGTACAAACATTATGAGCACTACTTCCTACAAACACAACAGATCTCTCTAAGTACTGTTTTTTTTTTTTAATGTGTAGGTTTGTGGTGTGAGTGCGTGTGTGTGTGTGTGTATGCAAGCTCTCAAGTGTGTGGACATATATGTGTGTGGGGGTGTCATGCACATGAGTGTATATGCTTGAGAACTCCTGAGGTAGATGTTAGGTGTCCTCCACGTTGATGTCCACCATATTCTTGGGAACAGGCTCTCACACTGAACTTACAACTCATTGATTCAGCTACATCAATAGGCCAGTAAGCCCCAAGGATCATTCTGACTCTTTTTCTCTAGTACTGTTATTAGAGTTATTACCTTCCTACCTGGTTTTTTACATATATTCTGGGGATCTGAACTCAGGTCTTTTTGCTTGCTTAGTAAGCCCTTTACCCACTAAGCCATCTCTCCAGCCCACCAAAGAACTTTTATGTATAAATATATATATATATAATGTATATATAAATGTATATATAAATATATATATACATTATATGCATACATAATGTACATATATATTAGTAAATATATATGTATATAGATATATTTAAGTAGAAACTTTGTATGGGAACATCATGTGGTAGTACCATCATTCTCTTCTACCTCTCCCCATTCTACTTAGGGCCCTACTCAGTGGGATTGCTGGTAATCCCCCTGGGGTTGTAAGTTATGAGATGTGAGAATATCAGTCATTATTGTAAGGTATAGGGGCTAATTCCTCTGGACATTCCCTCCCACTCTGTAGATCTTATAATCTTTCTGCCCACTCTTCTGCAAAATTCCCTGAGCCATGGTGTGCATGTTTTAAGTCTATTTTAGTTTTGTGCTCTCAGCAGCTTCTGGATTTCTGCTTTGGTGCCCTTTGAGTATCTTCAGTGTTTGTCTCTATGACCCTGGTGCTGGTTGATAGACCTGACATAGGAAGCAGAACTCTTGCTCATCTCACTAATTCCTCTGTGGTTTCATCTGAGCCCTGACTGAGGTGCTAGGGGTTCTAGCTACATTCTGAAAAATAAAAAACAAATTCTCTAACAGAGAATGAAGTCAGCACAGCATCAATGTGATAAGCATTTTTAGTTAAGAGAGATTTTGATGAGTGTAACCTCTCTTTTAGCTAAAGACTAGAGGGTGCTTCTTGTTAGAGTCCATGATCTTGTACTCCATAGGATTCTGACCAGATTCCCAATTCCAGCTAAGGGTTCCTTTCCACTGACCTTATCTCTTAGATAATCAGTGAGCCATTGGTTACCCAACTACATGGGGTACCACAATTGCACACCCATGTCCATCTTTTCAGGCTGGTCCCTTTTGTATAGCAATGGCCCCTGCTAGCACACAAGATTGTTGGCAATTTTGCCCCAGCAGCTCCTGTAGAACTTTCTAGCACTATATTTGCAGGCCATCTGGAAACTGCTTCTTTCCAGATTCTAGCTAGATCTCTCAATGTTCTGTCAGTAACATGATGTGATGTCAGGGAAGGGGAAAAGGAGTAAGTGGGGAGATACACACAAAACTAAATCCAAAATGTTTTTTTCCTGTAGAAATATTTCTTTGGAATAGCAGACTAAATGATACAACCCTCAACAGGAAATATGCAGGGACTGTCTGATAAAAAGAGCCCTGAAGAGTGTGGGATGAAGCATAACCCTAAAAAAAATTGGCTCTTGCTTGTAACTTCCAGTACCAGAAAACAGTTACAACCCATATTGAGCTGTTGATCAGAGAGACCGATGAGGTCTCCAAATTAAGACAAGCTTTTGTCAAAGTACTTGATTACCCACGTTAAGCAAAAGAACTTGGTAACTGAATCTAGCACTATCCCTTCTTTCATATTGGTAAGAAAAATATATTTACATGGCTGGAAAGATGGTTTAGTGGTTAAGGCACATGCCTGCAAAGCCTAAGGAACCAGGTTCGATTCTCCAGGCCCCATGGAAGTCAGATGCACATGGTGGTGCATGCATCTGGCCCTCTTTTGCAGTGGCTAGAGGCCCTGGCAAGCCCATTCTCAGTGCCTCTCTCTGTCTCAAATAAATAAATATCTTAAAAATGATATTTCATTGGGTAGACTTTCCTTCCTAGTGTTCTAATCGAAGAAGATATAATGTATGTGCTATAACTGGCAAAAAAAATAGAACAAAAGTAGATGAGAAAGTATTATTGACTAATAGTTATGATTATCTTTTCCCAAATATATTGTAAGTTTTAAGAGAGTCAGAGCCACTTTCCTTCCTGTTAATTCTATGGAACACTAACCCAGGAAATGTACAGTAAAAACTAATTACCCCCTCTCACCTCAGTTTACCTTCTTTCCTTATCTGTCAATTTTAAAATCATATTAAATTTATGAATGATGTGTATTTAGGATATGTGTGCTGGACCTGGGACCCTGAATACTGTCTATTTATGGGCAATTTAAAGCATTCTCAATAGGCTTGTGAAATTGGACTGCTTTATGCACAGTGAGTGAAAATCAATGATCTGTCTATGCCTATCACAGCATGTCACATCTCTGATTGAATCTTTTCAACTAGCTTATCAGACATATAGCACAGGGATAAATTTATCTTCACACGCTTTATATGTGTCACCAAAAATAACCTCAAGATCAGTATAACCTAATGAACTAAGAATGTCTGATGACTGATTAGACTGTGCCCCACAGCCCAGACATACATTATACCTCTTTTTCTAAGAAGCCAAGTACATTTCTAAGGAGAATCCAGTTCACTTGAGTTTCCTTCTAAAATAATATCCCAAATATTTTCACACTAGCCAAAGTAGAATATCCTCAGATTTTATTCTGAATATCATCACCTGTTTTTACATAGCATCCATGAAAAACATTTGAATCATAACTATCATGTTGAGTTTTTCATTTTGTCTTTATTGCCAAACACAACAAATTTTGGATTTTAAAATTATGCCTGCTATAAGAGATATGTATCTAGTACCATAAATTTAACTGTTGCTAAATAAAGCAGCTCAAATGTCTTACTTAAGTTTATAGAAGGTAAGCAGCATGTTTTGCTATTAAATTACTCAGATAAACTTTTTGTAACTCACTAAAACTATAGAAATTAGATAGTTGAAGAAAATCATTATTTCAAATTGTGTACAAAACTAAATTCTTTTCACAATCCAGTAATTATATTACTTCAATCTATTTTTTCAAAGCTTATATTTACATTAATGTGCATTGTCATATAATAGCCCTGAATATTTGTTCATCATTTCATCTTCACACATAAAATAACAGGGTAGGGAAATGATACCTGAATTTATAAAAATAGGATGCTATCCTATACACATGGAGGCAAAGTCAGAGGCTCACCAGAATGTGGAGAGCTGTTACTCCACAAACAGAAAATGATTTGAGATCATGCACCCAGGCTTTTTCATTTGATTCTGTTGGTGGCTAGATCATGCGTCTGCAGGTCTGGTGACAATATACCCATGGCAACTTCTTCTTGCAGCAGACAGCTATGAATAGAGCAAACTGATCCATATAGAAGCAAAATAGTACCTTAGTTTAATCAGTGTGATGTTTATACTAACCCTGCAATCCTTCTGTACTCAAGGGTACAAATACATACATAATGTGAAAGAATCACAATCTTTTTTTTCATTGCTAACACTCTAAGAATCTCAGACCACCTAGAAAGATGTAAAGTCATTATCAATGCTGGAAGGTTCACTCTGACTAGATAACTTTGTACTTCTCATTTCAACTTCAACCATGTCCTCATTCATTTCACAAAACAATTATAAAGAGTGATGCTATGGCAATATCAGGATAGATATGCAGGCAAATATATAGATAGAATAGGCAAGTCCTAAGTCCATTCCTCAAGATTTTTCATTTTAAGTAGGAGAAAAAATAGGCAATAATTTTTATCACCCAAAATAATGAGGGTATGTTTGGTTTAATTGCTAAAGGTGGCATGGAAGGATTGAGGGAAAGATTGAGTCCCAAAAGAGAAGCTGTGCTTTGATAGATACCTAGAAATCATTGAAGCAGGGAAAAGGTGAGAGAATTATCAATCTGTCCTCCTTCAAGTTCAAATTGTGACCCATTTATGTTTCCACAATACTACCATTGTAACTTCATCCTTATTTATTTCCACATATTATTCAAGGTTATAATTTCTCATCAATTGCTTTCAAAATCAGTAATCTATAACCTACATAAAATGGAAAGGTTGTATTTGTCATTTTAACAGTGCAATAATCTCCACTATCTTGAACTATCGTGGTATTGAATAAGAGCTTAGTATATCATTGTTAAATTAAATTGTAAGAAGTAAGGGTTTGCAAAAGCAGAAATGTGTAAAACAACATGATAGGGAGTTGGCATGGTTGTAATACAAGATGATTCATAGAATAGAGATAGTTCTAATTTAGGCATTCACAAGAACTGTGATGCTGTGTAGTATGAAGTAATGGTTTAATTATATCTTTGAAGCTCAGTTCCTCAGACTGCATCCTAGTCCTGGCCTTTATTAAGAGTTGTGACTGTGGCTTTATATACCTAGTATATAAAGGGCCCCTTGTTAAGTGATCTCCAGTGTAGCAAATATTTAAAAACAAAACAACATTATTTTTCTTGGGAATAGTTTTAATTTCTAAGTCTTATTTCCTCCACCTATAAATTACC
Source organism: Dipus sagitta (assembly GCA_036346955.1). Taxonomy (NCBI): domain Eukaryota; kingdom Metazoa; phylum Chordata; class Mammalia; order Rodentia; family Dipodidae; genus Dipus; species Dipus sagitta. Next base: position 116,110,546 of record CM070772.1, read on the forward strand.
TATATATGGATTTTGCTCTGCTAAAATATGTAAGTAGTAAACACTCAGTATATAACTAACATTTCTAGGAAAATCAATTTGCATTATTTTTTCCTGGAAATGATGAAGAGACAGAAGCATTGTAAACAGAATTGTGGTATAATCATCTTAAATTCTGTATCTGAATTTATGCCCCCAAACACAAGTTATTAGTTTCCAATTTAGTTTACAGCAAGCTGTTTAAACAATTATGCATCAAAAGTGTGCACACCTTTTATTTGCTTGGTTCGATGTCCTCCACAGATCCTGACATATAATAATTCCTTAACAATGTTTAATGCATGACTGAGGGTCATTGAAAGGAAGAATAATCTTTCACTCAACCCTTTACTTGACTAAAGTCTTCTAAAATGATTCCTCTGGGAATGAGTCAGGATCATTTCTGCATTCACTTATGCCAAATAATAAATGTCACAAAAAGATCCTGGGCATTAGGAAATACAATTCACATACAAATCCATGCAGAGCTTGGAGGAACTGGCAATGTAATTGACAGCAGTGGCATGGTCCATGCATAATACCCCTGTTGCCAATGGACTCGGAACAAGAAAGTAGGAATGATCTGCCAACTCATCCAAAACCATTCTACTGAGAGCCTTCACTCCAGCAGGTCACCATCCACATTTCTGCTCTTTGGGTCCAGGTGTGTAATTACCAACTTGTTTACTTATTCAGGACGCATACCTGCCAATAGCTTTCCCCATAGCAACACAAATAGCTTCTCTCAGCCACTTTCGTTTCCAAAATCAATGATATATTGGTACACATGCTGTCTCTCAGGACAACAAACCATGGAGCAGCCATAGACAAATATCTCATTCCCAACCAAATGTGGTATTCTAAGCACTAGCAGGTCTGAATTTGCCACCCTGTGGTCACTGCCTCAACAGCTGCCTATAGCTTTACGCTCTACTCATTCTACAATTCTTGCTGTAGTATATTCTGCAAGGGAAACCATTTCAGAATGGCCTCAGTCATTCCACTACTGAACTTTATTATACTGGAAACAAATTTCCCTAATTCTACTTCAGAGAAAGTTATGTTAAAGATGCTTGTCTTTATTAAAGTCTGCATCAAGAATCTGTCTTTAAACCTGGTGCAGTGGTACACACCTGTAATCCTTGTCCTAGGAAGCCTGAGGCACAAGTACTGTAAAAAGTCCCAGGTTAGCCACAAACAATGAAATGAGAGGGATTGTGGAAGTAAATCCATGGGTAGGAGTACTTGCTGCTTAAGCATGAGGACCAGAGACTGCCGGAATTCAATTCCATAACACCCATGTAAAAAGGGACCATTGCAATGCACTTCTGTAACCCCAGTCCTTCAGCGGACAGAGACAAGAGAAATACTGGGGCTCACTGGTTGAAACATGTCCTCTCTGAGCTGAGAAAGAGAACATCTGTGGAAAACATGCAGGCTAACGATAAAGGGGAGCATTCCAAGATAAAGGGGAGCACTCCAAGTTCTCCCCTGGCTTCCACACATGCAGGCTGTGCTCATCTGCACAGACACTACATGCCACATATACTCTGCACACAGACACAAACACATGCTCATACATGGAAAAACTAAAATAGAATAAATAAGAATCTGTCTATAGTAGCACTCGATGCATAAGCTACAGAGGAAAAAGAATTAGAGGGTAGGAAGCAGTCAGAAGACCAAGACCAGGTTTGAAGTGGAAGGGATTTGAAGCAGTCGTGATGGATCTTCAATGCCCTCCATTCCCTACTGGGAAAAAATAACTTTCTTTCATAGTTTGGAGAATAAACTTTAAGGAGAATTTTTGCATTATGCCAAATGTTAATTGCCTGTGCCATCCAAGGAGGACTCTGCTCAGTCTCCCTCAAGAGAGTCTGCTGCAGGGACTGTAGTTCACTGACAGGCTTCAGCTTCCACCACAGATCCCATCATATGTGTGGGCTCAGCAGGAGCTAGAGCAGGCCACTACTGCCCACTGAAAATTATAGCCAGTACCTGCTCAGATAAGAGTTGTTTGAGTACCTTCATTAACCTTTCCAACTCTCAACATTGCTAGTAAGGTCATATTACTTGAGCATTCTAATGATCAAAGCAGCCAGCATAGAAGATACTCAGTTCTCCTGTACTTCATTCTACTTGATGAGAAACGTGTCAAGAACTGTGTTAACACAGTTTCCTTCCTCACACACGTTACATTACTAACAGAATTTATGTCTTCTAACACATAAACAGCTTCATAGTATTTGTGTACATTTATTGACATCAGATCCACAAAAGAATAAAAGTTATCCAGTCATTGATGGAAACTCTACTACAGGCAACAATTAACTAACATTTCCACAGCTCTTACTGGGGACCATAGCAAGAGCATATGGCCATAATGGGTTCTAGATCTAGCAGCTTCTTAGATATTGAACCCATTAAAATGTTTCACAAACTTTCAGTACTAAACAGAATTATTGATACTGGGCATAAGGAAAATAGCAAAAGTCATTTTAAATAGAACTTACTCTTTTCTTAATATGGGATTCAGTCTACTACTTTATAGCCATTAGTATACAATGACATTAGTTTACAATTAAGGCACAATTCTTATCTTGTGTATTTTGTCTGTATGATTATTGCCAACTTTACCTCCAGACATATTGATTCTCCACCTTGATATTAACAGATAAGGACAATAACATTCTGCCACCTTAAAGCATGTTTATGGAACATACAGTGGTAGAAAATCTCAGTGTTTTCTGTCTTCTCTTTCTATTTTATCATGTCTTCCTAGTGCTTGATGTTTCCCATAAGTCTTTTTCTTCTTAGACTTAAAATACCCTGAGTTCTAATCCATCACATCTTATCATTGGTTATAGGCTATTCATAAATGCCTAATCTTGTGTCAGCCACTTCATAACCAATTTTAAAAGGCATGGACTTTGATCTATAGGAACAAGTGATATGTAAGATATGTCTTTTGGCATGTGAGACATGAGTATTCAAAGCTTATCTGACATTTCCAGGCATCTAAACGTTTCTCTCTTCTGAACTCCACAGTTATAAAATCATCCATTTGTATCAATGCACATCATGTCGTGAATGTTTAACTACAAGAGATTCTCACATCTTATCTCCTAACTAAATTGAAATTCCTTCCAGGAGTATTATTTGTGCATTAGTATATATTCTCCACAAAATCTCATACATAGTAGACATTCAATCATGCAGGAGGCAGGCATAGCAAGTCTAGGCAGGTAGATATCAGTCTTATTAAATCTACATATAAATCTCTTTCTTTTCAGAATAGACTGACTCCAGTGCCCTGCCTGAGTAGCTGACCAAGGACTTCCTGTCAGTGGATGGATTCTGGAGGGACAATTTGAGGGCAAGGAATGTCTGGGGAAAAAAAAAAAAAAACAATGGAGAAGAAATTGACTCTGGATTCAAATATGGAGGTCAGAGGACAACCTCAGAGGGTTGTTTCTCACCTTCAACCTTGCTTGAGATAAGGTCTCTCTTGTACCAGTGGGAATGCCAGACTAGCTGGGCCACTAACTTCATGATCCTCCTGACTTCACTTCCTGTTGCCATAGGCACACTGGGATTACAGGTGCATGTACTGCTTGTACACGGCTTTACGTGGGCTCTGGACAGCTGAGCTCTGGTACTCAGGTTCACACAGCAACCTTTTAATTCTGAGTCCTTTATCCAGCCTGACTTTAGAGTGTTGTTGTGTTTTCCCTTGCATCCTTAGTTTTCAAATTTCTGGCTATTCCTTTTAACTACATTAGGTGTGTGTGTGTGTTTGTGTGTGTGTGTGTGTTGTGTGCTACGTCTGTGTATGTTCATATGTGTGCTCACACATGTGTGAACATGTGTGTAGAAGACAGGTAGACATCACAAGAGTGAGGTATCTTCCTTGGTTACTCTCCACCTTCTTGTTTCAGACTGGCTCTATCACTGAACCTAGAGCTCACTGATTCTGCTAGATTAGGGCTGTCCTGCCTCCATCTCCCTAACACTGAGATAACAGGCATGTGCCACTGTATGCCATTTTTATATGTGTTCTTGGGATCAGGACTCAGGACCTCATGTTTTTTTGTGGCAAGCACTTTAACTGCTTCCATTCCCAGTCATAGCTTTGGTCTTAAATGAAAGTCTCTACAGACCCAAATGTCCATGTTTATTCCAGGCCTGATCAAGTTGTCATCCTCATATGCTGATTCTCAAACTGGGATGCATTCTCAGACATCTGAATATTATAAAATTATATATATATTTTTAATTTTGCTAAGTTTTTTTTCTGCTGTATATCTCTGCTGACCAATAGGGTCATTGTGGATACTAAACATGTGTAAGTATGTGAGTGTTTTAAACAAAAATAAGTTAAATAAAATTAAAACTTCAGTTCTTGAGCTGGAGAGATGGCTTAGCAGTGAAGGCATTTGCCTGCAAAGCCAAAGGATCCCAGTTCAATTCTCCAGCACCCACGTAAGCCAGATGGACAAGGGGGCAAGGCCCTGGCACACCCATTCTCTCTCTCTCTCTCTCTCTCCTTCTCTCCCAAATAAATAAAATATATTAAAAATTACAACAATTACAAAAATTACAAAAAAAAAGCCCCTCAGTTCTTCAGTCACAGCTGTAACAATTGCAGTGACCATTAGCTACATTGCAACTGCCATGTCACAGAGGGTAGACCAGGACATTTACATCACAGTAGAAATCTCTACTTGAGAGCTATTCTAGATCATCTAAAAACCATTACGGACACATAACTTGGGCACCCATACTGTCATAATCTATATTTGTCATGTAATACTCCTGTAATTGTTACAACTTAATAGAAAACTAAATGAAATAAATTTGGAAAAGACACATTCAGAACATGTGAAGAACAAATAGCATGGAAATATCTGTAGAATTAGAATAAGGTACTAGTATGAAGACAACAGAAAAAAAAAAAAAAAACTTTCCCAGAACAAACAGCACCACACATATATTTTACTTTGCTATTTACATTCAGAATATCAATGTATCTGCCATTTTAAATAAATACTATTCGAATTGTTTCATTTAATTATATTCAGTCTATGATGTTGTATTGGCTTTCAAGATCAAATATAAGATAGTTTAAATGTTTATAACCAAATTTATTCATGCATATTTAAATAATATCAAAGTAAATATTGAAATCAACAAAAGAGAACACAAAATTTACGCTTCATTTAAAAGAGATCTTACCATTATATAAGTGCAAAGTACACTATCAGTACTAAGTACTGATAGTGAAGTTGGAGAAACAGAAACCAGTACTCTCTGGATGCCGAGGATATGGGCAACAAGAGCAACCTCTGAACCAGGGCTGATTATCACCCTAATAAATTAGTCTTTAGCAGTTGTATTGTGCTCTGAATTCTTCTACAGCACTTTCTGTTCTTGTATTCTAAGGTTACTCAATTTGAGGTTGTTGCTTCTGTGTCTTCAAATATAGCATTAGAAATGATGAAATGAATGGTTCATTAAGAGGGAAAATACCATTTCTCACATAAGTAAAAATTCCAAAATAGTCTGGACACACCATTGGGGTGGGGATAAAGAAACAGTTTCTCTCCAGTATTTACATCCCTGACTTCTCACTAGGACCTGGTGTAGTCACAAGTTCTCAGTGTGCAGCCTCAATGCCCTCAGCCACTTTGCTTTATTTTGTGCATTCCTAGGCTAATGCTTCTAACTTGATTGTCAAGTCCATGAAGCTAAAGATAGAATGAAGAATCAAAATAGATTTAGTAGAAATTTTCCACAGAAATTCAAAAGTTACTATTAAGTATTTTGGACATCTTTGCTAGTAAAACAAGCCATACTTTATGATAGTTGATTACTGTGAATACCTCTGAAATTTTCTAGTCAAATAAAGCAGTTTACTACTTTATTATTATATCCCTACTTTTGAACTCTAAGGAGTAAAATGGAACTCATCAAAGAGAATATAAAATTCTATAAAATAAATTCTAAGAAATATAATTGAATTTTCACTAAAAGAACATTTGTATGTTTCATAAAAAGAAACGTATGAAAACAGTATAACATACAGTACATGTTTATATACTCCTCTATAGCTATTTTCTATGGAAAAAATATATGTCTATACTACATGCTTCAAGTATATATCTAAATCTGTCTGGGCCTTCTAAGCAATCTCTAGACTATTCTGCTAATTTCAAGTTGTATAATTAACTTTGAGGTTCCTTACTTTTGTTTTTTTATCTTGGGTTCAATTTAAATAAAATCTCAAATACTTGTGGATAACTTGACTTCAGTATAATTGTGATTTAATGTAAACATTCCTAGTACCTCTCCCTTTCTGACTTCATGGTATTTAAATTCAGATAATTTTTTTAAATTTTTATTTATTTATTTGAGAGTGACAGAGAGAGAAAGAGGCAGATAGAGAGAGACAGAGAATGGGCACACCATGGCTTCCAGCCACTGCAAACGAACTCCAGACACGTGCGCCCCCTTGTGCATCTGGTTAACGTGGGTCCTGGGGAATTGAGCCTCAAACCGGGGTCCTTAGGCTTCACAGGCAAGTGCTTAACCACTAAGCCATCACTCCAGCCCCAAATTCTGATAAAATTTTGCTCATAGAGTGAAAGTCTGAATATGCAGTCATTGACCTACAGAGTACTAATGGTATATATAATTATTTATTATTTATTTATTTATTTATTTATTTATTATGACTTAGGTACACAGTGTGTATACAACCATATTGGTACTATTGTTATCATCCTTGCTGTCTTCACCGTCTCCACAAGGGCCCTCTTCATTGCAGAATGTGGGTCATGCATTGTGGAGTTAGCTATTAGTTATGGGTAAGAGGCAATGTCTCTGTGCATAATGTCCAACTTGTGGTCTGGGACTTGGAAGGAGCACAATTGGAAAATTGGTGAGAAGGACATTTGGGGAAGGTGTATGTGGATAGAACTCTCTGAATGGGCAAAGGATATAAAGATACTTGTGTCCCATGTTAATGCTCATCAAAAGGTGACCTCATTGGAGGATGACATTAACAATCAAGTAGATAAGCTGACCCGTTCTGTGGATAGTGGTCAACCTTTTTCCTCAGCCATCCCTGTCATTGCCCAGTGGGCCCACGAACAAAGTGGCCATGGTGGCAGGGATTCAGGATATGCATGGGCCCAACAACATGGACTTCCACTAACTAAGGCTGACCTGGCTAAGGCTACTGCTGAGTGCCAAATTTGCCAGCAGCAGAGACCAACTCTGAGCCCCCGATATAGTAGTATTCCTCGGGGTGACCAGCCAGCAACCTGGTGGCAGGTTGACTACATTGGACCTCTCCCATCATGGAAAGGGCAGCGTTTTGTCCTTACTGGAATAGACACTTATTCTGGGTATGCATTTGCCTTTCCTACATGTAGTGCTTCTGCCAAAACTACCATCTGTGGGCTTACAGAATGCCTTATTCACCGTCATGGCATTCCACACAACATTGCTTCTGAACAAGGAACTCACTTCACAGCCAAGAAAGTACGGCAGTGGGCTCATGATCATGGAAGTCACTGGTCTTACCATGTGCCCCACCATCCTGAAGCAGCTGGCTTGATAGAATGGTGGAATGGCTTTTTGAAGAAACAGCTACAGTGCCAACTAGGTGGCAATAGCTTTGAGGGCTGGGGGAGTGTCCTCCAGCAGGCTGTATATGCTCTGAATCAGCATCCTATATATGGTACTGTTTCTCCTATAGCCCGAATTCACGGGTCCAGGAATCAAGGGTGGAAATGGGAATGGTCCCACTTACCATCACCCCAAGTGACCCATTAGCTAGATTTTTGCTTCCTGTTCCTGCAACCTTACGCTCTGCTGGAATACAAGTCTTGGTCCCAGAGGGGGGGGGGTGCTTTTGCCAGGAGACACAAAGAACATTCCATTGAACTGGAAGCTAAGGCTTCCCCCTGGTCACTTTGGGCTCCTAATGCCCTTGCGTGAACAGGCCGAGAAAGGAGTTACAGTGATAGCAGGGGTGATTGATCCAGATTACCAGGGGGAAATTGGACTGCTCCTCCACAATGGAGGTAAGGAAGATTATGCCTGGAGTGCAGGAGATCCTTTAGGGTATCTGTTAGTGTTACCATGTCCTGTTGTCAAAGTCAATGGACGACTGCAACAACCCAATAGAAGTAGTGTGATAAATGGCCCAGATCCTTCAGGAATGAAGGTATGGGTTACCCCTCCAGGTAAAGAACCAAGACCTGCTGAGGTGCTTGCTGAAGGTGGAGGAAATACAGAATGGGTAGTAGAAGAAAGCAGTTACAAATACCAGCTAAGGCCATGTGACCAGTTACAGAAACGAGGACTGTGACTGCAATGTTTCTGTCCTGCCTTGATAACAGAGTGTTTGTATGTATCTACACCAATATTATGATTATATCATTAGCTAACTGTTGAATTTATATTAGACCCATTATATTAGAGACTAAGCTTTGTGTTGGGGGGAAGATTTTGCGGTTCCAGTTGTACGTGGGATAGTTATGCCATGTTAGATGGAATTATGAGCTTGTTACTGTTTTCATTTGGAAATTAAGTATGATGTAAGGAGACATGATTTGATGCCAAGTTGACAAGGGGTGGACTTGTGATAGTTAAGGTGTCAACTTGATCTGTTTAGTAATCCACAGAAATCCCTTTCGGGTGAGTCTCAGAGGTTGCTTCTAGGAAGGATCAACTAAAGGAGGAAGTCCTTCCCCCAGAGTGAGCCCTTCCCCCAGAGTGGGCAGCTCCACTCAGAGGGGGACTTGATATAAGGAAGCTCTGGGTAAAAAGAGCCCCTTCCTTCCTTCCTTCCTTCCTTCCTTCCTTCCTTCCTTCCTTCTTCCTACCTTCCTTCCTTCCTTCCTTCCTTCCTTCCTTCCTTCCTTCCTTCCTTTCTTCCTACCTTCCTTCCATTTGGCTGCCAGAGCTGCTTGCTACCTTCCAACATGGATTGAAGACCAGTGCGAACTAAAGACCAGCATCAACTGAAGACCCACATGGATCAAAACCCAGTGGCTCCTCAGGAACCCTCCAGGCTTTCCAGCACCATCTGCAGTGCCGACTCGGGACTGCTGAGGCATCTGGCCACGTGGACTGAGCAGCTACCAGGTTCGGTGATTCTTGGGCTTGCAACTGCTATTGGATTACTGTAAGCTGATCCAATAAATCCCCTTTTTAAAATAATTCATTCTAGCAGTTCTGTTCCTCTAGAGAACCCTGACTAATACACCCAGGATTTTTTTTTTTTTTTTTTTTTTTTACTTTTGGTGTCAGTGTGTTCTGAAGTGATGCTGTCAAAACAGCTTTTGGAGACACATGAGGTGATATGTGTCACAAGGAATTGTGACACATGTACCTGCCCTTCATATCAGTCCTTGTATGGCATTTAATACGTTGAAATTAAATTTCCTGTAAAAGAAATCAATAAGAGAATCAAAAGAGAAAGATAGAAACAGGAAATCTCAACAGTTTCAGAAAATGTAAGTGTTGGACCTTTTGCCTTATTCATATTTTATTGTTAGAGAATTATTTACTATTGTTGTTACTGGCTATTTCCTGAAATTTCATTCTAATTATAAATGTGAAGCTTGTAATTAATTTCTCCAGACTTGATACTAGAATTCAGCACTTCTGTAACCTTAACTGTGGTTTTGTTGCCAAACAAGACTCCTAAGTGATATAAGTAAATGCATATTGCTTCATGTATATATATATATATATATATATATATATATATATATATAGTTGTTTATTTATTTATTTGAGAGTGACAGAGAGAAGGAGGGAGAAAGAGGGAGAGAGAGAATGGGCACGCCAGATCTTCCAGCCTCTGTAAACGAACTCCAGATGCGTACACCCCCTTGTGCATCTGGCTAACGTGGGTCCTGGGGAATTGAGCCTCGAACCGGGGTCCTTAGGCTTCATAGGCAAGCGCTTAACCACTAAGCCATCTCTCCAGCCCTCATGTGTATATTTTAAATTGGTACTAACATCATCTAAAATTCAGTAAGTTACCAACAGAGGTCAAGGAGAATGCATGTATATGTCCTATTTCTCTTTAGGTGATCTAAGGCATCAGGCTTAGGTAGTGTTAAAGGTCAGTGTTAGGTAGTGTTTAAAGGTTATGAATGATAGTTAAATTCTCTTAGCTTAGAAAATAAAAGCAGGTACATAGTATTGGAGGAGTTAAATATATAGGTAGATGCAAGGAAGGAGAAGGAAATTTTCAGAACCATATATTTGTAGATAACTTTTTCCAAAAGAGTTTATAGACCATCTAGCAAGGTTACTAGAAAACTCCTTACCTCTAAATTCTCTTGTACCTCTCTTGGTTAGTTTATATTAGTAGTTATCTTTAGAAATACTAGCATAGAAGCATTTCTTATGGAAAAATATGGATTTTCCTGCTACTCTGGTAACCCTGAAGCAAGAAGACATGATACTCATAAAATATGCTATACAGGGACTGATGTGAAGGACAGATACATGTGTCACAATTCCATGTGGCACATATCACCCCATGTGACTCCGAAAGCTGTTTTGACAGCATCACCTCAGAACACACCAACACCAAAAGTAAAAAAAAAAAAAAAAAAAGATTATTACCTACATTTTATAAACCTGGCCTACCAGTACCTTGCACAAATGAGGTGATCAATAGGTATTTATTCTTTGGATGAACAAATTGGTTAACATTTCCATTTGAACATTGAAGACTGGAGGCAATTGAGGTTCAGAAGAGTAAGTGACTTGTCTATAAGTTAGTAAACACCACACACACACACACACACACACACACACACACAACTATTTAACTTCAAGGAACCATGATCTGTGATACTATGCTGCTACCTGGAGGACCAAGTCAGGCTGAAATTTTCTTTAAAAGATGATAATGGGACAGGAACATAATCAAATTACATTGTGTTCATAAAATAAAGAGCTCAATAAGTAAACATTTTGTGGAACTTGTAAGAGAAAGCTTTCACATATCTGGGGCTAACATTGACAAATCAGAGAGAGGCAGAAATGGAGAGGTTAATTTTATTTCTAGGTGTAGTCTTAGATGTGCTAACACCAGAGCAGACAAGTGAGAAGTCTTGTTTGTTTCTTGGCAATGTCTTCAACTATGGCTTTGCTTCTCTAGCAGCTCAAGTCTATTTGCCATCCTCTCCATTTATTTCCCCACCACACTTACTTCCTGATGTGGTTTGGATTCCAGAAAACACTTATATACCAAGGACAGAAGCAAATAAAGGGTTACAACTGGCAGCAGATGCCAGGATCCATCTTCCTGAACTATATCCGGGCATTGACCCACTATAACTGGGTCACATTGGATAGATTACTCAACCTCACACCGTCTTTGTTGCCTCTTCTAAAACATGACAGTGTTAATATAGAACTTGCATACTTTTATAAGAATTAAATAAAATAATACATGCCAAGTGCTTAGCACAGAACTTACCATATGGTAGGGACTTAATGACGGGGAGCTGTTTCCATTCCAAGCTTAGGCCCATAGGAACAGAACTACTAGAATGAATTATATTAAAAGGGAAATTTATTGGATTAGCTTATAGTTGTCCAATAGCAGTTGTAGGCCCAAGTATCATGGAACCCAGGAAGTGCTCAGTCCAAGTGGCCAGATGGCTCAGCAGTCCCAATCTGGCACTGAAGGCCTGGAGGCTTCCTGAAGATCCACTGGTTTTCAATCTACATGGGTCTTCAGTCTGCACTGGTCTTCAATCCATGCTGGAAGGCAGCAAGCAGCTCCAGCAGCCAAGTGGAAGGAAGGAAGAGGCTCTTTTCACACACAATTTCCTTATATAAAGTTCCCATCTAAGAGGAGCTGCCCTCTCTAGGGGAAGGTCTCATTGTGGGGGTAGTACTCCCTCCTTCAGTTAATCCTTTGTGGAATCAACCTCAGAGACCCATCCAAAAGGCATTTCTGTGGATTACTAAACAGATCAAGTTGACAACATCTTAAGTATCAGAAGTCCAACACTTGTCAACGAGACAACAAAGCCATATTTCCTTATATTATACTTAATTTCCAAATGAAAAGAGTAACAAGCTCATAATTCCACCTAACATGGTATAACTATCCCATGGACAACCGGAAACCCAAAATCTTTCCCCCAACAAAAAGCAAGGTTCCTTGAGGAATGCTTAGTATCTAATATAATAAATCTAATATAAATTCAACAGTATAGTATAGTATAGCTAGTGATATTATCTTAATATTGGTGTAGATATGTACAAACACTCTGTGTCAAGGTAGGACAGAAACATTGTAATTACAGTCCTCGTTTCTGTATTTGGTCATGTGGTGTCTGATTAGCATTGCTGGTAGAAATCACCCAATCAAGAGCAGCTTGTGGAAAAAAAGAGGTTTGTTTTGGCTTACAGACTCAAGGGGAAGCTCCATAATGGCAGGAAAAATGATGGTATGAGTACAGGGTAGACATCACCCCCCTGCCCAACATCAGGTGGACAAAAGTGACAGGAGAGTGTGCCAAACACTAGCAAGGGGAAAGTAGCTATAACACCCATAAGCCCATCCCCAACAATACACCACCACCAGGAGGCATTAATTCCCAAATCTGAATTAGCTGGGAACCTAGCATTCAGAACTCCCAAATTTATGTGGGACACCTGGATCAAACCACCACATTCCACCCCTGGCCCCCATAAACTGATAACCATATATGATGTAAAATGTAATGTACTCATCCAACTTTAAAAGTCCCTATAGTTTTTATCAATTCAAATGATGTTCATATATCCCCATAATCCAAGGTCTTTTAACTGAGCCATAATACCAAAAAATATCCCCCAAAAATCCATAATGGCATAGAATAAATGTTCACACTGCAAAAGATGGCATTGGGCATAGCAAAGAAATATTCAACTAATACAAGATTTAAAACAACCAGGGAAAACTTCAAACTCTGTAGTTTCAAGTCCAACAACTCTAGCCAGTAAGAAATATCCAAGTCTGATAATTCTAACCAGCAACAAGTCTCTGGCATTCCAATTCGGCCCCTCCTGCTGGGGTACTCACAGTCCTGGAAAACTTCATTGGGGCCAATAGCTTTCTTTAGCAGCCATCTCATGGTCCCGGCAGCTCCACTGGGTCTCCAGTGCAATTTAGATTTCATCCTCATGGCTTCATTGGGTCTCCATGCAGGTATCCAGCAAACCTGCTTCGCACTGCCCATGGCCATTTCCAAGACACAAGACTGTCTCCCTTTATGCAAATGACAAAGATACAGAGAAAGAAATAAGGGACATAGTCCCATTTTCAATTGCAACAAAAAAAATAAAATAAAATACCTTGGAATAACGTTAACCAAGCAAGTGAAAGATCTATACAACGAAAACATAAAAACATTCAAAAAAGAAATTGAGGTGGACTTGAGAAAATGGAAAGACCTCCCATGTTCCTGGATAGGCAGAATTAACATTGTGAAGATGACAATCCTACCAAAGGCAATATACAGATTTAATGCAATTCCAATTAAAATCCCTACAGTGTTCTTCACAGAGATAGAAAAAATGATCTCAAATTTCATATGGAAAGGCAGAAGGCCTCACATTTCCAAACATATCCTCAGCAAAAGAAATACCTCTGGAGGCATCACCATACCTGATCTAAAGCTATATTACAAAGCCATAGTAATAAAAACAGCATGGTACTGGCATAAAAACAGGAGTATAGATCAATGGAATAGACTCGAGGACTCGGACTTTGGGTCAAGCAACTATAGCTACTTGATATTCGATAAAGACCCAAACAATATAGGCTGGAAAAAAGACAGCATCTTCAACAAGTGGTGCTAGACAAACTGGATAAACATATGCAGGAAACTGAAACTTGATCCACACATTTCACCATGCACTACACTCAAGTCCAAATGGATCAAAGATCTCAACATAAGACAAGAAACTCGTATACTACTGGAAGAAAATTTAGGAAGTACTTTCCATGATATAGGAATGGAAAAAGACTTCCTGAACAAAACCCCAGTAGCTCATGAACTTAAACCGTCACTCAAACTCAATGACCCTCTCTTTCCTGCATTTCTTATACTCCACAATACCAGGTAGGGTTCCAATTTGTTAATCCAGGAGGGATTAAACCAGATTTTGAAGAACAGTATACTCTTTGGGCACTCAGGCCCCTTCAAAGGAGTCTACATTCTTCCTGTTGCCCCAGTGTAGGTCAGCTGGCCCAATCTCAAAGGTAGTAATCTCTCAAACAATTTGCAGGTGAACGGGCAACAGTTTAGAACCAAAGATTTCATTTTTTTTCTGTGTCATATCCCTCTGCTCATACCAGTCCTTTTCTATGCAATGCAACCCTGCACAACTTCTCAGGACATGGCCATAATAGCAAGCCTTTCAAACTGCTTCTAGCCCAGTCCAAGCAAAGATCTTTCTTACCCTCATAAGCCAAACCTCACAGTCCATAGTTCTTACTGCATTCAGGTCTTTCAGCTATGACCAGAATAGTACATACAGCACTGCAAGTCATCTCTTAGGCCAAAGTTTCATATCCTTCCATATTCCTCATGAAAATCAGCTCCAAAAGGCCAAAGGCACACAGTCAGGAGTCTAGCAGCAATTCCTCTTGTGGTTCCACTTTACTGTTGCAGTCAGGTTTGCATTGCTAGTACAAATCACCTGAACAAGAGCAGCTTATGGAAAAAAGAGGTTTATTTTGGCTTACTGGCTTGAGGGGAAGCACCATGATGGCAAGGAAAATGATGGCATGAACAGAGGGTGGATATCACCCCCTGGCCAATATCTGATAGACAATAGAAACAGGAGAGTGTGCCAAACACTAGCAAGGGGAAAATGCCTATAATACCCATAAGCCCACCCCCAACAATACACTCCCTCTGGGAGGTGTTAATTCCCAAATTTCCATCATCTGGGAATCTAGCATTCAGAACACCTAAGTTTATGGGGGACACCTGAATCAAGCCACCACAAAGCTGCATATACATATATAACCACCCCGTCTTTCAAAGGCAACCATGGAGTGTTCCTGAAGACTAATGAATGAAATCTAAATAATAATTTCTAACATGTCCTTCTTTAAATAAACAATGACTTAGAAAATATGTAGCAGTAGTTGGAGTCCTTTACTACATGCCAGTCACTCCATAATGAACCGGATACCAGCACAAGGGGGAAAGAGATCAGCACAGAGAAAAATCAACTCCTACCAAATCAGAGAGCCAGAGCCTCAGAGGCTCCCAACACCTCATCACTGAAGCAGACCAAAAATGAACCCAACATGGCTCAGGGAAATTTTGCAGACGAGGGGGCGGAAAGAATGTCAGAGCCACATGTTGGGTCATGATATGCAGACATTTAGCTTACCCATAACTGTGGGCTAACTCCACAATGCATGACCCGTATACCTCAACAAGGAGGGGCCAATGGGAGGGGGTAGGTCACGGATGAGCCTAATAATGGTACCAAATTGACTGTATTTGATGAATACAAAACTAACTAACAAAGAAAAATAAATAAATAAATAAATTTTAAAAAAATCCTAGAGAAAAAAGAAACAAACAAGTACCTTAGCTTCCCTTTTTTAGTCTCTGTATATGCACCTTTCAAATAGCTAGCATCACAAGTTCATCTCAGTACATTTCACATCCCTTTTCTGAATTGCTGGGGAATAAAAATAATAAAGAATGCATACACACAGGAAAGCAGGTTCTAACCATTTGGAGTCATGTGTTTAACTATGCATCCTCCTCAACAAAACCAACGATGAGGCCAGTAGATGGGTAGGTACTCTCCTAACCAGTTAAAGGGCTTAGTTTCTTCATATTACAACTATCCAGAATGTGCATCCCAGCAATGACACAACCTCATAAGGGACTTATCAAGGACATGGAGCATTTTTAATGCTACTATCCTATTATAGTGCATTGCTCAAAGCCAGGCAAGGTTACACATGCCTGTAACCCCAGCATTCAAGAGGTGGAGGTATGAGGATCTAGAATTTTAAGTTATCCTGGGCTAAATAACAAGATCTTGTTTCAAAAAAAAGGATCATTTTGTCTTTTAGTTAGAAAATGACTGCTATAATGCCAGTCATTGTGTAAATTGAGCACAAAGAATGAGGTGAGGTCAGATTAGTTACTTTTGATTTTTCTGTGCCAAATATCTGACCAGATGCCACTTAAGAAAGCAGGTGTTTATTCCTGCTCACAGTTTAAAGATATTCAGTCAGCATGTTGGGGAAGACATAGTGGTGGACATGGCTTGCTCCATGGTACTAATCAAAAAGTAGGGAAAGGGGCATTCCAATGCTCAGCAGGATTCCACTTTCTTCCCTGTATTATTTAGTCTGGAACCATAGCTCATAGGTGCTATGCTGTCCTTATTTAAGACAGGTCTTTTCTCCTCAGGAAATACTCTCTGTAAGTCCCCCCCCCACTCTCTCTCTCTCACACACACACACACACACACACGCATCAGTATGCTTCATTAATGCCCTAGGTTTTTCTTAATCCAACTAAAAGGACAATAGCATTAATCATTACAGGGCAGGACAAAAAGCCAAAAAATAAAAGTGAATAAAATATGCTGTTTAAAGTAATTTACAACTGGATATAGTGGCTTCATACCTTAGTCACAGGACTTAGGAGGTTGAGGCAGAAGAATTATTGGGAGCTCAAAGACAACCTGGACTATACAATGAGACCCCATCTCGAAAAAAAAAAAAAGACTTGCATTAATAATAATTTCACCCAAGTATTTGCCTTTTCTTGGATAAAATTGCTAGGTTCATGTGCATGAAATTTCAGGTAATAAACTGTTATATACACATAATTAAACATATCATTTGATTTCTAAATGGTCTGTAGCAATCATTAGCTACAAATGAGGTCAGAAAGTCAAGTGATTTACTTAGACTCACTGTCACTCCATACAGAACTGGAGTTGTGGTAGTAGGCAAGAAGGGTTAAATAAATACCATGTAAGCAATTACTTCCCATGTTCACCAATAGTATGCTTGTCTTCCTTAAAAAATTTCCAAAATAGACATTGTGGCTATTAAGAACAGTAAAGAACCCTCATGGATTCTCTTGCTTTCTTCTTTGGGCATGTATGGGGGGAAATGTGTGGGTGTGGTATGTGTATGTATAGGGTATGCACAGATAGATGTGTGTGCCCAATGCACATTAGTACAGAGGCCAGAGTAGAAAGTCAGGTGTCCTCCCCTATCAGTCTTCCTCATTGTTTCTTTGAAAAGAACTCACTCCCTAATTCAGAACTGCCTAGCACAGGCAAAAATTAAATAGTCATAGTCTTATAAATATATGCTAGAAAAAATATTTTGAAACATGTGAAATTCGATGTAAGAAAAAAAAACAGTAGATTGTAAGAAGTAACCCTTCCTAAATGAGAAAGATGACACGTTATGATAATAATAAGCGTAATTCACTAGATGAGTCCTTCAGTAACATAAGTTTAAATTATGCTTAGCACTGTTAAGAGGAAAACATAAAAGTGTTGACAAATCCACCTCCATCATGTGAAATCCAAGATATTTTCTCAGTAAACCAACAAAACATTGAGTAATCTGGACCTACAGAGACACACAGAACTTCATCCTAGGAAGAGATTGTTTGCTTTCAAACAGACTAGAATATTTCAGAAAACCACTACATGTTGAATAATCAAATTCATTCCAATATATGCCAAGATTTATTATTTAACAGTTCATGTTCTCAGATCAACATGCAATTTAAGTTAGAAACTCATTTTTAAAAGAAATAGGTTTTAGCATATAAAATATGAAAACCTAATTGAGTACTTTTCTCAAATAAGTGTGGATTACAGATGAAATAAACAGTATTAAATAATACCTGCAAATAAAAGCAATCATATATGGTGAGCTAAAGACTGTGACAGTCAACTTCTTGGATAGGTCTGTGAGAGTATTTCTAAAAACAACTATTAACTGAAGGTTGATCATCTTCCCCCAAGAGTGGACAGCCCTTTCAGTGGCAGCCTATATACAAAGAAGTTCCACAGAAAAGCAGTGTCATTTGCCTAGATGCCTTGCTACTTGCTGATGAGTGCATACACTCTGTTGCCACCATCCCTTGTAGACAGCAGAATCCAGTTTCTTCAGCCTTCCACCAAAGCCTGAAAACTAGCCGCTCTCCAGGAATCCCTCAGATCTTCCCTATCAGATTGGGATCTCTGAGGCACCTAGATTTCAGGTTTGAGCAGCTACTGGGTTCTCAGCCTCTCTGGCATTGGGATAGCCATTGTTGAACTACTCAACCCAAACTGTGAAAGCCAATCTAGTAAATTCTTTTATAATGTGTATTCATTCTATTGGTTCTCTTCCTCTGGAGAATCTTGACCAATACCAAGCCAGAATAATACCTAAAGTAAACTCCATAGCATTACAGGTACCTATCTGAAAAATAAAAAAAAGTGGAAAATAGGAAATTGAAAATAAGAATAAAAAGTGAAGAAACAAATATTTTTGAAATATTAGAGAGGAATTTTAGTATTGAACATTTGTAGACATAAAATACTCATATCATACAAAATTGCTTATGAAAAACAAAAAGTTAAATAAAAATAACTGAAATGAAATAAGAGGGATATCTACACATAGATTGGGTATTTTTGAATTAATATTCCTTTATGCTAGCTAATGGAACATATAACTGAATCTTATCACTAGCTAGAAAAGACATTATTACTAAAACTAATGTTAAGAAAAATTTTTAAGATTAAATATGATTACACCACTTTAAATACCTGTCATGCTAAATTGACTTGCAGATAAATTCTATGAAAATTTAAGGAACAAATAATTTCCATCAGAGAGAAATTCTTAGAGAAATTAGAAAAGGACATAACATTTATTTTATGAAGTTTAAAGTTTTGTGAAGTTAGCATAACTTTAGTACCAAAATCCAACCAAGAGAAAACAGAAAAAATGCCTACTTGAAATAATAGTCATGAATTTAGAATGAAATTGCTCTCTGATTTTGTTTTTCACCTACATTCAGAATCATGAATGCAGGTGCAATGTGTATAGAGAATTGGATTTAGCTATGGTGGATATGCCAAGCACCTTTGAAGAAACAAGAGGAGCAGAAGTGCTGAGCACAGGCAAAGGGAATAATTACCATGGCAGGACATAGAATATATCCTGAAATAAATGACAGTGTTGGATGGAGAAAGTAAAAGGATGATAGGGTAAATGGACTATTGTTCTCAATGGGGACAAAAATTAGTGTTATCAACAAGTCTAAAAGGTAGAAATGTAGCATTATCTCACTGATGTATGGTCAACCTGATTCAGATATGTTAACAAGCTTTCTAAAGTGATCATGTACTTAGAATTTAGTAGATGTTTCACTAAATGTTAATATCCTGCCTGTAAATCTCTTTCCCTGTCCTACTATAATTCCTCCATAGCACTATTCTATTTTTTTGTTGTTGTTGTTGTTATTTTATTCATTCGAGAGCGACAGGCAGAGAGAGAAAGAGGCAGAGATAAAGAGAGAATGGGCGCACCAGGGCCTCCAGACACTGCAAACGAACTCCAGACGCGTGCGCCCCTTTGTGCATCTGGCTAAAGTAGGTCCTGGGGAACTGAGCCTCAAACCAGGGTCCTTAGGCTTCACAGGCAAGCGCTTAACCGCTAAGCCATCTCTCCAGCCTGCATAGCACTATTCTATACCAAATTCATGGACTTCTTGATTTTCTTGTCACCATTTCTCCAGGGTTAATTTCCATAGGAGTCAACTCAGAAATCTCATGTCATCATAAGTCAGACTTTGGTAGAGACTCAGATTTTATTTTGATTTTGATAATATTACAAATTCCAATGTTCTGAAGTAAATATTTATATTTACCAGAGAGGAAACATTCCCTTTAAAAACTAGTTTTATTGTCACTAAATACCCATACTGTAATATGGAGAATGCAATCCAACATTTTCCAAATCTATTTATATTCTGTTACAATTGATTTTCTTCCAACATCTCTATGCCCTTTATCATCCATTCACAATATTCCTTTGGTTATTTTTGGATTGTTAAATTTTAGAGCAGGGTCTGGTGAGATGGCTTAGTGACTAAGCGCTTGCCTATGAAGCCTAAGGACGCTGGTTCGAGGCTCAACTCCCCAGGACACACGTTAGCCAGATGCACAAGGGGGCACAAGCGTCTGGAGTTCGTTTGCAGTGGCTGGAGGCCCTGGCACGCCCATTCTCTCTGTGTCTCTCTCTCTGCCTCTTTCTCGCTCTGTCTGTCGCTCTCAAATAAATAAATAAATACAAAACAAAAAAAATTTTTTTAAAATTTAGAGCAGGAGAGATGGCTTAGCAGTTAAGGTGCTTTCCTTCAAAGCCTAAGGACCCAGGTTTAATTTTCTAGGACCCACATAAGCCAGATACACGAGGTGTTATATGTGTCTGGAGTTCATTTGCAGTGTCTAGAGGCCCTGGCATGTCCATTCTCTCTCTCTCTCTCTCTCTCCCTCTCTCTGTCTCTCTCCTCTCTCTCACTCTCTCTCTGTCTCAAATAAAAATAAATATTTTTCTTCTGTGCAAGAAGGAAAAAACTCAGTAGCAGAGGCCAGTAAGTTAAAAAAGGAGATAGAAAGGGAAGAGAAAGAAAGGGAGGAGGGCTTTTATTAGGTTGGTATTGTGTATATGTAAGTAGAAAGATTGAGGTGGGGAGGGGATATGATGGAGAATGGAATTTCAAAGGGGAAAGTGGGGGGGAGGTTACTGCCATGGGATATTTTTTATAATCATGAAAATATTAATAAAAATTGAGAAAAAATAAATAAATAAATATTTTTTAAAGTTTAAAAAATTTAAACACCCATACACAGTCTGCAATTTTGCTGTTTTATGGCTCTACATAATGTATTGACTAGAAAGTGTTGAGTCCCCTTCATAAAGAGTCCTATAACCCCATTGAGAATATCTGTTTGTGACCACCTTCCTTCTCCCTAACAATCTTTCTAAGAATTCTTTCAAGGTCATCGTGGTGGTTTGATTGTTAAATGTCACCCATAGCCTCATGTGTTTGTGATTAAGCCACATACTCAGTCCCCAGCTGGTGGAGCCTTAGCAAGGTGGAACCTTGCTAGAGATGTGTCACTGGGATGAGCCTAAAGGTTTTATTTTCCCAGCTTGCCGGTATTAGCTTAATCACTCTTGCTGGTACCTCCCATTTACTGTGGCTGGATGTGATGCCCATTTTCTGCTTTTCTAAGCTTTCTCTGCTGAGATAAAATTTCCCCTCAAAACTATAAGCCTGAAATAAAATCTGTTCTTCCATATGTGGCTTTCTGTTGGGTACTTTTTCACAACAGTGAGAAGATAACTGTTATAGTCATCAAACTTGAAATATGTGTATTTGTAATCATAATGTAATAATACTGTAAGAAAATGGGACCACCTGCTTGGACATTGCTATGCAAACTGATATTTATTTTCTGCTAATATTAGTAAATAAGAATAGGAAAAATGCATATCTTCATTAAGAAAGCTGATAGAAGTAATTAGAGAATTGTCTCTTCTATCACCCAGTTACCATTTAGACTCAAGGTCAGAAAATGTTAATCCTCCATGTTGTATGCAGTGTTCTTTGTATCACCCATTATGCTGAGATGAATAACCTGTGGACTTAGAGGGACACACTCTCAGGGCCAATAACACCAGGGTTTTTACATATTTGATAAACTTTGTAACACATATAATAATTGTTAAGAAAAAATTCCTCTTAATTTATGTTTGGAAAAATTATAAGTACCCAACATGTCCCAGAAAAATAAAAAAATTATGAATTGGAATGCAGAATTCTGACTTTCCTTGGTGTTCAAAATTGCTGTCCTAAGGAGACTTTTTCTTTATAAATATAGTTGTTATCTTAATGTTTCTCCTGAAATATTATCACTCCTGAAAGGGCTCATTTACTCTTGCTTTTATTTCACCTAACCTATAGCCATCATACAATTTTTCTTATAATCATTTACTTTTGATTTCTCAATAATTTACCATTCTTGATTTTCTATACAATATCAAATTCCTGCCAGTTCTATAAAATTCATTTAATTTGAATTTAAGGTGTAATTTTTCTCCAGCCTTAGATGCAGTAAATGTGAAACACTGTGCTGTGTATACATTCCAGTCACTACATTCGTTTGGTTAAGACAACTTAATTGCTTGAAAAGGCAGCTCCAATGTCAGCTCATAAAACAAATCCAGGGATGTGATCATTGTAAGGTGAAAGCACGGAAGAAATCATATATCATCTGTCTGCCAGTGGCTCCTCATGGTACCTGTCACCCCAAAGGTGTCAACATTAAGAAGATGGGGTATCAAAGATAATGACAAGGCAGAACTGACAAGCAATGTGTCTATGAAGTTATTGCTGAACTGAACCCAAGATGGAAAAACAATATTAAGTAAACATTTCAAATAAGACAGCTGCACACCAGAGAAAACTTTGAACACTTATAGCATAGTTAAATGTATATAAAAATGAAAGGGGAATATCTTTCTTCAAATCCTAGCCATAAAAGATTCTGCATCAAAGAGAGCTGAGTAGTACAAACAGTTGACATTGCTCAACATTTGTAAGTCACCTTTTTATTTTTTCTTTTTTTTCTTTTTTTTTAATTTATTTTTTTTCTTTATTAGTCAGTTTTGTATTCAGCAAATACAGTCAGTTTGGTACCATTATTAGGCTCATCCGTGACCTAACCCTTCCCCTTGGCCCCTCCTTGTTGAGGTATACGGGTCATGCATTGTGGAGTTAGCCCACAGTTATGGGTAAGATAAATGTCTCTGCATATCATGACCCAACATGTGGCTCTGACATTCTTTCCGCCCCCTCTTCCGCAAAATTTCCCTCAGCCATGTTGGGTTCATTTTTGATCTGCTTCAGTGATGAGGTGTTGGGGGCCTCTGAGGCTCTGGTTCTCTGATTTGGTAGGAGTTGATTTTTCTCTCTGCTGATCTCCTTCCCCCTTGTGCTGGTATCCGGTTCATCAGGAAAACAGCCCCCTTGCTTGTTTCTCCAATTTTTCTTAGTTTCAGCTGGGGCCCTTTTGAGGTATGATGGGGTGGCTCTCTCCTTAGGATCTACATCTATCTGAAAAAGAGAAGCAGATTATATAAACCCAATTGCTCAGGAAATAACACCACTAATCAACCACTGGGATCTCATGAAATTAGAAAACTTTTATGCAGCAAAGGACACTATAAATAAAGCAAAGAGACAACCTACAGAATGGGAGAAAATCTTTGCCAGCTACATATCAGACAGAGGATTAATAAGCAGAATATACAAAGAACACAAAACACAGAACAATAAGAAATCAAACAACCCAATTAAAAAATGGGCTATGGAACTAAATAGAAAGTTCTCATCAGAAGAAATACAGGTGACATATAAACATCTAAAAAAGTGTTCTACATTCTTAGCCATCAGGGAAATGCAAATTAAAACTACTTTGAGATTCCATCTCACTCATATCAGAATGGCTACCATCAAGAAAACAAATGACAATAAATGTTGGTGAGGATATGGAAAAGGGGTAACTCTTCTACACTGCTGGTGGGAATGTAATCTGGTAAAACCATTGTGGAAATCAGTATGGAGGTTCTTGAGACAGCTAAAAATAGATTTACCATAGGATCCAACTATAGCACTCCTAGGCATATATCCTAACGACTCTTCTCATTACCTTATAGATACTTGCACAACCATGTTTACTACTGCTCAATTCACAATAGCTAGAAAATGGAACCAACCTAGATGTCCATCCACAGATGAATGGATAATAAAGATGTGGTACATTTGCACAATGGAGTTCAATTCACTGGGAAAGAAAAATGAAATTATGAAATTGGCAGAGAAGTGGATGGATCTGGAAAGGATTATAATAAGTAAAGTAGCCCAGGCCAAGAAAGTCAAACATCACATGTTCTCTCTCATATGTAGATCCTAGCTACAACTGTATAGACTTGTGTGTGAATTGGAACCAAAATTCAGTAGCAGAGGCCATTAAAAAGGCTATAAAGGAGGGAGGACAGGGAAGGACTTAAGGGGATGTTATTGTATTGCATATAGGTAAGTAGAAGAACAGATTACAGGGAGGGGAAAGGCCTAAACAAGGTCAAGTGAAGAGATTATGTAAAGGAAGAGCAGGGGAGGACCAATCAAAATTCAAGATATTCTGAATAAGACATATGAAAACCTACTTTTTTGAATAATGGCACATCAAGAAGCCATAGATTGTTACTAGAAAATTTTCAGTACCAGGAGTAGGATGCTTCCCAGTGAGTTGTTGGCCATGGAGGTACCTGTTGCCTCTAAAACATTACATGGTACTGTCAGGAGCCTTGGTTATCCTTGAGAAACAGATGGTAAGGCCCTATTGCTGAAGACTTCACATGCCTGAGCAGCAAAGTCACTGAAAAATCAAGCTGGTACTGAGCAGAAAACTTTCTCCCTATAGACCAGTCAACATAAAGCTGAAAAAAGCTACCCTGTATGCAGCCATATGGGAGACAGAAGTAATAATCAGTGAAAACAGTGGACACTGGAAGCCTCAAGTTTGGCCAGACAGCCCAAATGACTGAACAAGTGCAACAGTGGCATGTCTACTCTGGGGGAAACCAACTGCTCTCTAATTGGACTAAAGGCCAGCTCTATGGGAGGGAATACATGCCTGGTACTAAAAACCTAATCAAAAGCCTATGGCAGGGGAGGTCTTGAGCCTTAGGGGTATTTAAATCTGCTCTTGTCTAGCTAAATACATATATTATTCTCACCAGACTACCCCAAAAGCACTACACTTATTGTTCATATTCATATATTAATGTTACTCTCACTGCTACTTACAGAAGCTTCTCTGTTCAGATGGCAGTGACCACTGGGATGACCCAAAAGGCACCACAGTCCTGAGAAGGGATGGAGGAGTGTCCAACACTGAAACATCTCCATCACACCATCCAAGGCTTAGGGTCCAGTGTGGAACAGGTGGCGGAAAGAATGTAAGAGCCAAAGGAAGGGTACCACTCCTTATAATGCAACTTTCCAGCAGATATCCATGACCTAGCAGCGCCTAGAAATACCTACACAAGACCCTCATAGTAGGAGAAAAAAAAGATGGCATCAAATTAAAAGAGAGGCTAATGGAGAAAGGAAGGGATATGATGAAGAGCAGATTTGTGAAAGCGAAAGTGGGGGAGGGGAGGGAAATATTATGTTTTATTTTCTGTAAGTGTAGAAGTTGTCAATAAAAAAAAAAAAAAGGAAAACGAAAAACAAGTGCCAACTCATTAGAGGAAATAGAAATCATCTCATGTATATGTATAGCAATGAAAAATGATTTGTTTTTTAAAAAAATGGAACTTTTTTAAACTTCTATGGATCTGAGAAAGAAGAATAAATAAAACAAATCAGAGGTACTTTTAACTGATGGCAAAGAAATAGAACAGTTTATGGGAATGACTAGGAATAGCTAAAGACCAACAAGCCAGAATACCAGCAGAAACAGGTTTCTACACATGTAGAAACTCCTAAAACTGAGTCATCAGGACACAGGTAACCTAAACAGACCAATGACAAGGAATGAGACTGAATGAATAATAAAAAGTATCCCAGTTGAAAACATCTCAGAGATGAATTATTTTATTATTTAATTCCACCAGTCTTAGAAGAAAGATGAAAAACTAATTCAAGGCTCAGGAAACATTGTTGAAGAAGAGAGAGAAATACTGTAGGAGCAACAGGGTAGAAAGTACTATGTGAGGCACTGCTGATCACCCTCTCACACACACAGAGGCTGACTCATGTATGCATGACCCCACAGGGAATACTAATAATTCCACTGAGGAGTTCCCTCAGTGGAATGGGGGTAGGGGACAGGTAAGATAAGAATATAAAACAGTGGAAGTATAACAAATATGTGATACATTAAATAAATACTAGATAGGGAAGGAATTCTTCCAAACTTATTCTGACTAGAGAGAGATGTGAAACTACAGCCTGCTATGCCTGATGAGCACAGATGCAAGAGCACTCAACAACAGGAAACACCGACAGACCAAACCCAGCAGCAATTCACAAAGATCACACACTAAGATCAACTAGAATTTGCCCCAGGGATGCCAAGATGGTTCAACATATGCAAATTAATACACATAAAACATCACATCAACAGTTTGAAGCACAAAAAATGTATGATCATCTCAGTGGGTTCAGAAAAACCATTTGATAAATTTCAACATACCCTCATGATAAACCACTCAGCAAATTATTTATATAAGGATCGTGGCTCAGCATAATAAAGGTTATGTATGACAAATAAGTTTTAAATCTAATACTGAATGGGGAAGAAAACAAGTTTCCTCTAAGAGTATAATAAAACAAGAATTTAGCAGGCCATGGTGGAGCATGCCTTTTTTTTTCTCTTTTTTTTTTCTTTATTTGTTAATTTTGTATTCAGCAAATACAGTCAGTTTGGTACCATTATTAGGCTCATCTGTGACCTACCCCCTCCCCTTGGCCCTTCCTTGTTGAGGTAATCCCAGCACTAGGGAGGCAAAGGTAGAAGGATCACTGTGAGTTCAAGGCCACCCTGAGACTACATAGTGAATTCCTGGCCAGCCTGGGCTTGAGTGAGACCCTACCTGGGAAAAGGAAAAAAAAAATTTAAAGTATTTCTACTGTCTTTATTCTTACTCTTCATAGTCCAGGAAGTCCCAGACAGAGCACTTAAGCTAGAGGGGGAGAAAAGACAAAAATAGGAGGGAAAAAGTAAAATTATCCCCATTTGCAGACCACATTATTTAATTTGTTGAAAACTCTAAAGACTCCTCCAAAAGGCTAATGGAACTGTAGCATAAATTCAGTAAGATTTCAGGATATAGTTTCAACACTAAAAGTTAGGATTCCTATATATGAATAATAAATGATGAAAAATAAAGGAAAAAGGGAATCCCAATTAAAATAGAAACAAAAAGTGAAATACTTGGGAACAAAATTGCCTACAGAAATAAATAATCTTTACAAGAAAAATAGCAAATACTGATGCTAGAAATTGAAGAAGATACTAAAAGCTCAAAAATTGTTGCCATGTTCACCAAGTGGAAGAATTAGCATTGTTGAAATATCCCTACTACCTAAGGAGATTTTTATTCAATATACATCAAAATACCCATAAAATTCTTCACAAGATAAGAAAAATACCAATATAATTATGAAGCCACAAGTAAGTTAAATTTCTACAGCATATCAGAGAAAGAAGAAAAACTAGAGGTACTGCAATACCTGATCTTAATACAAACTTCAGAACTGCATAAAAATCAACACATGGACCAATGGCACTGAACAGAAAACTCAGGAAAAAAAAAAAAATCCACACTCTGTAGTCAGTTGATGACAAAGGCACTAAAAACACATTATAAGGGAAAAAATCTCCTTAAACCAACAGTGATGGGAAAACTAGATTTCTATATGCAGAAAAATAAAACCTAGCCTCTGTCTTATACCACAAACAAAAATCATCTCAAAATGGATCCAAGACCTACATGTAAGAACTTGAAATATGAAAGATAACAGGGGAACAATATCAAGACATTGTTACAAACAATAACATTTCTATAAGACCCCATAAGCACAGGAAACAAAGACCAGAATAGACAAAAGAAAAATCTATAAATCTAAAAGCTTCAGCACCACAAAGGAAGCATTCAGTAGAATGAGAAAATGGGTTACAAAATGGAATAAAATATATCTACACAACCATGTTTATTACAGCACTATTTCCCATAGTAAGCATGTGGAATCCTCTTATGAATGAATAAAGAAAAGGCAGCAGGTAAACTTCTATAGTTTGGATAAGTATCCTGTGAGGTCTATGTTTTAAAGACTCCATCCTAGAGAAGGCTTAGCGATTAAGGCATTTGTCTGCACAGCCAAAGAACCCAGATTCGATTCCCCAGGAATCACTTTAGCCAGATGCACAAGGGGGCACACATGTCTGGAGTTCGTTTACAGTGGCTGGAAACCCTGGTGCCCCCATTCTCTCTCTCCCCCTCTTTCTCTGTTAAATATAAAAAGTAATTAATTAGTTAATTAATTAATTAAAATTAAAGGTACCATCCTTAGTCTGTGACACTATTGGGAAGTTGTAGAATCCTTTATAATATTTGCTGAGTAGTATTTATTTTAATAGTTATACCACAGTTTATTTATGTACAAGTTACAAATATTCAAATTGTCTGTACCTGTGGGCTGCTGGGACTTCTTTTCTTTTTTTCCCTTTTTGTATATTTTTTATTAACAACTTCCATAATTATAAACAATATTCCATGATAATTCCCTCCTTTCCCCCATTTCCCCTTTGAAACTCCACTCTCCATCATAACCCCCACCCCCTCTCAATCAGTCTCTCATTTATTTTGATGTCATGATCTTTTCCTCCTATTATGATGGTCATGTGTAGGTAGTGTCAGGCACTGTGAAGTTATGGATATCCAGGCCATTTTGTGTCTTGAGGAGCACATTGTAAGAAGTCCTACCCTTCCTTTGGCTCTTACATTCTCTCTTTTTTTCCTTTTTTTTTTTTTTTTTTTTTTTTTTTTAGTAGTTATAGATGTACTCAGTGTGTAATAAGCACATGTTGGTATCGTCCTTACCCTCATCCCTGTACCCCTCCCTCCAAAGGGACCCTCCTCCTTGGGGAAGCCAGTTATCCCCATGGGGAATGTGGGTCATGCATTCTGGTGTTAGCCATCAGTTATGAGGAAGAGGCAATGTCTCTGTGCATGTCCCAACTTGTGGCTCTAACAATCTTTCCACCCCCTCTTCTGCAAATTTCCTTGAGCAATTTTGGGCTTGTTTTGGGTGTGGTGATGAGGTCTTTGGAGCCTCTGTGTCTCTGGATATCTGGTTTGGTAGGAAGTGCATGTTCTCTGTGTCTATATCCTTCACCCTTGCACTGATACCAGGTTCATGAAGAAAGCAGCACTCTTGCTCATTTCCCCAATTGCTCTATGGTTGCATCTGGGGCCCTGGTGAGAGGCAATGGGCTGATTCTCTCCTCAGATCCTGCTTCCATCTGAAAAAGAGAAGCAGATTCTCCAAGGGAGAGTGAAGTCAGCACCAGATAAATGGGATAACCATTATTAGTTTAGAGATAATATAATAGGTGTAGGCCCTTTTGTAGCCCAAGATTGGTGGACAGCAAAGTCATTATTTGGATATGATTCTGACTTGTTTCCCAGTTCCAGCTATGGGTTTTGTTCCACTGAGTGGATCTGTTAGCCAATCCAAGAGTCTTTAGTTACCCACCATGGCTGTGTGCCACTATTGCACTTGGTTGAACATCATGTCAGGTTGTTTGCTGCTGAGTAGCTTAGACCTGGAGTTGCTTGGACAGATATAGGACATTTTCCCCCAGTAGTTCATGTAGGATTAGGATTAACACCTTCTGGCACTAGACGAGCTGTCTGGGGACTGGCTCTCTTCCAGATTCCCACCAGGTCCCTCCATGTTCCATACCAACAGCATATGGTGTCTTCAACAGTAGGGTCTTACCATTAACCTTTGGTGGGTAATAAACTGCACTGACAGAAGTCTGTCTTCTTTTGGGAAATGTTGTATGTCTCTCTGATCAACATTGTGGATGCTACAGGCCAGTGCCCAGGAAAAAAGAAGGAAGAAAATGATAGGTAATATAAAAGAGAGAGAGAAAGAGGAGAAAATTAAGGTTAGTCTTCATCATACCCTCTCCAGGGCCCTTTGATTTAGGTGTTCCCTCTAAAGACCAGATGAAAGTTCAACCTTTTAGTCTGTCTTTCAGGATATAGGATTTATGGAAGTGGCAGAATCTTAAAGAGAGGCCTCAATATAAGACCTTAGATAATTGTGATCATCAAGCAGCCTGAAAGGGGATGGTGTGTCTCTACTCTCCTCTTCTTTCTCTCATTTGCACCCTAACCCACAAGCCTTTTCTCCCCAAACCATTACAATATATCTTGGGTATTTATTAACATGATGGGTTTTTTTATAAAATGAAATATCAACTCAACCATTTACAAAGATTAAAGTATTGTCGTTTATAGTAAAATGGATGTAACCAAGTATCTTATGATTTTAAGGGGACACAAATGTTCTCAGTCATATGTGGAAGCTGCAAAAAATCATGTATCTCAAAATCTAGAGTAAAATGTGTTGATTAGAGGCTAGAAAGGTTAAGAAAGACAGAGAGAAGTTGTATAACAGGCTTCAAAATACAATTAGATAAGAATAAGTTAAAATATTTCAATAGCACATTGAGGTGACTACAATTTAAAGTAATTTACTACATATTTTTTAAGATCTTGAAGAAAGAAACACAAGGTTCCAAACACTATATAGTAATAAATTTATAAGGAAATAGAAATACTTATCACACTGATGTGATCATTACACATTAAGTATGTGTACTAATCTGTCATACTGTATCCTGTGAAGATGTGCAATTACTTTTATGTGTCCATTAAAATTTAAGATGAAATTTAACCCAAAAGAAAAAACTTGACTTTTTAGAAAAAATAATAATATTGATAAATCCTTAACAACTCTAATCAAAGAATAAAAGTAGTCACAAATGATAAATATCAAATATAAGAAAAATTATACCAATTCAGATTTTACATTAACTATATAAGCAATAATGGGCAAGGGTAATGGAAATTTTATATTTATTTACTATTCATAAGTAGAGCATTTGGATAGCATTGTAAGCCCCTAGAATCAACTCCCAGAACTGAATTAATTAATTAATTAAATGAGTAATGCACAAGTGCCTTAAAATACACAACTTAGAAAAATTAAAACAAGTAGACAATTTATATATCATTACATCTAGTAAGAAATAATTCAAAATCTTCCTAAATGAATATGTCTTGCCTTGATGACTTCACAGATGAATTCTATGAAACAGTAATGGGGGAAAAAACTCCATATATTTTCTGAAAAACTGAAAGGAGGAGTATATATTTATTTTAAAATCAAAAATAGCCCAATGTCACCACAAGGAAATACCACTCTAACATTCTTTACAAATATAGACGTAAAAAATCTTTATAATATATTAGTATAATCTGTAAGAAGAACTATGTGATAATCTCAGTAAACACAATCAATGAAATACTTAGCCAAAATTCAAAACTGCTACATGATTTCAAAAATACCTCAAATATTTAGAGGTGAATTAAAAAATCCCAAATTCCTTCTAAAAAATGAAGGCTAAAACAAATATCCCACTTAGCGATACAGTCATGAAAACTATGTTCTAAGGTCACAAAAAGACTAGGATACCTGATCTGAGCATTACTTCTCATTGTACTTGGGCTCACCTTGAGCACAAGGCAGTAAGTTTAATGAAAAGGTAGAGAAAGAAAAAAAAATGTCTTTATGAGTAAGTGAAAGAAATATGCACCTAGAAATTCTGAAGTATTATTTCCAAAAATCTACTAAATATAGTACATGAGTTCAACCAAGAATAAAGGTTAATATGAAAAAAAGCAATTGTCTTTGTTTATACTACCAACAAGTACAAGAAATTGAATTTTTTTAAATCAATACATTTTGTGGAAGCATGAAAAAAATTCTCGAATACCTAGCAATAAATTTAACAAAGGACACAGAAGACTGCTATTTACAGAACTTGAGAATATGGTTGAGAGAAATTGGAAAACAAGTAAATGAGGATGCATACCATAGTAACGGCTTAGAAGATCAATATTACCAAGAATGTAATCTGGCCCCATATTGATCTATAGATTTCATACAATTTCTGTCTTCCTGTTACCATCCAAACACAATATTTATGAAATTTGCACAGAGGTAATAAAATTTGTATAGAAATACAAACAACCTACAGTAAGTAAAGCAACTTGAAATGAAGTACAAAGTTTATGAAAAGACACTGTCTGGTTATAATGATCACTATAAAACTATAAAAATTAACATGGTTTAAGCTGGCATAACTCTAAAAAAAATGAAACAACAGAAGTGTTGTGTACCCATTTCTTCCTAATTGAAATACTCCATCCTCAAGGGAGAAGAGAAGATCCTAAGCCTCAAGAAGCTCACGAAAATTACTATCAAGCTAAGGAAACCAAGAAAGTTAAAATATTTACTAGGCCCTCATCAAAGTTATAAAGTAGGTTATTGTGGAGGAGAGGAGACTATATCTGGTGGATGGTGACTGCAGGTTGTAAAAAGATCTCTAGCAATACAAATTTTATGAGTTGCTCATCACCCTTGCTGGGTGAGCTTTTCAGTTATGTAGCTGCCATTGAGTCACCAATGCTCCTGAAAATCACCCCCAAAACTCACTGGCTTACCAGACTACACTTGAGTGGAATTGTTTCTTTGTTCTGTTGTTGGCACCAAATCTGGGGTGAATAGATACCATTCATGTGTCCACAGAAAAATGTCAAACAACATAACAGTTTTCAAAAATAATAAGTGGGGTAAATAAGGATTTCCTAAATAGAATCCAAGGAATACTAAGCATTTCAAAATGTAACTTCAGAGCTGGAGAGATAGCTTAGTGGTTAAAGAGCTTGCCAGTGAAGCTTAGGGACCCAGGTTTGATGTGTAGTACTCATGTAAGCCAGATTCACAAGGTGGCACATGCATCTGGAGTTCATTTGCAGTGGTCAGAGGTCCTAGTGTGCCCATTCTCTCTCTCTCTCTCTCTCTCTCTCTCTTTCAGATAAAAATAAATAAATAGACAAAATATAAACATGTAACTTCACATTATAAATATTCCAATATCCTACTCATCAAAAATAATAAAAAGATACAAAATATTTACAGTATACATATACACAAAAATAACTATGATAAAACAATAATACTGATAACCCAACTATGAATAGGCAAAACAGGGCTGGAAAGAAATAGTTCAGTGGGTATATCATAGCATACAAGTGTGAGGACTTGAGTTCAACTTCCAGCACCCATATAAAATGCCAGGCATGATGGCATGCACCCGTAATTGCAGTGCTAGAAAGGCAGAGAAAGACACCTGAGACTCACTATTCAGGTAATTGATGAGCTCCAGGCAAAAGAAAGGACCTGTTTCAAAGGCAGTGAACCATATTCGTGAGGGTGACACCTGAGGCTATCCTCTGGCCTTTACACACATGCACATACACTTAAACCTTCATACACACAAAGGTGAATGGATGCACACACATAATATCAGCAAGAAGAAGGAGGAGGAGCAGGAGGAGGAGAAGGAGATAAAGAAGAAGGAGGAGGAGGAGAAGGAGAAAAAAGAAGAAGCAGAAGGAAGAGGAGAAGGTGAACAAGAGGCAAAACAATTGGACTGGAGCTTCAAAAAATGTGCAGAAGCAAAGATGTGCAAATGAAAAGATGTTTAATTACTGATCATCATTGCGATAAATATTAGCCATGAACTAGCACTACACACCCACAAAACAGCTAAAGTTGAAAATGCGGTCTATTGAAAATGGTGTGGAGGGACCTAACTCCTGGACTATGGAGTACAAGTATGAAACAATGTGAGTGATTTAGAAAACTGTTTACCAGAGTCTTCAAATAAAATTTTATTTATGTCTATGATTTATCAAGAAAATTGAAAAGATAAGGTACGTAGCAGACAAGTACAAAAATGCTCATTGTTGCCAACTATAGTCATAATATAACCATATGTTAAGTGCTCATTATAGCTAGCTTTAGTTGTAATATAACCAAGTGTCTAAGTATTCAAGTCCACTTGAATGCTTGCACTTTAAAAATACAAAGCCATATGTGGTATTCAGAGAGTCAGTTCTTGAGAACATACTTTACTTCTGAAGACATTATGATGGGTTGAATTGCCCTCCCCTCTAAAATGTAGATGTTGAAGTGCTAATCCCAGTTCTTTAAAATGTGGCCTCATTTGAAAGTATAGTTGCTATACATGTAACTAGGTAAGATAGGTCAAACAAGAGTAGGATGCCTTTATAACCCTACAAGACTAGGATCCTCATAAAACAGAGACATTTGGACATAGACACTCCCATAGGATGTCATGTGAAAGTAAAAGCAGAGGTAATAAACCTTCAGAAGGTGGGGGGAGGGGAGGTATGGAACAGGTGTGTCTCTCACAGCTGTTTAAAGAAACCAACTCTATCTATACCTTGATCTCAGACTTCTACCTACCATAATTGTAAAATAATAAAGTTCTATGGCTTAAATCACTCAATTTGTGGCTTATAAAATCCTGAGGAATAATTATAATAATAAGGAGCTGACAGTGATTCAGCTCTTTAGCCATTTTCATTTGACAATCTTTCTGTAGTTGAAGGTCTAAGAACAATGTGAGAGAGACAGATGGAGAGCAAGTTGAAGCCAATCTGTAGAAAATTTGAAATACGAAATGACCTATAACATTGAGTGAATCACTAAAATGGATGACCTTTAAATACCTCTAACTTCAAATGTTTATAATGTACGGTTATAAGATTATTTCTCTCTATGGAGTTATTACTCAGAAGAGAAGAATGGTATTTCTGTTCCAGTAAAATTTCGCCAAGCACTTAAGAATACCATCCATCAAGGGTAGTTCTGTCAGAAAATGAAAAGTTGCAATTCTTGCTCTCAGTACACAAGAAATATGAGTAAAGATTAATAAGAAATTAGATAACATTATAATAATTTCCCCTGTGTATCTGAGCTGTAAGCATCTCATAGGAATCCATTTGGATCTTATGAAGTCAGTTCTTCCTCCTCCTTTCTGGTCATCCAGCCAGAGCCTACCTTCTGTTTTCAGGATTCTAATGTATCTGTACACTCACCTGAATCCAGAAGACCAAAGGTTTGAGAAAAAAAATCTGAGGACTCAACTGTAGTGCTTGGAACACTACAAACTGAGGTTCTGGAAGACTTCTAGTTTAGTTCTGAGAAATTACTTTTTACAATAAAAACTAAAATTAATAGTCTCTGAATTGGCTTCACATATTATGACCTTTTCTTACATGTTTCTGCTTCCCAAAAGACTGATCTCAGGGCTGGGAAGATGGCTTGAAGGTTAAAGGCATTGCTTACAAATGTTTCTTGCCTTAGTTTAATTCCATAACCCCCTACATAAAATGAGATGGGCATATACATGCCTGTACACTTGTCTATGCACACACACATACATGCACAATTTTTAAAATATACAAAATAATTTTTTAAAAACTGAGTTCTTTGATAACAGAAATTATCACTTCACTTTATTCCCAGGCAGTATGAGCTAAGTACTTTTCTGATTCTTCTATGCTGACAAATAAAACAAAATATGTGGTAAAGTAGTAAAACAATGCTTTCTTTTTTTAATTTTAAAAAAATGAATGTTTTCTTTTTCATTAAGTAGAAAGTTTACATGGACACATCATGTATTAGTACCAATTCCCTTCTCCCTGTCCCCATCCACTGAGGGCCCTCCTCAGTGTGATTGCTGGTACTAACCATGGGGTTGTGGGATCTCCTACACAAACTATTACATCCATTATGATTGAAAATGTGATTTAAAGCCTCCCCAAAAGGAAAAGTCCAGGACCTCATGGATTCTCAGCTAAATTCTACCAAGCCTTCACTGAAGCACGGAAACCACTTTTCCCCCAGCTTTGTCACGTAATCAGAGAACAAGGAATGCTCCCCATCTCCTTCTCTGAAGCTAGCATCTCCCTAATATGAAAACCAGACAATGTTTTAGGAAGCACATATATTTGCCAAGCTTCAGCAGTCTCTCCTGAACAATCAGTCTCACATCTACAAGGATTAAAGGGAACTTTCTTCATTTTTATGTGTGTATCTGTGTCGATGTACTTAGTACAGCTCATTACAATTGTCTTCATGGTTACTCTTTCATCCAAATGGACACTGCTGAAAAGCAGTGGTCTTTTAAAAAAATTTGTATCATGTAACACAAGCCCTTAACATTTATAGGTGACAAAGAGACTTACTTGATACAAAGCGTATTGTTTATTCTTTCCCATGAACACAAACAATATTTTGATGTATGGACTACCAGTACAATATCCTCTGATAATGGGTAGGTTTTCAAAACAGCAGCATAAAAGATGGTAATGGGTCCAGACGTCAAGTAAAAATTATAGATCCAAAATTTGACGACAATGCTCAGATACATTATTTTTACTTTTAGTTATACATTATACAGCACCTGAAAGATGTTTGACTTGATGACTTCCATTTGGTTAACACCAATGATAAATTGTTCAACTTGCATCCTGTGTCCTAGAAATTTATATGCTTCAATATTCTCTTTAACATGATCTTATATAAACTCTATGTTTCAGATTCCTTACATAACAAAAATCCTTACTACTTAATTCTAAGTCATTTCTATTTCATAATGTTATATGGCATTAAATAAGGGTTAAAGTAAATATTTACATTTCTATAATAAAGTGATCTAAATATTATAATAAAACAATATAAATTTATTCACATTTTTATTGACAGCTCCCATAATCATAGACAATAAACCATGATATTTCCCTTCATACCCCTATTTTCCCCTCAAAAATCCAGCCTCCATCATATCTCCCCCTCTCAATTAGTATCTCTTTTATTTTGATATCATCATCTTTTCCTCCTATTATGAAGACCTTGTGTAGGTAATGCCAGGCACTGCAAGGTCATGGATATCCAGGCCATTTTGCATCTGGAAAATTGCATTGTAAGCAGTCCTACCCTTCCTTTGGCTCTTACAATCTTTTTTCCACCTCTTCCCTAATGGACCCTGGGCTTTAGAAGGTATGATAGAGATGTCTCAGTGCTGAATATTGTACTGTCGCTTCATTTCAACACTGGTGACTTCTGAGTTTTCCCAGTTGCCACTGCCATCAGAAAAGAGAAGCTTCTCTAACCAAAAATGAGAGTAGCATTAATATATTGGTATAAACATTAAGAAAAGTGCTTACAGGGCAGTTTAAAGGGAATAATATATGCATTTTGCCAGAGAACAGCAGGCCTTACTTCCCTATGGTTTATGATTTCCCCACTCAATAGGCTTTTGACTAGGTTTTCAGTACCAGACATGTATTCCTTGCCATACAGCAGGCTTCCATTCCAATTAGAGAGTAGGTTGTTTTCCCAGTTAGAGACATGACACTATTGTACCAGTTGGAACATTTGGCCTGGATGACCTCTCTCCTATAGGGCTGCATGCAGCATAACATTTTCCAGCTTCCTGTCAAGTGGTCCACAGGGAGGAGGTTTACAGCACAGCTCAAACTTGATTTTTCAGTGACCTTGTAGCCAAGCATGTGGAGTCTTCAGCAATTTGGTCTTAACATCTAGCTTTGGTGAGACACCAAGAGCCTTGGCAATGTTTTGGGGTATCAGAGACCTCTCTAGCTAAAAACTCACTGGAAGGTATCCCATCCCTGAATGTTTTTTACTTTTTTCCTTTTTACATAACCATTTTAGTTCCTCATTCCCTGGTACAAAAGTAGCTTGTGGGCTGGAGTGATGAGTCAGTGCTTAAGTGCAATTCCAAAAGACACAGGAGGGCCTGAATGGGGCCTGCAACTACCCTAGTTCAAATCTCTAGAACCCATATAAACAACTGGCCATCTGTAGCCCCTGTCCTGTGGGAAGAGGAGACCGAAGAATCACTGGGGCTTATAGTGTGGCAAGTTCCAGATTCAATAAGAGACTCCATTGCTAGGAATAAGATAGACAGATGAGTCTGGAAGGATATCTGATGTTTGCTTCCTACACTGCAGGTGAGCCCATAAGGAGCTGAATCAGCACATACACATGGATATACCACATACCACACCACATACACTATGCACACACACACACACACACACACACACAGAGAGAGAGAGAGAGAGAGAGAGAAAATTGTTCAGGGCCTGGTTGGTGGCAATTTTGCTAACTTTAACACTATTTTAGTCATTGTAAACCCACCCTGGCCTGGAAAAGCAGGCATGGTTGGGTCAGTGTGGAAGGTGTACTCCTAATGTCCAATTTCCCTGACAAGGGCTGACTTGCAAGGCTGCATGAAGCTGTCATGGAGCCCTGGAGTATCAGGCAAGAAGTCGTGTTATAGCTACAGTTTCTTCCAATAGAAGGAGAGAGCATGTGTTGGTGGTTAGCTAGCACTTCTTTAAATATTTTATTTTTACTCATTTATTTATTAGAGAAAGAGAGAGACAGGCAGAAAGAATGGGCATGGGCAAACAGGGCTTCTAGCCAACTGCAAACTCCAGACACATATACCACATGTGCATCTGGCTTGCATGGGTTCTGGAGAATTGAACCTGGGTCCTGAGGCTTTGTAGGCAACCACCTTAACCACTAAAAAATCTCTCCAGCCCAGCTGGAAATGTTTATTTCAATGTAGATTTAGCAAAATTAGTTCACTCTTCTCTCAAATATTGGGACTTAATTTTCTTTTTATGCTTACTTACTAGTGTTTTTATCTATATGGATCCAGGAAATGGAAGCAAAATTCAATTTATGTGTTCACATTGCTTTCCCAAGTGAGCTATGATTCTTTTCTCTGTTACTAGTAGCCTTCCTTTTCCCCACCGCCCCTGAGTTAGTAATAGATATAATTAGGTATGATTGCTCTTTATTTTGCCACTCCAATTAAGGTAAATGATAGCTTTTTACTAATTTTAATCTGCTATATTTTGACCACTAGAAATCTTTCAATTTTATTATATTTATTGCTATATTTGCTCTTCTCTGAATTAGAACTTTGTACCTTCTACCTATTTTTCCACTACGTAATTTGTCTTTCTGTTATTGGTTTAATCTTGCTGAATTTATACTTTTTAAATGAAAACAATTTATTGCTCTGGAAATATCTATTTTTAAGTTTATATCTTCCTTGACCTCTCTTTCTCTTTTATAAAAATCACCAACATTAATACATTCCAAAGGGCAATGTCTCAAATGAACTGGAGTATCTCAAAATTCCTTTCTAAATCTTAACATACAATCTTAAGCTTAGCCTGATCTTTAAAACAGAATAATGGATACTGTATCATAATTCTTCATTTAGCAGTTTTAAAATCAGTCCAGAAAAAATAAGGCATCAACAAATCTTCTTTTGACAAGTAGCACAAAATTCTCTGCCTAAGGCCCAACTATGCTAACATATAAGGTACAGAGCAGCCTTATTAAAACACAGGGCCTTCCGTCAAGTTCAGTGCATGGATTTGAGATTGATACACTAGGCATTTGATGGACTTAATTTGTTCCCCAGGGATACGTAATCAACATTACAAAATCTCTCATGTAACACTGGGATGAGTTTGCATAATCTTCCATTTGGTATTCAAAAAAATCCCAAAGCAGAGTATATACTTAAGACTGAATAATTATCTCTACTCTTCTTGAGAAAGCTCAGAGATGTTTACAAGCAATAATTAAGCCAGAGAACATTTATGAGGCAAGGGCAAAATATTGTTTTCTTTTTAATGCACAAAAAGGAAGATGAGAGCAGTTAAGGATTAAATCAAAAAGCTGGTTAAAGATAGAATCCCTGAAGTGCTGATGTCAGGCACTACTCCAGCCATTTGACTCTTCTCTCCTGGTTATTTAAGAGGGAGGTCTGCCCAGGTCCTAGCCTAGCAAATTCAGGCAGCATAAAGAAATCTACTCCAGGCCAGTCAGCAGATAATAGGATAATTTCACTTTGCTGAGCTGCCAGACTTACTTCCTTGGCAGTATCACAAAAGGGAGGTGGAAAAATTAAAACCATTTTGTAGGACTTGTTTTTTTAATACTATTCAAATTAGGTTTAGAATAATGATTAAAGTAGAAATATTTCAGATTATCAAGATACAGAAGGAGCAATAGCTGCATAGGTTGACAGAATCTAATTTTAAGATAAATCTTAAAATATGTAAGACTAGTAGAGAATAACTGTCTCCTCAAGCAGGTATAGTTTTGAATATTTAATTATGGTAATAATTGTGAAATTATGTATACCTAAGATATTATTCAGGTGTTGGAGAGATGGCTTAGTGGCTAAGGCACTTCCTGCAAAGCCAAAGGACCCAGGTTTGATTCCTCAGGATCCATGTAAGTCAGTTGCATAAGGTGGAGCATGCATCTGGAGTTCCTTTGCAGTGGCTGGAGGCTCTGGTGCATCCATTCTCTCTCTCTCTCTCTCTCTCTCTCTCTCTCTTTCTGCCTGCCTCTCTCAAATAAATAAAAATAAAAATATTTGAATATATTATTCATAACAGTAAAAATAAATGGAATATTGAAGATGCCTACATTGTTTACTTCCAAACTTTACAAAATATATAGATAAAAAGTTTATAAAGCTTCGAATGATTTTATTGACATTTGCTAATTCTACACCTTCATTTCCTACTCCCTCTTTCTGTTCGTTTTTTCCACACATGTTGATCATGTTCTCATAAAGTTATATTCATATCTCCTATCCCCTGTCCCTATTCCATTGAGTGCCCTCCTCAGTGAGTTTTTGTTATTAAATTTTTGACATTTTAGAACATGTTTAAACATGCCCTTTGGCGAATGATAAAATAAAATTTCCAAAGTAGTGCAAAATGGTAGCATTTTACAAAATAGTACTAGGTAGCAGAGAAAAACAGCTTTAGTTTCTGCCTGAAAATATTTTCCGAATTATTTGCATGATTAAAGCACTGCTACGTTGTCCTGGCACAAATCTCATCACTCTTGCCTAAACCACCACACAGTCAAATAATTTTATTGGCATTGGCTAATTCTACACCTTCATTTCCTACTCCCTCTTTCTATTCATTTTTTCCATACATAAATATTTTTCAGTTACTCAAATACATCAAGCTTATTTCTACTTCCACATCTTTTCTTCTCTTGTCCTCTCTTCCTGGTCTTCCTTGTTACTCTGACTGGTAACCCCTCTAATCTTCAGGTTTCAGTTTATACATCACTTTCTCAAGAAAGCCTTCTAAGACTCCTTTGTCAAATATTGCCATTTTCTGGTTTCCTCAACCATATCCTCATTGTAATTGTTCTATGATTTTTTTTTTTTTTTTGGTTTGGGTTTTTCTTCCTCTTCACTCTTGCATTCTCCCAGACTAAAGCAATGGCCATGACAACAGGGATAATGCATTTCATTATTATTGATGCCTAGAACACTCTATAACATGGTAGTGTACCAAAAATAAAATATATGATGGCAAATAAACTAAGGTAATTACTGTTTAATCACATCTCTTGGAGGTAATGCTAGAGAAAATCCTGCCTAATGCACATATTCATCAATTTCCAGCCCTCTTTTGGAACTCATCACCACCAGATAAAATTAGGCCTTAAGAAAGACCTCATTCATTTATCATACATACTACTACCTTCTATGGCTTGGATCGAAGAACCCCACATTGTTCTTATTTCCATTATTTTCTCTTTACAATAAATTCCACAAATATCTTCAACTGTTGAAACGCATGTCATGGCATCCATAATTCCCCCCCCCCATAATAAAAGGCCCAACTTCTGCATAATGGAGTTGCTAAGTCCATTATGCTTATACCATATTAATTTCCAAAACAGCATTTTTATATGCTGTCCATTGGCTTAAGCTTCACTCTTATATAAAGCTCAGCAATCGTTAAAGTCTGTCATCTCTCACCTCCTCCTAAGACTTCTCACTTGTCCACTTGTATTACTATCCGTTGCCTGGAACACCATTGAAGTATTGCCCGTATCATTCTTTTGCTGCTTAGTGTTTTGAGTTACTTCTCCACTGCTTCATGCAACAGTTCCTCATTCACACATTAATTCATTAGACAGAAACTAGTACCAGATCTATGCTGAATGTTTGGGCAGTTAAAAAGAAAAAATCAGTGTTCTTGAAAAAGTTACTAACAGCCTACCGAAAGTGAATAATGCATTGTGCCATGTCTTTTAATATTACTGCACACACTGGGAGGTGGTGTATTGTTATTTCCATTTTGCAAAGGAGGATGTGAACTAAATTAAACATGCCTAATATCATTTAAGTAATAAGGGAGCATTTCACACACAAGGAACTAGTTTAAAAAAAACACAAAGTCCGCCCGCACCATAGTAGATTCCTGAAGTACCCAAGTACAGACCACAAACAGTGAAATATGCAGCTGAGCCTACCCTGAACTCAGGCGAAGGCTTTTTGGAGACGGACTACCCTTTTTAGTTATTACCGTTCCATTTCTTTAGAACCCACCAAGTTCAGCTTTGGGTCAAACCTGTGCTTAGGTTGCCCCCTAGTGCTGCAAAAGTGACAATATGCCAAGAAGAAACACAAATCTAGTCTCACAGCATCATCTGGTACTGAAATAGCAAAATAAATGAAAATTCAGAGAAAAATAAACAACCTGATTATAATGTCTGGAATCAGAGGCACACACAAAGCCAAATTAGGACAAAAAAAACCCAGATGATATCACACCCCAAAGAGCCTCAAGCTCTTTCTGGGAAACATGATATTACCTAACATTGGCAGAAATAACCAGTAGTAAGTAGTTATGGGATTCAGGGGTGTGGGGAGAGGAGCAGGAGGTTTGGTCCCCTGGCCTGTAAATCCTAACTCTTAAATCCTTGTCCATTCCAACAAAGAACTGAGGAAACAGATTCTGAAAATGTTAACTTATAAGGTTTATTTGAGGAAAATTAGTATCCAAGGAAAAGCTGGAATGGTGACAGGGATTTCCAGGGAAATTGAAAAGGTGCCATAGCTTAAAGAAACAGAGAGAGAGAGAGAGAGAGAGAGAGAGAGAGAGAGAGAGAGAGAGAGATACGTGAAGTGGAGCAAAAGGGTGTAGAGGCCCTTTCCTTCACATTAGAGAAAAACAGAGTTAGGAGATCAGTTAATAAAGGTCCCATAGCTTCAAAGAGAATGACAAAACAAGAGGGAAAAACAAAAAGAAGTATGGCTTCTGGGATGGGAAAGACCTTAAAGGAACAGAGAACCC
Source organism: Dipus sagitta (assembly GCA_036346955.1). Taxonomy (NCBI): domain Eukaryota; kingdom Metazoa; phylum Chordata; class Mammalia; order Rodentia; family Dipodidae; genus Dipus; species Dipus sagitta. The sequence continues at coordinate 116,153,648 of CM070772.1, forward strand.
AAGGTTCAGATGAGGAGAAAATGAACAGCCAAGACACTTGCCCACGTTGTGAGCCTTTCATAGCTTATTGGAGTAAGATTCCCTATCAGGCTCAGAAGAGTCTGAGAGACAGGGCCCAACATACCGAACTATGTCATACTGGGGAAGAAGTCGAGGGTACTGTTGCTGAGGGATGGGACTGAATCAGACAGGAGGCTCCAGTTTCCTGCCTTTACACCTTTGCCCTTGAGTGCCTATTCAAAGGAACTACCTTGCTCCTGTTTTTCACTCAATTATTTTAAGGAAACTACATGAACTTCAAAAAAAATCAGAGAAATAGCTCAGTATTCTGGCATCAAAATGTTTCAAAGTTTCACAGTCACCAGTTACATTTATGTCAACCAATATCCCCTAAGATATCTCGTAATCAATCACTCAAAGTTGAAACTACAGAATAGAGTCTCAGGACTGCAGAAGAAAAAGAGAATACGGAGGGTATCCCAATTTCCTTGGCAGCAGATTTTCAGCAGAAACCTCACAGGCTAGAAGAGAGTGGCATGATATTTTCACAGTCCTGAAGAACAGAGCACACCTCCTTGTAGGCATGTAGACATTAGCCTCGAGATCCTTGATGGATGGGCCTTGCCTCCTGTTTTCCTGGTAACATTAGAAAGGGAGATGGAGGGCTGGAGAGATGGCTTAGCGGTTAAGCACTTGCCTGTGAAGCCTAAGGACCCAGGTTCAAGGCTCGATTCCCCAGGACCCATGTTAGCCAGATGCACAAGGGGGCGCACACGTCTGGAGTTCGTTTGCAGTGGCTGGAGGCCCTGGTGCGCCAATTCTCTCTCCCTCTCTTTATCTACCTCTTTCTCTCTCTGTCGCTCTCAAATAAATAAATAAAAATAAAAAAGAACAAAAAAGAAAGGGAAATGGCAAACATCTGAATAGCCTCTTCATGAGGAAAAGCCACATCCTCCTGGCAGAGGAGCAAAGTCCTCTGCTCCTGGGTACAACCTGTCAATCGCTCACTGGTCAAGAGACTACTCCTCACCTACAGACATATTAAAAAGAAGGGAGGATTATGGATCCCCTTAATGAGGTGGCAGAAGCTTCTCATTTGCTGCAGTTTCTCTCAGGTCCTTCCAGAGTCTGCCCACTTTTCTAAGGTCTAACTCAAAAAGTATAACATAGCTTTTGCTTTTTTCCTCTTCAGACGCTGGCTGAAATCCCAAGCAGGCTTCCACCCTTTTTCTCTATCTCCTTTGCCTGACTTATGCCTCATCATCCATGTGGCTAATTTTCTGTAGCTGTGGAACAAAGAACATGATGGTTTAATTTTGTTTCCTTTGACAGAATAATGATGTCATAAAATTCTTTTAGTTATTGTGTAATGTGTGTAGCTATACACGACGTCACCAGTCTATGAAAAATCATTCACATCAGGAGAAGTAGGAAGGGTGTGTGTATTAGAAAAAGTGGGAAAATAAACAGGAGGGAAGAATTGGCTCAACAGCAGAGAAAAGCTCTGGAAATTATTCAGAAAGAGAACAATGGGGTCCCAGACCCCTCCTGGAGTGACCTGGTCCCAGTCACCTGATTTATCAGAGAATGGAGCTGGTATTGCCTCTAAGAAAAGCTCCAGCAGAAGGAAGGAGGAAGGAGTTGAGCAGTCACCTTTGGGGTATCTCCAGCCCTGGTTTGACAATGGAAGACCAAAACAGACAGCTTTATGGATTTAAGGTTTTATTAAGATTGGCCATGGAGACAGTCCAGCCAGAGACCAGTGAAGTTTTGGAAATTTAAGAACCCATGGAAGGTGAAAGTGCTGGAGCCATGCATCCCTGAGCTATTGTTTCTTGCCTGAAGCTCAGAGGGCTGCCATCTGAGGACAGGACAAGCGAGCCCTTCAGGTGTTGGATGATTCAGAGGATAATGTGAATGGCCTTTCTATGGCTAGAGCTGGGAGGTTGAAGGAAGAGAAGCTTTTACGCAGGAAAATCACCCTACTGGGAGTTTTGAGAATCCACAAAAGAGTAGCCTCTGCCTTGGTCTTGCAGTCCTGCCCAGGGGAGTTGCAATTCTCATGCAGGTCATGATGGTCAAAGAGAGCAAGCAACTGAGAGAGAGAGAGAGAGAGAGAGAGAGAGAGAGAGAGAGGAGATCAAGGAAGCCTCACAATCCAGAGTTAGCCCAGAACAAGCTGCCACTGCCCGTTGCTCTCTGGGTTGCAAGAAGATCCCCACTGTGAGCACCTGCCCAAGTTTCAGCACCATTTGTTAGGAAAAGAAACAAAAGGGGAGAGTTGGCGCAACAGCAGAGAAAGGCTTTATTCATTAAGACTTGAGGAGGGCTCTGACAGGCATGGTCAGAAGTTCCTCCCTTATTGACTAGGGATACCTATGGGGTGGTGAGGGCATTGGAATTCTTTGGTTGCAAGATAGTCCACCTTGCCTCAAGGCTTAGTCCATTTTAGGGAAGTCATTTGAATCATTCCAGGAAAGTGAAAATGGGGATGTGTGGTCTATGGGTGGTCTGGGTCATTCCAGGAATGTGATAATTGGGAGGGACATTTGAGTTACTCTTGGGAAACAGAGAGTTACAATGAGATGGAAGCCAGAGTTCAAAGATGGAGGAGTCATTCTGGTTCTAACAGGATATAAGACAAAATTATCAAGAGTCACACATCTGAGACAGAAGAATGCTCAGAATTGTACCACAATTCTATAATGCTCAACTGCAGAGTCACTGAACTATGTCACACTAACGCTTCTTCAATTCATTGTTCAAGATCTCCTGTCCAGGGGAGCCAACTCAAACAACTTAAATGGGATGACATAGTGCAGAACTCAAAATTAAATAGCCAATTGTCCACCCCCTCCCATACCCCAGAAACTGACTGGTGTATTCATGACCCCATAGTGCTTACTATTAACTCCACTTAAGAAGGCCCTCAGTAGAATGGGGACAGGGAAGAGGAGGACATAAGAGTATAACTTGATGGAAATAGGACTAATTTGCAATATGCTCATATATTGAAGTTCTCAGTAAAAACATAAATAAAATAATAGGGCTGGAGAGATGGCTCAGCAGTTAAGGGAGCTTGCTTGCAAAGCCTAATGGCCTGGGTTCAATTCCCCAGTACCCACGTAAAGCCAGATGCACAATGTGGTTCATTCGTTTGTAGAAGCAAGAGGCCCTGGCACAACCCATACTCACTCTCTCTCTTTCTCTCTCTCTCTCTCATAAATAATATTTTTAAATACTTTTAGTGCCTTAAATCCCAGACAACTGATCTGAAAACTAAGATAATACATAAAAAGTGCATAAGATAGTATCAGTAACTTAAGTACTCAATAAAAGCTATATTTGGCACTTCTGATATTCTGCATTGTTCGTCTATAATTTTCATTATTTTATTGTGAACTTTAATATATGAAGCTCAGAAAGACACATGCTGCATTTTCTCTCTTATATGCAGATCCTAATTTGGAATAGTGTGAATTTTTTATTAGTTGTAGAAAGCATCAGTTGTGCTAGTCAGGAAGTTAGAATGAGGCTTGGAGAGAGAAGAAGCAGAGAGAGATTAGGGAAAAGGATAGTAGAAAGACAAGTAGAAGGACAGAAAATTTTTAAACATGTCCAGCAACTATACTTTTAATTAAATTAGGAACTTTCGCGGGCTAGAGGGATGGCTTAGTGGTTTAGGTGCTTGCCTATAAAGCCAAAGAACCCAGGTTCAATTCCCCAGGACCATTGTAAGCCAGCTGCACAAGGTGTTGCATTGGAATTTGTTTGCATTGGCTGGAGGCCCTGTTGCACCCATTCTTTCCTTCTCCCCCCTTTCTATCTATCTTAAATAAATAAAATTTAAACACTAGGAACTTATGTACAATACTCAAACCTCAGAAAAGCATGAAGGTGACATATAAAAAAATACATAATGAATGCTATACCACTCTATGGCAAAAGTGTGTGTGTGTGTGTGTGTGTGTGTGTGTGTGTGTGTACATGTGGTTGTGGTGCTGGCTTTCTGCATGGTGAGTGAGCACCCTACTACTGAGCAAATTTTTCAATTGCAATCACTTACCAAACACACACAAAAAAGATGTGATTCATGTCAGACTGTCTAATTTGGACATTTTACAAGAACCCCATAGCAGTCCATTTTTCATTACTATAGTGAAAAAACTAACACTGATCACTTTTAAAGAAAAGAGTATTCAGGGCTGGAGAGATGGCTTAGTGGTTAAGAGCTTGCCTGTGAAGCCTAAGGACCTTGATTCAAGGCTCGATTCCCCAGGACCCACTTTAGCCAGATGCACAAGGGGGCGCACGCATCTGGAGTTCATTTGCAGTGCCTTGGAGGCCCTGGTGTGCCATTCTCTCTCTCTCTCTCTCTCTCTCTCTCTCTCCTTTCTCTGTCACTCTCAAATAAATAAATAAAAATAAATAAATAAAAATTTAAAAAAGAAAGAAAAGACTATTCAGCTCCCAGTTCTAGAGGTTTGAGGGCATGGCTCTGGCTTCTGTCGAGAGATGAGGACCTCAGAATAGATAATATCACCAAAAAAAGATCACATGCAAGATGGTGGGATTCCATATCCAGCCAGCCAAAAAGCAGACTGGAGAGTCGCCATGCTTTCTCTTTTAAAGCACCCTCTGGAGATAACAGCCTTCATGTCTCAGGAGAATGGAAGTCCTATGGGAACACCTTTTCTTCTCCTGCTACCACACTCTCAATCATCTAAGGACATTCTACTAGGTCCCTACCTCCAATCTTTTCTCAATTCTTCCACTGCCCCACTGTGGACCAAGACTCCAACACATACATCTTCAGGAGCCAGATAACATCAAAACCATAGCACATACTTAATTGCATCTTTGTAAAATACTTGGGATAAAGTGCATGTGTGTGTGTGTGTATCACCCATTAAATAAAACTACTAAACTTACCTATGAAATATTACTATTTATGTATCCTCTTTCCATATCTTTCTTTTTCCATGTATCAGAAACTCAAGACTGTCTTTCTCAATAAGATGCCCATACTTCAGCAAGGAAATATATTTAATACCTTTGAATCAATAGATGAAGTAATGATGTTTTAAGATTATCCTCTTTAGATGTGGAATATACAAATCCACAAAAATACTGTTGAAAATTTGCACCTAAAACATCAAAAATACTCTATATGAAAACACAAGATATTCTTGGTACATTAACTTTTTGCTAGAAAATTACCTATAGCATCACAAAGTGAGAAACTGACAGGCTTTAGGTTAGGCTAGGTTGGTTTCAAATCTAAGTCCATACCTTCATCAATTAAAATTGTATTTTTGAATGATTTTTTTAAAGTGGAGCCAAATGTATGTAGCAAGTAGAAGAGAGACTATATAAAGCAAAGACATACAGAGCCACATGTTGGGTCATGATATGCAGAGACATTTAACTTACCCATAAGTGTGGGCTAACTCCACAAGGAGGGGCCAAGGGTAGGGGGTAGGTCATGGATGAGCCTAATAATGGTACCAAACTGACTGTAAAAAAAAATAAAATAAAAAATAAAAATGAAAAAAATAAAAAGCAAAGACATAAAAACTATCTTGATAATGTGTTAAACTACTTTGAAAATGTGTTAGCTTTAATCCTTTCAATAAACAGTAATACAAAGTTTTCCCAAGTAAACTGAAAATTTCTCGCTTTTCTGATCTATATCTATATCTATATATCTATATCTATATATATTTAGAAGGACCTGGGCTGCTTTAACATTTTGTCCACTTTAGTATCTTTACTTACTGAACCAAGGAGTTGATTTGTTCCCTAGAGAGGGAATTTTTAGTGATTGGTATAAAAATTATTCTCTCTAACCTTAGAGTTTTATTTTTGGCTCTTTGCAGTCATTTTCTCTTAACAAAGGATTTCTTTCTTGAGTCTAGATATGCATGACTTTTATTCATGGTTTTATGTTCTGATCTGATGTAATTTAAATTACAACAATTCCACTATCAGCATTATTAGACAGGAACATTTCGTTTTTAACATCTATGTAGCCATTTTTAAACTTTTAAATGCTTTAACAATTTTTCTTTAAGTAATGATTTCCCAGAATAGCCCTTTGTAATGGTTAAGCTTTATTTTTAAGAATGTGGAGAAACTGGATAAAGTCCAAAGAAGAACAGTCAAAATGATTAAAGGGTCAGAAAATAAATTATCTCAGAAAATGTTGGAGTTAAAGAAGGAAAGCAAATACCAAAGTTAGTGACTGGGAAAACTTTTGTGGAAGAGGACACACACACACACACACACACACACACACACCTCTAATCACCAGAATCAAGGATCTATACCAGCTATTTCTTGACTACTCTATGTCTTTTTTTTTTTTTTTTTCCCTCTAGGAAACCTACATTACATAGTCTTCATGCCTTCTGGCTTCCCACTGGATACATACAATGATAAGTCCAGCCAACTAGAGGGCAGGTAAAACAACTCACTTCCTTCTGCATATCTATGGATTAGCCAATTGCTGTCAGTCAACCCCACTGATCTACTTGGAAGAAGCTTTTCATATAGCTCTGTCTCCTGTTATGTACTTTTCCTCCTTGGTAGCTGCTTTGCCAAAGCACTGTGATCTGCTTGTTGGCTTTAGGAACCCTGAGCACAAACTTTGTAATTTGTCTTTTTGTATCTGTTGGCCTAAATGATACAGTACATAACTGATCATATATATATATATATATATATATATATATATATATATATATATATATATATCCAGTAACTCTGGATGCTTACACAAACTTTACCCTAAGTGCCATAACTGAAAGTGGTTTTCTTTTTTTTTCCCTACAGTCCCACGCATTGCTAAAGCTCTGTGACTTAAATTTTTATTAGTATGGCTTAAAACTAGCTTTGATTCCAGAAACTGAAGGGGGAGATTTTCTGAAACATTTTTACAAGGATTAAGCTCACAAATTTGTCCACATTTAACAAGTGTACTGAATTAGTTACTTTATTTGTTGCTCTTGCCAAATACCTAACCAGAAGCATCTTAATGAGAGGGTTTGTTTTGACTTACAGTTCAAGGGGATACTTTCCCTCAGTATGGAGAAGGCATGGTAGCAGCAGCAGGAAGCTGGCTGATCTCACTGTATCCACCCTCAGGAAGTAGAGATGTGAGGAACAGGAAGTGGAGCCAGGCTATACAATTGCCAGGGCCACACATAGTGATCTGCTTTTACTAACAAGCATTTACTCACTAAAGGTTCCACTCCTTTCCCAAATAGTGCCACGAACTGGGACCAAGTTTCCCAACATATGATCCTATTTGGGATATTTCAAATTCAAAACACACCACCAGATAATATGTTGGAAATAGGATGTGACAGCAAAATAACAGACCTCTGCTGGATTCCCCAGGATCCACGTAAGCCAGATGCACAAGGTGGTCCATACATCTGGAGTTTGTTTGCAGTGGCTGGAGGCCCTGGTGTGCCCATTCATTCTCTCTCTCTCTCTCTTTCTCTCTCCCTCCCTCCCTCTTTCCGTCTCTCACTCTCTCAAATAAATAAATAAATAAAATCAAAAGAAAAAAAAAAAACAGAATGAAATCGAGTCATTTTTTCTGAGTCTCTTCCCCCAAGGAAATTACAATCTAGTAGATTCAATGTAAGGGTAGACATGAACCACTATTTGTTGTTTTCCTCTCAAAATAAGCCAGATGCTTGAAGAAGAGTTGTAGAGAAAAGAAAAATAAATCTGGAGAAGAAGTGTAGCAGTTTGAGTGTATGTTCCCCATTGACTCAGGTGTTAAAATTAAACTTGTAACTTGGATCTCTAGCCACCTGTCTGGAGGACGTATCACTGGGGACAGATCCGGGGGTCCAGCCCAAAGGTGTGTTTGGGGGTGGGTCTAAATTCCATCCAAAAGGTGTGCAGAGCAATGTGAGCTCTGTGGGGGGAGGAGTCCTGCTTGCTGCAGGTTTCTGCTTGCTACTTTAGGTTTTGCTGGCTGTTTGTTTTTTCTCCCTTCTAGGATGGATGGAAGCAGCTTTTTCCACCATTGATGGAACTTCCCCCTGGATCTGTAAGCTTGAAATAAACCCCTTCTTTCTATAAAATGTGCCTGGTTTGGATGCTCATCCCAGTAGCAATGAAGCTGTCTACAACTACCATGAAACCAAAGAAGATGGATGATATCAACAACAGGCTATTTTCTCCTGGGATTGCTGGCATGTGCTTATGCAGAGTGTCATATCAGCCAATCTAATACCAATGTGGTGACAAATTTCAAACAGGATGCTTTTGGAAGCAAGTGCTTTTGTTATTTAAGTTTACTGGAACCTCTGAGTTCCATAAATCTAAAGTTCGCCACTAGAAAGTCTTACAACTTATGTCCTCTTTAAGTAAAAGCACTGCTGTATTGAAGTTTAGTTCACATCTGGGTATGGTGACACACATCTATAATTCCAACACTTAGGAGACTGAGGCAGGGAGAGCTGAGGGACAGCTCCTTGTCTTGAAGATCTTTCTGTCTCCTTGCCTCTCATTTTCTTTGTATCCTCTTTTTCCAAGGAAAGTTGCAGATTATGTTCTTTACTGTTGGGGATGATTTAGTCGACGATTTTATGTTTCCAAATCTATAAGAAGAATAAGCAATAGCATTGTCAAGTTGTACCATGAATATTTGGTCCAAAGGGATGCTAAACCTAGCTGCATGAGCTGGGAGTGTAGCTCTATTGGTAGTGTTTTTGCCTAGAGTGCATGGGATGGTGCGTTGAAGCTCTAGCACTGTCATTAGCAGCAATCGTAATAGGAGCACTGGTAGTCATGGTGGTCATCATCATAGTAGCATTTCCTTCAATTTGTGAATTATTTCTTGAAGCTACCTTTCATGTACATTGGTGAATCTCTTATGAATCTGAACTGTTCACAATAGTGACATCATTATCACTAGTGCTAAGTGAGCATTTCAGAGTCCTTCTTGCACTGAGCACTTTGTGTGAACTATGTAAGGCTCACAATCATACACATGAAGTAGATTCTAATAAAGCACACAGTCTGTAGATATGTGAAGTAGAGGAGGCTACATGAATTATTCAGTTACATAAATTGACAGAGTAATACTCTAACCTGAGATTTAAAGACACTTGAGCCTTTCAGCCATTCTACTAGCTCATGAAATGCTGCACAATTTTTATGTGCATACATATCTCTCTTCTGTAGTAAAATACAAGCTATGTAAAGGGGGGATTATACTTTATTTATATTCATGTTCTCTTGTCTAGCAAGGTACTAGTTCTATAAAAGGTATGCTGAATAAATAAAATAAATATGTCTTAATTTTTAAAAAAGTTAACAAGAGAACCACACAAAAAGTATAATCTCATAAATACATATGTCCAAATTATGATGACTGCCCTCTTAATCTAACAAGATTTACTCTGAAATCTAATTTTCTCTTTAATAACTCTCAAGCTATCTAATTTTTGAAACATTTATTACCAAAATGCATTTAAGATCCTATCCTTGCATTAGAAACTCAAGCTCTGCAGATCAATAAAACTAAAATTGCTTTTTAAAAACAGAATCTAAACTATTTTTAAATACTTCAAAGGCAAGATCAGAAATACAAACTGAAGGCAACACAGAAAAACTCTAAGGGATATCAAAGAGCTTTCCCAAAAGAAACACACTTATGCTCAGAAAATTTGTAAATTAGGAAGGAAGAATTTTGCTAATTAAGTAAGTCAGCAAGCATAGGTGAATATGTGCATTGCACAGACACTGTGTTTTCAAATCCTCCTTTGAAGAGTTATACTGAAATCTGCCATGCTAAAAGTCTTCAAACTTCAGAATCACACTCAAAAAGTTTTGCTACTAATATTCACCTCATTATCAACTTTACTCTCAGTCCCTAAGTGTTAGCGACTGTCACTGGTTCACTGTTTTATTCCCAGCAGACAGCAGAACAAACATGGATCAGTCTGTAGAGAACAAAAAAAATTTAAACATGATACATGTAGATATTCTAAATATTGAGCCATTCTTTTTGAGTCAAAAGAAGAAACAGAGGTGTGGTGGATATTCCTATAATCCCAGCACTCATGAGGTTGAGGTAGGTGGACTGCAATGAGTTAAGGCCATCCTGGGAAACACAGTGAGTTCCAGGTTAGCCTGAGATACAGTGAAACCCTTTCCTCAAAAGAAAAAAAAAAAAAAGGAAACACTCCAATGTATCCACTAACTTCACATTCATGTCAACTATATCCTATGGTCATTATCATTTTTATTACTTTGTCCTGTTTTTTCATTTTGTACTATACAAATGCATGATACCTTAATGTACATAAGGCAGTGACTAATACAGTCAAGAAAATTAACACACTTTTATCTCATATAGTTCTCAATAATTCCATAGCAATTTTAAGTATAATTTCTCCCTTGATAGACTACAATAGTTATTCTATTAAGAATAGTATCCTAGGGAACATTTAAAACTAGTTAAGGAGTTATAGATGGACCTAAATCTATTCATTAGCATGTTGAATGGCAGACATAAGATATAATAAAATTTGAAATTAAAGAATTTAAAGAGAATATTCTAAGCAGAATTATAATCTTTCTTTCTCTGGGACAATTCACATACTACCTGTTAACCTTGGTAGGATGTTTTGCCTTGCTGATTTCATTCTTAAAAGTCCTTTGATACCTAAAGGTGATGAATTATATGATTACCCTGATTATAATTCACTAGTAATAAAGTTCCCTTCTTATTCTTAAACTGGTTGTGCTCTTGCTTTTCTGAACAATTTTCCTTATTTTTCCTTCCCCATTATGCATTTATTTTATCATTACTGGAGTAAATGGATAACAAAATAAATATGACATATTATTATATACATTTGCAATATTTTTATAAACAAAGATGCTTACTTGGGGTATTTAAACCTGTGTAATTAAAGAGCATAAGGATACTAGAATTTTATGAGATCTGGCATGCATAAAAATATCCATTAGAAAATGCAGAACCAAAAATGGATAGTTAACAATATATAAAGATTTCTATCTTTTTTCAAGTAAAACAATATTTTCAACAATATAATCCTAAGGATAATTTTACCACAAAATTAAGGAAACTGCAACACAGTTGATCCATTCATTTCACCTGTCTCAGCCATCCATGTGTAGACCTCTCCAAAGTCAATGAGGCCATGAAATCACTATTGATTATAAAAACACTGAAATTAATAAATCAAGCTCATAAGAAGATTATACACATGAAGTTGCCTCATTAGAGAAATAAATATGTATTTCTAATGTGTTTTCATAAAGGTTGTCCCATAGGTCTTTGATAAAAAATTGTTCATGAACCTTCTTGTTGATTGACAATATAGATTGTTCCATTCATTCTCATTTGTTCATTCATTCTTGCATAAACACTAATTTGAAAGCCCTAGTAAGTCCCTAGCATTATGAGCACTGAAGATGACAAAGATTCCCCTAGGAACTCATGATGTAGTAGAGGAGTCATGTTGTTAGTTTCTCATTGCTGGACCAAAACGCCTGACCCAAAGCAGCTTATCAGAGAAAAAGGCTTCTGATTTTGAGGGGAAGTTTCATCATGGCAGCATGACAAAACAGGAAACTGTCACATATCTGGGTGGAAGTAATATTAGTACTAGGCTTGAAACTGTGCTAATAACCTCAAGATGCAACACCAGTGACACACTTCTGAAAAGGTTCTGCCTACCAAATTGCCACTGGCTGGGGATTGAGTATGAGGCTTACTCACAAACACATGAGTTTTGGGGGAACACTTTATATTCAAACTACCACAAGGAGACATACAGATAAAGAATGCACAATAAATAAAGAAAATATGTTCCAAATATGCCTGAGACCCCTGGGGAATTATTTGAGGCACAAGCAGTGAGCTAGATGTGTAAAGATAGGTACCACAAATAATTAAATGTGAATTTTTATTTAGAAATTTCATATATGAACATATTATATATTTGATCATATTCCTGTCTCATTCTTCTCTTTCTTCTCTTTTCCCCACCCTTATTCCAAGGAGGACTCTCCTATTTCTAGGTAGTCCTTCCTTTGTTTTGTTGTCTAAATTCTTTTGTCCTCCTCCACCCTCCATGTAAAAATGTTGAATATGTGTAAGACTATGTTAATCTATGACTCCAAAATTCCACATCTAGGTATTTACCTAGGAAAAATGAAAATATATTCCCATATTAAAAATGTACTTGAATAGCACTTCATATAGCAAAAGCAAACATAACCCAAGTGTATGACAGAAATGCTATTCAGAAATACAAATGAATTAACCACTGATTCTTATAACATTATGGATGATGATTAAAACATCAAGTAGAACACAAGAATCCAGACACAAAAGAGTACATATCATGTGGTTTAATTTAGATGAATCTTTAGGAAAAACCACTCTGATATATAGTGAAATAATGAGATCAGTGTTGCCTAAAGCAAGGCACAAGGAGTGGTGTGGTAGTTTGAATGTATGTCCTCCATAGACTCAGGTGTTTAATTAAAGCTTTTAACTTGGGTCTCCAGCCATATAGATGAAGGAGGTTTCACTGAGGTGGATCCTGGGGTGGAGCCCAAAACTGTTTATAGGCAGATCTAAATTTCAACTTAAATGTGTGGGGAACATGTGAGTTTTGGTGCAGTCCCTGAAGCTTGTAATTTTTGGTGTTTGTTGGATGCTGGTTGTTTTTCTCTCCACTTGGATTTATAAATGGGATCTAGCTCCTTCCACCATATATGGAACTTTCCTATATCTTCAAGCTTCAAACAAATCCTGTTTTCCCATAAAAACTATCTGGTTAGATTTTTGTCCCAGCAACATGAAACTATTTGGTAACAGATAGATGGGATATTGCTGAGATGAATCTGACCATGTGGATTTTGATTTTTGGAACTTGTGTGCAAGAGGAAGAATATGTATGAATGTGGTACTTGTGACTACAGAAGCAATACAGTGTGGTAAGCCAAATTTTATGGACTATTTTGGTGAGAATTTGAAAATGCTAAATGCAAAGAGAATTTTGTTGGCTATGAACTCTCAAAGCAGAAAGAAAAACAATAGAGAACTTCCTTAAAACTGTGCTACTGGCATAAAGTCTGTCTGAGTTCTGCTGCCCATGCCTAGAAATTTTGATCAAGGTTGAATTTGAAAGTGATGTTCTGATGTTCTTGGTGAGAGATATAAAGCTGAGAAATATAAGACTTAAAGTTAGAAAACTTCAAGAAGTTTAAAATTACTGATACAGATACAGGATTTGGGTTACTGAAACTACTATTGTCAAGCAGATTAGCATCATTAAGGATGTTTGGGGCAGATCTGAATTCCACCCCAAAATGTGTGAAGAGCAACGAGATCCCCTGCAGCTTGTTGCTTTTGGATTTTGCTGGCTGCTGATGTTTTTAGTGTTTTGTTTTTGTTTTTGTTTTTGTTTTTGTTTTTGTTTTGTTTTGTTTTGTTTTTCTCTGTGCTTGGATTTATGAATAGGAACCAGGTCCTTTCTCCATTGATGGAGCTTTTCTGGATTTGTAAACTTGAAATAAATCCCTGCCTCCCTAAACTATCCCTATTGTGCATGTTCATCCCAGCAATATAAGGCTGTCAAGTGGGTTTTGACTAGAAAGGGCATGAGGGAATTCTGTGTGACTAAAACACCTATTTCTTAATTGTGGTGGTGGCTATGTGAATGCATATTTTGGGCAAATGCAATCAAATTCCATACATAAATGAATGCATTCACAGAGACATTGCCTCTCCCCCATAACCGACTGCTGCCCCATAATGCATGACCCACAATCCCCATGGGGTTGACCTACATACCCAATGAGGAAGGCCTCTTCAGAAAAGGGTCAGGGAGGAGGGAAAGGATGGTACCAACATGTGATGTTTACATAAAAAATATATCCATATCTAATAATAAAAATAAATTAATTTTAAAAAATGAATGCATTCTATTGCATGTAAAATTATACCTACATTTTTTAATTAGAATAATTTGCATCTACCAAGGAATATCAGTTTAAGAGGAGGTTACAAAAACTTAGAAAATTTGGGTAGCCTCCACAATAAAAAATATAGTTAGGTTAAGAACTTGTACTTATTTAAAATGATAACAGAACCAACACAAGATACATATGCTGAAATTTGATAACTACTACAATGTTGCAGTGAGGTTTGTATGGCTGGCAGAAATCACCCAACCAAGAGAAGATTGTGGGAACAAAGAGGTTTATTTTGGCTTACAGGCTTGAGAGGGAAGCTCCATGATGGCAGGGAAAATGAAGGCATGAGCAGAGGGTGAAGATCACCCCCTGGCCAACATCAGGTGGACAATAGCAGCAGGAGAGGGTGCCAAACACTGGCATGGGGAAACTTGCTATAACACCCATAAGCCCACCCCGAACAATACACCGCCTAGAGGAGGCATTAATTTCCGGTTGCTATCAGCTAGGGAGACTAACATTCAGAATATCTAAGTTTATGGGGAACACCTGAATCAAACCACCACATAAAAACACTACAAAATGTTGAAAAATGATACTATTGTTTTCTTAACCACACTGTAAACCTCTAGAGAATCCTTTCAATTTTTTAAATTTTATTTATTAATTAGCAAGCAGAGAGAGATAGAGAGAAGACGGAAGAGAGACAGACCAGAGAGAATGGGCATGCAAGGGCCTCTAGCCACTGCAAACAAACTCCAGCTGCATGTGCCTCTTGTGCATCTGGCTTACATGGGTCCTGAGGAACCAAAAGTGAGTCCTTTGGCTTGCAGACAAATGCCTTAACCACTAAGCCATCTCTCCAGCCTGTAGAAAATCCTTCCTTCACAATTTGTCTACATAGTCTGTGATTAGATTTTCCTCAAATGATTCTGTAATGTTTTCTGTAACAAGAATGTAAAGATAATTTAGTCTATCTTTTAGTCTGTGAAATTAAAAGTTAGCTTTATTATTGAAAGTTTATAAGAAATTTTTTAGCATTATAACTCATTGCCAAAATCATACAACCTTTTAAGAAACTGTCAACCTTAGGAAATAATTCTGTCATTTTTCTTTCACATATGACTTTCACTGATATACTTCCTGCTGATAATAATGCTAACATATATGCTTTTTATAAATTTTAGACACTCCTTTTTAAAATATTTTTATATTTATTTATTTATTTGAGAGAGACAAAGAGGCAGAGTGAGAGAAAGAGAGAATGGGCAAATCAGGGCATCCAGCCACTGCAAACCAACTCCAGACACATGCATCACTTTGTGCATCTGGCTTATGAGACCTGGAGAATCGAACCTGGGTCCTTTGATTTTGAAGTCAAGTGCCTTAGCTGCTAAGCCTCCAGCCCAGACACTTCTATTTTATAAAATTTCCAATTAAAAAGTATAGTACTCTTACAATTATGTGTCCCACTACAAAATCTATTACTGGGCAAACAAGATTGTTTTGACCAAATATCAATGAAAATGGTATTCTTTCCTAAAATTTTACATAGTCCAGTGTTTGCAAAATCACTTTATACTCTTAACTTTTATTTTTTAAATTGTATGTCTTGCTACCCACAGTACCCAAATACTTACTACTACAGGAAGGTGTCATGCAACCATATATCTGGTCCTGCACTTCCTTTTATAAAATTTAATTTATTTATTTATTTGGTTTTTTGAGGTAGGGTCTCACTCTAGACCAGGCTGACCTGGAATTCACTATGTCATCTCAGGGTGGCCTTGAATTGAGGTGGCCTCACGGCAATCCTCCTACCTCTGCCTCCTAAGTGCTGGGATTAAAGGCATGTGCTACCACACCCAACAGAAAGAGATGCATTGGCTGAGAATCACACCCTGGCCTCCTGTGTGACAGGCGAGAATTCTACCACTGACTGAACCACCAATGCTGTACTGCATTTTCTTGACATTATCAAGGTGAGCTGGTATAGGGACCAGTAATAAACTAGAAGCCACTCCTACTCTTTTAGCTATAGCAAAAACTTACACACACATAGAACTGACTGAAAATCACAAATATCACACCAAATCCAAAGTAATTGTGTCCAAAGTCTACTTCATCTTAGATTCTAAAAATGCCCACTGTTACTTCAGTGCACCAGAAATGAGAATGATGAAGAGGAAATCAGAGAATAATGACATGCACACAAGGTTTTAAGCAATTGCTTTTAGAATGCACTTTTTAAAACTTCTTTCATAAACCAGGTGTGGTGGCACACGCCTTTAATCCCAGCACTAGGGAGGCAGATGTAGGAGGATAGCCATGAGTTCGAGGTTCAAGGCCAACCTAAGACTACATAGTGAATTCCAGATCAGCCTGAGCTACAGTGAGACCCTCCTTCAGGAAAAAAAAAAATCTTTCACACATAGAAAAACATCACATGAGTAACCTGCTAAGAGGCATTCATTAGCTGCACAGTTAATCCACATCTGTTTAAGTAGCAATATTTTTATTCATTCATTCCACAAAAGTTTGCTTTATTCTAACTCTCTATTTCCAACACTTTGGGGACAATACTCAGAAAATATATAGCTAAACTTTATTTTCAATAAAAAAATTACAAAGAATGTTTTCTAGATTCACTCACAAATTCTGTAACCCTTAGTGAAATTCATTGTGGAGCTGTGTAATTCTAAATTGATGGTGTAGGTCAAAATGTTTCATATAGGGGACTTAGGGGGCCTGAAAAATGAGTTTCTTTGCTGGTTTCAATCATGATAGTTACATTATATCTGCCAAATACCTGAACATTTCACATGCATCTTATGTCAGGCTCATAATAGCTGCACAGAAACACTGAAAAACAAGTACTTGCTGTGTAGCCAAGGGAAATATATTTTGTGAGAGTTGAAATCCAGGAACTATGTTCTTCAACAACTTGAAGAAGGAAATGAACTGTTTTCTGAAGAGATTTTTCTAGCAAGCACTTCTCAGGAGAGTAGACAACAATCTATGCATGCAATATATAGACGTATTGCATATGCTTTCATTGTTTCTGAGGAAATTATCTTTCTCGGAGACTCTAACGTTTGTGGCAGTAAGTTTGTGCAGTGATGGAACGATCTGAGGAGACTAGATGTGAGAATGGAGGCAGTGTTTGCAATGCACGGGGTTTTCATAACATCTTGTCATCACTCGGAAAGATCTATGCAATTTGTTACATACATTGGTGGCTTCAATGGGTGATTTATTTCATGTACTCTATAGGGCTTAACATTATTCTTTTCATACAAACAAAGGAAGCAAACTGTATAAATTATTTTATCTCAAAAAATGTGATCTGAGCTTCAAAACCACAGCATTGAAATCAAATTGTATCCAAAAATGTGCAAGGTACAAATATAAATAATTTAAAATATTGGAAATATGAAATTTGGAAAATGGAAAGCCTTTCCTGCTCCAAAAGAAATATGGAGCATCTACTTCTCTTCCACACAAAGGGTCGAGGATGGTCCCTGGTTATGAACCCTGCTTATACCTCACAAAAACAGTCCTGCCTAAGCTTTGCACATCATCAAACCTACCCTGGAGGTAGGAAAAATGTTTCTTTTACTTAAAAATTCATAACCTCATAATCGAAGGCAGATGGACAATAATTTGTCCATAGAAATTTCAGTAATATGTTAACACAGAACATAACAAAAGCTTTGACTGTCACAAATGTTCTTGAGGAGCACTGCTCATTCTACAGACATCTATTTTTCTTCTCAAACTCCCAAACCACAGGGCTCATTTCTGTTTCTGTCTCATTCCCAGTCTCCTCCACTGTCCTTCCTTAGACCAAACTTAAACATTTAAACTCTCCCATATTTTATGACTTGGACATCTCAGAAGGCTTACTCACTCTCTGTACCTAGAAGAACCCCCACACCCAACTTACAGATGTGCCCAGAATGTAATTCTAGAGCTGTGTAATAAATAGGAAACCATGCCACACTATAATTTCATAGCTGAGATAGCAAAATCTTGCATAATGAATAAACCTTATAAAGCAAAATTAGTGCAAATTAGGTTTTATGTGTGTGTGTGTGTGTGTGTGTGTATGAGTGTGTGCATGTGCACACACCTGAGTGTGAGAGTGCACAGGAACACAGATGAAGGAAATGAGCATAGGAAAATACCTTAGCAACCCAGCATGCTGCTTGGTTCGAACAGTAAATATAACCATTTCTTAACAATGTACCTAGCAACCTGTTAGCAACCTGGGAACTCCACCAACCTGTATCAAGCTATAAGTATACCTGCTTTATATAGTGAAAACAGGGACTGGAGAGATGGCTCAACAGTTAAAGCACTTTCCTACAAATCCTGAGGATCTAGGTTCCATTCCCCAGTACATAAAGCTAGCTGAATGCATCTGGAGTTCATTTTCTGTGGCTAGACCTGCCTATTCTCTCTCTCTCTCTCTCCTTCTTTCTCTCTCACTGTCTCTCAAATAAATAAATCACTTTCTGTCAAATAAATAAATGAAAATAAAACCAAATAAGTGGAAATATGTTATCTACTTAGTAACCCAATGGTAATTCCCATTTCTATTCAAATTCAAGGATATATCCCAGGATCAGGAGATAGGTAGCTGATCTGGCCTGAGTTGGATAACCTGAGTGAGGCAACTGTGTCCACTGAGTGAACTTTTTGAGGGATAATTCTCTATTTACCATCTTATGTCTATGCATGGATGGGTGTGGATATAGTTAAAGCAGATGCAACTTGGGAAGGTACATGTGCAGTAGAGAAAAGATTACATAGTACAAACCTGTCACTCTAAACAATGAATCATTCTAATTTTTCCCCAATAACTAACTCCTTCTTTTCTGAGACCCTGTAAAAAATCAATACATACTAGCGGGGCCCATGAATACCTTACTCTCACTAAAGTGGCCTGTGACTTTTGTCAGCAGTGAATCCAAAATATACTTTTGCTTTATCTTCTATTAAAATTCCTTGATGTTTCACTAGTTGTGTGAATCACCCAGATAAAAACCACCAGAAACACATGTGTGTATATGTAAAATAAATGCAGTTTATATGTAAAGGACAGTTAATTCTTTTTCTCTAAAACTTAGCAGGTCAAAAATTCATTGTTTTTAATAAAATGCTTGTTAATGTAATGTACATAGTTCTTTTTAAAGTTCTGTTATCTTGTCTAATAAAAAAACTAAATGACATTCCAGATCCTAGGATGAAATAAATTATTTCATAGAGCACAGGTAAGTCAGCTCAACTAAATGCTTTCAAAAAAGAATGATATTTACAGACATCGCTACTCTTTCCCTATGTGCTATAAAATAATACTGTCTGATAGCCCTGCCACTAATAAAACAATTCAACTAAGCCTGGTGACACAAACCTGTAATGCCAGCTACTTGGGAGGCTGAAGAAGGTGGTTTACAAACTCAAGGCTTGCCTAAGCTAGAATGTAAGTTTAATGCCAGTGTGGATAACTTAATGAGATCCTATCTCAAAAATAAAATGGAAGGGCTGGAGAGATGGCTTAGCAGTTAAGGGATTTGCTTGCAAAGCCAAAGGACCAAGGTTCAATTCCCCAGGACCCACGTAAGCCAGAGGCACAAGGGGGCACATGGCACATGTGTCTGGAGGTCCTGGTGCACCCGTTCTCTCTCTCTCTCTCTCTCTTTCTCTCTCTCTCTCTCTCTTTCTCTCTCTCTGTCAATCTTTTTCTCCTTCTCTGCCTCTTTCTCTCATGCCCTCTCAAATAAATAAATAAATAAAATTTTAAAAATTAAAATAAAATGGAAGAAGAGGATTGTGTATATTACCTAGTCATAGAATGCTTGCCTTGCATGCATGAGACCCTACATTCAATCCCTGGTCCACAAAAATAATTCAATAATTGGTTGTATTTACATTTTCAGCAGGAAAAATACAATGTAATAATGCTTTTGAATTATTTGAGATTTCTATAAAGGAAACAGATCTACTAACCTTCTAACCAGTACTGCTATTTACACACAAGTATTAAGATATTTGTAAACTGATAACTTGTCTCCTCTTCTAATTTTAAATTGAGTCTTATGGCTATAGCCATCTCAGGATGAAGATTATTTCTAGATCTCATATCTAAAAATAAATGATATAAAATGACATAAAAATGATATAAAATGACATAAAAGATGCCATTTTTCTTCTTTCTTAAAATTGATTCTAAGTTGACCAACTATATGATATTATTTAAAATTTTCTAAAACTTTACAGAAGCAAAGAGAAATAGATAATTATTAATAACATATTAATTGTATGTTTTAGTTTGTATGGATGTCTTAACATATATTTCCCCAAGGAAAACAGTGAAGTCACATGTTTACTATGTGTAAGACACCTGACATGTATTGCAGTTAGTTTTTAACATAGTACTGAAAAATTGGAGAGATTAGCTTGTTTAGCAATTGAGAGAGGTGAAGCTTTAAAGATTTCAAATAATATTCCCATGTTATATGACAACTAAATCACAGAGTTAGAGTTCAGCAAAATTGTGCTTAACATACAGTCTGTCCTCTCTTTAAGAATATAAACCTCTGAGAGGTAATCAAAAGGTTCTCGAGGTTAACCACTATTATGCTTTGATTTGTTTTGTGGCTTACAAAGCCCAGTAGTAAGTAAAAGAATGTTTAGACCCCACAATGCCAAGGTTAATAGTTGTTTCTCTGGTGGGTTTAGTCGCATTAATGTTTTGACTTTAGCACATTCACTAAATACTCTCAGGTTTCTATGTTAGCATTTGCTAAGTACTGTGTTCAACACAAAAGTCCCAATGAGAGACCTTTGGTACAATGTTCCCATCAATCATTTTTCTAAAAATACAATAATGAGATCACAACACAATGATAGGCATTAGTACAACAAGGTAGAATTTGCTTTTATATTTTCAAGAACAAAAATTCAAAATAAATTCTCTGAATCTGCTGCATTCATCCACACGTTCTCTGATTCTAACTCATGTATTCAGTATACAAAATTTATCTAGCACCTTCTAAATACCCAACATTGTTTCTGCTAGGGATACAAATAAGATAATGCTTCTGTCCTCCATGAACATGTATTTCAGATCAATGTGGGGAAAAGACCAGAGTTAGAAAATTTACTCACCAACTCTCTCCACATAAAGATTAATCATGTGGTCAATGTCTTTCTATTGGAATCTATTGATCCTGTAAGCTTCACTCACTAAACAGCTACCCTCCTGGTAGAGGTGTTTATGGTTGTAACTTAGCATGGTTCAGAGTGTGTCATTGTCCTCTGCTGAATTATTTTAATCCTGACCATACTTTATTAAATTTGTCTCATAAGTCTGTTTGTATGTGTCAAATATTTGCCCCAGTCTTGATACAGGGAGCTAGATCCTTTATCTGTTGCTATCTCAAATCCCTTGACTCTTGTATCTGATTATGAAATATTCTCCATGGGCTTGTATGTTTGAACACTTCATTCCCAGTGGTGGTGTTGTTGTGGAACGTTGTGGAACATTTTAGACACAAGCTATACATAGGACCAATAATTTATACATAGGAACAGCAGTTTATAAATAGGCCCATCTTCCAGCACAACCATTCAGCTCTTCCTCCTCCAAACCTCAACTGGTTATAAGCCATGCCACTAGTTCATGCTGCCACTGATAAAAATCAAGCTCCTTGGCTCCCCATCATGAATGACTGTAGGCCTCTAAACTGGGAGCCAAGATTAATCTCTCCTTTCCTACCTTGAGTTGTTTCGTTTGCATTTTTCATAGTAATGAGGAAAGTAACTAATATACCTTGCTTTCTCATCTGCTGTCTGCCAACATTTCTAAGAATTTATATGGTGAAGGCCTAGACTGATTAACTACATGTATGACATCTCACAAAGACAGACAAAACATATCATTTTTAAAATACAGTTTTATTGATTTGCAAGCAGAGTCAAAGAGACAAAGAGAGAGAGTGGGTGTTCTAGGGCCTCTTACCATTGAAAATGAACTCCAGATGCATGCAACATTTTGTGCATCTGCCTTTATGTGGGTCCTGCGGAAACAAATTCAGGTTAGAAGCCTTTTCAACCAATCACCTTTAACTTCTGAGTCACAGAGGGGTGAAAGTCATACCCCCAGCCCAAACATGTTGCTTTTTATAAAGGGAAAAAACAAGATAATGAAGAGAAAAGAATGTGCTTAACCAAATGATAGAATGAAAACAGAGCCAGAGAAACAAGAGAAATGTAGAGCCATGAGACAAGAAATTGCGAAGACACTAAGAAATGGAAAGACATCCCTTGTTCTTGAATCAGAAGAATCAATATTGTGAAAATGGCAATCTTACCAAAAGCAATCTACACATTTAATGCAATCCCCATCACAATTCCCATGGCATTCTTCATGGAAATAGAAAAAACAACCCAAAAATTCATTTGGAAGCACAAAAAACCTTGAATATCTAAAACAATTTTGATCAACAAAAATAAGGCTCGTGGTATCACCATACCTGATCTTAACCTATATTACAGAGCCATAGTAACAAAAACAGCATGGTACTGGCACAAAAGCAGATATGTAGATTAATGGAACAGAATAGAGGACCCAGATGTAAGCCCAGGTAGCTGTAGCCACCTGATCTTCAACAAAAAAATGCCAAAAATACTCACTGGAGAAAAGACAGACTCTTCAGCAAGTGGTGTTGGGAAAACTGGATATATAGATATAGATATAGATTAGATATAGATATAGATTAGATAAGATATAGATAGATATATAGATATAGATATAGATATAGATAT
The DNA here is from genome assembly GCA_036346955.1 of Dipus sagitta. Classification (NCBI taxonomy): domain Eukaryota; kingdom Metazoa; phylum Chordata; class Mammalia; order Rodentia; family Dipodidae; genus Dipus; species Dipus sagitta. Next base: position 116,176,463 of record CM070772.1, read on the forward strand.
ATCTGTAGAAGGATGAAAATAGATCCTTATCTCTCTACATACACAAGAATTAAGTCCAAATGGATCAAGGACCTTAATATTAGTCCTAAAACTCTGAAACTGCAAGAAGAAAAAATAGGGAAAAGCCTTCAACATATTGGTCTTGTCAAGGACTTTCTGAATATAACCCCAATTGCTCAGGCAAGACAAGAAGATGTCTTGGTTTGCTGACTCATTCCTGGGGCCTTTTCTAGAAGACAGTCATAGCAAATCTGTATCTATACGTGTATATGTGTATACCACACGTGTGTATATGTTGCTTGCTCACCTTGTGTTTACCCCTCTCCTTATAATTATTTATTTATTTATTTGAAAGGATATACTCATATATCCCCTCTCTCTTGCCACATTCCACTGAGGCTCCTCCTTGGTGAGGTTATTGGTATCCACTGTATAGTCATGAAGGCTTCAGTCAGTTTCTATTGGGGGTTGGGTGAAGAACTGGGACACAGGATATTCCTATCTACCCTATGGCTATTACAATCTTTTTGTGGCATCTTCTGCAATATTTTCTAAGCTATGGAGGGTATGTTAGAAGTATGATTTACTGTTGAGCTCTCTGTAGCCTCTGGATTTCTGCTTGTTGAGTTTTCAGCGACAACAGTGTCTGTCTCCATGTTTTTGGAGCTGGTTGTTAGGCTATATGTGACAGCAATACTCATTATTTGATTCAAGCAAGGATTGTCACTACATACAAAAATCTTTGATAAACTGTGGTTAAGGAAAAAGAAATTTTCAAATAAATGATAGTTTTAAACTTTTTCCTTAATGAAAGTTTAGAAAATATTGAAAGGTCAAATGATATTAATTGATCATAAGAATGTGTCAAGCATTAGTAATAATATGACACTAAGAACATTTTCATAAGTTTATTTTTCTAGAATATTAGTCATAAATTAAATCAGAAAAGGAATGAATTCTATATTCAGATGCTTGTGGAACCTGAACAATGAATTCCTCTGGTATGAATTCACATTTACATATTAATGATAATAGTACATGCATTAATTTTTTAATGTTTCATGAAAACTGTATGAGGTAATTGAGTTTACAGGTTGAGAAACTAAAGACAAATATAGTACATTAGCTTTCTGCTGCCATGGTAAAATATGTGGAATAATTATCTTGCAAAGAGAAAAGCTGACTTTAACGATTTTGGAGGTGCTAGTCCATGATCACCTGGTGCACTGCTTTGGGGCTGTGATGAGGCAGTGGATTAAAGAGGGAGCCCATAGCTGAACAAAGCAAACAGGCAAGACAGGAAGGAACTGGGTTGCCAAGATACCTTCCTAGGGTACACCCCTATTGACCTAAGGATCCCCCACTTGGCCTTACCTCCAAAGATTCACAGCTCTCTGCATAACACCAACCTAGAGACCTAGCCTTTGACACAGGACCTGTAAGGGACATTTATCCAAACTGAGGCAGCCTGGTACTAGAACTACAAATATTAAGTGCTGCTCCAGAAATGCAAGTATTAACTGTTATTTCAGAACTGCAAGTATCTATTGTCCCAGAGTGATAGCGATTAACTATTTTCCCAGAACTGTAAGAATTAATGGTTGCTCCAGGACTGCAGGTATTAATTTTTGTTCAGAACTACAGGGATTAGCTGTTACTCTGGAGCCTCAGGGATTCACTAAGGTTCCAGAACCATAAAGATTAATGAATGTTCTAGAGCCACTAGATTACTTACTACTTAGATCAATTACTAAACTACAAGCTCAGACATCCTCTGCTTAACTCCGTATATCTCACACTTATTAGTTCCTGCATTTTATTCTATGTAACACTCTTAGCTTCCTTTAATCTCTGAGAAGCTTTTGTATCCTGTATTCAAGAATCTTAGGGCTGGGTTTGGGAGGTTAAAGCACATATGCAGTATCAAGTTAATTGATTAATTCTGTAGAATAGCCTATAGGGATTTAATTTTTAAAAGGAAGATCAATATCTGGAACTAGAAAAAGTATCTTAGAAGTGCTTAATAGCCAAGAAAAAGATGACCCAATGAGCATTATTTTAAAATTAAGTTTTTAATTATGATGTAAGAAAATGTGATTTGCTTTTTTAATTCGAAATTTTCCCTTTCTTTTAAACCTATATTTCCTGGTGACTCAGTTTTAGCTTATCAAAGTATAATTAATTCAATATGGAAAGGTGAATATGAATATATTGAGATGATGATAAAGATAGCCATTAGACACCATTCATTAACCAATAAGAAAGTTTCTTATCTCATCAGCATTCTTACCATCTACTTTATAGACATGCTTGCCAAGATTGAAGACCAAATATTCTCTTTAGGCTTAAAATTAAACTGCAAGAAGATGATAAAGAACACTTTTAAATACATATAAATGTACAATAATACAAAAATGAGAAAAAATGCTATGCTTTGAATTTATAAGGGTTCCCTCATCCACTCAAAATCCTGAAATGTGCATTAGGTCTTTGTGTTGCAGTATAACCAGGTCTCAAGGAACTTGAGCAACAGTGCTAGAGATGTCTTTTCAGTAGCAGAGTCCTGCAGGGATAGGAATACATGTGGCAACATGCTATTATAAAAGCATCATTTTCTAGTTAACTCACAGAAGGGAGACTATTATAGTTGAATATCATTGTATCTTGAAAAAAGTCTTCTTTCTAGATCACTCATCAGTCTAAAAGTATATACCTACTGTAGTAGACAGCTTTATGTTGCTGAGATGAACTTCCAAACCAGGCACAGTTATGGCAGAAGGGAATTTATTTGAAGCTTACAAAGCAAGGGGAAGTTCAATAATGGCAGAAGAAGTTCGCCCACTTTCACAGGTCCAGGCAGAGAGAAAAGCCACCACCAACACTACAAGCAAGCACACCCCAGGAGCCCCACGCTGAGCTCTGGCACTTTGCATGTCTTAGGTTGGGATTTAGATCAGCCTTAGGGCTGGACCCACAGTGACAACCCCTCCAACCAGGCAGCTGGAGATCTAAATTACAAGTTTTAATAAACTTCTGAATCTATGGGGGAACATCCATTCAAACTACCACACCTACAAAAACTGAAATGAGATTAGGAGCTGTGATATGGAACTTTCTGCATCATACTGCATTCAGAAATTTGTTTTAAACTATATTCCAAGCCTCTCTCCTTCATAGTCACAGTGAAAGTCACTTCCTTTAAATAATACCTTACCTTTTCCCTGTATATAATTTACTAACATCAGGGATACCTAACAAGATTAACATGACTTTTTTTTCAGTGTTACTCTTTTGATGTGCTGCTGGGTGGATTGTTCTTTGTCCTTGGTATCTAACATCAAGGAATGATGCTGTTGATGATCTAATCCTGAAAGGAGCCTACCACATCTGGATATTATTGTAATTTGTATTCTGAAACCATGAAATATAAGTGTGCTACTCTTAGCAGTGAGCAGAAATCAAATGTTGGTGAGACATCTGAAGTGGTTTACATTTCCTTCACATTCCTGATATCTTAGTTAAAAATAGCTGGCTAGGCCGGGCATGGTGACACACACCTTTAATTCCAGCACTTGGGAGGCAGAGGTAGGAGGGTCACCATGAGTTCAAGGCCACCCTGAGACTACATAGTGAATTCCAGGTCAGCCTGGACTAGAGCAAGACCCTACCTCAAAAAAAAAAAAAAAAATAACAGACTATTCATATAAGAGATAGAGATATTTTTGACAATCAGACTTCAAGCAGACTTAACTCAAGAGACAATGTTAAAAATTTCTAATATTTAATGTATATATTTTATCAGGGTTTTGAGGACTAGGATAATAGCTAAGCTATATGCCAGAGCAAAATTTAAAGTGGTGTGCCAAGTGCCCAATACCCAAACGTGCCCCCAGATGTTAAGTTGAAGGCAAATGTTATGAGAGTGTCAGCAGAAAGTATTCAAATATTTAAGTCTATTCCCCATTTTTATTGTTTGTATTGTTTACAGTGGAGTATATAGAAGACTGTCTGTAAAAACAGTAATGACATGGGCATGCATGTCAATAAGGTATCATTAGCCTGATATGCTTATTCAGGCTGTAGAGTGCTTCTGAATGCAGACCTGAAAAAAAGAGTCCTTAAAAATGATTTCAAATTTTCAGTTATTCTTTTTGTCACTTCAAAAGGTATCTGCCCTGAATATAGATTCTAAAAGTCTCCAATGGTCTGCTTGCTTTTATAAGCCTTCACTTATGAATGACAAGGAAACAAGGCCATCTCTAGTAGAGAAAGCTGTAATAGCATCATATAAACAAATGTGCACAACTCAATCATGCTGCTTGGAGGACTCTGCAAAGTAAGCATATGAAGTAATTTACTCACTCAAAACAATAAATCTCCACATGCCAAATATTGCTCTACATCGTGTAAACACAAATGTGAATGAAACAGACATGAAAGCTATGGCATTTACACTCTTAGGACAAAAATATAGAATAAGTAATCCTTTTTGAGATCATGGTAAGTATGAAGGGGAGAATAAGTGAAGGGTATCCTATCAGTAGGGAACAGTTTTGTCAGTGTAGCCAGGGAAGCCACTCTGTAAGCACAACATAGATAGAAACATCAGTCATATCAATGTTCATCTTGGTAATCTATGGCCCTAAGGGCATGAAAGAATGGCTACAGTGAGAAAACTGTTTGCAAAAGGTTCTTATCAAAATGCAACCATAGCTCCAAAGAAAGCTATGTTTGCCATGGAGCCCTTGAGAGCAAGAGTTTCCATTATTGAGATGCAGGTAAATTCCAATGTAAACAATGTCACTCCTCAGAGAAAATTGTCTGCTGTCATGGGGAGCATATGAAGTGTGGGCCAGGATCACTGGAAGCAATTCTGACCATCTTCATAGTTCTGTAGCTGCCTACAGTGACCACCTTCAAGTGGAGTGGTGAAACATCCAGACCTGACTAAATGGTTTTTACCTGGAGATTTTTTTTAATGCCAAAATTTATTAACTGGAGCTTATGGAAAATTTTTGGTATAATGCTTGCTATGACTTGGAAATGGTTTGTCCTGGAAGGTTCGTATACTATTAGATTGATTTGGGAGAGGCAGTTCTGAGCGGTAGAGGATGAAGAGGCAGGCCATAGAGTGCCACCCTCATGCACGGATTAGTGCCGGCCAACAGCATTAGCAGCTTTAGGACTAGACGACTACTACAAGTGTGCACCCCTCACTAGCCTCTACTTCAGTCTCACCGCATGATCCTTTCTGCAAATGTTTCCCACACTATGAAACCATCCACCATGACACTTTCACCAGAACCAAGAACCATGCTCCTGAATCTCTTAAAATTTGGTCAAAATACACCTGATTCAAGTAAACTCTTTTTTTAAATAAAGTACCAAATGTGGGTTGGAGACATCGATCAGTGTTAAATTTCTTGCATGTTCAGAGCACTAGATTTAATACCAACAATGAAAACAGAACATATATGCTAGCACACGTGTGCACGTGTGCACATACATACAAACACACACACACCTGCACAAATAACTTTTGAAAATCAAGTAACAGGCTTGGAAGTGGCTCAGTGTGTAAAAGTACTTAATGTACACACATGAATACCACATAGTTCAGATCCCCAGAACCCACATGAAGCCAGACGTAGTAGTAAACGTCTGTGATCCAGGAACCTACAGAGAGATAGAAAGCAGAGACAGAATTGTGAAAGTTTATGACACAGCTAGCCTAGGGTATGAAGCAAGGAACTATAAGACTCTGTCTCAAACAAGGAGGAAGATAATGACTGGCACCCAAAGTTGTCCTCTGGACTCCACACATGTACATCTAAGCAGTCACAAATATGAACAAATACACACCAAAATTAAGTAATGCACCAAACCTCCATGTATTTTGTTAGAACAATTAAATAGGCTAAGACAGTGGTCTTCAAACTAATCCTGAAATGGGTTCAGTATACAGTCTTTGTCCCAACAGCTCTGTAACTGATAGGTAATTGGTGTTCCCTTCTCAGGCCCAACCCCACTTCTCTTTGGTTGCTTGTGAGATAGTAAAACATCTGATCTCCAGGATATTATACTCTGTTCACCTGGGCCCATGGGCCTTTTTTTTTTTTTTCCGAAGCAGAAGAGCAAGTGATACTCTGAAGTAACATTATATTTTCTTATGCAGAACAGTGGGACACCTTCTATAGGGACCCCTATGTCCCTTTAGGCATACAGTGAACTACAGCACTCACAGACATTAGAAAATCCGTGTAATATACAGCAAACAGCCTTACTGGAGAAGGAGTTGACTCACTTTAAATGGCTGCCCATTGAACTCCAGGCCAAGGAAATGGCCTCCCAGAAGTAGCATGAGTAGCTACCATTATCACATTGTTCAATTTATAAGCTGTTTCCTGAATACTTTTGAATTTGGTAAACCTGATGCTCTACTTTCCCCTTTCAAGTTCCAATGAGTATTTCAGGTATAACTGACATGGTTTCTCTAACCTAAAGTCCTGGAAAGACCTGCTCTTTCCTATGAATGCAATTGATCTTTTTGTTACTTAAATTATTTTTGCTGACATAAATAAGCCATAGAAAAATGGCTTAGGATTCATTTACTGACCATGTAACATGTGAATGTCTAGCACATGCCAGACACAGAGCTATGTACTGAGAACACAATAGAACACAGGGCAGACAAGGGACTTGCTATCAAAGATGGAGAAACTCAGTAATTGTGTACATAAACAAGCAAGATTACTTTATAGTAGTATTTTCATTCCACAGAGCAAAGTAAATTTGAAAACACTGACTAGTAGTTTAAAAAGTGATTGGAGGTCAAGGACCTCTGGATAGAGGGTACTTTGTCTGAGTCTTGATGATCAGTGACCAACCCATCCACCTGGCATGGTCTAAGAAACTCAAACAGAGGTAGGAGGGGGGCATATGTAAGCTTATGCATTTGGAAATAACAGATATAGGAATAGACAGTTGTGGTTAACACTGAATCAAAAGAAAATTTTCAATAAGAAAGATGGCATAGTAAATATAAATGATGAAGATAAATGGAGAAGAATGTCACCTATGCTCCATTTTCCAAATATAGGAACAGTAGGAACAATGAATGCATCAGCATTGCAGCAGATCAAAAGAAAAAATTTTAGTCATAGCTAATCATAAAGCCAGAAACAGCCACCGAGAATATATTGATGTGCTTTGATTTGGTTTTCAATTCTATTTATATTTTGTATAGGTGAATTAATACACATCATATAAATTTTATATATATATATATATATATGTATATATATATATATATATAATTTGTATTTTTAAAGATTTATTTTTATTTATTTATTTATTAGAGACAGAGAGAGGGAATGAGAATGGGTGGACCAGGGCTTCTAGCCAAATGAACTGCAAATGAACTCCAGACACATGTTCCATTATGTGCATCTGGCTTACCTAGGACCTGGAGAATCAAACTAGGGTTCTTAGTCTTCGCAGGCATGCTCCTTAACCACTAAGCCATTTGGATTTTTATGAGTTATAAACTTTACTATATGAAACTATCATATGTTGGTGATATTCCCTATGAGTTATACTCTTATATCTCCTCTCCTCAGCAACCATTACACTGAGGGCCTTCCTCAGTAGGATAAGTTTTTAAGATCTATTGTTTCTCTCTATAAAAGATATGCATGTTTGTAGCTGCAAAATTCTAAGCTTACATAAAACTTAATAAAAATAAGATAACTTGGAAAACTAATATTCTAACATTTATATTCTAATAGTCAACTTCTTATTTCTCTTATTTCCTAAGTTATTTTATGAATTTGTGCATATGTGTATGTGTTTAATCCCTAGATATCACATTGAATATAATATTTTAGACATTAATGTAAGAATAATCAAATATCTTTATTGGACCGTTGGTGAAACATAACTACTACTACGCTGTATTTTTTTTTTTTTTTGGTCTTCACTGATTAAACCTTCTCACATAAGGAGGAAGGAAGAAAAGGAGGGAAGGAGGGAGAAAGAGAAATGGAGGAAAGGAGGGAGAGAAGTAAGAGGAACTTAACTCAAGTTATTTGGTGGGTTTCACAAAGATGTTGTCCAAAAGCTGTGACATGCATGAGTGTTCCAAATATTCCCTGTTCTCTGCCTCCTGGGTTTATGGCAGGTTTCCCTTTCTTTCTTCTTCATGGTCTTGTCACTAACTCTGGCCAATGAGTTGTTAACATAAATGGAACACACCATTTCAGAGGAAAAGTCACTCAGTTGTCAGCAACAAAGCTTCCAGAGCTCTTCTTTCCAACGTGTGAGGCTGATGTGTATCCTGTGGTGGCTACTTTGACACCCTGCATCTGAAGGCAGGGCCATATGGAGCCTATGCACCCACATGTCTCATGATGGGCATAGTGTATGAGTAAATATGAACCTTTTCCTTAAGCCCCTGACATTTCAGTTTTGTTTACTTCTGTGGCATAACATGTCACGTTCTAATACAGAATTTGGTAGTTGGGGGTTGCCATAAAAATTCTAAAATATATGGTTTGGGCTTTGAGCTAGGCAGCATGTTGTGAGAGAGATGGAAGGAGGACACTCCTTCTTAAGCAATGGAAATGTATTTGGTAAAATTATAACCTGTTGTCAGTGGTAGGTTAGTGCTGGCTTATGGTCAAGAGAGTTAATGGTAGCTAGTCCCAACTCCAAATTTTATGATGTCAGGTTGGTATATTGGATCTGACATCAAAGAGAAATTTTACCACTAACATTGGGAAGCACGATAAATTGTAACATTTGCTTCCTTTTTTTTCCCAGAGAGCTTGCTATTAAACATTTGCCTTCACAACACTGACTGCAATAATATATAAGGCACAGCCTGGACCTAATGACCATGTATTTCTGGAGGACAGATTGGAACATTATCAGTGTGTCACCATTACTGTTTACTGCACTTTGCAAAGCAGGTGAAGAAACAGATAGGATGGGACTAAAACTAGTCCATGTAAGCTGGAATGACAGAAATGAGAGGGAAAATACACATTCAGGGACTTATATTTAAAAGAGGCAAATGTTTCTCAATCCCAAATTGGAAAAGATAAGACTCAGACACATTATGAGAGGCAAGTATTAAATCAAGTTAGGTGCTTGCACTTATTGCTAAAATTTCCTGAATGTATTAAGATGAAACCAGTAAATCTTTTGGTGCCAACCTAAATGGTCAACATTGTTCAAGAAGAAATTTACAAAGAAAACAACTGAAGCATGTCTCTCTGTCGGACATAGGCAGGGCCCTGGGCTAAAGCAAACCTAAGCTGTCTGACATGAAGGCCCCAGGCTATAAAGGGGTCTCAGCAGCCTGAACCGCTAGTCATATCTCAGGGATTGGACCAGCAGGGAAGCCCCCCCCCCCATTCTGGGGTTGCAGTGACCCTGGAGCTCCAGACAAAATCTCAGACCCCGAGATCAGCAAGAAGTAAGGCCACTATTTTTCCAAGCATGGGATACCTGGACATTCAGATAAGACTTAGGCTTTCCCATAACCCTGTGCCCTTTGTCCAGTTGCCTAGGAAACTCCTTATATGGTATCAGCCAGCACCTTTGCATCCCCTCCCCCTGCCATAGCCTAAGTGCTGGAATGAATGTCCCCATATGCTAATTAGGCATCAGCAAGCAACCTTGTACATCCAATCCCCTTAGGACCCTCAACTGCTTATAAACCCATTTCCCTGACAATAAACTAAGAGCTGTTCACTGAGACTGTCTCCTGGGAGTGATTCTTTCTCTCGTCACATATGCACAACATTGGTCTCCATGGTTGCCTGGTACACCTTCAGAGGAACCACGGCCAGGTCCTGGAGAACCCAGGAACCCACAGCTGGCACCTGAACAGGGACCTGCTGAAATGCACCAAGGTAATTGTGCCCTCTCCCAGACAGACGTTTGTCATTTGGGGGACTTCAGGCCTTTGTCTCCACGTTTTTTAAGGCTGGCAGGTTTCTCTTTTCCCTCCTTTATTTTTGGTTCATGTCATTGTGAGGGATCAGACATGATGAACTGGCAACTGATATCTCTTGGCCGAGGCCATTCTTCAGTATTGACTGAAGGCCAGTCATCCTCTGCATGGACCCGGACAGCCTGTTGGGTGTTGTCAAAAACATTCTATCTATTTCTCTTCAACACACACACCAAAAAATGGTAAGACATTGACCTCTCAAAGGCTATAGAGCAGGTGGCTGGTCTCTCAAACTTGTGGACAGGCTCACATCCAGATTATTGGGGAATCCCTCATGTGCTAACCAGCCCTCAGGAATGTTGCCCTCTGATCTTGGTGTTTCTGCTCTTTCTATATCATGGGTAACATTACTTCCCACCAAAAGAAATCACAGATTCATGTACTAAGAGCTCTCCTGAAAGTTAGGGGAATTAAGCTCTCCCAGAGAGAGGCTACCTCCCTTTGGAAAGAAGTCCTCCAAGCTACCTCCTGGATGATTTCTGGGGATCTATATGACCCAGACATGTGAATCCGCATAGCTTATCTAGCCAGGAGATGGGATGTTCAGGAAGTAACCCCTCGTCTCTCCCAATCATAGCAGCTGTTTGGCAAAGCATTAGCCACCCCCTAAAACCACATCCACTCAAAACCCAGATGATGACTCTGATAAAAGGAGTCCTGAGGGCTGGCCAGTAGCAGGCCTCAGTTCCATTGAAAGACCAATAGAAGAAATTAGGGGAAAATGACCCCAAGCTCCCTTACACTGACTCCCCTTTATCCACCCTTGCCACCATACCCACCTCCCATTCCTGGCTGCTCCCTCTAGGTTCCCCCCTCCAGGCCACCCCCCTCCTGACTCATGTAACACAGGCCTAACACGAATCCTAACATGATAAATCCCCCTGGCCAGAACCCACCTCTATCCACTCCCCCACTTACAATCACACAACAACTATGTGAGGCCCAAGATAACAATAAAAAGATATTCAATCAGGAAGTAGCATCCTTTCCTGTTAATGTTCAACCAACTCAGGCTTGGCCCCTAAATTGGTATCCTTATCAAGCTGGTGATCTTAAAAAAATCAGACAGGCCATTAGGGAGGATGGGATCCATGTGCCATGGACTAAGTCCCCCTTCCTGAGCCTATGGGGCTTCATTAATACCCCCAGGACTGCTGTGATATCTGCCAGCCCTTGATGCTTAGTCCCCTGTTCCTTCAGTGGAAAGCCCTCTACAGAGAAGAATGCCTCCAACAAATTAAAATTTAAAAAATCAAGAGAATATCCCCTGGGGATTTGATGAATTATTCAGACAGGGTGATCTCTCTACAGGCCTTTTACAGACCCAACAGTCCCCAGAGTTCTCTGACCAAGTTCGCTTCTGTGCCCTCCAGGCATGGGATATAATAACTGCCCCCTCTAGCACCTAGGATAATATCTCTTCCTTACTGTCTCTTCATCAGAAGCCGGGGTATCATTGGAAAAATGACTGCCACTCTACTTTCAACAAAGATGGCAAACCACTAGGGCCTTTAAACTCCAAAAGGGGCAACCCTCAGCCCCACCAATAAGAGGGAAAACCCATAATATACAATGGTAACAAGCATCCTAGAGGGAGCCCACCCAAGGCTGGCCTTAGAGGTTGGAGGAAAAATTTTCAAATGTCTAATTGATACTGGGGCAGATAAGACAATCCTAAAGTGATTTGAAGTTTCTTGATACTGGGAATTAATTCCTGTGCCCCAATTAGTGGGGGTAGGCAGTCCTTCACAGGCATATGTTACCAAAGAAGCCTTTAAGTGGAAGGACCCAGATGGAACTACAGGACTCATCTGACCCCTAGTGGCAGATGTAACAACTAACTTGCTAGGGAGAGACATCCTTGAGGCCCTAGATGTAGTTAGCGCCAGTAATGTAAAAGGGGAATGCATTGAGATAGAAGACTAGGAGAGATACCTTCACTGGTGTCACCCCCAATCCTAAAGGCCACTGTTAAGTACAAAACTCCCTGCATAGAATGGCTCTCTGATGAGCCAACCTGGGTTGAACAGTGGCCTCTGCCAAGGGAGAAACTTGAAATCCTAAATCAGTAACAGAACAACTCCAACTTAATCACATCTGCCCCTCATGGAGCCCATGGAACACTCCTGTGATTGTAATCCAAAAGGGCTCAGGAGGATGGAGGTTACAAGATCTTAGGGCCATCAATAGAGCCATGCCTATTTGGGGAGACCCTCAGAGTGGAATGCCCCTTGTGTTGGCTATTCCAGCCAACACCCACCTCCTTGCTATTGATATTAAGGATTGTTTCTTTTCTATTCCCCCCTGCAACAACACTTTGTGTTCTCCATCCCCTCTACCAATAATGCAGGACCTGACAAACGCTTTGAGTGGATGGTTCTGCCCCAAGGTATGGCTAATAGTCCTACTATATGCCAAGAAGCAATTGCTATGGCATTAAGGGCACATTTAGATCAAGGCCTTAATATCTATCATTACATGAATGACATCCTAGTGTGGAAAGACTCTTCCTCCTCGCCAGCCAAGCTAAGGGATCAACTAATACCTTCCCTCACTGAAGCAGGCTTCAAAATTGCCCCAAATAAAGTCCAACTTATCCCACCCATAGCTTTCCTGGGGACAGAACTCTCCCTCACCTCTGCCCTGCCTACTAAACCCACACCCTCCTTTCCCCAGAAGGTTACATTGGCCTCACTTCAGAGCTTTCTGGGGAACCTCAATTGGCTCCAGCCATGGCTTCCTACACCCACTAGTGATATACAACTTTATTTGATGTTAAAAAGTAACAAAGACCCATCCTCCCCCCCCCCACCTCCTAAGCCCAGAGGCAAAACAGGCATTAGCTAAGATTAATAACATATTTTCTGATGTGGCACTTGCCCAGTACTCACCAGACAAGCCTGTTCAGTTTGTGATATTTAACTCCTCCCCAACTGTTATGGGAGTGCTATATCAACCCCAAGGAGTCCTGGAATGGCACCACACCTCCATTGGAGGTGCCCTACATATATTAACAGAGATTGATGCCCTCATGGCCACTATCCTAAGCCCCTTCTCCCTCGCTGACATACAATGGCTATTTAAGAACCCCTGCCAATTTTCCATAACCTAATAGGCTTCCCCGGTCAAATTGACAACCACTACCCTAATGAAAAGTGGATTTCTGCAATACCCCTTCTAAAATGCCTCCCACCCTGCCTCTTTTCAATAAAACAATCCCCAGAGGCCCCCTTTATTTAAAGATGGGGAGAAGAGAGGAGCAGAGTTAGTTCTTTACCACCCAGAGGATCAACCTCCCACCATCATTTTTAAAGAACTTCCTGACAGATCCCCACAATATAAGGAACTATATGCCATCTATCTGGCACTTCTTGAGGAAGAAGACCCCTTTAATCTCTTTTCGGATAGCATCTATGCTGTTAGTTTACTCCCCAGGTTTGCTCACATATCCAATTAGATGAAAACCCTCTTTCACCTCTGCTGATAAAAGTCTCCAACCTCATTTGCAAAAGAAGGGTGCCCCTGTTTGTGCAAAACATAAGGACCCACAGCCCCTTACCTGACCCCCTCACCAAGGGAAATGCATTGCATTAGCAGACGAGACAGCCTCCTATGGAGACCCAACAGACATCTTCCTGGCCACCCTTGAGGAAGCAGAAAAATTTCATGCTAACACCCACGTAAACCTTAAGGGATTACAATCACACTTCCTTCTGATTCCCAAAAGTCAAATCCAATGTATACTAAAAACATGCCAGTCCTGTGCCTCACTAATAACACCTGCCCTTCAGATGTGGGCACTAACCTCTGAGGCCTCAAGACCAGTGCCCTTTGGCAGATTGATGTCACTCATATTCCCCAATTTGATCGTCAGAAATATCTCTTTGTGACAGTGGATACTTACTCCCATTATATATGGGCCACAGCACAAACAGGAGAGAACTCAAAAAAACTTATACATCATATGCTGTCTACCTTTGCCGTCATGGGTGTTCCCCATCAAATAAAAGCTGATAATGACCCAGCTTTTGTCAGTTCCTCACTCAAAACTTTCTGCATGCAATGGAAGATTACCCATCATACAGGAATCCCACATAACGTACAAGGCCAAGGTATAGTAGAAAGAAGGCACCAAACCTTAAAAGCCCAACTTAAAAAACAACAGCCCACTACCTATTCGTCCAACCTTCAGTTAGCCATGGCTCTGCCTACTTTAAACATTTTCAATATATACAAAAACTCCCAATACCCTCCCATCACTCTCCACTGGCATACACCAAAGACTGCCCCTCCCATCCTGGTGTGATGGGGAGATCCCTTAGATGGAATATGGAAGGGACCAGACCCCCTCCTCACCACAGGAAGGGGATTTGCTTGTGTCTTCCCACAGGACCAGCCCAGGCTCATTTGGGTACTGGTTTGAAATGTCTGATTCCACCCCACTGACCAAAGAGATGACTCGCCAGATGTTGACAAATCAGAAACAGAAGAAATGGAGAAAGCACTGCCCCTGCTGGTTGAAGAAGGGAGCCCCCAGGGGGATGTCCATGACGTTGTGGATGCAAACAAAGTCATGTGCCCACCACAGGTCTCCTTCTCATTCATTTTGCTGGTGGCTTTAACAATCTTACATTCCAATGCAAATGTCTCTCATGCCACCTCGCTCATCGCCCCCCCCCCCATGGAGGATGGTGCTTTGAAGCCCAATAGACCTATCAAGGGGTCAATAAAGTCATTGGCACAAGATATTGCCCTACTAACGGCTGCCAAGACACTGTCACCTTCCATATCTATCCTAAGTCTATAGTTTGCCTAAATAGCATGGCATGCTTTGCCTATCACCAAAGCAACAAAGAGTGCCTTAAAGACCAAAACTATTATGGAGGATGCCTGTACAATTGTATACATTGTATAGAATTATACAATGTATACAATTGTATACAATGTATACAGTTATTAAAAATGTATACAATTGTGTCATTAACAGCTTTAAGTGTCCAGTTAGGTGTCCAGATGCTGTCTTGAAAACTTCCTGGAATATTAGAGAATGTACTCTCCATATGAGATCCCTGGAATGAACACTGGAGGATAGGGGTATGCTAATATCTACTACCCATCATCTCCCTCTGGTATTTCTAGACAGTATATCCCTGTTTCCTGCCTGGTGCAAACTAACCATCATATTCTCTCACAGGAAAAAAAAAAAAAAGTCACAGAAAAAATACAAGCCACTATAACATGGACACAATATATCTAATATGTAGCCTACCTTTTCCCCTTTACTAATTGTCCTAATGCTTCTAACTGCTTCTTTTGTGCATCCTACCCATCCCCTGCTAACTGCAGTTCCTATTAATGACACCCTAGAATACCCTACATCTGTAACAAGCTAGTCCCAACCCCACCACCTTACTGATATTCCCCTCTTTGATTCCAGTCAAGGTATGCCTCTCTGCCTGTCCAGTTCTAAGCCAACCAGAGCTGAATGCCTCCTCAATATTTCCATAACCACAACCACTTGTGTCAAGACATCCAGTCTCCTATGTTCTGAAGGGCTAACCACCCCATGCATAAATATTTCCTCTCCCACTTATTCTTCCCCAGTCTTGATTGGTCCACAGGCGTATCTCTATGAGGAAGAGGAAGCCACCTATCAGCTCCATCTGCACCAACAGAGACATTGTCCCTTGGTGCCTCCAGTGCTGCAGGAGCAGCTCTTGCCCCGACCAACCACCTCGCAGGAGACTTTGGAGAAAAGCTTTACCAAGCCATGATATCCACCACCGACAAACTCGAATCTCGTCAGAGACAACTGAACTCTCTCGTGGGTGTGGTACTTCAAAACTGTAGAGCCTTAGGCCTCATTACTGCTGAATATGGGGGGACATGTGTGGTCTTGGGAGAAGAATGTTGTGTTTTTGTTAATGAGTCAAATGTTATTGAACAAGTTGTTAAAACTCTCAAAAAACTCAAGTAGCTGCTTGACCACTACCAGCCTGAGGACCCCATCACCTGTTTTTCTAACCTTTTAGTCACTTGGCTTCTCTCCCTCCTTAGCTCCCTCCTTGCTATAGGAACCCTATTACTTGTAGACCCCTGCCTCATCAAATTTCTCAGGCACCAAGTAACTAATATTGCTAAGGCTGCTACTAATCAGGTTCTCATGCCTAATCTATCCCTATCTGAGCCTATGATAGACTATAAGGATTTCACTCAATATGATGACACCTCCCCATTATAAAAACAAAGGGGGAGCTGTCAGACATAGGCAGTGCCCTGAGTAAAAGTAAACCTAAGCTGTCTGACACAAAGGCCCCAGGCAGCCTGAACCTCTGGTCATATATCAGGGACTAGACCTGCACAGGAGCTCTCCCCGCAATTCTCGGGGGTCACAGTGACCCTGGACTCCCAGAAAAAATCTCAGACCCCAAGATTGGCAGGAAGTAAGGCCACTCTCTCTCCAACCATGGATTACCTGGACATTCAGATAAGACTTAGGCTTTGCCCATAACCCTGTGGCCTTCGGCCAGTTGCCTAGAAAACTCCTCATATGGTATCAGCCAGCACCTTCTCATCCCCTCCCCCTGCCATTGCCTATGTGCTGGAATGAATGTCCCCTTTTGCTAATTAGGCATCAGCAAGCCACCTTGTACATTCAATCCCCTTAGGACCCTGAACTGCTTATAAACCCACTTCCCTGACCATAAACTGAGAGCTGTTCACTGAAACTGTCTCCTGGGAGTAATTCTTTCTCTTGCCATGTGCACACAACCTTGGTCTCCATGATTGCCTGAGACATCTTCAGGGGAACCATGGCCAGACTCCAGAGGACCCAGGAACTCAAATTTCTCCCTCAAAGATAATAAATCACATTAAAATTATATCAAAATTACATGCTGTGGTGGTTTGAATAGAATAGATGGCCCCCAATATATTCAGTTGTTTATTTGTTTGTAGTTTGCATCTCTAGCCATCTGGCTGGAGGCAATGCCATTGTGTGGATCTTAAGGTGTGGTGGTGGGTTTGAGATTTCAATCTAAAGATATGCAAAGTGTGCCTAGCTGGAGTTCCTGAAGTGTGCTCTGGCTTTTGACCTTTAGGCTTGTACTGCTCTCTCTCTGCTTGGGCCTGTGAAGGCAGGCCAGTTTCTTCTGCCATTATGGAACTTCCCCTGGATCTGTAAGCTTCAATAAATCCCTTCTTCCATAACTGTGCCTGGTCTGGAATTTCATCTCAGTGAACCTGAAGCTGACTAATACATATGCATACATATGTCTACTGCCAAGTGCAGACAACTAGATTCAAATAAATAAGAAACCTGTGAAATTTTAAGCACTTGTCATGCCAAAGAAATCAGATGCATATGAAGATTGGCAGAAGAGAAGATGGAAAGAACAGGAATTGAGAGTAGAAAGTACCAAATCTATTGGGCTTAAAATGACTCCTAGACATCTTTCTGTGCTTAGGAAGCTAACTGATAAGCTCAAATAAAGAGAAATCAGAAATCGTATTCTCTCATCCTCCCTTCACATGGAGTCTAAGAGGTTAAGGGAGAAGAAAGAAACTCAAAGAGGACTGAGCTAAGGGCTGCAAAGAAACATGGGCTTCAGAGCTCTTGCTACAAGAACCTGAATGCAAGCAAAAGACAGCCTGCCTCTTTGGAGCAGTGGAACTTGAAATTGCTTCTAATAGAATGGTAGATTTGCTATGAATCCCTGGCTCCCTGAGTGCTGCAAGTGGGTATGGATATGCTAACTTTCCATCTGCAAAGAACAGTGGTTTGGAGATGTTTACTGTGCCAGTTACTTTCTTAGTTATTGTGTCTTAAGAGAGACAAATGAACATCTTTAGGTCAAGGATGTGGGAATCAAAAAATCACCATGGCTCTCTTCCATTCCAGCAATTTAGAAACCACTGTGAATTATCCAAAAGTCCTCAATTTTAAAGTTGTGTTAGGATTGGATAGAATTTGTGCATTTTCTTTCATAGGGTAAGGGAGAATATATGTTGTTCATAGGAAAGAATTGACCAAATGTCTGTGGCTAAATAGTAGTAGTGTGAGTTTCTTGGGTGATAGTCATTATACACTGATAGTCTACCACCTCTCACACTTAGGACTGCATTTGTGGCTCTCTTTTGTTTGGGTGAAGTTATTAAACCCATCTAATAAATGAGTAATTAATGAAAGTAAAACAAAATCCTTCAGAGTCAGAACATTTTCTCCCAAGACCATCCAAATATCAGTCTTCCTCTTACATGGTGACTAGAAATGTCCCAACTAGTGATGGCACTCATCCTTGCTTCCTTTTCCCCTCAGGTAGACATGTGGCATGGGCATGAAATAAAACATGAGCAAGTAATATTTTTATTTACTTTCAAGCAGAGATAGAGAGAGATAGAACAAAGAAAGACAGAGAGAATTGGCATGCCAGGGACTCCAAACACTTATAGACTCCATATGCATGCACTACTTTGTGCACCTGGCTTTACATGGGTAATAGGGTATCAAACTTGAGTCATTAGGCTTTGTAGGCAAGCATCTTAACCTCTGAGTCATATCTCCAGCCCAAGAAACAATTTTAGGTTACTGAAAGTTAGAGATCATCTCTGTAATTAACATTTCCATACTAATTTGTTAACAATTATTTATTGACATCTTCCATTTAGTATGTGTAGCAGTTACTTTCCCATTGCTGAGACAAAATGCCTAAAGAGAAGCAGCTTATGGAAGTCTTAATTTTGGTTTAAAGTTTCAAGAGGGAGCTTTAACAGTATAGGGAAAGCATAGCAGGAGCAGACAGCTGAATGTCACATTTCTACATTTGCAAAGAGAAAGTAGAGAGAGTGAATTGACTGCATGAGGCAAGTGGAGCTGGGATATGTTACCCCAAAACCCACCCCCACTGACTAAGCCTCTTCCAGCAAGACTCCACTTCCTAAAGATTCCAACAATTAGGTATTGAGTATGAAGGCTAAATCATAATCAGAAGGGCCATGTTTGCCTATGAGATGACACTATGGTGCTTCCTTCCTTAGATGGCCACTGAATTTTAATATCATTTTATTATCTTAATTGTTCTGTTCTTATGACTATTCTATATCAAGTATGTATACTTACTGGATAACAAGCATTTTAAACTATTCTTTTGGTACTTGTCATAGATCATTTTCACAGGCCTGATCTTTGCAAGTGTTAGCACATTACTTCATTTCTCTTTATCATATCTACATGTAATCCCCACATACAATATCTTCCTTTTATCTTGAATAGGAAGTAATCACTGACCATAGAAAAGATTCGTAGAGGTTACTGGACTGGTTTACTATTGATTTATGCATTGTTTGATCAAATTGTTATCTAACAAAAAAAAAATAGAACTATCACATGGCCCAACTAAAACATTCCTGGGTAGACGTTAAAAGGCAACAAAGGCAGCACACATGAATAATCTGAAGACCCACATTTATTGCAGCACTGTTAACAATAACCAAGCTCTAAAATCAACCTGGTTCCAATCAACAGATGAAAGAGGTACAAAATGTGGTGTACATATAGAATGGAGTAGTATTCTGCTCTAACAAATTGAATCACAAAATTTTTAAGACAATGGATGGACTTCCAGGTAAGATGGATACAGAATTCTGGGTACGATGGCTGCATAGGAGTCATACCAAACAAGCCTAGGGAGGTATTTAAGCAAAACCACATCAAAATACACTTTTCCTCTGAAAACTGAAGGTGTGTAGGTTTTTATCAGCCACAGAAGAGAAGCAGGAGAGATAAGATCTCTCAGAAAAGAGGAAACCAGCCAGAATCCCACAGAGACACTTGCAGTTCACACAAGATCCACATACCCTCCCAGCCCAGCACCCAGCTGCAGCAGCAAAGACCCAAACAAGGGGATTTTCCAACCTCATCAAACCTGAAGTGGAGCCAACAGAGATTAGCAATGGAGCTGCTAAAAGGGATACAGATGGGACCAGCTGAGAAGTATCAGTACAACTCCAGGTTTCCTGCACTCTCCCATTCCTCAACTGTCAGAACCACAAACCTGCAGAGAATGCATTCAGCCCCCTGTGGCAGGGCATGCAGCACAGTTTATCAGAGCACCAGTTCCACTGCACAACATGGAGGGATAGAGGTAGGCACTCTGCATTGATGAGATAGGAAGATACCCCAAAAAGTAACAAGGCCAACCAACAAAAAAGCAGGTACATAGACCTGCACTGGAAGTGCTAATCTCTCTTTCCATGTCAGGGCAGGTTATGGGTTACATCGTGGTTGGCTTTATAAAGTTCAATTTAGCTATATTGGGGGTTGACTACTGTTGTTGCCTTTGATGCTTCCAGATTCATAGGGCCTTTGTCTTTTGCTGCTGTCATTATTAGGAGCAGAGTCTGATTCAGATCCAGGCTGACAAGGAACCCATTTCAAACCAGAAATCTCAATGTCCTTGATGACAGGATTAAGGGTGTAGAGCAACACATACCCTTAGGGATTTTGGCTTTATAAGGTTATCTGTTTGTTTCAATCCCCACATTTTCATACTCTGTGCTGGCTTTTATTGAATGTGTGTATTGCTCAGTTGAATTCTAGAATTTGGCCAGTAAATTGCTCCACCCATCCCACTAGAATGATTGAATATCAGGCAAATTCAACACATAGGATTACTTCTGCAGTTGGATTGGAGTACAAGAGCTATGCTTGGCACCTTAAACTCCTACTATGAAGGTACCTAAAGTTGGATTTCCAAGTCTAAGAGCACCACAGATAATTAAAAACCCAAGCATGAAATCAACTCAGGATGGAAAAATTGTTATGTTATAATACAAGAAACACAAAGAATCAAACAATAAAATCCTGCCAAAAATTATAAACCCATCAGAAATGACCCCCCCAATGAGACCGTTTTATATGAAATGTCTGAAAAAGATTTCAAAAAATGATTTTATCTATACTCAAAGAAGTCAAAAGAATCAAAGAAGAAAACAAAGGAATTAAAGAAGAAAACAAACTCCTGAAGGAATTCCAAGAAAACACAGGAAAACAGCTTAATGAAATAAGGCAGTCATCACAGTGCCTGACACTACCTACAAAAGACCATCATAATATGGGGGATAGATAATGACATCAAAATAAAAGAGAGACTAATTGAGATAGGGAGGGGATATTATGGAGAATGGAGTTTCAAAGGGGAAAGTGGGGGGGAGGGTATTACCATGGGATATTTTGTATAATCATGGAAGTTGTTAATAATAATTTGAAGAAAAAAAGAAAGAAAGGAGTTCATTACAAGACATGACTAAGGGGCTGGAAGGATGGTTTAGGATTAAGGCATTTGCCTGCAAAGCCAAAAGACCCATGTTCAATTCCCCAGGACTCAAGTTAGCTATATGCACAAGGGAGCACACATGTCTGGAGTTCATTTGCAGTGGCTGGAGCCCCAGGTGTGAATATTCTCTCTCTTTCTATCTTCCTCTTTCTCTGTCAAACAAATAAATAAATAAATAAAATCTTTTTTTTAAAAAAGACATGACTGGACTTCTGGCCAAGATGGTGACCGCCTAACTGCACAGCACATCCCTGGGAAAGAAAGGCAAGACATTATGGGTTCTGGGTCTTTTAGGGGAGAGCAATCTCCAATAGATTGCCAGTGGGAGGGCACAGAGGGGAAAAACCAGGGAATCGATGATTCTCTTGTTATGCCCAGTTCCTGGCACCCCCAGTGACCACCAAGGAGAATCAAACACGTATGCAAGGGCAAGGAGCTTTATTTCAGGCTTAAACTTGGTCTCTTGACTTCACCAATGCAGTGGACCCATAGAAGAGCCCCGAGTAGTGGGAGGGTAGGGTTTTTATAGGGATTTGAACATAGAAGAAGAGGATGGGTACATGATTAGTTGATAAAAACAGTAACTGCACTTGTACTTTTCTGATTGGCTTAGGATTTTGGTGGGCTAAAAGTTGGTGGGCTGGGGCTAGGGGAATTGAATTTATCTATGACTACAGAAATGTATGGTGTAATCAGTTTCCAGTAACTGTTAAATCCACTCTTACCAGAAAATAAAAACTTAGATCTTGCCAGGAAACAGAAACTGAGGCCTACTGAGGACTCTGAAGCATGTCACGGAGTCCATCTGGTTCCTGAGTCCTTCACCCTCCCATGCAGGTAGTCCACCCCTCCCCCCAAGCAGCTGCCATACCCACAGTGCCAGCTTCAGAAAACTGCCTCACTTACTGTAGGAAAAGCATCCCAGGCCAATATAGTTCCACTCACCTCACTGCACAGGGATGATCGCCCTGCTACTCCTGCCCACAAGTGTTCTTGGCCAGGCTACACCCCCGGGACCATTGGAGCTCAGGCTCCTTTGATCAATTTGCATACCAATTGTGTTCAAAAGTTCAAAAGTTTCTGTGAACAGAACATGAGGGAACTGTGGGATACCCTGAAACATCCTAATATCAGGATCATTAGAATACCAGAAGGAGAAGAAATTCAGACAAAAGGCATGGAGAACTTATTTAACAAAATAATTGAAGAAAACTTCCCCAGTCTCTTAAAAGAAAGGCCCATCAAGATACAAGCTAACAGAACTCCAAACAGACTGGACCGAAGGAGAAACACTCCAAGACATGTTGTCATTAAGACTCTAAACATTGACACCAAAGAGAAAATCCTAAAAGCAGCTAGGGAAAAACAGCACACCACTTTTAAACGTAACCCCATAAGAATTATACCAGACTTCTCAATGGAAACCTTGCAAGCTAGAAGGGCCTGGAATGAAACACTGCAAAGTCTAAGAACCTATGGCTTCCAACCCAAACTACTCTACCAAGCAAAAGTATCCCTCATAATAGATGGTGAAAGAAAAACACTCCATGACAAAACTCAGCTTTACAATTATATGAACACAAAACCAAGCCTACAGAGAGTATTTCAGGAAATTTTCCACAGAGAAGAAATAAATAATCAACCTCAAATGCCAACAAGAAACAGATCACAATAACCAAACTCAGAGTAGGCACAAAAAAATTCAAAGACCACGAAAACACCAAACCACATATACCATCACAATATGGCCAGGATCAAATCAAATCTCACAGTCATTACCCTAAATATTAATGGCCTTAATTCCCCCATCAAGAGACACAAGCTAACAGGATGGATCAAAAAATTAGACCCCTCAATCTGTTGCTTCAAGAAACCCACCTCACCACTAAAGACAGACACCTCCTCAGGGTGAAAGGGTGGAAAACAATATTCCAAGCAAATGGGAATAAGAAACAAACAGACATAGCTATATTAATATCTGATAAAATACACTTCAAACCAAAAATAATCACAAAGACAAAGAAGGCCACTTCCTACTTATCAAGGGAATGACCCATCAAGAGGATATTACAATTGTAAATCTGTATGCACCAAACACAGGGCATCACAGCTCATAAAACAAAACCTACTTGACAATAAAACAAAAATGACCACCAACACCATCATAGTTGGAAACTTCAATACACCATTATCAGTAATAGACAGATCATTCAAACAGAAACTCAACAGGGAAGCAAGAGAACTCAACAAAACCATAGATCACTTAGACCTAATGGACATCTACAGAACTTTCCATCCCAAATCCACAGACTACACATTCTTCTCAGCAGCCCATGGAACATTCTCTAAAATAGATCATATACTGGGTCACAAAACCTGCCTCCATATATTTAGGAAGATTGACATAATTCCCTGCATGATATCAGATCACAATGCTATATTGCTAGAAATTAACAATAAAAGACCCACCAAGAATCCCAACAGCACCTGGAAACTGAACAGCACACTTTTAAACAATAAATGGATAGTGGATGAAATAAAAAGTGAAATTGCAAAATTTTTAGAAACGAATGATGATGAGAACACAACATAACAAAACTTATGGGACACAATGAAGGCAGTCCTCAGGGAAAAATGCATAACACTAAATGCCTTCATAACAAAGACAGAGAGATCTCAAATCAATATCCTAACCATCCACCGAAAGGCACTGGAAAAGCAAGAAAAATCCAACCCAAAAAACCACAGAAGGAAAGAAATAATTAAAATCAGAGCAGAAATTAATGAATTAAAACTAAGAAAATAATTAAGACAATTGACAAAACAAAGAGCTGGTTCTTTGAAAAAATAAACAAGATTGACAAACCCCTGGCCAATTTGATCAAAAAAAAAAAAAAAGATGCTTCAAATTAAAAAAATTCAAAATGGAAAAGGAGAGATCACAGCAAACATAAGTGAAATTGGGAGAATCATCAGGACTTATTTCAAAAACCTCTACTCCACAAAACTGGATAATGTGGAGGAGATGGATAAATTCCTGGATGCATACCATCTATCAAAGCTAAACTCACAGCAGATTACTCTCCTAAACAAACCTATCACACTCATTGAAATTGAAAAAGTAATAAAAAAAAAAAACCTCCCCAAAAAGAATACTCCAGGACCAGATGGCTTCTCAGCTGAATTCTATCAAACCTTCATGGAAGAACCCAAATCAATCTTCCTCAAACTGTGCCACACAATAGGAGAACAGGGAAAGCCACACAACTCCTTTTATGAAGATAGTATCTCCCTAATTCCAAAATCAGGCAGAGATGCCACAAGAAAAGAAAACTACCTGCCTATTTCCCTGGTGAACTTAGAGGCAAAGATCCTGAACAATCTCCTTGCACACAGAATCCAACAACACATCAAAAGCATTATCCACCTTGACCCAGTGGGATTCATCCCAGGAACACAGGGGTGGTTCAACACATGGAAATCTGTCAATGTAATACACCATATAAACAAGGTTAAATACAAAAACCACATGATCATTTCGATAGATGCAGAAAAGGCCTTTGACAAGATACAACATCACTTCATGATCAAAACATTGGAGAGAATTGGCATGGTTGGTTCATATTGCCGCATAGTCTCACTCATCTACAACACCTAACCTGAATCTACCCAAGATGCCTTACATACCCAGCCAGCGTCTCATGGACTAGACAATAGGATGGGTGTGGAGGGAGGGAAGGCAAGGGAGGGGGTGGGAAACACAAATCTAGACCCAAACAGCAATGGCACCATAAAATTCTACATTCTAAAAGGCAGACCAAATGGCTGAACCTTCACCAGGCCCTTAGAGGGAACACCTGAGCCATAAGACACTGGAGAGGGTATGATGAAGACTGACCTTAATCTTCTACAGCCTCTCTCTCTCTCTCTCTCTCTCTCTCTCTCTCTCTCCTCTCTTCTCTCTAACTGTTTTTATTACTTATCTTTTTCTTCCTTTTCTTAGTGGACACTGACCTGTAACTCCCAGTACCAGCATGTGACTATCATCCACAATGAACTTTTGATCAGAGAGACCTATGAGGTTTCCTAAAAGAATGACAGATTTCTGTCAGAGTACTTGATGATCCACCAAAGGTTAGTGGTAAGATCCTACTGCTGAAGACACCTTATGTGGTTGACACATAAAATGGAATGGCATGGCTGGAAGCTGGAAGAGAGTCAGTCCCCAGACAGTCAGTGCATCTAGTGCCAGAAGGTGCTACATGGGCGACTGGGGGAAAATGTCCAATATCTGTCCAAGCAACTCATGGTCTAACCTACTTAGCAGCAAATAACCTGTTGTTATGCTCACACAAGTGCAATAGTCGTGCACAGCCATGGTAGGAAACCAACTACTCTTGATTTGGCTAACTGACACGCTCAGTGGCAGGGACCCATAGCTCGATCTGGGAAACAAGTCAGAACCACATCCAAACGTAAGCCCACTCTCCATTATCAAGCTACCACCAATCATAGGCTACAAGAGGGCCTATACCTATTAAATTCTCTATTAAAAAGTAAGGGTCATCTCATTTGTTTGGTGCTAACTTACTCTCCATTGGAGAAGCTGCTTCTTTTTTCAGATAGATATAGATCCTAAGGAGAGAGCCACCCATCATACCTCAAAAGAACCCTGGCTGAAACTAAGAACAATTGGTGAAACAAGCAATGGTGCTGTTTTCTTGGTAAACCAGGTGCCAGCACAAGGGTGAAGTAAATCAACACAGAGAAAAATCAACTCCTACCAAATCATATTTCCATAGACCCAGAGGCCCCCAACACCTCATTACTGAACCAGACCAAAAGTGAACCCAACATGGCTCAGGGAAATTTTGTAGAAGAGTGGGTGAAAAGAATGTCAGAGCCACATGTTGGGTCATTATATGCAGAGGCATTTATCCTACCCATAACTGTGGGCTAACTCCCGAATGTATGACCCATAAACCTCAACAAGAAGGGGCCAGGGTGCGGGGGTAGGACATGGATGAGCCTAACAATGGTACCAAATTGACTTTATTCGCTGAGTACAAAACTAATTAATAAAAAAAAATACATGACTAAGGAAATAGAAATACTGAAGAAAAATCAGGCAGAAATTCTACCACTAAAAATCCCAGTTAGTCAAATAAAAAACTCTGTGGAAAGTTTCACCAGTAGAATGGATGAAGGAGAGAACAAAATATCTGAACAAAAGACCAAGTGGCAGCTCTAATGCAGATGAACAAAGAGAAAGATAATCTAATATGAAGCTATGCATGGGAATTTCAAGATATTCGGGACACTATAAAAAGATCAAACATAAGAAGTCAGGGTATAGTAGAAGGAGAAGAACTTCAATCCAATGGTATAGTAGGCATTTTAAACAAAACCATAGAAGAAAATTTTCCTCAAATTGGGAAATAAATGCCAATGCAGATACAAAAAAAAAAAAAAAAAAAAAAAAAAAAAGCTTTTCAAACACCAAACAGACAAAACCTGGAAACAACCTCCCCTCGCCATGTTATAATTAAACTGCTAAACATAAAAACCAGAGAAAATATATTGAAAGAAGTTAGAAAGAAAAATCACGTCACCTGTAAGGCAAGCCCATCAGTATCACAGCAGATTACTCAACACAAACTTTAAAAGCCAAAAGAGCTTGGGATGCTGTATTCCAAATCCTGAAAGGTAACAACTGTAAACCAAGATTACTGTCTCCTGAAAAGCTATCTATGCAAACTGATGGAAAAATAAGGACATTTCACACCAACACAGGCTAAAGGAATTTATGACAGCTAAGCCAGCTCTTCAGAAAACACTTCAAAGAATCCTTCATGCTGAAGCAAAAGCAAAGCACACACATAAGGAAACAGGACAAAATTAGCCATACTCAGATAACAGTTAAAACAAGAGAGTAAAGAGAAATGAGGAAACACTACCAAACAGTAAGAGTGGCAAGAATAATACATACTTTTCAATAACTCTTAATATCAATGGCTTCAATGCCCCAACCAAAAGACACAGGCTTGCACACTGGCTTAAAAGGCAAGATCCTACTATTTGTTGCCTCAAGGAAACTCATCTCTCAATAAAAGATAGACAATGTCTTAGGGTGAAAGGATAGAAAATGCTACTTCAAGAAAATGGGCCCAGGAAACAAGCAGGGGTTGCTATCCTAATATCTGACAGGATAGACTTCAAACCAACAATAGTGAGAAAAAATAAAGAAAGTCACTTTATGCTGACTCCAACAGGAGGACATTACAATCCTAAACATATATATACCTAACATGGGGCTCCCAATTTCATAAAACAAACACTATTAGACTTACGGTCATAGATAACACCAAACATAATTGTAGTGGGTGACTTCAACACCCCACTCTCATCAATTGACAGACCATCCAAGCAAAAAATAAACAGAGACACATCTGGATTAAATGATGTCATGGAACAAATGGACCTAATAGATATCTACAGAACATTCCATCCAAATGCTGTTAAGTATAGATGAATATCGATGAATTTATAGAATCAAATGATGATAAGAATGCAATATACCAAAACCTTTGGGACACAATGAAGGTAGTCCTAAAAAGGAAAATTATAGCTCTAAGTACCTGTATTATGAAATTAGAGCGTTCACAAGTAAACAACTTAATGCTTCGCCTTAAAGGCTTGGAAAAAGAACAAGGCAAACCAAAAATCAGTGGACAGGAAGAAATTAAAGACTAGGGCAGAAATTAATGGCATAGAAACAAAAATACAATCCAAAGAATCAATGAAACAAAGAGTCGGTTTTTTGAAAGGATAAACAAGATTTACAAGCCCTTAGCAAATCTCACCAGAAGAAAGAGAGACAAAAATTAATAAAATTAGCTAGGTATGGTGGTGCATGCCTTTAATCCCAGCACTTCAGAGGCAGAAGTAGGAGGATCATTGTGGGTTCAAGCATACCCTGAAACTACATAGTGAATTCCAGGTCAGCCTGGGATAGAGTGAAACCCTACCTCAAAAAATCAAAAAAAAATTTTTTAATTAATTAATAATAATAATGTTAACACTAGAGATGAAAAGGTACATTACAACAGATACCAAAAGATATTCATAAAATCATAAAGCCATACTTTAAGAATGTATATGCCTCTAAGTTTGAAAATTTGAAAGAAATGGATGATTTCCTTGATTCATATGACCTACCAAAAATAAATACTAATGCGAAACCATTTAAATAGACCTATAACAAAAACAGAGATCCAAGCAGTTATAAAAGTCTCCCAACTAAAAAATGTCCAGGCCCAAATGGATTCACTGGTGAATTTTACCAGACCTTCATGGAAGAAATAACACCAATGCTTCTCAAAATTTTCCATAAAATAGAAAAATAAGGAATTCTATCAAACTCCTTTTATGAAGCCAGCATCACCCTGATACTAAAGCAAGACAAAGACTGAACAAAAAAAAAAAAAAAAAGAAAAGGAAATTACAGACCAATCTCCTTCATGAACATAGGTACAAAAATTCTGAACAAAATAATGGCAAACAGAATAAAGTATATATCAGAATGATTATGTACCCAGACCAAGTTGGCTCTATCCCAGGGATGCAGGGATGGTTCAACATATGCAAATCGATAAACATAATACATCATATAAATGGTCTGAGGGACAAAAATCACATTATCATCTCAATATATGCAGAAAAGGCATTCAACAATATCCAACATCCATTCATGGTAAAAGTATGACAGAAACTGGGAATAGAAGGAACATATCTCAACATAATAAAAGCTATTTATAACAAAACTGCAGCCAACATAATACTAAATGGGGAAAAACTTGAAGCTTTTCCACTAAATTCAGAAATAAGACAAGGGTGTCCACTGTCCCTGCTTTTATTTAATATAGTACTGGAAGTCTTAGCTTTAGCAATAAGGCAAGAGACACTCATAAATGGGATACAAATTGGAAAGGAAGAGACAAAATTATAATTATTTGCAAATGATATGTTTCTATACATAAAGGAACCTAAAGACTCAACCAGCAAACTCTTAGCACTGATAAACACTTTTAGCAATATAGTAGGATAAAAAATAAATACACAGAAATAAGTAGCTTTCCTATATGCTAACAATGCAGAGGGTGAAATCAGGGAATCTCTCCCATTCACAATTGCCTGAAAAATAAGTAAATAAATAAATTACCTTGGAATAAGCTTAACCAAGGAAGTTGAGGATCTCTACGATGAGACTTCAAAACACTTAAGCGAGCAATTGCAGAAGACACAAGGAAATGGAAAGATATCCCATGTTCTTGAATTGGAAGAATAAATATTTTGAAATTGTCAATCTTACCAAAAGCAATCTACAAATTTAGTGCAATCCCCATTAAAATTCCAATGGCATTCTTCACAGAAATAGAAAAAGCAATCCTAAAATTCATTTGGAAACAGAAAAAGACCTCAAATAGCCAAAACAATTTTGAAGAACAAAAATAAGGCTGGGGAAATCACCATTGCTTATTTTAAGCTGTGTTACAAAGCCATAGTAACAAAAACAGCATAGTATTGGCACAAAGACAGACATGTAGATCAATGGAACAGAATAGAAGACCCAGATGTTAATCCAGGCAGCTAAAGGTATCTGATTTTTGTTAAAAATGCCAAAAATATTCACTGGAGAAAAGATTGCCACTTCAACAAGTGGTGCAGGGAAAACTGGATATCTATATATAGAAGGATGAAAATAGATCCTTGTCTTTCTCCATGCACAAGAATTAAATCCAGATCACGGTCCTTAATATCAGACCTGAAACTCTCAATTGCTAAAGGAAAAGGTAAGGTAAACCCTTCAACATATTAGCATAGGCAATGACTATCTAAATATAACCTCAATTGCTAAGAAAATAAAACCACCATTCAACCGCTGGGATCTCATGAAATCACAAAGTTTTTGCACAGCAAAAGACTCTGTGAGGCTGGAGAGATGGCTTAGCACTTAAGTGCTTGCCTGTGAAGCCTAAGGACCCTGGTTTGAGGCTCGATTCCCCAGGACCCACGTTAGCCAGATGCACAAGAGGGCACATGCGTCTGGAGTTCATTTGCAGTGGCTGGAAGCCCTGGAGTGCCCATTCTCTCTCTCCCTCT
The DNA here is from genome assembly GCA_036346955.1 of Dipus sagitta. Classification (NCBI taxonomy): domain Eukaryota; kingdom Metazoa; phylum Chordata; class Mammalia; order Rodentia; family Dipodidae; genus Dipus; species Dipus sagitta. Next base: position 116,206,976 of record CM070772.1, read on the forward strand.
CTTTCTCTCCATCTTTCTGACTGTTGCTCTCAAATAAATAAATAAAATGTATATAAAAAAAAGACACTATGAATAGAGCAAAGAGACAACCTATAGAATGGGAGAAAATTTTTGCCAGCTGCACATCTGAAAGAGGATTAATATCCAGAATATACAATTAACTAAAAAAGAACAATAAGAATTCAAGCAATCCAATTAGAAAATGGGCTATGGAACTAAATAAAGAGTTCTCATCAGAAGAAATACAGATGGCATATAAACATCTAAAAATTGTTCTATATCCTTAGTCATCAAGGAAATGCAAATTAAAAGTGCTTTGAGAGTCCATCTCACTCCTGGCAGAATGGCTACTATCAAGAAAACAAATGACAATAAATGTTGGTGAGGATGTAGAAAAGGGGAACTCTTCTACACTGTTGGTGGGAGAGTAGATTTACCATATGATCCAGCTATATCACTCTTAGACATATATCCTAATGACTCTTCTCACTACCTTAGAGATACTTGCACAACCATGTTTATTGCTGCTCTATTCACAATAGCTAGGAAATGGAACCAGTCTAGATGTCCATCCACAGATGAATGGACATAAAGATGTGATACATTTACACAATGGAGTTCTCTTCAGTAAAGAAAAATGAAATTATGAAATTTACAGGGAAATAGATGGATCTGGAAAGGATTGTACTAAGTGAGACCCAGGCCCAGGAAGACAAACATTGCATGTTCTATCTCATATGTGGATCCTAGCTACAAATGTATAGACTTGTGTGTGAGCTAGAACCAAAAATTGGTAGCAGAGGCCAGTAAACTAGAAAAAGGCTACAAGGGAGGGAGGAGAGAGAAGGACTTAAGGGGATGGTACTGTATATATGTAAGTAGAAGAACAGATTACAGGGAGGGGAAAGGTCTAAATGAGGCCAGGGAAAGAGATTGTGTAAAAGAAGGGTGGGATGAGGGCTGATCAAAATTCAAGATATTCTGAATAAGAAATATGATAACCTGCTTTTTTAAATAATGGGACATCCATAAGCCATAGATTGTTAGTAGAAAATTTTCAGTGCCAGGGATAGGAAACCTTCCAGTGAGTTGTTGGCCAGGGAGGTCCCTGTTGCTTCCAAAACATTACAGGGTATTGCCAAAGGCCTTGGTTTCCCTTGAGAAACAGATGGTAAGACCCTATTGCTGAAGACTTCCCATGCCTGAGCAGCAAAGTCACTAAGAACTCATGCTGGTTATGAGCAGGGAACATTCTCCCTGTAGACCAGCCAACTGAAAGCTGGAAAAAGCTGCACTGTATGCAGCCTTATGGGAGACAGAAGTCATCAGCGGTGAAAACAGTGAACACTGGAAACTTCAAGTTTGGACAGACAGGCCAAATGACTGAATGACTGCAATAGTGCCATGTCTGCTCTGAGGGAAACTAACTCTTCTTGTATTGGACTGAAGGCCAACTCTATGGGAGGGAATACATGCCTGGTATGGAAAACCTAATCAAAAGCCTATGGCAGGGGAGGTCATAAGCCTTAGGGGTATAAAGCCTGCTCTTGTCTGGATAAATGTATATATTATTCTCACCAAACTGCCCTGAAAGCACTACATTTAATGTTCATATTCATGTATTAAGGCCACTCTCACGTCTGGTTAGAGAAGCTTCTCTTTTCAGATGGTAATGACCACTGGGATGACCCAAAGGGCTATATAGTGCTAGGAAGAAGGGATGGAGGAGTGCCCAGCACTGAAATATTTCTATCACATCATCCAAGGCTCAGGGTCCATTGCGGAAGAGGTTGCAGAAAGAAGATAAGAGCCAAAGAAGGGTACCACTCTTTACAATGCAACTGTCCAGTCAGAAATAGGAGGAAAAGATGATAACAAATTAAAAGTGAGACTAATGGAGAGAGGGAAGGCATATGATGGAGAGCAGAGCTGCAGAGGGGAAAGTGGTGGAGGGAAGTGAAATTTTATGGTTTATTGTCTGTAAGTATAGAAGTTGTCAATAAAAAAGCAATGAATGAAAAAAAATACTAATAAGGTATTTTTAAAATGACCTATGGAACTAAATAAAGAGTTCTCAAAAGAAATACAGATGCCATATAAACATCTAAAAAACATTGCTCTACATCCTTAGCCACCGGGGAAATGAAAATTAAAACTACTTTGAGATTCCATCTCACTCCTGTCAGAATGGCAACCATCAAGAAAACAAATGACAATAAATGTTGGCAAGGATGCAGAGAAATGGTAACACTTTTCCACTGTTGGTGGAAATATAATCTGTTACATCCATTGTGGAAATTAGTATGGAGGTTCTTGAGACAGTTAAAAATAGATTTACCATATGATCCAGCTATATCACTCTTAGGCATATATCCTAATGACTCTCCTCACTACCTTAGAGATACTTGCACAACCATGTTTATTGCTACTCTATTCACAATAGCTAGGAAATGGAACCAGTCTAGATGTCCCTCAATAGATGAACAGATAATAAAGATGTAGTACATTTAAACAATGGAGTTATATTCAACAGTAAAGAAAAATGAAATTTATGAATTTTGCAGGGAAATGGGTGGATCTGGAAAGGATTGTACTAAGTGAGGTAACCCAAGCACAGAAAGTCAAACATACCATATTTCTTTCATATGTGGATCCTAGCTACAAATGTATAGACGTGTGTGAGCTGGAACCAAAAATCAGTAGCAGAGGACAGTAAGCTAGAAACAGTCTACAAGGGAGGGAGGAGAGGGAAGGACTTAAGGGGATGGTATTGTATATATGTAAGTAGAAGAGCAGATTACAAGGAGAAGAATGGCCTAAGTGAGGCCAGGGGAAGAGATTGAGTAACAGAAGGGTGTGGGGAGGGTCAATCAAAATTCAAGATATTCTGAACAAGACTTATGAAACCATACTTTTTTGGATAATAGCACATCCAGAAACCACAGATTATTACTAGAAAATTGTCAGTGCCAGGGATGGAGTACCTTCCAGTGAGTTGTTGGCCAGAGGTCCCTTACAGGCTATTGCCAGGGCCCTTGATTTTCTATGAATAACAGATGGTAAGACCCTATTGCTGAAGATTTCACATGCTTGGGCAGCAAGGTCACTGAGAAATCATGTTGATGCTGACCTGAAAACCTTCTCCATATATACCAGCCAACTGAAAGCTGGAAAAAAGCTTCACTGTATGCAGCCCTGTGGGATACAGAAGTCATCAGCAGTGAAAACAGTGGACACTGGAAGCCTCAAGTTTGGCCAGATAGCCCAAATGACTGAACGAGTACAATAGTGGCATATCTGCTCTTGGAGAAACCAACTGCTCTATAACTGGACCCTGCTCTATGGGAGGGAATGCATGCCTGGTACTGAAAAACCTAATCAAAAGCCTATGGCAGGGGAGATCATGAGCCTTAGGAGTATAAAGCCTGCTCTTGTCTGGCTCCATGCATATATTATTGTCACCAAACTTCCCTGAAAGCACTACATTTAATGTTCATATTCATATATTAATGTTACTCTCACTTCTGGTTAGAGAAGCTTCTCTTTTCAGATGGTGGTGACCACTGGGATGACCCAAAAGGCAACATAGTGCTTAAAAGAAAGGATGGAGGAGTGTCCAGCACTGAAACATCTCTATCACACCCTCCAAGGCTCAGGGTCCATTGCAGAAGAGGTGGCGGAAAGAATGTAAGAGCCAAAGGAAGAGTACCACTCCTTACATCCAACTGTCCAGACAGATCCTTACACAAAACCCTCATAATAGGAAAAAAAAAAGATGGTGACATCAAAATAAAAGAGAGACTAACAGAGAGAGGGAGGGGATATGATGTAGAGTGGAGTTGTGAAGGGCAAAGTGGGAGGGGGAGGGAATTATCATGGTTTATTATCTATAAGTATAGAAGTTGTCAATAATGGAGTTATACATTTAAAAAAAAAGAAAATGGGTGGATTATGAGTAAACATGTTAAGGGAAAAGACACCAAATGTAGAAAAACAATTACCACAAGTTTTCTTTTGTATGTGGAGAGAATTCTTTTTCTTGTACATAAAGGATAGACTGTATGATGGTTTATATTGATTTCCAACTTGACATGACCTAGAATCTCCTAGGAAATTGACAGTTGGGCATGCCTTCAAGGGCTTATCTAGATTAGGTTAGCCTCAGGGATACCTGTGAGGGATTATATTGATTAAGTTAATTAATGTGTGAAGACACATTTAACTATTGTTGGTACTGTTTCATGCCCTGGAGTCCAGAACTGTAAGAAGGGGAGAGCTGACTACAAGAAAGAACTGTAAAGAGAAAGAGAGCTGACTACAAGAAAGAGAACTGTAAAGAGAAAGAGAGCTAACTACAAGAAAGAGAACTGTAAGAAGGAGAGTGAGGGCTGAGCATTCATCACTCTACTCTGTGGACTAAATATGATCAGCTACTTCAAATTCCTCATGCCATGACTTCACCCTATGTTGGACTGGAACCTTGAACTATAAACTGAAATGTAAAACTTTACTTGCTTAAATTGTTTCTTGTCAGGTACTTGGTCACAACAATGAGAAAATAACTAACATAGCTCAAAGTAGTAGAAAAACTATTAGGAAAGGTTAGGAGATGGGGAGAGGGAAAGAAAAGGGGAAAAGAAAAGAGGGTACTTAGGAGGAAGCACTATCTATGCTTGTATGGAAATGTCACAGTGATATTCATTGATATCTACAATTTACATGCATTACAATTTATAGAAAATTGCCTTCTGAAATATTAGTACTAGACATACTAATATGTTCCACATTTATTCAATTTCCAGCATGTGACATGCCCTCCTCTAGAGTGGCATTTGTTTTAATAGCCAGGAGATAGAATTTTAGTTAATACTGCACTTGATGCCTCAATAATCAGAAGAAATGGGTTCACGAAAATCTACAATCTTTGGAATGCACTATTTCTTATTCCTGTACCCAATATCATCTTTTATTTGTGGACACCACTTCTCAGAACACAAAGGGCCACTGCCAGTTTCTGGGTGTCATCTAGTTGTCTTCTTAATGTTGTAGTCTTAAAAATAGATAAGTGTTAAGTGTAAATACAGAGAAACACAGGTAAATCAGAGTTCTGACTACCTCCCAGAGCATACCTTGGTAATAGACACTGCGTAATTTTCCTGTGTACTTCACCTAGTTTCTCTGCCTGGGCACAAACAGGTATGGTTTCTCTACTGCATGTGGCAGAGAAATTTCTTTTCTCAAGCAAGTTTTATGGCAGAAATGTTAGTTATTTACATAGCAGCCATTGGAAAAATGATCATGATTATGTTATTGTGTTATTGTGTGTGACAATGTATCGACCCTTAGACTAATATTCAGACACAGAAAAAAACTCCATTTTACCTTTGAAGGAAATGGAACAAGGAGGTGCATATGTGACCCAGTACTAGGAAGTGCTGGAGAGGGGCTGCATGAAGGGTTAGGAAGGGGTTTTCCTTCTTTGCAGGAAAGAAGCATGTAAGGAAACAGGTTGTTTCACTCATCTGCCCTTCTGTGTTGGAAATATAGAACTGTGGCAGCTTTCTTGGGACAAGGGAAGAAACCCCTGGAGACAAAGTTTCAGCATATAGAGAATAAAATGAGAATAACTGAAAAGAGCCTGGTGTTCTGGGGTTGAAGCTTGGTGATTACACAAAGAAGAGCTAACTAGAGACAACTTGTCAAGAGAACAATAAATGTCTGGCACTTTAGGCATTATTTGATCATCCTCTTATTTGTAACCACATACTCTGAGAGGAACACAGTTAACATCATGGTGAGAATAACTTTCTCCCAAATCGTGGCAATCTTTTCTCTGAATCTTTTCTTGCCATATTGCTATAGGTTTGCATTTTTTTTCTTTCCATTATTAAAGTTTTTAGAGAAAATTTAGGAAATCCTGCACTAAGGACACTAACAAAGGTTCATTTAAGTTAAAATTCCTCTTTTCATCTTTTGGTGAGTCTATGGAATGGATTATCCCCTATCTATTGCTTGTTCTTCTCTGTACACCATGACTCAAATAATCTTATTGTCTCTCATGCAGCTAGTGCCTTTAAACAGATTTAATAATCACTAATGCATTGAATGCTCAATTAAAATCAATGTGACAAATATTTTTCATATGCTTAATAAGTTCAAGCCCCCAGTCTAAGTACCATGACAAATACAAAGATGGAGTCTGATGCCTGCTGCTCTAAACTACGTGAGCAAGTTGAGCTGATGATACATACTCACTCATCTCTAAGACAAGTATGACTGTGACATATGGGATTTGAAACAGAAGCAATGCACTTTCAAAATAAGAATGAATTAATTTTTTCTCTGGAGGCATCACTGAGTTTACAACACAAAATATCATGTCATCTAGAACCAGCCTGCCAACACTGAGCTCTCTAAGCTACTACTAGCAGAACATATTCCCACACAAGCTGCTTTGAACAATGTAAGACAACAAGAGAGGAAATTTCTACAGCACACACCTGAGCCCACGTTGTGCTAGTACAGGTAAGGGAATCTGACACAATTTATGCCACCACCCTAAATATTTGTTCATCTGCAACAAGAAGCTAGCAAACCCTCCATTAGGCTTTGTTGTGTGATTAAAAAAATTATGAACTTTTCAGTGCAGAATTTAACCTACAGAGGCTTATTATTCTGTATTGCTATTTTTATCATTTGTAATTAGAAAATGTATATAAGATTCTGTGTAGTCAGGCCAGCACACCATATACACACATACTGTTGCAATTACCTTCTTGTGGCTGGGATAAAGCACCTGACCAAAAAGAGCTGATGAGATGAAAGGTTTTTTTTGTTTATTTGTTTGTTTTAATTTTGTCTTACAGTCTTCAGGGGAAACTTAATGATGGCAGGGAAAAGCATAATGTGATCAAAGACTACACATCACTTCCTTGCCACAACAGGTGGAAAACTGTTGCAGGAAAGTGAGCTGAACTAATGCTGGCAAGCTACGGCTAATAAACAACAAGGTCCACCCCCAGTGGTGCCATCTTCCAAACTGCCATCAGCTATAGATCAAGCACTCAAAACCATGTATCTATGGGGAACATTCCGTTCAAACTACCATGTATACATACACAATGAAAAGCAAAGACAAGGAATGAAATTTACAAAAGAAAGGGAGGGACAGATGGAAAGGGGAGGGCCAAATAAATCTACCAGGGCACATTTTTACTTTGATTTCATTTCAGTCCAGGTTCATTTCCACATATGTGTGTGTGTGTGTGTGTGTGTGTGTGTGTGTGTGTGTGTTTATAATACAATGTCTTGTTATCATATAGCTCAACCTTGCCTCAAATTACTATATAAGCCTGGCTGACTTTGAACTTAACACTTCGTGTTATCAGCCTGCTTAGTGCTAAAATTTCAGGTATACACCACCATGCTCATATATATTGTTTTTTTGTTGTTGTTGTTTGTTTTGTTTTCTTTTTGCAGAGTGGGGTGGTGAGGTAGGGCCTCACTCTAGCCCAGGCTGACCTGGAATTTACTATGCAGTTTCAGGATGGCCTCGAAATTATGGCGATCCTCCTACCTCTGTCTCCAAAATTCTGGGATTAAAGGCATGCACCATCACACCAGATATATTGTTTTTGCTTGTTTGTGGTCTTTTGTTTTTGAATATAATCTTGTTATGTACTGAAAGCTGGCCTTGAACTTGAATTTCTGTTGCTTCAACCTCCAGAGTGCTGGAATTATAGGTGTGTACTACCATGCCAAACTTTGCTTATAAATTCTTTGTATTACTTGGCAAGAAATTGAATTTTTTCCCACAACCAGTAAGTGACATCCTATAGTATTACCAATATAAGTGCTTACAGCCATTAATTTAGATCATTGTTTCTAAACTTACTGAATTTTAGGAATCTAAAAGGCTACAATTTTACACATGTTTTAATATGCATTATTTTTATTTTCATATCAATCGAGACAGGATAGGACAGGGAAAATTAAAGAGACATGGAAAAGGAAAGAAATCACTCAAAGCAGAATCTAAGCCTGTCAAACTTGAGCACAAATAACAGTCAAAATTTCCTAGAGACAAAACTCTCTTAGGCTTGAGAGATGGCTTAGTGGTTAAGGCACTTGCCTACAAAGACTAAGGACCCAGGTTCAATTCCCAAGTGTCCATATAAGCCAAATGTGCAAGGGGTACATGCATCTGGAGTTTGTTTGCAGTGGCTGGAGGCCCTGATATGCCCATTTTCTCTATCTGGCTCTCTTTCTCCATCTCTCTCCCTCAAATAAATAAAATATTTTTATTGTTTTTTTAGTTTTCATAATTAACAACTTCCATGATTGTAAACAATATCCCATGTTAATTCCCTCCCTCCTCCCACTTTCCCCTTTGAAGCTCCACTCTCCATCATATCCCCTCCCCATCTCAATCAGTCTCTCTTTTATTTTGATGTCATGATCTTTTGTTCCTATTATGATGGTCTTGTGTAGGTAGTGTCAGGCACTGTGAGGTCATGGATATCCAGGCCATTTTGTGTCTGGAGGAGCACGCTGTAAGGAGTCCTACCCTTCCTTTGGCTCTTGCATTCTTCCTGCCACCTTTTCTGCTCTTCTGCAATGAACTGTGAGCCTTGGAAGGTGTGATAGAGATATTGCAATGCTGAGCACTCTGTCACTTCTTCTCAGCACCGTGATGCCTTCTGAGTCATCCCAAGGTCACTGCTATCTGAAAAGAGAAAGTTCTCTAACAAAAAAAAAAAATATGAGTAGCATTAATATATGGGTATGAACATTAAGAGAAGTGCTTACTGGGCAGTTTGAGGAGCATAGTATATACATTTGGCCAGACAGCAGAATATTTTTAAAAATCATCCTTTAAGGCCAGGCGTGGTGGCACATACCTTTAATTTCAGCATTCAGGAGGCAAAAGTAGAAGGATCACCATGAGTTCAAGGCCACCCTGAGACTACATAATGAATTCCAGGTCAGCCTTGGCTAGAGCGAGACCCTACCTTGAAAAACCAAAACAAAAAACAAGAATCTCTTTTAAAATAAAGACTCTCTTCGCTTTTTAACTAGAAATATCTCAAAGATGATAAAACAACAAATGAACTGTGCTTATTTATGTTCAGAATATTTGTAACCTTGAGTTTGATCATAAAAGCATTCTTCTATCCTCACTAAACTCATTAACAATACATTTCACAAACCACCTTGCATTTTCATTGGCAAAATGAAATTTCTAGATAAGAGAAATAAGTAAACCATGTATTTTTTACCTAATTTTTAAATTTTCCTTAAATTTAAGTTTTGCTTAATCAGCAAACCTTGTTGTAAATTACATCCTTTGAACAATGTAACTTAGAAACACACACATATGGCAGAATGGTACAGAAACTATATATATATATAACTATATATATATATATATATATATATAACTATATATATATAACTATATATATATATATAGTGTTACAGGGTTACAAAATAGAGGGGAGTTTCCATCAATGGTGGGAGAAGCTGTTTATTTCTATATATCCAAGCAGAGAGAAACAACTGCAGCAAGCAAACACCAACACCAGCAAGCATGAACCAGCAAGCTCAAACTGATCGGAATATACCTAGTAGGGCTGGACTCAGATCTGCACCCAAACACAGCTTAGGGCTGAACTCCAAGACCTGTCCCCTAGTGACATGGCCCTCTAGCAGGGATCTGCCTGGTAGGGGCTGAAGTTGCAAGTGTATGAGGCTATACATCTAAAGTATCACATTCAAATGACCATAGTTAACTTCTTTAAAAGTCTATAGCCCACACCTCATGTGTTACTATTGTCCCTAAGTGTCTTGGGGCGTTAGGGTCCTCATGTCTCAGTCTTTCTGTCTGTCTGTCTGTCTGTTTGTCTCTCTCTCTCTCTCTCTCTCTCTCTCCCTGCCTCTCCTCTCCCTCCATGCCTATGCTTAAATCTAAAGAATGTATTATCTCTTATCTCTACATAAAAACCTTGCTGACTTTGTCCCAATCAAACGTGTCCTGAAATTCTTTCCTGTAGCATAGTAAAGAATCCACCTTTAGCTGGGCGTGGTGGCACACGCCTTTAATCCTAGCACTTGGAAGGCAGAGGTAGGAGGATCACCATGAGTTCGAGGCCACCCTGAGACTACATGGTGAATTCCAGGTCAGCCTGAGTTACAGTGAGACCCTACCTCAAAAAAAAAAAAAAAAAAAAAAGAATCCACCTTTACATGAGTGGCAGTCCTTCATGCAGAACTTTCTTCAGTGTGCAGAAAATCCTGGCTACTCTGCTAGGCTATAGTTCCCTGATGCTGCTGAGTATATGCCCAAGAAAACAGTAGGCAGTTGTCATTGAAAAAATAGCTCAACTGGAGTATACCTGGTACTATTCTTCTGGCTCAAAATCCCTTGGCTAGAGATGCCATAGGCTCCAGGGGGACCAAGTAATGCTGTTATACTAAATAAGTCATCACTCTGGTTTCTAAATATTTATGTTTATATCCATAGATTAATACTATTCTCTGTCTCAGTCAGAGAAGCTTCTGTCTATAGTGGGCAGAGCTTAATGCAGAGACAGAGAGCAGGTAAAAGTGTGAGAATAGGTGACTATTGTGTGCTATGGTATAAAAAATAATCTACATACTTCTCCAAAGGTTCAGGAACATTATGGTACTGAAAGAGGAAAGAATGTGATAAAAGTCAGAAGACAGGAGGAGTGCTATGGAAAGCTGTCGTCTGAACATGACTGTTACATTCACAAACTCACAGTATCTATGGTTTCCTGCATAAAATTGAGTTTGTCAATATTCCATCATGGATGGAAGAGGTATACAAGATGCAACTCCTACCAGAGTACCTATTGGCAGTTAATGATTGCTAGAGGATAAAAAATTATATTATTCAGTGATATGGCCACTAATAATTTGTCCATGCTCCAGTAAATAACCTCCTATCCATCGTCATACTAGCAACACTAATTTAACTAAGAGGACCACAAAAAAGTAATGAAAGTAAGAAGGGGCTTAATTGAAAAGGAGGGTTTAATGGAAGTAGGAGGAAGATAAAGGAGTATAATGGGGGTGAACAAGATCAGAGCACATTGTATACATGTATGAATTCATTAAAAGTAAAAGTTTAAAAATAGCTAGTTTGTTATTCATAATCTACAAAAGGCTATGCATACTATCCCATACATGGCTACACTGGAAAGTTCCACAGACAGTCAAGAGGCAGAAGCGAAAGTGGGAAATTATAGACAAGATCCTTTATCTGGTCTTCTCTGCAAGCAATGAATAAGGTAAGGTGAACAGACTTATTTGAATAATTTCAGCAGATACCATTGTTAAGGAAGCCCCTACATGTCTAGAAGCTGGCCCTGAGTGTTGTAGACACAGAGGGTATGGGGTCCACATTGGTTGATTTGTATCTGAAGCTCATGCTTGAGGTGGAATTACAGGACCCCTGAAAGTCCAAAGGCTTACAAGGTCATGTTGTAGTCAGCTACACATTGCTTAGATGAACATTTAAACTAGACACAGTTTATGGGAGGAAGGGATTTATTTCAAGTTTACAGATCCAAGGAAAGTTCCATTAAATGATGGAAGAAGCTGGCTCCCATTCACAAATCCAAGGAGAGAGAGCCCATCAACAGCCAGAGCTCAGAACCTCTGTAGGCTATAATTCAGATCTGTCCCAGTGATATGTTCCTCTGTAGCAGGAATCTGCCTGCTAGGGGCTGAAACTGCAAATTCAGTTTTAATAAAATACCTCATTCTGTGGGAGACATACATTCAAACTACCGCAGTCAGCGAGGCAGATGTGCAAGTATAGAATATAGAAAATAAAGGTCAAATTGCCAAAGTGAGAACTGGATAGTAGAAAAACAGGATGGCAGGAATTAAGTTGGTCATCTACTATGAAAATTCAGTTAAGAGGAATAAGCTCTCAACTACAGAGAAAGGTGACTACATTTAGCAATAATTTATTATGAATTTCAAAATAGATCAAAGGAGTTTTAATGCCCCCAACATGAAAATTTATAAATGTTTGAATTGGTGAATAGGCTAATAGCCCTGATTTGATCACTACACATTGTACAGATTATCAAAATCACCTGACATATCCCCATAAATATGCATTATTCCTCAGTATCATGTAAATTAATAGTAATAATAAATACAGATTAGGTTATTGAAGAGCTTCACAATTCCAAAGAATAAAAATGAAGCTAGGCATGATGGTGCATACCTTTAATCCCAGGACTTTGGAAGCAGAGGTAGGAGGATTGCCATGCAGTTGAGGCCACCTTGAGATCACATAGTAAACTTCAGGTCAGCCTGGGCTAAAGAGAGACCCTACTGCCCCCACAATGCATGACCCACAATGCCCATGGGGATGACCTGCATCGCCAATGAAGAGGGCCCCTTCAGAAAAGGGGCAGGGATGAAGGAAAGGATGGTACAAACATATGTTGTTTACATACTAAATATATGTCCTTAACTAATAAAAATAAATCCTTAAAAAATGAGATTTGGCTCATAAAACATTCTGCTCAGGACCTTGGGAAGTGCCTACTTATGCACTGTGTTTCAGATGGCAAAAGCTACTGGTGGAGGAAGGTACTTTCATGGATGTGGTATATTCCTGAAAACACCACTCTCTATTTCGAAGGATGAGTTTAAATGTGCCTGTCTGAATGCTCAATGCTCAGTTCCTGTGGAGAGGACACCAACTCTAGATACTTAGACAACCCCACCTAGCAACATAGTTTATAAGGGTATTTTTATTTGTTTTTATTGACTTCAAGCAGTTTACATTTCTGAAATCTTTTAACTAAAATTCATACAGGACTCCATTCTGGACCTGAAGATTTCTGACATCTTCTCTCATCACTTACCTGGGGAAGTAAAAGCTCTCTATCACAGCCAAAGACAACATGGCCACCAGAAATGGAAAAGTCATCCTCCCCAAAAAGATAAAATTAGATTCCCAAATGACCCTGTTAGCAAAAGAAGAAACAAAAATAATGACTTTCAACTAGTGTCAAAGTACATTTTGTAATGAGAAACAAAATGTAAAAATTCAAGAGAAAAAAAAAACTGCTGTTATGAAGACTCAAAGAGAGTTAGAAACATTGTTGACCTCAAACAAAACAGGTGTCAGAATGCCTTTGTTACTGGTGAAAAAGAACAGTATGTTTTTAATATGCATAAAATAAGAGAAGCACTTACATGAAGAATTCATGTAGCATTTCTGGGGTATATAACCAAATTAAATCAAAGAGGATGTGTGTAGTTTGGGAAGGATTTAAAGAGAACAACTATAATTTGGAGAGAAAAAAGAATTTTTTAAAAGCAGAACACTTTGGCTATGAGTGCCAAAAGTTAATTGGGATTCTCAGGTGTCAGCTTCATGTATTCCCTGAAGAGGTAAGTGGGCTTACAGTGTGGTGGTGCTCTTGCCCAAAAATATTCTGTCTACTTGCTACAGTTCTTAAACTGTAGCCAGTAGAATAATATTCATACACTAACATAAGAGATAATATATATAAACTGATAATCTTATTAATGTATAAGATACTAACCTAAAAGAAGCCAGTTTAATATCTCTAATGAGAGAGTATTTACTCCTTCATGATGATGATGATACAGTGAAATGTGGTAGTGGTGATGCTAGTCATTATTTATTGATCACATATTATGACAATAGTTTGTAAAGCATGCTAACATTAAATACTATATTGTATTGGAGAAGTTGGAGCCTACAGTACTTACATCATTTTACATAACATTTCCCTACTGGTAGGACAGATCATTGAATGTGTGAAGACATATTTTAGACTGTGTCCCTTCCTATTGAACAGAAAACATGTGCTCAGAGAAACTAAGTAACATGCCAAGGTCATATGCTGGCACACACAAGAGTGAGATTCTGAATACAGGTCTGTATAAATCCAGAGACTTAACAGTTTCACCATCATGCCACAGATCTCTCTTGGAGACACCACAATGCCACATGCTCTCTTGTTAACACTTACCACCATGACACATGTGCTCTTGGAGACATTCACGGCCATGTCACAGTCCTCTCTTGGAGACACTCACCACCATGCCCAGTGCTCTCTTACTGACTTTCCCATCATGCCAGTGGTCTCTTGGAGACATTCACTGCCATGTCACTGTCCTCTCTTGGACACACTCACCATCATGGCACAGTGCTCTCTTGGAGACATTCACTGTCATGTCACAATGCTCTCTTGTTGACAGTACAGGACAATTTTCCATGCTCTCCCTCAAGTTTCTACTGTAGAATTGCTGTATATGGAAAATATGGCATGTTCATAATATTCTTTGAATAAATATACTTGAATTTATCCAGCAGGAAGCTGCTTTATAAACAAATCGCAATATGAAAAACAGTAGAAATTCAATACCATGAAAAGAAACAAATCTCAAGAATAAATACCCTCCTTTGCCACAATTTCCTTCCTAGAAAAGGTAACAGAACCCATGTCCTTTATAGCTATCTGTGTAGCCTTGAACATGTTTTCTCTAACTCTAGTCACTGAGTCATAGCAAATGCATTTTACTATGTTGCTTTTGTTATGACAAGGAAATGGCACAGACTCACAGTCTTATCTACTAAGTAGTGGACAGAGACAATAGATAGACTAGTCACTGCACCATACCATAAACTGCCATCAACAGGGAATGTCACTCACAGGGAAACTGGATTCCCACCAAGGCCTCCGTAATGAAGAATTTAAAAGCTTTTCAGGCTTCGATTCACCTTTGAGCCTGACTTTAAATATTTCCACCAAGATAACTATGCTTAAACATTCAGTAAACCATACTTTTGAAGAAGAAAGGAGGCACAGAGCACCCAAGAAGTCCTGAAGGAAGAGGAAGTAGACTGTGAAATTCACAAATATAATTATCAACTTAATAGTGTGTGCATTCCGTTCTGATTGGTGTATAATCACTTAACTAATAGAAAGAAACTAATTTGCCATTATAGCTGTTTTGAGATCACATTTAAAGGCAAAATCACAGTGAGCTGGGAATTGCAGCACAGACCCACTCATTGACTAGATGTTAACTTTAAAAGAAAAGAATACTTCTCTCTCATTTCTCCATTAGTAGTTGCTACAAACAGTAACTAAACATGGAATTAGCATTGAAGTCTTGCAACAGCAATGACTACATGGATGTATTGGCATGTTACTGGTCTATTGCAAAGATCAAAGTTTAAGAGGCCATTACTAAACTTTAATGAAGCCTCGCTTATGGAATTAGTCTTTACTGACCTAAATAATGAAAATCCTAATCACAACTGGTTCAAAGAAATGAAAATGCTGACAAAATTCCTTTGCATTCACTTTGTGGATAAAAAGGAAATAGGCCTGTTCAGGAGTCCTTATATCCTTTTGAGTATAGAACATTAGGTCAGAACTTTAACAAATAAAGGGTTATGATAAACAAGATGAACACAGTATCATACCCTCATTATTTGGTTGTGATTAATTTATGTAGACTGATATGATCAGTAATTATTCCTATCTATATGTATGCAGTAGCACCTTATTAAATCTGTAGTAGAAAGTAAAATATTTCAAACTTACCCATATGGACATTTTGAGCCAAATAATTATGTTATGAAGATGCTGCCCTACACCCTGTAGGTCAGATTTTTAGCATCATTCCTAGGCTGTGCCCTCTAGTGCACATACTCCTAACTCACAAGTTTGAACAACTAAAATACCTCCAGATAGTGCTTAATGCCCCCTGGGTGACAAATCAGTCCCTATTAAGACTAAATAAGACAACATAACCGTAGTGGAACTCACCAGTCAAGAGAGAAGTACCACTGCATATAGCATTAGAAGATAAGTTTCCAACTCTAAAAGCCCATGCATTTTTGCACTCATTTTCTTCTTACATATGCTCAACACTATAATTTGGGTGTGGGGGAGCATGATAACTTAATGATACTTCCTCCTAATCTTTAAAGAAACTAATTCAGTTAAACGGAGAATAAGAAGGCTTGTAACTCTTCTGATTCTTTTTCTTTTTCCCTCCGTGGTGACAGCACAAAAATAGGATTTAAAGGAGAGAAACAACTGGCTTGAGTCATCCTCATGGATCCTCAGAAGCAATGGTCAAGTGGGCAACCATGAAGGGAAGGTTACTGCAGGAAGTTGTTGTGGTTTCCCTAGCTGAAGGACTCCTCAAACTCTATCTGGCCAAACCATATGTGAGGAAACAAGCCTTGGAGGTGGAACTACTCCAGTACTATAGCTCTAGTGGTAAAGCTAAAAGGCAGGTATGTGACCCTCTGATTCCTCCTTTTCTGGAAATGTTTCTGAAACAAATAGTTAATATCACCTGGCAAGTTCTTGACCCTATTATCCAGTAGCATTCATAGTTTCATAATTAGTCTTGGGAAAGAGACACAGAAAGAGGTAATAGGCTGGGCGGAGCGTGGCCGTGGCTGCGGAGGACGTCCCTGAGGTGCGACGCGAGGAGCCGGCTCGAGGATGCCCTGTGGAGACCGGCATCAATGAGCTCTGTCAGGACATGTTCTCCAAAATGGCCACGTACCTGACTGGGGAACTGACAGCCACCAGTGAAGACTATAAGCTCCTGGAAAATATGAATAAGCTAGCCAGCTTGAAGTACCTTGAAATGAAAGATATTGCTATAAACATTAGTAGAAACTTAAAGGACTTAAACCAGAAATATGCTGAACTGCAACCATATCTGGATCAGATCAATGTTCATTGAGGACCAGGTAGTAGCTCTGGAGCAGGCAGCCTACAAGTTGGATGCTTATTCAAAAACAAAACTGGAAGCCAAGTACAAGAAGTGTGAGAAGCAATGAAAGAATTACTTCAATGGATAAAGTGTTTTATTTTAATATGGAATTAATATCAATTGAATCCTGAGGCTGATGAACTGACACAGGTCCTCAAAAGGGAGCTATACCAGTTATCCCAGGAACATCTGAATGCTGGATAAACTGGAGGACACGTTGCTCCTCAGCCTCCTTTGAGGCAGTATCCCCAAGAAGCTCACACTTATAACTACCTTTTACTTGAATGGCTTCATCATCCGTTCAAGACTAAGACTCAATGTTCAGGGTATACCCAGACTTGCCAGGAGATCAAATGAGAGCAACTGTTTTCTGGAGGTGTTGATTACTACATTATTTTCTTAAATGGCTGGCTTGTTGTTTCTATTAATTATGCTAATGATTATTACCAAGATTCTAAATTTAAAAAGGAAAACAAAAAAGAGGTAATATATCTTTGAAAAAAAATACATGGAAAAATTAGCACATCACTATATTCCAATAATAAACCTAAAGATTATATTTTTTCCCAATTTATGTCATACAGGAGCAACTTTATTCTTTGGGGAAATAAGCAAAAAAAAAATACTTTCCATGTTCTCTTTACTGCATATTTCTCAGACATACAAAGGTGAAAAATAGCAAATCAAATAAGAATAAGTAAATTATGATTCACAACTTAACTGCTCTTTGAAATTACTTGCTAAGCCCAGCCACCATCCAAGGACTATAAAAGAATTATGCCATGTATGAGGCTCAGAAATCTGTCATTTTAAAACTCAAATAAATGGTCTGGTTTGAGGTCCAAACTGGGTATCAGTGAGTTTATCATCCAAGGGCCCTTTAAAATTCCTTATAATCCAAGATTTCCTCATCATGTGTATCTAAACACACTTGAGTGGCACTTCATAATAGTGTCAAACTTGAAGAATTACATAGGAATTTAATGTCTCACCCTCTTCATAATTCCACCTGGATGCAGGGGTGTCACTGGAAAGAAGGGATATTGCAGACTGAAAATGAAAAGACACTGTCATCATGAAATCATCTTCGAGGGGGTGTCATCTTGAGTTATCAAGAAGGAAAACACAGATTAAATATCATAAATTGTGTATGTGCTGGAAAATGATATAGTACTCATGCATGTACTAAATATTTTTCAGATCCATATGTATATGAATGTATATGCAATACCCAGGATTAGACCAAGGACACTGCATATGCTAGGCAAGCACTATAGCACTGAGATACATTCCCTTTGTACATTACTGTCCAATAGAGAACAAACATCTTGAAGGACAACAGGAAGGTGGCATGGAGGACTCGTTGATTATGGGGAACTTTAAATATATGTCAGGGCATAGCAAAAAGATATAGGTCTTGGAATCAGATAGACGGAAATTAGAATTCCAAATCTGTAATTTTTCTAGATATAAGTTTGAGTAAATCATATATTCTCAGCTTTCTCAAGTAGGAGTGTGTTAAAAGTAGCACTATCCCTTCACTTAGACACTGAGTAAGCATTCCTATATGTACTCATTGCAGCATTTCCCTCATGTAGGTATATAGTAAATGGCAACAATTACTAATAGTAGTGGCAATATAGAGGTAGGACATTATAGGATGCCATGTGGGATAAGAATGTGGAAGTATTCACTCAAGACATTATATTTCTAATAAGAGAGAGATACATTTTATCAATGCCATAGTTTAACATATTCTAAAATAATGTTCTTCACATATACATGGCAAAAACATCTCATAGCAATATTCTCTCTCTCTCTCTCTCTCTCTCTCTTTCTCTCTCTCTCTCCCACACACACATAAATACACTCCCCAGTAAAGAGATTAATAATGACACTTTTGTAGTACAGCACTTACAGACAGGACATACCCAGAGGGTTATATTGATGCATGCCAGCAAAAGCCCACACACATTGCTGCTATACAAGCTAATGCCAGTGTGACCACAAGCATGCCAATGCAAAGGTAGTGTACCATGTGCATGACTGTGTTTTGAGTAGGAAAAATAGCCAGGAAATGTCCATAACATTTTTAAGACCAATCTCTTATGCAAAAGTCAGGGTTTAAGCAAAAAGAGCTTTTTATGACCCAAAGTCATAAACATCTTTTGTGAGTTAAAAGCCAAGGATCCAAGCACCTACAAGCTCTCTATGTAACTGTTAGATTTACAAGTATAGGCTAAGGTGAGCCTGCAGAAGAGCTAGCCACAAACTGTCAGCCACAGCCAAACGCCTTCTAATATGAGGAAAAGTGCTTTTCAGGCACTAAAATCCATTTAACACTACTGTCATAGACCAAAGTCTGCAAACAAAATTATTTCCAAGGTCACCTGAGCCAGCTACCATCCTAGCTATATCTTCACAATGGATGAAGTCTGTCTTGACAGCTATCTGCTGCCATTTCTGCCTCTATGTAATTTTTCTGATACCCTCTCTCCTCTTCAAAACTAAGCTTTTATTGAGTGCCCATTATGTACAAGATGCTGTTAGAGAGAAACAAAGATGAATAAGCCTTGGGCATTGACCTCAATATATCCACAATACCCAAACAGATAATGACAGAACAAAGTGAGAAGTATCTAAGAGAAAAGAACTAAAGTCAGACCAAGAAAGGAGCTTAACTCTGCCAAGGAAATCCATCAGGCATCATAGAGGAAAGAAAAACATGAAAGGATCAATAAGTACTTATGTCACACAGAGTGGGGGGAAAAGAACCAGACAGTAGTCCCATGGTGGGAGCTATGCTTGAGGGACTGATCACATTCTATGTGGTATAGGAGAGCGACACACTGTGAGACAAGAAAAGTACTTTGGAGAAAGATTGTCAAAATCTTAGATATCTATCTTTAGACACTCATTCACAGTTTCTGCCTCTTTGTTCATTCACATCAGATCATGCCCAACAGGACGTGTAGCCCATGGTTGCCACTGAGCACAGCTCTTTGTAGTGTCCTTAGGCAAGTCTTCACTTCTTAATGCTTCCATTGCCAAAGGATTCCCAATATTTAGGCTCTGAATTTTCAGAGAATAACTTCTGTAGCACTAGAAAGGCTATTGGACTTTTGCTATTTTGCTTTTTCCTTTAATTATTCTTTTTGAGACACAGCCTCCTATATCCCAGACTGGCCTCAAACTCACTATGTAGCTGAAGATCACCATGAACTCTGAGCCTTCTAACTCTACCTCCTGCATGTTAGGATTAGGATCGTACATGCACCACCATTCCTGGTTTATGTGATACTACCTAGGAATGAAACCCAGAGTTTCATGCATATACGCCAACAGCCTACCAACTGAGTAGAATCCCCAGCCACTGACTTTTATGTTTTTGAGAGGGTTTATGTGGACCCAAATAGGAAAATTGTAATGGAAAATGTTACAGCAAAATGATTCTGCCATTCTCAACTATTCTGAGGGGTCATTTCTCATTCCCTCCACTTACCTGTACCTCTGAACTAGAATAGCAGAAGTCAACTGTGCACCTGCCCACAACTCTGATCTCTGCTTGATTTTGACTAGAAGCCACATCAATGTTCACAGCAGTTCAAAAGGCTCCTCCTTGCTCCTGCTATGCACTCACATGACACATGAAATTCATAAATAGAAGATACTTCCAAACGGAGCCAACCCAATGGGATGAGGCATAAACAAACACAGCCTGAGACTGGTAAGGTTAGTGAGATGCTGCATGTTATCTCTAGACCGTTTCCCAAGAAATGAAAGCAATTGAAATGAAAGCAATCCTGCTGTTGTAAATAGGAATAACCTGGAACCCATCCTAACTTGTATAAGAAGGAAATTATTTGTGAACATTCCTACTTAGTTACCTCTATTACATCATATATGGGATGTTCTCCTAAGTGATCGTGGCACTGTGGTGTGATCAACTGAGAAATCATACTAGAGATAAGCTGTCACCATGCTGGAAAGTACTATGTAATCTGTTGGGGAGAAAATTCATTGACAGTCTTAACCAGCAGTGGACTCTGAAAGTTACACAACTGGCCAGCCAGACAATATGTGCCCACTAGTGCAATTGTGGCACATTTTGTTAATGGGGTAACCAACTGATCTCTGATTGGATTTAAAGTCCACTGAGAATGATGAATAAATAATACTGAAAAGTTTAGCCGGGCATGGTGGTGCACGCCTTTAATCCCAGCACTCGGGAGGCAGAGGTAGGAGGATCGCCGTGAGTTCGAGGCCACCCTGAGGCTCCATAGTGAATTCCAGGTCAGCCTGAGCTAGAGGGAGACCCTACCTCGAAAAACCAAAAAAAAAAAAAAAAAAAGAAAAAAGAAAAAAAGAAAAGTGATACTTTGGTGTTTAGCACTAAATGATTTCTCCATTTCATCTTTTACTAGCTAAAGACATCATTCTATTTTTAAAACCTGGAATACTAGGATTTGAGATCTCTATTTTCTATATCACAGGTAATCATTCTTTGTATTTGTTTCTCTTTTAAAAATATCTTATCAGGACTGGCAAGATGACTTGGCAGTTAAAGGAGCATGCTTGCAAGGCCTGCCCAGGTTCAATTTCCCAGCACCCACATAAAGCCAAATGCACAAAGTGGCACATGCTTCCAAGGTTGGTTTATAGTAGCACGAGTTCCATAGTATGCCCATCCTCATTCTCTCTCATTCTCTCTCATTCTCTCTCATTCTCTATTCTCTCTCTCTCTCTCTCTCTCTCCTTCTCTCTTCCTCTCTCTGTCTCTCTCCTTGGAAATAAATAATTTTTTTTAATTTTCTATCAAATGCAGCTAGTTACAGATAACCTATGCTAGGTAGGAATATTCCTGTTAAATGTCTACAACCACAAGCTAAAACCACAAGCTCATCAGGTGCAGTATCTGCCTTCCAAGTTACTGCTTCTGCAGTAAAGCTACTTTACGTTGATCACCACCTTTTCACTTTCCTTTTAGTAGTTTCCCCACTACCTACAGAATTATCCTGAAGCAATTTCTGTGTTTCTTCACTTTTTATACAATTCCCAACTCCTCATACCAATTTCTATATTAGCTTGCTGCAAAAAAAAAGATACCCTTTGCAGAAATCCATATATTTCTTGCTCTAGTAGCATGTCAACAATTGCTACATGATGATGAAAACTTAGGCTCTGTTCCATGTGTTCGTATTTGGGGATGAGGTTGAAAGGACAGCTACCATGCATACCGTGCACTCTCAAGGCAGAAGAGAAGAGGAAGAGGCATTGCCTCATACTGCAGGCTTTCACCTGGAAGTGGCAGTCACTTCCTCATACACTCCACTGAACATGCTCACTGAGGTGGACTTGCTAAGTTACTCTTCACTGGGAATAAGGTGGAGTAAAATGTATGATTTACTGAAAAAAACAGAGTAATAAAACCTCACAGAGTGGGAGATATGCTAGACCAACCTGAAAACATTAGTGCAATAACCAAGATTTTATGAGATCAATTACTCACTCATCACTCAGCAAACAAGTACTCCTTGACTTTGTGTTTTGAAACGTCATGCAAAGACATCACCAAACTGAACAATGTGGGAAACTGTAGAAGTAAAATTATCGCAGGAGAAACATAGTCTCGTGAATTCATACAATATTAACCTGTATAGGTACATTTTATGTGTAGTGGTACAAGCAAATTACTGAGTCTCTCCAGGTCGCATTTGTTTTAATCAAGGAATTTGCATCACAATCAGTAGAAGCATCAGGCAGAAAAAGAAAAATGGTCCAGAATGGTTGGCCTTTCTAGTTATCCCTAAACAATTCACAGACTTCTGTAAATGCAGTGTTTCTGCTTGAACCGGAACCCTCCCTGCTGGACTGAAGGCTTCAGAAAGACAATAGAGTCATGAGCGCCCTCTGTGGGGTAATAAAAACGTCTGGCTACCAGCTTAGAGACAATTTCTCTTTCTACATTTTGCTTCTTAACCTGTGCTCTGGGAGGAGAGACATGAAGAACTTGAGAAATATAATTCATAATATTTTCAGATGTCATTTTCCCTGCGTCTGAAACTTGTTTGCTTAAAAAGTGATGAAAAGAATCCTGCATTTCAATTCTCCTCGCCTAAAAAAGAATAGATATTAGTCTGTTACTCTCTCATCCTAACGTTGTCATAAACATATACATTCAATTTTATTTTTAAGCAGGAATAAATATTTTACCCTGGAGCAGAAGCTTGAATAATTTGCAATTTAAATTTTGTTTTTTATTGATTACAGGTCAGTGCAATCACCAAGAAGAAATATCTAAGTCATTTTCTAACTTATGATAGTTCCACCATGATTACACATTTTATTAATCAAGGTCACAACCACCTCACTTTACTGGTGTCAATGAAAACGCAATGCAATGTGTTAATTAAGAATCACCATGGCAATGCAAACAGATCTCATCAACACTGCTGCCTGTGTTCGCATTGTTTAAGTTCCCAGCGCCCTCTGTTGGGCAAAATGCAGCTGGTGCAGGCTCTCCTCTCCATCAGCCCTCTTCCCTGGACTTCTTATGAAGCTCAAATTATATTAAAGCTAAAGAAGTCAAACCACACAGTGACTATAGGATATGGTCTCATATTAAAATCTTAGGAGGAGAAAAGATTCATTAAAGCTTTATTGTATCTGTATGGATTGTTTTCAAGTATTACGTTCTTCTTACTGGACCAAATCTCATTTTAAATGTGATTGCTTCTGAGAGAAAGTAGAAACTATAAGAAAAGAAGTCCCAGGCTCTATTTCAAACCCTGACTTTTCTTCGATCTCCTAGAGATGCACACCGCTTTGTTTACTCCATGGGCCTAACACCCCCAGAAAGATCCAGAAGGCCTATTAAAGTGATTTCTATGCCTCCCGTGTGGTTGAAAGCCAATTCCAGCACTGAGGTGGAGTGTGGCAATATTGTGTTGCAATGGACAGAGTGGCTTTTTCTGGAATTGGCATGCAGGAGCTAGAAAGTGCTCCTGAATTGGAAAAAGTTGATGACAGTCTTTCCGGCTAGCCTTCCCCCACATGCGTGGGATCTTACCCTGTGGATCCCAGTCCACAATGCCTTTTTTGCTTTCCCCTCTGTCTCTCCTGTGATATCTCTGAGCTATGAAAGTCCTAAATTCTTCTCTTAAAGTTCTAAAAAATATGTAATTTTTTAAAGTGAAGAAATATATCTACATTTCCTGCACTCAGAAATAAAACATCTTTTGTCTACAAATAACTTAAGAATTATGGGTTTTACCAAAACATGATATCATCTACTGGCTTCCTGTTTATCTCAAAGGAAATATATCTGAATCAGAGCATAAGCTTCTGAAATATCAACTAAGCCACCCAAAGTACAATCTGCATTGTCAACAATGAGGTAAAGGCTGAGTTATGTTCCCCAGCATTTATACGTGAAAACCTAATCTTCAGTACCTGGGAATATGATGACAGTGTGTTTCAAGAGGTAGTGCCCTTTCCCACAGTGGTAAGTGTCCTTACAGGAAGAGACAACTGAAACAGACCGGCACACAAAGAAAGGAAATACAGAAGGTCATCTGCAAGCTGCCACTGCTAGCATCTTCAAGAAACTATCTGCATCTCAAGACTTCTACTTTCCAAAATTGTCAGCAAATACATTTCTGATTTTATAACACCAGTGTGTAGAACTTTGTGTGGTAGTCCCTAATCTAAAACGAGGACAACACGTGAGGCTGGGGCCTGGAGAGATGACTGACCAATTAAGGCACTTGCCTGCAAACCTAATGACCCAAGTTTGATTTCCCTAGTACCCATATAAAGCCAGATGTACAAAGTGGAGCATGAATCTGGAGTTTGTTTGCAATGGCTAGACACTCTGGCATTCCCTCCCCTACCCCTTGAAAACAAATATTTCTTTTTAAATAAGACGCTGTCATTAATCCCTGCTCCATAGTATCAAGTAAGCTGTCAGTGTTTCTCTCAGCCAGGTCCTCAGGCTGTTTGCCTCATGACTCAGCCTGTTTACAGAGCCCAGACACACCATGTCTATATTTAAGAGAGAAGAATTTGAAAACTGCCCTTCTTTTCATCAAAATGTAAAAGATATGACTATTATATTTTTCATGTGACTCCACTGTGTTATAAGAAGCTGAAAACTCAGAGGCTTAAATACAGTTTATTGTCTAAGAAACTTTAGGCAAGGCTGGATTTACAGACTAGATGACATTATCTGAACTAAGAGCACATTTTTTTTTTTTCTCATGTTTTTTTTTTTTTTTTTTTTTTTTTTGGTTTTTCGGGGTAGGGTTTCACTCTAGCCCCAGGCTGACCTGGAATTCACTATGGAGTCTCAGGGTGGCCTCGAACTCACGGCAATCATCCTACCTCTGCCTCCCGAGTGCTGGGGTTAAAGGCATGCGCCACCACGCCCGGCTCTTTTCTCATGTTTTATTTGCTGCTTTTTCCTGATGTTCATAACTAATCCTAGAACTTCCAGGCTTTTCCCTGTTGACAATAAAGTGGATTTTAAAGTACTAGCCCCATATTCTTTCATGATTTAGTCCAAGGAGGGCTGAGGAGATGCTCAGTGCTAAACAGCTTCCCGTGCAAGCATGAGGACCTCAGTTCAGACCCCCAGCATCCTTGTAAAATTCTGGATGTGATGATACAAACCTATCATTCCAGCACTAGGGAGGCAGCCCTGGGGCTCACTGACTAGCTAGTCTAGGTGAATCACTTAGCTCTAGTTTCAGGGAGAGATCATACCTAAAAATATAATGCGGAGTGCAATTGAGGAAGATACCAAACATTGACATCTGGCCTCCACACATGTGTACCCACACACATATGAACACACATGCATACATGTACACATACTGCACACACATACACATACACATACAGAAACAAAGAAATAAAGATTTATTTTAAGGATAGCAACTTCCTATTTCCCTGGATCCTTGGATAAGAACAGGTATGCTTCTACATTAAACACATCCTCCTGGTATATTGTATTAAATACTTTTCACATACCTATCTCAGCACCAGCACTAACAATGTTTTAATATTGTTGGATATCATTATGGTAAAGAATATCAAGCTGCCTTTTATTAAGTAACTACTTTGTGCCCATGAATTCCTTGAATCATCACTCTGCTGAAACAGAATGATTACTCTGCTTCAAACATTCATGGAATATGTTTAAACTATTTTTTAAAGCTAATCAAATCAAGGCAGATTGTTGAGATAAAAGATTGAATTCAGAATTTAATATACCCTGCACAGTTCTAACAACTTTATACTCTTAACCATGCTCTTACTCCATTTGATGCTATGTTAGCTTTGGGGAGTTTTCAAGATATTTTATTTGCAAAATATGAACACTTGAGCTGGAGGGATGGCTTAGCAGGTTAAGGTGCTTGCCTGCAAAGCCAAAGGACCCAGGTTCAATTCTCCAGGACCCACGTTGGCCAGATGCATACATCTGGAGTTCCTTTGCAGTGGCTGGCGGCACTGGTGCACCCATTCTCTCTCTCTCTCCCTCCCTCCCTCTCTCTCTCTCTCTCTCTCTCTCTTTCCCTTTCTCTGACAAATAAATTAATAAATAAAAATAATTTTAAAAATATGAACACTTATTGCTCACTGCTTTCATTATTGCTCACTGCTTTCATTTCAAGAACCTCTCCAGCAACAATTTGACCCACAGTCAACCAATTCCCACTTACTATGACTATGCCTCTCCTTTCTCCTTCAACTCATGAAAGGTTAATGCTTAAGGAACAAATGCCTCTCTCAAAAGCTCTAATTTTAATACATAAATGAATGCCCTTACCTTACTAATGAGATTTATTTGAATTCTATAGAGCCACTAAACCCCTCTTCTTTAAAAGCTTATCTACTTTTTAAATTTCTCTGAAATTTTATTATGTACTTTTAGTCTGTTTGAAGTATCTTTGAGAGCTAGTCTTCAATATATGCTCATGATGCAAAACACTTCACAATAAATAGATAACAGTAATAACAATAGACAAGGATCAAAATGAGGTCCCCATTTCACATGCTTTTTCTCTCCAGAGTCTGTTTTCAGTGTGTAGGTCAGATGAAATCCATGGAAAGTCCCTGCTTGAATCAGAAGTGTGCTGGCACTGTCAGCAGCAAGCAGAGAGGAAACTTATGGGCTCTGGCCCCTTTAGAGATCAATAATCAAAAGACTGTATATTCATATATGATAAATGTTTTTGTCAAGGCCACATCATCTAAGAAAGGAAATTGGAAATAAAATGATGTCTCCTCTAACTAACTGGGGGAGTTCTAGTCTCATACATAGCCTATTTTCTTTCATAAGCATAAATGTCTTCTGAGAACATTGCTGAAGTTTCCTTCTTGTTGCTAGGACAGAGCCCCCAAAAACAGCTGATGAGAGGGAAGTCTGCATTTGGCTTATAGTCCCAAGGAAAAGCTGGCAGGGAAAATGATGGTATGAATAGAGACTGGGCATCACCTCTTCCCCAGCAAGTAGAAAACAGCAGCAAGAGAGTAAGCCAAACTCTGGCAACGGGGAGCTGGCTATAAAACCCCAAAGCCTGCCCCCTACAAAACACCTCCTCCAGCAAGGCTACATTTCCCAAATTGTCACCAGCTGAGGACCAGCATTCAAAACACATGAGTTTATGAGGGATATCTGATTCAAATCACCACAAACATTAAAAACTGTATCTCTGCAATATCGTATGTACCATATTGTATGACAATATTCATTGATTCAAATGAAAACCCTGCTAGTATCCCATCAAAACATGGCTCTATTTTATTCATTGTTAGATGAGACTGGCCTGTGGCTAGAGAATAACCACAACTTATAGGAGCTGGGTTCATCAGTATAGGCTAGGCTTCCCTGTGATAACAAAAATTTTTGTAGGCTAAGCACAGAAATTACTCGGTTCATATTCATATTCATACTGCATAACCCTATGGGTAAACAAGTTTCTCTTCTCTACACAGACTCAAGATCCAAAACTGTTTGAGGCTTTATCCCTAGAAGCTATGCCATCTGAATCATGCAGCCTTCTTATTGCTGCATCAGGGAAACAAAAAGCCACTTGGGCTTTTGACACTTCTGGTCCGAAGTAATACCTGTGACTTCCATGAAATACATCAATTTGACTGAGGCCCAATACCCATGGGACTTTGAAATCTGGTCTGCCCCACCAGTGCCTGGATCTTGGCCACAGCTGATAGTGCCATTAGGAGCACACCGAGCCCAGACCCAGGCTTTCTGGACCACAGCCCCCATTTCCCCTTCAAGGAACGTTCAGACCCTCAGTCCCCCACATAGAATCACCCACATACCCCAAGAGTCTATGGGACTTGTACCTGTGCAGTCATCTCTGCACTGCAAGTACAGCTCTGGCTCTAGGAGAACAGCCTGGGGAAATGCATTGCTTGCAATGGCCAGCATGGTTGGGGTGATTTTATAGAAAGTTTTTAAAAAAAAAAAGATTGAATTTCAAATAACAACATGTTCATTTGTGAGTGATTATCATTTACACTGCATACAAGATGAGTGCTGAGGTACTATCCATTATCCGACATCCCTTGGGTTTGAAGCATGTGAGTGACCCTCTCTACATGTGCTCAATTCAAAATACTTCTAGTCTATAGCACCTCAAATTCTAGAAAGCCTCCTTTACACTGGCATGCTGGGAAAAAAGGCTACCCTTTTGGGTACCATTCATTGTGTGACAGAAAAAGTCTTTGGAAAGGTGGAGATTACCTGTCTCCATCAAGAGATCATTGCTGTTCACTCTGCATCCTGAATTTTCCCACTGGTGCCTTCTTGTGCCTCCAGTTGTGGAGGTGATACTGAAACTCGTCCAGCTCTGTCTCAAGCCATGTCAGACAAAGACCACTGTGTGGGAGCTACTCTTCACTCTCTATCCCTGACCCCCTCCCCACAGCCATCCTCCTTGCTGTGTCTATGTGCAGAGTTCAGAGATGCATTCAAAATTGCAAGCAATTTCACTCTAGAAATGTAATGATTATAGCCTGGGGAGTTTAAAAGAAACAGTAGATGATGTGCTATAATTCATGAACACTATAAACTTCTAAACAGTACATTTAGCATGACCAAAAAATGAACTATTTCTCATATTTGCCTTCATATACTGTTGTCAGACTTGCATTTGTGGTCATCATGGGAAAAGAGCACAGTAACAAATTTTGGGTACAATCATTAGAAACTAGTCAGGGTGATGGGATGGATGATGGAGTGTCAGGAGATATGGTGTAAACAGCACTGAACACAAGGAATTACAAATATGCAGTGGTAAGATCCACATCATTTCAATATAAACAGCTGTCATGGACCCATGGCTTCAGGAGACAATCACTGCTTTCTCTCCCAGTGGCAAATATGAAATTAGCAAAAAGGTAATTCCTAGGCCTGAGTGCAAACTGATGGAGCATGGATGCTATAAAGGAATCTTTACTTGCATTGACTAGACAGCAGTCAAATTTTTAAATATTTGTTCTCTGTTATTCTCCATCTTCACTGATAAATAATGATAAATTACATGAGGCATGAATGCTGTAGTACATTTTTGTAACAAGATATTTGTTTTTAATTAATTTGCTTATATTTGTAAATAATTTCAGAAAAAAATTGTTTATACATGGTAGAAGTTTAATAAAGTAAACAAGAGCCCCCACCCAAACCCTGGAGTAGATCTGCTTACATTCTCACTAGACAAAACTAACCTATTCACCTTAAACTAATTCATGGTGAATTTTAAAGAGTATAGTCTTCTGAATATCGAAAAGAAGAGGAGAATCAGATATTAGTGGGTACTACTAATGTCTGCCACCCACAAGGAAAGAATTGGATCTGTGGGTTCTTAAAGTGGCCATATTTAATAAGTTATCTAAATTTATTTATGAGTTACAATTGGTGTCATTTTATTTTACTTTCAATGGACACATGAAGACATAAAAACGGTACATATTAAGGAATACATTGTGACGTTTTAATACATACAGGCATTGAATAATGTTCAAGTCAGATTAAACATACCTGTGTGTGTGTGATGATAAATCTTGATCATCAACCTGATTGAACTGAGAAGCACCTTGGAATTAGTGAAGACCAATGGTGAATATATATGTGATGGTGTTTCCAAAAGAAATAGCTAAGAGAAGAGTAACCCCGAGTGTGCATATGTGAATATAACCATCACATAGACTGACATCCAGATAGAAGGAGAACCTATTCATATTCTCTCTCTCTCTCTCTCTCTCTCTCTCTCTAGATAAATATATGTGTGTGTGTGTGTGTGTGTATATATATATATAACTTTCTCTCTTTTTCTCTCTCTTTCCTTCTTCCCTCTATCCCTTCCTTCTCTCTCCTTCCTGTTTGCTTTGAAGTTAGCTGTTGTCCTCCTAACCCTGCCATGAAAAACTAAAACCTATGATACCACGAGCCAATGTAAATGCCTTAACTTGTTTTGCTCAGATTTTTTTTTTTTTTTGTCACAGCACAGAAAATTGGTATCAGAGAAGTGGAGCCCTGGCTGTGACCATCTATTGCAGAAGACTTTGGAACAGGTGTGTAGGGAAATTTTGGAAAAGTTTGAAGACATAGATGAGAGAAGGCCTAAAATCCTACAATAAGACCTTACTGGACAATTCTGGAAACTCAGAAGGCTAGATGCTAATAGAAATGTGAATACTAAGACTATACTCATGAGGTTACAATAGGAACAAGGATGCTATTATAAATGGACATGAGATCATCAGCATTATACTATGACATAAAACTTGTCTACATTCTGTCCATGACCTGACCATTGATTCTCTCCATTAAAGATGCTAGAAAATTATGAAGAAAGCTATGTCTATTAAACTTGTTACCATGAAGAGAACACCATCTTGAGAGAATTTTAATCACTTAGAATGGAAAAATGGGGTATTTACACAAGACGTTAAGGCTTTGGCTGAGTATGTGTAAAGTGGGGCATATAAGTGGGAATCTGAGTGGAATTAGGGAGGTATTGTTTTGCTCTGTATAGCTTTAGTTTGGTAAAACAAGTGAGACAGGGATCTTGAAGCAAGTCTTAATGAAAACCCTGGTAGTCCTGATAGCTGTTTTATTCACTTTCACTTTTTACAGGAATTTCTTAAAGCAACAGTGAAATTATTCTTATATAGTCCTAAAAGTGTTTAAAATAAAAACAAGGAAGAATGTTTAACCCAAGTATTTTATAACATAGGGACAGTGAATATAGGTGACACCAGATCTCAATAGCCACATCATTTATTTTGACCCTGGGCCCATGTAACCAATACAACACAGGCCAATAAAGGCAGAGCAGAAAAATTGTACAAGTTAATGCAACATCCTTCCTGTCATTATCAGTTACCACAAATAATTGAAAATTAAACTTAGATAAAATTTAAAAAAGAATAAAGAAAAGGATAGCTCACAACTATCTTTGTAGTAAAGTCTAAAATATTATAAATATTCAGCTGACTACAAGATTATGAGGAAGATAAAATGAGAAAAGATAAATGGATACTATTATGATTCCCTGCTAGAATTTCTAAAGCATAGAATTATTCACAATCTTCTGATTTTAATAAACATTAGATGTCTCTCTTTATCTCAATTTCCTAAAATATGAAACAGGGTCATTCCTGGTCTGCCTCCTTATGTATAGCACTTTATACACAATCTACATAAAGTTCCCCAATGTGTGTTGAGGTCTCAGACCTTTGAGCTTGATGCTCTTTTCTACCTGCAGTACCTTTTTCTGCTTTTCATCTGTCTACTACCCAGCTGAATAATTCGCATGTCTTTCATTAGTCAAATACCATATATTTAAGAAATGTCCCACAGTGATGCTGTGTCACTTCTCATTTTCCCTGAAGCCCTCCATAAAGACCAGCCTCCATTAACAAAGCTCACGCAGGGTCATAATTCCTACAAATTTGCCTCTTGCTGCTCAGGTGCAAGTTGGACCAGACCAAGGACTCTGTTTTGTTCATTTTGATTTTCTCTGCTGTTTGCAACCTGGCTTTTTCTTATTCTTAGAAAAGTTTCTACTGAATATAGTCAGTGAACATAAACTTCCTATATGAAAGAACATTGAATAGAATGGATAGATTTGAGTGACTTTTTATATTATAGTTGTGGTGGTTTGATTCAGGTATCCCCCATAAACTTAAGTGTTCTGAGTGCTAGGGTACCAGGTGATGGAGATTTGGGTATTAACACCTTCTGGAGGAAATGTATTGTTGGGAGTGGGCTTATGGCTGTTATAGCCAGTTTCCCCATGCCAGTGTTTGGCACACTCTCCTGTTGCTATTGTCTACCTTATGTTGGCCAGAAGGTGATGCCCACCCTCCGCTCATGCCATTGTTTTCCCCTGCCATTGTGGAGCTTCCCCTTGAGTCTATAAGCTAAAATAAACCTCTTTTGTCCCATAGGCTGCTCTTGGTTGGGTGATTTCTACCAGCAACGTGAACCTGACTGCAACAGTAAAGTGGTACCAAGGAGTAGGATTGGTGCTAGTTACCTGACTATGTGGCTTTGACCTTTTGGAGCTGATTTTCAAGAGAAATGTGGAAGGATTTGAAACCTTGGCCTAAGCGATGCCTTGCAATGCTGTAAGTACAAGTTGATGCACTAATCTGGTCAGAGTTGAAAAACCTGAATGCAGCTGGGTATGGTGGTGCACATCTTTAATCACAGCACTTGGGAGGCAGAGGTAGGAGGATAATAATGAGTTTGAGGCCACCCTGAGACTACATAGTGAATTCCAGGTCAGCCTGAGCTACAGTGAGACCCTATCTCTAAAAAACAAAGAAAAAACAACAACAACAAAAACCCTGAATGCAGTAAGAACTATATAGATTGTGAGGTTTGGCTTAGGAGAATTAGAAAGAGTTTTGCCTGCACTGGGCTACAAACAGTTTGTGTGAGAGGCTTGCTGTTATAACCAGGTCCTGAGAAGTTATGCATAGTTGCATTTCATAGAAACAGACTGGTATGAACAGAGAGATATGGCACAAAAAAAAAAAAGAAATTTTGAGGCCTAAACTGCTGCCCATTCAGCTGCAACTGAGAGATTACAACCTTTGAGACTGGGTCAGCTAACCTGCACTGGGGCAACAGGAAGAATGTAGACTCTTTTGAAGGGGCCTGAGTGCTCAAGGAGTGTCCTGTTCTTCAAAGTCTGCTTTATTCCCTCCTGGATTAACAAATTGGCACCCTATCTGGTATTGTGGAGTATAAGAAATTCAGGAAAGAGAGTCATTGAGTTTACAACATGGTCTTGTGTTTTGGAAATGGCCATGGGCAGTGTGAAGCAGGTTTGCTGGATTCTTGCATTGAGACCATGAGGGCCATGAGGATGAACTGTGGATTGCAGTGGAGACCCAGCGTAGATGCCGGGACCACGAGATGGGTGCTAAGGAGAGCTGCAAGCCACAGATAAAGTTTTCTAGTACTATGAGTAGCCTAGCTGGAGGGGCAGAATTGGAATACCAGAGACTTGTTGCTGGTTAGAATTATCGGACTTGAAGATTTGTCATTGACTAGAGTTATTGGACTTGAAGCTACAGAGTTTGATGTTTGCCCTGGTTGTTTTAAATTGGCTAAATGTTTCTTTGCTATGTCCAATGCCATCTTTTGCAGTGTGAATGTTTATTCTGTGCAATTATGGGTGTTGAGGGGATTTTTTTGGTATTATGGATCAGTTGAAAGATCTTGGACTATGAGGATGTATGAATATCATTGGAATTGATAAAAGCTATAGGGACTTTCAAAGTTGGACTGAATGTACTATGTTTTACATCATGTATGGATATCAGTTTATAGTGTCCAGGGGCAGAATGTGGTGGTTTGATTCAGGTGTTCCTCATAAACTTATGTGTTCTGAATGCTAGGTTCTCAGCTGATGGAGATTTGGGAATTAATGCCTTCTGGAGGCAGGTATTGTTGGGGGCGGGCTTATGGGTGTTATAGCCAGTTTCCCCATGCCAATGTTCGCACACTCTCCTGTTCTTATTGTCCACCTTATGTGGGCCAGAGGGTGATGCCTACCCTCTGCTCATGCCATCATTTTCCCCTGCCATTGTGGAGTTTCCCCTTGAGTCTCTAAGCCAAAATAAACCTCTTTTTCCCACAAGAGGCTCTTGGTTGGGTGATTTCTACCAGCAATGCAAACCTGATGGCAACAATAGTAAATATATTTTATAAGTATGTTTTATTCCTTAAAAGTTTTTCAGAATTATTTTTATACAGGTTTGATGGAATTTTCTGCATTGTCATAAACCAAATGGGAAAACATTGCATCTTCATGTAAATCATTACTTAACCTATAGGGTTTTTGTCCACTCTAATAGTTCTAATTAGAGTAAGTTCCAGTATCTAGCTACCCAAGTAAATGAAATGACAATGAACAATTTAGATGATAAATATCCCAAACTGCAGGAAATGTTATTGATGCTGAGCAATCAATACACTAATTGTGAAAATAAGGACCACACATTAAGAACCACAACTAGACTTAAAAGACAATCACTTAGGCAGGTGTGGTGACGCACGCCTTCAATCCCAGCACTAAGGAGGCAGAGGTAGGAGCATTGCTGTGAGTTCGAGGCCACCCTGAGACTACATTGTGAATTCCAAGTCAGCCTGGGCTACAGTAAAACCCTACCTCGAAAAAAAAAACAATCACTTGATAGAACTTCCCAGGTAACATTAATAAGAGAGCTTATATGAATCTCTCAGTGACATTTTGGGTAATTTAGTCTACTACATACTCTGTTAAACAACTAATTTTCAACTCTATGAATTATATGCAACATCTTTCATAAATAACAAATACACACTAATATTACAAAGTAACAAGTATTTTAATGTGCAGAGGTATTAGGTTCTGCTTTTGAAAGCTCCATATGGTCTACCAATGATGGGAATTTCACAGCCAAAGATACTGAGCAGCCCTGGTGCACCCTGGCTCCACTCAGCTTTGGGTAACAGTGACCTTGTTCTATAGACCTGCTTCCTCAACAAGACAGGAGTAGGGAAGAAAGCATACCAGATGCGTGTGGCCTCCAGTCTGGGACCTGGGATGGGTCTCAGTGTTTTGGGACTTGGTTCTCTCCTCACTGGTCATGTGACCAGCCCACTGCCTCTTCCTCCACCTCACATCCTGGGCAGGAGCCTTGTTTCCTTCTGGAGCAAAAGCCCTTTCTGAAAAGAAGCCCATAAATTGGATATGAAGATTCCTCAAAAAACTAAAAATTAGAGCTGGATAGATGGCTTAGTGGTTAAGATGCTTGACTGTAATACCTAAGAACCCAGGTTTGATTCCCCAGTACCCACATAAGCCACATGCATATGGTAGCCCATGCATCTGGAGTTTACTTACAGTGGCTAGAGGTCCTGGCATGCCCATTCTCATTCTCTGTCTCTCTCTCTCTCTCTCTCTCTCTCTCTCTCTCATCTCTATCTATCTAATAAATAAGTAATATTAAAAAATGAAAATAAAGCTTATTTAAAACACTAAAAATTAGAACAGCATGTGATCCAGCTATACCACTCCTGGGTATCTACACAAAGGTATGTAAGTCAGAATAACACAGAGATGCCTACACAAGTGTTTCTCAGCAATATTCACCATGGCCAAGTTAAGGAATCTACTTTGGTAACATCAATGAATGAATACAGAAAGAGAATGGCATATATATATATATATATATATATATATATATATATATATATGCCCTTAGCCATAAAGAAGGACAAAATTGTGTGGTTTTCTTGGCAATGAGTATAACTGGTGTTAATTTTTAAATTTCAGACTTGGAAATATAAATATGACATTTTTTTCTCGTTATGCAGAATCTAAATTGTCCAGAAACATTAAAGTGAAAGGGGGCCTATTAAGAGTGAACACAGGGCTGGAGGAATGGCTTAGCAATTAAGGCATTTGCCTGCAAATCCAAAGGACCCAGGTTAGATTCCCCAGGACCCACATTAGCCAGATACACAAGGGGGCACATGTGTCTAGAGTTTGTTTGCAGTGGCTGGTGGCCCTGGTACACCCCATTCTCTCTCTCTCCCCCTCTATCCCTCTTTCTTTGTCAAATAAATAAATAAATATTTAAAAAATATAAAAAGAAGAGTGAACACAAGTGAAGATTCACCTAAAACTCTATTCTGTGAAATATCCTAGGATAGTCTCTTAATCAGTTTAGGCTGCCTTAATCTAAACACCATAGATTATGTGGCTTAAATAGAAAAAATACACTTGGCACAACTGTGGAAACTGAGTAGTTCAATATCAAGGTGCTGGCTGATAGTTTCTAGTAAGGGCTCTTGTCCTGTCCTCACACAGTGGTAGAGCAATAGCAGGCTTCCAGAATCTCCCATTGTAAGGTCTGCAATACTATAACAGAGAAGAGATGAGACTGACTTAGCCTCAACCACCTCCCTATAGACCCTCTTGCCAAATAGTCTCATTGGGAATTAGATCTTAAATATATGAATTTGGCATGAGGGGAGAAAACACTTCAGTCCATAGCACTACAAGACTAACCTACATTAAGCCTAAATTCTCCATGTACATTAGAAGAGCAACAGTGACAGCAACATCTACTATTTACTAAATAAGCACTTTCACCAAAGCATTGATAAATTTTCTATAATTCAGAGAAATGTTTGTTTTCTCTACTATGTTGCAGAGTAAATTAAAAGCTTAAAGTGAAAATATACCCCCAGGCAAGAAAGTACAGAATGGCAGGGCTATAATTTGAATCTATGTTGGTAAGAATTCAAAGCCAAGAGCAATCTTTCCACCACATCTCAGACTGCTGATAGGTCCTCAGTCGTATCTACTTTACTCTCACAGATATGCCTGCATTCCGGCAACCACAGAGTGCATGGGAATCAACTGGTTAACATCTTGATCAGATCCTGAGTGGAGCATGGGTACTGTCTATATGTTTACATGCACCTGAAAAGATCAGTGTTAAATAAAAAGGCTACGATGGTGCTTTGATACAATAAAATCATATTCAGCCCCTTGATAGATCCTCTTCTTGTAAAATTCCACATTTCTCTTTGTGGTATACTAGCTGTGAAATTGGCATCACCTTGTCTGGGCCTTTGTCTTCCTCAGTAGAGTATCCATTGTTCTTTAATTCAAATATTTAAGAAATGGGGCTGTACAGTTAGCTTACTGGTAAAGGCACTTGCCTGCAAAGCCAAAGGACCCAATTTTGATTTCCTAGGACCCATGTAAGCCAGATGTACAAGGTAGTGCATGCATATGGAGTTCATTTGCAGCAGCCAGAGGTCCTGGTGTGCCCATTCTCTCTCTCTCTCTCTCTCCCTTTGTCTCTCTCTATCATCCCCTCTGTCTCTCTCTCTCTATTTCTCTCTCTCTCCTCCTCCTCTCTCATCTGCCTCTATCTCTCAAGTAAATAAATAAAAATGTGAATATAAGAAATTTTAAGAAATGTTTTCTTGTGCAACAGGTGCTGTTCTAGGTGCTGATATATCAGGAAAACAATCATGTCCCTGCATTTACGGACCTTTTAGGGAAACATAACATACCTGGTAGACATGACACAAGAAAAATATGTAGAATGTAATATAATCATATTATTATACATGTAGGATGAAATATAATCATAATAATAGTTGTGGAAAAGAAAGAACAGAGCAAGGTAAGGAGTTCAGGAAGGTGAGAGGAAGGTATCACTGTGAGCCTCACTGAGATGACATCTGAACAGAGATACAAGGAAGTGGCCTACATCTGGATGGACAGTATTCCTCCCAAAAGACACATGTATGCAAAGACATTAAACTGAAAGCAGGACTCATGTGTCTGAAGAAAAGGAGAATGTGACAGGCACTGACTGAGCCCCAGCTATGGCCAGAGAGTTGATAGCAGCACAGATAATGAAGGATTTTATATGAAATTCAGGTGTGCGTGTGTGTGTGTGGTGTATGTATGGGCTCACACATGGGTGGAAATTCGAGGGTAACTTTGGGGTGTTTCTCTCCTTTTTCCTTCTTTAGAGACAGAGTCTCTTATGCTGCTGCTGCTGCTTATGAAATTCTGGATGCTCCTACCTCCACCTCCCATTGCCATAGACATGTTTAGATTACAGATGTATGCCCCACTTTGTATCCTGCTGTACATGGGCACTGAGGAGGATTGAACTTGAGACAACAGGCTTGCAAGTAAGTGCCTTTAACTGCTGAGATGTCCAGGAGTTCAGGTTTTACACTGAACCACAAATGGTAAGTCACAACAGGACTCAGAGCAGAGGACTGACAAAGACCAGACACAGTTCAAAGGCTCATTCTAGCTGCTACACTGAGTGTGGGAAAGAAAGGATTGCAGTAGGGTGGCTTCTAGGCATTTTACAATAACCTACATAAGAGAAGTTTGGTTGCTTTGACCAAAGGGCAGGATTCTGTGAGGACTAGATCATGTGTAGGGTTAGAAAACAAGAGAACCTTCATCCACTGTCCCAGCTTGGCCTCAGTTCTTGAGCCAAAGGACAAGTGTCTTAGCAAGCTTATCCCTCAATGTAGGAAAAAGGTGCTTAAGATGACACTCAACAGATAGTAAGCACTTGGTACCTGTCACGCTAAAGTGCATCCTGTAAGAGTTTAGAATCTAAGGTGTGGGAGCAGGAGGTGACCTCGTTTAGTAAGCAGAAGTCCTGGAATTGAAGATTTGGTTTTGGAAGCCTCACAGCAAACTGTGCTGCATATGGCCCTGTTGATTGAGGCAACTTTGTAGACTCATCATCTGGTGAGACTGATACAAAGAGCTGGAGCTCATATATGGAGGGTAGGCCAAGCTAAGCCCTGAAGTACAGCAGTTCCCACCTTACCACTGAGGTAGAACACATAATAAAAGCAGTGACAACTAATGAGCTTAATCTTAACATGAATGAATCTCTGGGCACAAGGTTATCCTGTGAGGAGATGATCCCTAACTAGAAATATGACAGTTTTATGCACTCCCTCAGATTCTGAAGCAGTGTGTGGTGCCTGATTTAACACTTCCTTAATGAAACAAGACAACATTATGAACATTCACGGAGGTACTCAGATCCTAGAAGCAGAGCTGCTGTGTCACTTAGCCTTGGGGAAGGTTTTGGTGTGATTCTTTTTCAAAGAAGTATATTGAACTTAGAATTGAGAAAAAGAGATTAAGTAGCTGGCAGTACATGAGGAGTGTTTCTGCCGCTTAGCCTTGGGAGAGATAAAGAGAGTTAATTTGTAGTACGCCTGGGCTGTCTGGATGACATTTCTGCCTCTGAGGGGGAAGGCTTGATGCTGAAGGAGCAGGCTGGCAGGGGCAGTGGACTCCCCTAGAGTGTGTCAAAAACCCATGCACTGTTTTTATTTAAAAAGATAAAGGAAGGCTCTCCCCTACTTGTATATAGGATAATGATGCATCGGGGTGCTAAGGGTCCAGGAAAGTTCTTGTACCCTAAACCCTAGGTTTGCTTCTAATTTTAATCAAAGAATTGAATAAAAAAAGAAGACTGAGAGGGATAATTATTAAATTATTGTATTTATTGAGGGAAGTACAGAGCCAAGAAAAAGCACCCATGTGGCTAGAGATCCCATGTAGAGGGCAGAGACTAAGGGCTTGCGGGCCTTCCTGGCTGGGCCTGGGATAGGGCCTAGGCTGCACCCCTCCGGGCTGGGCCTGGACCAATCCATTCCAGGCCCAGCAGAGGGAAAGACTCACCCACAGCTGCAAGTTCCCAAGTGATCAGAGAGCCTGCCCTCCCCTGGCAAAGGTATTTATGACCTTATGGGGGTGGGCAGTCTTCTGGCTCCAGTGAACCAAAGGGGCTGTCTCAGAAAGAGATTAGCTCTGGCACCATCTTCGGAGGGCTGGACCTGACCAACCACAGTGTTTAAATCCTATGAAGGACCTCCCTCCCAGGAGGAATCATGGTTGTTTGTGGAAAAACAGGTCTGGGGAACTAGGCAGGAGATAAGTCAGATCATCTTTGATTTTTACCAAGTACAAACTTTCCTGTGGTTTTCATCTTCAGTGATCCAGTCACCTTAACTCTATCCCCCTCTCAGTGAATAGGTTGTATTCATAGGTTCCCAAGGATTTCTTCCATCAGCCCTTAAAGTTCATGCTGCCCACCAACTAACTGCTAATGAGAGACTGTGCAATGTCTGCCAGCTGGTGATGTGGGGGTGATGGGACTTCTGGAATGAGGGAAGGAAAATTCTTGCCTTGGTAGGAAAGTAAATGGCATGAGAGTCACACAGGCAGTGCTACTGCCTGGTATTTGTGATATGACAGCTGGAGAGATCAAAGGAACATCAGAATTTGAACAAAAGGGATTTAGCTCCCTCTCAAAATAGTTTCAAGACTCGGTTAATCTTTCATTTAAGGTGAGGAATTATATTTTCAAGTGGATTTTCTTTTATCTGATCATGGCACATTTCTGTAGGCAGAATTCTGAGATGTTTCCCAAGACTCTTGCAGCATTCAAGCACTAATATAGATGCTGCTGTAGAGGGCTGTGCAAATGAAATTAAAGTCCCAAGTCAGGAGCCATGAAGACAAAGCCTCAGCATTCCTGAAAAGTTCAGTCTCTCAGGTTGGATTCCTCATACCAGAAGAGATTCTACATATAAGGGAAGGGCTCAGTGAGAGTCCCTGTTGCTCACTTTGAAGATGGGGGGAACAAGGAATGTGAGTGACAAAGAGGAGCTGAACCAGTTCTTAGCTGACAGATAGGAAGCCACTTGGGACCTGTTTTCTAACCATAAAATTCTTCTAACAACCTGAACTAACTTGGAAACTGGAGGATTCCCCAGTACCTCCAGAAAGTAACTCACCCCAGTCAACACTCCGA
Organism: Dipus sagitta; assembly: GCA_036346955.1. Taxonomy (NCBI): domain Eukaryota; kingdom Metazoa; phylum Chordata; class Mammalia; order Rodentia; family Dipodidae; genus Dipus; species Dipus sagitta. The sequence continues at coordinate 116,247,722 of CM070772.1, forward strand.
TTTCACTGGTGAGACTTAGATCAGAGAACAGAGCTGGGTCCATGCATGGACTTTGAATCTACAGAGCTGTGGGTATGTGGGAGTATGTGGTATGTGTGTGTGTGTGTTTTCATATATGTGGGTGAATGGGTCAGAGTTCAATGCCAGGTGTCTTCTTTGATCACTTTCCACCTTATTTTTTGAGACAGTCTCTTACTGAACCTGGAGCTCACAGATTAAGGCAGACTAGCTATCCAGCAAGCCCTAGTGATTGGTCCATCTGCCTCTCCAGCTCTTGATTACAAGAATGCACCCAGCTTTTTAGACAGGTACTAATGATTCAAGCTTACAACCTCATGCTTGACTGCTAATCATTCTACCAACTGATTTATCTGTCCAGCCTATGGGCAGTTTAAACTAAATGTGTGGCAATTTATTATGGGGTGATAAAAAACTAAAAGCACATTTTTAAAACAAGTCACTAAGAGAACAACATATTTAAATCAGATGTTAATTCTCTGAAAGAATCTTTTCCTTGCCTAGATACTTCTTTTCATTTTTCTCATATATCAGAAATTTATATTTCAAAGTTTGGGGTTTCTAAAAGCAGGCAGTGTTTTTTTTTTCTTTCTTGTGCTGCTATTACATAGCTAATTTTCACTTTAAAGTTTAGTCAAAATCAAATAGTTAAGAAAATAATTCCAGGCCTGGAGAAATAGCTTAGTAATTAAGGCACTTGCCTGCAAAGTAAAAGGACCCAGTTTCAATTCCCCAGGACCCACATAAGCTAGATGCACAAGGTGGCACATGCGTCTGGAGTTCATTTGAGTAATTAGAGGCCCTGGCCCACCCATTCTCTCATTCTCTCTCTCTCTCTCTCTCTCTCTCTCTCTCTCCTTCTTTCTCTCTCTCTCAAATAAATTAAAAATAAATACTAAAAAATAAAATGATTCCAAAAATGATTTCCATAAATGTGTCATAATTCAGTTAATATAAAACCGTTTGTGAACAAATGGGTTTACTTCCCACTAAGTCATCTCTAAATCATCTCCTTATTTAAACTATTGCTCCAGTCTTTTTCCTTCCTAGTGTAGGTAATACATACTATTTAAACATTTTAAAATAATCTCTAAGTCATATTATCAACACTCTTTATATTTCCCTATACAATCATCCATTCAATAGATACTAGAACTAAAACATTGTCCAGTGCATTCCAGGATGCAAATTTAAAATGCTTCTTAAAAATATAGCATAAACTATGACTATATAATAGTATATAAACTATATCTATAAATACATACTTATATATAAATCATGCATTTAAATTATGTTAAAATACAGTTCATAAAGGTAAAAGAAATCCATGTTTGGTTAAGGACTTTTTGTCAGAATCAAAAAATTTTCACAAGGTAAGTTTGCAGTTCAATTCTGGAATGTTGGCTATCACAGCAGAAGTAGCTAAACCAATGTGGATAACATGAAAATATGATTTAACATATGCAAACATTTTAATTAAATTTTTTACTAGTAGTGATTTTAAAACATCAAAAGAGTGGATAGGTCCTCTTCTTTCAAGGTTAATAAAAAATATGAGTACATTTGCTAAATGAAAACTCTCTCTCTCCCCTCACCCCCCTAGCTTAAGTCAGTGATGAAAATACAGGCCTCCGGCTAGGGAAGAAATTTAACTCCTGTTGCTTAGATGCAGAAACTTCAGAGACAAAGAACACACTCTAGCATCATGACTCAGTAAGACTTCTGATATTTGTTACAATCTAATGAGGCATCTTAAAATCTAACCCAAACAACAAACACACAGAGAATGAAATCAGAGAATCACTCCCATTCACAATTGCATCAAAGAAAATAAAGTACCTTGGAATAAACCTAACCAAGGAAGTAAAGGATCTCTACAATGAAAACTATAAAACACCCAAGTGAGAAATTGCAGAGGACACTAGGAAATAGAAAAACAACCCTTGTTCCTGGATCAGAAGAATCAATATTGTGAAAATGGCAATCTTACCAAAAGCAATCTACACATTTAATGCAATCCCCCTCAAAATTCCAATGGCATTCTTCATAGAAATAGAAAAAACAATCCAAAAATTCATTTAGAATCACAAAAAACCTCAAATATCTAAAATAATACTGAGCAACAAAAATGAGGCTGGTGGTATCACTATGCCTGAGTTTAACCTATACTACAGACCCAAAGTAACAAAAACAGCATGGTACCGGCAAAAAAGCAGACATGTAGATCAATGGAACAGAATAGAGGACCCAGATGCAAGTCCAGGTAGCTATAGCCACCTTTTATTCGATAAAAATGCCAAAAATACTCATTGCAGAAAAGACAGCCTCTTCAGCAAATGGTGCTGGGAAAACTGGATATTTATCTGTAGAAAGATGAAAAGAGATTCTTCTCTCTCTCCATGCACAAGAATTAAGTCCAAATGGATTAAAGACCTTAACATCAGACCTGAAAATTTGAAACTGCTAGAGGAAAAAGTAGGGGAAACCCTTCAACATATTGGTCTTGGCAAAGACTTTCTGAATATAACCCTAATTGCTCAGGCAATAAAGCCACAGATTGACTGCTGGGACCTCATGAAATTACAAAGATTTTGTACAGCAAAGGACACTGTGAATAAAACAAAGAGGCAACCTACAGAATGGGAAAAAATCTTTGCCAGCTTGTAGAGAGCCGAGAGGTGACCGCCATTACAAGATGGCGCTGACATCCGGCCTCGGCCCTGGTGAACAAGTAGAATAGCGCATGTGCAAGTGGCAAAAGCGCGCCAAGTCACTGCCCAGCCCGGGCATATGAGCGTCATATGAGCGTCATATGAGCGCGCAGCCAATCAGCAGAGGACACGCCACCTAGGGGCTATATAAGCGGCGCCATTTCGGGGCTCTGGGTCTTTCCTCTCTTCATCTGTTAACTGGAATAAACGCTTGCTGCAGAAGGATCCTGGTGTCCACGTGCGTTCTTGCTGGCGAGACGACTACGCGGGCTACAACTGGTGCCGAAAAACCCGGGACGCCGGGTGCCTGTCATCGCCGGCGCCGAGGAGACCCCCCATTCACGGGGAAGGATTCAGAACTGCAGGACTGAGGTAGGTTCTGAGAGGCATGTTTGGTCTTGACTTGTCTCATCTTTCATCCAAATTGGTAGGAGCAATTTTTGCTCTCCCTATTGTGATGGTGGCTCTTGTTCTCTTCTTTGTGAACATGGGAGCCTCACATTCGGAGCTACAAGACAGCATGTCAGAAACAGAACGGGATAAAAGGTTAGGGGCCCTTGAGGAAAAAGAAAAAGACGTCTCTAAGAAAAAAGGCCTTTCCGCGGACGCTAAGTCCACAGAAAGAAAAGACAAGGGAAAAGACGCCCTGGGAGAGAAACATGAGAGGGAAAAGAGAAGTCCAAAAAGGAGGCCTCTTTATCCGATAAAAGAATTGGAGGCTTTAGGAATTGATAGCTCAGAGTCTGAGGATCTTAGTCCCTCCGAGGAGGAAGAATTAGATAGAGAAGCGGCTCGCTATCTTGATGAGCCGCTACAGCAAAATCGAAAACAAAAGAAGATAGGAGATAAGAACTGCGCGGCTTTTCAATCTGCCGCCCCTGCCATTCCCAGTGCTCCTCCGCCTTATGCCGGCAAGCATTGTTCAGATTCCTTCCTTTCAGAGGGGGACAGAAGGAGGTGCTTACAAGCCTTCCCGGTGTTTGAGGCTGCGGATGGAGGCCGCGTCCATGCGCCGGTAGAGTATGCCCTCATTAAGGAACTTGCTGAATCAGTTAATAAGTATGGAGTAGATGCTAATTTTACAGTCATGCAGCTTGAGAGACTCGCCACTATGGCAATGACTCCAAATGATTGGCAAGTTACAGTAAAAGCTGCTCTTCCTAATATGGGACAATATTTAGAATGGAAAGCCCTTTGGCACGATGCTTCTCAAACTCAGGCAAGGGCTAATGCCAGTGCAGAAGATAATCAACGGCACTGGACCTTTGATTTACTAACAGGGCAAGGCCAATTTGTTCATAATCAGACAAACTATGACTGGGGAGCATATGGTCAGATCTCTGCCGCTGCTATTAAAGCATGGAAAGCCCTCTCAAAAAAGGGCGAGGCCGGGGGACACCTAACAAAGATTATTCAAGGCCCCCAGGAGTCATTCTCGGACTTTGTAGCCAGGATGACGGATGCAGCGGGCAGGATATTTGGGGACCCAGAACGAGTTAAGCCAATGATAGAACAACTAGTGTTTGAAAATGCCTCCCCAGAGTGTAAGACAGTCATTGCTCCTAGGAGAAGCAAAGGGCTGACAGACTGGATAAAGGTTTGCCGAGGACTCGGAGGCCCACTCACTAATGCTGGCCTTGCAGCGGCTATATTACAGGCTAAAAACCGCCAGAGTCTCGGAGGCAATAAAGCTTGTTATAACTGCGGCAAAGCGGGTCATTTAAAACAAGATTGTCGTGCTCCTGCACAAAAGAAAATTCCAGGACTATGCCCCAAGTGTAAGAAGGGCAATCACTGGGCCAATGAGTGTCGCTCAGTTAGAGATATTCAGGGAAAACTTATTCAGCATGATACCCCTTCTGAAGAAAGAAATGAGAATGTTCCAAAAAACAGGTCTCAGGGCCCCAGGTCTCAGGGCCCCAAAAGATATGGGACACAAGTGGACAACAGGAGGGCATGTCTAGCTGTAGAGCAACAAGAGGTTCCGCAGGACTGGACCTCCGATCCACCTCCCAATTCTTATTAATGCCACATATGGGAGTGCAACCAGTCCCGGTTGAATTTGAAGGTCCCCTCCCTAAAGGAAGTGTCGGCCTTATTTTAGGGCGCTCCTCTCTTACCCTAAAGGGGCTTATGATTCATCCTGGAATAATGGATCAAGACTATACTGGAAGGCTTCAGGTTCTTTGCTCTTGCCCGCAAGGCATATTTTCAATTTCCCCTGGGGATAAGATTGCTCAATTAGTTCTCCTCCCCAGCTTGCACGACCATTTTCCTTCCACCCAAATGCCAAGAGGCACAAAGGGGCTTGGTTCTTCAGGAACTGACTGCGCTCATTTGGTAGTTGATCTTTCAACTAGGCCTACTTTACAACTACAGATAGAAGGGAAGAGCTTTTCTGGCATTTTGGACACTGGAGCTGATAAAAGTATCATTTCCTCCCAATGGTGGCCTAAGGCGTGGCCTGTTACACAATCGTCTCACTCTTTACAAGGGTTAGGATATGAGGCTAGCCCTGCAGTGAGTTCACGGTCATTGACTTGGCAAACACTAGAAGGTCAAACAGGAAGCTTTATACCCTATGTGCTCCCTCTCCCTGTTAATCTATGGGGAAGAGACATTTTACAGGAATTAGGACTAGCATTGACTAACGAATACTCTCAGCAAGCTCTGGATATTATGAAAAGGATGGGATATAAGGAAGGAAGAGGCCTTGGCAAAAAAGAGCAAGGGAGATTAAGCCCGATCCCACAAGAAGGTAATGCAGGGAAGCAAGGTCTGGGTTCTCATTAGCTGCCATTGAGGGTTCCATGCCCATATCCTGGCTCACAGAGGAAGCCATATGGGTTCCTCAATGGCCTCTTTCCTCTGAAAAGTTAGAAGCTGCTACAAGGCTGGTTAAAGAACAAGTACAGCTTGGTCATTTGGAGCCCTCTACCTCTCCTTGGAACACACCTATTTTTGTTATAAAAAAGAAATCTGGAAAATGGAGACTTCTCCATGATTTGAGGGCCATCAATGCACAGATGCGGCTATTTGGCTCCGTGCAACGAGGCCTGCCTTTGCTCTCTGCTTTGCCTAAACAATGGAAAATTATAATTATAGATATTAAGGATTGCTTCTTCTCCATTCCTTTATGCCCACAAGATAGACATAGATTTGCATTTACTCTACCTGCTGTTAATCATTTTGAGCCAGATAAAAGATATCAATGGAAAGTTTTGCCTCAAGGCATGGCCAATAGCCCCACTATATGTCAGTTATATGTGCAATTGGCCCTTGAACCAGTTAGAAAACAATTTCCCTCTCTGCTGTTAATCCATTATATGGATGATATTCTTATGTGCCATAAGGAATTAGTTGTTTTACAGACTGTATATCCTTTATTATTAAAAACCTTAAGACAATGGGGCCTGCATATTGCTTCCGAGAAGGTTCAAGTTTCAGAAGTAGGTTCCTTTTTAGGGACGGTTATTTACCCAGAAAAAATAGTTCCTCAAAAATTAGAGATTCGCAGAGATCATTTACGAACGTTAAATGATTTTCAGAAATTATTGGGTGATATAAATTGGTTGAGACCGTTTCTAAAAATTCCCTCTGCTGAATTGAAGCCATTGTTTGACATCCTGGAAGGAGATGCTCATATTTCTTCACCTAGAGCCTTAACACCAGCTGCAAGCCGCGCCCTAAAAGTGGTAGAAGAAGCTTTACAAGATGCTCAGTTGAAACGCATAGAGGAAGCCAAAACTTTCGACCTGTGCGTTTTTAAAACTAGGCATTTACCAACTGCCGTGCTGTGGCAAGATGGACCCTTATTGTGGGTTCATCCCAACGCTTCTCCTGCTAAGATTATTGATTGGTACCCAGATGCAATTGCTCTGCTTGCCCTTCGTGGATTAAAGGCAGCCATTACTCATTTTGGAAAAGAACCCAGGTCTTTAATTGTGCCTTATACAGCCCATCAAGTTCAGATATTAACCGCTACTTCTGATACTTGGGCGGTGTTAATCACCTCCTTTGGTGGTTTAATAGACAATCATTACCCTAGACACCCTATTTTACAATTTGCCTTAACCCAAGAGGTTGTGTTCCCGCGCATTATATCTCGGGAGCCACTTCAAGATGGGCTGGTGGTCTATACAGATGGGTCAAAAACAGGAGTAGGGGCCTATGTGGTTAATGATAAGATTATATCTAAACAATATCATGAAACCTCACCTCAAGTTGTGGAATGTTTAGTAGTATTAGAAGTTTTGGAAAAATTCCCAGGTCCCCTGAATATTGTTTCGGATTCCTGTTATGTAGTAAATGCAACAAAAACTTTAGAGGCTGCTGGGTTGATTAAGGCATCTAGCAAGCTTGCAACAATTTTTCAAAGGATTCAGTTTGCCTTGATTAATAGGAGATCTCCTGTTTTCATTACGCATATCAGGGCTCATTCGGGCCTACCGGGGCCCATGTCCCGTGGAAATGACTTGGCAGATCGGGCCACGAAGTTTATCATGCTTGTTCTTTCATCAAAATTGGAGTTGGCTAAAAGTTTTCATAAAAGGTTTCATGTCACAGCTGAGACATTGCGTCGTCGGTTTGACATCACTAGAAAAGAGGCTAGAGATATAGTAACTCAATGTCAAAATTGCTGTCAATTTTTACCTGTGCCTCATGTAGGAATTAATCCCAGAGGAATTTGCCCATTACAAATTTGGCAGATGGATGTTACTCACGTCCCATCTTTTGGCAAATTACAATATTTACATGTTTCCATTGATACTTGTTCTGGAGTTATGTTTGCTTCCCCATTAACCGGGGAGAAAGCAGCCCATGTTATTCAACACTGCCTCAAGGCGTGGAGTGCCTGGGGGAAGCCCAAAATTCTTAAAACTGACAATGGACCAGCTTATACTTCTCAAAAATTTGGACAGTTCTGTCACCAGATGGGAGTGACCCATTTGACAGGTCTCCCATATAATCCTCAAGGACAGGGTATTATAGAACGGGCTCATCGCACTCTAAAGTCTTATTTAATAAAACAAAAAGGGGGAGTCGATGAGGCTCTGCCCTCAGTTCCACGAGTGACTATATCCATAGCACTCTTTACTCTTAATTTTTTAAATTTGGACAGTCAGGGCCATTCGGTGGCTGACCATCATTGCTCAGAGCCTAACAGGCCACAGGAGATGGTTAAGTGGAAAGATGTTTTGACTGGTCAATGGAGAGGCCCGGATCCTATTTTAATAAGATCCAGGGGAGCTGTTTGTGTTTTTCCACAGGAAGAAGACAATCCATTCTGGCTACCAGAACGCCTAACACGTAGACTTGTGATACCTGACGAATCATCGAGATCCTGTGCGGGAGCCGAAGAAGTGGACAAGATGCATTATGAAGACCCTATTCTACTAGAGTTGACCCCTCCCTAGCTGTGGGCCTGACATCCTGGATTTCTTCAGCCTTCTCTTTCTTTAAGGAATGGGTGAGAATGGCGCTGTTTGGTGCAGCCCTATGTTGTGGCTTAGTGTTCCTGCTTTGGTTGTTCTGCAAGCTCAGAGCTCAATAGCAATGTGACAAGGCCGTTATTGCGCAAGCACTTGTGGCTATGGAACAGGGATCATCTCCTGAAATTTGGTTAATTAATTAGACTGAGACCCTCAGTCGATGCACCTCAAGAGTTTAGCCCATTGCACTGAGTCGATGGGAGATCTAAGTCTAATCAGCCCTTGCCTAAGTGGCTGCAGCACCAAAATATGAGATTGACAGCCCTTGCACCCCCAGGAACAATATTCCATTGCACAGGGATGGGTGTTAACTCCCCTTTTTGTCTCTCCCTTGGCCTTTGCACTCAGAGGACTTGTCTCCATTGCACCTGATAAGGTGAGGGAGTGAGCTCTTGATCGCTTATTCCCCAAGGAAGGAATTTGCTTGATCGAGCATAGGGTTGTTTGGTGCTGCACTGGTTGGGCTATGAGGCAGTTGTCATCTTATTAAAACAAACAGGGGGAGATGTAGAGAGCCGAGAGGTGACCGCCATTACAAGATGGCGCTGACATCCGGCCTCGGCCCTGGTGAACAAGTAGAATAGCGCATGTGCAAGTGGCAAAAGCGCGCCAAGTCACTGCCCAGCCCGGGCATATGAGCGTCATATGAGCGTCATATGAGCGCGCAGCCAATCAGCAGAGGACACGCCACCTAGGGGCTATATAAGCGGTGCCATTTCGGGGCTCTGGGTCTTTCCTCTCTTCATCTGTTAACTGGAATAAACGCTTGCTGCAGAAGGATCCTGGTGTCCACGTGCGTTCTTGCTGGCGAGATGACTACGCGGGCTACACCAGCTATATATCTGATAGAGGATTAATATCTAGGATATACAAAGAACTCAAAAAATTAAATAATAAGAAAACAAATAAGCCAATTAAAAAATGGGCTATGGAACTAAATAGAGAGTTCTCAAAACAAGAAATACGAATGGCGTATAAGCATCTAAAAAATGTTCTACATCCCTAGTCATCAGGGAAATGCAGATTAAAACTATGTTGAGATTCCATCTCACTCCTGTCAGGTTGGCTACCATCATGAAAACAGATGACCATAAATGCTGGTGAGGATGTAGAAAAAGAGGAACCCTTCTACACTGTTGGTGGGAATGCAATCTGGTCCAGCCATTGTGGAAATCAGTGTGGAGGTTCCTAAGACAACTAAAAATTGATCTACCATATGACCCAGCTATAGCACTCCTAGGCATATATTCTAAGGACTCATCTCATTTCCTTAGAAGTACATGCTCTACCACGTTTATTGCTGCTCAATTCACAATAGCTGGGAAATGGAACCAGCCTAGATGTCCCTCAACTGATGAATGGATAATGAAGATATGGCACATTTAGACAATGGAGTTCTACTCAGTGGTAAAGAAAAATGAAGTTATCAAATTTGCAGGAAAATAGATGGATCTGGAAAGGCTTATATACTAAGTGAGGTAACCCAGGCCCAGAAAGCCAAGCATCACATGTTCTCTCTCATATGTGGATCCTAGCTACAGATGATTGGGCTTCTGTGTGAGAAGGAAAAATCTCAGTAGCAGAGGCCAGTAAGCTAGAAAAGAGATAGAAAGGGAAGAGAAAGGAAGGGAGGGGGGTACTTAATAGGATGGTATTATATATATGTAAGTATAAGAATAGATTAATGGGGGTGAAACAGCCCAAAATAAGGTCTGGGGAAGAGATTGAGTAAAGGAAAGGTGGAGGGACTGTTAATCAAAATCTAAGAGGATATAAATAAAACATATGTAATCCCACTTTTTTGGACAATGGAACACTCAGGAGCCATAGATTGTTGCTTGAAAATTTTCAGTGCCAGGGATGGGATATCTTCCAGTGAGTTGTTGGCCAGGGAGATCCCTGATGACCCCAAAACATTACAGGGCATTACCAAGGCCCTTGGTTTCCCACCAGGAATGGATTGTAAGACCCTATTGCTGAAGACTCCATATACTTGGGCTGCAAGACCACTGAGAAATCTTGCTGGATCTGAGCTGATAACCTCCTCCACCAGCTGACAGAAAGCTGGAAGAAGCCATTCTGCATGAAGTCCAATGGGAAATAAGAGAAATTACCAGTGAAGATACTCATCAGTGGACACTGCAAGCCTTATAATTGGCCAGCCAGGCCAAATGAGCCAATGGGTGCAATAGTGGCACATCTGTTATGGGGGAAACCAACTGCCCTCTAATTGGACTGGAGGCCTGCTCCAAGGGAAGGGAATACATCCCTGATACTGAAAACTTAAAACAGGGGTAGTCATGAGCCCTGGGGTGTTGGTCCTTGAGAGGCCCAGATGTGAGGCCTGGTGGAACTTCCTGAGCCTAGCTAAAGTTTGGTGACCTGTCTCTGGCCAGCTATGACTCAGCAGGACGCATAATGGCCTCTGGCCTGCTACTTCCACATAAGAGTTGGAGTTCCCGAGAGCATGCTTAGAACCAGTAATCTCAAAAGTCATGGTATGCTATTGGCCCTTACACCTTATCCCCTCCTGAGATCCCCTGCCTTCATTTTCAACACTAGATGAACACCTGCCTCTAACAATAAAGCAAGATCCTGCTTTGACGTGACCCCCAGCTTGGTGTGTTCCTGGCCGTCGACACCCTCCCTCCTCCTCAACCCCTCCGGAAGAACCAGCGGGCCTGGTCCTTCCTCAGCACTACCTGCAGGGGGAGCCCGACAGTCTGGCACCCAACGTGGGGTGACAGGAACCCGGCAGACTTGTGCCCCATGTGAGGCATTCTCATTGAGGTGGTCAATTGGTGTGCAGGTGAGTGTACCCTCATAAGTTATGAGGCAGTCCTCAGATCTAATGTGCCAACCTTTGCTCCTGAAACCTGTGCTTGCTTGTCAACATCTCTTCATTCCCTTTCTCTTTCCTTTCACTTTCAGTTTGCCAGCCAGCTGCATCTGTGGCACCTGTATTTCTAAACGGGTCATACGTCCCTGGTGGACCCACCGTGTGGGCAGACCTGGAGGAAACTCGAGTCATATTGCCCCTCATTTGAGTGGGGGCTCCGTCCCCGGAAGACAGAGCAAACATGCAGGGGAGATCTGCTCCCATCTGTACCGTGTTTTACATTATTGAGCCATCCCCTAAGGACTCAGACTTCTGGCCACCACAGATCTGACTCTGACTCTGTAGCGCGCATCTGTTTTTTTTTGTTTTGTTTTTCTTTGTTTTTGGTCCCTGTGTGTCTGTGTAATACTTGTGTGTCTTGTCATTTCCCTAATCCTACGGATGTTCCTCCCCTGACTCAATAACTTGGGACAGATTCCTTCCTCCCCTTTAGGACTCTGCCTCGCACACTGGAAGGATGTCAAAGCAGTTGCCCATAACAATGGGGTAAATGTTAAAAAAGACAGATGGATTACATTTTGTTCCTCTGAATGGCCTACCTTCAATTTAGGATGGCCACCAGAGGGACCTTTCACCTAAATACTATACTTAAGGTTAAAAAAATTGTTTTTTGCCCTAGGAGTGGACACCCTGATCAAATCCCTGATATTGTGACCTGGAGGAACCTGATAGAAGAGCCTCTCCCCTGGGTGAAGTCTTTCCTCCCTTCCTCACCCCCTCCTTTACAGGTGCTGGCAGCTACACCCAAAAGAGGCACAAAACCCTTGACAAAAAAAAAAAAGTCACATTTAACTACAGCCTATAAGAACTGAAGTTTTGGGCTGGAGAGATGGCTTAGTGGTTAAGCGCTTGCCTGTGAAGCCTAAGAACCCCGGATCAAGGCTAAGAACCCCGGATCGAGGCTCGATTCCCCAGGACCCACGTTAGCCAGATGCACAAGGGGACACACGCATCTGGAGTTCTGTTTGCAGTGGCTAGAAGCCCTGGCATTCCCATTCCCTCTCTCTCTCTCTATCTGCCTCTTTCTCTGTGTCTGTCGCTCTCAAATAAATAAATAAATAAATAATGAAGAAAAAAAATAAAAAAAGAACTGAAGTTTTATGTAAAAAAAATGTGTCAACTTTGTTACATGATATCATAAATATAATAACTGAATTTATGTTCTGGGTCAACTTCAACTCTCATAGAGGATTATTAAAAACAACACAATTCTCTCTAAAGTGGTAACTTATAATTTGTCAGGTATTAAAAAAATTTTTTTAATGTACTTAAAGGGAGGAGGCAACTGACCTAATTTCTAGGCCAGCCTGCCTCAAGATAGCAACAATATTTGCCTTAGTTTGGTGTCTTATTGGTATTAATGACATAAAATTGTCTTTAGACTACTCACTTGTTAGTGAGTAATAGGATTAATTAATTTGGTGTAGTTTGTCATTATAGCCTTATAAAAAAGGTGGTTAATAATGGAATGAGTTGAATTGATTAAAGGAACTGGGAAAGAATTTTTCAATGTCAGGACATAGAATGCTTATTAAAAATGCTTTTTGAGTGGTACTTAGATGAGCATGTTAAAGTATGTGGATAAAGATGTGCATATGTAGGAAAGAATTTTCAGGCTAAACCTAAACGCCATGCCTAAAGTTAGAGATTTTTTAACTGTTTACAGACTCTTAAGGATACTCTAAAACTTTTATATAGGGATATAGTCTTAATCTAAATTCATCTTACATTAGACACAGGTGATGCCTATGCTAGGTGAGTCACAAAGTCATAAGTACAGATGTAATTGGAGGTTTAACCAGGTTAAACATAGACAGGAGTCTATCACCTTATGTTTTACAAATGGGTAAATTTGCTATGTAAAAACAAACAACATCAGAATAGGATAAACAATGTCAGGATGCTTATCTCTCTCTGCTCTGTAATTTGGTTTTGTTCTTGCTTTCCAACATATGCTACTTAAATTCATGGAAAGCTGGACTCTAAAAAAATGGGGGGAACCCCCTTTATCTCAGACCCCATACAAGTTTAAGCCATGTGTCCCCCGGACTCTGACTAGAGACAAAATGGCCAATTGTCTCTGACAAGGAAAAAGGAGTACAGCATATAACTGTGGTTCTCTTTAGTTCTTCTCTTTTGAATACCTGAAGTCACATCTGTTAGATAAAATTTCTCACTACACAAAATGTCAAATAAGTAAACTGAGTAGAGTATTTAATCAAGTTACAAACTCCTTACATAAGACAAGCATCAGGCTTACCTAATGTGTATATCAGGGTAAGGGCCCCTTCATTGAAACATTTAATTGGATTAAATCTAACGTTTACCTTATGCCAAGATTTTAATCAGTGGAGAAACTGAGTCTTATGATAAGGACTCACTCATTAACAGGTCACTGATGCTAATTTGTTATGATTTAAGGGTTATAAAACTGGCTTTAAGACTCTCTCAGTAAAGTAAATTAGGTTCCTCTTTTCATCAAGGTTTTAACTATTCTTAAGATAAAGGCTCACATAAAAGTGGTTAATTTCCAAAGGTAAAGTACTCATACCTAAAGACATTGTGACTTTAAAGATAGCTTCTGTCTTATTTATGCTAATTCTATTAAATGGTCATAACTAGGTTTAATCACTTAGGTTTAAGTGATTTAATTTCAGTAATGATAACTTTCATCTTCCTGGGATATGTTGGAATAGCTTGCTTAAGCTTTATCAAATTTAAGTCATGGGTAAAACATAAAATTGTTTTATGTTAATAAAAGTTTCTGTGGTACATAAAATCAATAGCTATCAAGTTTAAGCCAAAATCATGGGTTGTCAAATAATGTTTTTTTCTTTCAAAAAGATTTATCAAGGGTTATATTACAATTTAGCTAGCTGTTTTGGTTTTTTTTTTTTTTTTTTTTTTTTAAAGAATTAAGCTCTATGGTTCTGTTTCCAATGTTCTCTGGGTAATTTGTACCAACACAGGTATCTGAACTAATCAAAGATGTTTTCAAACACAGGTGCTAAGACTTTATGCTGTCTTACTTGTCCTTTTCTGACAATTTCTAGGTTAAAAGTTAGTCTGTAAATCAATTGGTACTGTTTTCAAGACTGGTAGCAGGTTCTGCCTATATTTATAAATGTTAGATATTTAAAATATAAGACATTTATAAGTATTAGATATTTAAAATATAAAATGTGTCTACTTTCTATACCTCATATATAAGGCTTATGTTGCCATAGTACAACTAAAATTTTAAAGATAGGACAAAATGATTTTAGAAGACCTTGTGCCATTCTTTAACTAAGTCTATTTCAGTAATCAAATGTGCTCTATATGTACATACATCCAGGCTGGTGTAACTTCCTTTCTAAGTGTGTTAATTACCTTTGTAGAAGCTAAAGCCAATTGGAATCATCAGAGAAAGAGGCGCCAATATTTTGGCCTGTGCTCCCAGGTCATAAGGCCACTGGAGATGATGGGACACTTCTACACTGGCCCGCTGTGAGACCAGTTCATTAAAATGCTGGTCTGGGAAGGCATGATCATAAGCTGGCCTGCGCTGAGCTAAAAAAAATCACTCTATGAGTAAATGGATCATGGCCACTAAAGATATAGGATCCATGTCCCATCAGACAAGGGCCATGGCATTGGCCCTCCAGAGTGCCCGCCGTGAAGATATGGCCACCCTAGTTTGTGCCCTTCAACAGGCCTCGGGGGGAAAGGGGAGGTCTTGTTTTGATGCAGTAAAGAAGGTCATTTTATTTTTTATTTTTTTAAAATGTTTTTTGTTATTTTTATTTATTTATTTATTTGAGAGCGACAGACAGAGAGAAAGAGGCAGATAGAGAGAGGGAGAGAGAATGGGTGCGCCAGGGCCTCCAGCCACTGCAAACGAACTCCAGACGCGTGCGCCCCCTTGTGCATCTGGCTAACATGGGTCCTGGGGAGTCGAGCCTCGAACCGGGGTCCTTATGCTTCACAGGCTAGCGCTGAACCACTAAGCCATCTCTCCAGCCCAAGAAGGTCATTTTAAAAAGAGAGTGCCCTAACCGGGCCAAGAGTGCCCCAACAATTCCTACAGCCCCTAATTTGCCTCACATGCCCTGCCCCCAATGTAAGAAGGGATTCTATTGGGCCAAGGATTACAAATCCAAGTTCAACCTTCAGGGTGAGCCTTTAAACTCCCCCAGGGGCTATCCCCAGCCCTGTTACACACTGGACTGTGCCCCTGATTCTGGGACTAAGGCCAAAAATGACACTGGGGCCGACTGCGCTTTCTCTCTCAAGAAAACAATTTGGCTGATAAAATGACTTCTATGCCTCAGTGTAATACTAATTAGAAAGGAGGAAGTCCCTCCTTCATGGCAGTTAGTCCCTGGTCCGCCTTTACTTGGTGTGGGCGGACAGTCAATTTCCTGGAAAACGGCCAACTGACAGCCCTAGACTGACCCTGATGGTAACCGTGGGGAGGTGTGCCCTCAGGTGGTGTCGGAACTAACAACCAACCTCCTAGGTCAGGAACTACTTAGAAAAGCTAAGGCTTTTATCACCACTAAAACTATAAAAAGCAATCCTCAAGGGCTCCGCCCTAATCATCTTTGACAAATTAATGTCACACACTATTCTCCATTTGGAAAGCTTAAATATGTTTTTCTTTCAGTCGATGCTATTAGCCATATACTTCAATTCTTCACCACCCTTGGATTACCTGATCAGATCAAAACTGATAATGGCCCCTGCTTTGTAAGCAAGGCTTTTGTAAATTTTCTCCAGACCTGGAAAATCTCACATTCCACCGGCATCCCATATAACCCCTGGGGTCAAACAATCGTTAAGAAATATAATCAAACTCTCAAGTCTCAATTACAAAAACAAAAGGGGGAATCCTTACCCCCACATGACCAACTAAAAAAGACATTATTTACCCTAAATATTTTAAATTTTTCTAAAGAAGATAAACAATTATCCCCTTTTATGAAAGCTGTGTTTAGTACCATCCTTGATCCCAACAACAGCTAGATTTCCTGGCTGAGGTAGTCCTACAAAAAAGGAGGGGACTAGAACTATTAATGGCCGAAAAGGGAGGCATATGCTTATTTTTACAGGAAAAAATGCTGTTTCTGTGGCAATAGGTCGGGAATCGTTTAAGACAATATCAAAAGGTTTCAAGAGGACCTGGAGAGGAGACGGCTGGACCTTCAAGACAACCCACTGTGGACGGGCTTACATGGCTTCTTACCCTACCTCCTTCCTCTACTTGGGCCCCTCCCTCTCCTTATCCTTATCCTCACTGTCGGGCCTTGTGTAATTATCAAAATTACACAATTCTTTCACCAGCGGCTAGAGGCAATAAAACTCCATCATGTTAAGATACATTACCACAGGCTGGCAACTCAGAAATTAAATTCCTCATGTGACCCACTGCCACCTCCTCTGCCCTCCATGTGACCAATGACAAGTAAAATCTCAGACTGACTGAGACAAACTTAGACAGGCCATGGAGTGGGTTCTCAGCAAGCTAAACACATGGTTCCCAGTGACGGGTAAGATCCCCAGAGGGGGACAACCTAAGACAGGGGCCATGATGACTAACGCTCTTACAAAAACAAAAGGGGGAGATGTGGGCTGGAGAGATGTCTTAGCGGTTAAGTGCTTGCCTGTGAAGCCTAAGGACTCTGGTTCAAGGTTCAATTCCCCAGCACCCATGTTAGCCAGATGCACAAGGGGGCACATGCATCTGGAGTTTGTTTACAGAGGCTGGAAGCTCTGGCATGCCCATTCTCTCTCTCTCTCTCTCTCTCTCTCTCTCTCTCTCTCTCTCTCTCCCTCCTTCTCTCTGTCGCTCTCAAATAAATAAATAAACAAACAAAACAATTTAAAAAAGGGGGGATGTTGGGCCTTGAGAGGCCCAGACGTGAGGCCTTGTGGAACTTCCTGAGCCTTGATAAAGTTTGGCAATCTGTCTCTGGCCAGCTCTGACTCAGCAGGATGTCTAATGGCCTCTGGCCTGCTACTTCCACGTAAGAGTTGGAGTTCCCGCGCTCACGCTTAGAACCAATCATTTCAAAAGTCATGGTATGCTATTGGCCCTTACACCTTATCCCCTCCTGAGATCCTGACTTCATTCTCAACACTATATAAACACCTGCCTGTTACAATAAAACGAGATCTTTCTTTGATGAGACTCCCGGCTCAGTGTGTTCCTGGCCGTCGACACCCACCCTCCTCCTCAACTGCCCTCTAACTGGACTGGAGGCCTGCTCCAGGGGAAGGGAATACATCCCTGATACGGAAAACTTAAAACAGGGGTAGTCATGAGCCCTAGGGGTGTAACGTCTGCTGGCCAAATGTATATACTATGCTTATCAAACTGCCCAGTAAGCACTTCTGTTAATGTTCACACCCTTCTATTAATGCCACTCTCACTTTTGGTAGAGAATCTTCTCTTTTCAGATGGCAATGATCTTGGGATGACTCAGAAGGTATCATGGTGATGGAAAGAAATGACCACAGTGCTCAGTACTGCAATATCTGTATCATACCTTCAAAGGCCCAGGGTCTAATGTGGAAGAGGTGGCAGAAAGAATGTAAGAGCCAAAGGAAGGGCAGGATTCCATACAACATGCTCCCTCCAGACACAAAATGGCCTGGGTATCCGTGGCCTCACAGTGCCTGACACTACCTGCATAAGACAATCATGAGAGGAGGAAAAGATCAAGACATCAAAAGTAAAAGAGAGACTGATTGAGATGGAGGTGGTATGATGGAGAGTGGAGTTTCAAAGGGGTAAGTGGGGGGAGGGAGGGTATTACCATGGGGTATTTTTTATAATCATGGGACGTGTTAATAAAAAATTTAAAACATTAAAACAAAAAACAAAAATCTAACCCACCAACAACATGGCAGGATACTAAGGACATTTAGTTATTCCAGAGAAAACCAAAACCACAAAGGTCCTGTGATTGCTCAACTCCTCAGCAACTCCCAGACTCCAGTAAAGTTTCCTCAGGCAGCATCCAGCTGAAGTAATAGAGCCCTTGTTTACTTAGGCTGCTCTGTGAATGACACAATATTGCTTAACCAATATCATGAAGTCACTTAGCTGAAAACTACAAAAAAGCACTGGTGTGTGGTACAGGTAGATGAAGCCCACAAGCACTATTAGCAGAGCTCTGTCTTCTCGCTCCATTGCAGGAACAGGGATCACCCACATCCCAAGCCTCACAACCTTCTGAAGTTATAGCAGGAGCTATAAAGGAGTGTTTTCTCAAAAGCCTCAGGAAAAGAGCTCTGAGGCTTGTGACTCCTGAGGTTGGCACAGATATACCCATCCCTGCAGCTGGTAAGATAAGGTAAGTGAGAGGTGTTATAGACATAGAGTGTACAGTTCCTACCATAAACTCATGGAATGTTTCTTTTTTGATCAGAAGAGGACCAGGAATGGGTGCTGTGGTCCATGTTTGTAATCCCAGCACTCAGGAGGTTGAGACAGTTATATTCTAAGGCTGAGGCCAGCCTGGATTACATAGAATTACCCTATCTCAAAAAAAAAAAAAAGATGAACAAGTGACAGTGACCTGATGTTGGGAGATAAAATTAATATGTCTTTATACCTGAGGAAAATCTCCAATTATTTGGCTTTCAAGAGTAGACATTGGTGACCAGACTAAGAAGACATTTACAGAAATAAAGGAAATATAAAATAAATGCATACATAACTATATAGAGATTTTTAAACCTTCATATCAAAATGATTACTCCATTTTCAGTCCAATAGTACAAAGAGAGCTAGAATCTTTCTCTTTTCCCTAACTGTAGTTTCCTTTCCACCAACAAGAAGATACCTGGTCCCATTAGCTTCAATCCATGTACTCTGTCACTTATAAAGAGAATATATACACAGAATTTTGTGGATGGTTAATAAATAGCCCTGTGAAATTCCTTAGTAAACAAATGTACATGCATAGAAACATAAAAATATAAACACATGCATTCTGACAAATGCATATAATCATATAACCATATTTTATCAAATTATGCACGTTTTCATGTCGGGAAGTTCCCCAGGCTTCTTCCCAGGAAATCTTCCAAAGCAACTACTAGTTTTTGTTTTTTTTTTTCACCATTGACTTATTTTGCCCCTTTCACAGTTTTTATGTGAACCTTGGTCATTGTGAAAGTTTTGTGTTGATTCTTAGTCCTATTTTAATCCTTTAGAGAATGTTGGTGTCCTTATTTTAGCAAGTAACAAATGCACATTTTTAGAGTACTCTTCCTCAGTTTTTGGTACACTTGGTTTAAATCTTCATTCACTGCTGGAAAGCTAGTTCTAGTGGTGCACAACTTTAATCCCAGCTCTTGGGAGGCAAAAGTAGGAGGATCACTGTGAGTTTGAGGCCAGCCTGAGACTACATAGAATTTCAAGTCCGCCTTGGCTAGAGACTAACTGGAAAATAACACACCCCCCCCCAAAAAAAAAAAAAAAAAACTAGAGATATAGCTCAGTTGATAGAGTACTTGCCTAGCATACACAAAACCCCAGGTTCAAATCCATGGGTTTGATCCACATGACTGCCTAAATCAAGTGGAGTGTTATATGCCTGTAACCCCAGCACTGAGGAAGTGAGGCAGGAAGAGCAGAAGTTCAAAGTTATTCTAAACTACACAGTGAGTCTGAGGCAAGCCTGGAAGACATTAAATCCTGTCGATAAATAAATAAATAAATCTGGGTCTCAAATCTTGCAATGTTGTTTTGGGTCCGTCTCAAGGATACATAATTTAGGGGCTAGGCTGAGGCTTCTACAAGCAATTCCAACCTCAGTTCAATACTGTATCTGTGCTAAATGTGCTTAACTGCATTCAGGTATGTACAGTTGAAGGTTTAGGCTGAGACCTGTGCAACATATTTCCTTCCCCTACCCATATGTGGTTGTTTGAATGTAAGATATCTCTCATAGCCTCTGTTTGTGATTAAACTTCCTGTTTAGTCCCCAGTGGGCAGAACCTATGGGAAATGCTGCCTTGCTGGAGGAAATGTGTCCCTGGGGGTTGATCTTGTGGATGATTGGTCCATTCCCTACTAGGTTTCCAGAGCCAGTTTGCTCTTGTTGTTCTCTCTCTCTCTCTCTCTCTCTCTCTCTCTCTCTCTCCACTTTCTTTCTTTAATTCTTTTTTCTTCTTTTATTTTCTTTCTCTCTCTCTTTTCTCCCTCCCCTCTCAGATTATGTGAAGTTATGAGCCTCCTGCAAAGCTTTTCTCCACCAGGATGAATCTTTCCCTCAAAACAGTAAGCCTGTAATAAATCCTTTCCTCCCTATAAGCTACTTCTGGTTGAGTATTTTGTCCCAGAAATGAGGATGAGAATGTAACTGTTATATCTTACATCCTAAGGCTTAAGAGAATACTTCTCTCAGAAGTATCTGCTCAGAAAACCAGTTTCTGGCCATTCACTCTGCCATAGCACTCTGTGATTGCTTTAGGTGTCAGTACAGGGTCATGTTTATAATACTTCCTTTCTGCTTGAAAGGAGTGTGGCTTGCAGTTGTACACACTGTTATTGTGTTTCTTAAACCTCTACTATTTTTACCAAGTTTGTGCTTTCAAACAATTAGTAAGAATGATAAAATCGGCTAGTCCAAGTGTAGAATTTTCTATTTTTCTGAGTCCATTTACTTTTTATGTTAAGATCACAGTTAAGTAAAATCTAAGAATGTTGGGTTGGAGAGATGGCTTAGTAGTTAAGATGCTTGCATACAAAGCCAAGAGACCCAGGTTTGATTACCCAGGACCCACAAAAGCCAGATGTACAAGATGGCACACATATCTGGCAGATAGAGATGAAGCTATTAAAACTGGGTGTTACCCAGTTTTAATTACCCTCACAAGCCCCACACAATTCTGGAATTATCATCATTTTGATATAGAAGATGTCAAAAATGACAAAAAGAATAGACATCAAGCTGGTTGTAATGGCATATGCAGGTAGGAAATTGCTGAAGAGATGTGGGCAGGAGGATTAGGAGTTGAAGACCAGCCTGAGATACACATTTTAAAAACAAGAATTAAAAAAAAAAAACATCAAAACAGCAGAAGGACTACTTGGATAAAGGAGAGGGATCAATGGAATAGGGGTGGGAGAGGGGGAAAATGATGGTATAGGAAAGGAATATGATCAGATTGCATGAAGGATGTTCATGGATTAAATTCTCAATAAAAAAATGTTAAAAAATAAAACAGAAAAAAGTTTTTATGAAATGATAAAGCCAAATTACACTTGACAAAATTAATAGAAGTGGAAACAAAGGAAATGCTGCCATAAACTAAATTACTATCTCAGAACTTCTTACACTCACTGATCCATCAACTTTCCTAGAGGCAGACATGAATGAAAGCCTGCTCACCTCAGACAGGTCGAAGGACAATTCCACCCAAATCTAGCTTAGTGAAACAATGAGTTTATTGGGCTTAATTATAGGAGTTTACATGAGGGCTTACTTATAGGAGCATGGGTGACTAAAAAAGACATATCACTGCAACATCTCTGCCCAGCATGGATGATTTTCCAAAACCTGCATAGACAGAGTCCCTCTTCAGTTTATCTTCTACCCTCTATACATACTATACATATGCTCACATCACCTGAGACCATGAGCATCTCTCTCCCTCCCTCCCTCCCTCTCTCTCTGTCTCTCCCCTTCTCTCTTTGCCTCTTTCTGTCTCTCTTTCTCAAATAAATAAAAATAAATTATTTAAAAAATATGTCTCCTGTTGCTTACATCAATAAGCAGCTTTTTGGTTTTTATATATCAGTTAAAATGAGTTTGAATAAATAGAGAGAAAAGGCAAAATCATAAGAAACAAACAAAACACAGTTTAGTTTTCAACCTCAAATGTGAGTGTGTCCTTAGTCTACAACTTAGGAGCTCCTGATGGAAACTTGAAAAGTTGAGGGACAGACACAGACTGCATGTTTTTCTATTCTTTAAAAAATATTTTTTTTTTTTGCCAGGCTTGGTGGTGCACACCTTTAATCCCAGCACTCAAGAGGCAGAGGTAGGAGGATTGCTAAGAGTTCAAGGCCAACCTGAGAGACTCCATAGTGAATTCCAGGTCAGCCTGGGCTAGAGTGAGACCCTACCTCGAAAAACAACAAAAAAAAACTGTATGTATATAGATAGATAGATAGATAGATATAGATATAGATATTGATATTGATATTGATATTGATATTGATATATGAGAGACAGAGAGAGAGAGAAAAAAAATGGGCATGCTAGGGCCCCAAGCCACTATGTACGAATTCCAGATGCATGTGCCATCATATACATCTGGCTTATGTGGCATCTGGAGAATAGAACCTGGATCCTTAGGCTTTGCAAGCAATCACCTTAACCACTAAGCCATCCCTCCAACCCATTTTCCTACTTTTAAATGCATTGTGTTTTCTTCCATAAACCTGTGCAAAGGTTTTCTGGACTTGTAAAATCACCACCAATTAGCATAATGATTCATATCTGCCAACTCCTCCCTAGTATTCACCTAAACAACTGAACTGGCAATTCTCTACTTTTGGCAGCTTCCATAACACATCTTGCAATTTGTGACTAATTTCATTGAAACTTATTTTATTTCCTTTATCTTTTTGTTTCCAGTGGAAGTATCTGTCTTATATTCTATTACTGATTAAGTTATGTTACCCAGCTAATGGAAAGGATAAAATAGTCTACCATCGTGGTAGTTTGAATAAATGGCCCCCAATATATTCAGTGTTTTATTAGTTTGTAGTTTCCATCTGCAGCCACCAGGCTGGAGGCGGTGTTACTGGGTAGATCTTAGGGTCCAGCCCTAAGGTGTGGTGTGGGTTTTAAATTCCAATCTAAAGATATGCAAAGTGCCTAGTTCCACCTAGAGTTCCTGAAGTGTGCTGTGTGGCTTTTGGCTTGGCTTGTTGGCTTCTCTTTCTCTCTCTGCATGGACCCATGAAAGCAGACCAGCTTCTTCTGCTGTTATAGAACTTCCCCTGATATGTAAGCTTCAATAAATCCCTTCCTCCATAACTGTGCCTGGTCTGGAAGTTCATCTCAGCAACCTGAACCTGTCTGCTACAACCATTTACCTAAACTATAAGGATGTTAATACTTAATACCATTTATGGATTCATTTTACAGATCTTTATAGACTGTGGTTTAACAGAGTTGCACTAGAAAAGCTAAATCCCATGTAAATACATACACACTTAATCTGTAGTACATTATGGTTGTGGGAAATATTTTCATAGCCATCAAATTTATTCACTAAGACATCTGGTCAAGATGGCATCTGCCTAACCACACTTCACCTCATGAAGAAAGAAAGGCAAGATCAGTGGGGATTTTAGGGTCTGCAGGTCCTAGCAGGCCTCCAGTGGGAGGGTGCAGGGGAGAAAAGTAGGGAATCCACTGATTCCCACTATCTTGGGTAGCCTACAAGACCCCAAAGACCTCAAGTAGCCATCCCAGGTGCTGTGCCAGCCACCACGCCACAGACCAGGTTCACTCCTGTGCTGTGTGCAGGCTCCATTGATCCAGGCCAACTGGTACTCATTCCTCCCTCCCTCTTTTCTGTGGCTTTCCCCCCTTTCCCTGCCACTGGGACTACCACACAATACCCCCTCCCCGCCATGTCACCAGCCCGTGCCGTCCCATCCAACCCTCCTCCACTTTTCCATGTCCACCCCCTCCTGCATCACCACACCACCTGACCCCAAAATCCCACCCCTCCATTTCACTGTGCCACAGGACTGCACAGTCCCATCCTCCCTCCTCCCCCGCCTTATCACACCACCAGATAACATTGTCCCATCCCCTCTCCTCCACCCTATCAGGCCACCTGACCATGCAGTCCCATACCCTGACCCACTCACCAATGAGCCCCATCACCAGGTCTTTGGGTCCCCACTAGAGTCATGTGGATTCCTCCCACCTGAGCAGACAGGCCCACTCACAATCAGAAGCCTAATCTACTCAAACACAAAAGGGAACAATCACTGAAAACCCTTAAAGGGCAAACTACAGCTTCCTCCTAAATTAAATAAGATTCCCACACTGTGATGAGTAGACCACAGGACAAATGGAATAACATGAAAAATCAAGTGGAAGTAACTTGAACAAGGTGGCCTAGTCCCACAATGGAAGTCTCCAATCAAAACATAGAAGAGACAACAGGATGAGAACCCCATAATGAAGACACAAGCTATGTGACCCTGGCCAAGCAATTAGCAGAAATTGAAGAAAATCAACAAATATCCAACAATTGTATGAATGCTCTCCTTGCTAGATTAGGCCTAACATAAAAAATCCAAGAAGTCTTCCAAAGACAGTTAAGTGATCTGAAGAAGAGCCAAAAAAAAAAAAAAACAGAATAATAATAATAATAATAATAATAATAATAAATAGAAAAGAGGACCTCAATAATCATCTGGTGAAGCTCAATGAATATATAATTAAATACAAGGATGAATTCCAAGAAGCATTAAAAAAATCAGAAAATGACATGAAAAGGGAACTCAACAGAGGGATGGATACTATACAGAAAAAGGCAATAGAAAATACAAACCAAATTGAACAAATCCAAATTTCTACAGAAGCTCTAAAGGACAAAGTCAATCATGTGGAAGACAGAACCTCAGACTGGAAGACAAGATAGAAGAAACAGTTCAAGAGTATAAAATTTGAATAAGTTCAAAAATGTTTGTGAACAGAATATGAAAGAAGTGTGGGATACCCTAAAATGTGCCAACATTGAGATCATGGGCATACCAGAAGGAAAAAATTCAAACCAAAGGCATGAGAACTTATTCAGTAATATTATCAAAGAAAACCTACCCATCCTCTTAAAAGAGAGTCCCATCAAGATACAAGAAGCTAACAGAACTCCGAACAGACTGGACCAAAGGTGAAATTCTCCAAGACATATTATTAAACATTGATAACAAAGAGAAAGTCCTAAAAGAAGCTAGAGAGAAACAACACATTACATATAAAGGTAACCCCATCAGAATTACTTCAGACTTCTCAAGGGAAACCCTGAAAGTCCGAAGGGCCTAGAATGGAACACTGAAATGTCTAAGAACCTATGCCTTCCAACCCAAACTACTCTACCCAGCAAAAGCTTCCCTCATAATAGATGGCAAAAGAAAAGCTTTCCACAATAAAAGTCAGCTCTACAACTATATGAACACAAAGTCAAACCTACAGAGAGTACTTCAAAGAATACTCCACACAGAAGATTCAAATAACCAACCTCAAGTGCCTACAAGAAGCAGATCATAACCAAACTCATAGAAGGTGCAAAAAACTACAAAGTACAAGAAAACACCAAACCACATAAATCATCACAATATGGCAGGGATTAAATCAAACCTCACAGTGATGGCCCTAAACATTAATGGCTTTAATTCACCCATAAAGAGACATAAGCTAACAGAGTGGTTCAGAAAAATAGACCACTCAATTTGCTGTCTTCAAGAAACCTACCTCACCACTAAAGACAGAAACTTCTTCAGAGTGAAAGGGTAGAAAATTATATTCCAAGTGAATGGAAATAAGAAACAAGCAGGTGTTGTTCTACTAATATCAGATAAAATAGACTTCAAACCAAAAGTAATCAAAAAAGACAAAGAAAGCCACTTCTTACTTATCAAGGTTATGATCCAACAAGAGGATATCACAATCATCAACCTTCAAGCACCAAATGTACTTGGACCACAATTCACAAAACAAAACCTACTTGACAACTAAACAGAAATAAACACCAACACAATCATAGCCAAGGACGTCAATACCCCACTATCAGCAACTGACAGATCATTCAAACATAAAATCAACTGGGAAGTAAGAGAGCTCAAAACACCATAGTTCAACTAGACCTAATGGACATCTACAGAACATTCTACCCCCAAATCTACAGAATACACATTCTTCTCAGCAGCCCATGGAAAAATCTGTAAAAGAGATCACATACTGGGCCATAAAGCCTGCTCCATGTATTTAGGAAAATCAACATAATTTCCTGCATGATATCAGATCATAATGCTGTAATGCTACAAATTAACAACAAGAAATGCACCAGAAACTCCATCACCTCCTGGACACTTAACAACACACTTTTGAACAACAAATGGGTAGTGGATGAAATAAAAAATAGAATTTCACAATTTCTAGAATTGAATGACAATAATAATGAAGGCAGTCCATAGGGGAAAATTCATAGCACTAATGCCTTCATAATAAAGACAAAAAGATCTCAATCAATAACCTGACCATCCACCTAAAGGTATTGGAAAAACAAGAAGAATCCACCCTAAAAAGCTCCAGATGGAAAAAATAATAATCAAGATCAAAGCAGAAATTTATGAATTGGAAACTAAGAAAACAATTAAGAAAATTGATGAAACAAAGAGCTGGCCCTTTGAAAAAATAAACAAGATTGATAAACCCCTGGACAATTTGGTCAAGCAAAGAAAGAAAAAAGATGATTCAAATTAACAAAATTAAAAATTAAAAAGGAGAGATCACCACAGACATAAGTGAAATTGGAAGAATCATCGGAACTTATTTCCAAAGCCTCTACTCCACAAAATCGGATAATCTGGAAGAAATGGATAAATCCCTGGACACATACCACCTACCAAAGCTAAATTCAGAGAGATTAATCTTCTAAAGAAATCCATCACACCCATTGAGATAGAAAAGGTAATCATAAACCTCCCCAAAAAGAAGAGTCTAGGACCAAATGGCTTTTCAGCCAAATTCTATCAAACCTTAATGGAAGAACTAAAACCAATTTTTATCATACTGTGCCACATAATTGGAGAATAAGTAAAGCTCCCCAATTCCTTTTATGAAGCTATAATCACCCTAATACCAAAACCAGACAGAGATACAACAAAAAAGGAAAACTATAGGTGTATATCCCTGATGAACTTAGACACAAAGATCCTGAACAAAATCCTTGAAAAATGAATTCAACAACACATCAAAAGCACTATTCGCCTTGATCAAGTAGGAAAGCAAGATGTGGGTTCCTGGATCTCTGGGCCTGCAGTTCCCTGGAGATGTCCAAACAACTTGCAGAGAAGGGTCTTGAGCAGTGGTGAGCACAACAGGAAATACACCCAGGAGACAACTTCAGGGAATGGCTCAGTTTATTCAATAGGGAAGTGGATTTATAAGCAGTTGAGACAGTGGGAATAGGGTCCTAAGGAGATTGGTGGGTTCAAAGTTTGCTAGCCAATACCTAGGGACATTCATTCGAGCATGCAGGGAGAGGGTCAGGTGATCTATATAGTGGTGGGCAGAGAGTTGAATGGGGTTGGGGTGCGTGAAGGTTGCTAGCTGATAAAAGAGTTGCCTTCGCAACTGGCCAAAGGTCACAGGGCTATGAGTGAAGCCTAAGTCAATGTGTGCCAGGCTTGGAGAGGGAGTGTCCTCCTGTAGCCCAGGGGCCCTTAGCCATTCCAGGCAGATCAGGCCCCTTTTTAACCACTCAGTGGCACAGGGCCCTAACCTGTGCCACTCAGCTCCCCCTTTGTTTTTATAATGGGGCAATATCATTATAATGAGTGTGATTTTTATAGTCTGTCATAGGTTCAGATAGAGCTAGATGGTGCATGAGGACCTGGTTAGTAGCAACCATAGCAATACTAGTTATTTATTGTCTGAGAAATTTGATGAGGCAGGGGGCTATAAGTAATAGAGCTCCTATAGCAAGGAAGGGGCTAAGGAGAAGCAAAGTAACTAAAGGTTAGAGAACCAGGTGGTAGGGTCCTCAGACATGTAGCAGTCAAGCAACTCCTTGTGGAGTTTTTGAGAGTTTTAACATTTTGTTCAATGACATTTGATTCATCATCAACAACAAAAATTCTTCTCCTAAGACCATACATGTCCCACTATTTTCAGCAGTAATGAGGGCAAAGGCTCTATGATTCTGAAGTACCACACCAGTGACAGAGTTCAATTGTCTCTAGAGATTTGAGGCTGTTGATCACCAGAAGCACACAGAGACAGCATCACATCAATGCCCACCAGCAGAGAGAATTACTCTTACTTAGTGCAGACAGAGTTTGTAGGCTGCTTCTTCCTCATGGAGATACATCTGTGGAACAATCAAGTCTGGGGAACAATAAGTGGGAGAGGAATCATTTATGTATGGAGTGGTTACCCCTTTGCACAATAGGAGAGTGGGTGTCTTGACACAAGTTGTCCTGGTTATGGAAATATTGAGGACACATTCAGCTCTAGTTGGCTTGGAGCTGGACATGCAGAGAGGCATGCCTTGACTGGCATAAAAGAGGGTGAGGCCTGTCCTTTGCAGAGCCAGGGGTGCAGCACACATGATGACAACACAGGCTGGCAGAGATCTGGGCCCCATCTGGGCACCCCGAGGGGCTTTGAAATTTGGAAAACAGTTCTTTGCAATTCGGCAAGAGATAAGAAAATCTTTCCTGCCCTTTTTACCATCAGGGGCCCAGTCATCCTAACTCTCCCCCTTTTATTTCTCCCTCTCATGAAAAGACACTCTAACTGCTGTTACGGAACAAGGGGGTGATGATGTCAGATAGTTTACTATTTCCTGCTGAATGGGGCATGAACTTGTGGCAGTTAGAGAGTCTCTCCCAGAGAGGCAAATTATTCTAATGGAAGATAATCTTGAAAGAGAATGTTGGGGAAAAGAATAAAAGTAAGGAGTTAATGAGAAGTGAGCACACAGCAAACTGGTTGCCTTCAGGGCCATCCTTGTGGTCAAAGAACCCAGATAGATGGAGTTGGATTGTCTCAGGACCATCTGAGCATGAACTGGCTGGGATTTTCATCCAGAATTATTCATTGAATGGCACAGTAGTATTTGACATGACCTGAATCTGTTTCCATATGGCTTGTAAAATAGATGAGATATTAGCAGAGTTATCAGAAACATAGATACAACACTTAATCTTGATACTAGAGAGCCATTGGGTGTCATTATAGACTGCAAAAATATATTTTTTTGGTCTCAGAATTTATTAATATATTCTAGATTTGAAAATAATCCTTTTGATATCTATGGTTGCTTTTACTTATTATAGAATTAGAACTATTAGAAATGGGGACAACATCTCTTAAGGTCTTGTTTGTTTCCCCTCTTGGAAAGCTCTTGTTTTATTACTTAATGGGCCATTCATATATTCAAGTTATCTCTTTATCTTTGGTTATACATTTCTCTCTGAGAGTTTAAGATCAAGCAGATATCCAAAATTTAATCAATAATTAATTTTGGAGGTCATTAATGGCTCTCCAGAGGTGACCTTAGGAACCCAGGAGTAGCTCTATACCTTACTGGTGTTCTCTGTCTGTTAGGAGGAGTCAGGGCTGTGCTGGCCAAGTAGTTTTCCCTTCTTTGGGAAGCCAGGAGGACTGATTGTTCCTCAGTTGTGACTGTACACCAATTTTCTGTTTGGGTCTCCATATCCTCACTGATCAGGAAGACAGGTGACTTACCAGGAGGCCAGTGTAGAAGTGTCCCATCATCTCCAGTGGCCTCATGACCTGGGAGCACAGGCCAAAATATTGCCTTTTTAGCTCCAGTGATTCCAATTGTCTTTGGCCTCTACATAGGTTATTAATACACTTAGAAAGGAAGTTACACAAGCCTGGATGTATGTACATATAAAGCACATTTATTTACTGAAATTGATTTAGTTAAAGAATGGCACAAGAGCTTCTTAAGATCATTTTGTCCAACCTTTTAAAATTTTGTTGTCCTGTGGAACATAAGCCATATCTGAGGCATAGAAAGTAGGCACATCTTACACTTACACTTACGTTTAAATGTCTAATAGTTATAAATACAGGAAGAACCTGTTATCAGTCTTGAAAATGATACCAATTAATTTACAAATAAACAAGCCAACTAATTTAACCTAGAAATTGTCAGAAAAGGAGAAGTAAGACAGTATAAAGTCTTAGTACCTGTGTTTGAAAACATCCTTCATTCCTTCAGATACTTGTGTGGGTACCAATTACCCAGAGAATATTGGAAACATAATCACAGAGTTTGAAATTATTTCTCTCAGATAAGGACCATTGTTTGAGCATAATACTGTATCCTAAAGTAGGGAATATGTCTTAAGAGCTAATTTTGTTATAATCACTGGACTTGATATGCCAGAAATGAGCCAGTTACTTTACATACAATAGAGCAGAATCTGGTCTTTGTTGAGGCAAAACATCCAAGCTCCAATACAACCTTTGACAAATCTGTTTTGAAAGACCAAACACCATTTGACAACCAATGATTTTAGCTTAATCTTGATAGCCATTGATTTTATGCATTTTATGTATATATTTTATGTATAGAATTTTTTATTAACATAAAACAATTTTATGTTTTACTCGTGACTTAAATTTGATAAAGTTTAAGCAAGATATCCTAACATATTTTACCTAACAGGAGCATAAAGGTTATAGTGACTGCAGCCGGGCGTGGTGGCACACGCCTTTAATCCCAGCACTCAGGAGGCAGAGGTAGGAGGATCGCTGAGAGTTCGAGGCCACCCTGAGACTACATAGTGAATTCCAGGTCAGCCTGAGCCAGAGTGAAACCCTACCTCAAAAAAAAAAAAAAAAAAAAAACAAAAAAAAAAAAAAAAAAGGTTATAGTGACTAAAATTAAATCATTTAGAGTGTCCCTAAGAGTTTGTAAACAGTTGAAAAATCTTTAACTTTCTGATCTAAGTACCACTCAAAAGGCATTTTTAAAAAGCATTCTATGTCCAACATTGAAAAATTCCTTCCCAGTTTCTTCAATCAACTCATGTCACCCCATAGTTAACCATCTTTCTTATAAAACTATTGGAAGAAACTACACCAAATTGATTAATCTTATCATTCACTGAAAAGCAAGTAGTCTAGACTAAAACAATTTTATGTCATCTATACCTGTAACACACTTGGAAATGCTTTTATTAGGAGTAACTAAGGCAGGTTTTGTTCCCATCTTGAGGAAGGCTGGCCTAAAACTCAGACCAGTTGCCTCCTCCTTTTAAGTAACCAGACATTACAATCTTTTTAAAATACCTTGCAACTTATGAGTCACCACCTCAGAGGGAATTTTGTTGTTTTCAATGATCCTATATGTAAGTTGAAATTGACCTAGAACATAAACTCAGTAATTATAGTTATGATATCATGTAACAAATGGCATTGTTTATGTATAATTTCAGCTTATGATAGGCTTTAGGTAAATGTGAACTTTTTTTTTGTTTTTCCTACCACTTCATGGTGCTGGTGTGGCAGGCAGTGGCTGGGTGGGGCAGGAGCTCTGGATCAGCCCCACCCAGCTCCCAGGCTGTCACCCAGGGTCATGTCTGGTAGACAAGGAGGCAGTGGCTGAGACACTGCCTGCACCCAGGTGGCACATGGTCTTCAGGAGTGGAAATGGAGCCCCCTGAGTCCAAGTCCAGCCTCCTCGCAGGGCAAGTATTTCCCAGAGGATGCTTCATGAAGGGGAAAGGAGGGAGGGGGTTGGGGCTGCCAGGAAGGGAAGTGGAGACACTCAGCACACATGAGCTCACTGCTGGTTTGCAGTTTCACTGCTTGCCTAGTGGAGAAGTTTGAAAGATGAAAACAGAGTGAGGGGAAATTCCCTTCCTGAACTTCTCATCTCCTAGCCAGATAAGCTATGTGGATCCATGAGTCTGCATCACATGCATCCCCAGAAATCACCCAGGGCGCGATCTGGAGGACTTCTTCCCAGAAGGAGATCGCCTCTCACTGAGAGAGCTTAATTCCCCTAACTTTCAGGAGAGTCCTGAATCTACAAATATGATTCCTTTCCGTGGGAGACAATATTGCTCATGATAGAAATTAAAGGAGGAAAAAGAGAAACCTGCCAGCCCTCCAAACATATAGGCAAGACCACAGGGGGCCAATATCCCCTAGATTTTCCCTCTGGGGGAGCACTCACTTACCCTGATGCATCTCAGAGGGTCCCTGTTCAGGCGCCAGCTGTGGGTCCCTGGATACTCGGGCACAGTTCCCTAAAAGCATCCAGGCATGGATTGCAGGGTCTTGGATGGTCATGTGTGTGACAGGAAATACACCCAGGAGACAACTTCAGGCTGCTGCTAGGTTTATTCAATAGGGAAATGGGTTTATAAGCAGTTGAGAGAGAGAGAGAGCAGGAAGGGGGTCCTAAGGGGATTGGTGGGTTCAAACATTGCCAGCCAATGCCTACAGACTTTTGTTCTAGCATGTAGGGAGTCAAATGATCTGCATAATGGCAGGAAGAGAGTTGCAGGGGGATGGACTGTGTGAAGGCTGCTAGCTCATAAGGAGTTCCCTAGGCAACTGGCCAAAGGTTACAGGGCTATGAGAAAAGGCTATGTCCAGGTGTGCCAGGCTTGGAGAGAGTGTAGCCTCCTGTAGCCCAGGGGCCCTTAGCCATGCCAGTCAGCTCAGGCCCATTTTAACCCTCAGTGGCCCAGGACCCTAACCTGTGCTCCACATGCAGGGTTGGTTCAACATACAGGACTCTGTCAATGTAATACACCACATAAGTAAGCTTAAACACAAAAACCACATGATCATTTCAATAGAGGCAGAAAAGGCTTATGACAAAATACAACATCACTTCATGATCAAAACATTGGAAAGGATAGGCATGGACAGTTTATATCTCAACATAATAAAGGCTATATATAAAACACATAAATCCCAAATAATACTTAGTGGGGAAAGACTCAAGGAATTCCCATTGAGATCAGTAACAAGACAGGGTTGCCCACTCTCACCTCTGCTCTTCAATATAGCACTAGATGTCCTAGCCCAAGCAGTAAGACAGGAGAAAGAAATAAAAGTGATACAAATTGGAAAGGAAGAACTTAAGTTAGCCCTATTCACAGAAGACATGATTCTATACATAAGTGACCCAAGAGCCTCAATCTCAAAACTCTTAAAGGTGATTAATTACTTTAGCAAAGTAGCAGGATGCAAAATAAACACACAAAAATCAGTGGCCTTTCTATATGCAAAGGACAAAGATACAGAGAAAGAAGTTAGCAACATTGTCCCATTTTCAATAGTAACAAAAAAATAAAATAAAATACCTTGGAATAACACTAACTAAGGATGTGAAAGACTTATGTAATGAAAATATACAAAACTCTCAAGAAAGAAATTGAGGAGGTCTTGAAAAGATGGAAAGACATCCCATGCTCCTGGATAGGCAGAATTAACATTGTTAAAATGTCAGTCTTACCAAAAGCAACATCCAGATTTGTCAGGCATTGCTAAACACAGGCTCGGACTGTAACAGCTGGCCTGGGCTGTTGGACATTGCCAGAGACCTTGGGATGTGGGAGTTGCATCTGGCCTTCTCATTTGGAACCCACTCTAGTGCCTGAGCTGGCCCTCCCTTCTCACAAGGTCGTAGTGGGCTTCATCTTTGCCCAGAGGAAATGGGACCAGAAGCCCTCCCCCCATGCCAAAGCACCTTAACATTCCATAGTGTAAGGTTCTGACCCCTCACAGTTCCTGACCCTGTTGCCAACTGCCCAAGAGACCTTCATATGGTAATTAACAGTCTCCCTGTTGCTGTAGCCATCCAATATGTGGCTGAAGTCAAGTAGCTTTTCCCACCACTTCTGTTATCTCCCTTGCAAATTTTCCCTCACAACTTCTGCCTTCCAAAACCAGACAATTAGATAACAACCCATAAACCTATTTATCTAATCACCTTATAGTCTATATGTGCCTTCTCAACCTTTTGCAAGTGTTGCTAAACACACTCCCCTTTTGAATAAATGAGACAAAGCACTATCCATCAGATTATCTGCCAGGTGGTTCATTGTCCATTGCACTCACCCTGCTCCCCCAACTCCTCTATGCCCAGGACATTGGTGGCCAACAACCCCCAGGGATAGCAAGGACCCTCACAGATTTAATGCAATACCAATAAAAATCCCAACATTTTTCTCACAGAGATAGAAAAATAATCTCAAAATTCATAAGAAATAGCAGAAGGCCTTGGATATCCAAGCCTTAGCGAAAGAAACACTTATGGAGGCATCACCACCCTGATCTAAATCTATACTACAAAGACATTATAACAAAACAGCATGGTACTGGCATAAAAATAGGATTGTAGACCAATGTAACAGAACAAAAGACCTGGACTTTAGGTCAAGTAACTACAGCTACTTGATATGTGACAAAGGCCCTAATAATGTAGACTGGAGAAAAGACAGTATCTTCAACAAATGGTGCTGGACAAACTGGATAACCATATGCAGAAAAATGAAACTAGACCCACACATCTTGCCATGCACAAAAATCAAATCCAAATTTATCAAAGACCTCAATATAAGACTGGAAACTCCACTACTACTGGAAGAAAAGGAGGAACTTTCCATGATATAGGAATGACAAAAGACTTTCTTAACAAAATCAGAGTAGCTCAGGAACTTAACCAATCACTGAACCATTGGGATCTCATGAAGCTAAAAAGTTTTTTCACAGACAAACATACCATAACATAAGCACAGCCAATAAATTACCCTCAGAATGGGAGAAAATTTTTGCCAGCTATACAACTGACAGAGGTCTAATTTCTAGAATTTACAAAGAACTCAAAAAACTAAACAATAAAAAGTCAAACAACCCAGTCACAAAGTGGGGCAGAGAACTGCACAGGGAGTTCTCAGAGGAAGAAATACAAATTGCAAACACACACTTAAGAAAATGTTCATCATCCATAATCATCAGGGAAATGCAACTTAAAATAACTGTGATATTTCACCTTACACCAGTAAGGATAACAAACATGAAAAAATAAATTGAAAACAAGTGTTCACAAGGATGTGAAGAAATAGGAACACACATTCACTGTTGGTGGGAATATAAGATGGTACAACCACTATGGAAAGCAATATGGAGGCTTCTAAAAAGATTAAGTATAGAGTTACCAACAGACCCAGTTATTCCCTTACTGGGCATTTACCCTAAAATCTCCATGCCTCAGTTCAGAGATATTTGCTCAACAATGTTTATAGCTGCACAATTAATAATAGCTATTAAATGGAATCAACACATATGCCCATCAGTGGATGAATGGATAACCAAGGTATGATATGTTTACATGATGGAATTCTACTAAGCAGTTAGGAAAATCGACACAATGAAATTTCTAGAAAAATGGTCGAAATTGGAGCCAATCATACTCAGTGAACTCAACCAATCAAAAAAATACAATCATCACATGGTCTAACCCATCTGTGGCTCCTAATATGGATCAGCCCTAGATGCTGACATAGCTAACAGGCATCTCAAGCATTGGATAGACAGGGTGTCAGGGGAGGACAGGGTAAGGGTGGGGGTCACAAAAATGGACCCAAATGGAACTGCTACCATACAATCCCATATCCTGGAAGGCAGTCTAAAGGTTGAACCCTCATCAGAACCTTAAAGAGGGTATGATTAAGTCTAACCCTGTTCCCCCTCCCCTCTCTCTCTCTCTCCCTCTCTTTTACATTTCCTATCTTTTTCTTCCTCCTCTTCCCTTGGCACTGGCT
The DNA here is from genome assembly GCA_036346955.1 of Dipus sagitta. Taxonomy (NCBI): domain Eukaryota; kingdom Metazoa; phylum Chordata; class Mammalia; order Rodentia; family Dipodidae; genus Dipus; species Dipus sagitta. The sequence goes on from CM070772.1 coordinate 116,283,416, forward strand.
TACAACTCCCAGTACCAGGATGTGGTTAATACCCACAATGAGCTGTTGATCAAAGAGACCTACAAGGTTTCCCAAAAGAAGACAGACTTCTGTCAGAGCACTTGATTACCCATCAAAGGTTAATTGTAAGCCCCTACTGCCGAAGACACCATGTGCTGTCAGTATGGAACCTGGAGAGACCTGGCTGGAATCTGGAATAGAGCTGGTCCCCAGACAGTTAGCCTGTCTGGTGCAAGAAGGCGGTACAGGAGCTACTGGGGGAAAATGTCCAACATCTGTCCAAGTAACTCAAGGTCTAAGCTACTCAGAAGCAAACAACCTGATGTGATGCTCACCCAAGTGCAATAGTAGCACACAGCTATGGTGGGTAATGAACTGCTCTTGGATTGGCTAAGAGATACACTCAGTGGAAAGGAACCCATAGCTGGAACTGGGAAACAAGTCATAGTCATATCCAGATAATGAATTTGCTCTTCAATTTCTAGCTCCCACCCATATTGGGCTACAAGAGGGCCTACACCTATTAAATTCTCTCTAAACTAACAGTGATTTTCCCACTTAACCTGTGCTGACTCTCCATTGGAGAATCTGCTTGTCTTTTTCAGATGGACCCAGGACCTGAGGAGAGAATCAGCCCATCACACATTACCAGGGCTGCAGCTGAAATCATAGAGTAGATGGGGAAATGAGCAAGAGTGATGCTTTCTTGGTGCACCTGATATCAGCACAAGGGTAAAGGAGTTAGACACAAAGAATCCTCAACTACCAAATCAGAGAACCAGAGACACAGAGGTTCCCAAAAGCCCATCACTGTAGTAGACCTAAAAAAAAAAAAAAAATAGCTCAGGGAAATTCACCTAAGAGGAGACAGAAAGATTGTTAGGACCACAAGTTGGGATGTTACACACAGAGACAATGCCACTTCCTCATAATGGATGGTACCCCCACAATCCATGACCCACAGTCCCCATGGGATAACCAGAATCCCCAATGAGGAGGGTCCCTTTGGGGGGCAGGGATGAGGGTAAGGATGGTACCAACATGTGCTGTTTACATACCAAGTATGTCCATAATTAATAAAAAAAATTCACTAATACTTCTGGTATTGTACCTCTGCAGATTTCTAGAACAAATGTTTGTGTAGTTGTTTGTTTGTTTGAAGATTGTTCTTTGTAGGAGTTGTTTTGTAATCAGAAAGTTCCAGATCATAGATAATAGCCCCTACTTACAGAATGGCAAGTTGGGGTTGGCTCTTCTTTTGGGATACCCTCTTCCAGGAAGCTTCACAACCACATACCCTTGTGTTGCTTTTGGTCTTTCTTAAGTCCTGACTTCAGTTCTCCTCTCCATGGCACTCTGCTCAAGGCCTAGATGCCAACAAACCTATAATCATGGAGCTGCACAGAGCTGCTGCTGTCTGCTCCCACACTGGGCTCAAGGCAACATTTCTCAATCTGGCTATACAGTCAAATATCTGAGGGCCTTATCAAATTTTGGTGATCCAGACACACATCAGTCCAATTAAATTTGATTTTCTGTGAAAGGAACTCAAGCAGAAGTATTGTATTTCCCTCACCTTCTCAAAAGTAGTTATAGACTTTAACTCTTTTTTTTTTTTTTTTTTTTTTTTTTGTCTTTTGAGACAATCTCAAACTGGCAATCCTCCCACCTCAGATTCTCAAGTTCTAGGACTGCAGGTATGTACAAGAAAACCAGATTACTAACTCTTTTCGTCCCAGGCCAGACCAGGTTCTATATCTGAACATTACTGAAGGCAGGAGTGAAATGAGCATGTTAAGTTTTTGAATTTACTGTTGGAAACTTTATATGGCAGAGGTCTGAGTGCAGGCTTACGGATCATTCCCATGAGCCTCTCTCAATATTCCTGCATCATCCTCATGGGCCTTTCACAGGTGCCTCCTTGTGCAGCTCCAAACCTGCCCCTTCATGGCAGAGACCAACCTCCCAGCACTGTGGAGTCCCATAAGTGTAACTAGAGTAAACTTGGTTACACAAGTTGGCATCCTTTTGTAGCCAGCCATGAGGCTACCTCTTTATCTTGTTTTCTTACTTCAGAGAACTAATAGTGGGGAATTCACCTCCAAATGCTATTTAAACATCAAGGTCTTAGTGGGGTCAAGAAAGAGAGATAGAGGAGAGGAAGGGGTGGGAAGAGGGTTGTTGCAGTCAGGTTCGCATTGCTGGTAAAAATCACCCAACCAAGAGCAGCCTGTGGGGGAAAAAGAGGTTTATTTTGGCTTATAGGCTCGAGGGGGAAGATCCATGATGGCAGGGAAAATGATGGCATGAGCAAAGGGTAGACATCACCCCCTGGTCAACATTGGGTGGACAACAGGAACAGGAGAGTGTGTCAAGAACTTTCATGGGGAAAATGGCTATAACACCCATAAGCCCACCCCAACAATACACCACCTTGAAGAGGTGTTAATTCCAAATCTCCATCAGCTGGAAACCTAGTATTCAGAACACCTAAGTTTATGGGGGACACTTGAATCAAACCACCACAAGGGTTAATCAAAACTAAAGACATTATAAATAAGCCATATGGAAACCCACTTCTTTGTTAAATATTTAAAATGTGTAATGTTTAAAAAGAGAGAGTTTGGGCACAAATATCCAGTGGCTTGGATAATTCTGTGTTCAGAAGCCATAGGTTGTTACAGAAAATCCCCAGTGCTAGGGGTGGGATACTCACCGGTTACTTGTTAGTCAGGGAAGTTCCTGGTTACCCCAAAACAATACAGACTATTGCCAAGGCTCTTTGTTGCTCATCAGAACTAGATGGTAAGTCCCTATTGCTGAACAGACAACATACTTCAGATGTAGAACACTGGGAAATCAAGGCAGAGCTAAGCTGGAAGCTCCCTCTCTATTGACTGGCTTCCAAAAAGCTTCACAGTGCTCTGTAATTTGCTGGGAGAAAACTTACTGACAGTTATAACCAGCAGTGAACTCTTCAAGCTACACAACTGGCTAGCCAGGCGATATGTGCACACTAGTACAATAGTGGTATGTCTATTACAGGAGTAACAAATGGGTCTATAATTGAATTTGAGGCCTGCCCTCAAATAATGAGAATTCATACCTGATACTGGAAACCTAGTCAAAAGCCTATGCCTAGAAAGGACATATTCCCAGAGAGTATGCTACTACTTTTTGGTGAAATGATTATACCTACCAAATCACCTTCCAGTGATTTATGTCTCTGTCTATATATTAATGGTGCTTTCATTTTTGGTTAAAGAAGCTTTCTTTTTCTTTTTTTTATGGCAATGACTATTCAGAAGATTCAAAATTCATCAAAGTGCTAAGCAACAGTCAAGTATTCAGCATTAAATGAAATATCTCTATCACACCCTCGAAGGCTCAGGGACCACGATGGAAGAGGTTGTAAAAAGAATGTAAGAGGCATAGGATTGGTGGCCTAGCAATATGGCTTAGCAGTTAAGGTGCTTGCCTGAAAAGCCAAAGGACCCAGGTTCAATTCCCCAGGAACCATGTAAGAACATGGTGGTGCATGTGCCTGGATTTTGTTTGCAGTGGCTGGATGCCCTGGCATGCCCATTTTCTCTCTCTCTCTCTCCCCCTTTCTTCCTCCCTCTTTCTCTCTCTCAAATAAATAAATAAAAATGTTTTTTGAAAGAGAGCTATAGGATTGGATGAGGGGTTGGGAAAGCAGTCTTTCAGACACCAGGTAGCAGTGGAATTTATAACTTAACAGCAGCTGTTGTTTCTAGTACAAGACTTGCATAATATAAGGGCAAAAATGACATCAAAATGAAAGAGGGTCTATTTAGAAGAAGGGACTCAGTGGAGGGGTAGGAGAAGGCAGGACAAATAAGGGTGATGGAAAGGAATTATGATGAAAGTATATTGTGTATAAGTATGGAGGTTGTTGAGGGTCTAGTTGAAAATAAGGAGGTCCATGGAAGGGAGGAGAGGAGGGGAAAAAATAAGGCAGTGGGAGAAGATTATGATCAAATTACATTATGTTCAAGAACGAAAATTGTTAAGAAACCTAAAAATTTAAGAAAAGCCAATATTCGAAGTTACCACAAGATGGCGAACATACTCTACTTAAAATGCATGTGTGATAGGCTGGATAAGTTTCTTTTGCTTTGCTGTGTGGTCATGTTTGAAAATCTCCAGAATATTTGCTTTGGACTTTCATTGTTAAATTCACATTTCAAGATTATCCTTACTTCCAAATGAAGTTAGAATCAAATCTGTCTAAACAATACTAAACAGAGACACAAAGATATCTAGATATCTAGTTTTCATTGTGTCCATGGTGCGAGCCTTTCTGTAGGCCATGTGCATTTCTTTTTATGGAGGGTGTGTGTGTGTGGGTGGGTGTGTGTGTGTGTGTGTGTTTTCTCTTAATGAACCTTTCATCCCTCAGTCTGTGTGTATGCCCTCCATGTGATGACTCTGTGGCAGCCTCTCTCCTGTGAAACTAACTGCAACCACCTTACACGTACATACTTATTATTGTGTCTACATTTATTTTGTCTTGTGAACATGTACATAAGTGCTATCCTTTCTTTAAGTTTCTATTCTTTATTAACCTATTTTCCATTAAACATCATAATCCATCTAAAGTATATATTAGCCCATAATGCTCAGAAAAGATTTCACTTTCTCCCTCTATTTTCTCTATATACACTAAAGGGTTTTTTTTTTTTTTTTTTTTTGAAGTGACATACACAGTGTGTATACAGCCATGTTGGTATTATCATCAGCCTGCTCCCTGTCCTCCCCCTGTGCAGGGACCCATCTCGTTCATGCATTGTGGGATTAGCCATCAGTTATGGGGAAGAGGCAATGTCTCTATGCATAATGTCCCAACATGTGGCTCTAACAGTCTTTCCGCCCCCTCTTCTGCAAATTTCTGTGAGCCATGATGGATTCGTTTTAGGTCTACTTCAGTGAGGTCTTGGGAGCCTCTTTGTCTCTGGATATCTGGTTTGATAGGAGTTGAGTATTCACTGTGTCTATCTCTTTCACCCTTGTGCTAGTACCAGGTTCACCAAGAAAATAGCACTCTTGCTCATTTCCCCAATTACTCTTGGTTTCAACTGGGGACTTGGTGAAGTGCGATGAGCTAATTCTTTCTTCAGGATCTGTTTCCATCTTTCCTTCCTGAGGAGGTGAAGTATGGTTAGGCAGATGCCATCTTGACCATAAGCCAGAGGTTAGTTTTTAAAGTTGGTTATTATTTAAGAAATACGGAGACATCATTTCATGTTCCCAATGTATGCAGATATACTAACTTTTCTATATTTCTCTGGATGTCTTTTACTTGATATTTAATTGGTGATTGCATTTCTTGGGTACTGAGTTAAATAGAAGTGAAAGTCTTTAATGCAATTATTTTAATTTAATTTAATCCAATTCATAAATCAGAAATTACTGTTTACAGAGGAAGTAAAATTGGTACTTTGCATTTGGGTATGATGGTATAAGCCTTTAATCCCAGTGAGGCAGTTAGGATGACTGGGCCCCTAAAAGTAAAAAAATAAAGCAGGAATGTCTTTAGGTCTATCCTTGAAGAGAGCAAAGTATGATCTGACTTATCTCTTCTCCAGGTCTGTTTTTCTACAAACAACCTGGGCCTCTCCTGGGAGGGAGCCAGAAGGTAGGGCCCACCACAATAAGGTTATAAATAAGTTCACAAAAAGGGGACACACTCTGAGCTGCCTGACCACTTGGGAACCTTCAGTTGCTGGTGAGTTTCCCGTTGGCTTGGCTGGGCTGAACAGAGGGGAGACACCCTCTAGACTTTACTCCCTACATGGGCTCTTTACCCTCTCCAGCTCCCCATATGGCAGGAGCTCTTTGAACTTTTTTTTTTTTTTTTTTCTGTTCTTTTCACGATTTTTCCAGGCCCTCTGCGTGAGCTCTCAAGCCACGGGGATGTCTTTCCTTGGTTCTGTACTTCCCTTAATAAATATAATCATTTACTAATTATCTTTCTCAACTTTATTTTATTCAGTTTTTTTATTAAAAGTAGACACAGACCTACGGTTCAGGGTTCAAGGACTTTCCTGAACCCCTAACACCCAGTTGCACCAGCACTCAGGAGGCTAAGAAAGGGAGATCATGAGTTCAAAGCCAGCTTGGACTACACAGCAAATTCAAGGGCTGCCTGAATTTATGGGGAAACTCTGTCTAAAAGAGAAATAAATAGGTTTGAGGAGATGGCTCAATAGATAACATGCTTATCTCACAAGTTCGAGAACCAGAGTTTAGATCCCCAGCATTCAGATTAATTGTTGGCCTGGTAGCCCTTCTGTAACCTCAGGGCTCAGGAATAAGAGACAGAGGATCACTAGGGCAAACTGGTTAGATGGACTAGCTGAATAAGCAAATCATGGGTTCAAGTGAGAGACGAGAGTTCTCCCCAGCATGAGCAGAGCCCTAGGTGGACAGAAGGAAAAGATCTGAATGCATCGCCTCAGCACAAGAAGATGAGCATCTGAAAAGACACTCAACGTAAATATCCTCGGGGCTGGCAACTGCAATTGAAACAAAAATGAGGTATGACTGTGACTCCCTCATGACTGATGCCTTTCCCATTGAGTTCTGAGATCTACAGCCAATAACAAAGTGTGCAAGAGTCATTTTTATTCTTTCTTTTGGATTCCATTGAGCAAAAAGATAATTATACATTTCATCTACCAATTCCGTATATTACCTTACATAAAGACTGTAATAAGAGCTACAAGTTGCAAATCTGTTAACATTTTAATTAGGAACTCAAACCAATGGCTGTGGATGTTTTAAAAAATACCATCTTACAACAAACTTTTAAGTAGATAACAAAGTCTTAGTGACTATCTAAATAAATGGTCATAAACTGCTAACAAATAACTTTATTGTGCCCTGTCACAACTTCAGATTACATTTAATACTATTTTCTAAAGAGAACCAAAAACTCAAATATTACAATTGTTTAATATACTATACACAAATCCTGCTTTGTAAACTTGGTGTTAAAAATATGTTCATAGGGAACTACATTTGCTAGGAAATTTGCTGTACAAAACTGATTAGTGACCTAATTACAATCTATATTGACCCCAAAGTTAACTTTATAGATTATCACTTAATCACTTCATTGTTTTTCAGCTAAACTAAATATAGTAAAAGTTATGTATTTTATTAAGATTACAGAAATAGGGAAATGTTATAGTTATAAAAAATTAATTTTATCAATATTGGTTGAAACAAGTTTAAAATAGAATTCAAAGTCTTGGGTTTCTTAAAATTGCTGTCTATACTAATCTGAGACAATGGGAAAGGTTCTTACTTGGAGAGTTTGAGACTTAGCAAAATATAGACTAGGGTTAGATTCCAAATGTGGGTTAAGATCATCAAGGCAGTTGTGCCCTGGAAGGACAGCAGAACTATACAGAACCCTACAAACACTTAACTTGTAGTAGGGAAACAGAGGAATCTCTATAAAAGAAAATCAGTCCAAAAGACCAGATAGTGTTATTGAAACATTATGAACCTCCCTATAACTTCTTCCATCTCACTGTAAACCTGCCTCTTTGTTGTGATTAGGAAGCCCAGGCTCAAGTTTCTGGCATCTGGGAGAGCCCTTTTGTGTCCTTGCTGGAAGACAGAAGAAAGGCAGAGATAAAGGGAAAAGAGTTTAATTTCAGCATTAATTCACTCCTGAGAGTGGGGCCCTGATGGCCTAATCACATCTCCCAACACTTCTACACTGGTAATTAATCATATGTTTTGGAGATATTCAAGTCACAGCACATGCTCAGCTTCCTCATTACTTTCTACAAGGCTCTGATTTGTGTTCCATCAAAGGAACCCATTCTTCTACCCCTGCCTTGACACCATTTTCTAGTCGGCTTGCCTTGCAAATTATAACCTTGTAGTTCTCAACCATGGCTTCATTAATTAATATTTCTGGGATAAAAACAAAACAGAACATCATCATCTTAGACCAACTAAATTAGATTCTCTCAAAGTAAAACTACATGAATACATACTGACATTCTTTTTTAAAATATCCTTGGGTGATTGTATGAGAATAATTGTCATAAACTATTTCATAAAGGGCTAATTATTCACCAAAATGTGTTGTTTACCCTATTATTGTATGAAAATTATTATTGGATAGCAGCTGCCTAGCTATGGTGTCATCCCTACCTCCCAGGCCTCTCTTGTCCCATATCTAGATCACATGACTAGTTCTTTCCAATAGCATTCACACTAAAAATATTCCCACAGCTACTGGGAAAAGGAAGTTAAGAAACTAATGTGAAGATTGAGAACGTAGTGCAATGGGAGAGTGTTTGCCTAGCATGTTTAAGGCCCTAGGTTCAATCCTGAGTACTAGTTAAAAAAAAAAAAAAAGAAGCTAGCATTACTTTGCCTATTTGCTAACTGCATACAGAGTATTCTAAGGGTTTACAAAATGCAAACTCAAAAGATGGAATGAGTATGTGTCTAAGAATTCCCTGTCATATTCTGATAAACGAACCTACTGTGTTAATCCTCTAAAATTTTAGTGTTTGTTTCATCACTTGAGTTACTTAAGAAATAGGCATCTTGAAATAGAATACTACTGTAAGAAAAGCCTAATATGTGGTATTAGTGAGTAGGAAATGGGCCTTAGGAGAACACCTGCCAGATGTTGGAAAGATGGGATAGTGCTTATTTAAATTTTATGAGGATTTTTTTTTTTCCTATTAACTTAAGAAGCAGACCAGTCCTTATAGTTCTAGAGCAGAAGTTCTGACGAAGGGACAAGTTTGACCCCTATGGGACAGTTGGTAGTATCTCGAGACATTGGGTTGGAGCAGAGAACTGGTGGTTAATGGACAAAAAATGCTGCTAAAATCTTACAGTCCACAGTGCACTACAGCCTCCCACAGCCATGCTGAGGTAAGGATACTGCTCTGGAGGTCATGGCTGAGTGAGGCATAACATTAGTGTCAGAAACTCACTGTCATTTTATGAAATATTAGAAAAAAATCTCAGAAAACAATCATCTAAAAATTGAAATAAAAGCACCGGGAGAATAGTCCAGAAATTTGGGAGCTTTTATAGGTCTCCAAAATAATTCCTCTGGATTACAGAGAAGGAAGGAAATGAAACACACATCCTCAGACTTTTCCATGAAACAAAGTGATTCACCCCTAAGTTTAGAATGTTGATCATTTTCCAAATTTATGCTTTTGCCATCTCATTGAGCTACTTATGAAAATTTTATGAGTTCCAAATGACAATAACAAAATACATTACTTTTCAAGGGCAACTTGTTACCACTTTCACCCCCTTGTCTTGGAATTTTACTTTTTGTGTCTTTAGCATTTAATACTGCATTAGCCACTTGAAGATATCTCTCAAAGATAGTCTTAGCCATGTATCCCACACATAGCCTAGAGCATGACTCATATACAAGACAATCTGTCAAGTACATATTCACTGAACATATATTGCAAAGCACTACTCTTATCCATACTTCTTGACCTCTAGATGCTCATAGTCCAATACTGTGACACAATCACAAGTCACTTTTTGACAATTCTTACAGTCTAAAGAGCCTACATTAATTTTTATATTTTTAAATTAGGTGTCACTGAGGAAACACTTACTAGCCTTGGAATCTCCCAACCTCAACTTCTAATTGCATTAGATATTGCAAGGCTGAGATTTTGACTTAAGCAGAGAAAACAGCTAGAAATGCATTTCTTTGGAGTTGGTCTTTAAAGTTTGAAGGATGACTTTTTTTCTGAAGGATTATCTCTTATTTTAAAATTTTTTACTGTTTGGTGTTTTCAAGATAGCTTTAAATGTGACTGATTTCAAAAGTTAACCAAAGTACTATAAAGCAGAGGAAAACTAGCCTCATAAAAACAGCTATTTAAAGTGCACTGGGGTACCTATAACAAAATTCATAGACTTGTGACAACTGGCAAAGGGGATAGCAAATAATACATATTAAAGATTGGAAGAGTAAAAGGTTAGCTTAGATGGATAAATGCTTAGGCATTAGAGTCAAGCACCTGGGTGTAAATTTTCACCAATGGCAAATATTTCCAGCAATAAGGAGTATGAAATGATCATCAGTACTTCTATCCAATTCAAAATTAGAGGACTAAATGATTAGACTATACTGCTAAGAATGCCAAAAGCACTCAGTAATTGGCAGGTTTTATAATTAAGGATAGATTACACTGAAACAGAACTACTAGCTTATCAGTTTGCAAATTTCAGAGAAGAGTAAATAACTGCAAACCAAAGAGGGGCAGTCTCCCAGTCTAGAGTCACAAGAGTTACACTTTAGGCCCACAAGCAATGAACCACTGACTAGATATTCATTTTTAAAACCACACAGCATAACAGCAAGGGTAATTTTACCACTAGGTGGCAATGATACAGCTACATTTCATTGAAGATTATTGTTAAAAACTGAGCAAATCCAGGCTCCCCAAATTCAACAAACTTTCTAGTACATGTTTTCATCTTAGAGAAATTATTTTATATAAAAAATTAAAAGTATTTGATCTGACTCAGCATGTATATTAACTTCTGATACTTTTTTTTCCACTGAGCACTGAGAGAATTCATGCCATGTACTCTACTTTTAAACATTTTTTTCACAAATTTATGTGTACATAAACACATGTAGAATGAACAGAAATTACAGAAGGGTAAAAATCTTTCTTAAATTTTTAGAATTCTAAGAAAAGCATCATTTTTATGGAATGATCACTAAGAACAATTTATTTCAATTTGGAGCTCCAACATAATATAATATGCAAATGTTTTGTTCTTAAATTAACACATGCAACTATTTTCAATACCTTGAATTAGCAGAATTTAAGAAAATTTGTCTGTCAAAATCAGACAGATTAATCCTTTCACAAATGCGAAAAAAAAATGAAACTTCCTAGAATCTGATACTTCCCATAATTGTTTCTCCTTTCTTCATGAAACAAGATACAAATATGTACATTATTTAAAATAAAAAACTTTATTCTTTTCATATCAAATAAAACAGCTAGGTATGACAAAATTTTTCAAGTCAGATAATATTTCCAAATACTCAGTAAAATAAAAAGTGACTTTTAAATTCCAGAGATGTTTCCCAAATAAGTGGTAATTCACATCATTACATGTAACAATCAAAAACCCTTACAAAAATTAGATGAATAATCCTATACTGTTATCCAACTCATAAAAAACAAATTGAAAGAAGCCTCATTTCTTTCAAATGAACCAATCAGAATACTTTTTCTGTATCAGTTGCCCAATAGTTTTTTACTAATTACTTCCTGTATACTTACTCCATTTGCAGAATACTATCTTCTAGCCACCCTCAAAATGCAAGAAAACAGAAGTATGATTTCTAAGTTATTTTTATAATTTATAATTCATAGTTTATTTCCCTTATCATTATTGAACCTCATTTTAAAATTATTACATGTAATCCTGAAATCTAACATAATTGATGTTTCTCGTCCTGTCATCCTATACAAACAACAATCACTTAAGATGGCAAGCACAAGGAAAAAGTGCCCTTAGCAGTGCTCAAAATACAAGCAAAAGATTTCAGGAAATTGCTCTATCTGTTATCTCTAATTTTTGCTAGGAAATTTAGAAGATGCCACTGTGTGGAAGAGATAATTGATTTACCAAAGTAAATACAGAGGTACATGTAACTTATATCCATAAGCTTCTATCTGTACAAATAAGGAGTAAGCCACAGATGAGAAACATAATCTTTAAACCACTTCAGATACACTTTGGGATCTGTATTTCACAGGACTACGTCTGACAATTCAGAACATTACAAAAATTAAACTACATTGCAAAGAAGAGAACACACAAGGACCAGAAAAATAAAACTGAAATGTCATTATTGACTTGAGTTTGTCATCTTTTGTTTATTTCTGATGGTGGCTCGAAGTTTACGAATTACCAGTCTATCAGGTAGAATCATATCACCTTGTTGTTCTAGGTAATCCAGTAAGTTTTCAGTCCATTGCAGAGCAGCTGCATGATTTATATGTTTCTCTGGAATCAGTTCTATTTCCTCCTCTTCATTTTCACTGGATTCATCTGTCTGGCCTTGCGCTCTTCTGATGATCTCACTGTCAGTTAACACTTCATAACCCGGCTCAGTACTGTCAACTTCAAGCCATTTCTCAATGTTTTCAGCAGTCACATTTTCCAATCCTTTGGTATGTTGTAGAATGGTGGCCACAGTGGCCCCAGAAATATCTTTTTCATCAAAGTCCAGGCATTCTTTCTCCTCTATGGTGGGGAGTATCTGCTTCCAAGCTTTGCAAATGTTAACTGGCTTTACTAAGTTCCAAGCCATTGCTATTTCATAAAGAGCATCCAGCAGAGTTAGTCTCCTCCAGAATGATTTCAGGTCATCACCTTCTTCCAAGTTGTTCTGAAGGAGACCTGCACGATAGTTTCTCTTCATTGTGGCTATGATCCCCTGTTCCAAGGGCTGAATCAAGGAAGCCACAGTAGGTGGTAAATATTTAGCAAATATTTGACCATCATCTGACCTCAAAACATTTTCATTTGGATGTGTTGGTGAATTGTCCAGCAAGAGCACAGCTTTTTCCTGCAAGCCTCTGGATCTTAAGTACTCCCGAACCTGGGGCACAAAAATCTTATCAAACCATTGTCTGAAAATGGAAAGATCCATCCATGCACCTTTTTGGCTAAAATATGAAACTGGCAGGTTTAAAGTGTCAGCTGACTTGAAGGAACGAGGTTTTTTTGCTTTGCCCACAACACAAAGTTTGAGTTTGTGTAAACCTGTTGCATTGGCACAGCACATGACAGTGACTCTTTCTTCAACTGATTTGTGCCCAGGGACAGTGCATTTACCTTTGATGACTGAAGTCCTGGAAGGTAGGCATTTCCAAAAGAGTCCAGTTTCATCTGCATTGTAGATTTGTTCAGGCTGCAAATTCTCTCGTTCAATAAAATCACGAAAGTTGTTACAGAAATCTTCCACAGCAGTCTCATCTCCATTTAATCTTTCATTTCTAATGTTAATCTCTCTAATACTGTGCCGCTGCTTGAAACGAGTTAACCAACCAGCAGAAGGATTAAAATCACCATCCATTCCCAAAGCATAAAAGAAGAACTCAGCCCTTTTGGCACAAATTGGTCCAGATATAGGATTTCCTTTGGCTCTTTGCTGATTGAACCATTCCAGCATTGCTCTGTCCTAGCTCCTCATACATAGATGGCTTCATAGATTTTCTCTTGGCCAGAAGACTAGTAGAATCAGAGCTGCTTGCGTAAGTTATAATCTTTTCCTTATTTTTTCTTATATCCCTAACTGTTGTTTCACCAATCCCATAAATCACCGCCAGTTGCTTGGAAGAGCCTCCATCTTCCAGTTTCTTTATTATATCAAGCTTATCCTTAATAGTCAACACCACACGCTTACGTTTCCCTGACATAGTGAGACTGTAGGACTCACACCCCACAATCACACTGCGGCAATCCACAAACACCCTTCCTGAGCCTCGCTCTCACACGGTCTTCCACATTCAACCCTTGCGACCTTTGCAGCAAGCTGGTGGCCCTGGACCCCCGCCTCGAGGGACGTGGCGGAAGAGGGGGAGAGAGGAAGTTTGAGGGAGGGAGGCCTTTAACTT